>CM046666.1:148208046-149408046 GCA_025594165.1 Tamias sibiricus | reverse complement strand
CCCACCTTCAGAGCATGGGGGTGTGCTCTGTGTCACATGAATCTGGAGAATAAAATCCACAGGCACAGGGTGAGAGTGAAGGGACAGGATTCATTTAGAGTAATAGAAAGAAAGAGCTCCCAAAGAGGGAGGGGTCCCGAGAGAGGGGTGCCACGGGGGCTCCTGTCCAGGGCGCTACATAGATCCGCGGTTCAGGGGGTCAGCCCTGCCCAAGTTCACTCAGTGTCCACACATCAATCAAAATATCCATCGGGCATTTTCCTTCTTTGGAGCGGCACGGGCCCCAGTCACGTGGGTCCTGATTCAAACACAGGCTTTCTGTGAGGTTCTCAGCAAATATCTGTGGGTGCAGTTTGTGCTGTGTGCCCAGGAAGTGGCCCAGGGCCCGTCTCCCTGTCTGCCCAGCCTTATCTCTTCCTCTGGACCTCACAGGGAGCCTCCTCCTCTCCCCAGCAGACAGGTCGGGAGCCCCGGGCCTCTGGTGCCAGTCTCTGCAGTGTGTGTGGCCAGTCAGGACCCCAGAGGGTCCCGCCCTCCACTCCTGTCCCAGACGTCTAAAGAGGAAAGGGGCGGGGGTCCCCGTCAGTCCCCTGTCCCTCACCCTCTCCTCCTGCTCACCTCTTGGTGTGCCATCCCACTCACCTCTGCACTGCCCTAGGAGACTCACACCACAGAGGCAGACCCCGGACGCTGGCCCTAAGTGGCTTCCAGGGCGGTCCACGTGTGCATGGGGCTGTGAGCGCCGGGGTGCCCAGCTGGAAGGCGAGGGCCGTGGCTGACCCCTGTGGCTGGACCCCTCCTGTGGTGCGTCCACCTAGGCTCTGAGGGGGCACTGGCCTTGTGGGCGCTCCCCCTGGGCCCTGGGCTCCCTGGCAGGCCAGCCCGCCCCTCCCCGTCCCAGCTTCTCACACAGAGCAGGCTCGTAGCGGGTCTCCCCAGGTGTCAGCGAGGGAAGGCTCTGGGTGCGGGGACATTGCAGGGAACGAGAGAGAGGGATGAGGACCAGGAGCCCAGAGCCAAGAGACGGGTCGGAAAGAGGGTCAGTCACTCAGGGAGGGTCTGTGGGGGGCTTCCAAGCCCTGCAGTGTCCGGACAGCCCGGGGTCTTGTGGCAGAACCGAGCAGGAGCCACTGCGGATGACCAGAGACCCGGGTTCCCTCCGGCTTCCTGCCAGGAGCGGCCCTCTGCTGGTCTCCCCTGCCCCTCCTTGGGGGCGTACTTGTTTTCATCCACAGTGACGCTGCTTCCCGAGCACTGTGCGTGGCAGGGACCTCCAGACTGCCACGCCGCCGAAGGCTCAGGCGACCGTGACGCCCTGCCTGGGAGGTTGGGGCCTGCACCACGCTGTGCACCTGGGCACCCCCAGCTACCTGGGACTGACGTTCCCCGGGGTCAGAGAGGACAGGGCCATCTGGAAGGTCAAATAAAACAATCCACAGAAATGGCCTACTTAGCACAGCACCCAGCAAACAATTTGCTCCCAAGAGAGGTATCAAAGGTGGAGAAAGCAAAACATGTCTAGACCATACTCAGAGAACAAAGACAATTGCTTCTTTGGAAACAGAATCCCGAGGAACCTCCTGAGTCTTCTTGACCCAAGCAGCCGCGTGCTGCCGGTGACCCACAGACGCGGTCAAGTCGGGCTCCCGGTGCACAGCCGCACGGCCACGCTCGGGTGGGCTTTCTCCTCGTGACTGGCTGGACGTGCCGTGGCCACGGTCGCTCTGTTCTCGTCCCTCTGTGCTGGCCTCTGCTGAAGAGATCGTCTTCATGATGTCACACCGCAGGTTGCCTGGAAGCCGCCGTCGGTGGAAAGGCTGGCGTGAGGAGGAGCGAAGCTCCCAGGCCACGCGGCACAGTGGACGGTGCCCCAGAAGCCACCGAGAGGCGAGGACAGCCTGGGGCGGGCTGGCCTTGGCCCTGCACGGTGCCTGCAGCCCAGCTGGGAAGGTGCCAGGGCAGAGGACGGGAGCGGCTTGGGCAGGGCACGGTGTCCACTCGGCCACCAGCGCCGTAGAGTGGCCCTGCTGCCCCAGAAGAAAGCCCCGCATAGTGCTGGTAGTTCTGGAGAGGACAGCTGGACAACCAGCAGAGAGGGGACTTCTACCCAGAGCCTCTGGGTGACTCCAGTCCTCTCAATCCTGAGAAGCCCTGGTGTCGTGCTGAGAAAAGTGGCCATTTTTATCCTGATTTAATATAATGAACATTTAATTTAAAATGCCCTAATAGCCCACTGGATAATAGAAGGAATTTGTGTAGAAAAAGCTTGTCTGAAAACATTATCTGTCAACACAATTTCATTATGTTCCCATTAGGTTTCTGCACATCCCTGCTCCTTAGAATGGTGGATGTGTAATTAGGGTAGTTGTTTGTTTATATCCATCACATTTGATTTTTTTCTATGCCAGATGTTTTTATTTGAAGAGGTAATCTTGTCTGTGATTTATTTTTTAAAATAGTGGCAAAATGCACATACCACGAAGTCCGCTACCCCAACCGCCTGTGCGTGTGCAGTGCAGAGCGAGGGACGTGCAGAGCATTGCTCGCCCACCTGCACACTCTTCTCACCTCGCAGAGCACGCCAACCAGGCAATGCCCACCCCAGCTCCTGGCAGCCACCACCTGCTCTGTCTCCACGACTGTGGCTGTTGTAGCCACCGCACAGGTGGAGGGTAGTGTTGTCCTTGTGGCTGGCTTGTTTCGCTTGGCACAGTGCCCTGGGCACTCACGTTGGGCTGCAGGGAGCACGTGAGCGTGGGCGTCGAAGCCCTGCTCCGATTCAGCTGGGCGCGTTCACCGGGGTGCGCTGCTGGAGGCGTCCTGCCTGGATCCCTGGTCATCCCACGCTCACCCTTAGAAGAAGGGCTGTGCCGTCTCCACAGTGGCCTCTCAGATTCCGCTCTGCCACCAGCTCACGGGCTCTGATTCCTGCACCCTCACCGACACTGCCATTTTCTGTACTTTGGTCTTAGTGGCAGCCCTCCCACGGGGGCTGCAGTAAACTCCGAGTGTCACCTAGCTGTCACCTAGTGTATGCAGGAGTGTGCTCACTTGTTTTCTGTTGTCCAGGCCAGGGAGGCTGCAGGGCACCGTGCAGAGTCAGCGACCTAGTGTGTCCCCTGCCTGTGCTAGACAGCCAGCGTCGCTTCAAGTGAGGACCTTTTTCTCCCATTTTTTTTAAAATTGTTTCTTTCTTGTTTAAAAATGTGCAAGTAGAGGAAGAAATATTTCTCTCTGGTCCTGGCCCCGAGACCTTGCAGTCTAAGGTGGACTGGCCCTGCAGCCTGCTGGGGGCAGATGCTGCCTTCTCTGCACAGGGCGGGGCAGGGGGTGTGCAGCTGTCACCCCCTACAGGAAAGCTCTGGGGGAGGGCTGGCTTCCCCACCCCCGGGGTCTGCTTAGGTGAGTGGAGCTAGACTGGCCAAGCCTCCAGCTGGTCCACGTGGCCAGCGCTGCTGGGGCAGCCGTGGGGAGGCCTCCCCTCCTGTGGCATCTGCAGGTGGCCTTTGGAAACACAGAGGTGGGCCTGACGAGCCTGGGGGGACTTGTGCTCATGTATAAGTGGCTGCACCAAGGACCCACAGGAAGGGGCGTCTGCAGGGAGGCCGAGCGGGCCACTGCGGTCAGCAAGGCCCCCTGAGGAGCCAAGGTCACGACCTGGGAGGCCAAAGGAGGCTGAGCAAGGACAGAGCCTGCCAACACCGCGGCTGAGCGGGAGCGTGGGCTTGACCGGGGACAGGGACAGTTGTCAGGGGCTTTCTACAAAGGAGGGACTCAAAGTCAGACTGTGTGTATTGAGGAGAAAACGGGTGGTGGATGGGGAGATAAGCAGGCACCAGAAAAGCCGGCCGTGAAGAGAAGCGCGGAGCAGCGAGCTCAGGGAGGTCACGGATGTGGCCCAGGGTGGGACGGGGCCGACTCAGGAGCCGCCAGGGTGGCGAGGGGCGGGACAGGCGCACACAGGAGAGTCTGGGTGGAGAGCGAGGCCACCCCTCGCGGCCTGTGTTCTGTGCAAGGCAGGAGCCGCGGTCACCTGTTCAGTCAGCCTTCACACCACTGTGACCAGACACCGGAGCAATTTCACAGGAGGAAGGTCGACTTGGGGCTCACAGTTTCCGAGGTCTCGGTCCACAGAAGGCTGACTCCATTCCCGGGCCTGAGATGAGGCGGCACATGGCGGCGGTGGAAGGGTGTGGTGGAGGGAAGCGGCTCAGGAAGTGCTGAACAGGAAGTGGAGAGAGAGCTCTGCTCATCAAGGACAAGATATGCACCCCAAGGGCACCTCGAATGACCCGCCTCCTCCAGCCACACACCCCTGCCCACAGTCACCACCCAGTTCGTCCCTAGCAGAGGATTAGCACGCTGATCGGGCTGGGCTCTCGCAGCCCGGTCGCTTCTCCGCTGAACCTTCTTGCACCGTCTCACTTGGAGCTTTGGGGGACGCCTCACGTCTAAACCCTAAGGGCACCTGTCAGCATCTCCGGGAGCAGCAGGAAACCAGGCTCCCATCCATGCATCTGAGATGTTGGAGACCAGCCGGATACGCAGGGAGGCACCATGAGAGGGGAGGCCTGGGCTTCCCCTGCCTCGGCCAGAGGCACGTCCCCCCCGCGGCCCCCTGCGCAGGACCAGCAGCAGCGAGGAGCCGCCCTCTGCAGCCACCCAGCAAGCACAGGCCCAGCCAGCCCTCCCGACCTTGCCCTCGACCTCTGCGGGACCCCTGTCCCTCACTCTCCCCGCTGGCTCGCACTCCAGGAGAGCAGAGAGCTGGCCCTCTGGGTTCTGGGCTAGACTGGACAGCTTGAGTGGACAGTGACACGGAAGCGAACTCTGACTGCTCCACAAGGCCCCGAAGAGCTGCCCAGGGAACCAACAGCACTGCCAGGGCCGGGCTCCCCGCTCACGGCAGGTTCCCGACGTCTTGTCTCAAGAAAGCTCCATTTTTTCCCTAAGACATAGGAACCAAGAGTTGATTGTATTCACCATTAATTATTAAAATAAAAGTATGAAATCTTTTAATGTGAACACTTTAAATTTTAAATAAACACATATCTAAATTTTTTATGTTATCTCAGATGGTTTTCAGTAATAATCACCAACAAATGATGGTTTTTCATCTTAATATATTATCAATAAAGAGATGGAAAGTAAGTTATAGAATTTAAGACATTATTTTCCCTCCCTTCCTCCCCTCCCACTTCCTTCCTTCCCCCCTCCCACTTCCTTCCTTCCTCTCTACCTGCCTGCCTTCCTTTCTTTTCCCAGTGCTGGGGATTAAACCAGGGCAGTCTGCCACAATCTATCACTGAGCTACATCCTCAGTCCTCCACATTTTTATTTTGAGACAGGGCCTTGCTAAGTTGCTGAGGCTGATTTAGAACTTGTGATGCTCCTGCCTTGGCCTCCCAAGTCCCTGGGATTACAAGTGGGTGCCACTGCACCTGGCTCCTATGGTTTTTTCCTAAGTATAATTTTTAAAGACAAAATGTCATGTGGAATAAAACATAAGGATTTGATACTGAGCCAAGGTTATCTTCAAGGAGAGAGAAAATTAGGACTTTTGAAACATGAAAGAGATCCCATAATGCACCAATATGAAGTGTTTCTTTAAAATCATTTTTACAGAGTCTAGTAATGAAAGAATAAATGGGGAAAAAAAAACCTCTTGAGTCTATTTAAATACATAACTAAAGCCAAAGAACTGTGGGATTAGTGTTGCAGCCGAGAGTCTATCTTCTATTTTGAACATGGAGGATAATAACCAAAAGCTGTACTGGGAGGAGATGAGATGGGGAGAATCTGTCTCTGTTTTCTCAACTCCCAGAGCAAGGATTCCGTGGAGGATTTCAGCTTGACCATCAAATAGGAAGAAACTGGTAGAAAGTGAAATAGCCTAACTCAACAAGCTAGAACTAACGGGCGGAGAAGACGTGGAGGGTGAGCTCACATGTTTGTCTTTCACACCAGGTTATCCCAAGGGCCTGTGCAGAGTTCATGAACCAAGAAACAGATGTTTACGTCTATCATGAAACAGACTCACACATGCATGGAAACTGATCAGCTCCTGACCCACGTTTCCCTCCAGGCCTCCCTCGCTTCTCCCCTCTCCTTCCTCTACTCTGCTAGACTTCCTTGCACTCGCCTGTTAATTGGTATTTGACTGGTCCTTTATATCATTCTATCCTTCCCTCCCCCTTTCCTATATTTAACTCCCACTCCGCATATGAGAGAAAACATTCAACCTTCAAGCCTCTGAATTTGGCTAATTTCACTTAGCATGAGATTTCCGTTTCACTTTAGCATGGCAGATTCTCCATTCTTTTTTTTTTTTTTTTTTTTTTTTTTTTTTGGTACCGGGGATTGAACTCAGTTTTTTTGTATTTTTTTATTTAGAGACCATTGCTAAGTGCCTCGCCATTTACCTTTGAGCAAATGGCATGACGCCCGGCATTTCATCATTCTTAATGGCTGAGTAGAGCGCCACTGCCTATATATGCCACAGTCTCTTACTCCATTTGTCTATTGACAGGCATCTGGGTTGACCCCATAATCTAGCTATTGTGAATTGTGCTGCTGTATGTATTGATGTGGCTGTGTTACTGTAATACACTGATTTTAGATCTCTGGGGGAAATGCCCAGGAGTGGGCTAGCCGGGTCAGATGGTGGCTCCATCCCTAGTTTCTTGAGGAATCTCCACACTGCTTTCCAGGGTGGTTGTACTAGTCTGCAGTCCCACCAACAGTGTTCACGTGTTCCTTTCTCCCCACAACCTCACCAGCATTCATTGTTGTTTGTACTCTTGATCATTGCGATTCTGACTAGAGTGAGATAGAATCTTCGTGTAGTTTTGATTTGCATTTCCCTGATTGCTAGGGATGTTGAACATTTTTTCATGCATTTATTGGCCTTTTGTGTTTCTTCTTTTGAGAGATTTCTGTTTAGTTCTTTTGCCAATTGATTGATTGGGTTATTTGGGGGCAGTGGGGGGGGGGTTGGTGCTGAGTTTTTTGAGTTACAAAGTTGGGAAATTCTCTCATTGCTGCTAGGATATGACAAACCAGAGGCAAATACGTTGAACCCCGTGTGCACACATATATTCAGATGTAATGAACGTGGCATATTGACATGTCCACACCCAGACAGGTGTGTGATGAGGACCTGTGGAGGAGGAGCGGCGGCTGCTCCAGCCTCCACCCGGCTCTCTCCCGGGCTGGGCTGCAGGCCGGGGACGCTGCCCTGACTCGGCCCTGGGTGTGGCGCTGTCTGGACCCTGCTTGGACACGGCTCCAGGCCCCTAACTGCAGTCTCCACAGCACGCTGTCCTGTGTCCTCGCGGAGGCTAAGCGGGGGCTTGGACGGCGCCGTGAGGGAGGGGAGCCCCGAGGCAGGGAGGACTCAGGAGCAGACGGAAAGAGGAGGACTGAGGATGCCCAGAGGTGCAGAGAGCTTCGGGGCGACGAGCAGAAGGCAAACTGGTTGAAGGTGATCGAGACCGAAGAGGAGCCGGAAGTGAGATCCAAATAGACTACGGGCAGACCCAGAAAGGGAGGCTTTGCCTCCCTCAGAGAAGCAGGAAGAGGAGACCTTCCAGGGGATGAGATCAAAGAAAGTGAAAAGGCTTTGGGTCTGCAGCAGATTTCAAGTGGCCCTGTGGGGGGCCCAAGTCACAGCACCTGTTCTTCTAGCTGGAGGAAGATGGCCCCGGAGGGAGGCGGCCGGGGCCGTGAGTATCTCCCTCCCGGAGGGTGGCAGGTACCCCAGGCTCCGAAGCTCCAGCCTAGAGGCCTGTGGACGAGTCCCTGTGACCCACGTGATGTGTGGGCCATGGCCCACTAGAGCCTTGACCACTGTCCTCGCCTCTGAAAGCAGGAAGGCAGATAAGGCGTGCCCGCAGCCCCGTCCCCGCTGCCCCGCCCTGCTCCCTCATCTTGACCCCTCGCTGACCGTCCGCCCAGCCTTGCTGACCACGTGCCGCCTCCCCTTCCCTCTGGGATCTGGGTCTCCAAGCCCAGGTCCCACATGGCCTTGGAAAGAGTCCCTGTGGTTCTGGTGGGAGCAGCGCTGGGATTCAGGATGGACCCTTGGACTCTGAGACACTCCCTAAGCCCTCCTTCATCATTCCCAAAACGCAAATTGCTTTTTCTTCCCGATTTATGGCTGGTATTTTCTATTTGTTTCTGATAGCATTCTGATTTTATTTTCTTGTTATTTGCATTCATTACACGGTGACGTCCCAAGCAAAACTATCTAATGGCTCTGTGTGTGTGAAATGTGCACCTTTGGTCTTTCCTGACAATAGCAGTGTCCTCGCAGGGAGAGAAATGTAGGGAAATGCAGGAGCCCTGTTTGGGGATTGACTTGAATTGCAGTTGACTATGAGCCGTGGAGATTTGGCCATTGTCGCCACCCGTAGTCTCACGGGATTTGTTGCGGGATCTCGAGTGACTTGGCCGAAATTGCTGATCGGGTCAGCGCCATTTTAGTGGAGTGTTTGGCGTGTGTTAGTTGTTGTTAGAACCAGAGAGAAAAGTTATCAGAATAAAAAGCTGTTTGTCTCCAGTTTGCTTCTGAAGTTCTTCCCGCGGCTCCGTTGCTCCAAGCGCTTCAGGCGGCTACAGGGAAACACGGCCGTTGTCATGGCGTCAGAACACCTGGGTGTGGGGACAGCTGGGGCGGCCTCCTCCAGGCCAGGGCTGAGCTGGTGAGCAGAGGTGGCAAGCAGAGAGGGTGTCCGCTGCCCTGGCTTCTGCCTCTCTGCTGCCTTGCAGGGAGGTGGCCCACGGCAGCTCGGTGCGGCGGGTCCAGGAGGTTGGGCCTTGGAACAGCGGACTCGGTGCCAGTCCTCATGGTCAGCCAGTGGCCACGAGCGCGCCCATGGCTGTTTGCAAAGGTGCTCTGGCATGTTCCCATGTGATGTTGCTCAGAACGCTCGAGCTTCTAAGGAGCCATTCTAGAAGCTCCATCTCAGTTCTCTCTTAGAGGTTTAAACACCTGCTGGCAAAACCCGCGGTGAGGGCGGCTTCTGAGGATGCAGAGATGCCCTCATGGCTGCCGTGGACTCCTGCTCCCCGCGTGCCAGAGGAGCTGCTGAGCAGGGCGCTCAGAGGTGCCGGGACCCCTGTGAGCCCTGCAGGCGGGAATGCAGGGTCCTTCCCGAGGACCAGGTCTGCTGTTGGTGGCTGCAATCACATGACGCTGCCCTGTGTTGCTTGCTTTAATTATTATTTGAATACATTGTCTTAGTAAAAAAACGTAGGCGTGATAGACAAGGCCGAAGTCGAGCGACAGACTCCTAGCCTCATTCTCCTCCCTGCACAGGGGTCTGTCCGTGCAGTGGTCTTTCTTCTACAAATAGTCAAATTTTAAGAGGGTTTGTATAATTATAAGCTGCAATTAGCCTTTTCCACTCAATGATGTTTCTTGGAAGTAAATCCACATTGTTCTTTTCAATAGGGGCAGAGACCTGGAGTAGGTGGGCACCTGGGCTCTGGTGTTTTTCCACCACAGATCGTGATGTAGTGACCATCCCTGGACCACCATTCTTCCAGGTGCCCCCCCCATCCCAGCCCCAGCTTGCCCAAACCAGCCTCTTGCCTGAGCTTTAGAATGTGAGAAAATCGTGCAAGAGCCACACAGACACCAGCAAGCACATGCCGTGCAGAAGGCTGGGTTAAAATGGCAGATTCAACAGGGTGAGGGTGCAGAGCCCCACCCTGTGAGACAGGCATGGATTTGTCTCCTGATAGCAGACCTTCCATGCATTCTGCCCGTGTGACATTTGGAGAAGAGAGGAGAATCTGTGCGTGTCTAGAGTTACTTTAGGGAGTCGCATCCACTGCTCAGAAAGAAGTAACAATGGGCCAGAAACCTAAGAGCATGACTCTCCAGCCCTGGGGCCTGAGAGGTCCAGGGAGGGCTGGTCCTCTGGCCCAGCACCTGCTGCAGAGAAGGCCTGGGGACCCTCCTCCTGGCCATCTGGGGTGGCTTCAACCGGCTGTCTAGGGCTCTTCTGTTCCATCTCTGAAATCATCACGCTTTGTCGACACAGAGCACCGGCCAACCGCGGCCCATCACCTGCCTTTGTGGAGTCTGTGACCCAAGAATGATTTCCACATTTTTAAGAGGTTGGAAAAAAATTAGAAGGATATTTTGTGACACATAAAAATTACATGAAAATTAAACTTCAAGGTCGATGTAGAAAGCACTGTGAGAACCCAGCCACATTCCCTGCTCCCTGTGTCCGCTGTCTCCTACAAGGACGGAGTTGAGGGGTCCTGATTGGCTGGTGTGGCCACTGAAATCGTTACCATGTGGCCCTTCACAGAACAATTCTGCCTGGTGCTCCAAGTCCACTGGCCTGGTGGCAGTCGGGCTCTGTCTACACAGTGAGGATTTCTGCCGCCATTAGTAAGGGATCCTCGCGGCCTGAGGCTTCCTGAAATTCCTGGCTGTCAAATGCTAACTCTCTCGCCTGCCCAGACACACACCTGCCCACGGACACGCACCTGCACCCAGACACGCATGCGAATGAGGAATCTGGTGGTTCGGTCTTTGACCTGTTGCACCTGCTCCTTCCTCCCCAATTTCATGAACAAGCCAAGGTCTGCTTGGTGCAGTTAGAAATACTGGGATCTCTCTCACATGAACCCCAGGTGGGTTCCTGAGACTTGACTGAATAATGCTTTTGCCAAGTTTTGAGCTGTGTCTCAAATAAAGGAGCAAATACTGAAATGTTTGCTACTTTATTTAAAACATATCCTCTTTGATTCTTTTTTTGGATCAAGTTATTTTGACCATTGTAATGTGTGTACAAATGTGTGTGCAAATACATCTTGTACAAATACATGGGATATATTTGTATTTTACTGCCTGATTAAGAATCTGGCCTCAGATTATTAACCACAGTCAAGCAAGCATGAAGTGCTCAGTCTTTTCAAAGAAAATTTTGTTTTCAAAGGCTTTTGGTTTTTGCTAATAAGTCAATTTAGAGGTCCTCTTAGAAACTGGAACATGGTTCAACAAATAAGGCTGAACCTGTTTGCTGAGGCAGGGTGCTGGCACTGACTCCCCCAGGCCAGCCTGGAAGACTACCCTCTGGCCCTGATTGGCAGGCGGCCTGTGGCAGACAAGATGCCTGGTGCCCTGGGTGCCGGTAGCTCGGGAAGCTCCGTCAGGGGAAGGAGGCAGTCCTGCACAATTGTGTCTGTTTTTGTGGGGAAAATGACAAGTCAATAAAGCAATCACTAGCAAAAGGCCAATATCAAATGCACTCGCCCCAATACAAAGCGATCATGAAAGGCAGTGCTGGTGACATTTCTGGGACACCTCACATGCTAACCTGTAATGTAAGGAGAGATGCTCGCCACCGGAAGTCTGAAACCCAACACCCTGTCTTGGAGCTGCACCTGCCGCCCCTCGCCCGCCCCTCCTGCTACTTGGGCTCCCTGACCCCACCCCAGGCTTCTCTCTGCTGCAGTGGTATCTCCTTTGCACCCTAATTTTGACACAGCTCCAGCCTTCAAAACCCCACTGCTGCTTTCCCATCCTCAGGGCAGCTGGGCACAGCTGGAGAAGCTGTCTGCAGTCCAGCACGGCCGCCCTCCGCGGGTGCCACTCACCTGTCCGCACGGGGTGGCTGGTTCCTGGTCCCTCCTGACTCCTGCAGGTCTCGGTCCTGGATCCAGGGGTGGAGGCTCACGCTAGTGGTTCCAGAGGTCCCCTCTCTTCACAGTCCCCTCCCCACGCTGTGCTCCTTGCTCCTAGACCACGACAACATCTCCTCCCATAACCCCAGCGCCTCAGCCAAGGCCAGACTCCCGGCCTCTCCCACCTGCCTCCCTCCATCGCCGGGATGAACAGCAGCCCTGGCTCTCCTCCCTCACTTGACCCACCCCGACCTTGTCCCTCCCACTCAGGACCCTGCTCTGTGCGTGCAGACGCCCCCGCTGTCCTCTCCTGAACCACTGCACGCGCTCTCTAGGGTGCATTAACACTTTGCGTGTTGAGAAAATGGTGTTTTATTTTTTTCCAGCTGATTGAGATTTTGGTAGTTGTGTCTTGACGTCCCAACATCTCTTCACTCTGAGAAGGCCAGGCCTGGCGGAAGTCCTCACAGCGGCCACCCACGCTTGGCCCTCGCTCCGCGGTGGTCGTTCCTGTTGGATTCCAGGCAGGAGGCTGCGCCTCCCAGGCAGAAGGCCACACCTCCCCAGGTGCTTTGTGAAAAACTACATTTCCCAAGATCCTCAGCATGGCCAGCAAACCTGGTCAGCAGGTGCCCTGGCCATCACCTCCTGAACTCTGGTAGCCTATAGGGCAAGAACTCACTCCAGGGGGCTTTCTGACCCCCACTCTATTTAAGCCAGCCCCGGACTAAAATCGCTCTCTGTTCACGCTTGCCCCTGTTCCCGTCCGTCCCCTGTTTTCCCTTTTTCTCCCTTCCACGCGTGGCCCCTAATAAACTTCCCTTTTATTAAAATGGCATTCCCAGCGTAAAAAACTTTGCCTAAATTCTAACAGTTCCCCTCAGGTCTGCTGCTGTCCTCGCTGGCCCTGGGGGGCGTGGGCGCTGTGATAATGGAGCCCACTGTTTTTTCTTTCCAAACTGGTCCTTTGTTGTTACAATCCAGCCTTTTCCATTCTGACTTCAGAAATCACTTCTGTTCCAAGCACTCCCATACACCTGGGTCTGTTTTGGGGCTTTTCTGGCCCATTCACCTGCCTTTCGTGCTATCTCTAACATTGCATTTCACAACTTGCTGGGATAAGCACCCCTGTCCCTCCCTGCTTCCGGCCAAGGTGGTCTCCTGGGTACGGTTCCTCCCTTTCCAGAGACGGCTGCTCTACCAGGGCCGTCTGGCAGGGAAGAAACCCCGGCCGGGAGAGCCGGGTTGCCTTGGCTCCCGGGCGGCTCCTCCTGGAGCACAGGCCCACGCCTTCAGCCCTCTGGGCCAGGGTAGAGGCCGGGGAGAGGTCACTCGGGCCTCTGCAGCCCCCCACAGGCCTTGCTCTCCCCTCCGCTGAGGTCCCGTGTGTCCCTTCTGTCCCTCTGCAGCACAGCTGGTGAGGGCCGTGCCCACGCCTGGGTTGGTGAGGATGGTGAACGTGTCCTCCAGTCCTGGGCAGGTGCACCCCGGGGGCAGTGTGTGGCAGGGTGGACAGTGCTGCAGCCAGGGCTGGGACAGCGCGAGGCCCAGGAAGGAGCCTCTAGAACAAGCTCGCAGGGGGTGCGTGGTTCAGGCACCCGAGCCCCCACTCAGTCCCACCCAGAAACCGAGGGCAGTGACGGTGGTTCCAGAGGCTGCGGGGAGTGTCGGTCTCTGCCGTGCTCGTGCCGCTGGCACCGTGCTGCCCCTTGGCTGGTGGCCGTGGCAGCCACCTCCCCCGTCTGCCCAAGGCCTCCCTCCAGTCGTCCTCTGCTCTCGCGGACGAGGGCCCGCCCTAACGGCCGGCCTGGAAGACCCATTCCCAAGGTCATGTTCTCAGGTTCTGTAGGCCAGGACAGCAACGTCCCTGGGGCTGTCACAGGAAGCCACCTTCTCCCCCTCTACCGCCGTCCCAGGGAGGCTCTTCCAGGGCCTGAAACTCGCGTGCTGGGGCTCAGCCCTGAGCTGCTGCTGCTGCGTGGTTCATCGTGAGAGTCGGACGTGTGACCGTGACATGGCCAGTAGCCACAAACCCACAAGTGGGGCACCCCCACCCACCCCGCGGAGCAGGCTGGGGACACATGGTGTGGCACGGAGGGTGTCAGATGTGAGACTTGATAGAAGGACAGAGCCATCGTGGATGCCTATCAGGGAGTGGACGGACACCCTGGGGACAGGGTAGGGAATGCGCCCGAGATCGTCCTGAAGGCAGGAAAGGACAGCAGCCCCTGTGGGAGTCCAGGCGGGGGCTCTGAGGCTTTGAGCTGGGTAGTGGTGGCGGCAGTGGGCTAACGGGGTGACAGAGACAAGTGGAGGGCCCGGTGATGGCTGCCGGGGACTGAGCCGGTCACCTTCTCTATTGCTACCCCTGAAGTCCACCAGGGCGTCCCAGGCACGGCTCACTTCGTCCTTGCCTCTGGTGTTAACCTGATGTTTTGCAAACTCGGTCTCATTCTTTACGGGGACACAAGGGGACCGGAGCTAATGGCTGTGCTGGGCGAGGAGTGGTCTTGCTTCTGGGATCCGTGATCCGCCCTCTGGCCGTCTGCTGCCCCGTCCCTCGGCTGCTCGTGGCCGCTCCTACTCTTCGCTCTCCCTCTGCACCCTGCGTGAGTGCTTCTGTGCCTCTCCCTCTGCACCCTGCGTGAGTGCGGCTGTGCCTCTGCCTGGGGCCGTGACCCAGATACCCAGGCTGCGTCCTCTGAAAGGACGGAGCGCAGCCCAACAGCGGCTCCTGCGCTCATCCCCGCACAGCATCTGCACCTCTGTCCCCCGGCTGTTCACGACAGTCTGCCCCTTGCTCTCCCTCAGACTCTTCTGGATCTATTTCCCCCTCATTCTGTTCAGTCAGACCTGATTTTATCAACACAGGAGCAAACTGGCTCCTCCTCCCGTCTCTGCAGGTGTGGAAACCCGGCTGTGGGTTTGGGGTTCTGACTACGGGAAGCCACACAGCCTCTAGGTCAGCCTGCGGGTCTGGCCCAGTGCTGGAAAGAGGGGAAGGCAACTCGGCCTGGGCAGAGTGGACGGCAAGCGGCTGCCAGAGGTGGAGCGTGCAGAGGGCACAGCCAAGAGCTGGGCACCCATGCCAGGTGCCCTGGAGCCCACAGGCCGCAGCAGAGGGCGGAGCCTGAGGACCACAGCAGAGGGCAGAGGCTGAGGGTCACAGGAGAGGGCAGAGGCTGAGGGTCACTGAGTGTCACAAGAAAGGGCAAAGCCTGATTGTCACTAAGTGTCACCGTCATAGGTTCTTGGATTCCCTTATCATCCTCTGTGTGCTGGTCAGCTTTCTGTTGCTATGACAAAATACCCAGCACAATCAGCTAAAAGGGAGCAGAGATTGATTGTGACTCCTGGTCTCACAGATTTCAGCACACGGCCACTTGGCCCTGGCTTTGGCAGCTCAGCACGTCATGGCGGAGAGCCCAGTGGAGGAAAGCTGCCACCTCGTGGAGGCCAGCAGGCAGAGAGAGGCAGACAGGGCTGGGAACCGATGCCCTCCACAGCTTGCCCCAGGGGCCGCTTCCTTCTCTAGGCTCTGCCTCTGAAAGGTGCCCCTGCTGCCACCGGCTGGGAGCCACCCTTCCCTGCATGGCCTTTGGGGGCACTTAGGAGCCAACCGCGGTGACTTCACACCTGCAGGCTCCTGTGCGCTCCTGCTGCGTTCCCTGGGGTGGGATCCACGTCTTCACCCCATCAGTTTTGCTAGAGGTCTGTCCGTTCGTTGATTCCTGCATTTATTCAAGTCCTTCCTTCTGCTCCTCTGGGGCTTAGGGTGCCCTTCTTTCCTGGTTTGGAGCGAGAATGTCCGTGGCTCCCCGGGCCCAGCCCCTCCGGCCCCTCTCCCGTGTCCTGGCTGCAGCTCCTGCTCCGGCAGCCTCCGTACCCATCGCCGTCCTCGAGGCTGCTGGAGGCCACCCGCTGAAGCACTGGGTGTCTGGCTGGCTGGGAATCCTTCTCAGGTGGTTTTTTTTCATGGTGATTTTTAAATCGGTTCTTTTCAGTTAGGCATGACAATAGAATCCATTTGATAGAATCGTGCAAGCGCGGATTGTATCTGGTTCCAGGACCCCATTCTTATGGAAGAGCATGGTGACGGGCTCACGGTGGTGTGGTCACATACGCACACAGGATTCACTCCACTGTCTTTCTTATCCCCCCTCCCTTCATTCCCCTTTGTCTAGTCTACTGAATAGCTGTTCTTCCCCTCTCCCCACCTAATGTGGGTTAGCTTCCTCATACCAGAGAAAACATTTGACCTTTGATGTTTTAGGGTCGGCTTATTTCACTTCTCATGGTAGTCTCTAGTTCCACCCATTTACTGGCAAATGCTATCATTTCACTCTGCGTTAAGGCTGAGTAATATTCCGTTGTGTATATATACCACATTTTCTTTATCCATTCCTCTGTTGAAGGGCACCTAGTTTGGTTCCGTAGCTTGGCTATTATGTATTGAGCTGCTATAAGCATTGATGTGGCTGCGTCACTGCAGTATGCTGATTTTAAGTCCTTTGTGTGTGTGCTGAGGAGTGGGATGGTGGGTCAAATGGTGGTTCCATTCCTAGTTTTATAAAGAATCTTCATACTGCTTTCCAGAGTGGTTGCGCCAATTTGCAGTCCCACGGGCAATGTATGAGTGTGCCTTTTCCCCACATCCTCACCAACATTCATTGTCACTTGTGTTCTTGATGACTGCCATTCTGACTGGAGTGAGATGGAATCTCAGTGTGATTTAAAGTGGCATTTATCATATCCTTGTTGACCATTTGCATTCCTTCTTCTGCTTCTCAGGGATTTTGAACACCTCTGTCTCACCTTGGCTTGGCGTCTGTGGGCTGGGTTTGGTTGTCTTTCTGTCTGAGGTCTGGTTCTTGGTGTGGTGAAAGCTGAGCACTTTGGGTGTGGTGTTATGGGCCAGATGTTTCGTGAGCCTGTGTTGTAACAGCCCCCCACTTTTTCAACAGAGGAAGTGGGTACTGCCTCACCCTGCGGGCGGGGCGGAGGGTTGCCACTGCATGGTGGGGGTGAGTGCTCCTGCTCTCCACACGTCACCACTGGCACCCAAGGAGGACTGGCCCCATGGCCACTGGGCGCTGGTTGAAGTCCTCTGTGTCCACCAGGTAGCGAGCACTGCCCTGTGAGGTGAGGGAGCTCCCTCACAACCTGGTGAGGTGGAATTCCAGGTTCCCCACAATCTTACTGCATTGTGGGTACGGGGCGACAGTTGTCTCAGTGGTGTTTTGCTGGAGGGTATTTTCTGCATTTTCTTTTTGGGGGGCCCTTTCTTGTCCTTTGGCCCAAGGGCAGGCTTCTGTTGGGGCTTGTTTGGAACTTTTTGCAGGGGAAAGATCTGTTGCTGCCTGTAGCAACAATACCGCGGGAAAGAAATCGGAGGCAGACTGGGAATGAGTGGTTCCTTTATTATTCCTACTTCTTCTTCCTTCCTTCTCTATCTTCTGTCTGATTCCGCCCCCACAGTCTGTTTACATACTCTTTACCCATCACAGGTGCATTAGTTCTCTTAACAGGCATACAGGTGTCTCACAAGCCTGACCTACAGGTGCAGCACGCAGTGCCCACGAGCTACTACAAAAGTCGGGTGTGAGTTGTAGTGAGCAAAGCCTGGCTTTTGACAAACAAGTAAGCGCCACCTCTTGGCTCTCAGCCAGCCGCCATCTTAGAGCTACTTCCTCATCAAAGGCTCTTACATTTTCCCCCTTTTTGTTTTAAAAGAGGGATGGCTTAAATGGATGGGTGACGACCCTCACCATATCAGGATCGACTGTGCCTGTCTTAGGCGTCTGCATGTGCAACCGACATTCTTACCGTCATCGGATAATCAAGGCTGTAGGTAGAGTGCCCTTGACTCCTGTCTTAGGTTGATATGTTGGTCACATGAGACTTTCCCGTCTTTGACTACCAGCCATCCAATTGAACCAACCAACCATGAGGAGATGCTTCGGTTCTAAGGTGGCAAGCGCACTTTTCTTTGCGCTGACAAGCCAAGTTCCATTCAGTAGTGTACTGAGTTCTCTAGACAAATCAGCTGCCCTATTAAGGTTAAGAAAAGGGATACCTGTAAGGCATTGTCCTGTGTAATGTCCTAAACATCCTATGGTAGAAAGATCTGCCAAAATGTCCACTTGCTCTTGGAGAAGATCAACACGTTGATTGAGAAGAACAATTCCAAAATGTAGATGCTGATTTAGGAGGCCCCGTGCATGCAGAGCAGAGGCCACACTGCTGGTGAGGTTGTTCAATGCTTGAGCAGTAGGGATACTTGTAGGGATTGTGACCCCTGCAGCTGTAGCAGCAGCAGCCGTCTCTTTTATGTCTAGACAATGCCACCGGCAAGTCTTCAGGGCCCGCTAAGACTGGCATAGGGATGTACCTAGGAACTCGAGCAACAATCATTAGAGGAAAGGCAGTGCCATTCCAGCACTGAGTCAAGAAGCGAGTTGTAGGAGAGCAATTCAAACTATCATTAAAAATAGAACTATTAGATCTTAGGTCAGGTGTTTTAGTTCTGAAGTTGATCTCTGTTTACATATATTGCTGCTTGAGCTCCCATGAACATTAGCTGGCAAAATATCACATTTAGAACGGATTAAAGAAAGGCTGAGAGTATTTAGCTGACAAAATATCACATTTAGAATGGATTAAAGAAAGGCTGAGAGCATTTAACTTTCTGTGGAAAAGTAGAAAAATATTTTGTTTACAGTTCTCTTAATTGGAGCAGCTGGAACTTTTGAGCCTCTGCATACACAGCAACCTTTTATGAGCCCTTATATAGAATCACACACACATCTGTTTATACCTGTTGAAACTTTAACCTGTTTCACTGATGACAAAGACCAATTTATGAAAACAATCAATACCTGATGGCATATTTAACAGTGAGCAATTTAACCTTGTAAATTAATCAGCTGTCTAACAAACAAAGTTAATTACAAATAAATAATCCCATGTCAAATACCAAAATATCAGGCTGAACAGTATTAGTCATTTTCCTTGCTGAAGAGAAGTCCTAGAGATACTTATGAATTAAGTTTGAAGGTACCTTCATTTTTTATTTTTTACTCAATTTGAATTGAACACTTCTGACTTAAATGAATTAAAGATATTTGGATCCATCTTTTTAAAAATTAATTTTCATGAGCGCTCAGTTTTTGTTATTTGTGACATCACATTTACATGAAATCTGGACAGATGCACAGACATAAAAACATTTAAAAAAAAAACCACAATTGTGCGCACAGTAGAGAGAGATCCTCTCAAATCGGACGGGAGGAACGAGACAAGTTGTGAGTTTATTGAAGGAAAAAGCACGCAGCTTAAAAGTTTCTTTTTTCTTTTTTTTTTTTTTTTTAAACATTTATTTATTTGCTTTGGTTGTACACAATGCGTTTATTTGTACGTGGTGCTGAGGATCGAACCCGGGCCGCGCACGTGCTAGGTGAGCGCTCTACCGCTAAGCCACAGTCCCAGCCCCTTAAAAGTTTCTTAGCTGAAAAGGCAAAGATGAGGTCCCCTTTGTCGGAAAAGAGACAAACTTGCGCAGGTGTGTGGATTGATAACAAATTACCTCTTTTCCGCTATGTAAGGGAATCATTAAGAGGAGGATCCACAACAACTTCATCTTGGCCCTTTTGACTTGGCACCTGTTTTATCAATCTTGATGGTATCCACACCGGCAAGGACAAGTGCTGTGGAAAGACACAAACAGATCCTCGCCCCCAAATTAATACTGGGTCTGGGCCCTGCCATGTGCCTGAAAGAACATCCTTCCAGTAAACCAAAGGTTTATGTTGTTGATGTGGGTTCCAGTGTCTATCTCCAGCCGAATAGCCTTCAGAATCCAAAGTTAAAAAATTTAAAGTAAAAAGGGCTACGGCTAATCTATCTTTAGGAGTCGCCCAATCTCCTCCTTTTTGTTTTAAAAGCATAAGTTTGAGTGTGCGATTAGTTCATTCAATTATACCTTGGCCTTGAGGATTATACAGAATACCAGTCTTATGAAGTATGTCGAATTTGGAGCAAAATTGTTTAAAAGATGAAGACGTATATGCGGGGCCATTGTCTGTTTTAAGCATTTTGGGAATGCCCAATGCAGCAAAAGCTTGTAAACAATGAGATGTAACATCTTTAACCTTTTCTCCAGCATGTAAGGAAGCAAAAATCATGCCTGAGTATGTATCTATGGACACATGAATAAATCGCAATTTTCCAAAACTTGGCTCATGAGTAACATCCATCTGCCATAAATGATTGGGCATTAATCCTCTTGGGTTAACACCCATGATGAGGATTGGGCAAATGTGTCACACAAGATTGACAAGCCTTCACAATTGTTTGAACTTGATCTTTAGTTATTTTGAAACTTTGTTGTAAAGTAGTACTATTAACATGAAATTGAGAATGGAACGAGGTAGCTTGTTGGACTGCTGAAAATATAAAGATTGTTTGAGTAAGGGCATCGGCCTTTTGATTACCTTCATGGAGAGGACCAGGCAAATTAGATGAGCTCTGATATGTCCAATAAACAAAGGTTCTTTACGTTCCCATAGAAGGTTTTGAACTTGGAAAAAACAATTTAAAGCCTGGAGTATGAGGTGCTATTGGACCTGCTAGCTCTAATTTAGGGACAGCATGTACAATATAATGACTGTCTGAGAAAATATTTATGGGCTGTTCTCTAAAACTTTCAAGAGCTATAATAACAGCTTCTAACTCTACCAATTGAGCTGATTTATGGGCAGTAATATGAATCATATTTTCTTTTTGAGTGACTACTGCAGCAGTACCATTGGAGGACCCATCTGTAAATACATTTAATGCCTTGGGAATAGCTTGATTTTTTATTACCTGTGGAAATATAATGGGATGATTGATACAAAAAGATAGTATAGGAGACTTAGGAAGATGGTTATCAAAATTTGCAGAAGTAGAGCATCTAGCTGTAGCCCAATCATTATCATTGAAGCATAAATATTCAACCTATGACGATGAGTAGGGGGTAGCCCAATGGTTTCCTTTTTTACACCTGGGGCAGCGGCCTGGGGCACGAGACAAGCTTGGTTTTATTTCTATTGTCTCTTGCCTTCTTTGGGGAGATTGTTTTTTTTAAATGACCTGGTTGACTACACTGATAATAACTTTTAGGTCAAGCCCCTCTTGCAAGACTCATTGGGTCCCTGAATTTCTTTAGACAAGCTACCCTGTAAGTCACCAGTTCCTTGCATAATTTTCCAAGCCCTAATAGCTGCGGGATATATTTGAGCGTAACCTCCAGGATCGAACTGAGTTCGAACCTGTAAATCAGCATATTATAGCCCTTCTCCAGTTAACATGTCTACGTTACGACCTGGAAATCCTGCAGCTGCATTTCTACGAGCGGCTTCAACACAGAGCTCTTGGAATTGAAACCTCCAAACTAAGTATTGCCCCCGCTCAATACTGCCTTACATAAGCCTTTCCAACTTCATTCTTCCTCACTAATATTACCCTCACTAGTCCTAACTGACTCCCTTTCTTGTACCTGTCCCAAAGCTTCGGCACTTTCAGTAACGCTTTCCTGAACCTTAGGTCTGGTTGAGAGCAGGCATTCCCTAACTGAATGCCACATTGGAAACGTCCCTTTTGGAAGGGGAAATCCTTATTTTTCTGCCGCTATTAGATTCTGCTTATGAGGTTCCATTGTGGCATGGTAAACAGCCCAATCACTATAAACCATGGGCTTACTTTCATTAGCGTTTGGATGTCTTTCTGTGCAGTACTCAATTTTACTGCTGTTCCATTTTCTTCTTTATTTTCTTCTTCCCTAACTATCATTAACAAATCTCTAATAACCTTAACCATCTGGTTCCTTGAAATTTCCGAACCCATTTTCCCTTGCCCTTAACCGCTCTGGCCAGAGACTCCTGCGAGGTTCCTCAGTTTACCTGCTGTGCCGATGAGCTCCCTGTAGGGGCCACCACTTGTTGCTGCCTGCAGCAACAATACCGCAAGAAAGAAATCGGAGGCAGACTGGGAATGAGTGGTTCCTTTATTATTCCTTCTTCTTCTTCCTTCCTTCTCTATCTTCTGTCTGATTCCGCCCCCACAGTCTGTTTAAATACTCTTTACCCATCACAGGTACATTAGTTCTCTTAACAGGCATACAGGTGTCTCACAAGCCTGACCTACAGGTGCAGCACGCAGTGCCCACAAGCTACTACAAAAGTCGGGTGTAAGTTGTAGTAAACAAGCCTTGCTTTGACAAACAAGTAAGTGCCACCTCTTGGCTCTCAGCCAGCCGCCATCTTAGAGCGACTTCCTCATCAAAGGCTCTTACAAAGATCCACGCCGGTTGACATTGCTGGGTTGCTGGTTTCTTCGGCTCTAAGTCTGCCTGCAATACTTGAGACAGAAAAGAGTACCCAGGGAATGCAGCACTGTGTCATTCCTGGGACGCTGAGGTCCTTAGTCAACCTGGCTTCTTCTCTCCACTTTCAAAGTCTTTTATGAAATGCCCAGGAGTGTCGGCTGCAAGTGGGAGGAAGCGGGAAATGCACCCTGGTCCACAGGTACACACGCACCTCCAGGTGAGTGAAAGATGATGTGTCGCCACACACACACAGTGTATGCACACGTGCACACACTGTACTGATAGGTGTGCTAATGAGTAAGAAATGAAGCACCCTGTGCTGGGAAGGTCTCCGTGCAGAGCTGAGGGTGTGCAGTCAGAGGTAACTGATTTAAAGCCACAGCGTGCCACCCAGGGTATGGCTATGGGGTTACTTTCAAGATATGATTGAACACAAAGTGTAAACTGGTCTGACTGAGTTTTGAGGAGTTGGGGTTGAGCTCTGAACTCTCCTGAACGCGTCCATGTTTTTATAGCCATGGGACAGGGAAGGAGAGGAGGGAGGGAACGTGTGTGATGACTTAGGAGTGTGATCAGTCTCACTGGGCAGGCTGAATGTCACTTTATAGTGAAGATCCCGTCTCAATAAGAACAAGGGGTATGTGAAAATTGAAGCCTCTCAAATTTTTAAAGATGTCCTTCCATTTAGAGAGTTATAGCTGCTCTGTGCACATTGTGGACATTGGCCTTCACTGTCCTCACTGAGGAGAGTCAGAGGCAGGGCGGAAGCTGAAGCATTACCTGCCACGCCCACCTTGGCCATGACGAAGGCCACCCTGGTGCGGAGAGAGCGCCCCTGCCCCTGTCAATCAAGAGCTGGCTGGGACCAGAGAGACGGAGTCCAGCTAACCAAAGAGGGCACCAGAGCTAGCTGCATCCCTTTCTTCTCTGTCATTTTGACATTTATTAATCCTCTTAACCATCTGTACCTCTGGACCGATTTGCTTTGAGATTCTGACTTCCGTGAAAACGTTCAGATGGAGTAAAGAGTACAGCAGTGATGGGGGAGTGAGACGCGAGCGTCAAGAGAGACGCACAGCCATCCCCAACTGCACGTTCTGATCTTCAGGTGCGAGTCCGTCTTTTCCTGGCCTCTGAGACTATCGTTCTTATCCCCCGTTAGCAAAAGTGACGCTGTCTGCATTGGTGCTGGCTGCAAGAGCGGCACGCGCGTTCCTCATCAACTCGCCGCTTCACAACAAGCAAGGAGGCGGCGGGGCCAGGCGTCCTGCTCCCTCTCTGAAGCAGGGGAAGCGGACGTTGCAGACAGCAAGCGGCAGAGCGGGGAACGCATGCAGCAGCGTCCCCCGCGTGGCCCGCGCACCGTCCGCTCTTCTCCAGACTGAGTGGGGGCTACGGAGCTCCGTGTCGCACTGGGTTCCCCAGCTCTCTCCGTGCCCAGCTCCACTCAGTCCCCCAAACCCAACGAACATCGGTTTTGTGGGGTCCACTTGTGCTCCCTGTCTGCCGGGTGCTGCCCATAAAAGCCGCCGGGTGAGGAGTCCCCAGATCTGAAGTCACCTCAGCTCTTCAAATGTGACCACACTTGCAAATCGACAAGTCCCATTGCTTTGACAAGTCGGTCCCCATGGTAAAAGCCTTCGAGTGTGTTCAGAGCTGCCCGTGGTGCACCAGGCCTGCGTGCGTGCCCTGCTGGGCTTGCTCCCGGTGGCGAGCGTTCCCGTGTGGGACAGCCACGCCTCTCCTTCCTGCGGAAGACGTCACCGGGCGCCTTCTGCCTTCTTAGTTCTGTGCCAGAGCCACGAGTCAGGAGAGGAGGAGCGGGGTCTCTGCCTGAAATTGTTTTGAACGCTGTGACTCTTGTCAGCCTCCTGAGGAAGGGGACCACATGGCACCCTCGCTCTCTCCGTTCCCAGCACAGGGGACCTTGCCCAGGGCGCTCTACCACTGAGCCACGTCACCAGCCCTTCATAATATATATTTTTTAAGTTTTTTGAGTCAGAGTCTTGCTCAATTGCAGAGGCTGGCCTCAAACTTGGGACCCTGCTGCTGCAGCCTCCTGAATCCCTGGGCTCACAGGTGCGTGCCGCCGGGTCTGGTTCAGGTACACTAACAGGTTAACTAAGGGTTAACTAAGGGTTAACTAAGAGTTCTCCTTGTAGAGTCCAAGTAACTGCTCTTCAGAGGGATTCGCCCTGATGCTTGCGTGTCAAGTTCAACCCATTGTGGTCCCCAGAACTAGGGCACGGTGGCCGAGGCTCACTGAGCCAGAGCAAATCCTCCCAGATCTGACAAAGGCACAAGCGTGCTCAGTGAACCAACTTAAATGTGAACACACAGAGGTGATCGTCCTGGAAAGCACTCTCCTCTTTACTGTGGCTGTACAACACGAGGAAGAAAATCACCCCTGCTCTCAGGTGGGTAATGACACAGTGACAAAGACAGTGTCTTTATGGGCCTTGGACAGTGTCTTTGTGGACTTCTCATCCTGACCCCGAGCTCCCCCAGGGTCACCCTGTCCTCAAGTCATGCCTGTATTCTGCACTCCTCCATCTTCTCTTCCGCGAGCTCCACTGTGCCCAGACACTCACTACCTTACACGCGGGTCGTGATGACTCGATTCTCCTGCGACCTCCCCCACCTCTGCCCACACCTGGCTCTGTCCCTCACCACTCCAGGGGAACTACTTCTAGAAGGTTTCCAGCCACCTTCTTCTTAACAGTCAACAAGATGGTCTCATTGAGACTCACGCTGCGTTCAGGAGGACCGTGGCCCCTCCTGCTGTCTGCGCCGTCTCGCCAGAACTGCTTCTGTCTGGGCCAGGCAGCTGCACCGTGCTGGCCCTGCACCCGTGCGGCGTGGCTGTGGGTCGCCCTCCAGCTGTGGGAGGGGCACACGCCGCCTGCTTCCGGGACAGGCAGCACCGTGAGGTTGGCCCCGGACGCCTGGGCCGTGCTCGGTCCCCTCCCCACTGACATTCGTCAGCCTCGGCTCGCGGCTGTGCTGGGCGGTTTTCTTCCTCCTGAACACGGACTGCACGCGCCCCACCCGTGTTCTGTCTCAGTGGTGCGCGTTCCCCGACCCGGACCAACCGTCGGAGCAGTCACGCCACCCACCCACACGTCTGCAGACCCACGCAGTGTCCGAGCACATGGTGAGCCCACGCACACGCACACGCACACACGTGCACACACACATATCTCCTTGCGGCCTCCAGGCAGGCGCTGCATCCCCGCTGCTCAGGCAGGGCCCTCGGGTCAGGGTGACCTTGTTGCCCAGCCCAGCCTCTGCCCAGCAGACCCTCCGCTGTGCTGCCTGAGCTGTGCGGTCTCAGAGCTGTGCTGCGGCATCCTTCCCAGTGCTCGTGTGTGACACTGAATTGCTCCAAACAGTTGTCCCAGGGCTTTGCTTGCCCATACTGTTCCTGGGTGGCTGTCCCCAGCCCAGGGACCCTGGCAGCACTGAGGTATCTCCAGGTCAGTGGCTGGGTGGTGGGGGCCCAGGTGGCTCCGGCACAGGTGCTGACACGGGGCACGCATGGTCACGCTGCCCCAGGGGTGGACAGAGCCAGCCGCACACACTCCAGAGAGCGCGAGGCCCAGGCCCACTGTGCTCGCCAGCCCCTGCTCCCACCTGGCTTTGAAGGTCTGAAACGTGGTGGTGGGAGGTGCCATCTCTCCCTCTTTTTCTTCCTGGTTGTGTTTCCTGAGTTGAGCAAATCTTCTCATATACGCCACTCATTTAAATGCCCTGTGCTTGAAATGCTTCTCATGATCTATTTTTGACTGGGCTGCCTGTCTTTTCTTGTTGATGACCGTAGAAAACCGTGTGGTCCTCTCAGTGCCTGGAGAAGGCACTTGAGTAAAAATTCTCCACCCAAGTTTAATCAAAACTTAGTTGGTGACCGTGGTGCCATAGTCCATCTGGGCCACCACAACAAATCATCTCAGAGAGGTGGCGTAGGAGCGCTGTTCACTGCTCCTGTCTGGATTCTGAGAGTGCAGGATCGAGGCCAGGGACTGGTGTCTGGGGAGGGCCAGGTCCCTGGACACAGCCTCTTCTCACATGTCCCCAAGGTAGAAGGTGCAGGGAGCTCCCCAGGCCTCCTCGAAAAGGCTCCATTCCTATCTCTGAGGCCCCAGCCCAACACCATGGGCTCGGGGTCAGGGTTCAACAGGTCAGTTTGGGGGAAATACAATCATCTGGTCTATACCAGTAGGCTTAGAGGAACACTGTTAACTTTTAGGCTGGTTTGAAAACCGTCGGCATGACTGAACTTCCGTTGGTTTTAATTTGTACTGTTCTCCTGGGTGTCTGTTCCAGTGTAGGACTGTGTCATCCGCCAATGAGGCTATTTTTCGATCTCCTCTTTCAGAGCACACAGCACTGATATCCGCTCCCTTCCTGCCCCCCTTCCTTCCCTACCTCTCTCCCTCCCTCCTTGCCTCCACCCTTTCTTCCCCCCCCCCCTTCCTTCCCTCTCATGACACTGGAAAGACCTTTGGGCCTATTGGACGGTTGGGATGTCCATGAGCATCTTTGCTTCTGATCTAGACGTTTCTCTACTTCGCAGGATGTTGCCGAGTGCTTTTGTAGCACACCACGCTGGGAGGCTCTCCTCCGCTCGCGTGTTCTGGAAGAGCGAGATGGGGTGTGACACACTCAGGTGTGTGTGTCATGACGATTGCTTTGGTCAGGAGAGAAGCTGCCACGGTGCTCTGGGAGGACCATGGCATTGGGTTAGGATGGTGGTGGTGGAAACAGAGAGGCATGGACAGATCTAAGGGCTCAGTAGTGCCAGGTGTGGGAGTGAGGCCGAGGGAAGTGGCAGAGGTGGCCCCTGGGCCTTGGCGTGCGAGGCTGGGTGGACACCCTCTGCCGAGCCGGGGAACGCTGCAGAGTGTTGGCTGTGGGCATGCTGAGCTTGACGCGCCCAGTCTCGGTCGGCACGGATGTCCCAAACTCCAAGAGACACTGAGTGGATATCACACGTGGTCACACCTTCTGCCATCGAGCAGTCGGCTTCAGGGACAGACCTGAACCTCGGAAAGACGGACATGGAACAACGGGACGTCAGTGCAAACCTGAGAATTTAAGGATTCTTAGGGACAAAACAGAACAGCAAAAATAGAAGCAGTAATCAGAGACAGTTGGAAATAACTTTTGTATCTGGGAAAAGACTACAGTAGCCAGGTTATAGAGCTCTGTGCAGGGCTGGGCTGTGTTCAGAGGTAGAGCGCTCGCCTAGCACACCTGAGGCACTGAGTCCTATCCTCAGCACCACACAAAAAATAAACAAGTAAAGGTATTGTGTCCATCTACAACTAAAACAAAACCAATGTTTTTAAAGAGCTCTGTGTAGCCGGGGAAACTGGGGAGACTCCTGCCCAGGCAGAAGTCCTCATATCCGTGAGGCCTGAGTGTCCCGTCACACACTGCATGCCTGGGTAGCTGGGTGATTGTAAGTGCCTCAAAATGTTCACGATGGAAATGAAATTTTAGGAAACTAATGTATCTTTACTACATAAATCATGATTCTATACATCAGCCCCATACCTAGAATAAAAGTTGTTGAACCACTGAATGCAATGAGGAGTCTCACCTTCAGTGCGTTCGCTGAGGGGTTGGTGATGTGTGGGAGCAAAGTGGTATGTGCTCCTGAGGGAGCCTGTGCATTGTGCAAGGTGGCCCCGACACCGGCTGGGGTCTGGGAAAGAACACCCAAACCTTAGAACCCTAACCCCCAGAAAGAGCAGCGACCTGAGCGAGAGCGGCCATGGTCAGAAGCCCTTGTGCCGGAGAGGCATGAGGTTCCTGGAGAAGGAAGTGTGCTGTGGCACCCCGGGGCACTCACGGTGGGGGAGGGGAGGAGGTGTGCTGTGGCGCCCCGGGGCGCTCACGGTGGGGGAGGGGAGGAGGTGTGCTGTGGCACCCCGGGGCGCTCACGGTGGGGGAGGGGAGGGGGCGTGCTGTGGCACCCCGGGGCGCTCACGGTGGGGGAGGGGAGGGGGCGTGCTGTGGCACCCCGGGGCACTCACGGTGGGGGAGGGGAGAGGTGTGCTGTGGCACCCCAGGGCGCTCACGGTGGGGGAGGGGAGGGGGCGTGCTGTGGCACCCCGGGGCGCTCACGGTGGGGGAGGGGAGGGGGTGTGCTGTGGCGCCCCGGGGCGCTCACGGTGGGGGAGGGGAGGAGGCCGCCTGAGGCTGAGGCCGAGGGCGGCGGCGGGGCTCGGGCAGGTGGGCGCAGGCTTGGCCTGAGTGCGGTGCCACCGTGAGGGGCACTCGCAGGTGCTGTGCTGGCTCCTCCTGCTGCAAGGTCCAGAAGACCCTGGCTCTGTGGCTGCCTCCCAGGTTGAGTCTGCGGCCAGACAGGGGCGAGAGTGAGGTCGTGAGGCCACAGGCGTCACTCACGAGCCACATTCCCGCGGCGTGCCGTGCTGCTCTGCTGGACAGCCTATAGGACTGCAGTGGTGGGGGACGGGCTCCTGACCGGGGCTCCTCTCGCAGGACAGCCACAGCTGTCGGTCACCTACGCATCCGTAGAAAGGTACTGTACAAAGCAGCACCCTGGCTGCACTTCGCGGCCACATGTCCATTTGGGGACAGTGCTTAGTAGTGGGAAGGTGTGTGGGTGCTGCAGGCTGAGTACCCACAGGTGCTGCAGGAAGAAGCACCTGGATTCTGTAACCGGCACCTGGATTGTTACTTTTATTTTGGGGTTTCTTGTAAAAGTGGGGTTATTTAAAATCGCTGTTGTTTAGGATCTAGCTGAACTTGCCCTGTCACCGGGTGGGGACAAGGCTTTGCAGACGTAACCCTCACGGCCACCACAGTCCAGGTCCCAGTCCTTGGCTGGCCCTGAGCAGCATGAGCCACTTTCTTCCTATAAAATTAAAATAACACCCAGAATCATGTCGAAGTTCTCTTGAAGACAGAGAGGGAAGGACTGGGGGCAATCACATAAACTAAGGTCCCCTGGAGAAAGGGTTCCTGTGCCTTTATCAGTCACGCTTCCTAGTCTCACTACTTTTTGTTCTCCCTCTGTTCTTGCCGTGAGAGGAGAAACCAACACCGTGAACTAGGGAGCCCGTCTGAAGTCGACGGAGCTGCAGAAAGCCAGGGGTGCCGCAGCCCTCGAGCTGCCCCGCGCGGTGGCCGCGGCCTCCCACTCCTGAGCGAGATGCTCGCGTCTCGTGGGCCGCGCCACTCACTCTTCTTCTGTGAAGAAACATTGGGCTCACAGAGGAAGACCCAGGCGGAGAGACAGGGGTGTTTCTGATAGAGTGAAAGACAAGGAGATGGCCCTGTGCGTCGTCTCCCACACAGGCCAGGCTTCCTCTGGCCAGCGGGGACCGCGGCTGGACTGGACAGAGGCGGTGCCGGGCGGCTCCCCCAGTAAGCAAGGAGTCCGGCTGAGGGGAGCCGATCCCAGCCGTAAGGAGAACGTCCACCCAAACCAGCTGCCACCCTCCATGCCGCAGCCGCCCATGACGTGACTTGAGGTGTGACGCGGAAGGTGGCGCACATCGGACGTGTGGCCAGTGGCTCCATCCTGAGGGGGCTGGGTGGGGCCTACTCAGCATGACAGCCAGGCGTGCTGTGTGGATAAGCCTCCCGCAGGTGACAGCAGGTGACCAGCACGACTTCCCCTGCATGCTTGGTGGAAATCGCTATGAACAAGCTGCATCCCGTCTACAAGGGACACATCTGGGGACTTAGGTGACACTCTATGTGCAGCCTCCTCCACCCTTGTCCTCCAAATAGAAGGCAGTGGTTTCAGGAAAATCCTTGACTTGTGGTGGGAGGGCTCGAGAGAGGACTGGAGCCGCTTCCTGGAGAGAGGAGCAGGAGGGCAGGCGCGTCCGCAGGAGGAAGAGCTGCCCGGCCAGCTCCCGCGCTCCAGGGAGCAGGTGCTGCGCAGGTGGCGCGGACTCCAGGGAGCACGGCCGTCCCCAGGCTGCAGCTCAGACCGTGCGAGCCACAGCCCTGAAGGAAAGGGAATGACCCTGCCAGTGGATTCCGAGGGGTGGTCTGGGGAGGACGGCTGCGGAAGGACAAGCTGACACGCAGGAGATGGAGAAAGGACGCGTCCCAACCGCAGCCTCAGGAGCCGCCCTCGCTCGGGCAGGAGGGGACGGCACGCTCAGGTCGCCGCGCGTGCTGTCTGTGTGGGGCGTGAGCCACAGCACGGGGCACGACTGCACGCCCGCACGAGCGCCCCCGCACCCAGCTCGCACGTCTCTCTGCTCCGTCCCCGGCCCCGTGAGGAGGGCCACACGGCACCCCGTCTCCATTCACACGATGAAGAGAGGTGGCGCCCGGAAACCCGCGGCCTCTCCTGGCTGCAGAGCTCGTGAGTGGCAGCCCGGGCCTCGTGCCTCCTCCGGGCCCTACAGCTTCTGTGCTCTGGGGCTCGTGGTGTGACCGCAGTGGAAAGTGGGACCTTGCAGTTGTCGGTCTCCGGCCGCGCAGGCTCCGGGCACGGCCTGGAGCAGACTGGATGTCCAGCTAGACGCAGCCCCGAGGCGCTGGAAGAACGTGACTGAGGGGCCGGGGCCCCGTCCCCACATCACAGAGCAGTGGACTTGATGGTCATCCTCAGGATCCAGCAGAGAGAGTGAAGGACTGTGTGGGCAAAGGACACCGCCCGTGCTTGGCGGGGCGCCGCCACAGCAGACTGACCTCACGGACACCAGTGGGCGGGTTGCTCAGGGAAACGGAGTCTGCCGCTCCCCCAGAGTAGACACACATCAGGCCACAGACTGGGGAGCCTTCTTGATTTAGTGGCGGGAGGGGCAGCCTGCAAGCAGGAGTCGTGAGTCCTCCTGGCTTTGTGACCAGCCTTGTGACCTTGAGTACGAGGCTCACGCTCTCCCAGGTTCGGGTTTCCTCAGTGGAGGGCCTGCCAACGGTACGGGGAAATCAGGGTTTTAAAATGACAAAAATAGAGTCTCCAGAGCAGAACCCTTAAACAATGACAAAACAGCAGAATAATGGCTCTGCGTGGATGCAGGGGCCTGCCTCAGCTGCAGCGTGCGGAGCGTGGGGACGTCCCCAGCTGCTGCGGCCCTGCCACGCATCTGTGATGTGAGTGGTCTCTCGGGTTTGGGCTTCTCTCAGGACAGGCCGACTTGCTGCCCAGCAGGTGGCCGACCTTGGTTCCCGGCCACCCAATGGGAAGAGCAGCCCTATATTAAGTAAATGACCCCGAGAGTTGGGCTAAGCCAGTTGCTAAAAGTGGCACAGCCGTATCCGAGCCACGGGCAACTGCCCTTGCCCTCTGCTGACTTCCGGGTGATCCCGAGCAAGAACTGGCCGAGTGTCCATCAACACGGCTCGCAGGTCCACTCTGCCACGGGAGGAGGGAGACTCGTCAGCTTGCAGAGCAACACGGGTTGCTCCTGCCAACTCCACCGCCATTCCTGACCCAGGGAAATGCTCTCCCTGCTCCGCCACGCCTTCTCCAGGTTCTATGGGATGCTGTTAGTAAGTACCTGGCTGTGGAGGGGCACCGTCGCTCGGTTTGTAGGGTGGTTTTTATGAGGGTTCTCCCTTCTCTTTGGAAGCCAGATGGGCAAGTCAGTTGCAGGCACTTCTGCGTAGCCAGGGCCTTGAGACCTTCACTTTGCACTCTCACCTCTTCCCAAACGTGCAGCTTTGGGACGGCCTGACAGACGTCCCTTGGCTCATTCTCTTCTGTCTTGCGTAGGTTCGAGCCTGTTCTACTTTGTTTTTCTTGAAGTTTTGACTCGCAGAGTTTCCTGGCTGCACAGCAGCTGTTTTCTGTCAAATGCCACACGGCCTTTTCCCCAGAACCTGCTGCATTTGGTCACCGTCACACCTCGTGGACAGCTGGTCCTGGGGCTCAGGTCTCAGAGTAGCCGTCCCCACCGTTTGTTTCTGGTCATGTTTTTAGGAAAGGGCAATTCGGTGTGAGTGGGGTCTGGGGCAGAAGGCAGGACGAGGGCCGTTGCCGTCTTTCCTTCTCGCCAGTCTCCGGCTCGCTGTCCCTCCCTCCTTCTCTCCTCTTTGTGACCCCTTTCTTCTTCTGCTTCTTCTGTGTCCCTCCTTCCCTGAGACCTCAGGCCAGGAGGGGTCGTGGCCCCCTGAAGGTGGGGATGTTGCCCAAGGCCCTCCCGCCCCTCCGGCTCCTTCCTCTGGAAAAGTGTCTGATTTAGTCAGTCCCTGCCCTCCGTAGTTCTGCCCAGCCCTGGGGCCCTGTGCTGTTCTAGTCCTGGGTACAGAGGATGATGGCCTCCACCAGCCCCTGCTCAGCAACCACCGTGAACAGGAGCCCAGGAGCCCAGGAGCCCAGCCCGTCAGCTTCCTCTGGCTCCCGTGATCCTGATCTTCTCATTTTTTTTTTTTTTTTTTTTTTTTTAAATATTTATTTATTTGCTTTAGTTGTACACAATGCGTTTAATTTGTACGTGGTGCTAAGGATCGAACCCGGGCCGCGCACGTGCGAGGCGAGCGCTCTACCGCTGAGCCACAACCCCAGCCCCTTCTCGTTTTCTTTTGTGTTTCTATTTTTTATTTAGGGTCCCCATTGTGTTGCATGTAACATGAGAAACAGGTGACTGCATGAGTGTCTGCAGAATGCTACAGTCTTGTAACTTGACTCTGCCTCAAACCCACCAAGCTCTCAATCCTTTGATGATAAGACGCTTGGATGAGGGTCCTCAGAAGATGATAGGCACCTGGTGGCTTGTGACGGTCACGACCGAGCGCCGTAGAGACGCTCAAGTTTAATCGGTTGTTCCTTTATTCTGGACAGGATGTCTGGCGCTTTCCCAGGGGAGGGCGGTGTGTGGAGAGCCGCAGGACGGGGAGCCCACAGCTCAGATGCTTGCGCGAGGCTGCTGCCGCTGGGGCGCCTGCTCTGTGGCTGTGATGTCCGCCTGCAGGACCAGCAGAGCTGGAGAATCTGAGCCATGCAAGCTGGGAGAACCTGGGTCTGTGCGCTGCCCTGGGAACTTTAGAAATAGACGTTAGGCTCAGCACCACTCTTCTCCTGTATTCCTGTCAACGTCAACTCAATAGACGTTGCTGGTCACACCGTGGGCGTTTTAAGACTCTTCCTGTGTGATCGGGAGACACCACACGCACGTTCATGCAGGTGCAGCCTGGGGCCCTCCACTGAGATCTCCCGAGGACGTTGCGGGAGCACGCTGACGGCTGCTCTCCATCCCAGACGCCCAGCCGGGCTTTCACGCCAGTTCAGACACGAGGCTGTCTCAGGGCCGGGACAGGCCCGTCCTGCAGACGAGGAAAGGGTGTGAACTGGGAGGCACGAGGCACTGGGCATGGGGAGAGCCTTTCCCTGGGAATGACGTCTCTGGGCCAGCACCCTCGTGTGCTCGGCGGGGACCGCCACGTCAGGAGGGAGGGAGGGAGCACGCAGGGTCACGGGGTGGGGGTACGGCCGGCCCACGGCAGGGGTTGTTTTCACAGCAGCTGGTTAGAGATGTCGTGGGAGAAAGGCTCGGGTGTATTTTCATTCAACAGAACTGTTCAGCCCTGCGTCCTGACCATGTCTGCGGGGAAGGGCTCCTCGGCAGACAGCCTTCTCGGGAAATGTGGGTCACTTAGGAGAAACCACGAGGGTTAGAACCAGCCAGAGCAAGCGGCCCCCGCCTGCACCCCAGGCAGCTGAGTTTTTCAGGAAAAGATGTGGTTCCTGGCCCTCGGGCACAGGGACCATTGTTCCTCCAAGGGTGTCCTCAGCCTGGGCAGCAGCGGAGTGTGAATGTCGGGCAGACTCAGCCGCCACCCAAGATCAAGACCCAAGCAAGGAGCAGGTTGTGCTGTCACCGAGGGAGCCCGTGCTCTTGTGTGGGCACCAGGGCTGCAGTCCAGCCGCACGGCGGCTCCCTGAGCAGGGCCAGGCGGGCCGCGGGGAGAGGCAGGCAGGGCGCTGGCCCAGCGCGAGTTGGCAGCACCCTGCCCAGGGTGTGAGGCCCTGCAGGGCCGGTCGGAGCTTGTTGCTGCCCGAAGGGATCCGCGGGGAGCAACGAACACCTCGGGAGAAAATTCGGAGGCAGGATGAAAATGAACAAGGGTCTTTTATTCTTCTTCTCTCTCCGGCTTCAGCAACCTCTCCAGCTCCAACCACAGACTCCAACAAACTCCTTCCGCCAGCCACTCTAACTAACCAACCTCACCGGGTTATATACATTTTGCCTTAACAAGGACAAGTGCTTACAGCTCGAGCTTACAGGGGCGTCACACAGTGATCACGGGCACACAAAGATTCTTTGACTATTGTATGAATATCAGGTGGAAACTAGAGCATCCTTTATGGCTCTCAGCTGACCACAGTCTGAGCTAGCTCCTTGATTAGGGCTCCTTCAGGAGCCGGTCCTGAGTGGCAGCTGGAGCCCAGCTCACGCAGCGCCCGGGCACCTGGCCTGCTCACACTTGCCCTGCTGAGTCCTGTGGCTTTGGCGCTCTCCAGTCTCCACCTCTGGGCAGCCCTCTGAACCCCAGGTGGCTCTTTACTCTGGTCTATGTCCAGGTTCTCCTCATGGCCATGCCTCCCCAGGGCTCAGGGCGTGTGTGCACGTGTGCATGTCTGTGTACGCGCGTGTGTGTGTGTGTGTGTGTGTGTGCGCGCACGTGCACTCTCGTCTGCATGTGCATGGTGCATGCTGACAGATGGCCTGGGCTCCCAGAATGTCCTGACCCCTGCTGCTGCTGGCCCGTCCCCTCCTGCCCTTTCAGTCCCCACCCCGTCTCTCCCAGGTTGTAGTGACAAATGAACCCCACCCAGGGTCTCCTCCCAGATGAACAACGTGCCGCACCCGCAAACCCGGCTGGGCTCTCGGGGCCCAGGTTCTCCCTCTGCAGGGGAGCTGGCTGCAGCCCAAGCCCTTCCGAGGAGGGAAACTCGGATTTCCACCTAACGACGGCCCAACACAGAAGAGCTTGCCCTGTGCAGGGCTCCCTCTAACTGCACACAGCCCTCGTGGCTCTCGGGAGAGAGGCACAGCTATCATCCCACTTCTCAGACAGAAACACTGAGGTGCAAGAGGCCAACGGGGCACGAGTGTGCGGCTGGTCTCCTGAGCAGGGTGGTGTGTTCCGCTCACCCTGGCATCTGTTGTGCCCTGAACCAAAGTGTGATTCCTACCTCTGCATTCCTGTGGCTGCAGGCCCGCCCCACCTCCCACATGAAGTCCACTGATGCTTCTGAGTGCTTGCTCTGTCCCCTGCCTCAAGTCCCCCTTCCACTGTGTCTGCAGAGCACTGCGGCTCTGCCGGGCTCTGGGTCCCAGCAAAGGCTGGTTGGTGGCTTTTTCTCATGGAGTTGGGTTGGCTTAGGGTTGGTTGGGTTAGGCCTGGTTGTCATCCAGATCTCCTCCTTCTGCCAGTGTCCAAGAGCCTCCTTTGCAGCAGTGTGACCCGGGAGGGACTCTGGCGAAGGCAGTTTCACGTGTCACAGACCACAGGCAAACCCTGTTGGTGTGCACCTGAGCTACCAGGCCAAAAAGGTGTGCGCCTGTGTCGACGCTCCCACATTAAGCCTGCCTGGTGTCCTGTGTGTGCTGTCCACTCTGAGCCAAGGACAGTGACTGGACTCACGCAGCCCAGATAGCCCCACGACCCTGCCTCCTCAGAGGGGCAGCACGGGGCGGCCAGCTGAGTCCCACTCGGAGTTCAGAGTTTCTCATGCACGCTTCCCTCCAAGCCGCCCCTTCTCCTCTCTGCGCTGGTGGCAGGAAGTCCCGCCGGCTCGTCTTGTCAGCACTGCTGCCCAGGCAGGTGCCATCGTTCTCTCGCCGGTGAACAGGGCCCGGCTCCTCATCGTGGCCACAGGAGAGCCCGGGCTGGCGACCTCACCTCAGGAGCTGTGAGGTGCTCCAGGCATCCACGGGTCGGTGTGCTGTGCGGTTCAGTGTGGCCCTGCCCCGCGACACTCCAGCCTCTTCTCTTTCTTGGCTCCTTCCTCCCTCCTCCCTCCTCCCTCCTCCTGCTGCCTCTGCCCTTCACTGAAGAACAGTGACGGGCTCAGGGCAGCGTGGATCCCAGGAGACAGGAGAGGCGAGCCTGGCCCCAAGTGGGCAGTCCTTGCTGGAGATGGCTGGTCCCGCGCAGGTGTTCCAGAAGGACAGGGCCATGTGGTGAGGCTGAGCATGTCCAGGTCCCCCATGGCCGAGCGGGCCTGTGCTGCTGGTGGCAGGAGGCGTCCTTCTCCAAGCTCTCTTGTTGGATGTGTCCTGTGTGTTGTCCCTTGTCTTATATCCTCTGGATTTACATTCTTCCATTTGCATTGGCTGATATAAGCAAAAGCAAAACCCCCTCTAAGTCATCTGCAGTTTTAGTCTCCAGACTTACCATTTTGTTACGTACCAGTGCTGGTGATGGGCCAACCGGGTTTTGTAATGTGAAGTAAATCCTACAGAGTTGATGTCCACTGTAAACAAATGGGGTTTCATCTACAAATAACTATGATTAAAAACATTTTACTCTAGGGCTGGGATTGTGGCTCAGCGGTAGAGCGCTCGCCTACCATGCACGGGGCCCGGGTTCGATCCTCAGCACCACGTAAAAATAAACGCATTGTGTATAACTAAAGCAAATAAATAAATATTAAAAAAATTTACTCTAATAAATAATAAATTCACTTGGGAATAGACATCTAAATAGGTGCAGTTTCCAGAGCTTTTAACTCATCTTCCAAACATTAGGAATTCATCCGTGGTCACAGAGGTCTGTCGCGGTGCAAGGCCCCGCTGGCCTAAAGTGCAGGCTGGGGTGACGTGTGGCAGGAGATGAGGAGATTTAGAGCCGGAAGGCAGACTCTGTGCCCTTGGCCTTGCTGACAGCCTAGGGGAGGTCGCCTGGCCTCTCTGAGGCTCCGTCTCCCTCTCACCCCGCTCCTTCTCCAGGCGAGAACCACACTCATCTCCACCTCCCTGGCTGCTGCTGCGCGAACTGGAAGGTCAACCCCTTGCCCATCAGGGAGGGCATGCACGCGTGAGCCCTGGCCAGGGGCTTCTTATGTGACATAAACGAGAATCGAAGGCAGAAACCTGAGGTTTGGTTTTTTTTTTTTTTTTTTTTTTGCACTTAAGTGAAAGGAAAAACCAAATCCATGAGCAGAGACGCGCGCACTGCTGACTGGTAGAGAGGGTCGCTGTGCCCGTGCCCGGCGTGGCCTGGAAAGGCCAGCTGTGAGAGCACCTGGTGCGCAGCGGGAGGGAGGGGCGTCCCGAGGCAGAGGCGGTGTCTGAAGGGACGGGACGCAGCAAGTTCTGGGCAGCAGAGGACTTCCGGCTCCTGGGGTAGAGCGAGGGCTGGACGGGGCAGACGTGGGCGGGGAGGTGGCCTGCTGGTGGCAGGGAGGGGACACGCTGCAAGGCCTTGCTGCGCCCCTCACCCAGCTGTGCCGCTGGCATGAGCACGGTGCCCACCCCTACGTGGGAAGCTGCTTTGTTTGCCCAGGGTTGGAGCCACGTCTTGGCACCAGCTTGAACAGCGACGTGTGGGCAGGGGTGCAGCTCGGCGGGTGGAGCACTTGCCTCCGAGCACAGGGCCTGGCTGCAGTCCCCAGCACCACACACACGCACCCAAGTGACTTGTGTCCTGGGAGTGACTTTGATACCAGAACTATCTAAACAGCCTCTACCAATGACCTACAACCACACTTACTTCTTGAGACGTTAGAGCCTTGTTTTAAACAACTGAGTCTTATAGAAACCGTAAGCACAATCAGAAGAAAAGGGCTTAGTAGGCGCCCTAGATCTGCCTCGGGTACACGATCTCAGAAGCCACTGGCTACGCAGGTCTTGTCCTATTATGCATCTGTTTCCTCCGCCCCCTCCAGCCCCCATGCCCACCCACACAGCCCCAGATTTTGAGGCAAGTCCTAGCCATGCTATAATTTTAACTTTTAAGATTAAATTCTTCAATTTAATTTTTGGGTAATCCAGAAACAACCCCTCCTATTTCGGGGTAAAAGCAGCAGCAGCAACGCCCCCCCAGGTGGTCAGCAGCTGAGAGACCAGGAGCGCTCCGCGGAGAGCCCTCTCCTCCACGCCCCCGGGCCGCGGGCTCTAGTCTGGTTCAGGCGGACCCACGTGCTGGATCCAGCCCGCTCTTTGCCACGGAGGCTGTAAGCCAGGACTATTGCTACACTTTGTGGTGGTACAAAAGTGTTCAGTGGAAACTGTGCTTGGAATTCTGAATTTGGGTCTCTTCTGGGGCTGGAAACCTGTGGTCCAACCTCCTGCGACACTGAGCGGAGTAGCCGCGGGTCCCAGGCGGCCAGCGGTCACCGCACAGTGAGCTGCATTGCTGAGCGTGGGGCTCGCAGGCGAGGTGTGGTCAGTGTGTTGGTGGCTTCCCTGGTGTGGACTGATGGGGCACCCAGACGTGGCTCTGTAGGTCAGGGCACCTGTACCTGGCGGCACTGCCTCCTGGTGGAAAACCAGGTGCTCCTGGGCCTCCTGGGGGGCGTCACATGCTGACTGCCCACCCCCAACCTCCACTGGACCCGGCCACCCTCTTGCGCTGGCTGTGACTAGCCATCACCATGAGGAATCCACCCAGACTGCAGGAGTCCAGTGTGCTGGTCACGTCAAGCCTGGCTTCCTGAAGAGCCATGGCGACAGTCTCCCGGCACTTCCAGCCTCCATCCACCCTGGCTGATTTCCAAACCTTGAAGAGCACAAGGGAAACGCTTCAGTTCCTGACTCTTGGTCCCTTTGCTGCAAGTGAACTGTGTTTGGTGTCCAAGGAACACACACCGGTGTGAACCAAAAGCAGCTCACACCCGGCTGAGGCCAATGCGCAGACTCTCAGAGCAACGCCTGCACCCAACACCACGGTGCCTGAGAACAGGAAGCAGGCGCCCAGGCGGCTCAGCAGGGCACACGGAGGGCGCTGAGCCCGGCCCCACAGTGGCCTCAGCCTAGGGACACTGGGGACTCGAGGTGTGCGCCCGGGCAGAGCAGCTGGGCTAAGGTTCTACGTGGGCTGAGGTGAGATCCTCCCGTGGGTGCCTCAGATGACAGAGGGGACATGCTGGTGATGGGGCCCTGACGAGCACAATGGCAGAATGGGTGCATCCTCAGATCCTGCGCCAGCACAGGGAGGAGCAGGGGGCTGTAGGAGCCCTGTTTGGGGAGATGGCTTAAATTGCGGTTGACTATGGGCCATGGAGATTTGGGCATTGTCGCCTTCCGTAGTCTCACGGGTCTTGGCCCGGGATCTCGCGGGACTTGGCCTGGGATCTCGCGGGACGTGGCCTGGGATCTCGCGGGACTTGGCCCGGGATCTCGCGGGACTTGGCCGAGATTGCTGATCGGGTCAGCGCCATTTTGGTGGTGTGTGTGGCACGTGTTAGTCGTTGTTAGAGCCAGAGAGAAAAGTTATCAGAATAAAAAGCTGTTTGTTTCCAGTTCGCCTCTGAACTTCTTCCCGCGGCTTCGTTGCTCCAAGCAGCCATCGCTTCAGGCAGCAACAGGGGGCTGTTTCTGAAGAGGCTGGGCTGGAACCTGCGGCGGGAGCCCTGCACCTGTCACCTGTGAGCGGGCGAGCTCCCTGAGCAGGCAAGCTGAGTGCTGTCCCTGCAATGCCAGCTCTGGCCTAGAGCAAGGAAGCTAACCCACGGTGACCTCGGAGCAGCAGGTGGAGCCCGGGAACCGGGGAGGCCTAACAGCCCAGAGGAACCATGGCGTCATAGCCCTAAGGCCATCAGGCTGCGGGGGACCTGGGACACTCGGGAAGAAGAGAGCAGGCCTGGAGTCCAAATGCAACTGCTAAAGCCAAAACAGGAAAAGAAGAAAGATGTAAAAAGCGTGGAGGAGTCCTGACACACAGACCTGCAAAGATGACAAGAAAACGTGACTGAGAGGACAGGCGCCCTCTAGTCTCAGTGCCCCTGTGGGCAACCCCGCCCTGGAGGAGGCACCCAGCAGCCTGCCCTGAGGGAGGGTGGGTGCAGAGGCTTCCTCCTGGGCCTTCTGTCCCCTCAGGGCCCTGTTGCCTGGGGGACGGCGGGCAGGGCCGGGCTGATGACAGAGGCAGGTGAGGCCATCGTGAGGGCTGAAGCAGGGTGCAGGGGCAGCCGGGGAAGGACCGATGGAGCAAGGGTGGAGGGTGAAGGTGCCAGGGGCACGTGCAGAGGGCCCGGCCAGGGCACAGGGAGAGGCCAGGGAAGCCCCAGCCCCTCTCCTCGGTGCTCCCAGCCTCCACTGCCGCGTCTCTGTCAGTGTTAGGTATTTTGTAGAAGGACGGGTTTCCAGCGTTTTCTCGGTGCTCACAGTGCTGTTTCTGGCTCACATCCCACGTCTTTGAAGTAGGAGTCTTCTCATTTCCCTAAGTAGCTTCTGAGTGCATTCCTAGATTTCCTATCCCATATTTCCTCATTCCCAAGGCCTCTGCTCACCCACCTCCCTCCAAACATGTCAGGCGACTGCTCTGATTGCTCTCCTGCCCGCTGGGCTGTGCATCCTGCCCTCTTCAGACACACCCGCCCCAGGGACCCTCCTCCCTGCCCTGATGGGCAGTCCTGCTGCTTATCACCATCCATGAGGAAACAGCAGCTACTTCCCAGCCAGGGTCCCCTGTCCCCCTGGCTCGGCCTGTCTGTAGCCAGGGAGTGGACGCTGCCTAGTGTCCACGTGCCACGTTCGAAACTCCTCTGTCCCCAAGGTCAGAGACACCTTCAAAGAGAAGCCTTCCTATTTCCTGCAAATAACTCCTTGGACACATTGTGTGGCTTTCTTAGTGGAAAATGACTCATTTGCCAACATGGAGGACCCTAGAGGACTCTGGTGGGACCCTAGAGGACCCTAGAGGACTCTGGAGGACCCTAGAGGACTCTGGTGGGTGGGGAGGATCCTACTTTTCCTGTTTTCAGTCTCTTTGGGGTCCTAGAGCACCGGTTCACATTCCTCTTTATCAGAGAGATGCCAGCAACTCCGCCACAACTCTCTCTCTCCCCAGGGCGCCGCTCTTCGCGGCCTTGGCTAACTTCGAGGCCGGGCCCTGTGGAGCCTTCTCGAGGACCAAGGGCTGAGGCTTGGCTCTGTGCTGATCTCGTGGTTGCGGCTCAGCGCGAGCACGTTAGGTCTGCATGGCCAGCTGAGGCCGTCCTGGCAGCGGATGGCAAGGACATGGGCGTGGCTCGCTGAGCCAGCTGGGTTCAGGGTCTGCGAACCCTAGTGCTGCTCTGCCGCCTCAGCCCTGGGGACGGTCTCCCCAGCCAGACAGTAGCCGGCACTGTCCACTCAGGCCAGACGCTCTGGAGGCTGGGTTTGCAGACCTGCTTGGAGTCACAAGAGGGCCCAGAGACACCCCAGCCAGGGGCAGGGTCTCAGTGACACCCCCCAGGGTCCTCACCGGGGTGGTTGGCAGCACAGCCTCCTCCTCTTCACAGCTGCTGCTGAGGGAACTCTGGGGGTGACGCGCCTCCTCAGCACGGAGAACCCCAGCTCTGCAGCCTGCTCCCCGGCCCTCAAGTGTGTGCACGAGGAGGCCGGAGGCCGGGACGGCGGGACGTGGAGGAGGAGCCCTGCGTCAGCGCTCAGATGCGCCAGGGCACAGGCTCTGCCGCGCTTGCAGCTGCCCCGTGGAGTGGCATCCGGCTGTCTGTCCTGTAGGTGTGCGCCGGAAGGGGGAGGCCGGGGAAGGAGACGCCAGCTCTGGGCAGGGCTCCGGTGCCCACCTGGGTCTGCAGCTGCCTGGCTCCACACCCGCACCACCCAGGTTAAAGCAGGACCAGGGTGGGCGGGGCCACCACTGTGGAGCAGGCCGAGGCTGGCAGCCCCCTTCCCTCTCCACCAAGACGGCTTTGGAGGGGCAGCGTCTGACAGAGGCCAGGATTTCCAGCCCCTCCGTTTGCGGGAGCATCAGGCGTCCCGAGAGGAAAGGGGACCGTGGCCACCGCAGGTTCCTTGTCCAGCCAGACCGCGCGGTGCAGGTGCGGTTAGTCAGCCTCTCTCCTGGGAGAGGAGCGGGTGGTCTTGCCGCGGAGTCGGCAGGGGAGTGTGAGACCCAGGGGTGTGGGAACAGGGCCGGAGCTGGAGGGGCCCCTGGAACTGCCACCCGTGGACAAGAGCAGGCCCAGGGTCCAGCAGGAGCCCTGAAGCCCCCTGCCTGGCGGCTCCTGCTCAGAGGGACACCAGGCGGCCAGGGGAGCGAGGCTCCTGCTGCTGAGCATTTATTTCCCGGCGGGCCTTCCCGGTCTTCGCACGGGGTGTCTCTTCGCCCCCAGCCTCCTCAACCCCTCAACCGCCTCCTGCAGCAGGAGCTTCCTGGTGACCGCTGACTCTTTAGTCTCCACGGCAACATGTCAACGGTTTTTCTTGGTGTTTGTGACTGTTCTTCCGGACTACAGCACACGCATGTCCTCGCCCCCCAGCAGGGTCCTGGGCTGAGCGCTGGCCTGATTTGGGGACCCAGACTGGGAGGTGTGCTGGCTCTGGCTTCAGGTGCCAGACCCTCGGGCCCGCCCGCCCGCAGAGGACCTGCACTGTGACTGTGCCACACCCGGTCACTTCTGGGCCGGTGGGTTGCTGATGGGAGGTGGAGACCCCGCTGCACCCTGGGCTCCTGGCTTCAGCAGGCCTGGGGGCTGCGTCCAGCCCAGCCTGCCCGCGGGCCGCCGGCTGCCTGCTTACACGGCTGCCTGCTCTTTCCCTCTGTTTTAACCACGTAAAATGCCTTTTATTTTGAATCCTATTTTAGATATGAAATGTCTCTTTAGTGATGTCAGAGGATGTTCCCGACCCTCGTTTTTCCCAACCCTCGTTTTTAGTTCAAGGTCACTTAGCGCCTAGGTCATGTCTGTAAACCATGACGAAACTCCTACCTGAGTCTCGGTGACTTCCTCATCAGCCAGGCCAATGGCTTCACTCACTCCCCATCCCTCCTGGGCCCTGTGGGCTTCCTGGCCCCTCCTGGGCCCTGCCTGCTCCCCATCCCCTCCTTGTCCCTATAGGCTCCATGTCCCCTCCTGGGTCCTATGGGCTCCCTGTCCTTCCTGTCCCTATGGGTTCTCTGTCCTCTTTGGCCCTAGCTGCTCCCTGTACCCTCCTGGGTCCCCCTTGCCCTGTCCCCTCCTCAGCATTCCAGGCGGTCACACTGAGGCAGAAACAGAACCACCACGCTGCCCTCTGAGATGCCCCCTGGCAACATCCCAAGCACGCCCGTGGGTAGGGTGCCCGTCAGGGAGGGCCAGAGATCTCGCGGCGCAGGAGGAGAGCCGAGCACGCAGGGCTGGGTGTGCCTGCACCCCGATGGGACACGTCTGCCCTCCAGGGTCAGAGTTCATCGGTCAATGGCAAATTCACAGGCTGCGTGGCTTCCGTCGTCTTCCATTGCTGAGGCTCGTGTTCACTTGACATCGGGATTGTGGCCATCGTGGGGGCTTTTCTTCCATTCCAGTCGGGGTCACCAAGCCCTGCAACGCTCCACAGCCACTGGTGGTCACAGATGGCTAAGGAGGGTTGACAGGTAGTGCAGAGGCAGAAGGAGGTCAGACGGGGTCACCGCCACTGCAGAAGAGGCTGGAGGTGTGCCGCTCGTTCACGCTGCCGCCCTTGCTCCTGGGTGGCAGTTTCCTCGTGCACTGAGTCAGCAGGGGCGGAGCGGAGGTGAAGCCCTGCAGGCAGAGTGGGGGTGCCTCCCTGTCCACAGGCCTTGGGCATGCTCAGAAGGCCTGGCAGGGTGCAGGGTTGGTGTGTGCTGCTGCAGCTCCCGGGTGCCGCTCCGTCACGGGTCTCGAGTGAGGGTCCACCTCGTGGGCTGCTGTGTCTGATATGCTCACAGGCGGGTTTCCCTGATACGGGGGATGTGTCCCTGCATCCACGGGCTTCCGACTACTTCTTCGGTTCACAGCTGATAATTTTTAATTAGCAGGGTTAATTTATCACTTTGTGTCTTACGATTGTGCTGTGCAGCTGGGAGTTGTTTTTTTTCTAAGTTCTGTATGTCCGACCTCTGGTGGTTGTCTGTTTGCCCAGACTAGTTACCAAGTCATTCTGCCTGAGCACTTACACTAAAAACAGAGTAGCTCAGGGCAAGCTGCTGCTTTAGAAAATAGAGGGCATGCCTCATGGCTAGACATGCCCCGAGAGCTGCTGTCCTGCACACCATGGAGTCACTCAGGGCGGGGCACAGCCTGGGAGCTGCTGTCCTGCACACCATGGAGTCACCAGGGCAGGCACAGCCTGGGAGCTGCTGTCCCACACCATGGAGTCACCAGGGCGGGTACAGCCTGGGAGCTGCTGTCCTACACCATGGAGTCACCAGGGCAGGCACAGCCTGGGAGCTGCTGTCCTACACCATGGAGTCACCAGGGCGGGCGCAGCCTGGGAGCTGCTGTCCTACACCATGGAGTCACCAGGGCAGGCGCAGCCTGGGAGCTGCTGTCCTACACCATGGAGTCACCAGGGCAGGCGCAGCCTGGGAGCTGCTGTCCTACACCATGGAGTCACCAGGGCAGGCGCAGCCTGGAGCTGCTGTCCTACACACATGGAGTCACCAGGGCAGGCACAGCCTGGAGCTGCTGTCCTACACCCATGGAGTCACTCAGCGTGGGCACAGCCTGGGAGCTGCTGTCCTACACCATGGAGTCACCAGGGCAGGCACAGCCTGGGAGCTGCTGTCCTACACCATGGAGTCACCAGGGCAGGCGCAGCCTGAGAGCTGCTGTCCTACACCATGGAGTCACTCAGGGCGGGCGCAGCCTGGGAGCTGCTGTCCTACACCATGGAGTCACCAGGGCAGGCGCAGCCTGGGAGCTGCTGTCCTGCACCATGGAGTCACCAGGGCGGGCGCAGCCTGGGAGCTGCTGTCCTACACCATGGAGTCACTCAGGGCGGGCGCAGCCTGGGAGCTGCTGTCCTACACCATGGAGTCACCAGGGCGGGCGCAGCCTGGGAGCTGCTGTCCTACACCATGGAGTCACCAGGGCAGGCACAGCCTGGGAGCTGCTGTCCTACACCATGGAGTCACCAGGGCAGGCGCAGCCTGAGGGCTGCTGTCCTGCACACCATGGAGTCACCAGGGCAGGCGCAGCCTGGGAGCTGCTGTCCTGCACACCATGGAGTCACTCAGCGTGGGCACAGCCTGGGAGCTGCTGTCCTACACCATGGAGTCACCAGGGCAGGCACAGCCTGGGAGCTGCTGTCCTACACCATGGAGTCACTCAGGGCGGGCACAGCCTGGGAGCTGCTGTCCTACACCATGGAGTCACCAGGGCGGGCGCAGCCTGGGAGCTGCTGTCCTACACCATGGAGTCACCAGGGCGGGCGCAGCCTGGGAGCTGCTGTCCTACACCATGGAGTCACTCAGCGTGGGCACAGCCTGGGAGCTGCTGTCCTGCACACCATGGAGTCACTCAGCGTGGGCACAGCCTGCTCTCCAGAGGTACTTGGAACTTTAACAAAGAAACCTTTTAATCATTCACGAGGATACCCCGTGCACCGACTCTGGCTATATAACATACCCCTACAAAGCCCAGTGACTGAAAATGACCTTCCGAGTTCCAAGGCTGGGCTGGCTGTGGTGGGCTGAGCCTGGGAGGCGCTGGAGCCGCGCAGCTCACACGGTGCAGGTCCTCTGTCCTCGTCCTGCTGGACAGCGGCTAGCCCCCAGACATGTCCTCCCACAGCAGGGGCAGGTGTGGGCAGGCCCCATCACACTGGGCTTGTATGCCCTGCTGGGTGCTGTTGGCTGGCGTCCCCTGGCTGAGGCAGGTCACTCGGAGCCCAACTCAGGATCAGGGCCGAGGAGGACTCCCTGGACGAGCTGTTTTGAGGCACGTGGCCAAAGGCAAAGCCAGAGGGCTGGGCAAGGAAGGAGGCCTCTGTGCCACTTACCACTCCTGCTGGCTTTGCGTTGGGTGAGGCACCTGAGTGTTGTCCCTGAGACTCCCGGTGGCTGGAAACGTGTTTTCTGCATTAGGTTGATGAGCTGGCGTTGCGGCTCACCACTGTGAGTTCAGCAGCGTGAGAGCACCAGCGCACACGGCCTGGACAGCGGCCCCCGGCCAGGAGGGGTGGGAGAGCAGGACAGGGACGGAGGAAGCAGCGAGGCACCAGGCAGGCTGGACTGGGAAGCACAGCAGTGGGCGTCCTGTGGGGACCCAGCGCCAGGTTCAGGCCCCTGCGGGGCTCCAGCTCTGTGTGAGGCTCTGGGTGCAGACCTGTCTCCAGGCCTTGGTAAGGACAGAGGTAGGGCAGGGTCCCAGGGGTGTGAACCAGGACTGCGCAGCATGCTGGCTGTCAGGCTGCTGTCTCAGCCTGGGGGTGGGCTGGCGTTGCCCTCCAGCCCCTGGCCCAGCTGCCCCGTGGCCAGCCACCAGGGCTGCAGGGCGCTGGGCGCTGGGCTGGACGGAGGGCTGGCCTCAGTGCCGCTCCTTTTCCTGTCACTGCCACCCACCGGGGCCTCTTGGCTCCTGCAGGGAGAATCGGAAGCAAGTTCTCTTTCTTATTTATTTGCTTAGTTATTTTGTCACTTCTGGAGCCAGCCTCATGGACCCTGCAGAGGTGCCCACAGCAGCCAGGTGGCACCCCCTGGAGGCCCACAGGAGGCTTCCAGGCGGCAACACGCGTGGTAGTGTCTACCGGAATCTCTGGAAGCTAACTGCCTGTGAACATGTCCTCTAGGGGGACCTGGGCTGTGGCTGTTAGGCAGCTTCCTGTTGCTGTGACAAAACACCTGAGATAATCCACTTGAGGGAATAAAGTTTTATCTTGGCTATGGTTTCAGAGGCTCCACCCAGGGTCAGTGGCCCCAGTACTTCGGGTCTGTGGTGAGGTAAAGCATTGTGGCAGGAGCCTGTGATGGAGGTGGCCAGGGAGCAGAGGCAGGGAGGGTCCCAATATCCCACCCAAGGCCATGCCCCAGTGACCTAACTTCCTCCCATTAGCACCACCCCCTTCTTTGGTACCAGGGACTGAACTCAGGGGCACTCGACCACTGAGCCACCCCCAGCCCTGTTTTGGTTTTTGTTCAGACACACAGTCTCACTGAGTTGCTGGTGCTGCAGTGATGCTGAGGCTGGATTTGAACTCACGATCTTCCTGCCTCAGCCCCCTTGACCGCTGGGATCACAGGCATGCGCCGCTGCGCCCAGCGAGGCTCCACCTCTTAAGATGCCTCTTACAACATCAAAATTCTGTAACCCTGTGATCAGCAAAATTCTCGGGATAAAGTGGACTTGCTGGGGTTCAGCCCCGCTCGGTGGCACCAGCTCAGCTGTGGGTCCCTTTGCGAAATCCCACAGCAGTCGCAGAGAGGCAGGCGCTCCTTCAGGGCCAGGCCATCTGCTGAGAGCAGGAGGCAGCTTGGGGGTTCTCTGCGGGCTCCTGGGGAGGGCGGGGCGACGGGCGCTCGCGCAGGTGCACGGGTGACCTTGCACAGGCTCGGGTTTCTGGGCTCTCTGCGCAAGTCTCCTCTGGTCTTTGGCACAGGCCTGCTGGTCAGCTTCCTCCCTCTGTGCTCAGTAGGAAGGCATGGTGGAGCCTCACTACCGCCACCCAGGAAGGCGGGGGAGCCGCGGCGTCCTCAGCGCTCTCCTGCTCCCAGTTAAGGACAGACAGTGTGGTCAGGGACCATCTTTCTTGCTCGGTGCCACACCCATTCCTCCTAGGTTTCGGGCGTGGCTGGAGGCGTAGCTGACATGGTAAAGTAGACTGCTCTCTGTCCAGCGCTGCCTCAGGACCTGGGGCGCGACCGCGGTGTCCTCCCACAGATGCTCAGGTGGGACTGCAGGCGCTTCCCGGCCTCCTCAGAGCCCCTGCATCAGTGCCCACCGTGGGGGCACCCGAGGCGCAGGCGCCAGAGTCAGCAGGGACGCCTTTCCCAGCCTGCGGGAGGCCAGGCCGCGGGGTAGGTGGGTGGGCAGCAGTGTCCCTAGCTGCAGGGCACGCCCAGGGGAAGGGGTGTGGGGGTGGGTAGGCCGGCTGTGGACTAGTGGCAGGGCAGGGTGTGGTGGGAAGGCTCCCTGGAGGAGGTGGCTGGGGAGGCCAGTGGCAGGGCAGGGCATCAGCTGTGGTGTGAAGATGTGGTGCGTTCAGACAGCCCAGAGTGTGGTCTGCGAAGAGCAGAGGGCCTCAGGGGGAGGTGGAATCCACACCTTGAAGCCCCCCCTGCTCCCAGTGGCAGGCCAGTAGGTGCTTCAGCGTGGATCATTCTGTGGCAAAGAGTGGGAGAGGGCAGCTCCGGGCCCGGGGCTCCGGGGAACAGGAGCCACCTCAGGAAGTGGCCACAAGGCAGGGAGGACGGCTGACCCAGGAGATTCTTAGTGCGTAGAGGCTGTGGGCCACTGGACGGCTTCGTCCTGGGTCAGGGAGTGGGTAGGGAGCCGTGCCGAGGGCCCCGGGCTGGGAGGCGCCAGGCCTGAGCAGTCAGGGTGGAGGGGCCGGCGCGGAGGCCTCAGGGGCGAGCAGGATGCAGAGCCTCCCCGCACATCCTGTCCTGCAGAGCCAGGCCGAAACAGCCAAGTTCCGGCCCACAGGTGGCAGCTGAGACTAGCTGGCTCCAGCCGGGACAGCCGTGCTCCCCAGAGCCCGAGGTAGCCCTGTGGAGCTGCACGGTAGGTGGGGAGCTCAGACCGCCTTGTTGGGGAGCAGCTTTCCCTTTTCCATAATACGTGTGACAGCCGCACGCTTTCCAGAGCAAGGGAAGAGAACTGGAGGGCGGGGCTCACCAAACTCTCGGGAGGAGAAGCTGCGGGCAACGCCCGGCACTCTGCAGCCATGGTGTGCTCACGCAGGAGGCGCTGACTGAGTCCCGGCCAGTGGCAGGTCCCTCCCAAGGGCTGCAGATGACAAATACCGATACCAAAGCCCCTGATGCAGTAGTAGTTCCTGATGTGTAATATAGGTAACTGGAATTTTGTAGTTAAAAAGAGTCAAAAGTTTTGCCTAATAATTTTTATTACACCATTCAATGTCATTTACATCTAGCTTTGCAATCCCTAGTGAAGAAAACACACAAAACATGTGAATAAGAGATAGATGTGGCCAGGCGTGGGGGCACACACCTGTAATCCCCAACAGTTGGGAGGCTGAGGCAGGAGGACCACAAGTTCAAAGCCAGCCTCAGCAATTGAGGCCCCTAACCAGCCTAGCAAGATCCTGTCTCAAAAAATAAAAAATAAAAAGGGCTGGAGATGGGACTCAGTGGTTAAGCAGCCCGGGTTCGATCCTTGGTACAAAAAAGAAGACAGGTGTGAGTGTGTGGGAGTGTTGGTGTGTGGACTCCTCCGCACCACAGGGGCATCTTTCTGGTACGGTCCTGGGAACCTCCTGTAGTTCACGTCGGTAGGGACTGTGTGCCGTGCTGAGTGGCTCTACGAAAGTGTCACTCTCAAGTGATGTGCCAGACTGGCCACGGGCGGCGATCACCTCTCATGAACTGAACATGTCCCAGTTGTGGGTTGGTCTAGCTCAGCAGGAGGTCTCCACGAGTCGCTCAGGCTGAGGACTGATGGAAAGGACAACAGAACCTCTCTGTCCCGTTTATTATGGTCTGGGAACAAGGGAAATTAGATCAAGTCCAAGCACAAAGCTAAAAAGAGTACCTGATGTTGTTGGCAAGGTGCAGATGGACAGACAAGTCACTAACGGTCCAACCCGCTCCTGAATGACCTCTAAAGTTCACAGAGCACGTCAGCCATGATCGCACTTTCCAGGAATCCTGTGCAACGGGTAGTGGTGGTGCTGCTTGATGGGTGATAAAACGGAGACGTCACAAGTCTCCGTGGTTCGCAGAAAAGTGCCAGAGCTAACGGTGAAGAACTTAAACTCAGGTCTTGTGTGAGCTCTCACACTCCATCTCAGGTACCTTCGTCCTCTCCTGGCGGCTGCAGGTGTGCCCCACACCTGTTGTCTGGCATGCCAGCCAATTGCTGGGGCCCCCCTTTCTCCCCCATCCTGGGCCCTTCCCCATCACCCTGAGATGGCCTCCCCCAAGGCCCTTCTAGAGGCAGGGGAGAGAGTCAATACCTGCCTCTACCCAGGTCTACCTGTTCTAGGCTCTTTGAGGGACTGCAGGAATAATTCCTCTACACACCTGGCCGTAGCCATCTTTGAGGAAAATAAGGCATTCCTTTAGGATGAGTGACAGACCAAGCGGAAGGGAGGGGCCTTTCTACGTCTTTCCATGCGTCACACAGAGCCAACTCCCCCTGAGGGGCCTGCCAGCCTGGCGGGAGGGTCCACTCTCCGGCATGCGGTGGCACCAGGGTTTGTGCTTCTCCAAAGGGCCGTCTGGGTCCTGGGGCTGAGGTGGGCTGCAGAGTTACAAAGCCGGTGTCCACTGTGACCCCAGGTTTTGCAGCTCTGTCCCAGGACCATCTTCCCCCTGCAGGGAGGTAGCTGAACTACCTTCCCAGAAGGGTGGACCCCATGGTTGTGGCCAAATCCTAGAAGAACAACACCAGCAAGGGCGCCAGCAAGCTGGGAGCACTGGGCAGTGATGTCTGCGCCCAGGATGGCCTCAAGAGATTTTTGTGTGTGTGTGGTACCGGGGATTGAACTCAGGGACACTCGACCACTGGGCCACATCCCTAGCCCTTTTTTTTTTTTTTTTTTTTTGTATTTTATTAGAGACAGGGTCTCACTGAGTTGCTAAGTCCCTCGCCATTGCTGAGGCTGGCTTTGAACTCGCGATCCTCCTGTCTCAGCTTCCCACGTGCTAGGATTACAGGCGTGCGCCACCGCGCCTGGCCTCGAGATTTTTGAAAAGAGTAATTGGACAAAAATTAAGACCATTTTTTACTTTAAAATACTTAGTAAACCAAAGTTAATGATAGTTATAATGTGGCAAAAGAAAAATGACCCTAACTCACAGGTGCCATTCCACCAAGTCGGGGCACAGCAAGGGCCCCACCACCACCAGCAGGAGGTGTCCCTGGAGCCGGGCACTTGAAGTAGTGTTTGAGAACATGGTGTGGGTGAAAGAAGCCTCGACGTGGGGGAGGCGCGTGCACCCCGTGAAGCAGCGGGGAGCTGGGTGTGGGTAAGGAAGCGCTTCACCTGACTTTGTATTCCAAACTCCAGATGGGTCAGAGCTAAGTGAGAATAACTGAATCCTAGAAAATGTGGTCGAATGGTTACCTGATCTCAGAGTGGGAAATGTCTTTCTATGAAAAGCAAAGCAGAGAATAACATCACAGAAAGAGATCTGGTGGACAGACAGAGAGCTGACGTCACAGCACACGGGACTCTCCGGCCACAACAGGAAAGGTGGTCTCCACCTGGCGACAGTGGGGAAACACGCAGTCAGAACCCACACAGGAGCTCACTCACAGACGCAACCAGCAGATGTTTCAACACTACACTCACCAAAGAAAGGCAAATTGAAACAGTGAAAGTTGGGGGCCACGTGAACCCACTGTGTTTAGGGGCAGTACTTGACACTCACAGTCCCTCTCTGAGAGAGGTACTTCAACACTGCAGGTGAGGGTGTGGATCGATTCACAATTCAGAACAAAGCTTAATTGTATCATTAACCTCAAAATCATCGCGACTCTACCTTGGCATTCCAAGGAAATCACAAGGCGATTTTCAGAGTTGATGATTTGTGTTCAAGTATGCTCTATGCTGCGTTATTTTTTTTTTTTAACCCCAACAATGCAGAGCAGGCCAGCTGTATTGCCCCACAATGCAGTTGTGGAGGTGATGCAAACATCAGAAAAATGTGTGGCCGTGCCCACCACACAACAGACACCCGGGTTCGAGAATGGCCTGTGTTGTAAAGCCTCAGTCTGTGGGCGTTTTGGTATGCACTCTCCTGTCCCACAATCATTTTTTTGCGATACGTGTCCTATTTGTGATTGAACCATTAATTGTGCAAGTGATAATGTACTTCATTTCTTCAAATTGGCTCGTGAGTCAGGTGCTAGGCACCACCACGTCCCTGGCACGGATTCACCTGCGTGATGCCCACAGCATCAGATGGGCACTTGTAAGCTGCCTGTCCGTGGCCAGCCACGGCGCCGTGGGAGGAAAACTCGGAGGCAGAGTAAAGATACTACTACTTTTACTTCTACTTTCTTAGAGAGAGCTTAGAGAGAGAAAGAAAGATTTTTCTTCTTCTTAGAAAGAGCTTAGAGAGAAAGATTAGAGATAGCTTTTTCTTCTTCATCTTCTTAGAGCTTAGAGAGAAAGATAGAGCTTTTTCTTCTTCATCTTCTTAGAGCTTAGAGAGAAAGAGAGAGAGCTTGAAAGAGAGAGATTTCTTCTTTAGAGAGAGAGAGCGCTTAGCTTTTAGAGCTTCTTTCTTCTTTCTTCTTTCTTCCTCGGGAGCCTCGGCTTGACTCTGACCAGGAATTACTTCTTCTATCTGGTTTCTCTTCTGTAACCGCTCTGCCTACGTTCTGGCCGCTCTGATTCTTTTCTTCTTCTCCGACCCGAACTCTTCTTCCGACCGAGTGACTGCATGACTGACTGAATGAATTCATTCTTCTCCTGACTCCGACCGCTTTCACCCAGTTATACACCTTTAGCTTTGCGGGTGCCTCACATGCACTTACAGGTGCGTCACATACATACTTATTATCAGGTGGAACTTATGGCTTCCAGCTGACCGCAATAGCCATCTCCCTAATTGGGGCTCCTTCAGGCACTCAGGTGTCCTGCAGCACTCTCCCTCCTGCTCATGCACGCACGCACACGCACACACACACACGCACAGGGAGCACATAGCTGTGCTGACTCTCTGTGGCCAGGGCTGGTGGCCCCTCAAGCAGTTGCCCATCATATGTAGTGTAAGTCTGGGGTGCCACTCGGTGGCTCGGGGATAGAGCATGTGCTTAGCAAGAGCAAAGCCCTGGGTTTGGTTCCCAGCACTGAAAACAGAAAGTATGTAAAGAGATTAGAACAGCTGAAAATGCCTCGGTTTTCCTAGTGGGAACTGCCCATGCCTCATCTGGTGCTTGCCGGTGCACGAAACTGATTCTCCGACAGTCCTAGTTTCCTTTGGTTTCCACGCCTGCCTGGTAACGTGAGAGCACGTGATCTGTCCAGTGAGGGCGCAGGCCCTGAGCTGTGGGCCACGGGTCGGTGAGATCGGACCTCAGGACTGCGTGCTCGCCGAGCCACACTGCCACACCCGTGCCAGCGGAGCTCCAGCAGACAGCCACAAGTCCCCTGGTGTGGCGCTCCAAGGCCTGGGACTGTCGACAAGCTCCCGTGCCTGGCAGGGAGTGGGGATTCAGTGAAATGCATTATGATGGCTCCAGCCCATGTAGAAAAGCAGATAACAAAATTTGGAAGCAGATGCAGATGTTGCTTAGTGACAGGCATTCTGGGAACGGCTTGTTGGGCAATGTCCTCATCATGTGACCATCACAGAGTGAGCTCACACAAGGACAGCAGTGACGTCGCCAGGAGCACCGTCTTAAGGACCACCCTTGTGCATGAGGCCCGTCCGTCCCAGATGTCTGGGTGGTGCCTGGCTGCACCTCCTTTCCAGGGTAGTGAAGAGGAAGCCACAACCCATCGCCTCCCTGGCTCTCACCCCCCTGCACACAGCGCCCTCTGTGGACGGCCCCACACCCTGGTGCCCGGAGCCTCCTGCAGGGGAGGGGGTGCAGTTCCTCCAGTCAGCCTGTTTAAAGACCTCGCAGGGGATCCTGCACAATATTAATTCTGTTTTTAAATATTGGGGCAGAAATTGGGAAATGAGCTTTGTGTGTTAATGTTTCGGGCATGTTTGAATTGTTCTCCTTCCTCCCTCACTAGTGCTTCATCGTGGACACCTGTCCAACCTGCACAGTTAGTCCATCACCCTGGTCCCACGTAAGTGCCATAGAAGGCCCCTACACGGACTTTGCTTTCTCTTCATCAGCAGCTGGGGTGCGGATGGGGAGGTGGGTCGGCCTGTGGTGCCCCTGCGGTGAGGGTCACAGGAGGGGGCCTCCTGGAGAAGCACGTGGAAGTCCTGTGGTGCTCAGGGGCCAGCCAGATGGGAGGCCTGCTCCCGGCGCGTCCCCTGCTCTCTGCATGCACGCTGGCCTTTGCTCCCAACAGGGAACAGGGAGCCAGTCCGGCTGGTCTTCTGCCTGACGGGGGTTTGCTCGCCTGCTGACCGCTTCTCTGAGACGTCCTACCCGTGCTGAGAAGTGCTGTCCAGGCGGTGAGCAGGCAGGGTTGCGGCCACCTGAGCCTTCTGAGGAAACGCTGCGGCAGCCGCCTGCACCCTCATCTCCACTAGCGACAGTGGGAGGGACCTGGGGGCCCTGGTGCCTTAGGCTGCTTGTCCTTAGTCATCCGGCAGGCCGTGTGTAGACAGACGCGGGTCAGGACTGCAGCCTCAGCCTCAGGCCTCGCCAGCTGCCAGGGCTCTCCAGGCTCAGTGTTGCAGCTTCTACTGCTGCTGTCGGGGCCCTGCGCTCTGGTCACCTAGGAAGACCTCCTGCAAGTTTGCTGTCCTCGGGGTTCTCCACACCCAGGCCCTAGGAGGGCTTCTTCAGGGCTTCCAGCACCTCCAAGGTCGAAGATGGTAGAGCAAATAGTCTGACCTCGTCATCTGAAAAAACGCTCAGCGTGAAATTCCATAGCTGCCTCGGGCCCATGACACCACTGTGTCCCTGTGTGTCACCTGTGGAGGGTGCAGGGTGAAGGGCCTGCCGGGCACCTGAGGCAGACACAGAGCGAGAGCTTAGCAGTGCAGCCTTGGCTGGCCTGTGGGATCTCCCACGGGGGCTCCAGAGGCCTCGGTCCCCAGGTGTGGGGATGGCCGATGTCACAGAGCTGGCAGGACAGCTGGTGACGCCTTTAGGTGGTAACTGAGGTTCAGCACACACTGCTGATATCTGCTCCGGTGCTAACCTGGGCTCCACTTCACGGTCCCCGGACAAGGGTATACTGAGGAGTCAGAAGTCACTCCGAGTGTGACTTGATCCCGTGGACTTTCGCGTCAACACCACAGCTCCAACTCCCCCAGAGAGCTTGCAGACACTGTGACCTCTGTGCCTCCAACAGCGTTTCCCCGGCAGTGGGAAGCCTGCTCGGCACCCGAGACAAGTGTCATGGCAGCTCTGCCGCTTCCCAGTCTCCTCTGACACCCCGCTGTACACCCCTTTCTTAGAAACCACGCAGCCCAGGCCCTTGGGCCCCTGTCCCCTTCCTCAAGCGTTGGATGTCCTAGAGGACTTTCCCACGACCCCCAAAGTTAACCATAGCGATGGCCAGCGCTCAGCACTGATTCCTTCCTGTTCCTAGGCAGCTTGTGGTGGTTTTCTAAAATTAAAAAAAAAAAAAAAATGATTGACATAATGTTTGTACATATTTAGGAAATACAATGTGATATTTTGATTCATGATTCATCAGCTAATAATCTAATCCGGGTAATTAGCATATCCATCTTCTCCAACTCTGGTCGTTTCTTTGTGGTAATACATTAAATGCCCCTCCTGACCATTTCGAGGTACACGGGGCATTGTTTGTTCTCCCCTGCTGTGCCACGGCCCCCCCCAAGGTTGCTCCCTGCACCTAACCGTGGCCTTGGCCCGCGGACGAGCCCAGCCCCTGCTCCCAGCTCCTTCTCCAGGACCACACTCAGTCTGGGGCGGGAGTTCCGCTGTGAGCGGCAGCAGGAGGGTGTTGTTACGCGTGCTGGAGCCTCGTTCTTCTGGTGAATCTAATTCTTGTTAAGAAGTCCTTTTCCTCCCCTGTGTCTGTTGAGAGCTTCCCTGAAGCCCCTTGTAGTAAACGGCCGTGGCAGGACAGCCATTCACCAGGCAGCGCGCATTGACCGGGCCTGAGTCCACTCGTCCTTCCGGCCGCCTGGGCCTGTTTCCCTGGTTCTGAACCAGAGGCGGCCTGTGCCCGGGCAGTGCTTTCCTGGCCTGCCAGGACATTCTCATTGTCCCTTGTGGCTCGCTGGCCACAGACGTTGCAGAGCTCTTCACAGCTCTGTGCCCCGCTCTCTCTCCGCTGGTCACCTCTGGCCCCCACCTCGCGCTTCCCGCTCTGCAGGTGAGGAAGGGCACCGAGAAGCAGCTGCGCAGACCCAGGCCAGAGCCCGCGCCCTCGGAGCAGAGGCCTCCCTCTCTTCATTTTCCTGGGCCAGACACCGTCTCAGGGATCCAAGGGAGGGGAACCGAAGCCGGGGGCCGTTCACCAGGCCTGTGCTGTGCGATGGGTGCCGGGCCTCAGCCTGGAGGCGCAGGGCCTCCTGCAAGGGTCCTAGGCTTCAGGCCCGCCCAGCCTGCGGACTCACACTGCGTCCTGGCGCTGGCAGTGGGGCGGAGGGTTGCTCCTCTCCCCCTGCGCACCCCGGCACCTCCCTCCCTCCTCCCCCCGTGTGAGTGAGGTTTCCCTCCAACCTACACCAAGAGTCCATGGAGTCAAGACCCGCCTCACACTGTCCCCGCCCCAGCGCGAGCCTGATGCTGGCCCCAGGGAGGAGCTGGGGAGGCCCTTGGAGCACCTGCCAGCTGCTCCCTTCTTGGAGCACCTGCCACCTGCCCCTTCTTGGAGCACCTGCCAGCTCCCTTCTGCTCCCATCTGTGCACCCTGGCTGAGGGCGTCCACTGGCCGAGGCGCCACTTCAGGGGACTGTCCTCGTCCCCAGTTCAGGAAGGCGTGGCGTGGGGAGAGGCACCCACTGAGCCTTGTGCAGGGAGACAGGCCAGGGCCAACCTGCAGGCTGCCTGCGGAGGAGGAGCCGGGCTGGCCGGGTGAGGGGCGCGTCTTCTTGTGTTGGAGGAGGCTCGCGCACAGGGCCTACCGCGTGACCACGCGGCCCAGCAAGGAGCTGCAGGACGGCGTCTGGTGACCTGCGCAGGCCACGCGGGAGAACAGGGCCAGACTGCCCAGGGGTGGCTGAGGCCTAGGCCCCTCTGGGTCACAGCCGCCCTTGCTGTGGCCTTCCCGGGCTGCGCTGTGGCTTTGATTGCCTCTTGCCCTCCTGTTCCTTACACCTCTGAGACTCCCCTGCCACTGCGTCACCGGTGCTCTCGGGGCAGAGTGCTGCGCTAGCGCAGCCCTTGCCACACCCACTCCTTCCCCTGCGCTGGACACGAGGCTGTTCCCAGTGTGTGTCCCAGAGAGGGCGGTCGCAGGGGCGCCTCCGAGCACACCGGGTGCCGCTCTGGTCCCTTGGTCCTGAGTCCCCACACTAGGGGACGCGCATCTTCAACCCGAGCAGACGGAGCCGTGCTGTCCTCCAAACCCACGGTGCCGTGCGTATCTCACCAGCCCGCGGGAGTCCCCGGTGCTCCACGTCGCTGAGACCTTGAAGAGTAAGTAGGACTTTACTGGCTGTGAGATATGTAAAACAAGAAAGAAAGAAAGAAACATGGTCTTGGTTTCCTGAGAACTTGAAAGTTTTCATTGACATCTTACGTGAAATTAGAATTCCACAGTCCCCCACCCGTCAGCCCGCCCTTGTGCCCGGTCCACCTGCCGGGCAGCAGCCCTGTCCACGGCTGCAGAGGCGTGTCGTGGCTGCCGGGGGGAAGCCACGGGCTCGGAGCGCCATGCTCACTTGTTCCTGGCCTGTTGGCTGCCTGGCGCACATGGTGGCGAGTGCCACATGCCACCAGCTCCAGGCCCAAAGACACTGAGCACAACCCCTGATGCCAGTGTGTGTCTGGTGACCGTGGTGGTCACGCTTCCCGGGCGTGGGGCACAGCACTCGCGGTGCCCCTTGCCACTGGCCTTCCCCTGCGGTCACCCAGCGTGACAGCTGGTAGCTGCGTGTGGGGCTTCTCTCCCCTCGGGGTCCTGGACGGCTGGGCTCCGTGCTGGCACTGCCTGTGCCCACACCTCCTGCCCGCAGGCCCCCTCAGCTCCAGGCTGCAGTGTTTAGGAGAAGGCCTCGTCTCAGCCCCGGAGTGGGGTCACAGCTGGCCATATCACGCCCCACTTGTGCCCAGGGACACGGGCTTCCGCCATCAGCACCAGCTTCCTGGAGCACACAGACAGGGACAAGTGCAGGAACCAGGTGGGCCACGACCCTGCCCGTGAGTGCCTGCGTCACCAGTGCCAGAGCCACTGAGGATGAGGGCACTGGGGAGGGTGCACTGAGGACAAGGTGCAGTTCAAGCTTCGGGTCGCCGGCTCCCACCCCCGGCTCACGTGAGCGCGCAGCTGTGAGCCCAGCGCGGCGCCTGGCCCTCGGGGGAGGCTCTGAGCATCACGCGGGGGCTGCAGGCGTGGAGGAGAGTCAGAAGAACCTGCACCCTCTGTCACACCGTGGGCCCGTGGCAACCAACTCAGAAGCCACAGGAACTTTGGACCTTGCTGTGGTTAAGGTATGAGGCACCCCCAAAGCTCACGTGTGAGAGAATGCAAGAGAGCTTGGGGAGAGCTTCAACCCGATCCGTGCATTCACCCACTTGAAGGGCTTGATCGCATGGCGAGGCAGTCGGGCAGAGAGTGGCTGGGGGAGGTGGGTCACTGTGGCGTGCCTTGGGGTTTATATTTTGTCCCTGGTGAGTGGAGCTTTCCCTGCTTCCTGGTCGCCGTGTCCTGAGCTGCTTCCCTCCTTCACACCTCCGCCCATGATGCTCTGCCTCACTTTGGGCCCAGAGCTGTGGAGTCAGCGACTGTGGACTGAGACCTCCGAAACCACGAGCACCAAGCAAACTCCTCTCCTCCACCTCGTTCCTGTCAGGCCTTTTGGTCACAGTGACAACTAAAACAGACCTCTTGTGGGTGACAGTGATCCTTTTTACTTCAATCAGTTTGAAACACTCGCAACTGAAAATCCCCTCTCGCAGCCCAGTAGGTACGGGCATGGTTTGACCACAAAAGAGAGTAGAGTCACACTCTGTGAGACCTGTGGTCCTGTGGGAGTGACTGACCGATAAGCGTGCACGTGGCGGAAACTGAGCAGAGCATGTGGGAAGTCGATCTCTGTTTCCGTGGTGGTCTGACTTGCCAGCTCTTCCCACTTCTGACGCCTCCACTGACGCACCTGGTCAGGGGAGGGGCTTCTGTCGGAGCCCACAAGGGGGGAGCACAGGCCCGGGCAGGGAGAGAACGGTGTGAGTCGGCGGGAGCGCGCCTGCCCCGCACAGGGGCCTTCGAGCCCGGCAGAGGTGGCCTGTGCTCCGTAGCCCTGGAACGCTTCTGCTGGGAGGCACACCCTCTTGTATGTGTGGAGCAGAATCACACCCACGTGCTCTCACCGTGGAGACGCAGGAAGTGACTGGATCAGCTTGAAACATCGGGTCAAGCAAGTGTGGCAGTTGTGCCCCCAGCCCACGGCCGCTTGGTCGAAGCCAATGTCCCTCTGCGGGATCACCACAGCCCTGCACCGAACGGCAGAGCTTCTGTCGTGGAGGAAACGCTCTGCTGTGACTCCCAGGAATATGGCCAGAGTGACAGAGCAACTAGCTTGGCTCTGTTTCACTTTTCCTGGGAGCACCTGCTGAACTGCAGAGAAGTTGCTGAGAGAGTGGAGAGAGGTCTGGAACACCCACACCCCGCTCCCCCGTCGGCACCTGAAGAAGCCGGCCTTGGCGTGTTATCACCACCAACTGGACTGCAGGCTCATCTGGACTCCACTGGGCATTTCTTCATGAAACCACCCTCTAAGTTGTACTTAACTTTGCCCTATTTAAACTTCAATGGCCTTGTGTGGCAGGTGGCTCCCTGATCACACGGGCCCAGTGTGGACAGCTCTCAGCACCAAGGCACAGCCAGGGCCTGCCCTCCCCTCCCAGGGCTCTCCAGGCCTCTGACAGCAAGAGCCAAGGTCCTGTGGTGGCCCAGACACCCCCTGCCAGCCATTCTCCTCCCTTGGCTGGCTCCCTGCTGCTCCAGTGGCCTGCTGGGCTTGCTGGGTGGCTGTCCTCAGCTGGCTCAAGAGCCTGCCATGGGAGGAGACCCTGTCCCTGGGCTGTGCTGGGTGGCACTGTGGCATGGTGGGAGTGCTGGGCTCTAGGACAGAGCGAGGCGGTTCGTCCTCTGCCCTGTAGTGTGTCTGACAGGCAGCCAGGTGCCAGGCCTCTCCCAGGCCTGGGGGAACAGTGACAGGGTGGAGCTCACTGTCCCACCTGGAGAAGCCCACAGTGAGCCCAGGCGCGCAGGGTGTGGTGTCCTGACGAGCAGGGCGGAGACACAGGACAGGGACGTGAGGAGGCCCTTTAGCCACGGCGGGTGGCAGCTGCTTCCCGAGGTGCACGTAAGCAGCACAGCTGTGGTGACATCTCGTCGCTGCTGCAGGGACTCACGGCGACACTGGGAGGAGAGGAGACACCAGCAAGAAGCCACAGCCTAACAGCGATCTTTCCTAGCACGTGGGACGCACTTCTCTGTCCTAATTTCTTTGAATATTTAGTGAATAGAATGGGGAGAGAGGCCAAAGGTCGTGTTTCCTGGGCGTTTCAGTCAAGGCTGGGAGCAGGCTGCTCACAGGGTCTCAACTGTCCCCACCCCTGCTGCTCCCCAAGGCCGAGGCGGACAGACCCTCGCATCTCCAGCAGAGGGGCAGGTGACACCAGAGCCTCTGGCCTGGGGCCACAGGGGTCTGGTCACCCACAGCGTCCTCATAAAACTCTTTTACCGGGAGCCAACGTGCAGACGCTGCCGAGGGACCCAGACCACGAGGCTGCCAGGCAGCTGCCCTGAACTCTGCTTCCGCCTGCGTCGGCTCCACGAGGGCCCCGGGGAGCAGAGGCTGCCGCACCCAGACACAGGGCCCCGCCACACGGCGGCGTTGCTGATCCCTCGAGTGGCTGGCGGAGGAAGCCATTTGACAGTGTTGGGGGGAAGTTGGGGACATTGCAAAACGGGCTACCAGTTAAGCAGAATCCTCACGAGGTGGACCTCTTGGTGTGTCAGCGACACCGTGGTGCGTGAAGTCTGCGGGTGAGTGTTTCACGCCAGTGCTGAAGCATTTAATCCCAACACCAAGAAGCTCCGTGGCTTCGTGGCTCCACACGCAGCCATTCGTCACCCAGCAGCGGGCAGTTCTGAGAGATCTCTGCCAGGCGGTTTCGTCCTCGTGCAAACACCACAGTTTCCCTGCACAAGCCTGGACCTACAGGCCAGGCCCCGGCGCGGCCTCCTGGTACGACCAAGAGACTCCACGAACAGAGAGAGGTCTGTGGGGCCGCTGCTGCTGGGCATGACACGCTGTTTTACAGCAATGTGTTTTCATAAATACAAGGGATGCACAGTAAAGTAAGAATAAAAAAGCCTAGCACAGTGAATGCAGTAAGCGATAAACCAGTGACCGTCACTTATCGTCTTTATCAAGTAGCAGGTACAGGGTTGCGTGTTACCCTACCACACCACAAACTCCCGAGCAGGTGCACACTGTGACGTTGCGTGGCTGCAGTGTGGCTAGTTCAGCCCAGTGTGATCTAATGGAACCACGCTGTGTGTACTGTGTGTTGTCGCTAGGAACACCGTTAGGCCCTGCGTGGCTGTGTGTGTGTGTGTGTGTGAGAGGAGCAGAGACAGCACGTGAGGCTAGACGTCAGGCCGGCACACAGAGCTCCGCTGGAGTCTCACGTTCTTCAAAACCAAATGGGGCAACAGGACTAATGCAAACGGCAGAGCGGCAGATGTTGAAGGACAAAAAGGCATTTGAATCCATCTAATACGACTCACTTTGGGACAGGAAAGTAACCTCAAAGGACCCCGCAGGTGCTGCGCATTGTTGGTCTGTGCTCCCAGGCCTCACCCACCCCACGCAGCAGTGGCTGTAGAGGGTGGCCATCATGTCCGTTGGTCCGGTCCATTGTGTCCCTTGGTCCTGGGCATCCACGGCAGCTCATCAGAGTCGTGTGGTGACAGGTGCAAGACAGAAGGAGCTCAGAGCATCCACAGCCTCTGCAGCCCGAGGCCTGAGCGCTGGCCAGCCCTCCCTGCAGCCCGCAGGTGACTGACCCATCCCTACCCGGCTCTCACTCTAGGTGACACGTGGAGGTGGACATGTCAGGGACATGTCCAGAGGACTCTGTTTCACAGGTTCTGGGTAATCAGGAAAACACAGTTCTTTAATCAGAATGTGTTGGAAATTAATTTTGAGATCAGCCAGTCACATATCCTCACGTCACAGGGATGAAAGGCTAAGGGTGACTTGTTACTATCTCGGGTACGAGACCACTCCAGGCAGGGGATCCCCTGCCCTCCTCCTCCCAGTCTCCTCACTCCCCTCCTTCTGCCCACCAGCTGCTGGGCCAAGTCCTGCTTGTGATAATCAGTGAAATCAGCGATACCCAGAGCCTGTCCTGTGGGTGTAACCGGGTGCTTGTTTTGTGTCCAACACCAAGCATAGAGCGTTGTGATGGCCTTTATCATCCTTGTGTAATGTCATCTGTCATCGCAGAGCAAGAGCTGAGGTTCAGAAGAGCCAAGTGCAATTCTCCCTTGTTGATTTCAGCCCTTTCTCTCTTCAGTGGTTGGGAAGCGAGTGTGTCAGAGGACACTGAGAAGCCCTCACCGGAGGTGGGGCAGGCATTTTTGAAACGGTGGCCTGTGCAGTCGGAGGCCGCTTTCCTTTTCTCTGTTCTGAGCGTGTTTTTCTGCCCTGGGGTGAGATGGGGGTCTGCACATCACAATGGAGAGAGGTCTGTTAGCAGACTCAGAATATTCTGATTTTTGCAAAGCATCACAAAATCCACAACAGCAAGAATCTGAGCACAAACTTGTTTTAAATAAAACATAAATATGAATGAACACATTTTTCTTGCATGCTTGTCGAGTTATTTTTTCCAGCATTTCCATGGTGTGTGTTTAGCTGTTGACTTCTGTTCTTGCCTTACCCAGGCAGCCCCTCGTTAGGGCTCACACGCCCCTCCCTCTCCTTCCACACACTCCCTCCCCTCCTCCCATTCATTCAGTTGGCAAAACAGATGGACGGCCCAGGTGACTGGCTATTAGCAGTCATCATCAAGGAGCAGAATCTGCAGCTGGGGACCGCTGCCCCTCCCACGCCCCTGGGTATGAACAAGAATCCAATGAGCTGCTTGTACTTGGCTAGGGAGGCAGGCGAGCCGCGCAAGGTCTAAGCAGCCTTCTGGGCGTTGACCATGGAGATTCTGTCTTCCTGTATCCAGTTTGGTTCAAGAACCATGGGGCCCAGCTTGATTGGACCTACGTACCCAGAAGAGCCGAGTCCTCAGGAATTACTTACCTCCCCCCAAATGACATTAGGAGAGAAAAGTGTCACGGTGGACAGCACAGTGTGGTGGGTTCTGGGTGCCCAGGTGTCTTGGCCCACATCTGTCACTGGGTGGAGGGAGATGGAGGGCCAGTGACCAGGTGGCCCTGCAGGGAGGCACAGTGAGCTGAGTGCTACTCTGGTGGAGTATTGATGACACAGCGCTCAGTTATAGTGCTTTCCTGTTTAATTGAGGAGAGGTTCCATTACTCTACGCGAGTCAACACTGAGCTTGGAACTCCCAGTACAATCCACAATGACCAGCGTCCAGCGTCTCTTCCGGGCCTGTGTACCCCGCGGAGGCCAGGAGGGCTGCCCCAGCCCCGGCTGGGTGACTGTGGAGGACTCAGCAGTAGGACGCCCACACAGAGCCGGCCGTCTCCCCCTCGGTGAAGGTGCACTTTGTACATCAGCACATGAAGAAGACGGTCATGAGCCAAAGTGAGGGGGCTGGGCAAGGTGGAGGACTGGTGCCCAGCTCTGGGCACACCGCACCAGGGCTGAAGTCCTCAGAGAAGAGAGCGCAGGTGACAAATGCCACGTGGGAAGCCTTCGGAGGAAACATGGATTCCTCCTGCACTGGAGACGTTGCCTCTCCACTCGTTCTTAGGATAGAACCAGCTGGTGAAACTTCCCAGGGACAGTTTCACAAGCTGCTCGGTGAGGCTTTTGAAGGGCAGCTGCAGTGTGAGGTGGGAACAAGCCTGCCGGGAGGCGTGTCCGAGCCAGAGCAGAGCCAGCCGCCGAGCAGCCTCCACCACAGGGCACCGAAGGCTTTTGTCCTGACGGGGCAGTCTGCAGCTCGGTCACTCTGGCTTCTACTTTTCACATACTACAGACGTTCAGAGAACAAGGTTCGCAGAGTGGTTATTTTAAGAACCTGAAATCCTTCTGGCTCTTAGTGATGGCGAACGCCTAGTGGCAGAAGAACGTGCAGGCCTAGTGCCAGTGTAGCCGCAGTCAGAGCACACCTGCAGAGGCGCAGCTCGCCCGGGCTCTGACTCCCAGCTCGCAGCAGGCGGGACGGGCTGGCCTCCGACAGATGGCACCTGCAGTAACGAGCAGCCCAGAGTCCCCGGCTGCAATTCCACCTCCAAATGGACTTGGAGAAAGAGCACCTACAGGGGACCCAGCTGCAGTGGGTGACAGCACACTGCACGCATGTCTCCTGGACCACAATCACTGCACAGGTGCCACGGCCACGGTCAACCGGCCAGTCAGACATAGCCTCCAAGAACCACGTCCTCATAGGCCCCAACAAGCTTGCACCGTGTACCACTGTTGATCACTGTCAAATGATGTTGCCAGTCTTTTCAAAGTGACAGACAGTTAAAGAGCCTCAGGAAGTTTTGACAAAAGCACCCATGTGAAGAATTGTCTGCTTCTGATAAAATGTTAAGCTAAGCAAGAAAATAGCCCCGTGGGCCTTACATATCCATTGCAAAGTACAGGAATACACAGAAAGAAAATCAACTGCAAATTTCTGATTTTATTCTCATTATAACCTGTTTTTCAGGTACACTTACATAATGCCGTGCATTGAAATAAGTGCATACTTTGGTTAAAAAAAAAAAAAAGTTTGCTGCCCACGTGATCTGACACTTTTCTGTACTTGCTGAATTGTACAAATCGTTGCAGATGGTCATCTAGAAGTAGAGATTTGTTCTGCTTTTAGCCAAAAGAAAAAAAAAAGATTTATATTAAGATGTAACTATGAGATAAAGTAGGAAAGCATGGTGTGGAAGCCTGGAGATGGGGTTCCACTCTGAACTGTGGCCTGTGCAGTGACCAGAGCGGGAGGCCTTGGCTGGCGGCTCCGCTTCTGCAGGAGCGGGCCAGTGTGACAACAGGGCTGGTCCTGTGGCTTTCCGTGGCTGAAAACAAAATAGAAACAAAACCGGGCCTGTTCAGGTGTCAAGCCCAAACCCCTGAGCTGCCTGGCTCTGTGCCACCTTGATGCCACCACCAAGCCAGTCCTTGGTGGCATCCTGTGGTCTGCAGCATGGTGCTCAGAGGCCTTTTCCACAGGTCTCCAGGGATCCCAGCTGGGGCCTGGGGACCGAGGGAGAGGAGCAGGTGGGTCTGGGGCCAACCATCCAGCTTTGGATGCCCTAGAAGGCCACACGTGGGCCTGCTGCTCCGCGGCTCGAGCTCACAGGAGGCCAATGCCACGGCGCCCGATGGAGGGGGCAGGCTGCAGCAGATGCAGGTCACGGCCTGAAAAGAAACTCACTCCCCGACCCACGGTGAAGGGAGGAAAGAGGACAGCAGCGCTGGAGCCCTCTTCCTGCCCGGCCCTCCATGCCTCTGGAGCAGAGAGCAGCCCTCCTCCTAACCCCGAGTCCCGGATGCAAACTGGATGCTGGTGCTGTTTCGGCATCTGCGAGCAAGAGCGTGGTGGTGAGGGAGGTCCGGCGGAAGACCCTGAGGTGGAAACCCCGGGAGCTCCTCTCACCCCGCAGTGGCAGAGGCTCTTGCTCAGCAGCTCTGGCTAGGGGCCCCTTGTACGTCTTCTGCCATTCCCGACAAAAGGAAGGCGCACCCCACTGAGAGGACCCCTCCCCACGGTGCGTTCCCAGTCCTTAGCCAGGAGCAGGCTCACGGTTGCTCCGTCCAGCGGTCCACCCAGAGCCAGTGTTCTTGCCAGGGTCACGAAGGCTTGTTTGTAATCAGACAGAGAGAACCGAGGATCATTTATGGACCAATGAGATCTCTCCACCCCCATGATCACCTTCCCCTGGTGTCGCCGCCTGAAGCGCTCGGAGCACCGGAGCCGCGGGAAGAACTTCAGAAGCAAACTGGAGACAAACAGCCTTTTATTCTGATAACTTTTTTCTCTGGTTCTAACAACTAACTCACGCCAAACACACCACCAAAATGGCGCTGACCCGATCAGCAATTTCGGCCAAGTCACTCCAGATCTCGCAACAAAATCCCGTGAGACTACGGGTGGCGACAATGGCCAAATCTCCACGGCTCATAGTCAACTGCAATTCAAGCCAATCCCCAAACAGGGCTCCTGCACCCTGGGAGCTGGCGTTTGAGGCGGATCTGAAGTCTGTGTCTCGAGCCCTCCTATCTGGCAGACGCAGAAAGACGAGGCTCCACCACAGGCCTGCAGTGCCCCGTGCAAGCTTGTCCGTGGTCCTTGCAGCAGCCACAGGCTCAGCATTGTAGCAGCAGCTCATGTGCCCAGGAGCCCCGCGGCCTCCACCCTCAGCAGGGCCTGCAGCTTGGTGCACATTCCTTGCCTGAGCACACTGACCTCAACCTGAACGTGGAGACACCATCTTGCGTAATGACAAAGGTGTCATCTACGCATGGCACAGATTTAACATGAAAACACAAAAAACTAGAATAGATGTTGAAATATTGTTGTCAAACTAAGAGTCACCAAGTGCTAAGGGTTTCACCGAAGATTTTCACCTGTCAGGAAATCAGGAAGTGCACGAATAAATGTTGGGTGAGTTTGGACCTGGAAGCTGCATGGAGGGTCTACAGGCACTGACCGGGGACAGGAGGAGGCAGCCGGCAGGAAGGAGGCAGGTATAGAACTGTGGCCTTGGCGCTCACAGGAGTGGCGCAAGCTCAAGGACGCATGGGGACCGGTGGCGGGGCCTTTGGGTGGCAGCTGGAAGGTGACTGAGCTGGCGCTGGTGGTGCTGGGACTGAGGGACAGCAGTGCGAGGGACCTGTCTGGGGACGCTCCTAGGCTGGAGTAGAAGAAGGACCAGGGCGGGTCGGGCAGGGGGAGCTGGACCCTGGTGTCAGTGGACTCCAGGGGCCGGGGCAGTGGGTGGGCTCCCTGAGGAAGGCGTCCACATTGGGAGCCTGGTGACCGGAGGCCTGGGAGCCGTCACAAGGCTGCGGAGGCAGGCGAGACGCAGGCGCTGGAGGGAGGGACACGGAGCCAACCACAGCGACGGCGCCTGGGACCGCCACACTCCACGGAGACGCCGCGGGCACGGTGTGGGGGCTGAACGCAGGTTTAGGAGTTAGCTGGGACCCCGCCACGGCGCAGAGGCTGGAGGACAGGCCTCTCGCGAGACCCGCTGGCCCAGGGTCCAGGCGCACTCATGTTTCAGTCGAGCGCCGGGTCGCGTGCCGGTCCTGCGCCGCCGCCTCGTCAGAGACGTGGCTTCTCTCAGGTACCCCCTGGATGCCAGAGCAGGCTCCGCGTGGCAGCAGCCGTGAGTCACGCCACAGAGGAGCGCCGTTGGGCTGCAGGAGCTCAGAGACAGAGAGAGGAAACCAGGGGGAGCATCGTGCACGCAGCGTGAGCACCTGCATGGACGTGTGTGTTCGTACGTGCACAAGCGTGGTGTGTGCATGCAGGAGTATGTATGGGAAGATTCCTGCAGAGACTTGCTCTTCAAGGAAGTCTGGAAGGATAAGAAGAAATTGGCTAAATGGGGGTGGTAATTTAAAAGTATACTTCATTTGGAAAATTTAAAATAGGAACAACTGTAGCCAAGTGTTCCTGCCAGGGAACCGTGGGGAAGAAGGTTGGAGAGGCTCCTGGGGGCCTTGTGCATCCTCTGAGGACACCGGGGCAGTGGGTGGGCCCCGGAGGGGCTGTGAACAGGGCATCCATGTTATCTTCAAAGCGTAGGAAACCACCCAAGTCCTGCACCAGGAGAGAGGCTTGACCAGGTTCTAATCTCAAACACACAGAAATGGCAGTGCATGGTTGGGAGGAAGTGACCAGGGGCCTGGTGTCCCGCGGCAGAAGACTCCACCAACCAGGTAAAGGAGAGAGGAGGGTGGCCCTGTGGCCACCAGTGGAGGGAGGGAGGGCCCATAGTGGCCACGTGAGGAAAGCACAGGAAGCAGAGACTGGGAGGTGAGTGAGAGAGGTCACAAGGACACCAGTGTCACTGAGCCTTGGAGTGACAGGAGAGGAGCACGTGGGGGTGGAAGGGTTTCTACCGCGGCAGCCTCTTCTGGAACATGAGTGTTTGTGGCACCAGCAAACTTTGTGCCAGAGGCCGTGGGCGTGGCTGCGGGGCTGGCCCTGGAGGGAGGGAGGTGTGGCTGGGCCGGCCACCGGGGGAGGGCGGTGGAGCAGAGCTGAGGGAGCCAGGCTGGCTCAGGGCAGGGCGGAGAGGCGGCACAGGAGCCCAGAGGTGCGTCCTAGGACACGGGGACTTGCTAGAGAGGGAAGGGGCCAAGGTCAGAGCTGGGGACAGAGCCTACTTCAGCACTCTCCAGGGGGCTCTGAAGGAGCAGAAGTGTGACCCTGGCGGCAGCACGGAGAGCTGCGAGGCCACAGGGCCCTTCTTGGGTAGCGCACTGGTGTGCAAAGCCCTCTGCGAGAACAGACAGCCTCGTGGTCAAGAGATCTCCTTCGAGCAGGGTAGGGATGGCATGGCGCGGGGTGCTGGTGACCCAGGAAGGAGCCCACGCTGGACGGTCCCTCCCTGGTTGGCCCACTCTCCCTTGCACAGATATGGACTCTTGGATTTGGTTCAGAGCCCAGCCCTGACCTGGCTCCTCTCTTCCTCAGCCGGCTTTGTGCTTGGAGGGTGCCCAGGGCGCTGTCTCTGCCCTGTGTGCCCGCAGGGTCCTCCTTGGTCACAGCTCCCCTTCCAGTGGAAGTCGTTCTCCCCTTCCCTTCCTTCCAGGGGTCTGGGATGGCGCCGCTGTGCCGGCAGCAGGGCCCCACGCTCCTGCTCCGCTGCGCCTGCTCAGCTGCCCTTTCTGCTGTCCAGAGCCGGCTGATTGACACAGTGTGCAGTCCGGTCGCCGGGCCTGCAGATGCTGTTAGCTGTGTGGGGTCGGAGCTGCGCTCAGCACTGGAGCCGTGAGGAGTGGGGAAGCCAGTGGCCCCTGAGGGCCCGATGGGCACACGTAGGCTCTGCGGGATTTGCACGCACACTCCATGACATTTGACGAAGTGTGCAGTGGCTCGGATGCTGAACAGGAGCCTTTAATCACCCTAAAACACACAGACACATCTCATCTGGATGAGTCGCTGGTTGAGGACTTGCTTTCACCCATTTATTAAGTGAATATTCATTTAGCGAACATTTAAGACCCGTGCTAGGCCCAGCAAGGGCAAAGGTGACCAGGGGGGCCAGGCCACAACGAGCCTTTCTTGATAGCTCTTTAGACCAGGTCCTCAAGTGTGCACTGTTGCATTTTCAGTGCAAAATTCTTCGTTGTGGGAGTTGTCCTGGGCATTTGTGTTAGCCTTTTGTCACTGTGACCAAAATACCTGACAAGAACAGTGTAGAGGAGAAAAGATTGATTTTGGGCTCGTGGTTTCCGAGGCTCAGTCCAAGGCTGGCTGACCCATGGCTCTGGGCCGAAGGTGACGGGCATCCTGGAGGAGGGGCTAGCGGAGGAAGCTGCTCTGCCGTGGCCGCGGGAAACAGGGAAGGAGAGAGCAGGCGTGGAAATCCAGAGCCGGCGCACCCCGCCTGCCTACAGGTCCCACCCAGGAGAGTGGTGCTTTGAGATTGTCAACCCGTCAAGTGGATTAATCCACAGATGAGGTCACAGCCCTGCCAAGGAAAGCGTGGGCTCTGGGGATGCTGAGCAGTGCCGCTGTCTCCACCCACTAGAGGCCAGCAGCAGCCCTTGGGCTCTCAGAATGAGAAATGAGCCTCCTGGGAGGCAGGACCAGCCTGTGTAAAAAAAGCTGGGGAACAAAGCCAGGCAGGGTGGTGCACGCCTGTCACCCCAGCAACTCAGGAGGCTGAAGCAGGAAGAGGGCGAGTTCAAGACCAGCCTGGGGAATATAGTGAGGCCTTGTCTCAAAATAGGAGTGAGAAGAGCCGGCTGCAGCTCGCGGTAGAGCGCCTCTGGGTTCGAGTCCTAGTGCCATGGGGCAGCAGGGCGGGGAGGGGGCACTGGGACCAACATGCACCGTGGCTGCAGGGGACACAAACCCCACTCCCAACCCCCTTTTCAGCACCGTTTACTTCAGTGAGTCTCCCACAGGCTGGCCATCAGCTGCCCAGACTGCCGTCTGATTGCGCTCCACCGTTTGTTTGTCTCTCTGGCAACCTGTCCTGGACTGTTGCTGTCACTGCTCACGTTGGTGGCTCTGTCACATTTCAAATTTCTGTCAAAGACAAAGTTCAACAGTTAGCTTTGAAGGATGCAGAAGTAGTTGGGCTCCTTTCCTGGGGCTGCGGTGACCACAAACTGGGCAGCTTACAACAATAGAATCCCTTCTCCCGTGGTCCTGGAGGCCAGAGTCTGAGGTCTAGCTGAGGGCAGGGCCTTGGCCCTTGAAGGCTCTGAGGACACGCTAGTCCCAGCAACCCTTGCATTCTAGGCCTGGGGAGGCACGGCTCCAGTCTCTACTTCCTCTTCGTGTGTGTGTGTGTGTGTGTGTGTGTGTGTGTGTGTGTCTCCCTATAAGGCCACCAGTCAGGTTGCCTTCTGGCCCCACCCTAATCCACTTATGGCTTTGTTTTAACAAGTTTTCATCTTTGAAGACCCTATTTCCAAATAAGGTCATGTTCACTCGCACAGAGGTCAGGACTAGCCCATAGGTTCAATGTTTTCCTGAGAAGACCGGGGTAAGGTGGGGGTGGCCAGTACAGGGACCCGCAGCAGCTGGTGATGGGATTAGAGTGTCACACTTCCTGGAAAGTCACCGAAATCCCACCAGATGTTCTGGAAGGAAACACGATCACAAGAATAACTGGAAGGGTGATGTCACAGGGTGAGGGGAGCAGCAGTGTCGATGGGCATACTGGGGCTCACAAACCTGGGTTTCATACCATGTCAAACACCAAAATGGACCACTGTGACGTAGCACCCGTTCCCTCCTGAAGAATGCCTGGTGTTGCTTACAGCACAGGTTGCATGACCGCGGCGGACGGACGTTGCTCAGCTAGCCAGGTGATGTGCTGATGGGTGGCTTGAGAGAGAAGAGGCAGAGGAGAGGGAGGAGACGATGATGGGGTGCCCTCTTTCTGCACTTCCGGGCCGCACCCCGGTGTCCAGGGGCAGCCGCAGCTCTCTGGCTGCCAGGCTGCAGACTGCTCTGACCACTCTGTCTGTGTAGCGGATGTTTGTTTTGAGAGTCGGCCATCAGTGACAGGTGCTGTGGGTAACAGTGTGCAGAATGTATGCCCTTTCTGCCCCCAGAGTCTAGAAGCACTCGTCAGATGACCACTCATGTGTAGATCTAAGGATGTGACTATTCCCACGCGGTGACTCTGATCACGACCCTACCCCAGTCTTCTGAGGAAAGCATCGGACCTATGGGCTAGTCCTGGCCTCTGTGTCCAGAAGTGCATCTACCAGGGGCCTGGCGGTGCAGGAGCTCTGTTTGGGGAGATGGCTTGAATTGCGGTTGACTATGGGCCATAAGGATTTGGGCATTGTCGCCTTCCGTAGTCTCGCGGGACTTGGCCCAGGATCTCGAGTGACTTGGCTGAGATTGCTGATCGGGTCAGCGCCATTTTGGTGGTGTGTGTGGCGTGTGTTAGTCGTTGTTAGAGCCAGAGAGAAAAGTTATCAGAATAAAAAGCTGTTTGTCTCCAGTTTGCCTCTGAACTTCTTCCCGCGGCTCCGGTGCTCCAAGCGGCCATCGCTTCAGGTGGCAACAGGTGGTGGCCCATACAGGGACTTCGGAGCGGACAGGCAAGAACTGAAAGCGCTTCAGGCGGCAACAGGTGGAGTCAGCTACCCCTGAAGGACCGGCATCGGAGGCAGAGCTGGACAAGGATTCAGTCTCGGTCTCAGTGAGCAAGAATGGGGTACACGTGGCCAGGATGGGGTGGCAGGATGCGCGTCAGCCTGAAGGAGCGAAGGGCTCGGCGTATCTGAAGGGTGACCGCAGGCCCACGTGGCCGGAGCCTGGGAGGAGCGTGTGAGAAGAGCCGTGGGCACCGGGGTTTGGGCTTATTTCTACATATTTCTACTTTTAGTTTGTGTAAGACATAGAATTTGGTTTTTCCTTTCTTATAAACAGATGATCAGCCTGGTGATGTCTCCAGGACACTGGAAGGAGACATGAACCTCCGCAGCAAGTGACTGCCCGCGTCCGGGACAGGCTGTGGCCCGAGTCCCCTCCCTGCGCTGCTCTCTGCTACTCTGCAGCTCCCGGAGGGCAGTGCCCAAGGGGCCAGAGGGTGCAGCGCCCACCGGCCACTGCTCCTCCACTCAGGAGCGCGGAGTTGGGGCACCTCGTGGTGTCAGCAAGGCTGACCAGGCCTGCCCTTGGCCGGGAGGAAAACGGTCCCTCCTTCCTCGAGGCTGCTGGCTGCAGCCATGGCCCTGGGAAGTGGCTTGGCCTGGTGTGACCAGTGCCCGTGGGACTGGGCTTTCTCAGCCACACTGGTAGTTTGGGTCTGGCTCCACACTGGCACACGTCTGTGTCACAGCAGTCTGAGAGGAGGACCTTGCCCTGTGCTTTCCAGGTTCTCATCAGAGTGGGCCAGCCTGCTGGGTCGGTGGGGGTTGCTGCTCCGCAGGGTGGCCTGACCCGACCTCCCACCCCTCACGGGTCCCCGGCTTCTTCTCCAGGTCCTTCTTCTCCTGTGGCCTGTGAACGCCCCAGGACTCATGGCAGGATTTGCACACGACTCTAGGACCATCGCTGGTCGGGGTTGCTGACCCTGGCCGTGTCCTCCTAGCCCTGCTCACTGTGGGTCAGCCTGCTGCAGCAGGACGGACGCTCCCGTTGTAGTGCCCATTCCTAAGCCCCAGGGAGGCAGGCTGCAAGGTGCCACCCAGATGTGGCCCGGATGCCCCCACCCCACGACCCCCGTGCTCCTGGTCCTTGCGGGACGGGCACAGGTCCGCACATCTCCAGCCTCTGCCCTATTGCTCAGGTCTCCCGAGTGCTTCTTCCGCGTGCTCGTCCCGTCCTGTCTCTAATGTAGGACTCACTGCCCAGAGTGCTGCAGGTGTCTGCGGAATATTTTCAAATGATGAAAAGTTCTTGCAAAAAAAAAATTCTAGCAAGGATTTTACATTTTCCTTTGTACCCATTCCAGGCTTTGAGACACTTCTCTGTTATGATTTTTTTTCTTTTTTAAGTTACAGAAATCCTTCCTGCTATAGTTTTAGCCTGTTTCCTCTTTCCGGCTAACTCCCTTCCTCTCAAACTTCCTCTACAATCTATGCACAAACTTGGGTTGATGACAAAAATCCCCTCTGACTCCATCAGCTGACTCCTGGACTCAGTCTCTTCGCTGCGTAGGGTATTTGCGTGTGTCTGTCTAACAGGCCAGTGTGTTCTGGAGGTGGAATGATGATACGGGTCCGCGCCCTTCACAGCCAGCATGTCCCGGAAATAATCATAGCAAAATCCTTCTAAGTAGGCTGAGGGACAGAGGGGGCTGCCCAGCCTCCTGAGGGCAAAACTGAGACAGGCCAGGGTCAGAGATGGGGAAGGTGGGAAGGACATCCCAAGTGAAGGCCAGGCCTGTTCATGGTGGACAGGTGACAGCTTCTCTGCACTTAGACACTTGTGCATCTTGCCAGGAAGGCTTAGGGATGTTGATCCAGGACACAAAGAAAAGACCACCAACTCCAATTTTAAATTAAAGCAAGCTTATATTGTATGCACACAAAGAGAGCTGGCCAGTGGCTGCCCCTCCCAAACACTGGGCTTGGGGTCAGCCCCGCTCTCAGGGAAGACAAGGTTTTTATAGTTCAAAGAGTTACAAAAAATCTTGGGAACTTACAGCTAACAAGGTCAGACATGTGTAATTTAAGAGCAAGTAGCAGACTAATAATCTACATGGCATTGCATTCTAAGAAGGGAGTGTAGTCAAACCCCACATCAAAAGTTTATGAGGCACCGTTAGTTTTAGAGAGAGAGTTGTTATCTACTCAAGGAAAGCCAGGCCTGAGTGAGCTCAAGGCCTGGGCATGAATGCCAAACAATTTTAAAACATCAAAATAAGCTCAGGCCAAATAGGAATCCTAGCATTTCATAGAAAACTGAAGTGGGCCTTTCATAACTTTTGGACAGGATGGCTCCCAGTCTTAAGATGGAATTAGGCTGGTTTATCAAGGGAGCTCTGGGGACACCGGGTGACAGGACCAGATGTGTTGTTAGGAAGATGGCTTTGGTGGCAGGATCCCAGGTGGGGTGGGGAATTCATCCAGTGATCACCCTGTCCAGGTCAGCCTGTTCCTAACAGCAGGGGTGCTTAGAAAGGGAGATGTGAATACCCTTAAAAGCCCGACTCGCTGTGGACACGACTGTGGACACGACTGTGGACACGACTGGTCAGACACAGGGAACAAGGAAGTGAGATGACTGGTCAGACACAGGGAACAAGGAAGTGAGACGACTGGTCAGACACAGGGAACAAGGAAGTGAGGGAAATGCAGGAGAATCCCCCCTGGCTCCGGGAGGGAGGCCGTGGGGGCTTGCCTCACCGGAGACACCACAGCCTCCAGACGAGGTTCTAGAACCGACGAGTCTGCTTCCTTCCCGGCGCTTCACTGACTTCCTGTGTGAGACCCAAGGGGTTCTACAGACGGCTGTGCCCAGCAGTTTCTCTGTGAAGCACTTCTGCATGCTGCCTCGCCTGGTGGTGTCGAGGTTTTGCAGGTGACACTGTAAGGAAGTGCACTGGTGTCTCCTATTCCCTCTTCAGCAGGTAGAGCCAGGTTTATCCGCCTTTCAGCTTTTTTAAAAAGTAGGCTAGTTTTAGGAGTAGTTTTAGGTTCACAGAAAAATTGAGCAGAGGGAAGAGACCATGAACGTTCCTGGTGGGATAATTCCTTGTTTGGGGGGCCTGTCCCACACGCTGCAGGATATTCTGTGGTGCCCTTGATCTCAGGCCACCAGAGGCCAGCGGCCCTACCAGAGGTGACAAACCAACCAGGACTCCAGACGTCACCCACTGTCCCCTGGGGTAGCCTGCTGAGAACCACTGTCCTTAGGCTCAAGAGAACTTAGGGAAGGTTGGATGGCACGGTCCTCAGAACGTGCACGCAGAGATCCAACAGGGACACCTTGCTGTCTGGTACCCAGTCCTCCACACATGCCTGTAGAATGTTCTAGATCCACCCGGTACCTGCCTGAGCACATCCAACCTGCTCTTCCAAAACCACACCCTTACGTTCCGCTGTATCTACTCTTTGTCAAAAACTGCAGCCTGTCATTTCCAGAGGTACTTTTTGTTCATTTTTATACCTGCGTGGTGGCTCACGTGTGATCCCTTGGTCTTTAATCCCATTTTCGTTGCTCGCTTTTGTTTCCGTGAACACGGTCAGCTTCGCTCTCGTCCAACACCTGACCGCTCCGCGGGCTCGGGTCTCCACGTCGGGTCCCGGTCTTGCCACTGAGCCTGGACGTCTCTGTGGACTTTGGGGCCAGCGGTTGGGAGCCCGCATCCTGGGGTCAGAGTCTGAGGGAATTCCCCGTGCACTTCTCCAGGGGCACCCGTGGCTGTCCACAGGTCCTCTGGTAACAGTCCACAGCCTCTCGCTTTGCTGATGGCTTCTTGGTCGTGGCTTTACACAGAGAGTGGATTGGGGCCACAGACCTCGTAAGGGCTGGCTGTGGCCACCAGTTCTCGGGGTACCTCCTACCCTCTGCTCGCTATTGAGCACCAGCCTTCAGTCACAATTCCTCCTCTGCAAGGGGTTGTAGAGGCCACTGTCACATGGAGCACGCACACTGCGAGGCCCCCACGCGGGTGGGCGGGCTTCTCCTGGGCCCTGGTAGCTGTGAAATGGAACCTCATGTGGCAAACCTGGGCCCACCCTTGGTCCCTGTGTGTTGGATGGAACTGGCCAGGGAGCAGCTCAGAGCACACTTCGTCATTGTCCTGCTCCGGAACGTTCCATACCATTTCTTTCACTCTTGGGCCACAGGCAGCCAGTGTCCTCATCTTAGCCTCAGGAGGAGTGGGTCCAGTTCTCAAGACGGACCCCCTCAGACGCCCTGCCCTCGCTAGCTGGAGTCACCTTCCTGCGGTCCAGAGAAGCCCAGAGGCTGCACCACTCCCCGCCTTGTGTGCTCTGCCTGCCCACTGTCCCCAGCCCAGTAGCTCTGTTGTCCTTCTCAGACTTGGAGCGGGAGCTGAGCGTAGATGGTGGCACAGAGAAGAAGGGAGCAGGCCCAGTTCTGCAGGCCTCCCTCCTGGGCCCAGCCTGACCCTGGCCCTCCGCGGACCAGCTGCTTCCTTCAGGGCAGGTCTCTCGGTCCGGTCCTGCCCCGTGGCCATGACTGCACTGAGGCAGGATTTGTGAGACTTCTGAGAGCACAGATCAGCTCAGGGCCCAGCCGCCCAGCAGGGGCCTTCCCGGGCCCATGCTCATGATCTGAGTAGAGTCAAACTAAGCTGCCGGGTCCCCAGCATCTCAAAACTCTCCCGGAGCCCCAGGGAAGTCACTGCTGGGGCTTGAGTTAGGGAGAAGTGTCCTCGTGGCCCAGTGGGTGGAGGGAGAGGGCTCAGGACCCACGCTGCCGAGTCTCCGCACCCCCCTCTGCAGGCAGCCATTGTCCTCACAGATGCTGGGCAGGCCGTGGAGCCGGCTCTGCCCTGCCTTTCAACTGCACACAGCCACCTGTCCTGGAAATTGTGAGACTTTGCACCCGTGTGCATCGGGGCTGGGAAGAAACCTTCACTTAGTTCCTGAGTCGTCGAGTCCTGCTCCTTCTCGCGGTCTGTCCTTCTCTTCAGCTCTACCTGCTAGGGCCGCCAGGTCTGGGCACCTGCCCCAGACTGCTTCCCCCACCACGGTGTCCATGCAGGACCAGCGCCACCCAGCGCTGCCTGCCTTTCAAGACACCCCAGCTGGACGCACCGTGGGCTCCTGCCCAAGCCCGGGGCTCCTCACTGTCCCCAGGTTCAAACCCCACCAGGGCTGTCTATCTTGGGACTGTGCCCTCTACCCTGTCCCCAACCCCAACACACTCCAGACACAGAGAACTCCTGTGGATCACACTCTGGGGGTGCGTCAACATGTCCTCCTGAGAGGGAGCCCCGTCTCCTTGCTGGTGGCAGCTCATCCTCTCCTGTAGGGTGCTTGTCACTTCCTGCCTCATGGCTGGGCAGAGGCCCTTCCCAGGGGCCAGCAGCCTCCTGCCCAGCCCTTCCCACCACTTGCCCAGGACTGTGGCATCTTCTGGGGCAGGGTCCCCAGGACCACCTTCCCGCTGAGCTCCCCGGTGCAGCAGGCCACAGCAGCAAGCACAGGACAATGATGTTGGTGTGATGGATGACATGTGGCTCCTGTGCAGTTCCTCCCTAATTAATGCCCAAATTTATGCAGGAGAGAACTGATTAATAATTAGTGAATCACAAAGCTGAATTTCTAACACAACTGAGTTTTTCCATCAGTCAGTTGGTCTAATGGCACTAAAACTGGTTTATGTTGATCACGGGTCCTACTGACGTTCAATTCCATGTCCCTTGTTCTTTTTCATTGTCTTGCTGAGTCCTTGATAATCAGAGAGTATTTATGTTTTTTTTTTTTTTTTTTTTTTTTTTTTTTTGTGGTACCAGGGATTGAACTCAGGGGCACTCGACCACTGGGTCACATTCCCAGACCTTTTTTGTATTTTATTAAAGACAGGGTCTCACTGAGTTGCTAAGTGCCTCGCCATTGCTGAGGCTGGCTTTGAACTAGCGATCCTCCTGCCTCAGCCTCCCAAAGTGCTGGGATTACAGGCGTGCGCCACCGCACCCGGCTTATTTATGTATTTTTAAAGTCTTGAGATATTTGTGGTGTGAAAATATGCCGAATGATGCAGGGCTCTGACCAAGTGACAGTGCTGTCTTGTGGAGTGAGTCATTGTGTTCTCCTGGTGCTTCAGGTATTGGTGTCTTTGTTTTGCTCGCTGTGGTCAAGGACAGTCCTGAGGTCATGGACTTATAGGAAGCCACCTGAAGTTACTGGGCGTAGAAGCAGCAGTTCTGACATAGCTTTGGAGAGAGGGGACGCTGGAGAGTGTGGGGCTCTGAGGGCCCGTCCTGCAGTCCGCAGGCCTGCCTTCCTCCTGCCCTCGGTCACTGCAGTTCTCTGGGTCCCTCTCTTCCTCCCCATTGCGGTGGCCAGTGCAGCATCACTCTTCACGGGGACATTGTCATGTCCCACAGGATTAGCAAGAGCCCTTCCCTGAAACTGTCTCCATCCTCCTGGGTCTGCTACCCTGCACCCGGAGGCCAGGAAAGCCCCTGAAGTGCGTGCGCACCCCTGGTCATTCACCCGGTCACCCCCTAGGTCATTCCCCCCTGGTCATTCCCCTGGTCATCCCCCCTGGTTGTCCCCCCTGGTCGACCCTCCTGGTCATCCCCCCTGGTCATCTCTCCTGGTCGTCCCCACTGGTTGTTCCCCCTGGTCATCCTCTCTGGTCATCTCCCAGTCATCCCTCCTGGTCACCCCCCCAGTCATCCCTCCTGGTCACCCCCCCTGGTCATCTCCCCTGGTCATCCCTCCTGGTTGTCCCCCCGGTCATCCTCTCTGGTCATCCCCCTGGTCGTCCCCCCTGGTCATCCCTCCTGGTCATCTCCCTGGTCGTCCCCCCTGGTCATCCCCCCTGGTCATCCCTCCTGGTCATCCCCCTGGTCATCTCCCCTGGTCATCCCTCCTGGTCGTCCCCCCTGGTCATCTCCCTGGTCATCCCTCCTGGTCATCCCCCTGGTCATCTCCCCTGGTCATCCCTCCTGGTCGTCCCCCCTGGTCATCCCCCCTGGTCATCCCTCCTGGTCATTCCCCCTAGTCATCTCCCCGGTCATCCCTCCTGGTCATCCCTCCTGATCATCCCCCCTGGTCATCCCTCCTGGTCATTCCCCCTAGTCATCTCCCCGGTCATCCCTCCTGGTCATCCCTCCTGATCATCCCCCCTGGTCATCCCTCCTGGTCATCCCCCCCGGTCATCCCTCCTGGTCATCCCCCCTGGTCATCCCTCCTGGTCATCTCTCCTGGTCATCCCCCCTGGTCATCTCCCTGGTCGTCCCCTGTGGTCATACCTCCTGGTCATCCCCCCGGTCATCCCCCCGGTCATCCCTCCTGGTCATCCTCCCTGGTCATCCCCCCGTCATCCCTCCTGGTCATCCCTCCTGGTTGTCCCCCCTGGTCATCCCTCCTGGTCATCCCTCCTGGTCGCCCCCCTGGTCATCCTCTCTGGTCGTCCCTTGCACCTGCTCTCCACGACTCCTGTACGTGTAGGTCCGATGTCACTTTCTCTTCCAACCCGGCACGGGGCGCACACTCGGGCAGGCGGTGCGCCCGGCTCTTCCAATGCGCCTGGCTCCTCCGGTGCGCCCGGCTCCTCCGGTGCGCCCGGCTGTGCACCCGGCTCCTCCGGTGCGCCCGGCTCCTCCGGTGCGCCCGGCTCCTCCGGTCCTCCCCGGCTCTGGTGCGCCCGGCTCCTCCGGTGTGCCTGGCTCCTCCGGTGCGCCCGGCTCCTCTGGTGCGCCCGGCTCCTCCGGTGCGCCCGGCTCTGGTGCGCCCGGCTCCTCTGGTGCGCCCGGCTCCTCCGGTGCGCCCGGCTCCTCCGGTGTGCCCGGCTCCTCCGGTGCGCCCGGCTCCGGTGCGCCCGGCTCCTCTGGTGCGCCCGGCTCCTCCGGTGCGCCCGGCTCTGGTGCGCCCGGCTCCTCTGGTGTGCCCGGCTCCTCTGGTGCGCCCTGGCTCCTCCGGTGCGCCCGGCTCTGGTGCGCCCGGCTCCTCTGGTGTGCCCGGCTCCTCTGGTGCGCCCGGCTCCTCTGGTGCGCCCGGCTCTGGTGCGCCCGGCTCCTCTGGTGTGCCCGGCTCCTCTGGTGCGCCCGGCTCCTCTGGTGCGCCCGGCTCTGGTGCGCCCGGCTCCTCTGGTGCGCCTGGCTCTGGTGCGCCTGGCTCTGGTCTTCACTCCGGGCCTCCCAGCATGTGCTCCCCTCACCTTCTCGGCTTTGCCTGGTCTGAACAGCCGCCTTTCCAACCCCTCTGCTCCCTCCAGCCCCCAGGAGGCTGGCTGTGTGTTTGTCCTTCTTAAAGGTCGGTGGTTTCCACTGGTCAGCACATTTATGTGTCTGGTCATCCGTCGCCGTCCTGTGGTCTTCCTGAGGAGGACGCAGGGCTGGGCGCAGAGAGATTGCCCCATGCCCGACCTTGAGGAGTTCGCGCGAGTGACTCTGTGCTGTCCTCTCAGTGGCACTTACAGCCTCATGCCATCGTCTACTGCAGTGGTTTACAAATATGACTTACTGAAGCATTCTTTAACAATTTATATACGATTTAGACTTAATAACTACATTTAATTTTTAGAGAAACCCACTGAGTGGATGACAAGGGCTTCGCTCAATATATCAAATATGGTTTTTCAGCTGCAAATAAACAAAAACCCAGCTCCATAAAGAGACTTGTTATTTTCCAAAGAAATAACCCTCAAGGAAGTTTGACTTCAGAATTGGTTCATACAGCAACTCAACAGGGTAAGGATCCAGAATTTTTCCAATTTTTAGCTATGTCATGCTTTGCATGACAGCTGGATCCCTCGTGGTGCCAACACAGCTGCACCAGCTCTAGACATCACATCCTAGCATTCAGAGATAGAAGAGACCCACTCCCTTATTCTGCCTCACTTTCATTCCCTCACTCTGTGAATGTGACAGTTTTATCTCAGGTGTATTTCATATTCATGTTGGTTTCATCATTGTTTGGTTTGGGCTTTTCTACAATGCTTCAGAATGTGTCTGAGTCTATCCAACTCTGTCCCTTGAGTCACACATTCATTTCTGCATTTCCTCTGGATCTCCTTCTTGGTCTCTTGGTCTGCGTCTCTTATTCTTTCTCTGCACTGTCACTGTCAATTCTGTTTGTCCTTCCTCATTCATTCTTTGTATTTTCTACCTTTATGGAGATGTACTTGACGGATCACCGTTCTATTTATTTAAGGCAGGCCGGGTGGTGTTTTTGATGTAAGTACACCTTACACAACAATCCCCAACAATCGAGCTAGCTAACGTACCCGTCACCTTGACAACATGTCTGTGTGGGCCTGGAGGGTCTGGTGCTAAGTGGAGTGAGCCAGATGCAGAGAGACAAAGACTGCGCGACCTCCCTTCATGCAGAATCTAAAATTCAAACTTGGAGAAGTTCCTACTTCTCCAAGGTGGCTGCGAGGGGCTGGGGTTGGGCAAGTGGGAGGAGGCTGATCCCAGGTGCAGACTCTGAATGAGGAGGCCCAGAGGCCTGACACACAGCACCTTCCCAGGTCCTGGGCCACGCCCCTGTGTTCTCACCTGCTCTCTCCCGTCCCCACCTCCCCGCTCCCTCTGCCTGGATTCCAATCAGCACCTCTCTCTGAGTTCAGCATTGGCTTAGTGCCTCCAGGCCTGCACGCCTGCCCAGGACACAGGTCACCCCGAGGCGTGCTGACGGGTTTGCTGTTCTGCTTTTCTCTGTATCTCTCTCTGCAGTCTCTACCTGTGGTGCCACTGCCTATTCCCATCATCTCTCTGAGATCTCGCTCTGTCTCAGAGGAAAAAGGTTTCCCTGGAGTACAGTTCCCTCCCTTCTCGCCTTTTGGGAGGTACGACTGTAGCTGTGTCTGCTTGACACAAAGGCAGGTTCTGGGGCCTGGGTGTACCCCACTGACAGAGGCATTGAAAGTATGTGTGTTTTCAAAGAAGACACCAGAATTGGCATCTTTATATGTCCCTTGCTTTACAAATGGATTTTAGCTACCAAATTCTGTGTTTCAATGATCTGGTATCCAGGGATATGATATTAAAAATCGACAGAAATCAGAGTTGATCTGGTGAGCCAGGCAGGTGGATGGAGCCCAGACCCTGAGGGTTTCCACAGCTGGGAACCCAGGACAGATCTCCTTCCTAAGTCTGGTGTAATCCAGTGACTATGGTCAAGAGCACCTGGCCCTGCAGATGTCCCTCTCCCTCCCCCTCCCCCTGCGAGCTCAGGCCCTCTGATTGGAAGTGTAAATTGCCTTGCCTGGCATGGCGCGCTGTAGCTTTGTTTCCAAAGTTCTGAAGGCCTTCTGGTCATCAAGGCTTTCTTACCCCATATGACTATGCTCAGAGATGTTCCACTGTCGAACTCAGTGGCCTCTAGTCATCGGACAGGGCTCAGTTGCTTCCTGGGTATGGAAACAAGACCAGAGATCAGCATCCTATGGGTGGGGGTCGGAAGTAAGCTCGGAACCCGAGGCAGACACCTACCAGAAGGCCCTTTCCTGAGACCTTCAAGCCCCTTGCTGAGACATCACTGCTGTGAATATGCCCCAAGCTGATATTCTGTTAGGATCTTGCATCTAGGGACACACGGCTGCTTTGAGAAAGTCACCAGAATTAGCATCTTTGTGTGTCCTGGGCAAGGATGAGAGCCGCCCTTAGGAAGGGCCAAAGTCATGACATTTCATGTGCACAGGGACCCAGCTTAGAAGAGGGCCTCAGTTAGATGGGCCTAATCTTATGCCACCCTGCTGTAGTCCTGGTACCAAGGACAAGGACCTGTGTTCCCTATGCTTAGGGATGCACAGGGGGAATTTTGGCTAAACCTGTGACAGACACAAGAAGTCTTTGGCACACACCCTGGTGAGGCTGCCTCCCTTGTACGGCTCTGTACAGTCTCTGGAGCACCTGGTAGGAAGACTGTTATCACAGAGCTCTCTTCAAAAATGGGATTCTTACCCCACGACCCTGGTGAATTTAGCTGCTGTGGGCCCAGCAATAGGCAAAACTTGGTCCTAATGAACACAGAACTTTTTTCTTTAATTTTAAGACATGTAAAGGGTGACCTGAAGTGTAATTCAGTGTCTCATTAGAAATATATCATAAAAATAAATGAGTTTTAAGTTTGGACATCTCAGTAGTACACATGACTGGACATTTGGTGGAACTGGACTAATCAGAAGCTCTTGGGCCACCAGAAAGTGATACCACACTCTTGTCAGGTTCCCTGAGAACAGAAAAACGCAGGGAGCATGCTGACCTTGTCCACAAACTGTCCCTGTCTAGAGTGGAGGGATGGCCTCCTCTTATCTGCCCATGAAAATGCTTCCTTATCTCCCAGGATCCAGACCAAGGGCTCCTCCTTTGTGATTTTCCCAATCAGAACTGACTGCTCTTCATTTCTGTTCAAGTAGGTTTTTCTCACATGTTTCTTTCATATTACATAAAAACTGCATCAAATGTGTCTGCTTCCCCTCTCCTCCACGACTGTGCAAACTCTGGGGGGTGTTGCAATCATCATGATCCCTAATGCTGACCGCTGTGCCAGGTGCAGTCAGTGGTCAATAACCACCGGCTGAGTTGCACTGTATGCATGCTAGCCGGTCAGGCTAAAAGTCTCTCCTAAAAGTAGCAGTAGCCTGGAATTCAGTTCCAGACTTAATGTGCTTTAAGTCAGAGAAAAATCAGGGACATGTGGAGGTCTCCCCAGTCCTCTCCCATTCCGTCATCTGGGTTCCACCCGTTATTAACTTTGCCTTTTCTGTTCTGGTATCTGAGAAGGATCATTTGGATCCAGTTTAGAGGGGGCTCTGATACCTACCCAGACTTGGTGGCCTGGAGGATTTTACTATATCAACATGTGAAGTAGTGTTAAATGATAGCTAGAGATTTTGCTATGCCCGTGTTTTACCAGGGAACTGACAAAAGCAAGCAGACTTGTCTTAGCAATGATTTCCACACCTGGAATCTGAACATTTTGTTTTCCTCTGATGTTTCTGAATTTGATAGGATAGTTTTGTTGCACTTAAATTTGAGGGAATCATGAATGTTCTGTAAGATATTTCCTTTCCATTCTGTTAGATCAGATCAAATACTCATGCTGGTAAAACACAAGCCATGACCTAGGCCTGCCTTGAGGCTGCAGCACTAAGCAGGGAGCCTATGAATTAGGCTGGTTGGCATACTGTTCTCCTGTCTGAGAAGTTGTGCCATCTTCCCCATAGTGGGAAGCTATGAAAAGCTGGCCTTTTCATTCCTGGAGACTGTGACTGGCCTAAGGTCCATCTGCTGCTTCCTGTGCCAGCAGCAATGTGGTATGGCCTAGAGTGTCTATGTACTTCCTTAGAGTCAGGACACCTGCGTGGTCCCAGCAGGATACAGGGGGTAAAAAGCTGGTTTAAAATGCAGATAATTGCCCTTCCACAGGAACCTTAGGGAAGAAGGCAGAAATCGACTCTCATGGACATTTCACTGGCACACTGACTACAGAAGCAGAAAAAGAGACCTTTAAGAATTTCTCTGCAGGGATCAACAGTTCTGTTGTTTTTAGAGAAAATATGCATTTCAGACATTTTTAATATTAAAAAATCAATTTCACATTTTAATATTAAAAACTCAATTTCACATTTTAATCTGCAAAGAACCACTTTATCCGTTATCTTGCATAAACTTCACAGTAACCCAGGAAGGGAGGCATAGTGGGGTTTTATTTATCTTTTCATCTTAGGGATGAGCAGTGGGAACGCAGCACAAAACTGCCCAAGTTCACTGGGCAAGGGAGTCAGTCCTGATGTGACTCTTCTGCTCTCCACTAGAGAGCCTGGCAGCATCATTAAAATGTTGATTCTCAGTAAACCTAGAGAGTATCTGACCTCGCCTCCATCCAGACACAGCATGAACTTACAAGTTCTTATTTGGAGACATTCCAATCTCTTTATCCACTTTAGCAAAATGTAGCCTATTGTAGGTGTTAATGCAACATTTCAGTCAGCTGAGGGAATAAAAGGCCTTGTGGATTTTTTTTTTTCAATTTGCATTGCAAAGGGAGAATACTTGTCAACTCTACACCACATTAATTTTTTTGTTGTTGTTGTTTTGCAGGTGATGGTAGTATGTCAATGCATTTTGTTTCCGCCTATTTTTAAACATAAACGCAATGCTTGGGTATTGCACAAGAGGAAAACAGCAGACCGCCCAGAGTTATGAGCTCAAGATCTGTCTGGGACTGCTTGTAGCCCTTTTGAATATGTTGGGGCTGGGAGGAGGGAGCTTGTTTTGCTTTAAAGCAAATCCTATGCAGTCCTGCAGCCAGTAGCAGGCCTCTGAGAGCCTTTGCCCTGAGACCCAGGTCACCCTGTCTCAGGATATTCCCTGTGCAGGCTCTGATAAGTCATCCTTTTGGATAATTTTCTATATATGGAGCCGGAGGTCACGGAGAGCGGATGCGAGTCTTTGTTCTCCAGCGCTGGCAAGGGAGGCTTCTCCAGCCGGCTGCAATGTCCCTCCACCACGTGAATTATCGGTTTTCATCACCAGCAGGAGAAAGGCAGCTGATTCCAAGGGCAAGCAGGACCCTTCTGCCCTGAGCGCGGTTTCCAGTCCTGGGCCGCTGGACTGTGTTGGACCCTTGGGCAGCGAGGAGAGGTGGAGAGCTTAGCGCTAGTGGTGGGGTTTTCTAGAGGGCTGTTCATTGACCATTAAAGTTTTGTTGGGCTGAGAAAGGCATGATGCCAAAATGTTAACATGGATGTTTTAGGGAAAACAATAATAATGACACCCCTACGACAGAAAAGGCCCAGCAAGGCCGTGAGCAGGACAGGCGACGAGAGCCGCTTCTGAGCATCAGCACCAGCCCCACTAGCGGAGAGCAGGCCGGGTCGGGTCATTAGGCATGCGACGGTCGCGCGCGCTGATTGGCCGGTGGGCGGGGCGTTGTGGGGGCGGGGCTGCACGGTGTGGGTACTCGAAGGGAAGGAGCAGCCGGAGGCGGAGTGGGGAGCGCCTGGGCGGTGGCGGCGGGTGCTGATTGGTTGTGGTGGCGGTAGGCGGGGCGGGGTGGGGTTGTCGGGAGCTGGTACTAGCCGGAAAGGAGGAGGAAGAGTGAGCGCCTGGGCGGCTGGCAGCGGGCGCCGGTTGGCGGGCGTGGCGGTGGGCGTGGCGAGGCGGCGGGCGCTGGTTGGCGGGCGGGGCCGTGGGCGGGGCGGCGGGCGGGGCGGCGGCCGGAGCTGGTACTCGCGGGCAGGAGGCGAAGGCGCGGCGGGAGTGAGTGCCTGGGGCTCGGCCGCTGTGGCCGGCGCGGCCTGCCCTTTGTGCCCGCAGCCCGCGCCCGCGCCCAGGGCCGCCGCGCCGGGCTGCCCGCCCGCGCGCGCCCGCCTGCGCACCCAGCCCGCGCCTGGGATGCTCCGGGGATGCGCGCCCGACGGCCCTGCGGCTTCTCGCGGCTGGGCGCCGGGCGATGGACCTGAGCATGAAGAAGTTCACGGTGCGCAGGTTCTTCTCGGTGTACCTGCGCAAGAAGTCGCGCTCCAAGAGCTCCAGCCTGAGTCGGCTCGAGGTAAAGGCCGTCGCCCGGGTGCACGCAGGTCGCGGGTTCCCCGCCGCGCCCTGGAGTGGGCGTGTGGAGGATGCTGCCCGGCGTGCGGCCACCCGGAAGCCCTTCGCATTGTCCCGTGGATGTCACCCTAGACCGTGCTCGCCAGTTAAAGTTATCGGAACACTGGTCTAGTTTTCCTAAAACCGAATAAGAACGACTCCAAACGTTATTGTTGGGACTTCATAACAATTGTACCCACTATGAGTCCTCTTGCAGCGACAAGCTCTATCTCCGAATTTCTGCCCAGTGCTTCTGTGTAGAATTTGGGGGTCACTCCCACGGGGCTGCTCTGGGGAGGAGGGGAGGGTCCGTGCCGCAAGGGGTGGGGGCGCTCAGAGGGAACACCTGGGAAGTCCGGGAAGGACAGCCTCCTCCGCCCTGCCCTGGGCATGCTGCTTTGTTGATCTGGTTTGTTAGCCCTGTCAGAGGCACGCAAGCACTCCCTCATAACGTAGTTGAAGCTTGGAGATTCCAAATCAGTGTGGAATTGACAAAAAGCCGGGAAAGGCGGCGGCACCATCCACTCTGGCCAGTGCAAGACGGTGCTCAGTTGTGAAGTGCCTGATGCAATATCCCTGCAGCCTCGGCTTTCCTACAGACTCGTCCTGAAAACGCAGGGGACTGAAATATGTCCTTTTGCCTGTCCCACCTTGGCGTCTTTGTGTTCCCAAATCGTCTATGGAAGGTTCTTTAATGATGGCGTTTATACCAAATTGTGTTCTCTGCATCTCAGTGTCCAAATCGTATTGTTGAATCCATTGATGAAAGAATAGTGAAGTATGTTTAAGTAAAAAAGAGGCATTGTGATGGTGAGGCTGACAGTGACAGTACCAACTGGAGACTTCATTTGGGGTTTCTCTCCCCTTCGCCTCAGGGCTGGCCCAGGTGGAGTTTGGGTGGTATTTTAGTTTCATTTGGAACAGTGTCACACATTTGATCTTGGGTTTCTTTGTCCCAGATGCTGTGACATAAGACGCAGGCAAGAATTCTGCAACAGTTAAGAGATCTTTAAGCAAATCTCAGGAATTGACCTGAAACCAACAGGGAATTGTTGAAAAAAGTTTCTGTTGCAGTATTTCTAGATCACAATTGGAAGTGCTAGATGGAATCCGAGGCTGAAATGTTGAATTTGGACAAGTAAAACTGTTAATCTGGTAATGGAGAAAGAGTTGCTTTAAATCTAACCTTGAGATAAATCAAGCAAAAGTTCATTTTTCTGGGACTTGGGCGCTGTACAAATCTAGTTGACAAGAAGAGAAACTCAGCAGTATTTACCTTTATACCAAATATGTTGTTATTTCCTATTTCATTCCAATTCCAAGTTTATCATGCTGCTCCTTATCTCCTTCCACTTATTGGCCCTGCCAAGGGAGGCAGCCCTGCAGAGCAAATTCCAGGTGTCATGCAGGGGACTCCCACAACCCTTGGACGCTCAACAAACCTGTGTGTGGTATCCCTGGATGTTGGGGTTCACGAGGAGAACTGGTTTGTGAAAGGGCCTCCAAAGGTCCACTAGGAGGCAAGTTTGGGGGTGGAAAGATGTCTCTTTAGTGTGAAAATAAAATTTCTGGAAAACATACATAAACGATCATATATGCAGAAGGCAAAAGGGACTATCAGGGAATGTGTTTATATCAGCACATCACCAGAATGCTCCCTGCAGACCAGTCCTGTGCTGGATTCTGAGGAGAAGGACTAATGAAGACGGTTGACACTGATTCAGTGTTGGTTTTCACAAATGCATTCACCAGTGTTCGCTCCCTGTACACTTGTGAAAATCCACTCATCCTTTTCTGCTGTCCTTGTTCTATGGCTAAGTGGAGAAGACCCTGAGAAACTGAGAGTCGTGTCAGAAGCTTACTAAAACATTCATTCTGCAAATGTTTATTGAGAACCTGCTATGGGTCAGGGCTGTTTCTGGGGACTGCAGGTCCATCAACAATACCAGACATGGAAGTCCTGGCCTCGGGGCAGTTCCACCTAGTGTGGAGTCTACTAAGTGTCTGCATGTCTCCGCTGTAGGTTCCATGCCCACCCCTCCCCCATACCTTCCCATACTTTTCCAGGGAAACTGCCTATTGTTTGTGGATTGGCATCTGGTTATAGGCCAAGAAGCACTTATTGAAAAATGTCAAACTTGGTCTGTCAATAGTTTGAGGTTGAGAAATAGGACATAAACACAGATATTTATTTCCTCCGTTGGGATGAATGAAAAGAATAACTCATAATTAAAGAAAAAATCTTTAAATTGCTTTAGTAGAACCGTATTTTTAAGTATACATAAAGATTTTGAAATTTTTCAAAGTCTGTTTTTGCAATTCAGAGTCTAGTGACATAAACAGTAAATTAACGGTAGTTACTTCAAGTTGGGAGCCATATCATCTTTGTTTAAAAAGCTTTCAGGAGGGACCTAGTGCTGATGATTTCATACTATCTTTTAAAATTAATTTTACTTCTAGAACAGAACATTTGTTAAACCCCATGACGTGTAAGCCGGGTTACTTAGTCATATTTGGAAACAGTTTATGGATTACAGCTTAAAAGGAAATTCACTTAAACATTTTTGTCACGCATCAGCATTGAACCCAGTGAGATGGCCTGATAATTCATGGTTCTAGAGATTTCTAAAGGAAGTTGGATACCTGGCATGGACTTCCGTGGGCATGTCCTGGAGAATATCAGCTCTCAGTGCTGGTGAGAATCCAGATCCCAGGGCATTGGTGGCACTGCCTAAGAACAACAGCACTTAACTGTGACCATGGCCTAACTCAGAGTCCACTGTGTAGACAGGAGCTGGAGGCCCGGGGAGGCAGGATGAATGGCCTCTGCTCCTGACATGTTTTAAAGGCTGTTCTTCATGTAGGAGCTGGTGCTGTCATTGAATTTAGCCACTTAGGGTTATGTGGTTATTGGAGTTTGCTGTGTGCTAATGAGGTGTGGAGGGGGCTAGCCATAAAAATGAAGTTACTATCCTGTAAAATGAAGTTACTCCATGGGCTATTTTGGAATGTGTTCATAACCTAAAATTTTTCTGGAAAGTATTTTCTGCAAATTAGAAAATTCTAGGTGAATTTGATCAGATGTACTTTATTAAATCCTCACTCTCCCTTTTGCTAACTGGGCAGTTTGCCTCCATAAGCCTCTTTGTCCACTGTGCAGTAGAAGTGGTAATAGTTCCTACCTCATTGGGGATTATCGAGTGACCATATGTAAAGGCTTAACTCAGAATCTGGATGATAAAATCGCTCAGTCAACAACTGTCAGCTACTGACATTGAAAAAGAACCTTTTTTGCCCTGTTGATGTTTTTTATATTGTTTACCATCTGCTGGGTCCGCTGGTTCCCTGTGAACTAGGCTGGCCCTGGTGTCATCTCATTAGTGACCACCCTGCTGGGTGAGTAATGGTCCTGTACCTTCTCCCAGGCTGGGGAAGGGCGGTTCTCCCAGGATGCTCTCTGCAAGCTGTTCTTGGGACAGGCTCCGCCTGGTTTGCTCAGAGGGAGCCGAGTCCTGTCCCCTGCTGGGGTAGTGACACTCCTCTTTCTTATCATGCACATCTGTGGCATGAGTCAGCTGCAGTTTTCCAGGGGTGCATCGCTGGTGCAGGTCACCTCACCCTGAGCTAGGGCGGTTTATCCAGGAAAAGATGTTCTCAGGCCTGTGTCCCAGCTCAGAGAGCTTTGGGACACTGGGTGGCAAGGACTCTCCAGACCTCAGCTTCCTCAAACACCAGGACACCCTCAGAAGGTGGGGTGTGCAGACTCTAAAAGCTAGTTTATAGTCCCTTAAGAGACAATTAAAATGGTACAATTTACTAAAGATAAGATATCAACTAATTTGCTAAAAGTGTTGATACACAAGGCCAGTTTATTTAGGGAAGAGTTATTTAATTTGGGGTTGCCAAGGCCAGAGGGCTCCCTCTTTTTTATTTATTATTTATTTTTTTAGTTGTAGACGGACACACAATATCTTTATTTTTATGTGATGCTGAGGATTGAACCCAGTGCCTCACACATGCAAGGCAAGCACTCTACCTCTGAGCTACAGCCCCAGCCCAAGAGGGCTCTCTTGGATGACCCATTACCTGGACTGTTTCACTAGTTATTGACATTGCTACCAGAGGACAGTTGGTGGTGAATGAGGAGCACAGAATGCAGCCTCTAGCTGGGATACTGTAGTGGCCAGCTGTTGAGTTGAAGACAACTTAGACAACTTTCTTTTCATTTACTGGTTTGCTCAATCATTCATACACTCGAAATTTTTTTGTAGTATATCCCATGTGCACTGTGCTAAGCAATGGGATAAAAAGTATGACCCTACTTTTAGTGAACCTGACATCTAGCTGCGGAGGCCAACACCTCAGCAGGAGGCTCTTGGTAAGCGCTGTGAGCTTTGCAGCCTCTTTGGGTTGAGAGGTCTCACTGGGTCAGTTGTCAGTTTACTTCTATTTCCAGTGGTCAGGGCCATCAGAAGTCTTCATGTTCACATGAATGCATCCTCGCTGCTTGTCCCCTTTTTAGGGAAAGCATGCTGTTCTCATGATGTGAACAACGAGGGCCTCGTGGCCCATGTTGGAGCAGTGCTGGCTCCAGCCACGGGCAGAGAGCAGCTTCCTGGAGCATTCGCCAGTACAGCTTGGTGGGGAGCCCCTCCCCCCAGACCTTGGGTGGTTTCCAGGAAGACCATTTGTAATTAAAGTCGTTTTCAGGTACTCTCAAAAAATGCACCCAAAGAAATTCTGATAATTCTGGTTCTATTGGATTTTTCTGACAACCAAGGGAAAAAAAAAAGAGAGAGAAAAATCAGAGAAAACCACAAATAATAGTCCTTATTAGTGAAAATTTGTTTTTCCCCCCTCATTTATAATTTTTTCTGTTTTAAAGACACTGAAGTTAATTTCTTACTTGTGGTCACTGTGTCTATAGCATACCTTATCTTTGTAATTTCATTATATACTTTAAGAAACTTCTCAGAGTAGTATTGCTTATTCAGAAAGATGTGAGAAAATATCTGAAACTATCCAGATTTTGTCCTTTTTCTTTCTTGGCATCCTTTACCCAGCCTTTCCGTAGGGCCCCTATGCCGGCTGGCTGGCAGCACTTGGGGAGGACGACCTGGTCTGCTTTTCCTGTGCTCAGAAGTTGAAGAGTGAAGTGCAAGAAGTGAATGAAAGGGGGACAGTGTTCACCTGTCAGGCCTCACAGTTGCCACGGGTGTCCGTGTTTCTGGGGTGCGAGGTGCGCACTCTCGCAGATGGAGAGACTGGTGCGTGGGTAGGAGAGGAGCGAACTCTGCAGCTGCTCCTGGGGCTCTGGCTGCAGGGAGGCAGGCGGGCAGAGAAGCTGAAGGCAGGAGCCACGTCAGCAGTGTGCAGCTCCTGGGCCTTCCGCCGCCGCTGCGCAGGGTGCTCTTTGTGAGGGACCGAGGATGAGGGGGTTTTGGTGTGATGTGAAGTTGGCAGCCAGGAGTTGAGGCAGACGTGCGCTCCAGCCTGTGTTCCAGGATTCCTGTTCTCAGAGCAGAGCTGGTCTGAGACTGGAGGTGTGCTCCAGGACGGTCCTCTTCCTTTCTGGGCACACGGGTCATGCCTCCTTGCGTTTTTTTTCCCTAGGATTCTGTGCTTGCTGGTCTGCTTCACTTGTAAAAACTATTGAGTCGAATTCAAAGAAATAGACATGATCCACAACCAGCCTGGAAGCTCCAGTAGGACTTAATCAGACACAGGGCCAGGCACGGTTACCTTCCGTGTGAGATACTGTCGGTCCTGTGTGATTCACAGCTGTATGAGAAGCCGTCTTGCAACACTGAGCTGAAGCGAGAGGTGGGGGCAGAGCAGCCGTAAGCACACCAGGGTACGGCGGATTAATGTGCGGTCACCTAACACCTAAGACTTGTTACTAAGCAGGCAAGAACCAGGGTTTCAGACCAGCCAGGACGTGTGCTCATGAGGGTGTTTGTATGATTTCTCAAGGTCCATTAAAGGAAGTCCCAAAACCTCACTGAGCAGAGAGCACTGCTTGATTCCAGCAGTCGCCAGTCTGTCTTGGAGTTTTGGTTTGCAGCGACTCAGTGGGCTGCTCTTTCAGCGCTGGAGGAAGGTTCTGCACCCATGAGGCCAGGCCCTGTCCCTCCCCGCTGCCCTACACTGAGCCCACCCTGCCATGGTATGCCCAGGCTCCTGGCTACCTCAGCTCCTTGCCATCTGCAGATCATGGCATCCTTTTGAGCACCTGCCTCCTCTGCTCCCCTATGGTAATGGTTGTCCTTGAGCTGCCAGATGTTTGGAAAGCAAAGTGTGCCTCAGGGGCGAGCTGTACCAGGCGTCTGGGTCACACCAACATAACTGGCTGGTTTTCTGTAGAAGGTGCTGCACCAAAGTTTCTCCTCTCTTGCTAGCCTCCTCTTCCCTCACCCTTTTTGGGTGCACATCTTTTTCATATTAGTACTGACACCACAGAGCCAGCTTTCCTAGAATACACTTCTGCTAAGGTTACTTAGAATGAAGTCAAGTTTGAGCTTTCTGCAGTCTTTATAAACATAAAGCAGCTCTTGTAAAGCAGAAGTGAGTTCACACTGATTCTGGTGCCGGCCCTGTGTGCTCTGGGCTAGCGTGGGATGACCAGGCTGGGCAGGTGGAAGAGGGCTGAGACACTAGTAGAGATGACCTAGCCTGGAGAGTAGGATCGGCTTGCTTTGTGGCTCTGTATCTCCTCTTTGAAATTCGTAGGGTTCAGGGAGCTAGTGGGAGGGCGGGTGTGCTTCCTCTGGTGGCCAAGGTAGAGGGCCCTGGCGCACATGCTGCATCTCCGTGGTCTCTGCATTTTGTGTCGACATTAGCCCAGGTGCAAGTCCGGGGCCTGCTGTGGAGAATGGTCCCAGCAGCCTGCAGGCCCTTGGCTACAAGATGTCCCAGCCACACATCCTGCCTGTGGCCCCTGGGCCTGCAGCTCTTCCTTATTAAACTTGCAGCAGAGTTTTCAAGAGAAAGGGTGGAGGGCCTTTCCCTCCAAGGCCTTATTTGGTAATGGTTCTGGTAGGGAGGAGCCCGTGGAAGTGCACTCTCTCAAGAGCCAAGGCCGGCTGACCACGAGCTTGCCTGTGTGTCTACATCCGTGGTACCCTGCACCCCCTGTGCTGAGCATGAAGAGCAAGAGTGCCTCCTGTCCCTTGGTGTATAAGGCACAGGTAGAGAAGCTGCTCGGAGGCCTGTGTGAGAGAAGATGGGATGGCTGTGGGCAGTGCCATGATGGGAGGGGCTCAGCGGGCTCCTGTAGCCATCAGACTCCTGTCACCTGGCTGCCAGCTCTCGAGGGCACCTGCAGCCAGGAGCTCCCTGTGAAAGGGGAAAATTGGGCTGCATGGGTGATGATGTCCCCACAGCCCACCTGGCCTACTTGCCAAGGTGCATAAGGGACTCTCTTGTAACTTGCTAAAGGGACCCTGGGTGGCTGGTTGACTTTGAAGATAATACAAAAGATAGAAAAATGGACGAAACAGAGAAGAGCATTGATTTTTTAGGCCACCTTGTTCTTGGATTCTTGGTTTGTCATCAGTTTAGTGGACAGGACAGATGGGCTGCTGGAGGTGACGTAGCAGTTACAGCCAGCTGCCTTCCTCCCGGAGAGCCCCAGAAACAGCACAGAAATATTGTGGATCTTAGCATAAAAGAGAACCCATGAACTTTGACCCGCGACTCCATCAAGTCCTGGTGGTCTCCAGCCCAGCAGAGAGTGAACAGGTTTAGCTGATGGAATGTGTCGGAGCTCATGTGCAAGAGCTCCTGCACGCGCCCAGGGCGCCCTCCCCCAGTGACGGACATGCCTAGACCCTGTCTTCGAGTGTCCATCAGCACACCTCACTTTGTCCTTTGACCCTCTGGAGTGTTGAGGTGCAGCAGAACCCCAAGAGCTTATGTAGGCAAGTTGGGGTGATCTGTTGAAGTGCACCGCCATGACTGTCCTCTGCGTGCGCGAGGGAGGAGAGGAGGGCTCTGAGACCCCTCCCTCGTCTGACGGAGCCCACGCTTATGGAGGTGGCGGACATCTGCCTGGTCATCTTGGGAATCAGGAGCAGTGCCTGTGTCATGGCAGTGCCAGCCAGGGGGAGGCCACACAGGGCTTCTCACCACCCGTGAGACAGACCTGCCCACCTCATCCTCCTCTCAGCCCCAGTCCACTGCTGCCCTCCCTCTGCCCCACGATGCCACCCAGTAAGCCCAGGGCTGTCTGCCATCCGTGAAGCGCCCTGGAGTCGGGGAGTGCGTTCATCCTCACGTCTCAGGACCTGGCGGCACCCAGCCCGTACCAGGTGCTCCGCGCCCCCACCAGACTGTCCTGAGCCGCGCCGTCAGGTGTCTGAAGACTCGTCGCTGGCAGGCCGTGATCTGACCGGGAGCGCCCTGGCCCAGGGTGGGGTGGTGCTGGTGGCTGAGTAGTTGGGCAGGCTCGGCCAGTGGTGTCTAGCCATCTCCCCGAGTCTGCCGCGTGCTCCCGCGGCAGCTGGTCAGGCTGTCTGTGTCCATGATGCGTGCAGTGGGGTGGGGTGGCTTTGGAGGCCGACCCCACACTTTGAGCCCTTGCTCAACCAGTTGCCGAGGCTCAGCTCCCTCCTCTGTCAAGTTGGTGTGACGCCTGCCTTGCAGGGTTGGAGCAGCAGTGAATTAAATGGCCTGTTCAGGCACCCAGCAAGGGCCTGGCAGGCACCCAGCAAGGGCCAGTGTGGCAGGCTCGGTGGCTGTGATCAAACTGTTGCTTTCTCCTGGCCCCGTGCGAGGGACAGAAGGGCCTGGCACGGCATCCAGTCTTTCTTGGCTCAGCCATTTAAAGGAATGTTCATTGAAACTGCATGACGTCGGGGAGAATGACACCTGAGGAATTCGTGGGCGTGTGCACGTGTGTGCACAGCGGTGGCTCCCAGAGGCAGTGGAGCCTGTTTGTCCATCAAAGGGTGGACAGGAATCCGGTGCTCTGGGCCAGAGGCCAGCTGAGGGCAACCTTGTCTCCGTAACCAGCATGGCACCTGTGTGTGGCTGTGCGTCTGCCCCTCTGAAATTCACAGCTTCCCTGAGGGCACCGTGGTGGGCCTCAGGGACTGTCCAGGAAAGCAGACCACAGGCGAGGGAGGTGGGCGGCGTTTGCTGTCCAGGTCTGGAGCCTCCCCCCACCCCGCCTCCACATCCAGTGCTCATTACTGCCCTTGCCTGGCCCAGCAGAGCAGCACCGGGTGCACCTGACTTCACGTTGTAGGCAGGAAGGCCACGCTTGGCACAGTGCCAGGTGGTCAGCGGTTGGCCGCGACGTGCTCTGGATGCTTCTGCTGGCCTTCATCCAGTGCTGCTCTGAATTAAAGAGAGGTGGCGTGTCTGACATCTTCAGAGTCTTCTAGCACTTTCGTTCTCCTCCCCTTTGCCAACTCCACTTCCTCCTTTTCACTCTGCAGTCCCTGGCCCACATATGTGCTCACTAACTCAACAGAGGCGTGGAAGGGAAGAGGTGGGGGGAGGAGTTACGTTTTCCATCATATTGTGCAGGGGTCACAGGTTCAACCCCAGGGGCATATGCATGCTTGTCACCTGGTCGGATTAATCTGCTAAGATGGGTCGTTAATTTGTGAGAACTGACATTCTGAAACAAGGCACTAATGAACAATGCCCGAGTTTCCTGCTGGAATTCAATGTCAGGAAATGAGGTCAGCATGGTTGGGCTGGGCTGCAGGGCTTCCTGTGATTGTGGGGCTGCCCATTGGCCCCCACATCCAGCACCTGTCCTCCTAGTGCTCCCAAAGTCCCAGCCAGTGTCCATGGGATGGACCCACAGGTGCCCTGGTTTGGGCAGACGGTATCCCTGGTGGGTGGGAAGGCTGGCTAGTGACCCCCCGAGGTAGCCACAGCCTAAGCCCTGGAAACTGTGGGTATGACTCTGAGTGGCACAGGGGGCTTTGCGGAAGAGATCAAGTTAGGGATCTTGAGATGGGGAGGTGATCCTGGCCCTCACTGTCATCACTGGTGTCCTTGCAGGAGGAGGCTGAGGACATTGGACCTTTGGGTGGGGAGGTTGTCGGCAGCAGAGCCTGTAGTGCTGGAGGAGGGGCACTTGCCAGGAGCCAGGGTGGCCACAGAGCGGGAAACAGCAAGGACATGGATTCCCCAGAGCCCGCAGAAGCCAGCCCCAGGGCCCTGTGGAGTGCGTTAGAGACGTGTGCCTTGCAGCACCGTGAGAGGGTGAGTGTGAGCTGCAGCTTGGGGAGAGTGTCACAGTAGTGATGGGGAACATATGCAGGCCATCCGTCTGGCTCTAAGGCAGAGCTTGGTTCATGGAAGGGGCAGCTGTCCAGGTGGAGGTGGGGGCAGGGCCTCAGAAATGGTCTCAGTGTGGGTGGATGTGGCCCAGGGAAGGGCAGGGCGCAGGCACCAGAGGTGAGCACCAGCACCCAGAGTCTGTCCAGGAAGCTGCTGGGCAGCACAGCTGTGTCCTGGGGGTCCTCCTGGGCATGGGGCTCAAGGTGAAAAGACCACGCAGACCTGTTGTAGACATCGGTGCGGTGTCCCAGGGCCTGCCTTATGGCCAGCACCAGCTGTGGTCGTCGTCCATTCTATGAAGATCTGCTGAGAACAGGCCAGAGAAACAGCTTCTCTTGGTGCCCTTCATATCCTAGTGAGGAGGAGAAAATAAAATCAAGTTTACATAGAAAAATGTCACAATCCCTAATAGCAGAAAGCATTTGGGAGAAAAGTCCCACAGTCTGGGAAGTTTGCGCAGGGGGACAGAGATCAAGTTTGGACAGGTGGTCCAGGAGACCCTCTGCAGAGTCATTTCAGCAGGGCTGAGTGGGAGGGAGGGCAGTCTAGGGAGACCAGGGCATTATGGGGGCAAAGCAGCAGGTGCCAGGTCCTGACCAGCGTGGGCTTGGCTGACCAGGACCCACCAGAAAGGCAGCGTTCCCCAGGAGGCAGGGGCCAGGCACAAAGGGCCAGGAGCCCTTGGTGAGGCTCAACTTTATCGTAAAGGCCATGGAAAACCCTGAATGGGAGCGATAGGGTCATATCTCAGTTTAAAAGGTCCTTCTGGAAGATTTGTAGGAATTAGACGTAGAAGGGCAGAAGGGGCAGGAGACGAGCTGGTGAGCCCCTGGGGGTGCCGTTCCACTCCAGGTGCATGGGCCTTGCAGAGGGCCTGAATGTGCACTCGGACCAAAGAGCAGGCCCAGGACGACTCCCCCAGGCCCACCAGCCAAGTGGGCGAGCAGCGCGGTGGGTGTGGGCCGGGAGGGCGTCAGGTGCTCTCCATGCATGTGAGGTCTGAGTCGCCTTCAGAGGAGACTGGCTCTGTAGAGTAAAGCAGGAGACACTGGTTTTAAACGGCTCCACCTTTCCTGTGTGATCACAGTGCTCTACCACACTGAAGTCGTCGTCGTCTTTTTTTTTTTTTTAAGATATTTTTAAACTTTATGTGAGTTTTTCTAAAACACATAAAAATTATCAGCATGAATTTGAGATAGGTGAGCTCTCACAAAGAGATAGCAGAAGGGAACTTTAGTAGGTGGAGACTCAGATCTCTGAGTATGACCAGTGGTGCTTATCTCTTTAGATAGACGGATAGACCTCCAGCTAATGCTTGTACCAGATCAACTAGAACAGAAAAGTGATGGATTTGATGTCATCAGATCCAATGACTGCACAATGTGCCCACAACTAATTCACGGTGTTCTGCTTAACCAGGAAGAAATGTGAATCCTAAATACAAAAAGATTGACGTGGCATCTGATTTTCACAATGGTTTATCTGGGAATCTGCACTTTTCTGTCCAGAAAAATCGTGTGTGTCATCATGGAGCCCAGCCCTGGCTGCATCATTTGTCTTCTCCGACAGACGAAGGGCAGCTGACACTGCAGTTGTGGCACGCATGCTTTGTTTCTGTCCTACAATGAATCTTCATGACTTGCTCCAGATATGTCCTGAAATCCTTTCAGTAGTACAAGTCACGAGCTCACCTGGGCCACATCGAGGTTCCACGGCCCCCTTGGGAGGACCTCCTTGGAACCTTGTCTGCTGACAGGTTCATCTCTGGCTCTGAGGTTCGCTCAGTACCCTCTCCTCTGACAGACCGTAGCTGTGGGCTGAACATCTTCAACACTGCAGATCAGTACATGTTCAGAGGTCTCAGTTTAGTTCACCATGTTCAGTCTGAAAAAGCACGCTAACATGTACATGGAGATGTCTGTGAAAGACCACCAATCTTTATAGAGATGTTTCTCACTAAAGCCAAAAGCCAAGTTTGGAGGCCCAGTACTAACAAGGTGCTGCCTCATGACCACACAGGGGCGTGAAGTGCCCTGCTGGGCTCCCAGCCTGGAGTCGAGCTACTGACATGCAGACCTCACTTCTTTATGCAGGGGTGAGCTCACAAGCACCTACTCCAAAAAGCAGTTCTCCACAAACAACAATAAATGTTGGAGAGGATGTGGGGAAAAAGGCATACTCATACATTGCTGGTGGGACTGCAAAATGGTACAACCGTTATGGAAAGCAGTATGGAGATTTCTTGGGAAAATGGGAATGGAACCACCATATGACCCAGCCATCCCACTCCTGGGTCTATTCCCAAAGGACTTAAGAACAGCATATTACAGTGACACAGCTACCTCAATGTTTATAGCAGCACAATTCACAATAGCTAGGTTGTGGAACCAACCTAGATGTCCCTCGGTAGATGAGTGGATAAAGAAAATGTGGTATATGTGCACAATGGAATTTTACTCAGCAATAAAAGAGAATAAAATAATGACATTCTGTTGTCGCCTGAAGCGATGGCCGCTTGGAGCAAAGAAGCCGCGGGAAGAAGTTTAGAGACGAACTGGAAACAAACAGCTCTTTATTCTGATAACTTTTCTCTCTGGCTCTAACTACACCCCGACACGCCGTCCACGCTCCTCTAACCTCCAAAATGGTGCAGACCTCCTCCGCAATCTCGCTCAAGTCCCTCGAGATCTCCGGCCAAGTCTCGCAAGATCCCGGGCCAAGTCCCGTGAGACTACGGAAGGCGCCAGTGCCCAAACATGTCCAAAGCCAAAGCCCGTAGTCCACCGCAATTTAAGCCATCTCCCCAAACAGGGCTCCTGCATTTCCATTTGCTGGTAAATGGATGAAGTTGGAGAATATAATGCTAAGTGAAATCAGTCAATCTCAAAAATCCAAATACCGAATGTTTCCTCTGATATAAGGAAGCCGGTTCACAGTACTGTTGGGTCGGGGTACACGGGAGGATTAGAGGAACACTATAATGGTCAAAGGGAAGGGAGGGGTAAGGAGGGAGAAAGAGGGGAAGGGGGAAAAAGTGGTTGAATAAGATGGATATCATTATTCTAAATGCATGATTGAAGACTTGAATGCTGCGAATATACTTTGTATACAAATTGTTTTGTGTAAAAAGATGCTCTATATGTGCAGTATGGACTGTAATACATACTACTATTTTAAAAAAAAAAGAGTAAGAAAAAACAAAGCAGTTCTCCTAAATGAGTAAGTTTTTATGCAAGGGTTGCCAGAACGGGCCCCAAGCTCTCGTGGCCGCGATGACCAGCTTCTCTGCTCTTTGGCAGTGCCTCGTCTGCAGGACGCCCAGGCTTCCGTGCTGCTCCACTGAGCCAGGACACTGGATGTGGTGCCTTCCTTCCCAGCTGTGTCCAGCCACTCTCTTCGGTCTGGTCGGCGGAGGCCTGTTCCCATTCACCTGTGTGCTGCCAGCACCGGCCTCAGGAGTGGGAGATGGCCATTTCCAGTCACTGTTCCTGCCACCCGGGGTTCTTCACAGTGCCCCACCCAGCACGTGTCTGCGTGGTCCCAGATCATCTCACAAGCATTCAGAGAGAAGCCTGAAGACAGACAAGGCCCCAGAAAAGGGGGATTCATGACCTGGGAGGATCTGCCCAGTCAGCCGTCCTTGACTCCCAGTCCAGCAGTCAGGACACCAAGAATCGCTTTGTTTTACACTTTACAAGCATGGCTTGCAAGCCAGTGCCACACAGGGGGTCGGGGTACCCAGAGGTTATCAGTTAAATGAGCACACTGAAGTCTTAATACTGCTGGGCAGTGCTGCCCAGCTCCTGTGCGCCTGCCTCTGGGTGGCTTGGGCAGCAGTGCGACTGGCCACACGTCAGCAGGTTTATCAAACGTGACGTCAGAAGCTTTGCTGGAGGACGGCAGGCGCCACTCTGTGCAGGAGGCCAGGTAGAGGCGGTGCATCCACGCCGGGCTGCTTCCTCATCACCAATCACGCTTCCTCTCCAGCCTGGAACTTCAGACGGTGCTGTCCACCGAGGACCTGCAAGAGAGGGGAGGCCCTGGGAATGGCATGCAATGGACGGCTCCCTCCCTCTGAGCCCAGCGCTCTCGGAGGTCTGGGCAGCTCTGATCAGCACTTACTTTTTAAGCAGTAAGTAAGGAGTAGGAGTAGAAGAGGGAGAAGAGACGGGCGGACAAAGGCAAGGAAGGGGAGGCAGAGGGCAAGCCAGAGAAAGAGGCGAAGCAGAGGAGGCCCGGAGCAAGCATACGGCCCTGGGCAGGAACGAGCGTCCACTGGTCAGGCGGCCTCGCCTGACCCCGTGCACTTTGCTCCCTGAGCCCGGGTGGCAGAGTAACAGGTGGAGTGTGGCCTGTGGCCTCTGTGAAGTAGGTTTTCTCCAGGGAGCCAGGACCGAGGGACAGAGGGGTCATTGCTGCCTGCCTTCCTGGGGTGGGGTGAGGCGAGAGCAGGAGCCCCTAGGGCGAGCCTGCTGTGAGGGCCTCACACCCCAGGCCTAGGAGCCACGGTGTGAGGGGACATGCCCACTGACCCCATGGTCACACCTTTCTCCTAAGCAAGAGCGACAGGTTCAGAACTCCACCAGTGCACCAGCGGCAAGGAGGACAAGTTCTGGCTGCTGAGAAGCCAGAAATCTCTCCTGTCCTTCCATGCTGCCCACGCCATGCCCACTGCGCCTGGAGGAGGAAGTGGTGAGGCTGAGCCTCCCCGGGAGTCCCTGCAGGCCCCCAGGTTCCCCTGACCGCCAGCGGCCTTTCCTCCTGCTGGCTGGTCCTCACTGAGACTGGTGGGCACAGCCCTTGCGCCCAGGTATTGAAAGACTAATGAAAACCAGGAGGAAGGGCACACGGGCCTCGGAAAGGGGTGCTGGGGAAAGCAGGTGCTGCGCTAACCCAGGCTTCCTGTGGGCAGTCAGGGGGAGGGCGGGCGGGAAGACCCAGGCCCCTGTTTGAGGTGTTCTGTGTGTAGCCTGGGAGATGCCCCCAGAGCCGTCCCCTCAGGTCACGTGGGCGTGCCCTGCTCTCACGCCCGGTCAGATGATGACTGTGTGAAGCGATCTGGAAATGCAAGCAGGCCTTCACCACAGAGCAGCGGGAGTGTGTATAGGAGCCGGAGGCCATTTATAGCTCTGCCCACGTTGCCCGGGTGGGTGCCGAAGCCGTGGTTACGAGGTTTTGTCTTACTCTTCCACGTTCCTCCAAACAAGACTCTTCTCTAGACCCCGTCCTCTCTTGTCCCCGTCAACCTCGGCAGCACACCCCGCCCTTGGACAGACGGGGCTGTCCGTGAGTGCTGCTCGTGCGTGTTCTGTGTTTCCAGACACTCAGCTGTCACCGAAACATGGGGGCTGGAGCCACGTCCGGGGAAACAGGAGAGACAGGACCACAGTGACCCTGGGCCGCATCTCAGCCAGCAGGTCTTGGACGGACTGGCTGGTTCTGCAGGGGAAAGGGGCTGACTATTTGAAATTAAGTAACGCAGACTTTCTTTTTCAACAAAGATAAGTATGAAGTGTTCTCTTTAACAGTCTGAGGATTAAAATAGCAATCGAATCTCTATAAATGTGTGTTTAGATGCACACGCGTGTTCTTGCGTGTGTGTATGTGTGCATGCACTGTGCGTACGCTTTCCTCATGGCCTTGATAGTTCACAGTTGAGCATGTGGTATCAGGGAGGCCACTGGGCCTTGGGACCTTTGTCAGTGGCCGTGCAGTGAGCAAGCCTGAGGACAGACTTGGTTCTGCAGCCACCTGTGACTGTGACGCTGTGCAGCCTTGGGACAGAACCGACACGCAGAGGAGGCAGAGCCAAGAACTACAGCATGTGGGGTTGGCACCCTGGTCATCTGAGAGCTGAAGTCAGTGTTGCTTTGGGACATTTTAGTTCCTGAGCAAGCACTTCCTTTTATTGTCCAGGCTGGTTGGATGTGGGTTTTCTCTTGTGCAGATGAAGTCATCCTGAAATGTACATTATCTCATTAACATGTCACGAGAATGCCAAGAGAGTCAGTGGGGGTGCCCATTTATAGGTGAGGAAACAACTCCAAAGGTCAGCTAGCCTGAGGTGTCACGCTGCTGGTAACCCGGGGACTTGGGAACCAAATTCTACTCTGTTGCCCCCAACGTCTATGCCTTTGACCACCAGGAAACGCAGGTTCACGTGTGGCCAAGCACATGTTCAGAGTGGCAGCGCGTGGAATGCCAGGTGCCTGCCTGTGCCTGCTCTCCAGGAGCGACCCTGAGGGTGCTTTCTGAGCAGGGAAGAGGCGCTGGACCGCGCCCTGCTGGCTGTGCCCCGTGGTTAAGCTTCAGCCCGTGCCTGGCCGGCAGCAGCTGCCCGGTGAACCTGTGTTCGAGGAAGGAGTGTGTGCCTCTCCCAGCGCGGCCCAGGGGCCCTCAGACAGTCCAAGGGCCCAGACCTCTTGCTGCCTGGCCCTGGAGCCCGAGTTCTGAGTCCCAGACCCCAGAAATCTGGCCGTGTGCTGAACCTGGTGCTTCTGATGACTTCACGCTTGAGAAGTCAGTGCTGACACTCACCCGGCCTTCCCCTTTGTGCTGTTCTGTGTAGCAAGGGCAGAGGCCCCAGCGAGGAGCAGGATGGCCGTGTTGGGAGGCTGGGGGTGGAGAGTGAACAGACTCTCGGTGTCCTTCTGGCCTGTCACTGCAGGAACAGGCAGGGGGTTGAGTCTGGCAGCGTGTTTGTGCTGTTGGCTCGTTGGCATAGACGAGGGACAGGCGTGGGACAACCAACGGTTTGGACTTATCAGAGAAATCCTGCTCCCTAGCTACATGTGAAAAATGTAGGCATGCCTTCAGGGATGTGTGCTTGGAAAACACAGGGACTCTTAGATTCATGTTTCTCACCATAGTAGAAATGCTTTTCAGATTCACCAGTTTAACTGAGATGGTAAGCTGGGAAGATTAAGATTAAATTTCTTTCATTCATTGGAAAAAAGCCAAACGTGTTATTTGTTCACAAACACTCTTTTATTCTTTCAGTGTATTTAGTGGGTCTTAGGATACTTTTGGTTTTTTTTTCTGTCTACTTTCTATCTTGTTATGAGCTCCCAGCCTAAAATCCGGACTATGCAGATAATAATTTAAAGAAGTAAGGACTCATAAACGGAAGATAGAAATGAGTATTGATTTTAGAAATGGCATTTTACATTTAACTTTCTAGTTCTTAACAACACTGTATAGTAAGTGCTCATGCATATATTCATTGCTGGACCAATCTTCGGAAAGCATTGTAACATTGCTTTCTTTTCTGTTAATTTCCATGTGCTTTGGGGGTTAGATGTCTTCCAGGACCACCTTTTAACTGCATGGTCATATTTCGATAATGACTAGGATGACTTTGTTGTATTAAAACAGCGCGGCTTATGAGATAAACACTGGGGATGAATATGGATGCAAGAAGTCTTCTGACTCAGAGGCGTCCACGGCCTCTGCAGAACACATTTTCTGCTAAATGCATATTTAAGCGTTCGGCAGCATGAAATGTGCAATCCATTTGCATAGGATTTTATCTGCATTGCCATCTTGAGTTCTTTCCTTCAGATCGCATCCTCTCTTGTAGTTCATGGGCAACTGACTCCGTCAAAATTCAGAGACTTCACATTCATTCCTGCCTTCTCCTGCTGCCATTGTCCGTGTGGGTTGGATTGTCTTCTAAGTCATGGGAGGAAGTGGGGAGCCATTTGTAGTCACCTCCCGTGACATCGCCAAGCTGCTGGCGGGTGGGGAAGGGTGATTTATGACTTGCTGTGTGCACATGTATGGAATGGCATGCCACACGTCATGGGCAGGGCCTCGCACACTTGGGTAGCCATTTCAGAGCATGGCTTCCACAAGCTGTTTACCAACAGCTATCTGATAATAAAAGATGTTGTTGAAATAAATAGCCGGAGCTATGACGAGGAGCTGGGTTAGAGGAAAGATCCCAGCAAGGAAAAAGCACGCAACCAACCAACCGAGGAATGATTAGAAAAATACACAAAGAGAACAAGAATAAGTGCTTCAAAGCTGATAAATTCTTTTGGTTTTGAAATAAGTATAGAAAGATAGTTTCTGATTGCTTGAATGTTCCAGTTTGTAAATTCCCCATTCCCAAATAATTACAAATTGATGAAAGGTACTTGGCACTTTGACTTTTTAAACCGGCTTTCGATGGTTCACAGTATACTTCATGCTGTTCCCTGCTCCCGGGTCACTGCATGAGTGTGGGGCATCACAGCGCACCACGGCTGTGACAGTGTCACAGCATAGCCCAGAGTGTAGATCCAAGTCAGGACCCTGCCATTGGGCTCGCGTGGGAACCCTGTCCCAGGCACCTGTGCAGAACTGGTCTAGAGCAGACGTGAGGAAGGGCCCCTGGTTGAGTGGTGTCCCTGCTTGGTTACATCAGCCTTGGACTCAGCCCCCCCCCCCAAAACCCCACTTTGAAAACCAGGAGTCTCGCATCTGCAAACATTTGGGGGTTCTAATTCAGTCTCCCACGTGGCCTCCTTGTCGTTTCTCCCACGTGTCCCGCAGTGGGAGGACAAAGTGCCCTGCTCTCTCCCCCGCCTGCCTGTGCTCACGTGGCCCCAGAGATGGGGTTCGCCTGGGGCCAGCTTGTTAGGTACTCCAGGAGCTGCCCTTCAGAGTAAATCCCCAACCTTACATTGTTTAGGTATCCATTTTTATTCCTTCATAAAAGTTCTATTTTTAAAAAAGTATCCCTAGCTTCCTGGATGTTTGGATTTGGGAATAAACATGACTTTGTGCCTAACGATCCATCAACTGTAGAAGGGGCGGAGTGAGCACAGGAGGAGAGCGGCCCGTCCACCACCAGCCAGAGAGCATCCCCACGAGCAGTCCCGGGAGGCCCTGGGGAGCTGCGAGCCACGGGAGGCCATGAGACCTGTACTGTCTCTGAAAAGCCACCAGGACCCGGGACCCGCGCTTTTTTTTTTTTTTTTTTTTTCCCTTAAATATTCATTTATTTGCTCTAGTTGTACACAGTGCAATGCATTTATGTTTATGTGGTGCTGAGGATCGAACCCGGGCTGCACACGTGCTAGGCGAGCGCTCTACCGCTGAGCCACAACCCCAGCCCGGGACCTGCGCTTTAATGAACTTAAATAGTGGTCAGATGCTGTCTCTGTGAGATGCCGGAGTCGCTCTGGTTCTGCCTTCCTCTGGGAAGTACCCGGCTCTGTTCACTGGCTGTTCTTAGCTGGGAATTTTTTTCTTGCCTGTGCTGATGGATTGCTGCATTATGTTAGATACGAGAATTTTTTGTCAACCATTTCTCATTTTCCTGCACCAAATTAAATTTATGTGACTATGGAGATACTTGTCCTTGCTATACAAATAAAGTTGTCCGGCTTCTAAGCCGCGAGTAGTTGCTTTTCGTGACAGCTCCGTGTTGCCTTGCTCCGTGACTCCGCTCTGACCGTCTGGCTGCTTGGTCCTGAACCCTCTCGCACCGTCGGCAGGCAGCGTCCCGAGGAGAGAGGCCTGTCTCTAAGCCCGCACCCCCAAGGCTTGTGCAGGTCCTCGTCGCTCCTGAGGTCCTCTCAGACTCGCAGCCAGACACCCCAGCAGAAAGTGCTCCATGCCTTTGGGTGGCCCCTGAAGGCACCCAGTGGTCCCTTCTCAGCAGCTGCCTGGATTTGTTGGGGTCATGAATGCCAGGACACAGCTTTGTGAAGTTGGCTCATGTCACTCGTCCCTTGAAGAGGGGACACACCCAGGCTTTCCAGTATCTCCTGATTGTCCCCACAGTCCAGGACTTCTTTGTCCCCTCAGAACCAAGCCCTGTGCCTGCCTCTGTTGTCCCCCATTTATCCCTGCCCACCCCTCCAGCCGCACTGCACCCACTGACCCAAGCCCTCCCCCAGAGGGTCGCCGTAGTGGACCCGTAGTGGACACTTTGTATCACAGCATCATGACCTGGCAGCGTTCGTGACTGGTGGCCGTCACCGGCAGCACGTGATCAAGATCTTTCAGCGCAGCTGCTTCTCTATTGCACGGATGCTCCCTGTGTGGATGGACCCCCTGCTATCTGTGGGGAGCTGGTGGACGCTGGGCTGTCACTGCTGTGACGCTGGTGTGCACACGTTTCCATCTTGTCTGGGCTGACACCTAGGAGTGGCCTTGCTGCCCCAGCAGCTCCGTCCCAGCCTTCATGGAGCCCTCTCTGTTTCCAGAGTGGCCACAGCTCCCATGGCCTCACCAGCAATGCCCCGGGGCTCCGGTCTTCCAGCGGTGGTGGTGGTTCCTCACCTTTGGGGGTCTCCCTCCTGGTGGGTGTGGAAAGTGTCTCCTTCTGGGCTTGATTTACATCTCGCTGACGACGACGGTGTCGAGCACCTCTTCATGTTTTTCTTGGCCATTTGTATGACTCCTTGGAGAAATGTCCATTCAGGTCTTTTTCTCTCTTTTAAGATCTGGATGATTGAGCTTTCTATTGCTGGACTCTCAGAGTTGGTTGCGTGTTCCAGATACAAGCCCACCATCAGATACGTGATTTGCAAATACTCTCCCCCCTGTGTGGGTGTCTTTTTACTTTCTTCACGGTGTCCTTGCAGCACAAATGCCATAGCTGTTGTGGTAACTGTTTCATGCCACCGTCGTTTGCAATCACTTTGAAGGCCCTGAGCTTAGATACCCAGATTTCCAGTAGAGAGTAGTATTCAGGATATATTTGTGCAGAACTAAATCCACAGTGCCACTTGCCTCTTCCTCTTGTGATAATGTCTGGAAGGCGAGGGGTCTCTTTGGCTTGAGCCCCAGCAGTGAGAGGTAGGTGTGTTGCAAAGGAAACCTTTTTGTGTCTCTAGCCAGTGCTCAGTCCTGTGGGTCTTTAGAAACAGGGCGCAGGTGGGTGAAGCCTGGGTTATTTAAATAGTCACGTGCTGTGTGCACCATTGTGTTTTCTCAAGGGCAGGAACAGTTGGCACTGCAGTCTCAGGTGGCAGCCCTGATAAAAAGCTGAGCATGTGTGACCCTTGCTTCCGCCCACAGTGGCTTTGCTGGGCCTTGCCTTCTTGAAGACGCTCCCCAGGGTGCAGGGTGCTGACCCACAGTGGGGAAGGGGGAAGAAAGAGCAAGACCAGAGCTCTGATGGCAGGTGCACGAGTGCCCTCAGCCCGTTCACCCCAACCCACAGAGGGGAAGGTCCGTGTCGGTGCGTGTCTTAGGAGGAAAACTCCCGTGTTCCTCAGCCATCGAGCTCGTGATGTCATTTCCAGTCTCACTAGCACGGGAAACAGTCTTTTGGCTTCCTCTTTCAAAAGGACTCGACTGCCTTTTCTGAGCTGATGTTGACCTGGACACATCTGCACCGGCCGCTGAGGGGAGCGCGGGAGCGTATGCGTGCACTCCTGTCCGAGCGGCGCCACAGGCAGCTCCTCTGCTGCAGAGCCTTTGGCTACAAGTTAGCATTCTGCTCCGAGGCGACACACTCGAAGTGCCAGAGAGCAAGTGTGGCATTTTAAAACTCAAGAGTGTCTGTGGACACTTTCAGGTGTAAGTCCCCATATTCCACAGAATCGATCGTGACGAGCAGATCTAGTTCCAGGCCGGAGCTCTCGGGTCCTCCAGTTTGATGCTTTAGGCCGAGTGACCGTTGTCCCAGGGGCCGTGTCCAGGGAGCTTGCTATCTAAGGAGAAATCGCAGCAGTCTTGGAACCCTCGTGAGAACTGTGGGATTCGCCGTCCCACGTGGTGAGGAGCGGACCCAGCGGGGCTGTAGAGAGAACGACTGATAAAGTGAACAGATGCCCCTGACCGTGCCAGGGGCCCCAGGAGCCAGGGCCACCTGCTGGTGACTGGCTGCTGGGAGTAGCTTTCAGGGTTGGCTGCAGGAGGAGCAGGAAGGGAAGGCTATTCCAAGGGAGGGCTGCTGGGTTGGTGAGGTCTGCGGAGGAGGCCTCTGGGGGGGGTCAGGGAGCCCTGGCAGGTGGGGTTGGGCAGGGCTGCACCTCCTGTCCTGTGCCTGGGTGAGCGAGAGGATTGCTTTGCTGTGCAGGTGTCAGTGGGGGATAGCAATTCCCCTCCTCGACTAGATACCCACCGTCCAGGCTCAGCGTGATCCTCACAGCAAGCCCGTGGTGGCACCATGCTGTGTATAAGAGCGTCCCTGTGCATGGAAACGGCGTGGCGCCTCCTGTTGGCCTCTGCGGGTGTTTTGTTGTCCAGCTGCGCCAGTGTTCACCGTCAGCCCCAAGGGTGGACGGCTGTGGTGTCCCTCTGTGCTCTGAGCCACGCAGCTCTGCACACACACACCGTGGGGCGCAGCCGGGCCTTTCTGCAGTGACGTGCCTGGGAATGACGTCCCGGGTGCAGCGCCATCTCCACCTCTCCATGCGGCAGGCTCCCTCCAGGTGGCTGTGCGGTGGACACCCCTCCAGCAGTGGGCAAGTGGCTCTCCCCTCTCCTTGCTGTGGGCAGGATGCCAGCAGGATGTGTGTGCCAGCCTGTGCTTGGGAGGAGATGCCCATCTGGCCCTAGCAGCTGCTGCCCGCTGACCGGCAGGTGGCACCTGTCATGTCGGTGGCCACCACACCTCTTCGCATTGCCCACTTAGGGAATTTCACGCTCTCCATTCCTCTGTCTCTTTTAGCTGATTCACAAGGCCCTTTCCTGTATTCTGGATGTCCGTTACAAGTATTATAAATGACATCTAGTTTGCAGCCGTGTCCTAACATTTTATACGGAAGTTTTAATTTTATGTAGCTAAATTTGTTTTGCTCTCACAGTGCGTGCTTTGTGTCTGAGTTAGGAAGTCTCTCCTTGCTCTGAAGCCACAGGGTCTGCTGTTCTCTTCCAGCTTTAAAGTCTTATTTTGAACATTTGGTGCTGAGCCGCTTGCGTTGTGTGCGTGGCCTGCAGCGTGCACTCACTTTGCTTTGGGCTCTGTTCTTCAGATGCGTTGGCCTTGTCCTCAGTCCACTTAACTGACTCGTCCATCCTTTCTGCCCCAGCCTGTGAGGCCCCTCTGTGGCATGCTCGACTCCCGTGAGGACTGGGTGTCGGCTGACCGTTGCTCTCTTCCCTGCGCCCAGCCTGTGCCCACACCACGGCCTCCCACTTCCTGTCAGTGCAGAATCGTCCTCAGTGCCCGCTGCAGAGACCTCCCCACCTCCCCGTGCTTGTTCAGTGCTGTCGCAGCCTGCCTCAGGGCCTCCCTCCGTGGCCTTCAGAGAGGCTCCTCCTGCACAGCTCCCCCTGACCTGACAGGCTCGCTCCGGCCAGCTAGGCTCCTGAGGGGACACGCTCCAGCCAGCTAGGGCATACCGAGGGGCCACGCTGTGCAGCTCGGCCAGTGCCGTGCAGGTTGAGGCTCCAGATGTTGGCGTCGAGCGGACGAGTGGTGTGGGTGACGTGAGGGTGTTGTGTGTGTTCTGTGTGCCTGTCGGGTGTGCGACTGCTGGGTCAGGGCTGCCTGCTCTGTGTCACGTGGCCTGGGGTGCTCAGTCCACCCTGCCTGAGGGGGTCAGCGGGCGGACTTCAGCTGGGTCGTGTGTTTTGTAGGTACTTCCGACTTCTTCCTTTATTCCAACTCTTCATTTATCGCCATCTGTTTGAGATTATTTCCTTTTGAGAGATACTGGACACGCAGAATATTTCAATAAAGGACTCCCTGTCCACTAGGCAAAAGCAAGGTAGATCTCAACAAGAACAGCATCACTAAAATGGTTTGGGGTTTAAGATTTAATTTCCTCCTGGCTTTGATAAGACCAGTTTGCAACGCGCAGCTGTTCTTCCTGCCTTTTCCTTTCTGTGGAAAGCAAGAGGTTCTTGTTTAACAAGAGGAAGACCCTGCGTTTATTTCTGTGATTCTTTGTTATCTCTGTGGTTAGATTCGGCTCTCTGGTTTGTTAGTATTTTGAGAGACGTGTATCCTGTCCTCCTGCAGAGGGGCTGCCCCGCGGCTCCCGAGGCGCCTGCGTCCCCCGGGAGCACAGTCCTGGAGGAGGAGCCCCTTCCGGACAGGCGTGGGCCTGGGCCCCAGCCGTTAGTCCAGGGCCTCCTTTCTTCACCTCGTCCGCACACTCGACGGGCAGCTTGAGGGGTCTTCCTGAAGAGCACGAGCGTCCCCCTCCTGCCGTCTGCTGACCTCCCTGAGGAGAAGAAGGCTCCACGTGTGTTCTGTGGAACTCCCCCGACGGCTGTCCCTGGGGGCCTCTGTGAGCTGTCCTCAGGCACATCTCCGTCCCAGGCCTCGGTCGCAGAATCCACCTGTCCAGACCCCAGGCCTGTTTTCAGCCTCGGCCCCACCCTTTGACCCGTGCTTCTCTAAGGCCATCAGAGAGGCCATCACGTTCCGTGTAGACCTGGTGGCTTCTGGTTTGGTGGCTCTACTGAGTTCTTGAGGTGGTCACCACACTGTGACAAGCTTGCAAACCTGGATAAGCAACCACATTGCCCCAGTGCTGTGGCCACCTGGGCCTTCTCCACCCCTGCTGGCGGTCACCCTCCCTGACCTGCGTCGGTGAGGGGCTGGACCGCGCTCAGGTTGCCGGTGAGCAGGGTGACATGGTGGGCACCGTGAGTCCCGGTGGGAGGTGGGCAAATTCAAAGACGGGGAAGACAGAAGGGGGACGAGAGAGGTCTGCTCTTCATACGGAGAGTCTCTGCCATTTCCTGGGCTGGCACAGAGTTGGCAGAGCCGGGATGTGATTTCTGGTCCTGCCTCCATCCTCCCAGCACAAGCAGTTCCTCTTCCTGAGGCAGCAGCGGAGAAGGCTGCACAAACCGAGCTGCTTACAGTGTGGGCTTTACGGCTGCTGCCACCCGGCCTCCCTGGCCACCCGGGGCGCGTCTCAGCACGGACAGGCTTCAGGCTGCAGCCAGAAGTCTCGCAGCGCAGGACTCCACTTCCCCGCCGGAGCTCACGAGGAGCTGCTCGCTGCAGGTGTAGCTGGGCTGTGTGTCCCATGACTGTCCTCCGTCCACCTGTGGAGTCCTGTCCTTGTGCAGCCCCTGCCCGCCCCTACGCCTCGTGGAGAAGTTGAGGCGAGTTGCAAGAACCCAGGTGTCTGTGAGGAGTTGTGACATGCCTTCTGTACGGCTCCTGCCACCCGGGCCCAGGACAGAGGGGAGGAAGGGCACCGAAGGAACCTGGGCAGCCAACAGAGCCGGCCCATCCTGCTGCCCGGGAGCCCCCAGCGTCTTCTTTTCGCCCTGGTTATCTGCCCCGAGAGGGGCGGTGCTTGCCTTCCGCCTGCTGGTGCCCAGCGGGGCCTCTTGTCAGGCCCCCAGGCGCGAGCTGCCTGGCCTCCCTCGCTGGCCCTCCTCTCCTGCCGCAGACCTGGCAGCACCCGGGGGGGGGGGGGGGGGGGCACACAGAGCTGAGGTCCGACAGGCACCAGCGAGTCTCTGAGGATTCTGTGTCCAGACCCTGGTCTGAATCTCCACATTCACCTTTTCAAAATTGGTCAGATGCGATGGCGGTGAGTCTGAGAGGTTCCGCTTCCGCAGGTCTGCACGCGCGATCGGCGTGGAGTTGTACGCCGTGTGTGGCCGCAGGAAGGGGTCCTTTCCTTCAGTGTCTGTGATGAGGCACGGGGAGTCTGCGCCCGTGAGCTCTGGTGGGGCCATCTGCGTCCCCCTCGCCCCTGCCTGTCCTCCCTGGCAGTGGCTCCTCTGTGCTGGGCTGCACGCCTGCCTGAATGTGGCTCTCGGGGTCCTCAGTCAAACGGGCGGGCTGTGGCGAGGTGCAGGTCTCTGAAGTCACTCATGCACAAAAATATGGGCAAGATCCAGGTGGGACCGGCCAGCCAGGGCCACACACCTGTCTGTAGTTGAGAGAGGAAAAGTGGCTCACAGTGAGGTTTACTGGGGGTTGAAATCCCAACCACCAGGCTTGTCCGGGAGGGGCCAGGATACAGCCTGCTTCCTGGGGCAGTTGCCCTGTTGTTGGGACCCAGTGTCTGCAGTCACAGCTCAGCGTGGCAGGACTAGACGGGGCACCCCGAGGCCCTCCACCTCCACCTCGGCGGGTCCCTGGGGAGACGCCACAGTGGGGAACTGCAGCGAAGCTCGCTGGTCTGGCTGATTTTAAAATCAGAGCACGAACCCCAGCCCCGTGACCAGACCTCTGTCTGTCCTAGCATTTTCCTCTTCTGTCTTCTTCTGCTTCTTTGCATTTCGATACATATTCAGCAAACAGCTGAAAAGCTCTATGAGAGATTGTAAGCAGATCTTTGAGAAATCCATGTGTTTGAAATGGCCTTTCTTTTACACTTAGGCTTCATTTAAAAAAGATACCTATCCTAATTGCTGAAATGACATGCATTTCGTATAAAAATTATGAGAGAGATAAAATAAAAGCACAACAACCACCATCTCCCTGCGGCCCGGTGCTGGAAGGCCGCGTGTTTTCTGGAAGTAGCTCTCTTCCCACAACTGTAGGTGCTGCTTCCGGCACGTGTTCTTCTTTTACAGTCTCAGATTTATTTTCTGCACCATTTTCATTCATCCTTCCTTTTCTTTCAGCAGTGGTATTACTTTGGAAGAATTTTTCTTCCAAATGCTCAGAGTCTAAAAGTACTCATGGGATTTGGCTAGAATCAAAACACCCCTCAGTTACCTGGAGAAGGAGCCGTTCGGGCCTGCTGAGCTCTCCTCTGACTTCTCAGCTGCTTTCTCTGCTTCTCACGTTGGGTTCAAAGGCTGCTCTTGGGGGTGTCTGCCATCGCCGGCCCCACTGCCCTGTTGCTTGAGCATTTTTATAGAAGCCGTATGAGTGGTAAGCATGAGGTTTGAATGCCCCCAAAATGTCTATTTTTTCCTCTTTCAGCTAAATGTTGGGTTTCAAACATACTTACCCTAAAAATTTCACACTGACATTTTTGTTCTTAGATATCCACCATCCTTCGTGATCGATGGTATTCACACCTGAGTGCGTGTGATGGGGACAGGTGACTGTATGGTGTGCGCCCAGTAGGCCTAGCCTCCTGTATCACGGGCACGGCCGCGGGTCTTCTTCCTGCAGTGGGAGGGTGGGCACCAGCACTGGGAGGGTGCTGTCCTCCCTCCCGGATGGCTGCTCCCCACCCTCTCTCCCTCCTCCCAGGAGATGTTCTGCTGCCATCTCCCCTGTCACTCAGGGTCTGATGGGGAGTAGGCCTGTGACGTGGCTCTGACGTGCCTCCCCCACGTGCGGGCATCGTGGTATCGCGGGCCATCAGAGACGAAGGCTTTGGCTTCTGGGTCCCAGGTCCAGCTCCTCACTTAGTGCTTACCCAGTTGCCTCGAGGTTCCCTTCTGCAAAGCGAGGTGCATGGTCATGCCGTTGCCGTGGCTGGAGTGGTCAGTGCAGGGTCGCTGAGGACAGGGCCTGGCACGGTGCCCTGCAGGGCCGCGGGTGCTGCAGTGTACACACACTGCCAGGCTCTCTGCTGGCCCTGCTCTCCCGGCAGGTCATTGGCAGCACCCGTGGGTGCTGTCTGCGGGCCAGCTGCCCCAAGCACACGGGGCAGTTACTTATGCTGCTGACGCCAGCGACCACACCTCCTGTTCCAGTCCCCTTGAGAAGTAGTGAGGCAGCTTTCTGAGGGTGTTTTGCAATATCACTTTCCAACGAGCCAGCCCTTCTCGTTCCGCCCTTCAGGGTTTCTGGAAATTTCCTGTCTGCCGCTGCAGCCTGACTGGTCACACTTTGAATTAGATATATTTTAATGGATGCATGAAAACATAAAGACTGTACATGTGAATGGGATGTCGTGTGACACTCAGATCACATACACACTGTGCATGTGGCCAGTTCCATCACTGCATCTGTCACGGTGACGTGGTGACCTGAGGAATCCCAGCACAGCCTCTCGGTGCCTCATGCTTGGTGGACCCTGCTCCTCGTCCCCTCCGGCCCTCCTGTGTGGACGAGCGCTCTCCGGTCAGGCCACACCGCCTGGCGTCCTGCTCCGTGCTGCCTAACTGGCGCGTGGGTCTGACTGTGGCGGGCACCTGCAGGCTGCCCTCGGGGGCTCATTCTGTGCTGGTTCTGAACTCAGCAGGGCTGCAGGCCGGGCTCCGCTGTGATCTCCTCTGGTCTGTGTTCGCGGAGCTTTGCTTAGGCCGGGCCATAGCTTGTCGCGGCTGCACGCCTGCTGGCGCCCTCTGATGCTGGCCTCTCCAGCGTTCCCGTCTGGGGCTTCCCTGTGTGAGGAGCGCCGTCCCCACCACTGTGTCTGCCCTTCAGTGTCGGTCACACTCTCTGTGGCTGTAAGGGGGATTTTATTTTTCATTTCTGTTTTAACGTGGATTTTACGGTGTCCAATTACGTATACGACGTGATGTTGTGCGACACGTGTAGAGTGTACTTAGGTGAACTTACACACCGGCATCTCACGGTCGCCTGTTTTGTGATGTCCGTGTGGTTTGTGCAGCAGCTGAATCTGTTCACGCAGCAGGAGCGCCACACACAGCGCGGTCCCCAGGAAGGACCTTGACCCTGCTGCTGCATCCTGGGTTTCTGGGGCAGCTGGTGGCACAGTTCTTCATCTCTGGGCACTTGGAGCCTTGAGTAGACTCTTCTGTCACTCATAGGGTGACATGTTCTCTGCCAGGCCCAGTGACTCATTGATTCATTCTTTTTTTTTTTTTTGGTACTGGGGATTGAACTCAGGGACCCTTGACCACTGGCCACATCCCCAGCCCTTTTTTTGTATTTTATTAGAGACAGGGTCTCACTGATTGCTAAGTGCCTCGCCATTGCTGAGGCTGGCTTTGAACTCACAATCCTCCTGCCTCAGCCTCCCAAGGGCTGGGATTACAGGCGTGCGCCACCGCGCCTGGCTCATTGATTCATTCTTACCAGCTTGCTTTTTAAACTACATACATATTTATTTGAAATGCAGGGTCTTGCTCTGTTGCTGGTTTCACACTCATGGGCTCAAGGGATCCTCCTGACTCAGCCTCCTGAGTAGCCAGGACTACTGACTTCCCAGCTCCTGACTGGTCGCTGCTCACCAGGCCCATTGATGTGGAAACTTAAACTTGCTCTTCTGACTTAATTGTCCACTATTTCCAAGTTTTAAGCAAAAAATAGGAACAAAACAGTACCAGGAAGCCTGCCCTGAGCAGACAGACCTGGTCTTCCTTACCCAGGGAAAGCAGCCAGTGCAGCCCTCGCGTCTGTACCCCGCCCCACCCGCCCTCTCCTGCAGTCTGCCACCCCGTGCCCTGCGCCCCTGCGGCTGGGCCCAGCAGGCTCCTCCCTCTGGCCTCCGCCGCTCCCACAGCACTGCCCGTCGTGTCCGCGACCGTGGGTGTCCTTGGTGTGTAAGATCCTCTCCAAGTGGACACGAGCTTTCTCCCCACGTCACGAGCACGCACGTTACGTAAAGCACTGAGGTTTTGAGAAGCCTCTAACAAGTGTGATTCCTATGGGCCTCGGCCTTCTGTGAAGTCTTTCGAGGAGGGCGTATCATGCTCACATGAAGCCAGAGACTGAGCGGCTGTGGGTGTGTAAGCTGAGAGCCACAGTTTCCTGGCATTCCGGTCCCGGGACTGTGACTTGAAAAACGTCAGGACAAACAACAGGCCCACGTGTTGAAGGCACCGCCCTGGGAGCGCGACCAGACCTCACTGACCTCCCGTCCGGGGCCTCCCGCTCCGGCATGGAGGCTGCCCACGGAGGTGGGGTGCGGGCCGGGCGGTGAGCTGGCTTGTTCTTCACTCCCAGTGAGGACGTGTCATGGCAGTAATTCGTGCCCAGTCCCACGAGCAGGTCCTCTGCCCTTTCTCTTTCTGCACGTGGAGCCAGCCAAGGTCTGCGAGGAGGCCCAGGAGCCGCCCTTCCTCCACGCTGCCGTCCGCATGGCCTGGCCATGGCTTCTGCTGCTGGTGGCCGGGTTGGCCCAGTAGCCACATTCTGTTTCACTGTGGCATCTGTTTCCAGAAGGTCTGGGGCTGTTCCTTAAAGTGCTTGCACGTGAGTAGAGGTGACTGGTTTGGCTGGGGCTCCTCGGGCTCAGAGCCCTTCCACCCTTCCCTGCCTGGCGCTGCACCACCGGCCGCCTGCTCATCGCTCTGTGGTGCCTCCCCTGATGTTTTTAGGGCCCAAAGCTTCTGGAAACCCCCCGTGTCCGCCATCAGGGTGGCAATGGAGACCGCAGGTCACAGGGCATTCCCAGGTGACTCTGCAACAAAGTTGCCAGTTCTGGCAACTAAGGTCTCGGGACCCGGTTCTGCCTCTGTCTGCAGGGTCAGAGTCACGCAGGTGGCGTGTCCCTCACCAGGGTCAGCTCTGCAGGCCTGCTCCGCCCACCGGCCACCACCTGGCCAGGTGAGGGGTGAGGTAGGCAGAATTCCGGGGCCTCAGGGGCTCAGCTGCATGCTGTGGGTGCCCCTGGCTCTAGAGAGAGAACCGGGGCCTGTGTGCTCCAGTTCACCCACCCAGACGTTTTGTAGCTTGTCACACTGAGGTGACTTGCTTCTGGCCCACCTAAAACCGGAAGCTTACCTTCCTGGGCAGCTGTCCTGCAGCAAACCTTGGAAACGGTGCTCTGAGCTCTCTTAAAATGTTAATGTTTTTTATCTAATCCTCAAAATTTCTGGATGCAAGTATTAATGCCTACACTGTCCTGGTGAGGAAGAAAGCAAGTCAGGGAGGTGAACTGTCCGGTCTGCAGGTGAAAAATGGTAGCGGTGACAGTGCTCACCCGGGCTCTTGGACTCAAGACTGGTTTCTCCACAGAGCTGAGGCATCTCCCTGTTTCAGTCAGCTCCCCATGACCACAGCAGAGTGCCCGAGGCAGGCAGCTCCTAGGAGAGAGGTTTATTTAGCTTATTGCCCTGGAGGTTCCAGTCCAAGATGGCTGGCCCTCACCTCTGCCCTCTGGCAAGGGCTCTGAATGGGAGAGGAGTGGTGTTGGGCCGTATCACAGCCAGGAAGCAGAGGGGGGTCGAGACTGGCCCACAGCCCCTTTTGTGGGTACCCCTGAAGTGACCTAAGGACCTCCCATAGCCCCTCCTCTTAGTGCACCTCCCAGTGGTGCCACCCTCGGGACCAAGCCTTTCCTTTGGGACACACTCATCCAGACTGCAGCACTCAGACGTGACGTCTGGGCAGGTGGTGGTGTGTGCACACTCCACACATGGGTGCACATGGGTGTGCATGTGCACAGTAAGACACATGCGCGTGTGTATATGCATGTATTCTCACTTGCCCATGCACACGTGCACACCCCACATGCGCACACACGTGCTCACGCACAGGTGCAGACACATGCTCACGTGCATCCTGTTTCTCTGAGAAGGTTTACTTGGCTTCCCCTCCTGTGTGGGGCAGGTCTTTTTGAGGTCTCCCTCCTGCAGAGCTGTTGGGGCCAGGTTCCCTTCAGAGCTTCCCTCGGGGCTTCAGCTGGGAAGCAAGGAGAAGGGCCCTCCTGTTTCTTTGAAGAAGTTCAAATGTAGTTCGTGGCACTGCTCTTCATCACCAGGGTCTCAATTTTCATTCATTTTATGCCAGTAATTTTCCATTAGGATATAATAAGAAACCAAACAAATAAAATAGTTCCTCAGTCATGGCTGCAACCTCCGGGAGGCGTCCAGGGGCCCAGCCCAGCGGCAGCCGCGGGCGGAGGTCTTGGCGCAGGGAGAGCCCGTCGGCTCAGCCAGGTGGGCGCTGAGAGGAGCTGGCCTGCTGCACTCCGGAAGTCCACCCCCATGGTCACCGCAGGATGCGTTTTTTCAGAGCCTCGGACTTTCCATCTTAGATTTGAATTTACTTAGGTAGTTTATATTTTGCTATGTTTATTTAAGATGATTTGCTTTCTTGATTTTTTTTTTCCTTCAAAAACAGACTTTTCAAGGAAGAGGTTGTATCACCACATGAGATATTCAGGAAGAATTAGAATGTGACTTTTGGGTGATTACCATGTGCCAGGTGCTGTTCCGAGGGCTTTATGTGATCTGTTTCTCCCACTGACCAACAGAGGTGGGTACCCCCCTCCCCAGATGGGCACTGGGAGGCCTGAGCAGGGAGCTGGCGCTGCCACAGGGGAGCTGGGAGTCAGAGTTGGTGTGAGGGTCCGTCCCCTGCATTTATCAGAAGCTGACAGAGAACTCTGGGTTGTCTTGTTTACTTAGCCCTCACTGCTGCGCTCTGTCCTGACCAGTGCCATGGACTTGGAAGGCCAGTCAGGCTAGCCAAGCACTCCTGGGCCCCACACAGCCACCCAGAGGCCACACACTGTGTGCCTTTGGTGTCTTGGGGAAATGGCACGCATGGTGTTTCAGTGAGTTAGTAAAGGAAAAATGACCTCTTGCTCATGTGCTGGTCCAAAGTCAGTGTTCCTGGTCAGTGGCCAGCTTTCTCCTATGTGCCAGTTTGGGGATCTGGGTTCCTTCATCCTGTTGCTCCACCAGTGCTCAGGACCTGGCCCAGCCTGTGGAGGACGCACCTCTCTCAGTGGTGCCAGAACTGGTCACGTGACCACACAGCACGGCAGGAGGGCGGGCTATGCAGTCCCTGTGGCCAGAGAGGGCAGCATCCGCAGGCCTGGCTCCTGCTGCCCAGCGGTGGTGAGGAAAGTATCAGACTCTGCCTGTGTCCAATTTATGTTTAATCTGTCACCACTGCAGAATAAACGTTGACTATTCTTATATATATTTTTAATATGGGGTAGTCCATAGGCCTTTAAAAAAGTCTCTTAATGTCACATTTTATCTTTTCCTTTTAACACTAAAAAATTAGCTTGGGCAGAAATAATATTGTTAAAATGGCCATCCTACCAAAAGCGACATGCAGAGTCAATGCAGTCCCACCAAGATACCAGTGACGTTCTCCATAGAACCCGGAAAAAAAAAAGTCCTAAAGTTCATGTGGAAGAATAAAAGACCCAGAATGGCCAAGGCAGTCCTGAGCAAGAAAAGAATGGAGCGAGGAATTGGAATATCTCAGCAGAGGAGCCAAGGATGGTCAAGGAGAGAGAGAGCCTTCCTGACGAGGGTGCCGGGAACACCAGACTCCACATGCAGAAGAAGGAGACCAGACCCCTAGCCCTCGCCCGGCACAAAGGTCAACTCAAGACGGATCAGGGACCTAGGAGTTAGACAAGGAAGGGTCAGCACTCCAACAGCATACGGACACGGGCGACAGCTTGTTGCTGCCTGAAGCGCTTGGAGCAACGGAGCCGCGGGAAGAACTTCAGAGGCAAACTGGAGACAAACAGCTTTTTATTCTGATAACTTTTCTCTCTGGTTCTAACAACGACTAACACACACACCAAACACACCACCAAAATGGTGCTGACCCGATCAGCAATTTCGGCCAAGTCACTCGAGATCCCGCAACAAATCCCGTGAGACTACGGGAGGCGACAATGGCCAAATCTCCACGGCTCATAGTCAACTGCAATTCAAGTCAATCCCCAAACAGGGCTCCTGCAACAGCTCTCCCAGTAGGACCCCCCAAAGCTCAAGAAGTAAAACCAAGATCAGTACATGGACAGCATCAAATTGAAAAGCCTCTGCATAGTAAAGGAAGCTAGGAAGAGAGTGTGAAGAGAGAACTTACAGAATGGGAGAAAAATCTTTGCCAGCTCTTCTTCAGACAGATGATTGATATTCAGAATATGCAAAGAACTCAGAAAAAAATAACACCAAAAACAAAACAAAAAAAATCAAAACCTCCTGCAATAAATGGGCAAAAGAGCTAAGCAGACACTCCTCTAAAGAAGAAATACAATGGCCAACAAATACATGGAAAAAATGTTCAACATCTTTAACAATTAGGGAGAAAAGCTGATTAAAACTACACAGATTTCATCTCACTCCAATTAGAAGAGCATTTATTAAGAATACAAATAATGATAAATGCTAGCAAGGGTTTGGAGGAAAAGGAACTCTGATACACTGTTGGTGGGATTGTCAATCACTTCAGCCCCTCTGGAGATCAGGTGGAGCTTCCTCAAAAGAACAGAAACGGAGCCGTCACGTGACCCCGCTGTCCCGCTCCTGTGGACTTACCCCAGAGTACTCACGTCAGCAGAGTGTGGGCACATGCAAACCCACGTTATAGCAGCACATTTCACAACAGCCAGCCTGTGGAACCAGCTTAGGTGCCCATCAGTGGCTGAACAGGTAAAGGAAACATGGTGCATATCCACACTGGAGTTTTATTCAGCCATAAAGAAAATAAAATTACGACATTTCAAGAAAATGGAACTAGAGACCCTCATGTTAAGTGAAGTCAGCCAGAATCAGGAAGTCACGAGTCACAGGTTTCCTCTCAAAGGCAGCCCCTAGAGAAGAGAAGGAAAGCGGTGGTGACCCTAGTAGGGTAGAGAAAAGGGGAGGGGGAGGGCAGCGCAGGGAGCTCCCAGGAGGGAAGTGACCGCCACATGCTAACTGCAGTGCAGAGGTGGCACAGTGGCCCTCCGCATCCCCAGCCCCTTATTGTATCTTATTAGAGACAGGGTCTCACCGAGTTGCTAAGTGCCTCGCCATTGCTGAGGCTGGCTTTGAACTCATGATCCTCCTGCCTCAGCCTCCCAAGTGCTGGGATTACAGGCGTGCGCCACCATGCCCGGTGAGTTGGCTTTTGTTAATCAGCCTTGGCAGTTGTGCACAGTTATGAATAAACTTCCTCATGAGGCTCGGTACTCAGGTAATGGACATGCACAGCCTCATCCTGTTCTCCGAGAGAGGAGAATTCATATCTAAGACACCGAGGTCCCCAAATCTCTGAGAATGAGGAGCTGTCCCTGAGGGGGCGTCTTGATTTCCCAGTCCCACACAGCTCCTGCTTCTTTTTTCAAGTATCCAGAGCTGTATCTTTTTAAATCTATTTTAGAACATTCTGGGTGGAAAGAGAAATATGTTGATCGTTATGTTCTTTTGGAACCTACGCTCCAAGCCCCACATCTTAGTAGCCATTGCCACCCGCATTCAGAGACCCGAAGACTGGCAAGAGTAGTGCCAGTTTCCCACCAGTTGCCATAGTAGAAGCCTGCCCTGTGTTTCCAGGATGTCCTGGTGTGACTCTCTGATGTGCCACCCCCTGCCAGGACCCTAAAATAGCTCCCAACTGGACCCTCAGCATTGTTGGAAACCTTGCGCTCACCTCACGGTGTGAATCTCAGACCATCATCGCATTTCAAATAGACCATTCACAATCTCGCAGTGAGAATCGAACCCTAGCAGATCATCTTTGTGCACACAGCTTTACAAACGGTCTGTGTACTGAAAACTCGGCATAGGCGTGGTTTCAGGTGGAGAGGATCACGTCACAGGTGCACAGCTGTGGGGTGGCAGTGAGCAGGTGGCTGCCTGAGCCCTTTCAGATTCTGGAGCATTCAGCGTCCATAGTGTGCCCAGACCTTTGTCATCTGCTAACATGATTTCCCGGCCTAGTGGCCTCATGCAGCTGTAAGGTGTATTTTAGATCTGCCTTTTCATTGACTCTTGCAGTGTCCCTCTCTCCACTGAGTAATGAAGCGCTATGAATAAGGGGTCCAGGGCTGTGGTCTCAGCTATGCCTCCCCTGCTCAGAGGTCACTATTGACCGCCTAACCGGAGTGACAGTATTTAGACAGGCTTCAAGGGAAAGAATTGAGGGTAAGTGAGTTCACCAGGGCGGGACCCTCGCTCCTGGGTGTTAGTGTCCTTGTGAGGAGAGGAGGCCAGGGCTGCCTCTCCCCGTGGAAGGACACGGGAGAAGGCAGCCGCCTGCAGGCCAGGAGCCAGCCCTCGCCAGCCACCAAGTGGCAAGAGCTTCAGCAGGCCCCCAACCTGCAGGACTGTGAGCAAGGATGTCCGCTGAGCCGCCTGGGCTGGTGCTTGGTCACAGCACCCGGAGCAGACTAAGCAGCGCCAGAAGGTTCCAGGGCTCATGTGTGACCTTGCTGCATGGCCTCACTGCACGGGGTGGGGGGGGCTCTAGATGTGCTCCAGATGTAGGTGTGCACTGGCTCTGAATGACAGTGCTGCTGTCACGGGGGGTGATGGCATCGCAGTGAACGCAGCCCAGTGTTCTAGGCTTTGTTACCACGAGGCAGACATGTGGGGGCACGCTGCTGTAGAAACATGCAGGGACCAAGCGCCCTTGCACCTTCCTCTGGCACAGCCTGGCTCTTGGCATGGCACAGTCCTGACTGCACCGTACCCCGCCCCTGCCAGCCTCCTCAGCAACACCCGCTGACCCCAGAGGAGGAGGCTGCGGAGTCTTAGGAGGCTGGGCTCCTTGGCGAATGCACCTTCCTAACCACTGGGCGGTGAGGACCTAGTGTCCACCTCGCCATCGCAGGCCTCGCCACACCCGCCCACAGCTAGGAAGCCACCGCGGCACACTCAGCCCTGGAGGACCCCCTCCTCCCCTGAGGTCCTCCTGTCTGCGCTCCTAACATTGCGCAGGAGCTTAGCAAGATGCTTAGTCAGGGCCGCGGGCGGAGTGCAGCGCAGCGTGTCCTTTTCTCGGGTCAGGAGTGACGATGCGTGGTGCACACTGGTGACGGAGCTTCCTCCAGCACAGACCCACTGGGTGCCGTGTGCACAGCCCCTGGGGTGGCTGGCGTGCCCAGAGGTGAGGACAGGGCACACCCTGTGGGCAAGAGCCCCTGTACACTACAGACCCACAAACAGCAAGTCCATAGTTTCCTGCAGCTTATCATGTGTAATTATGATACTTTGAAAAACATGTAGAATAAAACTTGCTAAATTGCGTATCTTAATCAGAATTGCTGTTGGAATGATTATTTTGTTTTTCTAGGTCCAATGTGAATTTATGCTATAATTCTGTTTATCCAAGTGAATTTATTATGAATAAAAGTAATCAACAACCAAATTAAGACAAGGTGAATGAATGAATTTTAAAGTTGGAAAAAGGATGGGGGATAAAATGATGAATTATTTTTCTTAAATCTTCAAATTATTCACATGCAATACCAAAATATTTAAGCTTTAAAGCCAACTCAGTACACTGGTGTATTTTGTAGCTCTTATATTCAAAAGCTTTTCTGTTCTCTGTTCTTTCTTTCTTTTTCTTCATTTCTTCTTTTCAGTTATGCATGACAGTAGAATGCATTCTGGCAAACTGTACACACATGGAGGGTGACTTATTCTATTTAGGATCTCACTCTTGCGGTCAGACATGACGTGGCGTTACCCTGGTCGTGAATTCCGGTCAAGGCTAGGAAGGTGACGTCTGTCCTCCTCCTCGCCCCCTGCCCTTTGTTTCCCTCTGTCCAAGCCAGTGGATTTCTATCATTCCCTTCCCCAGCCTCCTTCATTTTGGGGTAGCACCCACAAATCAGAGAGAAGGTTCAGCCTTTGGTTTTGGCATTGGGCTTTTCTTGCTCTGGAGAGCGGGTTCCTAATGGCGTCCTGCATAGGCTCTCTGCCGTGGTCTAGGTCAGGATGTGCCCAAAGGCTGTGTGCTGGAAGGCTTGTTCCCAAGACTGTGTCACTCTCTGGAGCTGGTGGAACCTTGAGGAGGGGGACCTAGTGGGAGGAAGTGAGGCCTCAGGTGTGCCCTTGAAGGGGCTCTTAGGACCCCGGCACTTCCTGTCTCCCTCTGCTTCCGGGCTACCAGGAAGTGGACAGCCTCCTCTGCCATGTGCTCCCACTGTGGGGTGCGGTGCCACCCACGCCCAAGCAGCAGTGTCCTACCTTCTGGCCGGCCCTCTGTCATCTGTGACTGTGCCACTTGGAGGGTGTGTGGAGAAGATGCAATTGGTCATCAGAGTGGAGGGGCAGGACCCCATAGGGCTGGGACCCTCTGTGACAGGGCAGCCGTGCTGGACCCTGGAGTGGCTTGTGGAGAGACAGCTCGGAGCAGTCTGAGTGCCCTCGGCTGGTAGCGTGCCGCAGCTCCAAAGGCCACGACTGGGGACGTGTCGCAGCTGCATATCCCCATTCTTTCTGGCTGAGGTCGCAGAGAAACTATTCTCAAGCTGTTTGGTATTTGAGTTATTTGTGTAATCATAAAAGCACTATGTGAAAGGCCCATTCTTAATCTAGAAATGAGATTCTAATAATGTGATCTTTAGGTCTGAGAAAAAGGAAAAGTTAGGGAACGTTAAATTGTGAGACTTGGCAATGTCACACTCCACGGAGCTGGCCTCTTCCTCCAGGTGACTTGTCCTCATGTGTCAAGGGGCTGCGCGTTCTCCTCCTGTGACTCACACATTTTCCAGTGGCTCCATCTTAAATATGCCAATTTCACATGACACAGGCCAGACTGTTCATCTACTCCAAAAACAATTTAGTACTTGGCAACATTTTTATTTATAAATTTTCTTTAAATAGAACCCTCTTGTAACCAGCCGCAGTGACGGTGTGTTCAATAGAACCCTCTCGTAACCAGCCGCAGTGACGGTGTGTTCTTTATTACCACAGAGAGAGGCCGTCTCCAGGACCCCTGGGGTGGGGCCTCCCCCACATGTTGCTTCCTCCGGGTGGAGGCCGACACAGGGTGGCCTGCAGGGGGAAGGGCCTGGGGACCGGTACCAGAGTGGCTGGAGTTGTGCTCTGAAAGCAGTCACCCTTTCTTAGGCCCACTGCAACCTGGGTTTTGTGACAACTTTAAGTTTTGTAACATTACTCAAGGCTGCATGCAGAAATAGAAAAAAACCACAGCCAGCCACTGCCGTGGCGCTCCGCGTCTGGCTGCTGCTGTCTTCTGACACCTGCTGTCTTCTGACACCTGCTGCTGCTGTCTTCTGCACCCCCAGGGCCGAGTGTGAAACGCAGATGCTTAGTGGCCCTGCGTGCCCTGGAGCCCGGCCAGCGTTCGCATGCAGGAGCTCATGAGAGCACATCGAGCCTGACCTCCATTCTAGCTCACTGGCCTCTCTGCACAGCTCCTGACAGAACCCTGCATCAGTCCCCCACTGCCCTCTGCATGCTCACGGCTCGGGCGTGTCATGGACTCACACAGCTGAGTTCAGGGTGTCGACTTAGCCAGGCCCAGCGCCTGACTGGAGGGCTAGCCCCCTGCTGCTCAGGTGCTGGGACCCCCTGATGGCTAGCTCGGAGCATCCCAGAAAGCTGTTGACTTGTGATGTTAAAGAGAGAACTGTAGCAAGCAGCAGTAGCTAAGAGTCTTCAGGTGCTTGCTTTCCTATACGTAGTTTAACACTTTTAAACGTAATAATCCTAGGGCAGAAGCACTCCTCCCTGCTTCAGATAAACAAGAACCAAGGTGCAGAATGGTCAGGGTGCTTGCCAATGCCACACAGCCCCTAATTACTGGAGTATGCCAGATTCCCTCCTGTCCAGCCCCAGGATCCAGCTGTGTCTGCCTGCCCTGAGGCTGCCCCTGCTCCCAGCCTGCCCCCTGCAGCCTCCCAGGGCCGATCAGTTATAAATTCATCATCTGACAGCGTTGCAGGCATGTGTGGCCACAGGACAGGCGGCCCAGGCTTGGGGTAGGGATGCAGGGCCCCTGGCTAGGGGTGTGCTCGGAGGAGTGCTAGGCCAGCGCTGGGGCCAGGAGGGCCTCGTCCTGCACGGACTTCCGTCATTCACTGCTGTCTTTGGAATTAGGTTTCCTCCTCTGAAGTGAGTCGCTGGACGTCTTGGTGGGCTCGCCTACACTTGGGAATCTCGTTCTTCCAAGCCAGTGGAGGGGGATTCTCCTTGTAGACAGGCAGTGACTCTCGGGCCTCAAGAGGCAGCGGATCCCGTCCTTCGCTGCTCCCTTCATTGCAGGGGTGGACACTGCTCTGTGCCCGGCTGAGCGGTGTAGTAAGGAAGGCATGCCCAGAAGAAAGGAGCAGTGTGCTCTGTGGATAAAATGTTGAGATATTTTCAGATGTAGAAAGAATAAACAAAAACACCACCAAATCCATCTGCTTATCACTGAAGGTGGAAGGCAGCTCCTCTTCCTCTGGAAAGCCTCACTTCTCCCACCATGCAAGATAAGCAGGACGCGGGCACCTTCTGTTCCAAAGTGCTGTGCACCTCGGGAGCAAGGGGCCTGCTCTTGCTGGATTTGCCAAGTCTGGAACCCAAGCAGAAGCCGTTGCTGAACATGGTCTTCTCTGCACAGTTCCAAGAGTCCCTGCTGCCTGGGCAGGCCGTTCCCTGCTGGCGTGCTTCTGGCTTTTGAAGGCCTGCCGTGTCTATGGAGGGGACAAACGTCTCTTCAAGGTCTCCTCAGTGAGTGGACGAGGCCGCCTGCTGGGCCTGCTGGGCGGCTGACAGGGGGATTCCTCCTCAAGTCAAGTTTTTATTAATTCTTGGTTTGTAACAAATTTTTTTTTTTTTTTTAGAGTACACAATTACTGCATGTGCTCATGTTGGAAGTTTGAAGTGGTTTTATTCTTTGTATCAGTGTTTATTGATAAGTACGTGGGGAACACCAAGTCAGGGGTCTGAGTCAGAGAGCTGTAAAGACAACTGGACTCCCTCCTAAGTCCCACCATTCAGATGTAGATATTTAAACAGACATGTAGTATCTTTAGGATACTAAGTATATTTAATGTAGGTAGTTAAGATATTTAATATCTCACATAGATATTTGATACCTTGGGATATTTTTGTTCTTTCCAAAGTTTGTGGTTACATAGAAATTTTGTTAAGAAATTAATATAATTCTGAACATAGACTTCAGTGTTCCTCAAAAAGAAATTGAGTATGTTCCCACATCATCAAATATTACCATAAGTGGGTTTCATTTTATATAATGCCTGTCATATGCTTTTATTTATTTAAATAAAGTAGATATTTGGGGGTTCCCCCACTAGTGTCCCTCGTTGTTGACAATTCTGAGATGGCATCCTTACATGTAAATATTTGTTCCTAGCTCTGATTTTTCCAGAAACCCAGAAAGGAAAATCAATTGTTTAAAGACTTTTTTATTCCCCCCCACCCCCCAGTTCTGGGGATTGACCCACTACCTGCACGTGCTAGGCAAATGCTCTACTGCTGAGCCACATCCCCAGAACCCCCCACCATTTTTCTTTTTTCTTTTTTTAAATTTTGAGACAGGGTCTCACTAAGTTGTCATTTCTAGCCTGAGCTTTTGATCCTTCTGCCTCAGGCTTCTAAGTAGCGGGAGTACAGCGTTCTCCACCGTGCCTAGTTTTAAGATTGAGCTTTTTAACACAAAGGGGACACGTTACTTTCCAAAATGATGGGTTAGTCTGTGCTTACACTGGCATTTCCAGCAAATAATCCCTAACTTCAGTTTGTCAAACATTGGATATTTTCATTTTTAGCATCTTGGTTAAATAGATAGGAAGGGGCGGGGTAGTGTCTCATTGATTTAATCTTGTTTATTTGCTTACCAGTGAAACTACTTTTAAAAATATATTTCTTGGGCCAGGCATGGTAATACATGCCTGTAATACTATCAACTTGGGAGGCGGAGGCAGGAGGATCACAAGTTCAAAGCCAGCCTTGGTGAGGCTTTGTCTTAGAATAAAAAATGAAAGGGCTTGGGATGGGGATGCGGCTCAGTGGTTAAACACCCCTGGCTTCAATTCTTGGTACCAAAACAAAACAAAAGACAAACCACATTCTTGGGTATTTCATTTCCTTGGCGTGCGCAGTCTGTCCTTCCAGCACCGCTGCTCCCTGGAGTGGAGCTCACCTGCCCTGCACATGCTCGCTTTGGTTCCAGGTGTGCGCCCTCTTTGTCACTAATTTTTCGTTTTGCTTAAGCGCTTCTGACAGTCAGAGCTTTCTGTGTGGTCAGAGCCCCGTCTTTCTGCTTTCACTGTTGCCTTTGCACAAGTTCCGTCCTATTCTGAAAGCACTGGCGTGTTCGCTGTTTTTCCTGGTTTTCTGTGCTGTGAGGCGTGAGCATTTACCATCAAACCAGCTGGGGGTGCTGGGGTGTGTCCCATCACCCGGAGGTGGATGCCATGTGGCACCTGCCTGGGTGCAAGTGTGCTGCGCCTCCTGCGCCTCCCGCGGCTTGCCGTGCAGCAGCTGGCTTGAGCTCTGGGCCCCCAGGTCTGCACCGGAGCCTAGCATTCGACCTGCGGCTTCCCTGGAAGTGCTTTCCATTTTCCAGAACTTTCAGTGCCATTCTTTGTGAAGTTTGGGAAGTTTTGTCATTTTAGAGTCCTTAGGGAAGCCCCTTGAACCTGGGTTGAACCTGGGTTAGACGTGCGGCTTCGGACAGGATCCACGTGGTGTCCCAGCACCGCTCTCCTTAGTCCAGGCCACCTCAGTGTCTCAGGCTCTCCTTGGCTTCTCAGTGTGCCTTTTGGTAGCCAATTTTAACATTTCAGTATTAGCCATTAGATATTCAGGGGTGTGTGTTTAATATTTACCCCTTTGAATGTCGTCTGCTTTCCCATGGCCTTCACTGTCTCCCTGATTTTGATTGATGAGCTGGAATCGACCTGGGCATGTTATTTGACACCAGGCCCTCTATTTTAGTCGGATGCATCGCCATGGCTTAGCTTTTAGAATGCTGACTGTAGGAACACACTGCCTCGAGCTATGTTTGTATTTCCTATTTCTATTTCTGGGCTAACTTCCTTTCCTGGGGTTTCAGAGAGTGTTGAGCAGCGGTCATTCTTCTCCGTGTCTCTGGAAGTCCTGTAGTTCGGGGTTTGAGTTTGCTTTTGTTTTTGCCGATGAAATGCACAAAGTAAGAATCGAGGCATGCGGAGGACACTGACTTTGACTGGACGGTGGTAGCCGTCAGCGGTCACCCGTGCTGTGCAAGGAGCCCTGTGGAGGCCCCCTGTGGCTCCTGGTGAGAGGAGCACCTGTTCTGACGCGGGCTGGGTCCTGCTCTGTCCTGGGTCCCTGGAGCCTTGGCGAGGAGCTGGCGGGGCAGGGGCGGGTGCCTAGCACCCTACGGGGAGTAGAGCCTGTGGCTCGCCTCCAGGCCATCCTGATGCCGCCCCCCTCCCCAGCTTCCTGCCTGCGATGTCCCTCAAATGATAACTGTCTCATCGCTGCTTTCACTCGGGACTTAAGACTTACAAAGCGAAAACAAAACAAAACAGAAACAACTGTGAACCTGTCACCCTTGCTGTGAAGTGCAGTTGCAAATGCAGAACAGGACGTGCTCCTGGGCCAGCTGCATGGGGCTACGTCTGCGTTCTTGCGGGGCGGCCGTGTGGGACGTGGGGACATGTGGGGCGATGTGGGGTGGTGCTTTCCAGGGAAACAGCACAGGGCCAGAGCAGGGAGACCTTTCCTTTCTGTTTCTTTGTAGAAGCTCTCCTTCCTGTGTCAGATCACAGTGACAGAATAGACGTGCGTCCCCAGAGCTGTCTCAAAGACGTGGGCGGCAGGTGGTTGATGTGGCTGTGCACAGCGTGGCTGCCCTTGGCAGCTGCTGAGTGACAGAGGCGTCCTCACAGGAAGGCCTCCAGCATGGGGTGGAGCAGATGCTGGGCTCAGAGCAGCAGACCCCAGGGAGGCAGGCACAGGGAGGTCACCGGGGGCAAGTGCCCCCTGGCCACAGGACCTGTCTTTTCCCAACTGTCTGGATGGTTCTATAGAAAGAGACTCACCATCAGGAGGCTGAGGCAGGAGGATCCCGAGTTCAAAACCAGCCTCACCAAAAGCGGGGTGCTAAGGAACTCAGTGAGACCCTGTCTCTAAATAAAATACAAAATAGGGCTGGGGATGTGGCTCAGTGGCCGAGTGCTCCTGAGTTCAATTCCCGGTACCGCCACACTCCTCAAAAAAAGACACCAGCACATCCAAAGGATCCACTATGCACAGAGGAAGCTGGGTGACGTGAGGAGCCCACCACCTGGGCGGCCACAGCAGCTCAGCCCCTGGTCTCGCAGAGTCCCAGCCCCGGGTTCCTCCCAGAGGAGACAGCCAGAGGTCGGGAGAGGAGCGGAGGGCACCAGCCAGCCCCAGCCACCGCCCGTGGCGTCTCAGCTCGGGGCCAGAGCCCAGGCCAGGCCTTGGAGGTGAGGCGAGGGCTGGGTGACGTGCTGGTGTCTGTCCTCGAGTAGACTCACATCTGCTGGTTTGCAGACCTTTTCTCAGCGAGTCTCACTGTGAGCAAGTCCAGGCTGCAGTGCTTTGTGTGCTCCGCGAGGGAGGCCGGCTCCAGCGTGCCTTCCGCCTGCCCTGCTGTGAACCCGCAGACTTGTCCAGAACCACAGAAGGGAGGCCCGCGGCAAGGCTGAAACAGCTTTTCTGATTTAAAATCTCACGTTCTTTGCACAAAATGCACGTGCCATTTGCTTGCTTTCCCACGTGGTATTGTGTCCAGGACCTTCGGAGCCAAGGTTGGAGGAGGCTTCAAGTCTAGGCCGTGGTTGCCAGTAACTGGAGCCTCGTTAGAGCTGGGCCAGCGCGGTGCTGGGTAGGTCTTAGTGGCCTCTGGCGTCTTGGACGTTTCAGAAGCACTGGGCTGGACCAGCCCCAGGTGTCCTAGTCCACCGTGCGTTGAGGTTCCTCTCCCTTTGAAGAGGCACTCCCTGTGCTCCTGGGGCTCCTAGGGCTGGGCTCAGGGCTCCTGACGTCCTGTGACAGACTCAGGGGCGTTTGTGTGTGTGGTTTCGTCATGTGCTCAAGGATATCTGCCACACGCACCCAGGCCTTCCTTCCCTTGGTTTGGAGAGGAGGAAGCTTGGCAGGTTGACCTGCCTGCGTCTGCCCCGAGGGTGCTGGGCCGCCTCCCGGGACGTGTGCCGACAGTGGACGCCGACACCTGGGGCCCTCCTGCTCTGCTGGCCTGCGTTTCCACAAGTGAGCAGAGCTCAGATTAGGAGGGAAATAGGTCTGAGCCACCGCTCCTAACAGACTCTCGAGAAGCTCAGGGGATCACAGACTGCTGGGAAGAGACGCCCCCTCCCACCCGCTGTGGCCTGAGAAACCGTGCGCCCCGTGGACGCAGCGTCCCTCTGGGAGGCTTCCCGGCTCAGGCTGAGTGTGCGGCTCACTGCCCACTCGGCGCGGTTCCTCGTGAGGGACTGTGCGTGAGACCTCGAGCAGATCCACCGGCTGCAGGTCAGGTCTGTCCTCCCTGCCGCCAGCCACTGTCTGGTCAGTCACTGCCTAGAAATCCAGTGTTGCGACACGCTGGCACCTGCCACCACTGCCCTGTCCACATCTCTGTCCTCAGGCTGACCCTGACCCTGGGAAGCCGTGGCTGACCTATCCACCTCTGTGTCCTCAGGCTGACCCTGCCCTGGGAAGCTGACCGAGACCTCCATCTCTCTCCTACTTCCCCCAGGGGTGCTGGCTCTGCCCTCACTGTCACTTCTTACTGGCCGTCTTTCCCGTTGGCTCTTAGCCTCAGGCCTGCAGCCTCTGGCCTCGGTCTCCCTGTCAGCCACTCATGTGGGGTGTGCCTGGGGTGAGTGTCTGGATGGTGTCAGGATGGGGCTCAGGAAGGAGCCAGGCAGCGCTGCAGGCAGCAGCAGGGACACGCGGGGAGCGTGGCTACCAGTCATGTGTCGGAGCGTGCCCTTTGCCCCAGGGGACATGGCTGAGTCTGCTCAGCTCCTGCACTGTCGAGCCCAGCATTTGTGGAAAGGTCTCCAGAGGCCCGCTGTTGCGACCTCGCCACTTTTGCCTAACTCCCTCACCAGCCTGGCCTGGGCTCTCATCCATGTCCCCGTGACCCTCCCTGGCCGCCCTTCTCAGCATGTTCATGTCTCCCCAGCTGACGGGCTCCCTCAGTGTACCTCTGCCTCTGCCCCCTACAGCAGTCCCCTCTGGTGACAGGCGTGGAGGTGAGCAGCGAGCCTGTGGCCTCACCACCTGCAGGGCTGCTGGGCTGTGGCCCTGAGCCTGCCTGGGGCCTGGCCTGGCTGGGCGTGCAGGAGCAAGGCGGGTCCATGCAGCTGGTCGGACCTCGCGGCCTCCACGGAGGCTGCAGCTCTGGCTGGAAGGCCTTGGGGCCGAGCATGGACAGGCTCTGTCCCTTGAAAGGCTCGGTGATGTTCCAGGTGAGGCCAGGAGATGTCCGGAGCCCCACCGATGGGCAGAAGTGAGGGCAGGTGCTGGGCTTGGGGGAAGGCACCGTCCCCGACCTGCTGCACGCAGCAGCCCTGGGGCCAGGCTTCGGGGTCATCTAGACAGAACCGTGGCACGTCTGGGAGCAAAGCCTGTGGCCAGCAGTGGAGCTGCCCAGGTGACAAGGCTGCCCAGTGACAAGGGCGGCTCCCTTTGGTCTTTGGCTGGCAGCATGGACACGGGGCCCAGAGGGAGTAAGCCCTGTGACTGTGCCGACAGTGCCCACACCGTGACTGTGGGGATGCCAGCAAGTGACCTGGAGCACTTTCCTGAGGACACTCGGGACGTGACACCATTACAGGCTGCCCCAGGGTGGTTTAGTCGTAAAAGGGAAATCACCTCAACTGACAGGAATAGGCTGGTGACAAGGCCTGGGGCAGCGCCGTCAGGTAGGACACCCTCCCCTCCTTCCTCTCCACAGTGTCTCCGGGAGCACCGTCAGACCTCCTGGTGTGCTAGTGAAGACCGAGCACTTCGGGTTGTTGGCAGTGTCCGTCTGGCGGTGCCCTGCCTGCCCTTGCTGTCTGCGGCAGCCAGGCCTGGTGTCCTGGAGTAGTCTGCGTGGCCTCCAGCTGCTCCTGGGGTCCCCGGGGCAACACCAGCCAGACACATGGGCCTCCTGGTTCTTTGCCCAGAGGTCCTTCAGCCTGGGCACTGTGGGCTGCCCGCCCTGTCCTGAGTGGCGCTGAGCACCTGTGTTGGCCGTGGCATGGCTGCTGCCTGAGTCTGAGCCGCCTGTGGCTGCGTCTGCCTGGAGGCCCCGCGCAGCAGGGGTCCAGGAGGCTGCCTCCCTGTGGCTGCGTCTGCCTGGAGGCCCCGCGCAGCAGGGGTCCAGGAGGCTGCCTGGGAGCCTCCGTGGCAGGCGGACTGGGGTGGCTCTTGTGGGCCGTTCCCTGGCGTGGCGAGCTCGGCGCCCAGGGCTGGCAAGCCTGTGCCCATCCGCGGGAGCCTTGCAGACAGGTCGTGGGGAGAGGGGCTCACAGCACAGGCCTGTGGATCCTGGGACTGACACGAACCGGGTCTCGGGCCTCCTGGGGGACACGGGGAGAGACAGACTTCCGGCTGGAAGCCCGTCCTCGTCGCTGCCGCTCCTCCGTCTCAGCCTCTCCAGCTTGGCTTGCTGCTCTGGACTTGGCTGTGAGCTAAATTATTTGGAAGGGCAAGGGGGATGCCAGGTGCCAGGGGCCAGTGAGTGCCTAGCAGGTGGCAGCCGGTGTCTTCTAAACCTCTCTGCACAGCCCGGGCTGCCAGGGCAGGTCCTGGGGTCCTGCACCTCTAGGAGGTGCACGCTGGGAACCCAGGTTCCCAGCGAAGGTGGATTTTAGCTTTAGGCTAAAGCTGGTTCTCTCTAGCAGCCCCTGCTGTTTACAACTGTTCTGTGCCCTGAGGACACGGAGGTGCTGTCAGTCAGTTTTGTAGAAGACGCATTTTCTTTTCTTTTTTTAACATTGCTTGAGGAGGCTTTAAGAGGAATCGGAACCCAGCTGAGGTAGTTGCCAGACATTAAACCGGGAAGATGGGGAAGAATGGGAGGCTCAGGAGGCTCTGCTGGCTCACGAGGACTCTGGGCACGCTCAGCAGGCAAGGGCCGATGGCTTTGAAACTGCCTCCGCCTCCTTGCAGGGCCCATGGCCTCTCGTGGGTGGTCAAGGTGGCGTCTCGGAGCACAGTCTTCAGATGTGTGAAGGGGACTGTGCCCCGAAGCCTCCACTCTCCCCAAGGCAGGGTCTGTTGAACCCAGACCTACACCCCAAGGAGGCTGGTCTGTCTTGGCGACGGGCCCTGCTCTGCAGGGTGGCCCTGCCAGGGATCTTCCTCAGTGGTCTCAGGAGGACGTGCAGGAGCTGTCTCCCTTCCCTCCGTCCTGTGCCATCAGCGTGTCAGAAAGTGGCTGTTTACTGCATGGGACTGAGGATGCCTCAGCCAAGAAGCGCTCGGAGCAGGCCAGATCAGAAATGCTGGTGCAACGGAGAGTGGGACAGGGCCCTAAAAATCCACCCGGAAATTTGTCCACTCTTATTTTCAGTTCCTTCAGAAGCTCTTTGGAGTTGGAGATGAGACAGGTGAGTGGGGGAGCAAGGAGCATGGACAGCAGAGACCCCGTGATAGGGGAGGGATGCCGGGCTGTGGGGGCCACCAGGCACTGGCCAGTGTGCAGAGTGCAGGTGCATCCTGTGACGTGCTGTCTAGGGAGCTGCAGGTGGGTACAGCCATGGGCCCCCCACCCCCCCGTTTTCCCCGGTGCCCTCCCACAGTGAATCTGGGACTGTGACCCTCAGGAACACAGGTGGGAGCTGTGCCTGTCACTGACAGGTGGTGCAAGGGGTCTAGACAAGTGAGAAGTTGTCACCGTCCTGTAATCTAATGCTGGGTAGGGCTTGCAGGACATGCCACCCTGGGGAGGGTGGCAAGGAAGCCATAGATATAATGGATATTAGATATAATGGAGCCCACATTTTTCCTGGGGATGTTGCTAGGCCAGGTTGCTACCGAGATCGGTTTCCTCAGGAAACAGAGCCCGTGCCCCAGGCCTGGCTCGCCATCCACAGCAGCTGGCCAGGTTCTCAGGCCCAAGCTCGTCAACCAGAGGCCCCAGTGCTCCCGGCAGGCACAGCAGGAAGTTTGTTGTCTCTCCTTCTGGAAAGAAAAACGTGGTAGTCTTTCCTGTCTCCCATCTCCCCTGTGTGTTCAAGCCTCGAGATTCACAAGTGGATTTGTACATTGGGTGTCAGCACAGAAAACACTTTTTCTCATGGAAGCCATATTATAGGAGGTATTAGAAATGTTAAAATAATAGAGATGGGGGTGTGGCTGGTAATGGAGCCCTGGCCTAGCATGTGTGAGACCCCAGGGCCCATTCCTAGCCTGCAAGAACAAACAATAAGATAGTCTCACATAAGAAATGATAAATATCAGCCGGGCGCGGTGGCGCACGCCTGTAATCCCAGCACTTTGGGAGGCTGAGGCAGGAGAATCGCGAGTTCAAAGCCAGCCTCAGCAATGGCGAGGCACTTAGCAACTCAGTGAGACCCTGTCTCTAAATAAAATACAAAAAAGGGCTGGGGATGTGGCCCAGTGGTCGAGTGCCCCTGAGTTCAATCCCTGGTACAAAAAAAAAAAAAAAAAAAAATGATAAATATCCAGCCTGTGAAAGTGGAGTCTGCCTATCACGTTGCCAAAGGGTTTAAATGGCACTGTCGCCTTCCTCAGACACTCAGCCCAGGAGGCCTGGCCAGGGTGGGGACCTTGGTACCTCTGTCAGAGGGTCAGGACCCCTGTGTGGGGAGGGCCAGGCTGGGAGCAAATCTCAAGGACCAGGAAGCCACTAGCTAGGGGCAGGAGCCAGGGCCACATGCCCCAGGGCTGGAGTCCAGGGGAGCCTCAAGGCCCAGGACAGGCACCTTGCAGGAGGAGGCAGCCCACGGAAGACAGGCCCCCCAGGGCTTGGGAGGAAAAGTCAGGAAAAGGTGACTCTAAGAAGGAGCAGGGACAGAGAGGCGGGTGTCCCAGCCCCGCCCGTCCAGCGCGCTGGCTGGAGTCACCAGGGTTCTCCTCGTCCTGGCTCCAGGCTGCCACCAGACGTCCCTTCTCCACGACACACAGGGTGGTGGTGTCTCAGCCTCCGCTGCCTTCTGTGCCCACCAGGTTCCTGGGCCTGCCGTGCGCTCTTGCTCTGGGGAGAGACTAGGGCCGAAAGGCTGGAAGAAATGGTGTCTGCTGAGCTCGGACCCTCAGGACTCCACCGGGCACTTACATGCCGCCTTCACGTCCCTTGGCCTGACTCCATCTGCCTTACCATGCCACCCCCAGAACCTTCTGGGCCCACCAGGCTCCCAGCCACTAAGTCCTCTCCCCAGGCCAGGCCTTGGCGTTGCAATTCTGCTGGACGCATCCCAGGTGCCCACCCAGCCCGCTGCAGCGTCTGAAGGCTCCTGTGACCTGCTGGGCTCACCTCGGAGGCCTCCCCACACAGCTGTCCCAGACCCCGGGAGCGGGGGCGTGGGTTCCCCAGGCCGTCCTGCCGAGACTTCTAGCACCTGGAGCAAGCCCTGCCCGAGGCCCCTTCCTGAGATGGTCTGATGCCTCTGTGGTGCCCTGTCTCCGCTAGGCTGAGCCTGGAGGAGAGACGCACTGTCCCTGGGGCCCCCCGCGCCCTGTCTGGAACCAGGCTCCAGCGTGACTCAAGGTGCGTCTGGTGGTCCTGTTGGCGGTTGCCATTCTTGCTGAGTATCTGTGTACCTGTTCGCCTGCCCAGAGCCTGAACACCTTCAGGTCAGGACTGTGACTCCCCGTCTTTCATTCAGCAGAGCATTGCTGAGTTCACTGGTTGTGCACGCTGCGCCTGCGTGCGCGTGAGGACATGGCGATGAGGGTGCGAGGCACACACAGGAGATACGGTGGTAACTTAAGTGACAGGCAAGGCCTGCCTATCAACTCCAGCTGCCAGTCTGGCCATGGCTCCATGGGGCAGGTTCGGAAGTACCCCCGGGCACTCACGAAGCTCCTGCCCAGGGTGCACAGTGCACGTTACGGGCTTTGCGTGGCCTCCAGCGTCAGCTCAGAGCACCTTTTGCTTTGCAACTGAACGAATTTCCCCTGGGATGCCCTGGCATGCCCTGTGAGCACGTTCTGGTCAAGACCAGTCCCTTCTGAATCTGACAACCTATTTCAAGGGGCACGTATTGAAAGCGCCATTGTCCTTGTGCTGACTCTGCCTCTCCCTGGAGTGACCCTTTGTCTCCTCATCTGCCTCTCTTGTGTTTGGCTATGATTTATTGCGTTGTAAGGTACTTGGTAAGACCTTGAAAGAAATACTACGACAGTTGCTTTTGGAAGGAAAAATCTGCTGTTTTCATTGAAACGCAGTGGAACAGGGCTCCAGCCCAGGCTCTTGGCAATCAGTCCTTCCCCCAGCGTATCACAGGCCGTCTTCTCCCCAGGGCTTGTCGTCCGGCTGTGACCGTGGACGTGTCGGGTGTGTCTGGCACAGCAGTTCCTCTGGGACCACTGAGGATGGGTGTGCCCCGTGCCCACTCGTCCCAGCCCAGCAGAGTCTCGGCCAAGTGGCTCTTCACGGGTGCTCCAGCACCGCTGAGGAGGCAGCCCATGGCTGGCTTCTTTGAGAGCTTGTGTCTCCTCCCAGGTCCTCCTCAGACACCAGCGGCGATGGTGGCTAGCTCTTGTGGGACAGAGGTCTCTTTCTGGTCACGTGTAGCGCTGTGACCTTGCTCCTACGAGGGCCTGAAACCCAGCGTGAAGTCACTGGTGACGTGTTTTGACACACAGTGGTTCTGTGCAAGGATGTGAGCAGCTGCCCAGTGCTTGAGGAGGAAAGCCTCTTCCCTCTCACCAGGGGCTCCTGCTCACCCTGATCTGCTCGGATGTGCCGAGTCTGGGGTGCAGGGGGTATCGGAAGGTTTGGTGAGATGGCACCAGTAAAGTTGATGCCATAAGCTCCTCCCCTTGATTTCTCCTAAGTCATGAGCCACCGGCCTGAGGTCTGCTCTGACTTGAGGAGCTTCTGCCCGCCCCCGGCTGCCCCCCGCAGAGTGGCGTGGTCCTGCAGGGCGCATGGCGGCCCAGTGGCAGGGCCCCTCCTCTCCCAGACCTCAGGGCGAGGTGGCGTGTCAGGAGATGGTGGAGTCCCCGCGTCTAGGAGCCTTTGCTTCCAACGGCAGAGCTCATGTTGGCGGCTCGACCACCGCGAAGGCACGACCTTCCCCTTGTCACGCCCACCCACACCCAAAGCTCCAGTAGGACCATCTGCCAGGGGTTTCTGCTGCACAGGGGGCACTGGGAGCTCCTCGTCTCCTTGTTGGCTGTGGCACTTGGCTCAGGGTGGGCACGTGCAGGCCTGTGCACCGAAGGTCATTGTTCACGAAGACCCGTGACCGTGGGCCTCCTGGCCTCGGGGCTTCCCCGGGGGTCTCGGGTGTACCTGCTCCTTCACGGGCCCCCCTCTCTGTCGGACAGCCTTTCTGAATGGTGCAGAGCAGCTAACGGTGACATTTCAGGCACTCTCGACTCCCAGGCATGGCAGCCATCCGTCCAGAGCTTCGATACCAGCCCCAGGCATCCCCGTCCTAGTTCAAGCTGTAACAGAGTTGGAGCCCTAGTCACTGGAGAACTGGGTAACTCTCCGTGGCATCCACTGGAGTCATGTTTCCCCGTCACTTGAACGGCATTCTTGCTCCTCAGGGAAGAGTCTGAGCTTGACTCTTGCGTCGTCCCCAAGTCAGGGCTTCTCAGGTGCCAGCTCGTCTTTGTAAAGCTCACGACCTTCCTCGTGAGGGGGGCTGGTCACACTTGGATCTGTACGCTGCTGCGAGGTGCAGGCCCAGGCAGCGCCTCCTTGGCTCCGCGAGAACCAGCACGGGCCAGCTTTCCCCAGGTGGAAGGCAGGCAGCTCTCGGCGTCCAGGCAGCAGGCGGGCTGAGCTTGCTCCTGCACCCGTCTCAGGACTCAAGCGAAGGAGGCTCCCCTCCGTGCTGGGACGGGCACCCTCTCTCCGGCTGCATGCGCACGTCTATCTTCACGTGGGACCGGCCTCATGACTTAGGTGGTGGTGGTTCAGAGTGGTTCTCTTTGCCTCCCCCAAACAGGATGCACATCCGGAGTTGGGAAGAGGAACAGAGCTGGAATAGAAATTCCTCTGGGATTTCCAACCAGCAGCTCTTAGTTCAGTTGTTTGCATTGATTTTCACGGTAAAAGGAGGCAGGTGAAGTTATAGCACATTCAGGTTTATAAAATTGGCCCAACAACCCGGAAATATGTTAGTAATGAGGTTTGAAACTGAAGTTAAAACTTGCATGATCTAGTGAAAATTTGCAGAAATCTTACTTATGGGAAAGGGGTAATAGTAATTTCCTGGGTAATAATTATTGTAAAAATTCAAAGTATAATAAGAAAAATATGTTGCTCTGTGGGAAGAAGTGGCTGAAAGTTGAACTTATAAACTGTGTCAGTGGTGGCTGCCCCAAGGAATGTCCTAGAGGATTCCGTGCTCTCCCAGATGTGCGCACACCTGCACCCACACAACCACACCTGCACACCCTGTCCCTGCTGGGGCAGCTGCTGGCAAGGCCCTTCTGAGACCCCAGTGCCACTTTTCCGCGAGCAGACCTTGACCTTCCCGTCCTTGTCAGCAGGACTGAGTGTGGGTCCAAGGACGCAGTGCGCATGCGAGTCCCAGTGGGGATTTGCGCCAGTGTTCCAAAGCTGTCACTCAGGAATGAAGAGCAAACTGGAAATATTCAAAAACAGGTGATAGTGGGCTGGGTTTCTTTTTCAAATGAATTACTCAGATTGTAATTGACAGAGAAATTTGTCAGCTCTGCTGGCAGCAGCACCCTGTGCTTGGCTCGGCACCGATGCCCTCCAACAAGAGAGGAGCCAACGCGTGCCGAGGTGTGAGGGCGCCCTGGCGGGGCAGCAGGACGGCTGCTGGTCAGCCCGAGGCCCCTTCCTTCTCTGCCCGATGCTGCCTACTCGTGGAGTGCCGGTGGCCGCCTTTCTTCATAGACGCACTGTTTCTTCTAAGTGCCGTCTCACACTGGGAGGTCCAACCCAAACCCAGCTGAGAGGCCACAGCACTGGGCACCTCCCAGTGAGAGTGCAGCCCTCACCAGCAGGCTGCCAAGTGTGGCCAGGTGCGCGTGTGTGCCTGTGTCTAGGAGAGCATGGAATATTCTAGTGAGAATGCTAAATCAGGCAATTCTGCGTTGGTGTGTGGTCTTGTGTTAATTAATGACAGTGAAATTATTCAGGTCACACGCAACCAGTGCCAGGCCCTGACTGCAGAGTTGGCAGTGCCCTCGAGCTCCCGCAGCTGTTGCCAGGACCCCAGCCTGCACCCGCAGGTCAGGGCTCATGGGTAGAGTTGGCCCATCACATATGCCACCAAAACCAGACCTGGCCTCCTTTGTGTGCAGGGCACGATAGGACTTCGGCTTAGCATCCAGAATAGTACCCTCAGCAGATGGGTTTCCTAACCAGGTTTCCAAACCACCTTCTCTAGTATGGTCGGCTTTTTGGCTTACCACAGCCAGAGTGCCAGAAGCCTTTCGGGGTCTTCCTCATCACCTGAGTCTCGCCCGCCAAGGCGTGTGATCTCCACGTGGCTCAGAAACCCAGCCGTGCTGCACACGCTGAAGCAGCTCGCCAAACCTCAAGCTAGGGTGGGTTTTGAAACCTTCAGAATATAATTTCTTTGATCTTAAGAATTATGCCTGATGCAAATAACGGCTTCAAGGACGTGGAGAGCTGTCAAGCCCACGTTCTGCGCCATATGGGGGGACCGTCTCGTCGCATCAGCAAGCTCTCACCACACGGGGCTCTGCAGACAGGCGTGCCGTGCTGCGTCCCTGCAGGGCCGGTGCGCAGGCCGCGCTATGCCAACCGCTCTGGGGAGTTTTCACTGAGCCAGGGCACGTGTTTGTTGAGGAAATGTCGCATGCCAGCGCTCTGCTAGGTAGAAAGGGACACGACGTAGCAAGGCAGTGTGCCCTGTCCTGAGGAGCCCAGGAAGTGCGGAGCCTGCCTTGCCGTGGTCCCAGCACAACCCCCACATCTCCTACAAGGGGCCCGGGCCAGGGCACCTCTTTCCCACCAAGAGGCAGGTGACAGGGCAGCGGGGCCGATGGAGGTGGAGCCACCTGCCGTGGAGCGTCGAAGGCCAGACCTCCTGCCCTGCAGCGGTCTGCAGGCTCTCTGTGCTCGGCGCCTGGGATAGTGGTGGAAGTGCTGACCCTAGGTGAGTGGGCTGTGAGGCGGCCCAAGGGGACCCTGCAGTGTGGACAGGTCTCTCACACCCCTTGAGAGTCTCCTGTGCTCATGATGTTGGGCGCCTGGGATTACGGCTCACGTTGGCAAAAGCTGGGGTGTGGGTCTCCGCGTGAGCTTGTTCCATCTGCAGCCTCCTTCTGAGCCCAGCCCCAGCTCCGCCAGCGCTGCAGGCCCGGGTCAGGGCACCGCCATGCCGGCTGGGCCGTGTGACGCTGCTGGCCACATTCACGGCGGTGCAGCTGTGCAGCACACCTGTTCTGCGCTGAGCTAGCCCGATGGCAGTCTCTCTGAGGACCTCGACGATGATCTGCTTCTAGCAGAGCCTGGAAAGTGGCTGGGCCAGGGCATATGCACGGAGATGGTTCTCCTCCCCTGCCCAAGCACCTCGTTCCCACACCAGCCTCCTGTCAGGGGCGCCACCCCTGGGAACCCTGCTGTAGACCCCCGCGGCACACCGGACACGAGCGCTGCCCACTGCCTGTGCCAGTGGCCGTGCCACAGAGGAGAAGGCTCCTGCTCATGTCTGCCCCGGTGTCTGTCAGCTGTGGCAGGCAGTCCCTGGTTTCATTCAAAACAAGTGCTTTCCTTCCTTTAATCAGTGTCCAGCAGATCGATCCCCCACCCCTCGCACACCTCTCCTCCCAGGAAAATACCCACTAACTCCCAGCCAGCTGCCCTGGGGGAGAGGCTCTCCCCATGTCCCACAGTGGCCATTTCCCATCTGCCCTGACTGGAGGTTCTGTGTTGATGCACAAGCGAATCTTGCAGGTTAAGTGTTGAAATCTTAAAAGCTTTAAAAGTATCTAGTCGCTATTTTTCACCAATTTGTCCTTTGCCTTCAAAAATACTACCTGGATTCTTTTATGTTGTTTTCTATCACAAGTTATGTGGGTTTGTTTGTCTTTCAAAGTCACGAATTACTTTTGCCTTGACTCCCATGATATGTCAAGTGACGGCAGTGGGTGACCGTTGGACCCCACAAGGACAGCTGGTAGAGTGGCTTTAGGTATGTACATTTTCTTATATGGAAGGCTGGGTCATCTTGATCAGTTTTACATTTGTGGAAAAAAGTTTGAGAAACAAAGGAAAGGCAATTAATTATTTATACTCCCTGCTACCACATTTAATATCTTAGCATGTTTTCCTGCAAAACATTGTCACAGTAGTACTAAATGTCACAGTAGTACTAACGGACATAAAACTTATTTCACTCCTTTAAATCCTATAACAAAGTATTGCAATTCCAAACAGACTTCAAAGTCACTTTTTAAGCATTAAAAAATAGTGATCATAGAGTCACAGGAAGCTGCTAAAGCCAGCCCGGAGAAGACCTGATGAGGTCGTGTGCAGCGGAGGCCGCGGTGAGACCAGGCTCAGACACGGTGCAGTGGACAGGCCTGACTCGCGCTTCCCCATCTTACACGGGCGTGTGTGTCTCTGCACATCGCCCCAGGCGACCTGTGGTGACGTGCCACCCTCCTCGGGACAGGCACACCGCCCCTCGCCTCGCCGCCACGGACCCGGATTCCCCCTGGTTTTGCAAGTCAGCAGTGTGGCCAGGGTGGGGCCTCGCCACAGTCATCCTGGACTGGCTGTCCCCTCGGTGCGAGTCTCTGGATCTCCGTGTGCCGCCGGGCCCAGCAGCAGGTCATCCTTCTGCCACACACATGTCCCTGGCGTGCTGTGCCTCCGTGACCGCCACCCTGGGGCACGTCTGGTTGGCCTGCGGGGGCGAAGCTGCTGAGAACACCGGTGTGCCGGGGCGTGAGTGTGAGCAGTGCCCTGGAGTCGGCGCCTGGAGTGAGGTGTGCTCAGCACGTGGCCACGCGAGAAAGCCGCCAGGCGGCTGCAGACCGGCTCGTCCCTTCACGTCCCACCAGGGAGGCGGGGAGCCCAGTTTCTCCACCTCCTCACCAGCGTTTGAGGTTGTCACTGTTGTCCCTCTCTTCACCTAGGTCCTTGGTTCCTCCTGACATCTGTTTCCGGCACACGGTGCTGTGTGTTGGGCCACTCATGCCTCTGTGTGCCGCCACCCTGGAGGGGCCAGGCACTCCCACGTGAAAGGCACGCGACCTCTCAGCTCTTGGCTACATGACCATTTTCTCAATTCTCCCCACTTGCTGGAAATTTCAATCATTTCCCGTTTCCTTGCCCTTATGAGTGACATTGCAGCAAACAGCTTTCCATATTTAATCTTCTGGTGGATTCTGAGACACACGGCTCCTGGTCAGAGTGTGGGAAGGGCTGCCCCTGGGTGGCCGGGGCCCCGCGAGCAGTAGGAAGGGCCTTCGTGTCCGTTCCTGCTGTTGCCGCTGAAGGCTGGTGCTCCGTCCGCAGCGCGTCTCTTCCTCTGAGACACGGACTCTTGGCTCCCCGACCTCCCGCCCTGGGGCTGGCCGCCCTCCATCGCAGCAGTGCAGATCCGTCACGAGCACGCTCACGGTTGGCCCTGGCCTTGCAGGTGCCTCTTGCTGCATGCTGACCCACGTGATCCTCTGTTGCCGCCTGCAGCGATGGCCGCTTGGAGCAACGAAGCCGTGGGAAGAAGTTTAGAGGCAAACTGGAAACAGGCTTTTTATTCTGATAACTTCTCCCTAACACGCACCACACACCACCAAAAAGCCCACAAACAAAATGGCGCCTACCCGATCCGATCTCAGATCAAGTCTCGCGAGATCCCGGGCCAAGTCCTGCGAGATCCCGGGCCAAGTCCCGTGAGACCACGGAAGGTGGCAATGTCCGAATATCCCTATGGCCCGCAGCCAACCGCAATCTCAGCTATCTCCCCAATCAGGGCTCCTGCGATCCTTCTGCAAGCTGTCCCCCTTTATTAAAATGTCACCCATTATAGTGACTCATCGTCACCTCCACCTCGGGATTGCTTGACAGACAGCACATGCTGAGGCTGGGGGGCACCAGCACGCCCACTTAGGAAAGGACCCTGGGTAGAGAAGAGCCCCTGGGGCCCTGCCAAGGAAGACTCCTTAGATGATAGATTTTTTTCTTTTTTTTGATGCTCCAATAACTACATGGTAGTAGTGGTGATCAAAAGGGAGCAGAGGAGTGGGAGGTCTTCTCCCGGGGCTGGGATGGTGCCATCGCCAAGGCAGAACACAGGCCTCCTGGAGCGCGCACCTGGCCCAGTGGCAGTGACAGCTGGTGTTCGCAGCACGTTGCCCCCCCCGGGCCAGAGCACTGGGAGCACCGGCCCACCTGGAGCAGGACTGGCCTGCGTCGCTGGGAGGCCGCGGGCTTGCAGGTGCCTGTCGGTGGGAAGGAGCGCCATCCGCCTGCCACTGCTCTTAACCATAGCTCGCAGAGTCCCACTCACACGGGCTGTGACTCATGAAGCCACCAGCAGACCGAGGCTCTCAGAGGGACGGAGGGAAAACAAGGAGGGGACGACAGACAGTGGGGACCCAGGAATGCGGTGAGGAGGGTGGAGCTTTCCTCCAGAACAGAGGAAGTGACGTCCGGGAGTGTCATCTGGGCTGAGCGACCGACTCCTTGGGGGGGAGGAGACTGGAGTCTGGGTAGGACACTGGCTGGTGGCCCCTGTCTCTGTAGGTCCCCATTGCCCTCCTTCGATGGCCCCTCACGTAGTGCTACTGTCATAAGCATCTGAAGTTCCGCAGGTGGGAGTTCCGAGGGCCTCAGCGGGTGGCCTCAGTGGGACTGCTCCCTGAGGTGAGGAAGGCCCTGGCCCGTCCTTGCTTGCTGTCGTGTGTGGTGACGTCGGTGACCACTCTTGCTTCTGCAGCCTCTCGTGCACTGACTCCCCTTTCTGGCGAGAAGAGAAGGCACCGGGGGTGAGGAGGGGAGCTCTGCCGTGCGCCCGCAGGTCTGCCCCCCGGCCCGCCGCCCGAGCCTCACAGGGCGTGTCGTCTTTTCGCCAGGACGGGAAAGCAGATCCTGAGCGGAGGCCTTCTCTCCCCTCCTCGGTGTGCTGTGTCCCACTCCTGAAATTTCAGAGTTCTATCTGCCGAGCTGACATTCCACCAGCCTTTTCCATTCCTGTTCCTTCCCCTCCTTCCCGGTGCCCCCTGCTGTGGTTCAGGGACAGAATCGTTCCTACGTAGAGCCAGCCTGCTTCACCGCTCCCCAGCACGTGCCGTGGCTGGCCTGGCTCCTGCTCTGCCGCTGCCGTGCTGTCCTGGGGCTCGGCCTGCGTCCAGCCCTCGGCGGCGGGAGCCTTCCTAGAGGTGGCCTCCTGGTGACTGGACAACGCAGCTGGCCCGCAGGTCTCGCTGCACACTCCTTCTCACCAGCAAGAGTGGCACGTCTGCTGAGACGGGGCCACTTAGAGAGCAGAGAAGACCCGGACTCAGCGGCCAGTACCACCCGACACTCCGCGGGCCCTGGCCGGGGTGCCAGCACGCAGCCTGAGCGCGGGCCCCGGCGTCCGTCGCCATCTCAGTCCTGGCTGCAGCTCCGCCCTGGGTCCTGGGCAAGACGCCCAGTGTCTTAGCCGCTTTTTCATCACGGTGACCAGTTAGATGCTCAACAAGAACAACTTGAAGGAGGGAATGTTTACTCGGGGCTCACAGTCTCAGAGGTCTCTGTCCACGGCCGGCGACTCCGTGGCTCTGGGCCGAGGTGAGGCAGCACGCCGGGGCTGAAGGCGTGGTGGAGGGCGGCTGCTCTGCCCGTGGCCGCCAGGAGCCAGGGCGAGGCGGGGGAAGGGGCTGCAGGAAGGTGCGCCCTTCCAGGGCACCCCCATGGCCCACCTCCCCAGCCTGCCTACGCTACCCTTCAGTCCTCTCAGACCAGGATGGACTGAGGAGGCAGCAGCTCAGCTGCTGACCCCTGGACACTGCCGCAGCAGCCCAGGAGTCCTGCCCGAGCCCTCACACCCCGCCTGTCCAAAAGAAGAGGCTCCTCTGGCCTGTGTGTTCACACGTGTCAGAGCGTGTGTGGGTGCTATTAGAAAATGCTGAGCAAAGCTAACTTAGCCGGGAACACCGTGTTAGTGAAATAAAAGGGTTTATTGGGGTGCCACGTGGGGAAGGGTAGGGAAAGGAAGGGAAGGGAAGGGGGTAGGGAAGGGAGAACAGGAAGGAAGAAGAGGGAGAAAAAGGGACGAACGGGAACAGGGACAGGCGCGAACAGAGAGAGGTTTCAGTCCGGGGCTGGCTTAAATAGCAGAGTGGTGGTCAGACCCCTGGAGTGGGTCCTTGCCCTATAGGCTGCCGGAGGTCAGGAGGTGATGGCCAGGGCACCTGGGAAAGGTAGTCTTTTCACAAAGTACCTGGGGAGGTGTGGCCTTCTGCCTGGGAGGCGCAGCCTCCTGCCCGGAACCCAACAGGTGCGGGGGAGACACCTTGGGGGGCACGGAGGCAGACTTTGTTCTGGTTTGTCCTTACAATGGGATGCAGCTCCCAGAGGTCTCACTTGATGCAGGAGTGGACCAGAAGTCCCCTGGGGCACACTGTGGGAACTGTCGCTGTTTTCTTGCCCGGTGAGGCTAAGGAACCAGCTGCGAGCTTGCTAGGTGCTTCAGCTGTCCTCCAAGACAAAGTCGGCCTCCCTTCTGCCTCCCTCGTCGGCCTCCCCTGGGCCTGGAGTCTGAGGTTCTAGCAGTTCCCTTGGGTGGTCATGCTGCAGGTGCGCCATGGCTGTGCCAAGACCCTCTGAACAAGGTGCTCCTCGACGAGCATGTCCGTGTCTGTGCCACGGAGGAGTGGCTCCTGGTGCCCCTCCTCCAACCTACATGGCCTGGTCGGCCCCTCACCCACCTGAGCTGCAGGAAAGACCATCAGAGTCCTCACCAAAACCAGACTCGCGTCTCTGCCGTGCCCCCCACTTTGTCTCAACAGAGCAGAGCAGGGCTCACCCGACAGACTGTGGGTACCTTGAGGTGTCGTCCTTGTTCCTGTATTTTCATAAACAAAACCTGCTAATTCATTCTACATTTTTCTGAGAATTGAAATCCTGCATGCAGCTCTGATTTCTCAAATGACCTCTCCCCATTTTTGGAAATAAATCTAATACTTGTCTAATTTTCATTCTCTATCTTTACATCAATACTCGCCCACAACTTTTAATTTGCATTTACTTTTCATAAATATCATACTTTTAATGACATGAACAGCAGATGATTCAGAACAGGAGGTGGCCTAAGGGGGCGGCTTTGCCAGAGAAGGGGAGTCCGCAGCTGGGCCCAGCTCGAGGCCTGCTCTGGGGGCCGTTCCTCCAGCTTCCCAGCCCGGGACTCCTGCTAGAGCCAGAGGCGGGTCAGCCTCAGGACTCTCAAATGCAGCTCAGCAGGAATCCCAGAAGCCATTGTGGTGACAGGGTCCATATATGGATGTCATTTAAGCTGTTTACATCTCTCGCTTCTTCCTCACATGAGAACATTTTCGGCATCTCTGGGTGTGGGGCCACCACCTGATGGTGGTACCAGCTTCTCTTCCAAATCACTCGAGTTATTTTTAAAAACACTCTTCACAGGCAGTCTGCTCAAAGCCAGGTGTGTGTCACCCCTGTGGCGTGGATTTGGGAGCAGACGGTTTTCCTGAGGGAAGGGCACACACACCCACCTAGGTGAGACGGCCTGCCTCGCGGGAGAAACCGCGGCATCACTTCACAACGAGGCGGGAACAGGTTCTGTTCTCGTGGTCCTTTAGGATAACAATCAGGAGATGATCCAGAAAACAGGACTGGACTGTCCAGAGACTGGGGGAGCAGCCCTGCCGGAGCCCCCCTTCCTTCTCCCGCGGGCTGCTTTCTGCCGACACCGCCCCGCGTCGGCACTGGGTTCCCTGAGCTCCGGTTCTGTTAGTTCTTGGAATGTCGTCAGGTGTCCTCAAGCAGGTGCAGACCCGGACGTCCTGTGAGCTCAGAGTTCTGAGACGTGGCCTGCTTGGTTCCTGTTCCTGTTGCTAGTTGAGCTCCTGTTGAGTTGTTGGTAGAGACCTGGCTGGTTTTAGACGATAAGCAGCTGCATCAGAGCCTCATCCGGGGCAATCCGGAGCTTCCGATGCCATTCCAGTTTCAGACGTCGTTTATTTGTGCTTGGGGCCCATCTCCTCCAAACACTTTGACAGCAAGAATGTGCACCCATCTTGAGATGCTGGTCGATGTTCGCATTTAAACATGTGATTTGAGATGGTAGGCCTGACTCAAGAAGGTGAGTGGCCGAGCTCAAGGTCAGGGTGGGAGGCTGTGGGTGAGGGGTGGCCTGTGGTGCTGGTCTGTGTCTCAGAGACCGTGAAGCTGGCTCAAGAGCATGGCCTGCCTGCAGCTGGGGAGGTCACACCTGGTGCCCTGTGGCAGACACTCCCTCGGTGCTGCCGGCTCCTGCTGGGCAAGCCTGCGGGACAGCCTGTCCCTCAAGGGCAGCGAGGGGATGGTGCCATCGGTGAGGGCAGCTCCTCTTCGACATGTGATTCTCCACCCTTCCAGAAAGAGCTCCTGAGAGAGGAGGGCTCTGCAGGCCTCTCAGAAGCACACCGGTGCTGTGAAACCGGCCGTCAGAGACCAGGGCTGGGTCGGAGCCTCTTCGGCCCTGTGGTCCTGGCCGCTTTCACTCTGCCGCCCGCCCTGAGCCTCTGGCAGCGTCACCTCTGACCTGGGCTCGGCAGTGTGACTGCTCCTGCTCACATCCCATGCGGAGCCCAGAGAGGGGCTTGAGCACATTGTGGCCTTATTAGCACTTGGGTGTCACATGAGCACAGCTGCACGCTGGGGCTATTTCAGGAGGGCACTTGGGACTCGGTGACTCACATGGTCCACACTGCTCTGTGCTGTGGACAGAGGACGCCTTGACCCAAGGGAGAGGCTTTGTAACAGGAAAGGGGCGTCTTATTTAAATGACAGACAATCTTCCCAGTTCCCTCTACCATTGGAGGGTCAGAGGCAGACAAAGATGCAGATACGTGCCTGGGCAGGTGTAGGGCTGGCTTTGGGCTTCTACAGCCACCAACAGCCACTGTGACGCTTTCACTGTAGACGGTGCTGTGACACACCCACAGCCCGGCCCTGCTGACTGCTTCCCTGTTGTAAGTTGGCAGAGTTCACTACGAAACCCGTAGCTTCCTGTGGCTGTGGTGGCCCTGCAGTTCCAGAACATCTGAGCTTCAGTGCCGGGCTGTCCTCAAGGGCACACCCCAAAACTGCCATCAGCACGGAGCTGCTGGCACCCGGGAGGGTTGTTCATCTAGTCAAGAGACAAAGCCGCCACATTGCAGGCCTGTGTCTTGTGAGTGAGCTCCGCGAACCAGACGACCAGCCAGGGAGAATCTGGGCTGTAGCGCTCGCTTTTCCAAGAAAAGAACAAAAAAAAAAAAAAAAAAAAAAAAAAAAAGAAAGAAAGAAAGAAAGAGCCGGGCGCGGTGGCGCACGCCTGTAATCCCAGCACTTGGGAGGCTGAGGCAGGAGGATCGCGAGTTCAAAGCCAGCCTCAGCCATGGCGAGGCACTTAGCAACTCAGTGAGACCCTGTCTCTAAATAAAATACAAAAAAGGGCTGGGGATGTGGACCAGTGGTCGAGTGCCCCTGAGTTCAATCCCCAGTACCAAAAAAAAAAAAAAAAAAAAGGAAGGAGGGAGGGAAGGAAGGAGGGAAAGAAAGAAGGAAGGAAGGAAGGAAGGAAAAACATTGTTTTGACGAAGGTGGCAAATGATCCCCAACGATGTGGGAAGCTTCTTGATTCTCTGTCGGGATGGGAGCGAGCGCACAGGCCCTTCCTCCTGCTGCCCTTGCAGTTCCTGGAGGGAAACATCACAGGTGATCACGGGTGACCCAGTGGCTCACACAGCGCGAGGCAGACGGTTGCTGCTAGGGTTCCATTTGAAACACGGGGAGGGGGCATGTGGCTTTACCGTGAGTCCTGGGCTCGGACCGGGTCTGGCAGGCGTGGCTGGGTAGCCTGAGCGAGGGCGACGTCTCCCCTGAGCTCCAAGGAGCAGAGGTGCCCGTGCAGGACCGTGGGACCTAGGTGCAGAGGTGCCCGTGCCTGCACTGCATGACCTCCTGGTGGCCCTCTGCTGTGTCACTCAGCACCTCCCCCAGTGCCAGGGAGGGAGGGGGACAGATGGGCCAGGCAGAGCCTCTTGGAAGGTGCAGAAAAGCCTCCGAGGACAGAGGGCTCCAGGTCGGAAACAGCCGCCTCTGGGTCCCCACCTGCGAGAGTGGCGCTGGCAGAGCCCCTGCCTGTGAGGGTGCCACCCAGCGTCTTTGCTGTGGGCAGCTGGTCATGAGCATCCATGGCCATCTCTGAAGAGGCTTTATCCTAACGATGAAGGTACTTTTTTGTACAGGCAAAGCTGGCTTCTAGATTGGCAGGAAACTCTCGCTGCTTCTGAAATATAATCCATAGGATGGCAAGGAAGCTCATCACATTAGCTGTGTCAAAAATACCAGGGATGGTGTGGATGAGGAGAGGCGAGTAGACCATCTGCACTTCACCAGCGCCGTCACGTGCGGGGGCCTGTCCGTGCCCTTCGAGCACAGCGGGTAGACACTGGCACCGACGCCCTGGGGCATCTGTTTGGTGGCTGCTGTTCACCCAGCCACAAGTTCTGCCCATCTGTTTGGTGGCTGCTGTTCACCCAGCCACAAGTTCTGCCCATCTGTTTGGTGGCTGCTGTTCACCCAGCCACAAGTTCTGCCCAAGCTGTTGAGAAGTAGAATGGCTTTTGTTGAGATTATCCCCAGACTTCCCAGAGATCCTGGTAAGACCAAATGACAAAGATCCCGGCAGGAAAGAAAGGTAGAGGCCCACGGGCCCGCACACTAACGAGATGAGTCCATAAAGCCGCGTGGAGTCACAACCTCCCCCCAGTCTGGAAGTCCATGGCAGAGCCGGTCACATGACTGCAGGGGAGGCACCAGGGCAGCTCCCGGGACCCTGCCCCTGTGTCACGGCGTGCTGCTCTTCTCCCGCAGGAGGAAGGCATCGTGAAGGAGATCGACATCAGCCACCATGTCAAGGAAGGGTTTGAGAAGGCGGACCCCTCCCAGTTCGAGCTGCTGAAGGTCTTAGGACAAGGGTCCTATGGGAAGGTAAGTCCAGCTCCTGGGCGGGGGCATGAAGGACGCAGGGGCACACCCGACAGGAGGAGAGGGGCAGGTGGTCCTAGCTGGGCACGGCCAGGTGACCTGCAGCCTGTGCACATCAGAGCCAGGCCCAGCACTGAGGTCCGCTGCCCCCTCGAGACCATGGGGCCTGGGCTCCCCTGTCTGCCCCCTGGGCCTCCTTGGTCACCAGCAGGAGCAGGGCAGTGGGGCTTGGGGCAGTGCACCCGAACAGCTAGCTCTGTCAACACAGCTCGAAAGAACAGGGCAAGAGAAGGAAGAAAGACCCCGCTCTGGATTGGCCCAAGCCACCGTCAGGAAGGCGGGGACGCAGCTGGCCCTCAGCCCGTGAGCACAGCTCCTTTCCCCTCAGAGTGTGTCCCCTCCCACAGAACGGCAACAGGCCCACCTTACGTGGCTGTGCTGTGGGTCAAGACGCGAGGCCCACCTGCAGCTGCCGGCAATGTGGTTGCAGCCAGGACTGCTGGCTTCCGTTCTTCTTTCACTTCCAAGTCAGCAGTAAGAGCTGGTTTCTTTCAGGAAATGAGAAAGGCTGGCTTTCCCTTGGGCCGCGTCCATAGACGGCAGATGCCAACAGGTGCTTTCCCTGGACGGGCTGCGGCTGTTCCTGGCAGCTCTGGCTTCTCTGCCCCGTGGTGTGAGGTGGACGGCGGGCGTGGCGCTGACAGCCCCGGAGCCCTCTCCTCCAGGGAAGCGGGGCGGCCTGGCCCTCACCTGCTCTCCTGTGGCCTGTGGACGTCCACCAGAGCTCTCCATCCGTCCCTGACCTTGTGCTGAAGTGCAGTCAGCTTGACCCATTTAAGAGCAGGATTCCTAGTGCGCGATGTTCTGCATGCCCTCTTGCAGACCACACAAAGTTGCTGGCAGAAATTCGCCTTTTGTCATGCTCATGAAGCAGAAGGACTTCTCTCTTTGTCTTCTCTGCTGGGTAATGCGATGAGGAATGTGTTCATTCTGATGCATATTACCAGTATCTAGGCCATTTTGGTCTATAAAAATGGCTGTTTACTGTGGCTCCTGTGGTGTTTGTGGGAGCCTCTTGGCGTAAATAGCCATCACTAAACACAGAAAGCAGAGCCTGTTTCCAGGGACAGCTCAATGTCTTGGCACTGATCAGAAAAATAGGAAGAATCATCTCTCTGGGAAGTGTGAGTGAAGCCAGAGACCAGGTTCTCCTTGTCCTGCTGCCTTTCCAAGGTGCAGCCCACCTGTCATTTCATGAGAAGGGAGTTGGCCCTTGCAGGCGGGTCAGAATCGTCTTTGCCCTGGGCAGGACAGATAGCTTGCTGTGTCACGGCTGTGGTTGACCAGCTGTCACAGCTGGAAACATTAGGGCTGCGACAGCCCCATCCCAAGAGGGAGCACTGAGTCCCTGGTGACGGGGAGACAGGAAAAGCTTCCTGAGCCTCGTGGAAGCAGACCAGCGCTCCAGGTGTCCGCAGTGCCTGACTGCAGAGCCACCACCGCGAAACACCCTGGTTGGAAAACTAGAGTATCAAACACAGAAAGAGAAGAGGCTCCCCAGTCCCCTCATTCAAACTTCAAAGTTTGAATTTTAATTTGCTTTAAAAAGAAACCCCTGGATGCTGGGGTTGTGGCTCAGCGGTAGACCGCTCGCTTAGCACGTGCGCGGCCCGGGTTCGATCCTCAGCACCACGTAGACATAAATGCATTGCATTGTGTACAACTAAAGCAAATAAATAGATATGAAAGAAAGAAAGAAAGAAACCCCTGGAAAACAAGTAGAATGGTGGTGTTTGGCAGGAGCCCCCTGGAGTGCTGACCCCGGTGACGTGCCGCGCCTGGCCTCCTGGCCCTCTCGTGCCCTCTCCTGTTACATCCACAGGTGTCCGTGTAACTGAGTGAAGTTCAGAGGGTCACAGAGGAGAACAGGAGGAGACAGCCCCTCTGGTGGGTGTGGCCCCTGTGACCTCGCTGGCCAGCTCAGCTCCTGCTGGCTGAGAGCCCGCAGTGGCAGCCAGGCCAGGCCAGGCCACAGGACAGGGGAGCAAGGCTCAGGTCCCCTCTGTGCAGGAGCGCTGGTCCTCAGAGCTCCACTCGGGTTCCCGGGAAGGAGGTGGAGCCCCCACTGGAAGCGGCCGCCGTCGGTGTGCTTTGCTCCTGTCCACGGGGCTGTGTTTTCCATCCAAGCAACACCAGCCGTGGGAAGACCAGCTGGGCTCTGCTGCCCACGCTGCCCCGCACTGCTGAGTGGAGATGCCTGGCCTCAGGCGGGGCGGCCGCCCTTTCTCCTCGAAGGAGGAGAGCCCTGGGTCTGTCCACCCTCACTCCAGCCAGAGACCGTGTGGGTCTGGCCCTGCCGGAAGTGGGTCCACTCACAGCGTGGCCTGCTTCTGAGCCCTCCACCCTCTTCTCTCCACTGAGTGACTGAAGACCCTGGAGACAGAGGAGTGGGTGAGAGGCAGCCTCTGCTGTGCAGACCTGGGCGCGAAGCCTGCACTGCACACAGATCCAGGGGTGCGCGACTGTCGCGACCCTGACCGTTCAGGGTCTTCAGGAGATCCTCGGTCACTACTCTCTGCTGTGCCTCTAGAAGATCATTCCTGTAAACAGACAAACAACAAGCAAGCCCTATACTGAACCAGAGGGACGGAACGTCTCTGGCTGTGGGATTTCTTTCAGCAGCAGTTGAGGCCCAGAAGCCTCGGCACCCCCACCCCGAGCGCAGCATGCCGGCAGAGCGCACTGTGCCCGGGAGCCCTGTGGCGGGCGCTGCTGTGGGGTGCGGGCTGGCGCTGGAGGCTTTGCACTCTCGGGACTTCAGCAGTGGCCAGAGAGCAGGGAGCGGCGGGTGCCTGGGACAAGAGCAGACGCCCACCCTGCAGCCCTGTCCTCCCAGAGAAAAGCAATTTAGAAACTCGCCCCGAAAAGCAGGGAGCGCGGCGAGCTGCGTGCTGAGAGGGCGGCGCGGGCCACCTGCTCTCGGCAGCGCCTAGCTGGGGCTCGGGCCCCGCGCTCCTCCAGGAGTGACTCCCTGCTGCTCCATGCTCCTGGCTCCCTTCCGTGGAGTCCTGGGAGTGGCCTGTGGTCGTGGTTCTCACACTCCGAGAAGGAAGCCAACCAGAATCTTAGAGTCTTAGAGCCTTCCTGCGGCCCCGCGGGTGGTAGCACAGGAGTGGTCTCGGTGCCTTCCTTCCTGCCGCCCGGCTCAGACCCGGAACCCACCGCAGGCCTGCTGTACGCTCCGGTGCCAAGAGCAGCCGGTGCGGGTTCTGTGGGCCACAGCAGTCCCCAGTGCGTGGGGCGACTCAGGATGGCGTCACCTCTGTCCCAGGCCACGGTGTGGCAGGCCCTCGGGCCCCACAGCTGCAGGAGCTGTTCTAGAAATGCAGCGAGGGGGCACGTGCAGCTGGTCAGGTGACTGCATCTGCCAAAGTGGTCGGGGTTGTCCGGAAGCCGCCTCCCTGCGTGGACGTTGAGTCCTACGGTGCCCCAGCACGCAGGCGCCACAGAGAGCCACGCAGGGTGCAGCCGGCCTGAGCGCGTCCCTGTGCCTGCTGCCCATCGTGTCTCAGCTGCTGTTTCCTGGTTGCTCACCTCAAGGTGCAGGGCATCTGCTGCGGAGCCCCTGCTGGCCACGGGGGCGCCGGCCACGGTGACTTGGCCACAGGAACGCCTGCCAGGGTGACTTGGAAGTTCGGGCACCAGCAGGAGCTTGGCCCAGTTCATGGGCGGAGCCGCCGTTCCTGTGAGAAGCGAGCCATCTCCAGGGAACGCCGCACAGTTTGGCCACGTAAACTAAGTCGTCACTGGCAGCTGCCTGGTGCCCTGGCTCTGGAGGTCCAGGCTCCGGGGAGTGGGCTTCCAGTGCTCCCTGAATTCAGTCAGAACTCCCACTGAGGAGGGCCACACCCTGCCCCTCGCTACTGTCACTGCCCCCCAACTGCTGGGCGGCTGGAAACAGCAGGCCTGCAGCCACCGGCACCATCCCTGCCACCAGCCGGCTGTCACCCTGGGACCAGGACTCATCCTTCGGCCTTGCCCACCACCTGGACTCCTGCTGCATGTGCGGCCTCCTGCCTGCCAGGCACCAGCAGGGCTGATGCTGAGTCTCCACAACACTCATGGCCAAGCGCCGACCGGCGGAGGAGGGGGAGGTGCAGCCTCAGGCGGGAACTGGCCTGTGCTGCACGTGACTGTCTGGTGGTCATCAGGGAGGACTCAGGAGCTGGGCACTGATGTTCCTCTGTCTGCAAACAAGCCCTTCTCTGACCACTGCTGACATGTTTCTACCTGCCTGTTGGGAAGCTCATCCCCCACACCAAGGGTGGCATTGGCCCAGCAGGACGTTTCCAAGGAAGCAGAGTTTGTGCGTCCGTCTGCAGTAATCTGCAGGGTTATAGCATGTCACCGCCTGAAGCGATGGCCGCTTGGAGCAGCAGAGCCGCGGGATTAAGTCCAGAGGCAGACTGGAAACAAACAGGATCTTTATTCTGTCAGCTTCTCTCTCTGGCTCTAACAACTCTCACACGTCCCACACACCAGCAAACACCCAACAACCAAAATGGCCCCGACCCGCTCCGCGCCCGGCCCAAGTCTCTCGAGATCACGTAGATCTCGTGAGACTACGGAAGGCGGCAATGTCCAAAACTCCATGGCCCGAAGTCAACCGCAATCATAGCCATCTCCCCAAACAGGGCTCCTACAATAGCAGGTGGGGTGTGGAGCCAGGGGCTCCCAGGTCCTGCAGAAGGGCTCAGTGCCTCACGTCCTGCATGGCAGGCAGTGCCCGTGAGGGAGCCAGGCTGTCCCTCCAGGCTGCGCCAGCCATGCACAGGCGTGTGTGCACATGCGTGTAGACAGGTGCTCCACCATCGCCCCATGAACCAGTTCTCAGACCCCAGGAGAAGGGAGCCCGTCTGCATCTGCCGCGTTTCCCAGGACTGGGCGCACCTCCGGCAGCGCCACTGCACAGACGGCCGCCCCTCCTGTGCCCCCTCTCTGAGCGGAGGGGCCGGGGTGTTTCCATGGACACTGGTGTTCCTGCCCAAGGGGGCTGTGGTTGCAGCAGTGACAGGCATGTAGGGACGGGTGGGCACAGCACTGGGGTCAGGAGGTGGCGGTCTCTCTGGGACACGGGGTGCAGTCGTGGAACTGCGGTCAGGCTCTACAGATCCACGTCCTGTGCTGGGCCTGTGTCCTCTGGTCCTCCCTTGTGGGGTCTGTCCGAGACCCTGTGCGCCTGAGTCCTGAGTGCTGTCCCCTCATCAGTGGGCGGCCTGACAGCAAGCTCTCGGCACACATCCCTCTGTGGCCAGAAGCTGCCCCCCTCCTGTCCCCTTGTGTCCCCTCCCATCGCCTACTCCACTACCGTGGCTCCGTTCCACCGAGTCTGGGTCCTGGGCGCATTGGCGTCCAGCCAGACTGCCCCAGGTGCTGGCCCGGAGCTGGTCCCCCACTTCCCGAGGCTCGGGAGGGAGGCCTTGGGAAGGAGAAAGGCCGCACGGCCTCAGCCCACACCCCCGGCTGCCCCTTCTGCCTGCTGCTCGGCCAGAACCTCTGCGGGGAGGCGAGTGCGCGCCTGCAGGAGAATCAGCGTGCTCGTCGCTGGCCTGGAGGACTTGTCTCGTCAAGGACACTCCGGGTGTGTTTCCTTACTGATCTTATCTAGAAATATTAAGGTGCTTTTGTTCAAAATACGAAGGGGAGTTCACACTCAGCCCGTCTCAGTTTCCTTTTCTTTTTGGTTTTCCTCAGATACACGTCACAAAGTGTCTCGGGAAGTGCTGTCAGGTGTGCACATGAGTGTGTCTGAGAGCCGGTTAGGGCTGACCCTGTCAGTGACCCTGAGCTGCCCACAGACACTGTGTGTGTGGTGAGGAGAGTGTGCGTCAGGGAAGCCGGAGGTCTTGAAAGCCGGGCAGCGCCTCTCCCTGGGCAGCGCCTCTCCCCGGGTGCCTCTCCCCGGGCAGCGCCTCTCCCCGGGCAGCGCCTCTCCCCGGGCGGCGCCTCTCCCCGGGCAGCCAAGATTCAGAGTGGTCTTCGTGGGCAGGGGCAGTTTACAGAGGGATATTTAAAATAGAACAAATTGTCTCCCTTAAAACTCCCGAATACTTTGTTTTTCTAAACATTCTTCAGAAGGGGGGAGGTCATGTCACTTCCAGTACCAAATAGAAAGTTAGTGGCCCAAGACCAGGTGGCCCTGTAACGTGATGGGGAGCCCCACGGGGCTGCAGCTGGCCGGGCTTCCTGGCAGTGGGCACTGGGGGAAGAAGGCCAGACTTCCTACGGGGTCTTTGTGTTATCGGGACTGCTCTGCGTAGCCCCTGTCAAGTCGGGAGGGACGAGTTTGAGGCCTGGTCAGTTTCGGATGTGTTTTCTGCTTGCCAGGTGTTCCTGGTGAGGAAGGTCACCGGATCTGATGCCGGCCAGCTGTACGCCATGAAGGTCCTGAGGAAAGCCACCTTGAAAGGTAAGGCCTCAGGGCGCCGTCTGGAGAAGGCCCTTGCTCTGTCCCACGAGAAGGTGCTCACCCTGCTGGCGCTGGTGGGTTCCGAGCACAGCAGGCCTGCTTCTGGTGGGCGGTGAGCAGGCCGGCGTTCCCTGGGGTCTCAGGTACCTAGGCAGCATTCCCAGTTCTTAGAGGAGCGCCGTCTTCCGTAAGCACCAGCTGTCCGCAGACGCTCCGCCTGGAGGGCCTTGGGGTGGCGAGCAGAGGGGAGCAGGCTGCCACCTGTGTCACCAGACCCCCCACCCCAGGGTCACCAGGGGCACTGCTCAGCTGCAGGTCACGTGGGACTCGTGGCTGTGCTGTTGTCCTGTTGTCCAGTGGCTGGAGCTAGAGTCCAGTCCAGTGGTGGTTTCCAGCCTCTTGCCCCCACCCTGAGCTGAGAGCGCCATGCAGGGTCAGAACACAGCATGGTCCAGGCCCCCCACGGGAACGCGCACCCTGCCCGCTGGCGAGAGGGCGTGCGCTGAGCGGGGGAAGGCTGAACTGCAGCACGGCTCTGGGCACCCAGTTGGCAGTGGTTTATCAGTTACTGCTTCCACCCAGGGAGGTGGCCGTTGACGCCACACTGGCCACAGGGCTGCTCTCGGGAGCAGAGGCTGGGGGAGGCAGGCTGTGTCCTGCGAGGGTGAGGTGGCTCGGTCCCTGCAGAGACGACTTGTCTGGCTTTGTGGCTGGCAGGGGAGGGACGCCTGTTCGGCCGCAGGCTGAGTGGGGCCCAGCTGGCCCAGCCCACAGAGAAGCCAGCAGACGGGGAGACTCCCGGGGGGCTTACCTGGCAGGAGAGGGGAGCTCATGGTCAGCTCTGGGGTCCTGTGAGAGCCGGGCGGCACTTGGTTTCTCTTAGAACCCAACGTCTGTGGCAGTGGTGTGCAGGGAGCTGCAGAGACAGTGGCTTGCCGGCTCGAGTCCCGTGTCATCTCCTGGGGAGAGGAGGGCGTAAGGGACTGACCCGGTCCACGCAGACTGGCTGCCCTAGTGTGCGGCGCGGGAGGGCACTCTCACACGAGGAGGTGCCAGGAGGAGTCAGGAGTGAGCGAGACCCCGGCTCAAGGAGGTGACCAGCACCTCCACAGAGGACAGGAACACAGACACCAACACCGGTGCCACCTGGGGCTGGCGTCAGGTGTCCCCCTGCACGTCTGAGGGGAGCTCGCTGGGCGCAAAGGCCCTGGGCCACTCAGGAGCACAGCTAAGGATTTGGGTGTTCACAGGTTGTCCTGGAAATTCCTGGGTGCCCAGAAGTCGTGGGCACTCGAGTTTCTAGTGGAGTGTTCTGTAGCAGCCTGATTAAAGCCAGGCTTTAGATTTAGCGTCTTTTCCTGTATGACATTATGTATGTAACTGTTTCCCAGGTGAACATGAACAAATGTTTCAGGATTCTCATGACAATTCTATTCTAAAGAATCACTCTGGTAGTAAGAGGAGGGACAGGAAACAAAGAAAGTTTTGACTTCCTGTCCCCAACCTTTAATGATATAACCTCTCTACTTAACAGTTGCCCCGAAGAAAAAGAAACACATTAAACATTCTCTAGTTCAGGATCATCTGAAAGCCCCAAACCAAACTGCAGCTTCTCACAGGGTCAGGCAAGGTGACCGTGAGGCCCAGCTGCCCACTCCTGGGCATTGCACCAGGAGAAGTGGGAACACGGGCTGCAGCAGCGGCCCAGGAATGTCTGTGGCAGCACCAGCCCGTTCTCAAGAACCGGGCAGAGGAGAAGCTCCGTCCACCGACTGGAACGCGGAAACCGCACCCTCGCCACGTGACGGGAGGGAACTCTGGGAAAGGAAGCCGAGAGCTCCGCACACCCCACAGGAACCGTGGACGGGCCTCGAAGACACCTGCCCGGTGAGACCCGCCCGGGTCCCCACGTGCGCCACTCCAGCTGTGTGGAGGCCAGCAAGTCCACACAGATGCACGGAGGCCCGTGGACGCCGGGCGGGGGCTGGAGTCACAACCAGCGATGTTCTGGTCTTGGCTTCTTCTTGAATGATGAAAACGTTTTAAAATTGATGGGAGGCGATTGCACAACTGAGCACGTGAACCCTGGAACTGTGCACTTTAGATGGAGATTGTTTGGAATGTGAATTAGCCCAGCAAAGCTGTTGTGAAGGTGAGCCACCCTAAGGAGCATGGGCTCTGCCGCCCACCCTACCGCTCAGGCCAGAGGCAGCGTCCCTCTGTGGTCGAAGGTGGGCACTGGTGGGCCTGCTGGTGGGCTCACGGCCATCTCACCTCCTGTCCCAGACTCCATGTAGCCTCCGGATCTGAGCAGTGACCCTGGGCAGCTCCTCCTGCCCCTCCCAAGACCCTCCTTTCTTTACCCTCAAGCGGGTGCTGCCCATGGGCCTCTGGAAGGGGGGGGAGGAGGTGGGACGCCGGAGTGCGAGGAGGCCGGGCACTAAGCCCTGGGCTCTGTCGGGGTTGGCCCAGACCTCGACTCAAGTGCTCACCACTGCCTCGTGACCGTCCCCTTGGGTGTGTGAGCCTGCTAAGTGCCCCTGAGCAGTGGCAGCTGACTGTAGGAGCAGCAGGAGCGGAATCCGTCTGCAGCGCCCCACGCCTGTGCTCACAGCAGGTAGACCCCCTGTCAGGAGCTGTGCCGATGACAGCAGCAGCTGCGTCCAGGTCACAGATGACAGGTCACCGGTACCTTCTGCATTGCGAGTTCTCATATCTGACTCTGTCTGTAAAGTCACTTCTAAATACCCTGCACCAGGATGCTTGAGTGTGTAAAGCCGTCTTTGTTTGGGAGGACGGCCCACGAAGGCACAGAAGAATGAAGACGTTTCCGTGGCCTTCTGAGGCCAGCTTGGAAACAAGCCTGCTGCACCCCGCGGTCTGACTTTCTGCATGGCCATCACCAGAGACAGACGCTTTCCCAGAAACCCTGCTGAAGTCTCTTTTCTTGACTGGATGAAGAGGCTCGCTGACCAGTGCCGTGTGTGTGGCGGCCCCAGCCTTCTGTGGCGTAGCCGGCCCTGTCGCAGAGAGAGCGGGTCCACATGCGCCCCTCCCGCAGATAGATGGACGGCCACCCGCCCAGCCTCAGCCTCACCTTGTGGGTGGAGAAAGGCACGCCACCCCAAGGGCCACGTGACCCTTTAGCGCCAGCACCCCCGCCGTCCCTCGGCCGAGCTGTTCGAGCCCCAGGGCTTGCTGCCCACCTCAGTCACAGGCCAGTGTGTGAGCCAGGGGACACTCCTGAAGGTGTGGCCTGGAGGAAGGGACACGCTGCCACACCACGGTGGCGGTCCCCATCACCAGGAGCACAGGCTGCCACCAGAGGGAAGGCACAGCACCCTTGAGCAGCAGAGACCCCTGGAAAGGGACAATGAGGGGGCAGGGGCTGGCGGGCAGCATGGAAAACAGACTCTTTCCACAGGGAGGGAAGGGGCCTCTTGCGAAGTGTGGGTGTCGAGGCCGTGGCCACCTTTCTGTAAGCAGGTGACAGGCATTTCCAAGGTCGTCAACTGCTCTGTGCTGGAGGAGGAAGGAGCTGGCAGGGGTGTTGGTGCTGTACCCCAGCTCCGGGCCTCACCGTGACAGCGTGGTGCCACTTAGGACCGATGGGGTCTTCTTGAAATCGGGAGTTCCCACACTCAGGCCTCTCCGTGGAGGGGTCACAGGGACTCGTCCAGCTCGTGGATTCCAGAGGACGCCGCCCCTCCGTGCTGCGCGGGGGTCTGGCTGTGAACGTGCCCCTCGCAGAGGACGCCTCCCCGGGCGGGAGACCAGGCAGGCGCCCAGACCTCTGCCACATCAGCGAGTTGAAAGGTGGGGCTGTCCCCGCCTCAGGGTGGCCGTGGCATGTGGCCAGTGCTTCTCAACTTGGCGCCAGCCGGAGTCACCTGGGGCTTCACAGCTGCTGGTGTGCGGCCACCGCGGAGGGTCTGAGTTGCTGGTCCCGCGGGGGGACCATGACCCTCCCTGTGCGTCCTAGTGTGCCCTGCCATGGAGACCGCAGGGCACGAGGTCGGGGGCAGGAAACTAGGACCCTGTGGCCACAGCCAGCGCCATCCTGGGGAGTCTTCCTCTCTCGCCTTCCTCGCTGCAGGCTCTGCGGGCGTGGGGCCGGTGCTCACGCAGGCTCTGCGGGCGGGCCATCGTCGCTCCGACTCCCCCTGAAAACCGGCCGGCGCTGGGGGCAGGCAGGGCTGCTCTGGTCTCAGCTGCCGTCGGTCTGGCTGAGCAGGGAGGAGGGGGAGCTGCAGCTGCCATGGACTAGCAAGAACCCTTGGCCAACCTCCTGAAGGCCGTGCAGCGTGGACGAGCGTGTGCTCTGCAGCAGCCGGGAGCTGAGCCGAGACCGGGACGCTTTCCCCGGGGTCTGGGTTCCGGGCCCGGGAGTGTGTGTCCCAGCAGGACTCCGTTGCGCTTACGCCTCACCCGTGTCTGGCCACTCCTCATGCAGACCTGCCTGCCCGCGGGCGACTTGCATCCCCTCTCTGAAGGAGCTCAGTCCGCGTCCCGTCCATCCTGAGGGACAACCTCACTGTGGCCAGAGCTCCGTGTCCGAGTGAGGGGAGCCGCTGGCAGCTGCAGCAACATCGCACGTGCCTCTTGGTGGCAGTGTGGCGGCAGCCAGGAGGGAGAGTGACAGGAGCAGGACGCCATCAGCTGAAGCCCTTCTGTGGCCATGCGTGTCCTCTGTAGGGAGCAGGGCCTGCTGATGACGTCACCCTGCACCTGCTGTGGTGGCCAGCACGGAGGGGCGTTGGTGGCATCCCTGCTGGTCACAACACCCCAACACGGTCCTAGACAGGCTCTGGGTGCCAGCCCCCAGGGAGCCGTCCTCGGCCCCTCTGCATCTGCTCCTCTCCGTCCAGACACAGCTTGCTCAGAAGCCCGGCTTCGGTCTCCGAGCCTGAGCAGATTGCGTTTCTGGGCTAACTCCCCTGTCACTTGATTCCCATTTGGTGACTCAGATTCCTGAGGTGGAGTGAGGCCGACTCCAAGCACAGGTCTGAGTGCCCCTTCTCCTCAGAATTCAAAAAATGAGGAACCGAGCAGACTCAGCAAAGCCCCTTCAGACTGGACTGTTGGGAGGTGCTGAGGGCCGTGCCGCCCCAGGCCTCCCGCCACACCCGGCGTTTCCTCCCCAGGGAGCGCGGCCAGGCTGGCTGGGGTCCACCGCTCGGCACACATCTTCCCAGCACATTGTCCAGGACAAAAAGTCAAGTGGGAGTGACCCCAGGCCATCGCGGCTGTGTCCTGAGCCCTCGAGCAGCAGAGCCCAGGCCGAGCGCCCAGCGGGGCTGCCCGCTCGCAGGCTCTGGCTCGCCTGTCTCGAGTCACAGCTGCCTCTCGTTGCTTGTCCCCTGCTGTGCGGTGCGAAGATGATGGACTTGTGAGGAAGTCAGCCAAACACTGCCCGCCCTCTCTGAAGTGATTCAGCGTAGAGGAGTGAAGAGGCGGATCTCAGGGCCTGTCCCATGTGCTGGCCAGCGTGGCTTCCTGTCCATTGTCACTATCATCATCATCCACGGTCTTCTCCCATCACTGCTTTTTGTAGTGATTGACTGTGAAAGTCCCAACCCTGAGCGCTCAGCAGCGCAGCCACCTCACGGCCACTGGCGGGAGCCGGAGCTGTGCAGGGCCAGGCCTCGGAGCGGAGGCCGCCCGGCGAGCCGGGCTCTCACGCTGCTCAGACTCAGCAGCACCGCGTCCGGCCACGGCCGCACGTCAGGAGGAGCAGGGCTCAGCCCAGAGTGGGTCTGCAGGGTCCCCCAGCCCAGTCTCCAAAGCCCTGCGGTCATGCCACATCGACACAAAGCCAGCAATGGCCAGCAATGGCCGTGCCTCCCTGTGACAAAGCAGCCTGCAGTGACGTTGCCCTTCCACAGTCCACAGAGGCAGGTGCAGAGCGTGAGCCCTCCGGTCCCCGTGGGCCCTGACGACAGAGCAGTCTCAGCTCACGTGCAGTGTGCTGCCCTCCAGTGTCCCCATGGGCCCAGAGGTTCCCCAAGGTGCACTCAACATGGCTGGCTATTGCCATCTGCATGTGGCCAGCAGAATCACGTTTATTTTATTTTTATATATACATGACAGTAGGGGTGTATTTTGACATAGCATACATACATGGAGAACACCTTCCCATTCTTGTGGTTGTACTTGACGTGGAGTTACGCTGGTGTGTATTCATGTATGAACACAGAAAAGGGATGTCTGTAGGAGCCCTGTTTGGGGATTGACTTGAATTGCGGTTGACTATGAGCCGTGGAGATTTGGCCATTGTCGCCACCCGTAGTCTCACGGGACTTGTTGCGCGATCTCGAGTGACTTGGCCGAAATTGCTGATCGGGTCAGCGCCATTTTTAGTGGTGGTGTGTTTGGCGTGTGTTAGTTGTTGTTAGAACCAGAGAGAAAAGTTATCAGAATAAAAAGCTGTTTGTCTCCAGTTTGCCTCTGAAGTTCTTCCCGCGGCTCCGTTGCTCCAAGCGCTTCAGGCGGCAACAGATGTCTGCTTCATTCTACTGTCTTTCCTATTCCCATCCTCCCCTTCCCTTCCAATGAACTTCTATTCTTCCCTCCCTATCCCCTTACTGTGATTTAGCATCCACATGTCAGAGAGAACATTTGGCCTTTGATTTTCTGGGATTGGCTTATTTCACTTAGCTTAATAGTATCCAGATCCATCCATTTACCAGCAAATGTCTTTATAGCTGAGTAATATTCCCTTCTGTATATATATATATATATATATATATGTCACAATTTCTTTATCCATCTGTGGAAGGGCACCTAGATTGGTTCCATAGCTTCCATTTGAATTGAGTTGCTATAAACATTGATGTGGCTGCTATAGTTTAGTATATACTATAGTATGTACTATAGTATGCTGATTTTAAGTCCTTTGGGTATAAACTGAGGAGTGGGAGAACTGGGTCAAATGGTGGGTCCATTCCAAGTTTTCTGAGAAATCGCCATACTGCTTTCCATAGTGGTTGCACCAATTTTCAGTCTCACCAGCAATGTACGAGTGTGCCTTTCCCCCCACATCCTTGCCATCTCTTATTGTTGCTTTTATTCTTGATAACTGCCATTCTGACTAGAGTGAGATGAAATCTTAGAGTGGTTTTGATTTGCATTTCTGTAATTGCTGGGAATGTGGGACCTTTTTTTTCATATATTTGTTAACTGATTGTATTTCTTCTTCTCTAAAGGGCCTGTTCAATTCCGTTGCTCATTTATTGATTGGGTTAATATTTTGTTTTTTGTTTTTTGTTTTTTTTTTGGGGGGGGGGCGGGTGTTGAGTCTCTTGAGTTCTTTATATGTCCTGGAGATTAATGCTCTATATTCTCCCATTCTGTAGGCTCTCTCTTCTCATTCTTGATCGTTTGCTTTGCTGTGAAGAAGCTTTCTAGTTTGATTCCATCCCATTTATTGATTCTTGATTTTATTTCTTGCGCTTTAGGGGTCATGTTAAGAAAGTCAGTTCCTAAGCCGACATGATGGAGAGTTGGGCCTACTTTTTCTTCTGGTAGGCGCAGGGTCTCTGGTCTAATGCCTAGGTCCTTGATCCACTTTGAATTGAGTTTTGCGCAGGGCGAGAGATTGGGGTCTAATTTCATTTTGTTACATGTGGATTTCCAGTTTTCCCAGCACCATTTGTTGAAGAGGCTGTCTTTTCTCCAGTGCATGTTGTGGCACCTTTTTCTGGTATGAGATAACTGTCTTTATGCGGGTTTGTCTCTGTGCCTTCATTCTGGTGCCAGCACCCTGCCCTTTCTGCTGTTACAGCTCTGTGGTGTAGTTTAAGGTCTGGTATTGTGGCGCCTCCTGCTTTACCTTTCCTGCTAAGGATTGCTATGGCTATTCTGAGACTTTTGTTTTCACAAATGAATTCCATGACTGCATTTTCTATTTCTATGAAGAACATCATTAGAATTTTAATAGGAATTGCATTGAATCTGTATAGTGCTTTTGGTAGTATAGCCATTTTGACACTATTAATTCTTGTCTATCCAAGAACATGAGAGATCTTCCCAATCTTCTAAGGTCTTTGTCAATTTCTTTCTTTACTGTTGTGTAGTTTTTGTTGTGGAGGTCTTTCACCTCTTTTGTTAGATCGATTCACAAATATTTTTTTGAGGCTGTTGTGAATGGGATGGATTTTCTTATTTCTCTTTCAGTTTATTCATCACTAATGTATAGGAATGCAATTGATTTATGGGTGTTAATTTTATATCCTGCTACTTTGCTGATTTCATTTATGAGTTCTAGAAGTTTCCTGGTGGAGTTTTTTGGGTCTTCTAAATATAGAATCATGTTGTTGGCAAATAGGGATAATTTGAGTTCTTCTTTTCCTATTCACATCCCTTTAATTTCTTTCTTCTGCCTAATTGTTCTGGCTAGAGTTTCAAGGACTATGTTGGATAGAATTGATGAAAGAGGGCACCCATGTCTTGTTCCAGTTTTTAGAGGGAATGCGTTCAATGTTTCTCCATTTAGAATGATGTTGGTCTTGGGTTTAATGTACATAGCTTTTACAATGTTGAGGTATGTTCCTACTATCCCTAGTCTTTATAGTGTTTTGAACATGAAGGGGTACTGAATTTCTGTGAAAATGCTCTTTCTGCATCTATTGAGATAATCATGTGTAGAATCACATTTATTTTTATCTCACCCTAAATTTTCTTTTGACATTCATCATTGGGTTATTATTTTGGGTTTTTTTTTTTAACAATGTTGAGGTATGTTCCTACTATCCCTAGTTTTTATGGTGTTTTGAACACTATATATAAATATATATATATAGTTATATATAAATATAGTATATAATGAAACAACCTGACTGGGTAGCTTTTGACAGCAGAACTTCATTTCTCTTGGTTCAGGGGGCTGGAAGGCCAGGACAGAGGCTTCCACAGGCTGTGTCTGAGGACAGCCATCATCCTCCTCACAGACAGCCACCAAGTCAGTGTCCTTACACGGTGGAGAGTGAGGGAGCCCTCAGGGTCTCCTTCATAGGGGCACAGTCCCACCCATGAGGCCCCACCACATGGTCAGCCACCCTCCACGGCCCCTCTCCTAACACCATCACCTTGGGGTGAGGTTACAACATACGAATCTTAGGGGGACACACCGTCAGCCTATAGGCTTCTGCCTCTGGTCCTCAAAAGTTAATGCCGTCGCCTGCACAGTACATTCATTCCATCTCAACAGCTTCAAGAGTCTTAATTTTATTCCAGAATAAACTCAAAAGACTCAAATGATCTGATCCAAACCAGATTGAGGAGGCCTAAGCCTGGTTCATCCTGGTGCTTACGACCCTCCAGCCATGAGCCTGTGGGGTTGAGCAAGGTGCCCTTCACAGGCAGCAGTGGGACATGTCCCCATTCCAAAGGAGAAGTGAGAGTAGGAGAGGAGTGCTTGGTCCCCCGGAAGCCCAGAGCCCCACAGGGCAGACACACAGACCTTCAGGTCCTGCAGAGTCTCCCTTGGTGTGGTGCCCTGCCGTCCAGACGTGCCAGGGCAGGTGCCCTGCCTCAGAGCTTCACTTGGCCTCCGGGTCCCTGCCGTGGTTTTGGAGGGCCCCCGTAGCTCTGTGCCTGAACCCTGCTCTCAGGAATCAGTGGAGGCAGGCACACCCCGGCTCCCACTCCTCCGCACTGGGGCCACTGTGGGGCTTGCGTCCTCCCCCAGAGGGGCAGCCGCGGGCCTGCACTGCACCAGGTCTGCCAGAGCCACTCCCGGGCAGCCCAGGGCGGAGTGCGAGAGCGGGGGCGCCTGCATCCCCTGCAGGCGTGGGAAGGCCTTTGCCGGCTTTCAGTCTCTGTGACGCGCGGACTCGGCAGCGATGGGAGGTGAAGGAGCTCTGTGTGCTTTTTTATTCCTAGCGACTAAATCACCTTATTCTTAACTATCAAAGAGGCAGTGAGTGCGCTTGGCATCGGAAGGGGAGCCTCTGCTCACCTCCGTTACTCAAAGATCACCCCTTGGCTGCCAGCCAGGGGAAGCCACCACCAGCCTCTTCCTTCCATCCCGGACGTGGGCCACAATGACAGACGGCACAGAGTGGGCATCGGGAAGGGCGACCACCACACACCACCCTCCAGTGACCTGGGAGAGCCGGTGCCCAGCTGGCTGTCTGCCCTGCCAAGGGCGTCGCTGGGGTGATGGCCGGCCTCAGCGGCTTGTCTGGTTTGTGCCTCTCCACTGTGCGGAGACTTGGCCTGCTCGGTTGTGTAGCTGCCCCCAGCAGCAATAAAACCCTGACCTGGCGTGGACACGGCCTTGCCGTCTCCCTGCATGAGACCTGGTCAGCTTCTGCCGTGACGCTGGCCACTATGAGCCAGACTCTCAGAGGACGCCTGCCCTGAGCGGAGGGGTCCCACCGCGTGTGCTGCTGTCGGGGCTGCACTCCTGGCTGCCTTCTCTGTGGCAGAGGTGACAACAGCACGAGGCTCTTTGCCCTCTGTTTTAGGAGAACTCCATTGTTTTCTTGGACTTGATTGTGTGATCATTGTAGTTGGCCAATTTTTAGATGTTTGTGACTCGACCTATATGTCCTGTTATTTCTTCTGCTAATTTTTAAGAAGAGACCCTGCAGCCAGACAGGGGTGGGTATTCACATTCGTTGTGTTTTTAAGGCTTGATGTCCAGACACTCAGCTGGGCCTCGCTGTGGTGGTGGTGCAGGAAGGAGGGCGCCTGGTCACTCCCCGGCCAGGCCACCCTTGGCCATTGAACCGACCTCTCCCTCTGGCTTCCTGCCAGGCACTGTGACCTTTGGTTTCCATTACAGTTCTGTGACCGAATGTGTGGCTGCGCAGTCCCTTCATAACAAGTGTACCTGAATTCAAGGACACGGATCCTGTTTCAAGGGTGTTAGATGAGCTGTGCGAGGAGGTGGCAGGGTGGCTGGAAGGACACAGTGTCCTCTCTTCGCTGTCACCCTCCTTCACCAAGTCACATCACTGGGGGCAGGAGGGCATGGGGGCTTCTCCCAGAGAGGAGGGGCGCGGGTGAGAGCCCGCCACGCCCTGCAGTGCAGTCCTCTCAGCTGGGGACTTGCCATGCAGGAAGCCTGGCCAGGTGCCGCGGAGGTGCCCAGGGAGAGGCAGAGAGACAGACCCCTTGGTCTGGAGGGCAGCCCTGCCTGCTGGGACCCCGCCCGCGGCCTCAGCTGAGCGGCCGCGCTCCTGGTCAGGCCCTCTCAGGCCTGTCGTCCCCAGGGCCTTCGGCAGCGCGTCCTCCACATCTCGTGTTGGACAAGCTGCTTCAGTCCTGCTTCACTAGCTCCCGAAGCCCCCGGGGTCCCCCGGCTGTGGCCCCTGGGCCTGCGCTGGGGAGCGGGGGATGGCGCTGTGCGGCGTCTCCTCTCGCCCTGCCCCCGGTGTCTCTGCTGAGCGCTGGGCACTAGGTCCCAGAGCCACCCTGGAGTCTCCAGGACTTTCTCAGGAATCGGGTGGGTAGAGAGCTGGTGCCACCGTGGTGCTGGCCAGCATCTCGTGACATCCCACCGTTGCCGCAGTCGCGGTTCACAGAGTGAGCTCTCGTGTTTACAGTTATTTTTTCAAGAGTGAACGGATGGACTGCTGTGATAGAGAAGGGCATCGCGACTTGTGGAGTCACACCACCGGCTTTGCAGGGGCACCGGTGTCAGTCCCAGGGCCGGACTGTGTCCCTGCTCACCCCGCTGTTGCCCTAGTGCCGTCTGTGTGGGCTCCCGCGTCCTCGCCCCATGGACAGTCTCCATGGCCATGCCGGTGTCCCTCGGCCTTGGCCGCCCACTGCCGAGCAGCGTGGTTGCCGTGCTTCGTGGTCTCTCCCTGTCTCTGCTCTGCCCGCTGCTGCCGGCAGGGTGGTGCTTCCCCGGTCCTCTCTCCCTCCTGGAGGGAGACAGTGCCGCCACCGAGGCTGCCTCTGAAGGCCCCCTCCTCCTGGTGGTCTCTGCTATGGGAGATCTGCAGTTCTTGCAAAACTGCCAGCCATCGTGTTTCCCAGCTGCTGTGTGTCCCCCACGCTCCAGTAGGTGTGGCTGCCTGTGCCTCCTCTCTACCCCGGCCCCACCCCGACCCTCGGTCAGGCCAGAGGCCAGAGGCCAGGAGAGCAGCTCCTGCCCTGTTCCAGGGCTCCCGTCTCCCTGCCTGTGGCCAGTGCTGTCCCCCAGGGCTGCATTCCCTGCTGCTGCTTTGCCATAGAGCGTTCTAGATCAGGCCAGGGCCTGTGCCTGCACCCGGGGCAAGTCCTCCCGCCTCCCCGCTCGCGGCCCCCACCCGACGGCAGGTCTCTGGCCCTGCCCTGCAGCCCCTCAGCTCTGCACCCAGCCCAGGCCCATGTGCAGGGCCATGCCCTCCTACAGCCTCCCGACTGCGGTTTTCTCTGAGGTCCAGCTTCTCCTTTGTCCACACCTCCCTGCAATGTCCAGCCACTCCCCTGGCCTGCCAGGGCTCCCCCAGCACGCACGGGGCACAGCTGGCCGCCCCCACTGCTGCCTGTCCTGTGTGTCCCCTTTGCCTCTCACCTCCTGGAGGGCAGAGCCCAGCCTTGCATTGCACACGCAGCACCGAGAACCTAAGAGCAGGAGTGGGCAGCGAGAAGGCGCAGGAAGAGCCGAGGCCAAGGGCCGAGCGCAGCCTCTCCATTCAGCTGCCTGATTTACAAAGGAGCGGGGAGACCCTCCTGCCTCCACCTGGTGTCAGCATCTCCCCCAGTTCACCATCCCGTGGCCCATTTCCCACCTAATCTACGTAGAAAGAAAACCCGTCCTGACAAAAATCCAGACTCCGAGCCCGCCCAGCACTGCTCACCAGTGACAGACAGGAAGGCAGCAGTGACCTCCTCGGCAGGCATGCTCACGATGGCCACCACTGGAGAGGAGGACAGGTCTCTGAGCGCGTTGCTCCAGGAAGAGAGGCACACCAGGGACACGCAGCGGCTCTGAGTGGAAGTGCTCAGTGGCCACCTGGGCTTCCGAGGGCAGTGCCTGCCCCGCCTGCTTGGAGCAGTCCCCTCCCCGCCCCTGCGCGGCCCGCCTTCCCCCGGAGCTGCTGTGTGCTCCTGCGCTCTGTCCTCTGGGCTGGTTTTCTAGATGTCACTCTGCATTAGAGGGGTGTACAAAGCTCTCCGTACTCTGAGGAGACATGTGCGAACGCAGCTAAGGTAAAGCGTCATGGTGCCTGGGATTCATTTTCAATGATTTTGTCAAGGGAGGAGGCAAATATATCAGCATGTCAGTACTTGTTAGATCAAGCTGGAGGACATGGGGTGACTGTCACATTGCTTCGAGTTTTGTATGTGCTTAAAAATGGGAACAATTACTTTATCTAATGTCTTGCACTCCGTGCTCCTGGACTCCAAGTCCACCTCTTGAAGCCCTTGTCTCTGTTCCGCAGTCCGGGACCGGGTGAGGTCCAAGATGGAGAGGGACATCCTGGCCGAGGTGAACCACCCCTTCATCGTGAAGCTGCACTACGGTAAGTGGGCGGCAGCAGACGCGGCTGAGAGGACCAGGGCGACCTCTCCAGTCAGGGGCAGCCGGAGGACAGCAGATCAGACAGGAAAGTCTTCACTGTGTCGGGAACTCCCCGACGGGGATGAGGCCATCCACGTCCCAGTCCTTGATCTCCCTTGAATTTTTTTCCCCTTAAAGAGATAGATGCCCTGCTTTCATCCCAAGGCTGATTTGAGGTGGGGCTGTCCATTATTACTGAACTGTCGCCATTGACAGTCGACTCGCAGGTCTGACCTGCACCGGGAGGAGCCGCAGCACGTGGTCGTCACGTCTGTGAGCCGTGGTCTGTCTGAGCCAGCAGCGTTCACACCGCCTTTTAACAGATGTGGAGTTCCAAGCCTCCTAGAGGCAGTGGCCCTGCACCCTCAGACACACCCCTCAGGTGGGCGAGCGTGGCACCTTCCGGGGCTCAGGTCAGGCAGCCAGCTGGAGGCCGAGCCTGCTCTCTGCCCTGGGGCTCCTCAGAGGAGCTGCGGGTCAGAACGTCAAATCAAAACAACTTGAAGTCACGGTGACTTGGAGTCACGCTGCACGATGCACCTCAGATATTCAGGTGAACAGAGTGCGGCAGAGAGCAACCAGTCTGTCCCCTGCTGCTGGCTTCAGAGGCTCCAGGACAGGTGCGTGCAGGGCACCAGCAAGGCCCACGCACATCTGAAGGGAAGGCATGAACGCACCAGGACAGGGCAAGGCGCCTGCCAGCTCTCCCCTGGCTGATTCCTGGTGACCCAAGAAGGCTGCCCAGCCCTGTGCGCACGTCACGTGGCCCGTCCACTCAGAAATGATGAAAGCTAGCGTGCACTGTGGGCCCAGAGAGCCCCGGGGACCCTCGCCCCCTCTGGGCTGTGGGCAGCTCCAGCTCTGCCTCCCCCAGGCAGCGGGCGGGGCAGGACAGGCTGGCCTTCTCCCTCCCACCCCACCTGCCACTTGAGTTGGTCCTCAGGGATTCTTCTGAAGAGATTAAGAAACGGGCATCTCACAGGAGCTTTGCAGCAGGCCCTCTGCATTTCACCCCCTGTCGTCCATCACAAGGCCAGCCACTGCCCAGCTGTCCTCAGATGAAACTAAAATCCAAACTTCAGCTTACACAGTTCCAACAAGGCATCCTCTAGCTAAAGCCAACCACGATGATGCTTCTAGCATTGACTTCTAGAAAATTAAAGGTTTTCAGACGCAGAGATCTCAGGACACCTTCCAGCTGTACTTACACTGTATATAAAACAGATGCCAAATGACAGCCCTCCCTAGTCTGGGCTGGCTGTCCCGACCAGTAGCCTCTCACTAACTCTGACCTGGCTGTCACAGCCACTCACTAACCTAGACTAGTGTCAGTTGATGGCCCCTTCCTAACTTGGGCCGGCTGTCACAGTCAACAGACCCTCCCTAACCTGGCCTGACCATCACAGTCAACAGACCCTCCCTAACCTGGCCTGACCATCACAGTCAACAGACCCTCCCTAACCTGGCCTGACCATCACAGTCAACAGACCCTCCCTAACCTGGCCTGGCCGTCACAGTCAACAGACCCTCCCTAACTTGGGCCGGCTGTCACAGCAGTAGTAATGGTGCCTGGTTCTTCCAGACCCTCCAGACTTTCCCAGTGACTGCTAAGCCTGGACTAGAGCTGTGTGGACACTCTATGCCTGAAACAAATCTACAGTTGTCAGGCACAGAGGACATGAGCCCCAGTCCCATACAAATAGGGTGACCAGTCACCAACACTGCCATGCAGGGAGTCAGATGCTGGGTCCGCTGCACTGGAGCTGCAAGAGCATGGCTGTGGTGGCCAGAACCGTGCTTGTATGCCCAGCCAGCCCACAGAGTTCCCTGCAGAATACCCACCCAGCAAGCCTGTTGCTGGTGGCGGTGGGAGGGCAGGTGGGAGGGCAGGTGCTTTTCCCTCTGACTCCTGCGCGTCCCTTTGTGATTGAGAGGGCGAAGGAAAGAAGGAGGGAAAGAAACATTTCAAGACCTACAAAACTGGGACCACAGGTGGTGTTCTGCCCCCTTCCCTGGGCTCCCCTGCACCTCTGAGTGACAGCTTACAGGTTAAGTAGACATGTCTGCCCGAGAGAAGCTGGGAGCTGGGGCCTGGCCACGTCCGAGAGCAGAGTCCACTCCTGCGGTTCTCAGCCGTGTCCCCCCACAGCCTTTCAGACGGAAGGAAAGCTCTACCTGATCCTGGACTTCCTGCGGGGAGGCGATCTCTTCACCCGGCTGTCCAAAGAGGTGGGCTTCCCTCCGTGAGTTCCCTCCGCAAATGTCCGTCTGGGAGGGAAAGAGAGGAGGTGGGGGTGCCGTGTGAGTGTTGGGTGTGCTTGGTGTGTGTGGGGTGTGGGTCGGGTGTGCATAATACTCGGTGTGTGTGCTGTGTGAGTGTTGGGTGTGCGGTAAGTGGGGGGGGGGGGGTGTTGCTTTTCAAGCGCCTGCAGAGCTGCAGGAGTGCTTTGTCCTTGGGAGGTCTTGGGCACCGGGTTTCTCCAGAGATCCTATGAAGCTCCGAAGCCTCAGTCCATCATGAACTGTCCCAGGTAGAGCAGCTGGAAGCCCATGGCTAGTGGATGGTGACAGTCGGGGCAGATGGTGGCTCCTGCCTTCACCCTAGGAAGATGCAGTCAGCTCAGCGCGGCCCGTCCCCTGGGGCAGGCCTCCGTGCAGTGTGCTCAGGAGCACCTGGGTAGGTCTGCACATGCCACCTGGGTCCGTGAGCTCCTTCAGAGTCTGCCGTGGCCTCCCGCGCCTTCAGTAGGCGTGTTCCAGAATGCCGCTCAGGGCACCCGGGAGGCGCTGAGGCCTCGTGACGTGACGGGAGCTCAGCTTTCCTAGGGAGAAAGTCGGAATGCTGCCCAGGTCAGGGGGAGTGAGAGAGGGGAGCTGCCGGCGGGGGGCAGAGCCCTACTGGAGGGGACCCCATCTACGAGCACAAGCTGCCCCTCCCGTTCCTTCAGCTGGGTGGCAAAGCCGCCAGCGTGTGCTTGCACGTCATCAGCTAGAACCGAAGCCCGGAGACGCCACAGGCTCAAGACCCACACCCCGGGCCCACACCTGCTCCGTGGCCAGACCACTTAGCCAGGAGAAACGTTCTGAACCCAGAGGCCCAGGACAGACACAGGGCTTGATTTTCAGGACAGCTCCCTGAGAACCTGTGCTCCTCTCCCCAGGAAGGCCCTGTAGATGGCCAGGGCTCAGGGGGCAGCACTTGCCTGCCCTTCTCTGAGAGGTGAGGGTGCCGCGCCTGCCTCTCGGTGTGTATGCCCGGGCCTTGCTGTCCTCTAACCAGTCGTTGCTCACAACTTGCTTCCGACGCATCCTGAAATTGTTTCCAGAGGTGCAGGTCGAGAACCCAGCAGAGGTCCCACTGCCTCGTTGGGCCCAGTGACTGTAAGTGGTCCCACTGCACACACAGAGGCTGGCGGCACAGGGCAGCACGTGCAGGGACCAGCGTCTGCCCTGGAGTCGTCCTCCCGCCCGGCGGGCTCCGCTTGCCTCTCTCCCCCTCCCCGGGTTCTGAGACCCCAGATGAGTAGCGCGTGAGGGCGGAGCAGCGCCTCCGGCAGGTGGGGTCCCAGAGACCAGGGCTGCTCTCCTGCTGGCGGCAGGTGGGGTCCCAGAGACCAGGGCTGCTCTCCTGCTGGCGGCAGGTGGGGTCCCAGAGACCAGGGCTGCTCTCCTGCTGGCGGCAGGTGGGGTCCCAGAGACCAGGGCTGCTCTCCTGCTGGCGGCAGGTGGGGTCCCAGAGACCAGGGCTGCTCTCTGCCTGCGGCAGGTGGGGGGTCCCAGAGACCAGGGCTGCTCTCCTGCCTCCAGCAGGTGGGGTCCCAGAGACGAGGGCTGCTCTCCTGCCGGCGGCAGGTGGGGTCCCAGAGACCAGGGCTGCTCTCCTGCCGGCGGCAGGTGGGGTCCCAGAGACCAGGGCTGCTCTCCTGCCGGCGGCAGGTGGGGTCCCAGAGACCAGGGCTGCTCTCCTGCCGGCGGCAGGTGGGGTCCCAGAGACCAGGGCTGCTCTCCTGCCGGCGGCAGGTGGGGTCCCAGAGACCAGGGCTGCTCTCCTGCCAGCGGCAGCCCCCAGGGTAGTGGTGCCGTGTGCCCAGGGTGCTTCTTGTGATGTGGGAGATAGGGGGCTGGTTCTAGAGGAAAGCCCAGTCAGTGCGGGTCCCTGTCCTGGTGCCAGTTTCCCAAGAGGCTGGATCTGGGACATTGCCAGTTCCTCTCATGGTGTCCATTGGTTTGTTCCCACCTGTCCCAGCCAGGGGAAATCAGCCCCCTGGAGTCTGCTTTTGTCCAGTATCTAGTGATGCCCTGGGCTTGTCTTCCAGAACAAAAGGCAACAGTCATTCCCAAGAACCCTGTAACAAAGGGTGTGACAGTGTACGATGACAGCAGAAGAGACTTCACAGGGGAGCGTGGGGGTGGTTCTCCCTCCAGTGCTCTGGACAGCATCTGCCCTCCGCAGGTCACCTTGGCTGCCTCCAAGGCACTCACATGCTTGTCAACATACTTGGGGACGACCCTGAGATGGGCCCTAACACTTGAACAGCACAGCCATGTGGCCACCCTCTGAGTACCAAAGTGCACACCGGCCACAGTAGCCAGCCCCCAGCTAGACAGGGTCGGTCGGGGGAGAATGTGACGGTGGCACAGCCTGAATGAGCCAGCCCAGTGGGCGTGTTATCCAATGCAGAGAAGCGGCACCCAGCCATGACAGGCACTGGTCACACTGGGAGGGGGGCAGCGTCCCTGCCTGCAGACCAGCGGGGCTGGCGGCTCCTGTCAGGCACCTGCAGGACTCTGCAGACCCGACTGGAAGTGTCCCTCAGTGAGCTGAGTGCCTGTTTGGCCTATGTCACCCTGCCTCTAATTCCCTGCTGCCCTCATTCCGTGCGCACCAGGAACCTGCCGCCTGCGGGCCTGCGCCGTCTGCTCTCGGGGAGAGCGCGGTCATGCAGAGCTTGGCTCCGCAGCACTCGCTTCTCCCGGGGAGCCTACACGATGGTGTGTGATGAGGCTTCCCATGGGTGTGACTACAAAAGCCTGTTCTGATGCCTGGCGGCTGGTCTGGTGGTCCCAGGCCTCCTACACAGGTTAGCTGGCCTGAGTGAGGTTCGAGACACTTAGGTGACCCTTAGGACCTCCCAGCCAGGTCAGTGCAGAGCCTGGCCTGCCCCAGCCACTGGAGACCAGGAGCATGGCTGTCCCCGACGCCTGCGAGCCCCCCTCCTGCAGGCTGCTGGGCAGGAGGAAGCACGTTTGTGCGTTAGTAGCACTAACCCCTTTGGCAGCGTTTGCATCCACCCAAGCGGGAATTCACAAGGTGGAAGGGAGAGGGATGAGGTGGAGACCCCTCTCCCAGTCCTCGCCTGACCTTCACAGTGTGGCTTGGTCATTTATTGAGAGCACTCATATCAAAATATAAACCAGAGAAACTCTGCAGGGCTGGGCGATGTGGGGGTGAGGAGGGCAGGAGGGGGACGGAGCTACGTCGAGGGTTCTGCCGTGATGCTCCTGTCCTCTGTGCTTCGAGACCACGCGCAGCGCTCAGCTTCCCACTGGAAGGCCAGAAGCGGGCTGGGGAGCCCAGGACTTCCACACAGGAGCCGGCTGGCGTGCGTGCTAGCTCCCCGGCGGGGTCTGCAAAGCAGCAGCCGTGGCGTAGGCAGGACGGCTCTTCTCCTCCCGCCAGGTGATGTTCACAGAGGAGGATGTCAAGTTCTACTTGGCTGAGCTGGCCTTGGCCCTGGACCATCTGCACGGCCTGGGGATCATCTACAGGGACCTGAAGCCCGAGAAGTAAGTGAGGCTCAGCCCAGTCTGAGCGCCCGTCACTTGGTATTCCTCCCCAGGTGCATTACACGCGGGGCTGGGGATGGTCTCCTGCTGGCCTCCCACACTGGAATTCCAAGTGGGGTGAGCAGATGCCACCCCCCAACCCTGCAGAGGGGCCCAGCTGCATGTGGGCCCCGCTGGTTTCTGTAGGAAGTTCCCAGGCCCACTCGCACCTGAGCCTCACCAGAACTGAGGGAGGCCAGGTTCACGTCCAGACTGCACAGGTGGACTGGCCAGCTGGAGGCAAGCCCACAACTCTGCTTTCCTGCTCCTGCCCCCTGAGGCAGGGAGCCTCTACCCTGAGGAGCCTCAGACTAGGCCTGGCCCGCCCCTCCCCCCCTGGGCTCCACCAGGGAGCCCCTCCCCTACTGCCCGGAGCCCAGGAGCCCGTGGACCACTGGCTCCTCTTGGAAATGGGCCCTTTTCTAGGTGAGAGCTTAGCTTTCCCAAGAGCTCATCTAAGAGACAGTGGCCCCGAACCCCCAGGCCAAGATCCCACTAAGACTGTGGGTCTTTTGTGGTGGTGATGATCTATCACATTATTATTTCTAGATAATCTGCTAATCTAGTCTAAATTTAAACACTAGCAGCCCTTCCCAGGTCTTTCCTCATGTGTGCTGTTTGCAGCTGACGTGTTAGCTCCGAGTGACCCATTGAGGGACAGGCCAGTAGTCGTCCCTGAGCAAAACCATGGTCTCTCCACCCGTGAGGCTGAGCAGCATACCCCAGACGTGTGTCACTTGGTGGGGCCGCAGTGTGGGCATGCCAGAGAGCCCAGCCCATGCCCCAAGGCCAGGGCACCCAGCCAGGGATGGGCACAAGCCCCTGCTCCTCACCCCACTCTCACCTGCTGAACCCGAGAGACCAGCTCTTCCCGAAGCTGCTTTGCTAGATGGGGCTGTCACCGGGGGAGGGTCTGGGTTCTGTGATGCTAAGCGCATCTGCCCAGCGTCCAGGGCACAGCTCTGGCTCCCTCCCAGTCAGCAGACTGTCACTGTCCGTGCCGTGAAAACGTCCGCAGATGACCCGAGAAGGCCCAGTCCCAAGTGATCTGCAGGAGGAGCAGTGGCTGCCGACCTGCCCTGTCTCCTCACGCAGCAGGTGCAGGGGCCATGCAGAGCAGAGTTGACTGTGTGCCCCGCAGTGCAGTGCGCCCTGGCCCCTCCACCCGTCCCTGGTCAGGAGGTGGCTGCAGGAGCCTGGCCTGTCCCCTCCAGTCAACCTCACTTAGTTGCCCTCTGGCTCGTGGGCCTTGAGTTGGGAATGTCTGTGCTGACAGCACGGTGGACCCTGTGGGCACGCAGCCTGCGCGGGCTGTGCATCTGTCCCGGCAAGGAGAGCGGGTTCCTGGTCTTTTCTAAAGGACATGGTGATCCTTGCAGCTGAAAATAGTGACACTTAATTGCCAGGGGAAGAAGGCTTTGTTGTTCAATTAGAATTATTAGGGGCTGAATCTTGAAAATCGTTTAATTCTGGGCAAAGACGGAGTATAACTAAAAAGCAAAGACAAAAACATTTGCCTCTTTAATTATAACATGTCATCTTAATTAATATGCTGCAACCTTTTCCTTCACATTTCCACAAAACAGTCAGTGTTCTTTAATCCCATGGCAGATTTTCCCAATTGTGTTAACACACAGACAACATAAAATTTACCACTTTACCCGGGCTTTGTGCACAGTTTGGTGGCACCAGGCACGTTTCCAGTCTTGTGCCGCCATTGCCAGCACCCATCTCCAGGGTTCCGTTCACCCCACGGAGCTGGAACTGTCCCTACTACTCGCTACCCCACCCCAACCCCTGGCAGTCGCCATTCTACTTTCTGTCTCTGTGAATTTGGTGACTCAAGGGACCTCCTGGGAGTGGAATCCCACAGCACGTTTGTCTTCGGAATAGTGTCCTCAAGGTCCACCCGGGCAGTGGCCTGGGCAGTTTCCTTCCGTTTCAGGTTGGGAACGAGACGTCACACACACGTCCTGGAAGCATGGCTTCTGCTCCTAGCACTCCCGGTCTCTTTAGGGCTGGACTGCCACCTCCCAGGGTCTCTTGGAACAGGATTTAATGACAGCCCAAAACATAGATAGGGAGGTTGGAGTGACAGTCTCAAGGCATCAGCCCCGGATTCCAGCCTGCCGTCCCGGGAGGAGGGGCTCCTTGATGGCCCACGCCCCACCTCGTAGCCCCCCTCCGTTCCCTACAGAGGAGCACACTGCACCTGAGCAGGACACTGCAGCCAGCAGAGCAACTTCAACTCATGGTGTGACAGGGTCTGGATGGGAATGAGATGGGCCAGTGGCCCACGGGGTGCCAAGCTGACACAGTTCTTGTCACAAGATAAAGCTGGACCCCCAGCTGAGGCCCACACTTGTGCACAGGCCCACTAGAGGCTGGGTCCTGAGAGCTAGAACCAGGCTAAGGGGGACCTGGAGGGAGAAGAAGGGGTCTCTGGGCATCGAGGGCCTCCTAGGTACAAAAGAATTCCTCCTCAGAGACCCAGTCCCTGTGGGCCCAGGTATTCCTGGAACCTTCTCTTCCACATGCAGAACAGGCTAGAAGGTTCTAGCCATTCCTAGGTCTCAACAGGATCTAAGCCCTGCAGCCCCCAGGCTCATACACCAGCAGGAGCCCCTCCAGCTGCTGCCCTGAGCTGGCAGGAGCTGTGGGCAGGGAGGTGGCCACCTGAGGACCCACCTCTGGTAGCAGGTGCTACCATCCGGCTGGTGCTGGTTGCAGATGCCCAAGCTAACAGGGGTGACGGCCAGTGTCTCATTGGGGGGTTCTTCCCACCGAGGAGAGTGTAATCTACCCGAAAACTTAAAGTCTAAGATAATTCGTGAAGAACAAAATACAGAGAGTCAGAAACATACTTACAAAAGCAGAGCCCCTGATATATCCAGTCCACACAGAGCTGGAACTGGACCAAGGAAAGGTGGCTCCTGTGGTTTATTTACGGGGGCACATCAAAGGCAGGGGTAAGGTTTCAAGGGCAGAGTCTTGCTTCCTGATGTCCTGCAGTCGGCAGGCTGATTGGCATCTTGGCAGGTCACACCCATCTCAGGTGCTGTGTGATACATGGCAGAGCAGCATAGAAATTCACACTGTCCCTGGACAGTTGACCAGAGAAAATGTCCACTGGTCACTCCCAGACACCAGATGTTTCTATCCACTAGGCTTCGATGCACAGTGACCCACACGTAACCCATGGATGACGCGTGACACCGAGCCACCCTGGGCTGGGCTCTGCGCTCTGGGCTCTGCATGCCACCAGCCATCAGTCTTGCTAAGCCTCAGCTTTCTCTCCTTTTCTTTCAGCATCCTCCTGGATGAAGAGGGACACATCAAGATCACAGGTTTGTAAAAGACCATTTCCCTTGGTGACTTCATCTCAGTCCTGGTAAATTGGGGGTCACCTCAAAGTCTCAGCCTTCACCTCCCCACGCGTTAATTTGTCAAACGCTTGTCTGTGATCCGACTGAGTTTTTCACGGACGTGGGCTGGTTGTGCTGTGCATCCTCACAGGGTTGGGAAGGTTGAGACTCCCAGGCTGTCTTGTCCCCTTCCCATCCCCTGCCTGAGCCGCCTTCAGGGCCTGTCTCAGCTCCGTGGCCCTTTGGGTGGAGCCAGCGCTAACCAGGGCCAACAAGCCTCCCTTCAGTGCGCCAGTCCTGCAGCCCCACTGTGGCCTCTCAGGCTGCACTATGTCTCCTGGCCCAGAGTAGCCACTTCCTAACCACACTCCCGCTTTACATCCAAACCCCTGCAGCTGCCAAAGTCGCCCAGATTGAGGACACGCATCCTGCAAGACTTTCCATTGGCGATCATTTCCTGTGGCTGCTATCACAAACTGCCATAGCTTAGTGGCTAGAGCCACAGGTTTCAAGGTCAACAGGCCGTACCCCCAACCCAGGCCTCCAGAGAGCAAGCTGCTCCCCTGCTTCCTCCCACTTGGCCAGGCCCCATCACTGGCCTTGGGGCCCTTCCCCCATCACTGCCTGCAGTGCAGCCCTCCCAGCCCCCCTCTTGTGCCTCTGCCTTCATGTAGGGACCCTCCCAATGATGTTGGGCCCACCCAGATAATCCAGGGTGGTCTCTCCATCTTGGGATCCTTAACCTAATCACCCTGCCAAGTCCCTTCTGCCCTCTAAGAGTGGGGTGTGGTCATCCTGCCCCTCCCTGTGTTGGCCTCGCCCCACACCTGCCTCCCCAGCCGGGCCTGCTCCCAGGGAGCCCTCAGCTCCCCTTCACCTCCTTCCAGTCTCATCACAGCAGCGTCACACGTCTGTCCCTCCCACGTCCCTGGCCTGCAGTCAGAGCTCCACGGTCCCCTGTGCTGTGTATGGAAAGGGTCTCCTGGGACATTCATGCCTGGTGCAAGAGATGAACTCCTGAAGAATCACAGGGCACTCTGGAATTTGTAGATTCACGAAGAGACCCCTCCAGTTAGATGTTGGCCTCGAGCCCGCCGGCCCCTGCAGGCAGCCTGGCTGAGTCATGCTTTCCACACACAGCTCTTGCCCCGAGGGGAGGGGAGGAGAGGGGTGAAAGGAAGGCTGTGACTGTGACGCCCAGACGCCAGGGTTGACAGTGGCAATGGGGTCAGACACTGTCCTGACGCGGGTCAGCGACCTTAGTTCTTTGTGCTGTGCTCCTGTCTAGATTTCGGTCTGAGCAAGGAGGCCATCGACCATGACAAGAGAGCCTATTCATTCTGCGGGACGATAGAATACATGGCCCCCGAGGTGGTGAACCGGCGGGGGGACACACGCAGAGTGCCGACTGGTGGTCCTTTGGTGTGCTCATGGTAATGCTTGCCCTCCTTGGTGGGCCTCCGCACAACGGGAGCTGTTCCGAAGGACCTCCCACCCAGGGTGGCCGGTGAGCCTGGGATGAGGGACGAGGCCGAGCCTGCACACCAGAGCCCTGTGGCCTTCCCAGCAGGAGGAGGAGGGGCTTTCTAGCACTTCCTGGTGCTTCTGCCTGTCGGTCCCAAATTCCCACCACTAGAAAATGGAACTGGGACTCGAATAGAAATGCAAGCCCATGAGAGCACAGCCTTAACACTCACCACTCCTGCAGAGCTGGTGAGAATTTCAACAGGTTCAGTGATGTCCACATGAAAGATATTCTTCTTGCTGGGCATGGTGGTGCATGCCTAGAATCCAGCAACTCGGGAAGCTGAGGCAAGTTCAAGGCCAGCCTAGGCAACTTCAGGAAACCCTGGCTCAAAATAAAAAGGACTGGAGATGTAGCTCAATGATAAAGTGCCCCTAGGTTCAGTCCCCAGCAGGGCAGGGTGTATTTTTCTTATTCCAAACTCAAAATCATTTAACTCGACATAAAACTTAGCATGAATCAACGTATACACGAGTTAAGGTACTTACAGCTACATTTAGAAACCAATTGACTTCTCAGATAGCACATATAATCAAAAGTTGCACCCCATGGCCACAGAGGAAATGCCACCTTTCCTGATCCCCAAGTGCTCCTTCTCCCCTCTCCTCCCCCACCCAGGCAGTGCCCTCATGACCTCTACTTGTCCTTGGTGTTGGCCAGGCTCTGACACACTGGAATCTGACATGGGTGGTCCCGCACGGCTCCCATCTGTGCATTTTACAAAGGAGACCTTCAGTAAATGTGACAACAGTGTTGTACACGCCCCAACCTGGGTCCCTTCACAGACACTGCCATCTCTTCCTGCCCCTGCAGGACCCCAGGGCTGCATCCTACAGCCTCAGTTCAGACCTGCCCCCTGGGGAACCTCAGGCTGGTGTCCAACTCTCTGTCCTGTTCTTGGCCCCTGGGCTTAGAATCCTGCCTGTGTGGACACGGGGTGCTGACCTTTCACCATGGGTGATGGAGGTGGCCCCACTCACAGTAAGCAACGCTGTGGCAGGTCAGAGCGGCTCCTGCCTGCAGGACCAGCACTTCTCTCCCAGCAGTGAACTGCAGGAAAGGCCAAGTTCAGTGAGAAGCTGCCTGGTCGAGCAGAGGCACGGCCTTCAGTTAAATGTCCGTTCCACAGGTTCACACATGCAAGGCACAGGACACCATAAAGGGTCTGTGGATGTCGGCAGAAGGGTGGTAACGACGTTTTGTTGTTCAGGATTATTCACACCTGTAACAGCAGCAGCTAAGATGCAGTCCATCCTTTCCAGAAGACCACCGGCCAAGGCTCACAGTTGTCTCTCGGGCTCCCCCAGGTTTCTTTCAGATCCAAGCACCTTTCTTTGGATAAGTCAGTGAGAATGTTAGCTTTGCTCCCTTAGAGAGGGTTTTTGCATAGGTAGCTCTACTCCCGTCCAAACACCTTGGTTTTCCTTGGAGCCCTGGGTGGCAGGTGTTTGGTGGGTTGCGGGGGGGGAACGCCTCCCTGAGGCCACCCCTGCTGCAGACTTGGCTTGGAAGGCTGGTGTCCACCTTCACCAACACTAAGCTGCAGGTCCACCCTCCAGAGAAACCAGGCTCCTCTGGAGACGCATCCGGCCATCACGCAAGTCCAGGTTTCCCAGGGATCCGATGTGTCACTTTTTGACCTCCCTTGAGTGACCTCCAGGCCTCAAAGAGGTGGAGAGAGGGATCACATCTGGGCTTGTGACTAGTCCTCAATGGCTGCGGGTGGAGCTTGGTCTAATGGACGGACGTCCCGAGACGCTGTCCCTCATCCCTCAGTGTCACTGCTGGTTAAGAGAGCAAGAGGCCAGCCGGAGCCTGGAGAGGAAGGGAGGCAGGGGGCCCGCACCCGAGACCAGGCACAGGCACGCGGGCTCGAGTGGTCTGGGGGCACTGCCATTCCTCTGATCTGCTCCTGTAGAAAGCACAAGGCCATCCCATAATATAAAGCAGGCTGGAATTCCTTTCTGATCTGTCATTGCAAACCAAGGAGATGGGTGGACTCCTGAAAGGAGGGCAGCCAAGGTCTGCACGGGGAAGGAGGAGAGCAGAGGTGGGGACTGGCGCTGGACAGCCAAGGTCCGCACGGGGAAGGAGGAGAGCAGAGGTGGGGACTGGCGCTGGACAGCCAAGGTCCACATGGGGAAGGAGGGAGAGCAGAGGTGGGGACTGGCGCTGGACAGCCAAGGTCCGCACGGGGAAGGAGGAGAGCAGAGGTGGGGACTGGCGCTGGACAGCCAAGGTCCGTATAGCAGGGAAGGAGGAGAGCAGAGGTGGGGACTGGCGCTGGACAGCCAAGGTCCGCACGGGGAAGGAGGAGAGCAGAGGTGGGGACTGGCGCTGGACAGCCAAGGTCCGCACGGGGAAGGAGGAGAGCAGAGGTGGGGACTGGCGCTGGACAGCCAAGGTCCGCAGTGGGAAGGAGGAGAGCAGAGGTGGGGACTGGCGCTGGACAGCCAAGGTCCGCACGGGGGGGAAGGAGGAGAGCAGAGGTGGGGACTGGCGCTGGACAGCCAAGGTCCGCATGGGGAAGGAGGAGAGCAGAGGTGGGGACTGGCGCTGGACAGCCAAGGTCCGCACGGGGAAGGAGGAGAGCAGAGGTGGGGACTGGCGCTGGACAGCCAAGGTCCACATGGGGAAGGAGGGAGAGCAGAGGTGGGGACTGGCGCTGGACAGCCAAGGTCCGCACGGGGAAGGAGGAGAGCAGAGGTGGGGACTGGCGCTGGACAGCCAAGGTCCGCACGGGGAAGGAGGAGAGCAGAGGTGGGGACTGGCGCTGGACAGCCAAGGTCCGCATGGGGAAGGAGGAGAGCAGAGGTGGGGACTGGCGCTGGACAGCCAAGGTCCGCATGGGGAAGGAGGGAGAGCAGAGGTGGGGACTGGCGCTGGACAGCCAAGGTCCGCATGGGGAAGGAGGAGAGCAGAGGTGGGGACTGGCGCTGGACAGCCAAGGTCCGCACGGGGAAGGAGGAGAGCAGAGGTGGGGACTGGCGCTGGACAGCCAAGGTCCACACGGGGAAGGAGGGAGAGCAGAGGTGGGGACTGGCGCTGGACAGCCAAGGTCCGCACGGGGAAGGAGGAGAGCAGAGGTGGGGACTGGCGCTGGACAGCCAAGGTCCGCACGGGGAAGGAGGAGAGCAGAGGTGGGGACTGGCGCTGGACAGCCAAGGTCCGCACGGGGAAGGAGGGAGAGCAGAGGTGGGGACTGGCGCTGGACAGCCAAGGTCCACATGGGGAAGGAGGGAGAGCAGAGGTGGGGACTGGCGCTGGACAGCCAAGGTCCGCACGGGGAAGGAGGAGAGCAGAGGTGGGGACTGGCGCTGGACAGCCAAGGTCCGCACGGGGAAGGAGGAGAGCAGAGGTGGGGACTGGCGCTGGACAGCCAAGGTCCGCACGGGGAAGGAGGAGAGCAGAGGTGGGGACTGGCGCTGGACAGCCAAGGTCCACATGGGGAAGGAGGAGAGCAGAGGTGGGGACTGGCGCTGGACAGCCAAGGTCCGCACGGGGAAGGAGGAGAGCAGAGGTGGGGACTGGCGCTGCTCCCAGCAGTGGGTCCTCCCGTGCGTGTCCCTGCTCGGCCCTGGGCCAGAGCGCCGCCTCTGGAGCCCTTTCCTGGCCCTCCGTCCCCCAGGTCACACGCCCACCTCTCACAGCAGACGCCGTGGGCCCCGGCCCTCTCCAGTCAGACCCTCAAGAGCCTCCCCTGACTGCCCCGCCCAGAGCTGCCCTGTGCCCGGGTCTGCTCCCGAGGGACAGCGTGAAGACAGAGGTACCCAGGCCGTGCGCCCCGAGCCTCACCTGCCTGGGCCCCCTCGCACCCCAGAGTTTGAGAACCTGAAGTGGGGGTCGGCCCCACTCTCGCCACAGTGGCCAGCTGTAGCCCCCAGAGTGGCCAGTCCACACTCCTCGTGCGCACGAGCGCTCCTCGCTGCCTTGCTCAGCGGGAGGACTCCACGTTCCACGGCCCTGGCCTACAGGGACAAGCAGTGACTCAAGGACAGAGTGTCCGCTTGTGAGCAGGAGGCATCACGAGCTGACGGCAGGCAGTCGGCACGCCCTGAGCCCCGGGGCGTCCTCGCGTCTGAGTGGCAGGAAGGGCAGCGCGTGAGAGCCAAGGCTGAGCCCACAGGGCTTCCAGTCCCAGGGCTGCTGTGACACGCTCCTGGGGTGCTGCCCTCCTGCTCCCCGGCCCCAGCTGATGACCACGGAAGGCTTGACCATGGTGGCCTTGGGCTGTCCTTGGGCAGCAGCTTCAAGTGCTTCCAAATTTTCGTTGCAGTTGTGAGGTGGGTCTGCGAGAAGTTCAGTGACGTCCCCCCGAGCCTCGCGAAGGTCATGGTGGAGCTGGTCTCTCTGTACAGAGCCTCCACTGGCCTTGTGAGGAGGGCGAGGCCCCTGGGCAGTTCGAGGGAGACGCCTGCTCTTCGGGTGGGGGAGGCATGAGCTGGCTTCACCCTGGAAAGGCCCTGGCAGTTGGCACTGTTTTCAGAACCCTGCGGTCTGGTGCCCGGCCCAGCCGTGAGGGCCATAGCCCGGGCTGCGACTGGGCTCTGAGCCGTGGGTGTTTGCTGCAGTGACGTGCAGCAGTCCACAGGCCCCTGAGGTGCCTGGTTAGGAAAGGGCAATCTCAGGAAGCAGGGCAGGCTGGTTTAGGGGTGGTTGCCCTCTGCAAATGCAGCCCAGCCTCCCTTCGAGAACCCGACGCTAGCAGTGCAGAGCGTGCCAGGGACGGCCCATCGCGGTGGCCACAACCACTGCTCGTCACCTTTTGCTCCACCTCGAGCTCCTGCCACAGTCGGTTTTGCTCAAGGACATGAGTGTCACCTCTGCTCCGGCGTTTTCCTCTGAACTCTTGGGGGGCACCTGAGGATTAGCACTTGAGATATGCCCCCACCTCCCGTGGCACGCGGGTGTGGGGACAGGGTCAGTGAACTTGTCCCCTATGCTCAGGCCACCTGCCCAGAGACTTGACCCCCACCCACAGAGCCAGGCCTGCCCACCTCCAACCCCCAGGCCCAGCACGGGTCGGCCTCGTCCATGCTCAGGCTGAACTATTAACTCGCTCTTGGTTTCTTTGTAAAATGGCAGCCCACCAGATGAACTGGGATTCTAGGCTCCCTGTGACCACGTGTCTCCCTCACAGAGTCTTTATTCAGCTGCCCCAGGTCCATCTGGGTAGGGTCCTGCCTGAGCAGCGGGCTGGCCTGTTGGGTTCATGAGGAGTCCCTCCAGGGAGGCCTCCACCCCGGCCCTGGGGGGGGAGGTTGCAGGGCACCTGGGCATTGCGGGATGTTCCCAGCCTTCCTGGCCCAGATGCAAGTAGCATGAGGCCCATCATGACCATCAGAGATGTCCCCAAGCATTGGGAGATGTCCCTGGAGAGCTGGGAGCCACCGCTTGGGAATGCTGTGGCTACTCAAGTGCAGCAAGGCCCGTTTCTCCTCCAAGTGCCTCGTGGGCCTCCGTGGCCTGCCTGGTGCCTATCTGTGATGAATCACGTGGAGCGTCCCCAGCATGTGTGCTCCCCTGGGGACACAGGACAGCCCTGGCCGTCAGCGTGCCCTGGGAGCCTTGGTGCCTTGCCACACGTGGTGAGTGTCCAGTTGTGAGACGCTTCGGGACAGACGTTTCAGAAGTGCTGCCCTTTCTGCGGGGACTCTTGGGGGCCAGAAGTAAAGCCAAAGCGCCTGGACTTGAGAAGGCCACAGCAACAGGCGGCCCGTCGTCCTCGTCACGCCCATCTCCACCTTCATCCTGGGGAAGCGCTCACTGAGCTCCTGCACGTGCGCCGTGTGGGCTGATGGTGGCTGGGGGCCTCCCACCTGGCCCTTGTGGCAGAGGAAAGAGCCGTGTGGACGGAGGACCAGAATGGAGAGACAGCACCGTGGAGAGTCGCAGTAAAGTCCAGGGAGAATTGGGGCTCGGTGCTGATGAGCACGGTGGTGCGGGCCTTGGCCGGGCGGGCTGCAGCCAGGACCCAAGGCAAGGCTGCGCGGGGCTCCCGGCCCAACGGCGGCCTCCTCTGCGAACGTGGGATTCATGAAGGCTGCAGTAGCTCCAGGAGAGGTGCAGGGGCAGAGGGAAGAACCCACAGGAAGGGTCCCCTTGCTAATGGGGTTCTCTGTTAAGGGCTGGTGACTGTGTAATCAGCTGTAGAGGCTCTTCCTGCGTTACCGGCGCAGCTCATCCGCTGGTCAGAGCGCCCTGGACTTCCGGCTTAATCGCGTTTGCCTGTTTTTAGATTCTCATCTGGACTCTCTTGCTCTTTTTATTACTTAACGTTATTTATTCCCAACAGCACGCAGAACCAACAGCAGGTCTGACGTGACAGAGTGGCCTTCACACTCTTAAACTGACAGGAATTTGACATTGGTTTCCAGGAAGAGACCTGTGACATTAATAAAGCCTTGACTCATCCCTTTCCCATAGTCTCACTCTGCAGACGCCTGCGCGTGTCAGGAGCACTTTTAGGTAGTTTCAGTCTTGTGTTGGCAGGAGATGGGGACACCCCGTGTCCAACAGTAGGTGCACAGTGGTGCACTGGCATGGCCACATGTGTGATGAACACAGAGAGTTTTGTATCATTCCATGAAAAGTTTAGTACACAAAACTTTATCTTTTTGAAAAAAATAAAAATAAAACCACTTGAGAACGTTCTGGATGGCAACAGGTGATGACGGTGGCTCTCTTTGGACAGTGCAGTTTGGGTCTTTCTACTTTTGTGTATTTTCCAGGATTTTCTTAATACAAAGGAAAAATGCTGCAGGAAAAATCATACAGGAGCAGAGACACACATAGTAAAAAAATAAATTGGACTAGGGCCGATTAGATAAGACCTCTAAGCCCTGCCCTGAAGCCACTTCTCAGAGTTCAGGCTGACGTGGGTGACACAGGGCAAGGTGGGCATGTTCGCCATCCCTTAGGCCCCAGGTGTGTAGGAAAAGGGCTTCCGCTGCCTGAGTTCCTTGTTCCAGGAGTGGTCAGAGACACACGTCGGTAGCCCCGAGATCCCAGGCCACTGTCCCAGGGCCCACGGAATCCTGTCCCTCCTCCGTACCTGCTGTGGGAGGGTGTGCTGCAGCCGCTCACCGCATCCCTGGTCGTGCATCTCCCTGCTGGGACGTCAGCTCCGGAGGCTGGTCCCTGGTGCGCCAGCGTGGGGTCCTCACTGCGCCCCGTTTATCAGGATCTGGGACACATTAACGAACGCACACTTCTTTGTGTTGCTTTGCAGTTCGAGATGCTCACGGGGTCGTTGCCGTTCCAGGGGAAGGACCGGAAGGAGACGATGGCCCTCATCCTCAAGTGAGTGGGTGATCTCACAGCGCGCGTCCGCGCCATCTGGGAGCACAGCCTAGTCCTCGCCTCCCGGGGCCGAGGAGCAGGCCGTGGCTTGGGGACGGGCGCATGAACGCTGGCCATGAGCAGGATCCTGGCAGTTGTGGCGGGGGCCACCGAGTGACTCCAGTGCACCTTCCAGGGCACTTCCTGTCACCTGGATGGCCTGTCTGGAACCTGGGGGCCTGGGTCCAGAGGTGGCACACGGATTCCGGGGGTCTGGGGATCGGGGACGTTCTTGGCACAGGCTCAGACGTCTCTGCTCTTCCTGTTGACCCCGTTCACATGGTGGTCCATGCCCGGCCTGCCTGACCGTGTCAGGAGAGGGCACCATCTGGACACGTGCCGGCCTGGGCCTGCCTGGGCAGTTCCACACCTTCTCGGGAAGACTCACCTGCTCAGAACCACAGGAGTCTGCCCCCAGGGCCACCTGGTCATGATGTCCCCAGTGTGAGCTGAGCACAGGGGGTGGCGGGGGACCCAGCAAGTTCCTCCCAGCCGTGCTGGGGCTGGGATTGGGGCCACTTGTTGTGAACCTGACCTTGAGAGCACCACAGGAACCTGCTGCCGTGGGCGCGCGGCTCCTGTGAGATGCAGAGGCCCCTGAACTGCGGCAGTCGGGGTCTCCCAGTTCCTCAGACCGGGCACGGGAGCCGGACGGAGGAAGCCCAGGGCAGGCGCTGGCCTTCGCTCCAGAGCGCTCCCCGGGGGTGTGTTCCTCGCACAGGGCCGCAGCTGTGCTGTGTTCCCTGTGCCCACCCCGTGTGGGGCACTGCGGGTGCTGGGATGACCCTCCCGCCAGGCCAGGTGCAGACTCGCGCCTATAGCTTGTGAGTGGCAGAGTCTGAGGGGTCAAGACCAAGCATGCGCCCAGGTCCTCAGTGTGGTCCAAGGAACTGGGTCCCCGAGGCCCTCCTTGGACGCACAGGACGCCCCTTTCCCCGCTGCTCCTCCCAGCACTGCAGCAGCCAGACCCAGGGGCGGGTGAGAGTGCAGCCACCAGCACCAGAAGGGACTCCCCAACGCGAGGATGCCACCTTCTTGCTGCAGGCTTTCTGTGGCCTTGGCTTTGGAAAACGTTTATTTATTTCCATTTAAAATGCTGTTGATGCTAATGGGATCCTTACTGCTGTTTTAATGCTTTCATTACACTTAAATGGATTATTAAATAGCAATCATAAAAATTTGCACTTTTTATTTCTAATATGGCAAATATCAAAGCTGTGAGCCACATTAACAGTATCTCTCTGGTGTCCTTAAAAACTGTAAAACTCCTTGGGCCACAGTTTGGGCATGGCTGTGAGCAACTTTGGGGTCTATTAGTGCCAAGTGAGCAGGACCCCAAAGACATGGAGAAAACGCCCGGCCCTCGGCGTCTCTACCTTCTCATCCTGACACGATTCTGTGTTTCAGAGCCAAGCTGGGCATGCCTCAGTTCCTCAGCTCGGAGGCCCAGAGCTTGCTGAGAGCCCTCTTCAAGCGGAACCCCTGCAACCGGCTGGGTAAGTGTCCCGTGACACCCCGGGACCGCGGAGGGGCCCCAACACTCCAACCCCACTTCCCGGATGTGTGCCTGGCCTTGCTAAGGTCACTGAAAACAGAGGGCCTTAAGCAAGGGGGATACTTCCCTGTGTTGTCGAGCTCCGAGGACCCGAGGCCTGGTCACAGTCAAAGCGTCATGAGCTATCTCCTGGAAGTCTCTGGCTGCACACGAAACCCCCGACTCTGCTCCTCTTGCTTTTGGGACTCTACGAGCTACAGGCAGAGCAGCCGCTCCCACCCAGAGCCTCTTAGAGCAGGAGCCCCGAGCCTGCTGGAACCACATGCACTCTCCCACCCACTCAGCCCTGACCCCTTGCTGTCCTTTGTGATGAGTCATGGGGGTGTGTGCCCTTGCTGCCTGGAAGGCCTTGGTCGGGCCCTAAGGCATCAGGGTAGGGTCCGAGGTCAGACACCTGGCAAAGGGAGCACAGGGAACTCTCCAGGTTGTCGTCTTATACACCTAAATGGAAGGAACAAATCAATTACTGTGCCTTTGACTCTAACTTCATGATAACCCATAATTAAGAACAGAAGACAAAAGGTAACTCAGGAAATATTTCATTTTGGAGAAAATAATTAGATTTTTCTCTCTGCATGAATCAACCCCAAAGGGAGCTCAGACGCTATTTCTTTTGCATATGAGCTTTAATCTCAAGACTTCTGCATTGATGGCAGTCCTTCAGTTATTAGACTCAGGTCAGCTGGATACAGTGGTGCTGCACTGACTGGGGAGCCTGAGGCAGGAGGACCACAAGTTGGAGGCCAGCCTCATCCACTGAGTGAGATCCGACTAAAGATTCCTGAAAGTAAAGAGGGCTGGGGATGTTGTTCAGTGGTAAGGTGCTCCTGGATCCAACCCCTAGTCCCACAAAATTAAAATTAAAAATAAATGAGGGGTACTCTTGCCGTCCCCAGGAATATTTTCACAGTATATGAGAGTTGATATGCAGTGACTCTCGATCTTGGGGAAAAGGAGTTGGTGAATCTTGGTCAGTGCCATGCACTTGGAGCCAGAGACATCACGTGAGCCCTGCGTGGCTGCGGGGCTCTGCCGGGAGCGTCAGCCTCTGACCCAGCCCCAGCCCTCTTCCTTCCTGCTGGTCTGTGTTCCAGAGCCTTGCGAGGACTCCCAAGTCCGTGACGTGCCAGTTCTCCTGCGTGTTCCTTTAGACTTCCACTGCTCAAGCCCCCAGTGACACAGGCCGTGCTCACCCTGGTCTCCACCCACAGGTGTCAGGGCACTCCTAACCCTGGCATTCCTGGGGCAAGGACCCTGTAACCTGGCATGGAAGAGCCTGGAGTCAGAAGGAGCAGGCAGGGGCTGGGGAGTGGAAAGCCTGTGTGGCCATGCCCGCTGCCCTGCAGCAGCCCCGGCCTGGCCCTGTCTGAGGAGGACTGTGGTCCAGCCCGCGGGCTTGGTGAGAGCCAGCTGGCAGCATCGCTGCTCACCTGCCACCGCTGGGTCTCCAGAGTAGACCCTGAGGACAAGAATGTCCCCCCTGGCCTGGGGCAGCTGCCCTGTGAGAGAACTGCCCAGGCTGTCTAAGAGGGAGGTGGGTCTGGGGAGCAGCTCGGTCCCCAGCCTGCAGCTGCCCCCGGTGCCAGCAGGGCGAGGGGTGAAGGTGGGATGGGAGGTCCCCAGTGGTGACCGTGCCAGGCCAGTGCAGAGCCCTGGTCCTGAGAAGCGAGCAGGCGCACGCAGGGCCCCGTGCTGGCTCACGGGCTGGGGGAGCCTGCCTCTTCCCCACATGCTCGCTCAGCAACCCAGGTGGGACCCCAGGCCCCTTCTCGTGGAGTAAGGGCGCCAGCCACCGTGGCTGGCACGGTCGCCCACGTCTGAGGCCTGCGGCCCCCGTCTGCGCTCACCTTCCCTCAGGAACTCCGCCTGCTGTGCTTGGGCCCGACGGTGCGCAGCGCGGCTCGGGGAGAGGCCGCAGCTTGGCCGTACCTACAGCACGGTGTCCCTACCCATGCAGGGCCTCTGCGGGCAGGACCCCAGCGCCAAGGCTGAGGGTCAGTCACAGAGGCGGGTGACCAGCCCCAGGTCCAGGCATCACGAGGAGTGGACGGTGAGGTCAACACCCCAGCCTGCGCCTCACCCTGCCCCCCGGAGTCTCCATCTCCCTGTGGATCTCTGGGGTCCATGTGCAGCGGCCAGGGCGGGCTGGCAGCCTCCCCACCGAGGTGCGTGGGCCCCACGCCACGAAGGGGCAGCTCTGGTCTGCACCTCCCGGGCGAGGAGAGCCGCGCTGGTGGGAGAGGCCTCCTTCCGCCTGCCCTGGTGGACGAGGGAGCTCGGCACCTGCTTCTGCGGCCCCGCGTTCCAGACCCTTTCACCAATGCCACGAGAGGCGTGGGCCCTGCCCTGACCCCAGCACTGTGGAGGGCTGGCCCCGAGGAGCTGGGTTCCCTGCCTCGGCAGCACAGCTCCCGCTGCGTGAGCCTCCGTCACCCCACAGGTGGCACAGGTCATGCCGGCCCCGCTGGGCCCAGTGGCCCCTCCAATGCGATACAGAGTTGGGTGGACTGTCCTTGTGATCCCTCCCTGTCCTGCCCGGTGTCCCGGGCCCCTGGCCTGGCCCCATGCACCGCCAGACCCTGTGCTGCCCTGTCGTCACGAGGCCGTGAGGCTCGGGCACCTGCCGCGCTGGCCCTCAGCAAGGCCTGCCCCAGGAGTCGGGGGGGGATGGGGCTCTCTGTTCAGCCTCAGTCAGACGTGCCCTTCCTTGGGGGTCCCCTGGCCCTCTGTTGGGGGTGGTGACCTGCAGCATGGCTGTGGGTCCTCGTCTTGGCCTCAGGGGCTGAACGTGAATGGGTTGGGGCTGCTTTCTCGCCGCCCCCTGCCCGTCTCCCGTCTCCCTCCTCCTCACGCAGTGAAGCTGGAGTTCATGGAGATCTTTCACTTGCTACTCCCCCTCTCCTGCCTGACCCCTGGGGTCGGCCTGAGGACACACCGCCCCTTCCCGCTGCCTCGCTAGCACCTGCAGCCTTCTGTGACCAGAGCCCTGACCATGTGAGGCTGCGGCCAGTCAGCCTGTGGTCTGTCACTTTGGTCAGCTCTGGCTTCCTGAGACAAAAGCAAAACCCAGCAGAAGGAGATTCCTTCCTCCAGACGCCAGGAGAGAACAAGCCCTGTGCCCTGTGCTCCCCGCCCGCCCCCGGGGATGGCAGGGGGTCCCCCCGCGGTGACCTTGGAGAGGAAGGAGCAGGCCCAGAGCTGGAGATCTGCCCTCTGGACTGGGAGTGGCAGACTCGGCACAAAGCAGTGGCATGCAGCGCCTGGGTTTGTGGTCCCACCTGGAAACTGAAGAGAGCTTCTGCGCAGCGGCACTGGCAGGCCCTGGGTCCCGGTGGGGGCTTTGGGCTGACCTAGAACCAGGCCCGGGCGGCACCTGCACGGAAGCTGGAGCTCAGAGCTGAGCGCAACCCCAAAGTCACGGCAGCCCTTCCGGGTCGCGGTTATAACGGGAGCCTCTGGGCCTTCCCGCAGGAGCACCGTACCTGGCCTGCCGGGCTTGAACAAGGAGCCGTCTTCAGTTCAGGCGTAGGTTGTTCCGCTTTGATCTACACTGAAGATGTAGGTTTTCTCTCTTCCCCTTCAAGGAAGTTCCTGAAATCTCACTGCATTTGAATTTAATGAATTGCACAAAAATCTCAATTTATTTACTTTCATTGAATTTTATACAGAATTTTTATTCTGTAGAGTGATTTGGCTAGAAGAAATACCAAGGTTGAGAAGAGCAAAAGAAGAAAGATAGCTGTATAAATGCGGCCTTAAAGCTATGGGATTATGTTTATGGGATCCAAGTCACCAGCGAGGTTCGGTGTTTTCCCTGAGATCCTCCACATCTGTTCTTGCTCCCTGGGAATAATTTTGTACTTTTTAAATCTTTGCTGAGTCGGAGCCAGGGCTGCACCCATGCTAGACAAGCACTCTGCTGCGGAGCTGCACCCCACCTAGTAGGTCTTCATCCGTCAATATCTGTGCAGTGTTTTATCCCTTCTCCGCCCCGCCCTTGTAAGAAGAGTCCTGGCCCTTCTTACCTTGCACCTGGCACAGAGGCCATTCTTTGGAGACATCCAGGGCTGGCAAAGCCCAGCAGGAGCCTCGGCACTTCAGAAGGACGGCGTGTGTCTGTGCCCGCCGAGGGTCCGTTGGAAACGCCCCGTCACAGCACTCACGCACTTCAGCTTCGCCCGCGCATCTGCCCAGCAGGACGGGTCTGCCCGGGGCGCAGCGTACAGGAGAAGCACGTGCCGTCACACAGGAGGCTCTGCTGAGCCTGGGGCCACGTGAGCAGGGGACACGCCGTCTGCAGAGCAGGCTGCCACACGCGCTAACATGCGGAGGCGCTGAAGTTTAAAAAGGTTTAGATCAGCACATCGGAGCGCAGCATCCAGAGCCTTCCTGTGTGCGTTTTTTAGAAGCCATTGAGGAAAGCAGTTTCTGGAAATTCTCACACAAGCAACCGCAAGTGAGGGGGTCCAGGCCGGGGAGCGGCAGGAGGGGAGCGCCCTGCTCACTGCAGCACCTCAGTAGTTGGACTTTTAAACCGCATGCACTGCTTTATGACTCAGACTTTACAAAGCTGTTCTGAAGGGCAGCACTGGCCATGCAGTGACCGCTGCTCCACACTGTCCCAGGCTCAGCCTTGCTGTGGGCAGCTGGCAGGGCGTGGCTGCGCAGGGACGGGAAGGGAGGCCTCCTGCCCATCCTGAGGCCAGGGCGACTCCTGTAACGCAGACGAGCTAGCGAGAGCGGGCAGCCGACGTGCTTGATCAGTCTCCACGCCAGGAGCCTGCAGACGGACGCACTGGGGACGTGGAGGGCGCTAACCTGTGCTCAGGTTGGACCACGAGGAGCCGTGGTAGGAGTGACGGGACGGGCATGAGCTGGTGGGCCAGCCTGACGGCGCTGCTGGGCAGTCTCCTGGGCCTGGCCTTCTCCTGGCCTGGAGCACGGGTCACACAGTGCGGATCAGAGGAGTTCTTTATGGCCAGCTCCTACACAGAAAGGCGGGCAGAGTTTAGAGTGACAAGGAAGGTTTCATGGCTGGCTTTGGAGAAGAGGAGCTCTGGCCTCCTGCCCCTCCTTGGAGAAAAGGAATTCTAGTTTCTGGGACTTGCTTTGGGGTGAGGGGTGAGTGAGACAGCAGGACAGAAGGTCAGAGGGGACCTTGCCCTGAGGCTTCATCAGGTATAGGTTTCTGAGCCCCAACACTGGCACCGCCTGGGGCCCAGGCCCTCCTGCCTCCAGCTCTGCCCCACCCCTTCCTCATCACACCCCCGGATGGTGAGGACCCTTCGCAGTGGTGTGTGACATGTAATCCAGCAGAGCCACACTCTGTTAGGGCCCCCAGGCTTGGACCAGGCTAGAGCGAAGGACGGTCTCCTTCTCCTGGACTTTGAGGATTATAAACAAAGGCTGCAGGAATCCAAGAAGCACACGGGTACCCCAGGCCAGAGCACAGGAGCACAGGAGGAAGATGGAGAGGGAAGTGGAGGCCAGAGTTTTCTAGAAGAAAATTTTTCTGGAAGAAAAGATGAAAGAAGAGGGAAAGGGTGTGTGGCCTTCACTTACAATGCCCTTGCTCATCTCATTCTCTGTTGGGTGGTGATAGGTGATACTTGGGGACAGGGATACAGCCGGAGGCACAGCAGCTGCAAGAGTCGGGACAGGACAGAAGCTTGCTACACATCACAGCCGTGCTCAGTTATAGAGGTGTGTGCAAAACAGGCAGGTGGCCCCAGTGCCACTGCTGTGAGCAGGGGCTGGCTAGCGGGCTGCTCTGTGGGACACTGGGTGGCCTCAGAGCACGTGCTCAAAATCATGCAAATGGCCCCAGCCCCTTACCGAAGCTGGTCAGATCCCTGGAGAACCCTGGTGGGCCGGGCTGTCGGGATCTGCACACGCCACCTGCCCTGGCTCCACTGGCGGTGCTCCTGAGCCACAGTGAGGGCCAGACGAGGGTTGTGACACGGAATGACAGATTCCACATGGGCAGAGAACACCTCAAGATCAAACGTTTCCAAACTGAAGAAGTGAAGCACTGGTGACCCATAGCAATTAAGAAATACAAAAGCAGGGGCTGGGGGAGCTGCTCAGTGGTAGAGCATTGCCTAGCATGTGCGAGGCCCTGGGTCCAGTCCCCAGCACCCCCCCCACACATAAGATAGTATTTTAAAAACAAACGAAAGCATCACTGGTATTTAGATCAAATCTGGAAGTCCCCAGGATGCCTACAGTCTGCCCGTCAGGGAGCAGGCGGCAGGAATACGGGCGTCGGCCCCACTCGTTTTCTGAATGTTCCCAAAAGGGTTAGAGGTGGATCTTGTGTGATTCTAGAACAATGCAGTGTACACGTGGTGAAGGACCCAGGAATCAACACTCCCCACAGCGATCTGCAGGTGTCAGGAAACAATGAATGCACTTCTGTTCTGTATCAAGACCTTTTGGGAACAGTCTCCGGAGCACTTAGAGGCCCACGGTGAGATGAGTGGGTGGCTGTGTGGTGGGGGGGGCTGGACAGGAAGCGGGTGATCAGGACTGACCCTCCACAGGCAGAGCACGCGTCCTTGTGTGTTCCACGCCCACGTCCCCAGTGCAGGAATGGAGGCCGGGAGGCATGGAAACAGCCCCAGTGGCAGGAGCATCCATAATCGTTACTGATGAAGAGCTTGCGTCTGAGTTCTTGAGTCCAGTTCCCGTGTCCCTTTTGATTCGTGTGCTTGGGTTGGAAACAATGGAGAATCCCCAGGTCTACCAACAGTGACGTCTGTCCCTGAGCTCCAGGCCTCGGGGTCCTCCGTGGTGGGGATGAGTTGCAGATGTCCTGGGACAGAGCGGGCTTCTGGGGGCAGGGCACAAGCACGTCCCGTTCCCCAGCCGGGACTCCTCCCTCCCTGCCTTTGTCAGAGTGTGCTGTCCAGGTGAAGTGCAGCCCAGTGCAGAGGAAGGGGTTTACAGCATTGCAGGAGAGGGGAAGCGAGGCTGGAATCCATAGTTTCGGGCACCCTGGCCTGTAGTCGCCTGAAGCGATGGCCGCTTGGAGCAAAGAAGCCGCGGGAAGAAGTTTAGAGACGAACTGGAAACAAACAGCCCTTTATTCTGATAACTTTTCTCTCTGGCTCTAACTACACCCCGACACGCCGTCCACGCTCCTCTAACCTCCAAAATGGCGCAGACCCCCTCCGCAATCTCACTCAAGTCCCTCGAGATCTCCGGCCAAGTCTCGCAAGATCCCGGGCCAAGTCCCGTGAGACTACGGAAGGCGCCAATGCCCAAACATGTCCAAAGCCCGTAGTCCACCGCAATCTTAGCCATCTCCCCAAACAGGGCTCCTGCACTGGCCCTCGGAAGGCCTGCACGGCTCAGGGCGACGCACAGTCTTCCGTCAGCTGCCACCTCTGTGATCACCAGTGCTGACCACCTTCCTCTCTGCTGAGGCCAAATCCCACCTGTGCAGACACAAGAGGGCGCCGGGAAGGCCTGCTGGCTGGTGGCCCAGGAACACCCACCCAGCACCCCAATTCTCCAGTCCCTGCCCCTCCTGCACCCCAACTCGTCCTCCTGCAAACCATACGGGCCAGTGATGGGTGAAAGTGGGCTGCGGCGGGTGCCCGATGTGAAGCGGATTCTTAAACGCAGGCAGGAGTCGCTGTGCTGTGCGTGTGCCGGCTCCTTTGGAAGCGCTGGGGACGCCTGGCAACACGGCCGGCCCTTGCTGAGACCTGGAAGAGGGGCCGGGGCTCCCTTCCTCTCCCACTGCCAGCTTGTTCCATCTGGAGCTCTGGTCTCCACCAGAGGCCTGGGGATGGCACATGGGACAGCTTGGGAGTCAGGTGCTTGGGGAGGCATTCCAGCCTCCTGTGAACTCCCATCGAGGACTGTGCTTGGGGACCGATCAGGCCTCTGGGCTTGGGTTTATGACCGAAGAAAGGAGACAGACCAAGATGGACCTTAGCAGGGGGTCCTCTAAGCAAGGTCCAGATGGGACCAGGGCAGAGGCCCAGGAGGGGGGCCCTTGCACTTCACATCCTGTCTCTACAGATCACAGCAGCAACGGCCTGGCACTCGCTGCCCAGTCTTTCGGCCTCAGAGTCCTCATCTGTAGAGTAGCCTCTTGGCGTGTGTGGGGTGAACGGGGTGCACTCTGCTGCGTCTGCCCGTGGCGGGGAGCAGGCATGGTGGCATGCAGGCTGCAGTGTGGTGCAGAGCAGCCCCAAGCCTGAGGCATGCCTGTGGTTCCCTCGTGTGACCACTGCCCCGGCAATGCCCGGCCGAGTGGCAGAGAATGCCATACAGTGTGTTTGGCCGAGTTGGCACTCAGTAGGCACGAGGCCTGGCCAAGCTCCCGGGGAGGGTGGGAGCCACCGACTGAGACTCGCTGAGGCTCTGTCCGCGTCACTGCCCCAGCAGGGGCTAGATGGCCGCAGGGCTACCTCCCACTCTGCCGTGGTGCCGTCTGCAGCGGTCGCTGGCATCCCGTGGGGAGCTCCCTGACTTCACAGGCTGGACAGCTCTGCAGCCCTCCATGTCCCCAGAGGGAGCCGCCCTCCAGGCAGGCGACGCACCTGGCCCTGCTGAGGGGTGGACTGGAGAGTGCGATGTCGAGGATCAGCAGAGAAAGAGGCTCCACGTGCAGAATGAGGGGCCGCCCTCCAGGCAGGCGACGCACCTGGCCCTGCTGAGGGGTGGACTGGAGAGTGCGATGTCGAGGATCAGCAGAGGAAGAGGCTCCACGTGCAGAATGAGGGGCCGCACCTCCCTCTGGACGGGAGCTGGTGGCGTCCCAGGCCCACCCCTCCCTTCCCACGTCCTCTGGCTGTCCCCCTGACTTACACCGGGGGAGGAAGTGGGTTCCTCTCGGCCTCGCCATCCTGGAGGGCACCTAGACCTCGGGCTGCTTTCACTTTTTGATTAGTAGACCTCTTTGGGGAGCAGTTCTGCGTTCATGGAACAATTGAACAGGAAGTAGAGCGAGCGCCACCCGGTTCCCCCGGGTCAGCGCCAGCGGGGCACGTCCCTTGTAGCTGAGAAACAGAGACGGACGCACAGCGGCTCCAAGTCCGGGGTGGACATCAGGTTGTCCCTGGTGAGCAGCAAGGCTTCAGGTGGTGCCTGGACGCCCCCCAGCCTCCAGGCCTCCACCTACACCCCTCCCCAGGGCCACAGGCTTTGGATATGGCAAGAAAGGAAAGCAGTTAGGTGTAAGTAAGTACAGGCCAGGGGCACTCTCCAGGGACCCTGCGGAGCCAGGTCGGTGGAGGCGCAAGGCCAGGCTCCGCACCCGAGCTCAGGCCCTCCTGGCTCCCGCCTGCCTGGCTCCTCCTCTTGGCATTCTCCCGGGGTGAAGCCCCGCCACAGCCGCGCCAGGTGCTCCGCAGCCGCCTGCTCTGACTCCGGGCGTTCTCCTGAGGCTGTGCCCCGGGGTATGGGGAGGGGGTCGCAGCCACGGGGTGCTGCCTGTCCTGTGGGCTGGGCATCCCCACACCTGGAGCAGGAAGCTCGGGCTCACCTGACCCCTTCTCTTCGACACCTCTTGTCCCCCCTACCCCGGGGCCACCTCCAGGTCACAAGGCCCCAAAGCTGAATGAGGCCTCCTGGGCCGTGAATCAGGGGCTGATGCGCTGGCAGCATGGGGCAGCAGCTGGGGCGGAGCAGCAGCTGGCTCCTTCCCACAGGACAAGTGCGTCAGGCCCACCAGGTGCCCTCGGCCCGCGGCGCTGGAGCCAGCCGGGAGGTGACGCGTGGTGGTGGGTCCACTCTCATGTTCGTCTCCGCTTTGTCACGACAGGTGCTGGCATTGATGGAGTGGAGGAAATCAAACGCCATCCCTTCTTTGTCACCATAGACTGGAATGTAAGTTTCATGCCATGTCCCCCAGTGGCATCCAAGTGACAAAAACGGGGGAGGGAAGGTGGCAGCTTTGCCCAGAGTGAGAATCTGTGGAGACATGCAGGCGAGTCCCCGAGCACAGATGTGGCCTCCCTCCTGCCTGCCCAGCCCAGAAGCCCCTGGACCCTGCCCTGCCCGGGGACATGGCAGAATCACCTGCACCCACTCTCAGTCCGCTGGTTTCCCTCACAGCCCGGCTCTGTTGGGAAGGTCGGTGGTCAGATCTGACCACAGCCTGCAGGAGCGCCTCACGTCCAGGAAGGAGGCCGCTCTGCGTGTCCCGAGGAGGCCCTCGCTCCTTCCCTCACTCCAGGGCAACGGCTTTGGGTCCTTTCCCGTAGGACAACACACGCACACAGGATTTTCTTTTCCTAGGCTAACAAATCAATCTCAAAGGATTTTTAACAGGGTGTTTTTAAAAATCAGAATGCTCTTCCTGTAGAACAGGGTTCACCATCCACCCACCCTCCCTCTCCCTGTGTCCTCCCGGGTTTGGTGCCTCCGGGAAGCCCACCCTGGCCGCCCACCCTGGCCTTGCAGGGAACAGGTCACCACGCACGGCGCTGGGAGTGCCAGCCCTGCACGGGAGCTCCGGGCCCCCTTGCTGGCTCTGCTCCTCCCCACCTGAGCCCCGTTCGATGGGCGAGTCTGGGAGCTCGCAAGGCCTAGTTCCCCAGGGCCCACTGCAGTGAGATCAGAGGGAAGCGCGGCCTTCAGGAGGGCCGGCTCTGCACAGGTGAAACTCCCAGTTCAAAGAGCAGCGAGAAGTCAGGTTGCTTCCCCTCCCCCAGAAAGCGGACCGAACGCAGCCGTGCAGGAAGGAAGTGACCCGCCGCTGCTTTTGACGCCTCCACTTAGCGCCCGAGAGTCCAGGCTCCCGCGGCGCTCGGGCTGCCCCAGCCGCGCCAGGGTCATTGAGTGGATGGTCTCCGAGCTGGGATGTACTCCCGGCTCCCAGACAAGCCTCTCCTTGACCGTGGACCTCGCTCCCTCTGCGGGAGGGTCCACGAGGCTCAGTGCATGGATGGCCCCTCCTCATCCCCGGGGAGGGCCGGGGTCGGCTGCTGTCCCGGTGCCGGGGTTGGTGCCGTGTCTCAGGCCCTTCCTGGGCTGGGGACAGAGCAGTGGAGGCAGCACGCCTGCCCCAGGGCTGACCAGCAGGGGCCTGGCGTGTCCCGGGAGGTGCTCTGTGGTACAGGAGAGGGAGCCTGAGTGGGGAGAGGGCCTCAGGGAGGCGGCCGGGGGTGCTCCCCACCCGCTCCCCCACCCCCTCCTCCACCCCGTCTCTGCACCCGCTTCAGCCTGCAGGCGGTGCCCCGCGGCCTGTCTTCCTGGACCCCTATTCCCCAAGCACCCCAGGGCTCGCTTCAGGGCGACCTCCAAGGCTACTCTTGGGCATGGCCCTCCCGGCTGCCCTCCTGCAGCCCCTGGCCTCGTGCTCCTGGCCTCTCAGCCCGCCCCTTGCAACACACCACACGATGTCACTGCGTTCTAGTGTGGGTTATTTTCTGTCTCCTGCTCTAGAATTCAGCTGCAGGAGGTCAGAACTCTGAGTTAGAGGGCCTGGCCCAGGGAGGGGCTCCGAGCCTTCCTATCAAGTGAGCAAGCAGCGGGTGAACCTTGAGTCAGTGCCAGTGCGTGTGTGAGCAACGAAGGGGAGGGGGAGGGCCCCGAGCTCTCGGACAGGAGGGCAGCTGTGGAGGAGACCGTCCCTCCTCTCCCTCCAAAGACCATGCCTGAGAACCGAGAAGGGGCATTGTTTGGGGGTCAGGCGGGGGAGCTGCAGGTGTGGGGGAAGCTGCTTGGAGTGGGAAGTCCTGAGGGCTGCAGCTGGAGGGAAGGGAAGTCCCCAGCTGTGCCCCGGCAAGTGCCCCCACAGAGTGTTGCCGCCTGAAGCGATGGCCGCTTGGAGCAACGAAGCTGCGGGAAGAAGTTCAGAGGCGAACTGGAAACAAACAGCTTTTTATTCTGATAACTTTTCTCTCTGGCTCTAACAATGACTAACACGCACCACACACCACCAAAATGGCGCTGACCCGATCAGCAATCTCGGCTCAAGTCCCGCGAGATCCCGGGCCAAGTCCCATGAGACTACGGAAGGCGGCAATGCCCAAATCTCCATGGCCCATAGTCAACCGCAATTTAAGCCATCTCCCCAAACAGGGCTCCTACAACAGAGGACTTGGCCAGGAGGGACCTTGGCAAGTGCTACACACAGACGCTGCTCAGCCAAGGAGCGGGCGGCGTCTCAGGGCTTGCGGTTGGCGTGGGGCAAGCCTGCGGGTTGAGTGGGGCACCCGGGAGAGGCCAGGCCTCCCGGGCTCTGGGCAGAAGCTGCCTGCCTCCCACAGCCGCAGGCGCCCTCCTCCACTGTGCACGCTGGTGCGTCGGGCCTCCAAAGCCGGGAGCCGTCTCTGGTGCAAGCAGGTGATCAGATCCCTGCACTGAGGAGGTGTTGTTTCTGCATAGTTTGAAGATTCTTTTTTCTCTTGGCATTTGGTTTTGTTCGTCTTTGGTTTCAAGAGGCCCTCCCGTTCCTTTAGGACCGAGTATACGTGCTGTCATCTCTGTCCTTGCGGAGGACACCCAGGTGGAGACTGGAGGGGTGGGAGGATCTCTTTCCATGCAGAGCTCTGAATCACGGCGGTGAGGAGCTCCGAAACAGCCCTCTGGCGTCTGACGAGTCGTGCTCCGCACCTACCTGGGCGGAGGTGTCGTGACACGACCTGGACACACCGCAGTGTCCTCCAGTGCTCGTCCCTGGGGTGTCTGCCGCACCACAAGGCCGTGGCCCAGAAGCAGGGTGAGCACCAGTCGGAAGAGAAAGGGTGCCCGAAGGAAGGCGCGTGGGATCCGCCCGAGGGGCTGGGGACAAGGAGGCCTGTGCCCCCGAGGCCACGGTGCTGGAGACGTGGAGTCTCCAAAGACGCACCAGCTCCAGGCCCACGTGCTCCTGGCATCGCGGAGGCCTTGCTGCGATGTGACGGACGAGCCCTCCACCTCTGCCGTCCTGTCCCCCCTCACAGCAGAGGCCCCGTCACACACCTGTGCTTTGGAAGGTTGACAAGAAAGACTTTTATGTGCTCTTGTCTGGGTGTGCGCGCGCAGGTGTCAGCAGCTCAGGCTGACGGCCACAGAGCAGTCCCCCGTGCAAGGACTGTTCCCTCTGCAGGGCGCACACTCAGGAGTGACAGAGCACAGTCCCTGGCCGCTGGACTTCTGCCGGGGACTCTATCCAAGCACTCGCCTCAGGATCCAGCTGGAAAAACAGAGGGTGTTTGTCTTGCTCTCTGCAGTCTTCTGTGGCCCCAAACTGCCACAAGATCTTTTTTTAAGCAAACACCTGTCAGCCACCAGCTGTCCCATGGACAGTGACCTGCTGGAACAGAGTGTGGGTCACCAGTGGGCCTGTGCTGCCTTTCCAGCTGCCTTTGGCACCCGGCACGCTAGCACCAGCCCAGAGCTGCCTTCCAGCCTACGGGGCTTGACCAGCTAAGTGAGGAATCACAAGTTGGTCGTAGACGGGGAGCTCTCGGAGGGTCTGGTGGAGTCCAGCACGTAAAAGCCGGGCTTATTCCCCCGTGACTAAAGCAGTGCTGAGGACACAGGACTCGGAGGAACCCAAAAGAAGCTGCGTGAAGGCAGTCGGGCCGCCCGAGCCCGAGGTGGCTCCCGCCCCAGCAGAGGCCGTGGGCGGGACAGCTCTCCGGTGGGTGGAGAATGATGCTCCTGCTCCACCAGACATCTCTGTCCTTGCAGAGGACGCCCAGGTGGAGACTGGAGGGTGGGACAGGGTTCCATAGGGAGAAGGACATCTGCTCCTCAGCTTCTGTCTCCAGAACAGGGCCGGGCCGCAGGGCAGCTACTTGGCCTGCATTTTGCAGTTACTTTTGTCATTACTGTTACTAATTGATAATTAATTATCTCTGTAAGTGACTTGTGCTTGTGTTGCTCCTTTTACATCTCAGAACCCTTCCAAGCACACCGTCACTGTTACCCTGTGAGCTAGCAGGGACTCCTGGGAAAACTGGGCACGGAGCAGGGAGCAGTGCCCCGGTTGCTCAGTGAGCCGCAGCGTGTTGCCTGGTGCCCGTGGCCGCTGTGCGCTTGGCAGGAGGAGGTGGAGGGCTCCAGGCCACGGTGCCTTGCTGTCGGCGGTGCACAGGAGAGGGCTCGGGGCAGGGCTGCAGCACGAGGCCTCAGTCACACGTCTCCACGCAGCTGTTGCTGCCACTACCAGCAGAACAATTCTCTCCATTTGTCCCTGCGTTCAGTACACCAGGAGAGCCGCTCTTTCAGGGACCCAGCAAGGACTCCGTGCAGTGAATAGCCACCCTGTGGTTCGGCAGTTCTGGGAATCCACTTTTGTAGACTTGCTTACAGCCGGGGTTGACCCGGCAGCTCGGCCTGCCCCGCACACACTGCCACGTCAGCCCCACCGTGGAAGCCAGTGAGGCCCTGCTGTTCCCCTCCCTGAGGCCGCCGCTCTGCACCACGACTGCTTGCATATCTGTACTGTGCCCTTTGTCTTATTGGAACATGCTAATTTTGAAATACTGGAGCCAAAATTATGCACAGAGCAGATGTCAGGGTCTGTGACCCTAACGAGAACCAGCTTCCTGCCTGTTGGCCAGTCACCACTCCTATTTCACTCCCTCAGTCCTTTTCCTGCTTATCTGAGGGTCCTTTAGGTGTCCGTGGAGCCTAATGCGCCTGCTCCGTTTCCTCCCATGTACTCACAGGATGCAGAATCCACCTCGATGCACAGCCAGATCTGGGTCCCCGACACCCTGAGACAAAGGAGATGATTTAAGAGGGTGCCTGGTGAATTGGACCATGACACCCCATTTTCTTGCCACAGGGTGGGCACGAGTTGTTCCAGAGTTCCGGGGCAGGGGTCTGGGTCTGCATGACGAATGCAGGCACCTCGTCAAGCTCAAGGCCTAGGGAAAGCCGGTGCTGCTCCCCTGCAGGCCGGGCCTGTGCACCGGGCTTGCCTCAGGGGCAGAGGCAAGATCTCCGCCCTCCCTAAAACCTCAGGCCCATTCCTAGGTTTGGAATCTGGGAAAGCACAGCACGTACAGTGATAGCACACATTAGCACCTTCCAGAATGTTCATGCGGCAACAGGAAGAAATTGAGCCACCGTCAGTATTGCAGCAAGCTTCCAGGAAGCCACCAAAGGGCAGAGTGACCAGCTCCACATGGGCCTGGGGCCGCGCAAGCCTTGCTGCCTGCAGAGACCAAACTGAAACTGTGGCACCAGCAGGGGATGGAGGGTGTGCTGGCCCCCAGGGGACACAGTGTGTCCACGGGCATGGCACACACACGGACACGGCCCGCACACGGACACGGCAGGGTCCTGCTGCACCGAGGCTGCCCTGTCCTTGGCAAGCGCCCCAGCTGCTCATGCCTGCCTGCCGCTGGGCGGGTCAGGATCTCCACTGGACAGTGGCGCCCAGCAGAGGTCGGAGAGAGCAGGCAGGAGCAGGAGCACGCTGTGCAGGCTGCCTGTGGACCCCGGCTTGTTCACCCAGCCTACAAGGTCTGCAAGGTCACCTGGTTCTGTGACCTGATCCACTCAGTGGGACCTGCTGGTGGCTTTCAGCACCAGGCTTTAAGGGTGCAGAGGGAAGAGGAAGTCATTGGCACAAGATAGGGCAAAGCCCAGGACGAGCTCTGCCAAGTGCTGTGGCACAGGGGCCCGGTGGAGGTGACCGGGCAGCCACCTGCTCTGCCTCCGTTCATCCTGAATGCTGATCCCAGCCCACCAGAGGCTGTGCACACCCTTGCTGGGGTAGCAACCTGCTAACGACGGATCCTTTTTCCTTCTGGTTGAATCTTGGCCCTCCTGGTGTGAAGCCCCTGAGCCGCTGGCCCCTGAGCCGCTCGGGTGTGGTAGGTGGAGGCTGGCGGTGGCCGCACACAGAGCTGTGCGTTCTTGGGCACCTGAGTCCACTGGGCTTCCGCTTCCTTGTGAAGTGATGTTTCGTCCCCTGCTCCTGACAAAGGAGGGGTGAGGGACACACAGCCACCTTTGTCCATGTCGCTGATCTCCGTAGGGAGGAGAAGCTGGCTGTACAGTCGCCCTGTTGATGGACAGACCACAGAGGCGGCAGGAGCCAGTGGGAATGTCACGGCAGAAGACGTGTCTCCAAAGAAGGGGCCGAGGAATTACCAGCAAGAAGGGGAATTGACTCGGGGCCGGCAGGGTTCTGGGCACATGTGATGGAAAAGAAATTCAGCGTGCGCTGAAGGCAGGGGCTGAAGTTTACTTAGGAAGGCAGATTCTGCTCAGGGGACTGTGGGAGCAATCTTGACAGACATGGCTGTGGCCGGGCAAGGAGCACACTGTCAAGGGGGGCCCTCTCTAGAGACAGCAGCTGTGGGTGGGGAGTTGGTGTTGGTAGCACAGGCAGCCAAGGCCCTGTGGCCTCACTGGGCTGTGGATTTCAGAGTTCCCACAGGGCTGCAGGCAGGGCTCAGAGGTGGCTCCAATGTCACCCGTGCAGGTAAGACACTTGTGCCCTCCTGTTGGGAAACTGTTGCCCCACCATGAAGAACACTTGGCACAAGCCCGTCCAGCTCAGCCGCGGCCTGCCGTGTGTCTATATGCAGTAGGCAGTGCGCGTGCCACGTGCACCGCGTTGTGTGGCTGCTCGTGCGAGGACATCTAACAAACCGACATCTTACACGTGCTCGTGCATGGGGTGCGGCGAGGGCTCCCACAGCCGCCGTCTTCTCTTGCAGAAGCTGTACCGGAAGGAGATCAAGCCCCCCTTCAAACCAGCAGTGGGCAGGCCCGAGGACACCTTCCACTTCGACCCCGAGTTCACCACGCGGACGCCCACAGGTGGGTGCCACGGCCCGTCTTCCAGTGCGGGATTCTCTTCTGACCCGTAGGACAGAACCGGGAGCCAGGGGCTCCGTGTCAAGGACGCTCCTGTCATCCTTTTCTGTTTGGATTTCCTGTCCTCTGTGCTCAGTGATAAAGGTTTAAGTGACAGAACTGACTCCCTACTGTTCCCCAGGTCGCATCCACTCTGGAGACCACCAGGGAGTTCAGTAGACCCCGCTGCTGGCCCGGACAAGCCAGTGACCGCCCTCTCAGGAGAGACGGGGCAGGTCGCTCGTGCAGCTGGGGTGTCCTGTGGGAGGAGGGCGGCTGTCAGCTAAGTCTGTGGGTTTGTGAAGGACATTTATTATCCATGTAAAACGAGCCTGTTTGGAAAGTTGGGTCACTGCTAGATCTTGACATGACAAGGGACACATAAGCCTAGTTTTGTGGTGTGTCTAAATGGCTCTGGTGTCTGTAGACGCCCTTTGAGAGTTGGCATTCTGGGGTGAGGCCTGCTGTGTGCTTGGCAGCCGTGGTGACTGTCTTGGTCTGCTGGCCGTCAGGACAAAACACCACAGCACAGCACGCGTCCTCAACGGCAGCTGGTGACTGTCTGGAGGCTGGCTGTCAAGTTCCAGGAGCGCCTCTCTCCCTGGCTTGCGGATGGCCACCTCACAGTCTCCTTGTGAGCTCTGGTGTCCCTTTCTCTTAAGGACACCGGTCCTCCTGGGTCAGGATCCACCCTTGTGACCTCATTAGCCTTCGCTGCCCCCTCAAGGCCCTTCTCACATGCAGACCTGAGGGTTGGGCTTCCGCATGTGGCCTGGAGCTCCACGCGTGGCCCTGGCAGCCGTGGCCAGGAGTCTGCAGGAGCAGCTCCTGGCCCCTCCGCTAGTTGGGTAGCCAAGGCATGGGCACTGACGATGGGCTGCTGGGGTCACCATGCTGTCCTGCTGGGAACCTGACATTTCTATGGTGTTTAAAAGGTAATCATGAGACAAGAGATGATCAACTGCAAGTAGCAACTAGATAAAGCTGAATAGAGAAGCCACTTAGCTCCCTCTGAGTCCAGGCTGCTGGTGAAGTCCTGGTCTCTGGCCCCTACCCAGGCTTGGGGCAGGCATGAGTCGTGTGCACAGGGAGAGGACTCTGGGGCCTTCAGAGGGTCTTTTCTTGGCCTAGGACAGCAGACTCAGGCATCACAAGCTGGGAGTCGTGACCAGATTGCCTACTCTGCCTTATAACTCCATTGAGTCCTCAGGGCCACCCAAAGCTGTCATTAGTGGCTGGCCGGAGTGACAGCGACCCTTATTTTTGGGCCACTGTTCTTGCGGGATTCGATGAGGCTGCCAAGGAGGAGGAAACTTTGGGAGCTGGGGTCAGCCCTTCTCATGGTGAAGTTTTTAACCCAGAGGAGAATTACTTTAAGCTTCCAAGGTGGGAAGGACGGAGCAGGGTGTGGGGATTCCACCCTGCCTCTCCCCACAGGTCACCTTGAGCACACCACTGTTCTCTTCCTGTGGTTGACCTGAAGGGGAAAGGACAGGCAAGCAATTAGCCCGAGTAGGAGAAGGCTCCTCTGAGCCTGCAGACTGCAGAGTCCTGCACGGGAGGCGCCTGCGGGTGGGAAAGGCCACATGTGGGCCTCGGGGAAGAAGATGCTGATGCCACGGGCTCTGAATTACTCCCAAATCTAAACCCCAGCACAGGGGGCCCTTGTGGCCATGGCCTCATTAGCCCTTTATGCACCTAAAGAATCCAATTTTATTCTCATATTAGCCTAAGGAAAACACAATTAGACACAGTGCATTCCAACACTATCCAGAATTGGATTTTTATTCCTTGCTATTTCTAATTCTCCATTCGGTTTTACTTAAAGTTAATTCATCGTGCCACACGGTTTGCCCTAGAGGTGGGCAATGATCGAGTGCTAAAGGTGCCTAAATGTCACTCTGGCTTCTGTAAAGGCTGGGGTCTCCCCAGCAGGTGAGCTGAGTGCCCGCAGGGTGGAAGAGCTGCCGGGGCTCGGGACACGGTGGGTGTCTCTCACGGTGGCCTCAGGCTCCGCTGAGCTAAGGTCAGGCTGGCTTGCTTCCCCAGCTCATGTGCTGACTGGTGAGAGGTGCCAGCCAAGAGCTGAAAGCCGTCAGACATGCCAAAGATCAGGAAACACTCCCCAAAGGCTGCTTGTGTCCATACTTTTTAATTTCCTTTATCTAGCTTGTATTTTTGCTCTTTAAGTACTGGGCTGAAATTCTGCGTCTTTACATGATTGTAAAGCATTCTGTCTGTCCACACCAATCAAATGTCAGCTTTCTATGCTTTTTGTAAAGACCACCCTGAACCTCAGCAGATTGACTGCTCTTATGCCTTAGCTGTCTCTCCTTGTTCTGTGCCGAAAAGCAGAAGTGGCCAACTTAGGGGCAGCGCTGTGCTCAAGCCTCTGGGTTAGAAGTGGCTGCTCACCTGACCCACAGATTTCCCCTTCAGTAATGAAAGTGCATTCGTTCAAGTTAACATGGCTGCACACACACACACACGCGCGCACACACGCGCACATGCACACGCACACACACGCACATGCACATGCACACACTCTCACTATAAAACAGACCCTGATCTATGCCCAGCCCCTACCCTTGTGCAGCTCTGGAGAATTCCCAGAACAGGCTCAGGTCCTTGAAGCTAAAGCTGGCGTGCTGCCTTGGGGCTTGAAGGTCACTTACCCTGTGGTGCATGCTTTGGTCAAGCTGCTTTTTTCTGGTAGATTTAGTGCAGCATGAGGGAGCTTGGGTGGTTTTTAAGAGAAGCAGACCTCAAAGTCAGGGTTCTGTAATGGTCAGAGAAAGAAAAGCCCACCGCACACAGGCGGTATAGGAGCCCATCCCTCTGGAGGGCCCCGTGCCGTTGGGGGGCCGCTGGCCTCCAGTGGGGGTCGCCACCTGCCCCCTTGCACAGGGCACATAGCTTCAGCCCTAAACACTGAACAGCCCTGCCGTGGCTTCCGGTTGAGCCCCCCTAGGCTAGCACGTGAGGAGCTTATTTCCAAAAAGTCAGCCCTGGCCACGTGATTTGGGAGTCACGTGAGCCTCGTCTGCCTGGGCCACTGTGAAGAGGTGGGAGTCCGGGGCCGAGGCCTGGTCTGCTCCCTCTGGTCCGCATCGCTGAGACTGTCCCTGCTTCTGCTGATGGTGAACGTGGAGTGACGTCAGCCTCGCGGCAGCCACGCTTTTGAACAAATCCCCCAGAGCTCAGAAAAAGCAGACCACAGGAAACAGCCTCTCACACTCGCGCCTCGCGAGGCTGGAGCGACTTTGCCCAGACGCCCTTGAAGGGCAGCGTGTCGCCCGCCCCACAGGAGCAGGGCGCTGGGACCGCGGGAGGTGCTGGTTCTGCAGCTGCATCCCTGCAGGGGCCCCCTGGCCGCCCCGTCCCCTGGCAGTCCTACCCGGGGCTGTTGGCAGAGGAGGAGGCCGTGGCGTGTACGCAGCTGAGGAGGCAGGAGGCCCAGAGGTGCGTCAGTGGCGGTCTTGACGCTTTTGTTCTAGACGTGGTTGCCACGTGAAAGTCAAACCATTGACACCTCCCAAACTACAGTAGCTTCCTGGGGCTCCGGGCTGTCACACCTCTGTGTCACCCTCCAGCACGCGGAGGGCCACCTACGTGTGCGCTGTCCCTCCTTCCCGAGCTCACTGCTCCCGTGAACCTGAACCTGCTGCTGTTGGTCTCCTGCAGACTCTCCCGGTGTGCCCCCGAGTGCCAACGCTCACCACCTGTTCAGAGGATTCAGTTTTGTGGCCTCCAGCCTGGGCCCAGAGCCCTCCCAGCAGGACCTCCACAAGGCCCCCGTTCACCCGATCGTGCAGGTAACTCCACCCTCCCTGGGGGGCCAGGCAGGGGGGCGCTGCGTGCCGAGGGGAGCTGGTGTTGGGCACCTCGCCTCCCCCACGTTCCCGTGGTTGCTGAGTGTGGCCGGGGGGGTCCCCCTGGAGAGCCAAGCCATTGCTTGTCTCTGTCTCACGCACGTCTTCAGGAGAATGCCGCGGTGGTGCGTGCCAGGGCCCTCGGGCCAGGTTTGGGCGCCTTCCCCGTGGAGCGGAGGCGGAGCCCAGCAGGCAGCGTGAGGGGCCAGACCCAGCAGGAGGCGGCCCTCCCACTCCTGCCTGGCTGTGGGCGGGGCAGCAGCTCTGACCGGCTGTCCTTGAAAGGACAGAGCGGTCACCTGCGCCACAGGGCCAGAGCGGTACCATGTCTCTGGGAGGTCGATGAAAGATGACATTTTTATAAAGAGTTTTCCACTGTGTGAATGTGACCAGAACTCCGAGAATTCTAGAAGGCAATTAGAATCAAGCTTATTTAAGAATCTGTCTCTTCAGGCCACGTGGGTGGCCTTGGACCCCACAGCGTTCTCTTTTGCCTTGTGGGGAGTGGTGGTGTCTGTAGGGGACACTGGATGCAGCCGTGTGGGGCTGTGTGTCTCGGATGAGAGTGCACTGGCAGGGCTGCTGGGGGGGGGGGGGGGGGTCGGAGGCAGGTGGCCCCGAGACTCCGGCGTCAGACCTGGACGGAAGAGCCGCGTGCCCGGGTCTCAAGCACGTCTCCCCTTTGCTTCTGGACGCTCAGTATCCCAGCTCTTAAAGAGGAATGTCTGGTCAGTGGACACAGGATAACTGGTGTCCCTGTGTTGAGGGTGAGCACGGAAGCGGGGAGGTTGGGACTCAGATCTAGTACCTTCACTAAGTAGCTCCCACCTGGGGCCAAGGGCTGCTTTTTTCTCTCCGGGGCCTCTTTCCTCCCTTCTCCGTGAGCACCCGCAGCTCTGGTGCGGGAGGCTGCGCGTGCCTTTGCACAGGAGTGCTGATGGCCCTCCCTTCTTGGCCTCTGCAGCAGCTACATGGGAACAACCTCCACTTTACCGATGGCTACGAGATCAAGGAGGACATCGGGGTGGGCTCCTACTCCCGTGTGCAAGCGGTGTGTGCATAAAGCCACTGACGCAGAGTATGCTGTGAAGGTAAGGCCAGCGCAGGGCAGAGCCTCCTGGGCAGGGCGAGCTCAGGGGCAGGGCCTGGTGTTCCTGGGTCTGGATCCTGGGGAGTCTCATCTCTCCTGCCCTCCACCTGACCACTGCGGGAGCTCGTGGGAGAACGGGGACGGGTGCCTGTCCAGGCACACAGGCATGCTGGCCCTGGAGACCTGGGTTCCACCGTAGGCAGGGGAATGTCATTTATGCTTTGAAACGTGTTTCCCATATGCTTGGTGAGCTTACATGGGCTCAGAATTTTCTGTGTGGGTCATTTGTTGTAGAAATTCAGATTGTGTCCCCAGTGAGTGGCAGCCGTCCTAGAAACAGCTGCCCTTGACAGCGGGTCCAGAGAAACAGGCCCATTGTCACAGCTCGGCAGCCCCGAGTGGTCAGCCCTGTTCTGCGCCCCTGCAGAGAAGCCGCCATTGTCAAGGGCATGGCGTGTTCTTGCCAACATCCCACATCAGCTCTCACGCACAGGCCGTCTGAAGCCGGCTTTGTTAGAGTGCTATGACTCGGTCCCAGGATGCGTGGAGCCCGTCCCTGTGGAATCTGTGACAACCCTCCCTTCCCCTCGCTCCCTGAGCGCAGCCAGGCACCGTGCTGGCGGGCGGCAACAGGCAGGCCTTCCTTCTCCTTTGTGCAAGTCCTGACACTCCCGGGGCCACTCCAGCTGGTGGACACCAGGGGACTTCCCACATTCTTCCTGAGACCCGGTGGGTCGTAACCCATCTGCAAGATGCTCACATCGATCCACACAGGAAGGAACAGGACCATGGGTAACCTTGGGCTTCTGGGCAGCATGCAGCGCGGGGCCAGCCCCAGGATGCCCGGCTACTGCAGAAGCGAGCGTGAGCTGCTCTGCGGTGGCAGCCATCTGCTTCCCTCAGGGCTCTTTGGGCCCCCTTCAGAGATGGCAGAGCTGGCCGTATCATGGCAAAGTGCCTCTCTGTCACCAAGCTGCACTGGCAGACCTCAGGTGGCCCTTGTGTCTCATCTCGACATTTTCCAGGTAGAAAGTAGTGGAGGATTTGTCGCTCTTTCCACATCAGCTGACTGGCTCCGGAAGGGAGCACTCCGAGCGCAGTCCAGCGCATTTCCTGCTGTCACAGACAGAGGGACACAGCAGGCAGCTGCTTGGCGTGCGGCTTGGATCTCATCAGCAGAAGTCCTGAGGCTCAGTCACTTGAACTCACCACTCTCAGTAGCCACCGGAATGGGTCACAAACACAGCCGTCCAATTCCTGCGTGGCTCATGGATGACAAGGGACCTGCTTCGTTGTGAAAGAACCCATCGGGCCAGACAGGGCGCCCTCCCCGTCCCACACACAGACGCCTCAGAAGCCCCTGAGGAATGAGTGGGAAGGAGGATGCAGCAACCGCGACTGAACAGGGAGCACTGTGACCAGGACAGTCGTGTGTGGGATGCCTTTGCCCCAGGGGACGCTGGCAGTGGGGGAGACAGTTTGGTTTGCACAGTGGGGACAGCAGATGGCACTAGCGCTGGCGTGTTCGGGCCCGGGATGCTGCTCAGTGCCCTGCTCCACACAGGACACCCCCTCCCCCCGAATTATTCAGCCCATGGCATCGACACTGGCACATTGAGAATCCAGCCCTGAGTGTCCGGGGGCAGCAGGGAGCTCTGTGGAGACCCTTATGCAGATGAGGTGGACTGCTTTGCTCTGCTGCTCCTAGTGACTCTTCAAGAAGGGGGATGAGAGCCAGGCACGGTGGCGCACGCCTGTAATCCCAGCACTTGGGAGGCTGAGGCAGGAGGATTGCGAGTTCAAAGCCAGCCTCAGCCATGGCGAGGCACTGAGCAACTCAGTGAGACCCTGTCTCTAATAAATACAAAAAAGGGCTGGGGATGTGGCCCAGGGTCGAGTGCCCCTGAGTTCAATCCCCGGTACCAAAAAAAAAAGGGGGGGATGATGATCTGACTAGGAACTCCATGCCAGGGCAGTCCTCCCTGTGACGGAGCATGGCTCAAGTGTGGGCTGTTCTGGGAGGAGGCCAGCCACCGGCCACTTCTGCCAAGGTCGAGCCCTGCGCAGGGCGTGCTCAGGATCACAGCAGTGCCCACCTTGGAGCACCGTCATGTTTGCATGATCACTTCTCTGTCTCACCCCCCCTGCAGATATTGTCACCATGTAATCTACTCTTGAGGTCACATTGAAACCAGCTTACCAGGTGTTCCCAGTCACCAAGGTCTCTGGTTTTGCATACGTTCTCAGCTGCATTTTCAAGCCGAGTCCCCGCTGCCTGCCGCGCACCGTGCTGAGGGCTCTGGAGAGCGGTGGCTGTGGCTGGTCCTGAAGGAGCGGCCACTCGCCGTCTCTTACCCAGACCCTCGGCAGTCGCCCAGCATGCTGCAGGGACTCGACTAATGACGGTCGAGTAGAACTCTGAACTCTCAGGCTTGGTCCCTTTCTGTGGACGTGGGCCAACGCAAGACCACCGGGTGCTCCGTGGGGCAGTGCGGCCTCGGGTGGAAGGGCCAGGTACCCTCCTCCTCACAGACCGGCCCAGGCTCGACTCCACGCGGGTGCCCCCAGCAGCCAGCCGCGTTAGGACGGTGGGGGCAGCAGCCCGCCTGGCCTGAGCACCTCCTCCTCCTCTGTGACCTGGGCTCAGCTGCACAGGGAGCCCTGTGTCCTGCAAGCTGAGCCGTTGTGTGGCGACAGACCTCTGAGGAGTCCGTGTGAGGCCTCCGGTGCTTTATCTTCAGGACCTGCCCAGGAGGCTGGCGTACAGGACCGTGAAGTGACAGGGCAGGACTGCGTGCATGTCAGACACGGGGCCTGCCTCTGGAAGAGCTCAAGATGGAGTTGAAGGTGGAGTGTTGAAGGCCACTGTGGCTGAGCGGGATGAGAGGAAGGAGAAGGGGGTTTGGCTGTATTTGGAAGGAAGCTGGTTGGTATTGGTGTGCCATCAAGGGTGCCGTACTCACTTTGCAAGAGTTGAGAGAAGGAGTTCCTTGTTTTTCTTTTGTTCTCAGGTCTTTGTGGCTTGACATAATCCTGCACATGTTCTAGACAGTCTGTTTTGCACAAATGGAAGGATTCCCAGCCATATATTAGAGGCAGAAATTCAGAGGACTGGATAAGCGTGTGTGCACAGATCAGAGCAGATCTGCTGCAGAAACCTCCACAAACTCGCAGCTTCTCCCAGGCCTGGTTCCAGTGCTCATGTAGCTGGCCGTGGAGCTGACTTAACCAGCCAAGCCCAGCCCAGCCTCCGCGGCCTCTGTGACAAACCACCACATCAGGAATTGCAGACGGAGCAAAGAAGCAGGAGCAGAATTGCTACTGCGCGAGGTCATCCCAGGTGCTCTGCCGTGCAGTCACTGAGTCCCCAGTGTACCACTGAGTATCCCTGGACAGCGGAGACCCACCCAGGGTGACCACTGTGGAGGACGCCCTGCTGGTGAGTGGGCAGCCAGGGCCCTCCTCGCCTTGCCCTGTGCACATCCCTGCCTCCCTCCCCTTAGGATCAAGGAGCCCACCATTCTGTCCCGCTGCGTCTTTGGGGCACTGCGTGAGGCCCAAGTCGTGACGGTGACGTGGGGTGGGCTGCAGGCGGCTTCAGAATCAACGAGCCCTGTGCCTGCGAGAAGAGCTGCTAGAGGGCTGTCACCGGCAGCTGGGGGCTCTGCCATGGCCACGTGTCCTTCCCCAGGAGTCCAGGTGCAGCCGCAGACACCTGGCGCTTCCATGGCCGGCTCTGTGTGCTGCCGTCCGTGCTCCACAGCCACGTCAGTCACGTAAAACGGGCGGGGTCTCAGCCTTCCTGTGCCCAAATCCGCCTCCCGTGGTCCCCTCACTCGGGCAGGATCCAGTCTGGCTTCAGCCTGTAGGACCCAGGCTGCCCGCCGGCCACGTCTCCTGTCCCACGCTCCTCTCACTGGACAGTCCCAGGCATTTCCTCCTGTCCCTGCACCTAGGACTGGATTCTCTGCACCTCACTCCGGCCTCCATCACCTCTGCACACAGGCAGAAAACCTCACCTGTTGCCGCCTGAAGCGATGGCCGCCTGCAGCAACAAAGCCGCGGGAATAAGTTCAGAGGCAGACTGGAAACGAAGAGGCTCTTTATTCTGCCAGCTTCTCTCTCCGGCTCCAAGAACACCCCAACACGCAATCCACACTCCTCCAACCACACCACAAAATGGCACCGACCCGATCCACAATCCCCCGGCCAAGTCTCGCGAGATCATGCAAATGGCACCGACCCGATCCACAATGTCCCGGGCCAAGTCTCACGAGACCATGGAAGGTGGCAATGCTTATGGCTCACAGCTAACGGCAATCTTAGCTATCTCCTTAATTAGGGCTCCTGCACTCACCCAAGGGGACTGTCCCTGCCTCTCCCCTGCTGTCCCACCTCGTCCGTCCTTCCTTGTGGTGCTTGTCACCCCACCTGTGCTGTCCTCGTGCACCGCCTGCCTCCACAGCCCCAGCCAGGTGTCAGGCCCAGGGACGAGGGGCCGCGCTAGGAATCGTATTTCCACAGAACAGGAGCCGCAGCCAGACAATGGCACATAAGCTTCAGAAACTGAGCAATGTCATCATTCTAGTTTCCTCAGGGCACGTTTTGCCTTCACAGTGTTCCTGGCACAGGAACAGCCACCCCTTCATTAGCAGCCCACTCCTCGCTGTGGGGAGGTTTGTGGGTGGCCACGCTCCTGGAGGGAGCTGGTGCTTCAGGCCGCCGTGTGTGCTCAGCGGCATGTCTGTGCTGTGTTGTTAAGGCCCGTGCTTGCTTGGGCAGAAGAGCTGAATAGAGATCCTCCCAGTGGTGCCAGCGCGCGTGTCCCCAGTTCTTAGTCACAGTGGTAGGCATGGCCGCCAGGCACAGGGCTGAGCCGCCCCCTCTCCCGCGAGGGGCTGTGCTGCTTGTTCACACAGGCGTGTAAAACAGTGTCCACGTGTCTGTGCTCGTTCTCATACCGTGTATGTAATTTGTCAACCAAAAAAGAAACGGAATTAAGACACATGCTTGGCCTGAACAGAGCTTATTTTTAGGACTGATTGGCGTGGGAATTCTAATGGTTTCCACCAGGAAAGCACTGGGGCTCTTTTTCTGTCGTTTGTTTAAACTAACTTTATAGGAGGAAGTCTGTCAGATTTCTCAAGCAGTTTCAGGCTCTGCTACCTCGCTTCTAATACGCCCCAGAACCTTCCAGAGGGTCCGTCCCTGTGGGCCTCGGGGCCCGGGTGATGGAGAGAGGAGAGAAGGATGGGGGTGGAGGAGCAGACGGCAGGACGGAAGCTGGACGAGTGTATCCGTGGTGGCACCGTCTCCTCATCAGCTGCCTCTTGGACCACCAGGAATGACACTTGACACTGCGTGCTCCACCTGCCTGGAATAGCCGTCCATCATGATATCCATCACACCATCCATCACGCCGTCCATCACGACGTCCATTACGCCGTCCATCAGGCCGTCCATCAGGCCGGCCGCGGTTGAAGGCGCTCCGAGGGAGGTGGAGACAGTGTGCTACATAGTGACTTACCTGTCGCAGGGCAGAGTCGTGTCCCGTGGGTGCCCTTTCTGCACAGAGGCAGCCAGATGAGAGCCAGGAGAGGACAGGAGAGCCCCCCGGCGGCCCCCTCTGTGGCAGACAGTGGCATGGAGTGCCCTGGAGAGTGCGGCCGTGTCCCTGAGCATGCCCACCACGACCCCTCCCCAGGTTCGTCAGGATGAGGAAGCTAAAGCCGGATCATTCAGAACAAGGACTGATCCACCGCAGCGTGCTGTTGCTGGAAGCCAAGCGACAACATCAGTCCCAAGAAAGCGACCCCATGGAGAGGGAGCCCTGGTCCTCGCTGCACGGCCCTTCCCCGGCACTCCTGAACGGTCGCCCGCCCCAGCTGCCCGGCAGTGAGGCACACCTCGCCCCCCTCCCACGTGGCGGTGGCTCTGACCTGGCTGCTCTCTGGAGGCTTGTGCGCAGGCGTGGTCCCCAGCGCAGCAGTGCAGAGCGGGGGCCTGGGGAGGGGCTTGACGCCCTGGGGGCCGATCCGCTGGCAGAGCCACAGCCGCAGGATCACAGGCAGGTAGTGAAGCCACAGGAGGGGACCTAGGTGGAGGAGGTAGGTCACTAGGTGTGTGCCTGGGAGGGACGCCTCGTCCCCAGCATCTCTGCCTCCTTGTCCCCATGTCTCCATGAGCTAAGCAGCTCTGCTCGGCACACCCCCCTCCGCACGATGCACTGCCTCACTCCAGGCCCAGAGCTGTCGCCGCCTGAAGCAATGGCCGCCTGCAGCAACAAAGCTGCGGGGATAAGTTCAGAGGCAGACTGGAAACGAAGAGGCTCTTTATTCTGCCAGCTTCTCTCTCCGGCTCCAACAACACCCCCACACGCGATCCACACTCCTCCAATCACACCACAAAATGACACCAACGACGACCCACAGTGTCCCGGGCCAAGTCTCACGAGACCATGGAAGGTGGCAATGCTTATGGCTCACAGCTACCCGCAATCTTAGCTACCTCCTTAATTAGGGCTGCTGCACAGAGCCATGGAGCCCGCGACCCGGAGCTGAAACTGCTGACCCGTGAGCCTCAGGAGGCCTGTCCTCCAAGCTGTCTTCCTCAGGCGTTTGCTGAGCCACAACAAGCTGCCAGGCACACCCTCGCATAGCTCGCCCTTCCTGCAGACAGGAAGTGGAGATCCAGCAAAGCTCTCCCAAGAGAGTCACAGAGGAGAGCCCCAGGCTCCGACAGCCTCGGGGTGTGAACAGGTCTGGTCTCTGCGTGCGGTCGGCGTGGCCCAGGCGGGACTTGAAATGACCCAGGTTAGGGGAGGTGGGGCGCTGGGAGGGTGGGGATGCCGCGCGTGGCGTGTCCCTTCCGGCCGGGGTCTCTGTTCCCCCACCGGCCCCTCCTCGCTGCCCCGTGCCTAGGAGCCACACCCACGCGTGGTGGCCTTGCCTCTGGCCTGCAGGCATTCTGCACTGGCACATGGGACTGCAGGAGTGGGAGCACGGGGCTCCCCGCCCAGCAGCCGCTCTGGCCTGCAGGCCTCAGGGCAGTGACTGCTCCCCGTTGCCCGCCCCAGGAGCTGCGGGTCGCTTGCCAGCTCCCTGAAGCCCTGCCACACGACGGGAGCCTGTCCCTCAGCAAAACCTCCACGGACCCCCTCTGTGTGTGACATCTGATTTCTTTCTGGGGCCTCTAACCAAAATGTTTTCTACCCTGACACTAAAGGAACATCACCCTTCTATGTGACTGGCTTGAAGGGAACGTTCAGAGATAAAACCCAAAGTGACAGGTCACAGCCATGTCGTCCCTCCTGAGATCATAGGATGGCTATATTTCATCACTGTCACAAGGTTAACCCACTTGTATCGAGGGCTTTCTGTGTGTCAGCTGGGGTACAGAGAGACAGATACAGGCAACTTGATCTTGATGGGGCCCCATGAGACGCCCACAGTTGTCCCAGACTCGGCAGACGAAAACCCGAGGCTCAGAGAGGCCGGGTACCCACCAAGACCCCGGCGGTGTAGACAGCGAAGCCAGGACTTGGGCAGGGCAGGCTGGCCCCAGGACCACAAGCCACTGCTCCACATGGCCTCCAGGGAGGGACAGACCCCTCTCCACCTGCAGCCCTCAGTGGGAGCCGGGCCTCCAACACACAAGGCCGGGCGGCCAGGCCACTGTGTGCTCTCCCCTCAGCTGACCCCGCCTCCCATGGGGCGGATCAGACCTTCAGTCGCGACGGCGACTCCCACTCGCAAAAGGCGCAGCAGAGCCCAGAGCCGCGCGGGCCCTTCAGCTCCTGTCCACACAGTACCTGCCCCACGTGGTACCCCTGAGGACTTGGACCCAGCGTCCTCTCTTATCTTCCTTCATTTCCCCCAGTGCCAGAGAAGGCTCAGGACAGCTGGTCTGTTGCGTTCAGAGGAGCTTCGGGGGTCCCACCAAATAGATTACTTTAGAAAGCTCAAATATCACATTTAAAATGTCATGAGAAGCAATGCACATGCTCAAATGTCTTATCAGATCGTGACGAATCAGTGGCGTGCTTGCTCCTGGGTGTCAGGATCCAGTGTGGCTCACGTTAACACACACATTCACTTCTTCCACAATCTTAAAATATTTTTGAAATATCCTTGAGATCTTAAAGTCTTTAAAAACCAACTGTCTACAAATACTATTACTGTATATCAATTTTGTGACTTATAACTAAAGAACACATAATAAAATAGATACTAGGGTGAACACGCAAGTCAGCCACGTGCAATCTTCAGTGGTTTATAATAATCACATTGTTCTCAGACCTGATTTTTTGAATAGATGATACATTTGCATAGATCAGAATTCACAAATTGTGCATGAGGGTACAGCTAGGTCTCTTGCCCCTGGCCCTGGCCCTGGCTCCCTCCTCAGGGGAAGCTGAGGTCATTCGGCTTTTCTTCCCTCCAGGGTCATTTATGCATACACAGGAAGTGGACGTGTCTATTTACATTCCTTCCCGGTTTTAAAACAGGTGACAGCTAGGATGCACCTGTGCTGTGTCTGCCCTTCTCTTTGCTTGTCCTGACAAGTGTCCCTGGCTGCAGGGAGACGCCTCCTCTTTCTTGTTCATCTGCACCCTGTTCCTTTATGTGGGGACCGAGCGGACTTAGGCCGAGAGTGCATCACTCTACCGTGGAGTTGTCTTTGGAGACAATGACATGAATGTATTTCAGCCTTCTCAGACTGCAAAGAGAGACCCCAGCCCAGGGGGATGGGGTGCCCACAGGTAGTCACATTGGAGGAGTTCAGGACCCGGTTGGCCACACCCCCATCCCAGGGCTGCAAAGACAGCTGGCAGGACTGGTGGGCCACGACTTGTTCAGGAGCCTCTGCCCAGTACGTATGTGCTTTCGGTCGATGCCTCTGTGTCGGCTTGCATCAGAAATGCAGTAGTCCTGGTGCCAGCTAGAGCCTTAGCAGAGTAAGATGCGGCTGGGCAGAGAGATTCTGGGCAGAAAGGGAGCCGCGCTGGTTCTCCTACGCAGCACCATTCACCGTTAGGGCTCGCACAGTGTGGCTCGCCGGATCAGAGCAGGCGTGGGCTCGGCAGGGCTCTTCCTGGGTGGGGAAGGGAAGGACACTGCTGGGCGCTGGTCACCAGCCGTCAGGCGAAGGCCAGCCCAGCAAAGACTCCAGACCACGCGCAGAACTTCCCTGGGCGTCCTCGGGTGGTGGAGTCAGAGCAGAGCGCCACAGCTTGATGGTGGCGTGACCGCCTTCTCCAGAGCGAGCGTCTTAGGATCAGGTGGACGCGGGGACAAGGGTGCTGTGTGTTGGGGCTCGGGAGGTGACTTCTGCTCTGAGTGTGGTTGCAGCACAGGAGTGGGGGCTTCTCACGAACGGCCCCTCCCCGCCTGCCCCGCACACGGGAAGGGGAGGCATCGGGGCGTTGGCTGTCCCGTGCCCACAGGGACCGCCTGTTCCAAGGCAGGCTTGATTCTTGACACTGGCAAAGCCATCCATTTTCCTGGGGCAAAGCAATTTCTCTCAGCTCTCCCGAAACACTGGGTGTGATGCTGGGCGGGGGGCACTGAAATGAGAAAGAGTCTCCCCTTGTCTCAGCCCCAGGGCTCACCCAGCCTGCAGTGCCAGGCCCAGCGTCTCCGGGAGCAGCTCGCGCTTCACCTTATCCTGCTGCTGGCGTGGCGCTCACAGAGCAAGGCGGAGGCCCCTGGCTGGAGGCTCAGGCCACTCAGGCTGGTGGTGGGAACACAGGTTCTGTGACTCGGGGCGCGTGTAGCCCCCCGCGGTGGCCCTTCTCCACCAGCCATAGGACACCTCGAGCCTGAAGGCTTGCACACGTGATTCTTAACGTATCTCTATGCTGCCTGAGACAGACAGTTCAAGGCTGGCCCTGAACTTGGAGGAGAGGCTGAGTGGTCTTGGTGGGGTGAGGCTGGAGGGCATGGGAAGGGGAGGCAGTGTAGGGAGGCCAGGTAGGACCCCAGTCTGAAAGGGTCCTGCCGCCAACCCCTCACGGCCACACCATGTTTTGTCCAGATCATCGACAAGAGCAAAAGAGACCCCTCGGAAGAGATCGAGATCCTCCTGCGGTACGGCCAGCACCCGAACATCATCACCCTCAAGGACGTGAGTGGCCTCTGCGCCTCCCTCTTCAGCCCACACGCAAGCCCCCCTTTACTCAGGGCCGCCTCCACGGGTCTGCAGCCCCTCCCGCCCCGAGCACTCTGTGACCGGTCACCCCACCTTGCTGGGCCTGCATGCACCTCCTGAGGGTAGCCCCCCACTCCTTCCAGATCACATGATGTGGCCTGCTGCCTGTCCTCGCTCCTCACTGTAACAGGGGAGGAGGCCCGGGTGCAGGCGGCCAGCTCCAGGCCCCGTCAGACCCTCTCAGTGAGGAGGTTCTGGTCCCTTTCCCTGGCCAGCAGGAATCAGCCCCCTGGAGCGGTCAGAAAGCCCAGGAAGGCCTGTGGGGTGCAGGACTTGGGGCTGGGGACAGGAGGCGATTCTCCTCCTCCCCCCCCACTCAGGTCCAGAGCCGCTAGGGCTGGGGCCACCTCCGTGTCCTCCAGGTCCTCAGGCCTCAGCTCATCCCGAGGAGCCTGAGGAGCAAGTGCCTCAGGTGCCGAGAGCCCGAGCGGCTCGCTCTGGTCCTGGGCTGCGACTGCCTCCTCCACACAGGCCGGTGCTTTCCGGGGCGTTCTTTATCATGTCACCTTCTCCAGCAGAAGCTCCCCAAGCCTTCCAGCCTTCTGCTACATTTGGGGTTCACAAGGCCAAAAGCAGACACACCAAAAAACACGAATAAAAAATAAAGTCATGCCAAAGTCAACTTTACATCTTTTATTAAGTTCGGTCAGGCAAATTACCTCAGCAATTTGTTCTGAATATACGTCGCTTACCTGATGACTGGTGAGCTAAAGTGAGCGTGTTTAGGTCTGTTGCTTCATTTTGCATCAAGCTCTCCGGGCTTGAGGCTGTGGCTCCTGTGTGCCTGGTGACTGGGCGCGCGTGGTCTTCACACACGGGTGGGCACAAACGTGGCCAGAGTTTCTGTTTTTTTAATTGAGTTTTTGAGATTAAAGCCAGCCTAGACAAAAGCCGCTGCCTCTGTCACTGCCCTGGAAGGAAAGCGCAGCCCTCGGGCCTGCTTGCCGGAGTGTGGTGCTGCAGTCGCGCTCCCCGCGTCTGCCTCACCGCGGCCAGCAGTGACCCTGGATGGCCCACTCCAGCCAAGCCCGTCTGTCACAGGAGCGTCCACAGGCCCCGCTGGCCCTGGCCGCAGTTGGCGGTCAGGCACCAGGGCCCTTTTCTCCCCAGAGCCACCTGGCCTGGCTGGACCAGATCCCAGTCTGTCCCCCAGCTGCTCTCTCTGCCCGCGTCACCAGGGCTGCCTCCCTGGGCTGGCTGTGAAGAGGGCCGGCCGGGTCCTGGAGCTCTGTGCGCCCCTCCGGCCCCCAGGTCTACGACGACGGCAAGTGCGTGTACCTGGTAATGGAGCTGATGCGCGGCGGGGAGCTCCTGGACCGCATCCTGCGCCAGCGGTACTTCTCGGAGCGCGAGGCTAGTGACGTGCTGTGCACCATCACCAAGACCATGGACTACCTGCACTCCCAGGGGGTGAGGCTGCAGGGCGGGCGCGGGCCTGGGTGCTGGCAAGGCCTGGGGGGGGGAGCCTGCAGGAGTCCTGGCTCCCGGGCGGGGTGGCCCGAGCTCCTCCCAGGCCACGGCCCTCTGCCTACACTGGGCACAGGGGGTAGGGAGGAAAGGCCTCTCTCCCCTCACCCACCTGAGGCTCGTTGGCAGAAGGTCTGTAAAATAGACTGGTGGGAGGCCAGGGAGCAAGAGAGGAACAGACATTTATCCAGGGCAGCAACTGGGCAGGGGGCCCTGTGGGGACACGTGGGAGACGAGGGCCTGTTGGCACTGCCCGTTCTGTCCCAGGCTGATAAGGGTCTAGATTGGCGTTTTTGAGGTGGCATGTTCTGCCACCTATCTAGGGTCTAAAATCATTTGTACCCAGGGTCTATCCTAGAGTTGAGTTAATAAATTTGCTTCTATCAACTTCAGCCATAAAAGCAAGAAATTCTCTGGCCTTGATAAAAAGAAGTCTATGATTTTCATTGAGTGGGTGTGCACACGTGGTCTTCACACACGTGGCGGGCACAAACATGGCTAGAGTTTTTGTCTGGCAATGCGTAAAGCTGGATTCTCTAACAGATGCCTAGGACACTACCTGAGAGAGGGCAGCGGAAGCTGGCCTTCACATAGCCCTCGCACATCCCAGGCTGAGCTGAGCTCATCAGTCACTGAATCCCAAAGTCCAGGCCAGGTCCTTTGCACAGACAAGGAGACGAGAGCGCAGGAAGGCTAAGGACCCCACCCCTGGTCACACACTGGCTGCAGATGGCGCTTCTAGCCCCCAGACCCCAGGACGCCTTCCCTCCACCAGCGTCTCCTTCCTTCCCAGCTTTCTCACGAAGCCTGCTCTTCTGTCCTGGCCAGCTGTGTCCGCGGGTGTGAACTTTTAAAATTCATCATCTCTGAACTGTCATCCCAGCTGCTGGGGAGGTTTAGGCAGGAGGATCACAAGTTCAAAACCAGCCTGCGTCTCAAAATGAAAAAGGGGCTGGGAATGTAGCTCAGTGGCAGAGCACTTGTCTAGCACACAGGAGACCCTGGGCTCCATCACCAGCACCTTTTAAAAAAATAGTAGTCATCTCCAAAGAGGAAAATATTCTCCCAGGACCAGGGCCACACAGTGGGTCCTTTCTGCAAGGTCTGGGTGTGTTAAGCATGGTTCCCCCAGCAGTCACACTGGAGGCAGCCCCTTGGAGGAGGGTCTTGCAGGTTTCTTCTGTTTGATGGGGGAGATAACGGGACTGAATCCAAGACCCTTCACATCCTCGCCCTCAGGAGGCCTGAGACGGAGCTTGATTGCCAGAGTGTGTCCCTTTAATTTCCCTCATGGGTCCTCTCCCCGGTTGTAGCAGAACAGTTGGAACATCCAGGTCCAAGCCAGGAAGGCACACGCCTCATGTCCTCACAATGGCCCTCTGTCCCCTCAGAAGACATTGCTTTGTGCCCTAAATAGCTGCTGTGCTTTGAAGTGGCGCCAGCACTGCCATTGTGCAGCTGTCACTGTCCTGTGGATCATGCTCCCAGTGCAGACGCCTCGCACAGCACAGATGCGCTTGCAGAGTGTCTGTGTGGCCCTGAGTCGCGGCCATTGTCACCGAGTCAGCACAGTGACAGTAGCCACTCGCTGGTGCACCCCAGCACCTGCAGTGCCTGGCCACAGTGGGTACAAGGCTCGCAACCTACTGAATGAGTATGTCCTCAAACACTTTTGTTCCTGTTACCTGACCTCCCCTTTGGGTAGTGGCGCACTGAGCCGTCCCCTTATCTTTGATCGGTACTTGTTTATTTATTCGCTCATCCAAGCCTTCATTGTAAAGCAAGTGTGTGGGTGCCTGGTCTTGAGTGACCGGCATGAGTGAAAGGGAGACGGGGCCTCTGGGGCACGAGCCTCTGGTCACACAGCTGGCTGGCCTGCTGCCCCTGGACCTGGCCTAAGTGAACGGTTCCCTCCTGGGCCCGCCTGCTCTCTCCTGCTCACGCTGGCCTGGTGCTTCCTGCCCTGCAGGTTGTCCACCGGGACCTGAAGCCAAGCAACATCCTGTACATGGACGAGTCTGGAAACCCCGAATCCATCCGGATCTGCGACTTTGGGTTTGCCAAGCAGCTGCGAGCCGAGAACGGGCTGCTCATGACGCCCTGCTACACAGCGAATTTCGTGGCCCCTGAGGTAAGGCCCTTCCCACCCGAGGAAGACAGGCCCTCCGGCCCAGGGAGGCGCCCTGCCTCCCCCACAGCCACACCCGCGGGAGGGCTGCTTCTGCAGTGGCGCCAGGAAGTCCCAGTGAGAACCTGCCGCAGGGAATCAGGAGAGCAGTGCCCTTGGCATCAGCCGCCCTCGACGGCCACTCTGGCCATTTTACTTTCCTGTTTGTAAAGACTTTTAAATGGCAGTGTCTCAGGTAAAGCGTGCAGAGCATTTGGATCACATCTGCGTATTTGCTACTGTGAGGAGCCAGGGCGGCCAGGCCTCTGTCACAGCAGGGAGACGAGGCTCGGGTGCTCTGTGCACTGTGGTGCTTGCTCCAGGTGTCAGCGGCCCGGCTCTCAGAACACTGGGGCCCTGGCAGATGCCCTGGAGGCTCGCCCACTGGCCCCGCCCTGCCCCTCACTGCAGAGCACCTCGCAACGCCTTCTGTGAACACCCTTTACAAGCTCACTGGAGCCATGCCTCTGGGGCTGGCGTCCCCGGTGTGTCCCTGAAGACCACTGTGGTGGGGACACGGGGGTGGAGCCGCAGGGCTGGGGTGACGGAACGCGGGATCAGAGGCCGAGAGGGACTTTAGACTCTGGATTCTTCCAGTTGGAATTGTCACGGCTGCTCTGGTGCAAGTGTGGCTGAGGGCACCGCGAGTCCTAGGGAGGCGGGCCTGGCACCTGCTGGGGGCCCAGCAGAGGACGCCCCCAGCCATGGCCCCAGGCCTCCCGCCCCACACCTGGTGCCGGGCTGAGCTGCAGGAGGACAGCAGCCGGGGCAGTGGCCGGGGGCACCGGGAGGTCTCGGGAGCTCTCCCCTGCGTGAGCACCCCATGGCCCCTTTGAAACCGACCTGGTCGTAAGCCCCCACTGATGCCTTACATCAGAGCTAGCATTGGTGGTGCTGCAGAGGGGAAGTGGCTTTTCCTCAACCATTACCAGGTCTTTATTGGAATGAACCCTTGGAACAAAGACAGATGAGCAAGAGAAAAGCAAACAGGCTTGGTCACGTCAGGTGTGGGAGGCGCTCAGGCAGCGGGTGTTCTAAGAGCTGCCCAGAGCTCTGGCTTCTAGCATCTTCCACCCAGAACAGGGGTTTCTTAGGGAAGTGACAGGACAGAGGAGCACTCGGAGCCCCTGGGCAGCCACTGAGGGGAAGGAGACGACAGCAGATGTCGGCCCTTGGTGACGCTGGCCCGTGCTGTGCTGCACATGCAGGCCCAGGGACGTTTTGTCTTCGTGAACCTGTGTCGTCTTCCAGGCAACTCGAGGGAGGACAGGCGCTCTCCTGCTCTGCCTGCTGGGCTCCGGCTCAACGGCCTCAGGCCAACGAGGCGTGATCGGGAGGCACCTTCTGGCGTCCCAAGGCCTCGGGTCTGCTGACTGGAGAAGGCCTGTGCTGTTGCGCGACTTGGCCATTCTTACAGAGCACTGCTGGCACTGTGTCCCTCGCTCACCGTGTGGACGGGGTGCGGACCGCTAGCCGCGTTCACAGGTGCAGGACCGGCCGCTCCGCTCGCTCAGCCACCCGAAGGTCACCGGCCAGCAGCTCATGAGCTGCAGCTTGCACCAGAGCTGCTTCCGGGTGTGCTGGTCGCGCCTGCGCGTCCCCGCACGGCTCTCGGGCCAGCAGCTCACGAGCTGCAGCTTGCACCAGAGCTGCTTCCGGGTGTGCTGGTCGCGCCTGCGCGTCCCCGCACGGCTCTCGGGCCAGCAGCTCACGAGCTGCAGCTTGCACCAGAGCTGCTTCCGGGTGTGCTGGTCGCGCCTGCGCGTCCCCGCACGGCTCTCGGGCAGGAGGCACAGACGCGGGCAGGCTCCTCGCCCTCCTCCCGGGGAGCCGAACGCAGCTCCTGACCCCATGTCCAGTCCGGAACCCTAGGTCGTCCTTGGCCATCCCTGCCACTCTCTGCCACCTTTGCTGCTATAGAGGTCAGAGGCTTGCCCTCTGTTGGAGTGCGTGACGCTAGCCACCTCAGTGCTCCTCGGGTCACACGTGCCTCTGCCCACACGCAGCAGAACTGAGGGTGTTTCTCCACTTCTGTTCACAGTAGCCCAGAGAGAAAGCCAGGCAGGGCCCATCGTGCGAGGGTGTGTAAACGACGTGTGTGGACACGTGACAGAACGTCACAGCAGGGGGACCTGGCATGTGCCACGTGGATGGACCTTGAGGACATCACAATAAGTGAAATGAGCAAAAGGCATAAATCGCATGGCCCCATCACATGAGGCCCCGAGAGCCCGGCAAGCGCGTGCCCTGTGCGCTCTCTGAGGGCCTGCCGCGGCACGCGGGGCGTCTGCCCTGGGAGCAGGGGGCCTGTTGGAGGCGAGGACCGCCCTCTGCCCCACCCGCCCCGTGTCCCAGGTAGACACGCTGTGCACTTGGACGGGCCACTCAGCACCTGCTGTCGTCCCTGCCTAGGTCCTCAAGCGGCAAGGCTATGATGCGGCGTGTGACGTCTGGAGTTTGGGGGTCCTGTTGTACACCATGCTGGCAGGGTAAGGACGGCCTCGCGGTGTCGGCTTTCGTTCCTCCACAGGAGGCAGGGGCCTCCCTGCTGGGCCTACCGACACACGTGGGGGTGGGCGCCACGTGAGGCAGCACGTGGGTTTGGGGTGAACCGTCTCAGACTTCCCTGCCCCTCGGGACAACTGAAGAACAAGAATAAAAAAATGCAGCTGTGCCTTTTCCTCCAGTTCAGCCTGTTGACAAAACACCCAGCCTCCCGCCTCTAGTGCGCGTTCTCCCTGCCCCACACGCCGCTCGAAAGGAGCCGCGTCTGCCCTGCGAAGCAGCCTCCTGAGCCGGGGCATCCGCAGAGGCCTCGGGGCAAGTGGCCTCTCTGGAGGTGCCTGCCAGCCACCCAGGGGCCAGTCCACAGTGACAAGATGTGTGGCTTTATAGCAGGACCCCTTCACTAGCTCTGAGCCCAGGGCTGAGCCCCACCCCTGTAAGCGAGGAGAGGCTGCTTCTAGCCAGGAAGGACGCGGGTCCTGCAAGAGCCGCTGCTCCCAGCGTTGCAGGTTCGTGGAGCCCCCGGTGGGCCCAGACCCCGGCCTCACGGGAGGAGGCTGGCCTGGCGCAGGTGCTGCAGGGTAAACCTCCAGTTAGCATCCCCCGCGGGGGCAGGCTCTGTGGTCGGTTCAGCAGAGGAGCACAGAGCTCTTGCTGACCCCACGGTCACTCTGCCTTCTCTCGTGCTGGTCGCATGGTGCCGTCTGCCTGGCACATCGTGTGGGGGTGGCTCGTCGCCACTACCGTCCCCTCCACTGCATTAGTTACCCATTTTGCAACTGAGGCTCAAATAACTGATTTGTCCAAGAACCTGGAGCCGGTGACGGTCAGCCGTGGGTCTCGCACCTTAAGCCTGGGCTCTCGTCACCGCGCCACAGAAGCTGCACCCCCAGCACAGCCCCGCTCCGGCCACCTGGGAGGCCGCGTTAGGAGGCACCTCAGGCTGCACCACGAACCTGGGGCTTAGAGAACAGCGGGGGAAGCAGACAGTCGTCCCCTCCACACGAGGTGTCCGCGTGGACGCCGATCGCCAAGCGGGACTCACTGCGTGAACCCACCCCCCACGCAGGTTCACCCCTTTTGCGAACGGGCCAGACGACACGCCAGAGGAGATCCTGGCACGGATCGGCAGTGGGAAGTATGCCCTCTCCGGGGGCAACTGGGACTCGATATCCGACGCAGCAAAGGTGAGTGCACGTGCAGTGCTCCTGCCTCCCTCGCCCGGACTTCTGGGGACCCGACTGCTGGGCAGGCAGCTGAGGTGCCCTCCACACAGGCCGTGGGGTGCTCGTTCTCCTGGGGTTCTTAAGGCTCCTAGCTTAAAACCACTCCTGGTGGAGGAAGTGGGGCAGGACGTGGCAGAGGTGATGGTGGTGTGCATCCTGTGCAGGTGACACTCGTGGGTGTAATGGAGGCGATGGAGTGGAGGGCCCCTGGAAGTCACAGCATTTGAGGTCCCATGGGGGTGAGGGGAGGTAGTGAAGGTCCCATGGGGGTGATAGTAAATAGTGGAGGTGGCAGTAGTGGACATCCTGTGGCGTTCCTGTGGAGGTGATGGTAGAGGATAGACAGGAGGTGGTGGGCAGGTGATGGTGAAGGGAAGGCAGCTGGCCTCTAGAGCACTTCCTGTCTCCCAGCCGTGACCCCGAGGCTCCTGGCTGCACACCCACTCTGTCTGGAGTGCGTAGAGGAGCTGCCTAGGTTCTGGTCCTCTGCTCCCAAGGCCGAGCCTCAGGCCGAGACCAGGTGCTGGTGCCTGTTTGGAAGGTGGTCTTGGGGACCTGGACAGTGGCACCTCCGGGAGGAGTTGGGGAGGTTCGTGTTCTCAGACACTGAAGGGCCTGGATCTCTCTGCAGGAGGGCGCTGTTGCCGCAGGCAGCATTTCCCCCTTGAGGTCACATCCGCCACTTCTGGGACAGTCCTCCCTCACGTCAGGCGCGCCCCCTGACCCTGTGTTCATGGTGAACGTGGTGCGGGTGCTAAAGGAGGGAGAGTGGAGAGAAGGCGGACCTTGCCCTGCTCCTCCCTGCCTTGGGTCACTCCATCTGCAGAGCAGGGAGGTGAGGCCCGCCTTCCTGGTGACGGGCAGTCGCAGAGCAGATGCACCCATCACGCAGACGCCCCAGGACTTATGTGCAACGCAGGTGTGCACTGCACTCGTGTGTGGCCCTGTGGGAGGTGGACGGCTGTCTCCAAACACTGGGAGGGGTTTCTGTTACCACCTTACAATCAAGTAGGAACTGCCCTGATTGGACGAGGCCCCTGGCGTAGGTGGTGGCTGAAGACGGTCAATCCTATAGCTACTGTGACTTGTAGTGAGTGTCTGCAGACAGTCCTTACCGAAGTGTCACTCCATGCTGACTGGGCTGGTTTCTCTCTGTGGGCTGCTCATCACCCCAGCTTCTCCCTTTGGAAGGGTGTCACTTTATTAAAATAGCACCTCAGCGCCTCTGTGCACCCCTGAAGCTTCCAGAATGGGAAGACTGTGGAGAAAGGCCGGCCTCCCTGGAGGCTGTGTGGTGGGACAGCCCACGCCTGCGGGTGACGAGGCTTCCTCCCAGAACCACTCGGCTGTGCCTGGGGCGATGCTGGGCGTTGCCTGACCGTCCACACCCTCCCTCTGCTGCCCACAGGACGTTGTGTCCCGCATGCTCCACGTGGACCCGCAGCAGCGCCTGACGGCAGTGCAGGTGCTGCGACACCCGTGGATCGTCAACAGGGAGCTCCTGTCCCAGAACCAGCTGAGCAGGCAGGACGTGCACCTGGTGAAGGTACCAGCTGGCCCGGAAACGCAGAGCAGGCCTGACACCTCGGGTCCATCCGAGGAGGCCAAGCGTGCCTGGGAGTCACCAGTTACAGGCACAAACGGGCGTCCGTGGGTCCTGTCTGACCTTTGGTCACACACATGCAGTCACACGCAGGAGAATGTCTGCAGGTGGGGGTGGCAGGTGTCACGGCTGGAGGCCCAAGCTCCAGAGCCCTGGGTTCTAGACCAGAGGTCTGCAGAGGTCCCCGTCCCCAGCACAGCAGCCGACCCCGGAGCAGCTTCCTCTCAGGCAGCCCTGCCTCCTGACGGGCCTCTCCTGAGAGTGCACAGACCCCGTCCTGCACACTTGTCCCAGGGATGGTCCCTCCTGGCTCCGTCCCCGGGGATCAGAGCCAATCGGCGTCACCCATGCTCGTGCACACAACTCCAGAGTGACAAGCCTGGGCTCCACAGGCCTGGCACGGGCAGGGCCTGTGCTCCTGGTGCCCAGCAGGCCCCACCACAGGCCTGGCACGGGCAGGGCCTGTGCTCCTGGTGCCCAGCAGTCCCCACCACAGGCCTGGCACGGGCAGGGCCTGTGCTCCTGGTGCCCAGCAGGCCCCACCACAGGCCTGGCACGGGCAGGGCCTGTGCTCCTGGTGCCCAGCAGGCCCCACAGGCCTGGCCTCCCTGGAGCAGGGAGGGGATCCCGTCACCTCCTCCCGAGGCCCCACGTGATTCCGAACACCCCGGGCACAGCAGCAGGGAGGCTGGCGTGGGCTGGTGGCAGGGTGCCGTGGCGACGAGGCTCCGTGGCGTGGCGGCTGCGCGGGCTCTCCGGGAGCCCTGCCCCTGCTCTCAGCCACCGGGCACCACAGCTGGCGCTCGCTCAGCCTGCCTTCCTCCTGCAGGGCGCCATGGCGGCCACCTACTTGGCCCTGAACAGGACGCCCCAGGCACCGCGGCTGGAGCCCGTGCTGTCCTCGAGCCTCGCCCAGCGCAGGGGCATGAAGAGACTCACGTCCACCAGGTTGTAGCGGCCATGGCCAGCCGCCGCCCGCCCTCCCTGACCAGCGTCCTCGGGCTCGCAGACGCCGCCGCAGGGCCCACTCGGGCATCTGGAGGGACCGCGCAGCCTTCGCTGTCCCCGCGTTCCCTTTCCGCCCAGAAGGGTCCTGCCCTGGAGACTGCCCTGGCCGCGCCCCGGCGAGCTTGCCACCCGCTCTCCTGCACTCCCAGCGAGACCACTTGAGCGCACGTCACCTCACGCCGCCTCGTTGGAGCCGGGTCCTCTTGGTCTCGGGGCTTTCCGTGTCATGGCTTGTGTTTCTGGGGAGACAGCCTTTCCCGCCCTGAAGCCAGGGATCGGGCAGACCCTGCGTAGGGTCCCGTTATCAGTTGTCACAGAGGAGGACCACCGTGTGGTCCCGCCGCTGCCTGGGTGGCACTGGGGCCTCCAGGTTAGAAACCTGGGCCTGCAAGGCTGTCCAAAGAACAGTCCCTTACGCCCTCGGGCTCCCCAGGAAGGTGCGGGTGGACTCCTTGCCTCCACCACTGCCCCCCGGGTCGGGGAGCAGGTCTCTGCTTCCAGGGCCCCGTCTGCCGGGCGGAGCCAGCAGGCCGAGCTCCCTCGCCCACAGAGGCGCTCAGCGCTCCCCCACCTCGGGTCCAGGCAGCCCTCTGGAGGGCACCAGCCCCACACATGCCCACCCAAGCTGCAGGTCCTCCGTGTCCCCTCTCCAGAGAACTGCGGAGTGTGAGGAGAGTGGGCTCTCCGCCTCCCACCCTTCCTCAGGCCGTCGGGAGAGGACAGGCAGACGAGGCCACCCCGAGGCAGAGGACCCGTGTCTCCACCAGGAGGGACACCGCGTGGAGCTGTGGCTCTGTGCTGTTTGTGTTTCTGTCACGTGGATCTGTTTTTAAATCGACATTTCAGTGACGTTCAGTGTCCCTGGTGTGGTGTGGGCCCGGAGGGGCCTCGGCACAGGTGGCAGCCGCGCACCCCCTTGTGGAGAAAAAACAAACGAGAAGCCTCTTGGAGGCCCAGGCCCAGCCTCCAGGAGTGACTCCTGTGGTCCCCGAGCCCCCGTGGGGATGCCGGGACACCAAGCTGGCTGCAGAGCCTCTCCCTCCCAGCCAGGTCCCAGCGGCTCCGTTGCTTCTCTTTCCTCGTCTCGTTCACCCAGGACCCAGCTCCCTGCTCCCCAGCCGAGTGCTCGCTCTGGAGAGCACTTCGCAGCTTGGTCTACTTGTTTTCAGGCCTTAAAATATAAACGTGTTCCACAGCTTTATTCCACGAGGCTTCTTGTTTTCTCTAGAGACCCACTAGGAGGGGCACTGCTTACCAACCTGCCCACACAGTGCTGCGGGCACTCCTCGCATTTTCTCAGTGCAAGACGCTTTTTCCAAAGGGAAAACGATGCCCCATCACTTCGGGTTCTGGCTCTGAATGACTTCCCTTCTTACCAGAACCTAGGGAAAGTGCGTGGCCTCTCGGCCACAGATTCCACCCTAGAAATGAGCAGAAGGCACTTGGGTCTTGCCTGCTCCGTGGGCACCAGCGGCCCACAGCCTCTGACCTGGGTTGGTGGGTTTGCTTCAAGCCCGTGAGCTCCGAGGAGAGGACAGGCCAGTGGTGGGAGGCACTCCGAGGAAGTGGGCAGGCCGCCTGCGAGGGCTCACACGGCCCGTGCGCCCTCTTCTCCAGCAGTGCCTGTTTATATGCCTTACGCTCCAGCCACGAGCATGACACAGGGACAAGGAGGCGTCACACCAGACTCTGCCTGACGTGAGTCGATGTGCATGCCAGAGGGTGCCCGCTCAGCCCTGCCGGTCTGTAAAACACCTGACCTTCCCGCCCTCACCCAGAACAGACTGACACTTGGAGTCCTTCCACAGAAAGTCAGCCCGGAGGAGTCGTGTGAATAACTTCCAGCTCAACTGGAAAGGGTGATTTCGGAGCGGCAGGGGTGTGTAATGCAGGTGTCACTGGTCTTGCCACCGAGTGACAGGCTCCAGATGGTTTGCAGAAATGACACAGGCTCCCTGGGAGGGCCGGTAACCCTTCCTGCCCGTGCAGAGCCCGGAATCCCTCTGGACAGCACACGCCACAGACTCTGTCGTGAGCAGACCCAGCCCACACACCAGGCCTCCTTCCCTTCCCAGGCTGAGTGGTCCTTCGGGCCACCCTCCAGGGCCAGCTGACAGACCTTATTTGGGAGGAGTACCTGGTACACACCCCGGAGTCAGCGTGGAAGACCAAGGCTCGCTCGCCCCAAGGTCAGGCCTGCGTGGGACTCGGCACCACGCTGTGTGTGGGCGTTTGGAAGGCTGCCCAGCTCGGCAAGGGACAATGGCCCTAAGGTCAGCCAGTACTGCTACAGGGGCCACTTCTGAGGATGCGCCCGGGGTCTCTGCCTCGCGCTTTTCGCTCTCCGTTCCGTTCCGGACTTGCTCTGTAGCCCTCGCCTCTCCAGTCATCAGCTGGAACAGAAGAGGGCGCTGCAAGTCCCCAAGTGGTGGGGGACAGCGGAGGGGACTCCACGCGGCGTCCTGGCTGTCCTGTGGGATTCGCTTCCCCCGGCTCCTCCGACTGGCGCTTGTGCACGAGCTCAGCACCGTTCACAGCCCGCCCTCACGCCCGCGCTCAGGGCGCTGGCACGGCCGCGGTGCAGGTGTTCGTGGGCTTCCCCGGATTCCAGAACAGAGTTTTTGAATAAACATGGGTTTTATAAGGTGTGGTATTTTTCTAGTGCAGCAAAGACCTTTGACCCTCTGTGTAGTCACTAATGACAGTCACAGAGGGGCTCCTTCCTTCTCGGTCCCTCCCCTGTGTCCACTCCGCAGCCTCAGTTGCCACCTCACCACACCTGTGACAGTGGGCACGTCCCCGCTGCTCCCGATGGAGCCCCTGTGTGTGCACTCGTGAGTGTGTGCACGTGTGCAGAGGAACAGTTCCTGAGTACCTCTGCACATGGGCGAGCGTGAGCCTGTGTGTGTGGAGTGCCGGCATGTGTGTGTTCCTGCGTGTGAGCACGTGTGCACTTGCGTGTCTGCAGCATGCACTCCTGGGAGGCCCTCACACTGCTGTGTGAGGGGTGGGCGTGTCCAAGGGGGACAGGACACGGTTGTGTTGTACAGCAGAATAGATGACCCAGGGTGGCTTCTGGGACAGTCCTCTTGTGTCCTGCCACCGGCCTCGCAGGCCCGTCCTTTCTAAAGCAGAAGGAAAACATGGGCACTGTTGGTCTGCGGCCCTCCTGCCTGAGTCCTCTTCCTGCTTGGTGAACGCTGGTCAGCACATCAGCAGAACACCCAGGCCACACACCGCACACCACACCAACACGCGTGCAACCGTGACACTCACGGCTGTTATCAACGCCCGTGTGCGAGGCTGCCCGAGCAGAGTGGGGGCTCTTCCTGAACCCCACCAGACCTCTGCACAGACAGGAGTGCTGGAAAGCCTGCAGGACTGTCAGGACAAACAACAGATGCCCAGGAAGTCCTGCGCTCGCAGGACCCAGGAAGTCCTGCCTTCTGCCGCACCCAGGGGGCGCTCGCAGGACCCAGGAAGTCCTGCCTTCCGCCGCACCCAGGGGGCGCTCGCAGGACCCAGGAAGTCCTGCCTTCCGCCGCACCCAGGGGGCGCTCGCAGGACCCAGGAAGTCCTGCCTTCCGCCGCACCCAGGGGGCGCTCGCAGGACCCAGGAAGTCCTGCCTTCCGCCACACCCAGGGGGCGCTCGCAGGACCCAGGAAGTCCTGCCTTCCGCCGCACCCAGGGGGCGCTCGCAGGACCCAGGAAGTCCTGCCTTCCGCCGCACCCAGGGGGCGCTCGCAGGACCCAGGAAGTCCTGCCTTCCGCCACACCCAGGGGGCGCTCGCAGGACCCAGGAAGTCCTGCCTTCCGCCGCACCCAGGGGGCGCTCGCAGGACCCAGGAAGTCCTGCCTTCCGCCGCACCCAGGGGGCGCTCGCAGGACCCAGGAAGTCCTGCCTTCCGCCGCACCCAGGGGGCGCTCGCAGGACCCAGGAAGTCCTGCCTTCCGCCGCACCCAGGGGGCGCTCGCAGGACCCAGGAAGTCCTGCCTTCCGCCGCACCCAGGGGGCGCTCGCAGGACCCAGGAAGTCCTGCCTTCCGCCGCACCCAGGGGGCGCTCGCAGGACCCAGGAAGTCCTGCCTTCCGCCGCACCCAGGGGGCGCTCGCAGGACCCAGGAAGTCCTGCCTTCCGCCGCACCCCAGGGGGCGCTCGCAGGACCCAGGAAGTCCTGCCTTCCGCCGCACCCAGGGGGCGCTCGCAGGACCCAGGAAGTCCTGCCTTCCGCCGCACCCAGGGGGCGCTCGCAGGACCCAGGAAGTCCTGCCTTCCGCCGCACCCAGGGGGGCGCTCGCAGGACCCAGGAAGACCTGCCTTCCGCCGCACCCAGGGGGCGCTCGCAGGACCCAGGAAGACCTGCCTTCCGCCGCACCCAGGGGGCGCTCGCAGGACCCAGGAAGTCCTGCCTTCCGCCGCACCCAGGGGGCGCTCGCAGGACCCAGGAAGTCCTGCCTTCCGCCGCACCCAGGGGGCGCTCGCAGGACCCAGGAAGTCCTGCCTTCCGCCGCACCCAGGGGGCGCTCGCAGGACCCAGGAAGACCTGCCTTCCGCCGCACCCAGGGGGCGCTCGCAGGACCCAGGAAGTCCTGCCTTCCGCCGCACCCAGGGGGCGCTCGCAGGACACAGCCCCAAGACAAGTGACCTGAGAAACACACCTTTCCATATGAGCTGTCTTCTGCTGTCACAGCCAGCCCCTCCGTCCTGTGACACAGAACAACAGAACCCACTCCCAGTTCTGCGGGCCAGAAGCCCAGGGGGGCCCCAGGCCTAGAGTGAAGCTGGCTCCCCTGGGGCCTGGGAGCCGCTGTGCTCTCACCTCCAGCTTCCAGAGACCCCCGTGTGCCTGGCACCTCCTGACTCAGTGAGGACAGGAGACCCCTTCCCACTTAGTTTTTATAGACTACACAAAATGTGCGCTTATTGCAAACAAGCAAATAAAAAGAGAAAGAAAGTGCTCAGAAAAGCACACACAGGAGAACTGTGCCCTCGCTCCTCCGCCCCCCACAGCGGGGCGAGCCAGACGCTCCCTAGTGAAGATCAGCTGATCAGCCCCCTGAGCTGCCTCCGCCTTGCCGGGTCCCCTCTGTCACCTTCCCTGACGTGTACTGGTTAGACAAAGACGGGGCAAGGTGTTGGCCTGCCACAGAGCAGGCGTCCAGCGTGGGCCCGCCTCCGGCCTTCACCGTCTTTGGTCAGCGCAGTGAGGGTCTGGGCTGCCCCACTCACAGGTGAGGAGCTGGCCCTCCGGCCTGTGCGTGCTGGAGGAAGAGCCAGAGCTCCTGGGCCACAGACCCGCGGCAAGAGCCCCGCGTGCTCACAGACCCCCTCGGCCCCCAAGCTCATAGGGTGGCGGAGAATGGGCAGGGCAGACGTGGCTCCCATTGAATGTGTCACAGCTGGGGCCCCCAACTAGGAAAGCCCAGCGTTCATGGAGGGCTGCGCAGACCCAGCTGCCGTGGGCCCGGGGAGGGTGCCCCTTCATCACACGCCTGTCCCTCACCTGAGGAGGAGCTGCTCTGTCTCCCACTGTCCCCTCTGGAAGGGGTCCAGAGAGCAGCTGCGCCCTGCAGAGCTGCTTCCATGTAGGAAGTGGCACAGGTCTGCCACTGCCGTCCCAGATGCTGAGGTGAGTGTCGTGCCAGCGTCCGCCGAGCCTGGGAGAGGAGGCGCGGCTTGCACCGGGCCACTGCCCTACCTCAGGTGTGTCTTGTCGGACTTCTTGGCCGTGCTGGGGACCCAGCCCAGCATGCTCAGCAATGCAACAGACTCATGCAGCCCTGCTGTGGCACCCACCCCTCAGCCCAGCCCCCCAGCTCCCGGAGACTGTCAGGAGGGTCACCTGAGCCCTGGAGTTTGAGGCCAGGCCAGGCAACACAGCAAGACCCCATCTCAAGAAATAATTTCTAAAATCCACTTTATCATATGACATCTGTCCAGTTTGGCTATTTGTCACTTTGCTCTCGTGAGGAAGAACATCAGGTCAACGGCAGCATGGGCACGACCCTCACTGTGCCATCTCACCACACCCACCTCGGGCAGGAAAGCCCGGCTCCAGGCGACGGCGCTGGCTTCACCGTGGTGCCACCGTGTTGGGAACCAGGCCGACTGCTTCAAGCGGGTCCTGTGGCTTACCCACATCCCAAGGGAGTGGACACTGACCTTAGGGCCCCAAGTTCTGCTTTTGGACACAGGATGGACAGGGGTATTGGAAACTTCCTTCATGCGGAGATGTGACGAGACCACGGGCTCCGCGTTCTGCTTGGACTTGGGAAGCTGGAGTTGGGGTGGACACTGCCACAGGAAAGGATTGTTTCTAAATGAATTAAGATCAGAACCAGGCTCATCACACGAGTCTAGGACACGTTTTTATAGCCTAAAATTTCACTCACACATAAACCTTACCCTCGTTACAAAACGCTCCCACCAAAATCTAGAAAACCTCCAAGGAATTCCAAAACTACAAAGACCCCAATCAAAAAGAATCTTCTATGAACAGTAGCCAAAGTAATTTCTAAACCCCCAAGGGTAGTGATAAAATAGTGGGTGTTGTCCTCACAGTGCCCTCCCTGACTTCACACCAAAGGCAGCCAGAGGTCGGGGACACTCGGGTAGTCAGGGCCCTGGTCCCTGCCCCCACCCAGCCCCCAACACCAGTGATCCCAAACCACCTGCTCTCAAAGTCTCCAGGACACGTGTGAAACTCAAAGCTGACCACCTGGGTGGTCTCGCCTGGCCCTGGGGTCACCCCCTCATGCTAACCCTCTGCCATGGGGCAGTGGGGCTCAGGATGGGCTCCCCAAACGTGGCCCCTTAGCCTTCAGAACAGCGGGAGCAGAAGGTCCCTGTCACCTGCTCCCTACACCAGAGGAGCGGAGCACCCTCCTCTGAAGACCCAGGCCCGGTGCATCCACCGCCCGCCACCCATCTCCCCGCTGGGGCTGCGGTCACGCTCCTGCACCTCGGTCCACCCTTCAGCAAACCCGTGGACAAAGTGCTCAGGTCAGGAGGGTGGGAGGACACAGCTGTTCCCCTGCTACTCTAGAGGCTGGGGTGGGTGGGTTGCCGGACACCTGCAGGTCAGCGCCCTTCCCAGGACCTCGAGACCAGCACGGGCAACACGAGAGACTCCATTTCAACAGACAGCAGCGTCCTCCTGGCTGGGGCGCGGCTCCGCAGCAGGGCAGCTGCCCCACGTGCCGAGGCCCAGCTCAACCCACACTGCAAGACTGAAGCAGCACACCTCCTGGGCTTCAGGTCTTCCTTTCCCGAAGGTTTCCACGTCAGATAAAATCTATTTTAAATAAGTGTGTGTGCTATTCTTTTCATTTTTGTTTTGTTTTGTTATTGTTGTTTTTTGTTTTCCCTTCCTGGGGACAGGAGCTGGCACCAGGATGTAACCCAGGGCCTGGCACAGGCTAGGCAAGCACCGTCCCACTGAGCTACACCCCACACTCCTGCCTGGCCTCCTGAGTAGCTGGGACAGGTGTGCACCACCGCACCTACACTGCTCTCTTGTTAATGTGGCTTCAATCCCCAGCAACAAACCAAAAAAACAAAACAAAACCAGGGGTGGCCCAGGGTGCGGCCAGCACGTCCCCAGGCCCTGTGGCTCTTCTGCTAGGGAAGGGACAGGAGCTGCCCGGCACCCCTCCTCCAGGGTCCCATGGAAGGTGACAAGAGTCAGATCTTTCAGCTGTCATGCGTACGGGTGACCCTGCAGCAGGGCCATGTCTGGGCAGGTGGGAGGGGCACCCTCGAGGCCACTGGAGTGAGCACTGGCAGAGCTGTGGCAGGGCTGGGGTGCCAGGGAGCAGAGGTGCCCTGGGCTGAGCGCTGACTGTGGTCACCTCTGGCCTGTCCAGGCGCAGGTCAGAGGAATTCTCAGCTTACGCCTGGCGGCCCCCATGGAAGGGGGCACTGTCGGGGGCTTGTGCGCGAGGGTCCATCAGGGCCATCGCCCTCGTCTGCGTGAGACCAGAGGGTTCTGGGCCTTTAGCCTCAGGCCCCTGGCAAGGCTGTGGGCAGAATGGCTCTAGCCAGCACAGTGGCCGTCGGGAGTGCAGCTGGGCCAGCACAGGGCTCTGGGACACGCAGCCGCAGCTGGCGAGATTCAGAGGGATCAACAGCAGGACCAGCTCTTCCTGGCCCAGCCCAGCCCTGTTCTGGTCAGCTTTTTTTTTTTTTTTTTTTTTTTATCACTGTGACCAAAATACCTGACAAGAACAATTTTAGAGGAAGAAAATTTTCTTTGGGCTCGTGGTCTCAGAGGTCTCTGCCCACAGACGGCAGCTCCCTTGCTCTGGGCGGAGGCAGGACGTGGCGACCAAGGGCCTCGAGGAGGAGAGCAGCCCAGGACGCGGCGTCAAGGAAGCAGACAGCGCGCCACTCGCCAGCGACAAGACATATAGACAGACCCCAGCGGCACGGCCCCGCGACCCCGCCTCTCCAGCCACGCGCAGCCGCCTGTCCACTCGGGTGGCCCCGTGCACCGGGCTGGGGCTAACCCGTCCCCTCACCTCGGAGGGTCCTAGCTCCGTCTCACACGAGCTGCGGGGACAGCTCACGTCCAACATACAAGCTCTGGAGGTCAGACTGTACCCAGGAGCCCTGCAGTTCTTTGTGACTTGACTCCTCTTTGCCCCGTCCCCAGGCTGTGCCGAAGTCAGAGGCACATTCTAGAGCATTCCAGCGGGGCTGTGCAGGCTGCCCTCTGCCGCGCAGTCTTCAAAGGGCCGGACCCCAGGGACCCTGCTGGTGGTGGGACCCTACACTCACAGCAGTGCCCTCACTTTCCCAGAGGGCACCTAGCCACGTGGGGCATGTGCCCTCTCCACTAAGAGTCCACAAAGCCAGTCTCCAAGTGCCACTTCCGGTGACCTCAGGCTTGTTTCCTGCAGCCCACAGAACGTCCTCAGCAAAGTCTGAGATTAGTCCGTGCTGTCAAGTGAGGATTTCCGAATTTGCAGTGGCCGTTTTTCTCACTTTCAGTTACGCACGTGAGGGTCCATCAGGGCCATCGCCCTCGTCTGCGTGAGGCCAGAGGGTTCTCGGCCTGGAGCGGCCACCCTGTCCCAAGGTGCACCGTACCTCGCCCCTCCCAACCACGGGGAACCTGCCAGTGCTCTGCCCTTGGCACCGCCATGCTGTGGGCCCAGGTGGAGTGTCAGAGCACCCCGAGAGCTGCCCCTGCCTGCTGGTCCAAAGCCACTGATAATCAACTCCCAGTTCCCCACGCTGCCTGGAGGAGGCGCTGTCTACAGGTGGTCCAAAGTATGGGCTCTGCAGCAGTGAGGGCTCTCTGGCTGCAAACAACAGGAGTAACCGTGCGATCAAGCAGAACAAGAGTCATTACAAAGTGCTACGGCTGCTACTGGGTGCAGCTGCAAGCAGCAGGAAACCCAAAGTAAGAGAAGCTTTGTGAAGTTTTAGTCTCTGGGTAAGCAACGTTGGGAGGACGGGGCAGACTGGGAAGGCCTCAGAGGCCTTCAGGGTCCCGGGGCCCTCCAGCTCAGTCCTGGCACATCTGGGTGGGCCTGGTCCTCTTGGTTCTATCTGTGTTCTGAGAAGCCTGCTGGACAGGGGCTGAGACAGAAAGAAGAGGGAGAGGGCGGCTGTCCTTGGGCAGAGGGCTCAGCCCAGGAGGCATCGCCATCACAGCCCTCGGGCGCTGCAGGCGGTCTTTGCCCTGGCATCCTGGGCCACACTGGGAGAGAGAGGACACGGGGGGGAGGGGGTAGTGAGCATTTCCTGCTGGACGGACCTGGGGGGCCGCTGGCCATCAGACCAGGATGGAAAAGCAGCAGGGGCCGCGGCTCATCCCCACCCCTCCCAGATCAAGCTTCTCCCAGTTTGCAGAAGCCATTCAGCTGTGATCACAGTCACACGAGGGCCACACTTACCCAGTGGGAAAGTGGCTGCAAGGGACATCTTGGGTCATGCTTCTGAAAGAGGAGGGGTGAGAAAGTGAAGAGTCCAACACCAAGGACACTTTGGACGTGTGACACGCTGTGGGGTCTCGTCAACACAGGAGCAGACACTCCTCAGCCTTCCTCCTGAACTGCAGGTGATGACCTAAGAGGGGCCGTGCCAACCGCACACCATCCACGCCCTCGCCTGTGTCCGCACTGCCTCTGCTACGGCTTGGATGTGAGCTGTCCCCCAAAGCACACATGTGAGATGACGCAAGGTTCAGAGGAGAAATGACTGGCCTCAAACCAGCCACTGAATTAATCCCCAAGGGTTGACTGAGCAGCGGACACTGAAGGTGGGTGGGGCGCGGCTGGAGGAGGTGGGCGTGGGGGTGTGGCTTGGGGTCTGTACCTGGCATCTGGCAGGTGGCGTCTGCCTCCGGCCACCGCTGGGCTGCTTCCCTCCACCGCTCTCTTCTGCCAGGGTGTCCTGCCTCTCCTGGAGCCCCAGGAACGGAGCCTGCTGTCTGTGGACTGAGACCTCCGAAACGAACTCTTCCTGCCTGCAGTTGTTCTTTTCGGGCCTTTTAATCACGGGGGAGAAGAAGCTGACTGAAGCAGCCCCCCACCGGCTGCGGCCGAGCTCCTTTCTGCTCCTGTCACCTCTGCGAAGCACAAGTAGCAGTCCAGGGTCATAAAGCCTCACCCCACTCCCCAAGTCCCTGCAGCTGGCAAAGCCACCCTCACCGCTGACTGCTCACGTCTGAACTCCCTTCATAAGCCTGGCTCTCGGTGGGGAGGAGCTTGATCTGGGAGGGGTGGGGAGGAGCCGCTTTCCATCCTGGTCTGACGTCCAGGCAGGGACGGCTTCACCCTGAGCTATCCTCGTCTGCAGATCTGCCTGTTTTCCTGCAGAGACTCGCTGGCAGGACTTCAAGGTAGACACCCAGACAACACGGAGGCCTCCACACCACCTCACCTCTCTAACGGCCAGCCCAACCTCGGCCTGGAGGGTGAACTCCTGCTCTTTCTCCTTTCTATTCCCCCCCCCCCCAATTATTTTACTAGTGGGAACTTTCAGCTCAAAGAACAGAAGCCAAGCTCTCACTGCTGGGGAAGGGCAGTTAGGAACCAAACTGAGCCACCGCTTGCCTCAGGAGGCTCCCTCACCTGTCGCGTGCTCCACCCAGACTCACCCTCACCTGGTCCACGGAGTTTTACCTGGCACAGGTGGGGCAGTGAAAAGGGCAAGCGAGCCCCACACCCGGCTGCCCCTGGGAACAGGGCTTGCTTACCTGCAGGTGGGCAAGGTGGCCGCTTGCAGTTGTCACAAAACGACACTAGAGGGCGACCGTTCTTACAAGACGACACTAGAGGGCGACAGATCTACATCCGCAGAGCTAGTCCTTGCCAGGTCAGACCCGAGGACAGGAAAGCCCCTGCCCAGCCTCAGCTCTCTGATTCAGAACAAGGGTGGTGCCCAGACAGAGTCCTGGCAAGGACAGTCCAGCCGAGATCCTGCCTCTGGCGCCTTGGGCAGCCTTGCACAAGGATGGCCAATTCTGAGCAGAACAAGGAGTCTGTGATGGTCAATATCAGGAAAGCAATAAACCCACAAATCCACACACCAGCCAGGCACAGTGGCCCCACCTGTAATCCCAGGAACTCTGGAGGCTGAGGCAGGAGGATCAAAGTTCAAGGCCAGCCTGAGCAATTTAGCAAGGCCCTGTCTCAAAAAGAGGCCTGTAGATGTAGCTCAGTGGTAGAGCCTCCGGGTTCAATCCCCAGTATCACAAATGATAATAGTTAACAATCCACACACCACATGCCTATACAGGTGAAAAACATCAAGGTTATTTGAGTTCATGGGAACCCAACATATCAGCACTGTTATTCCCACTACAGGAGAGGTTTTAAATGTCTTCTTTAAGTTGCCTCCTTGTTACGGGGACACACAAGTTATTGAAGTTCTTCTTTAGTAGGCAAAGTCTTTATTTTTTAATATTTATTTATTTGCTTTTCAGTTGTACACAATGCATTTAATTCTTATGTGGTGCTGAGGATCGAACCCAGGCCGTGCCGTGCTAGGTGAGCACTCTACCGCTGAGCCACAACCCCGGCCCCAGGCAAAGTCTTTATACAACAGGTCTACAGGAAACAATTTTGAAAAAGGCTCTTTGGGCCACTGGTGACCAAAGGCCACAGTGGGAGCACCCTCCTGACACAGACTCGGGCCACTGTCCTCCACAGTGGGAGCTGTCCTGACACAGCTCAGCACTGTCCTCTTTAAAGCACCCTCCTGACACACTGCTATCAGCTCTGTCTGGACAGGTGCCACCCAATGCCACAGCTCGGCCGCTGGTTCTAGGGCAGTGGGAATGAACAGCCATCCTACCCAGACCCCTCCCTGACCACCACGGCCGCTGAGCCTGCACAGTGGGAGCACTGCTGCACAGCTTGTCATCCTGCTGCTAGGACCTCCACAGTGGGAGCACCCTCCTTACCCCCACCGTCCCCCAGGCGGCCCCCTCCACAACACCCTCCTTCCCCACTCACAGAGATCCTGTGGTCAATTTGCAATTTTCAAGTGGGACACCCTCCTGACACAGCCTTAGCATGGACCTCCACAGTGGGAGCACCCTCCATGCCAGCAGGCCTCCTGACACAGTGGGAGCACCCTCCTGACACAGCAGGGCCACTGGTCCTCCACAGTGGGAGCACCCTCCTGACACAGCAGGGCCACTGGTCCTCCACAGTGGGAGCACCCTCCTGACACAGCAGGGCCACTGGTCCTCCACAGTGGGAGCACCCCCTGACACAGCAGGGCCACTGGTCCTCCACAGTGGGAGCACCCTCCTGACACAGCAGGGCCACTGGTCCTCCACAGTGGGAGCACCCTCCTGACAGCAGGGCCCCTGGTCCTCCACAGTGGGAGCACCCTCCTGAGGGCCCCTGGTCCTCCACAGTGGGAGCACCCTCCTGACACAGCAGGGCCCCTCTGGTCCTCCACAGTGGGAGCACCCTCCTGACACAGCAGGGCCACTGGTCCTCCACAGTGGGAGCACCCTCCTGGGACACAGCAGGGCCACTGGTCCTCCACAGTGGGAGCACCCTCCTGACACAGCAGGGCCCCTGGTCCTCCACAGTGGGAGCAACCCTCCTGACACAGCAGGGCCACTGGTCCTCCACAGTGGGAGCACCCTCCTGACACAGCAGGGCCACTGGTCCTCCGCAGTGGGAGCACCCTCCTGACACAGCAGGGCCACTGGTCCTCCGCAGTGGGAGCACCCTCCTGACACAGCCTCGCAGTGGGAGCACCCTCCTGACACTGGGGCCACTGGTCCTCCACAGTGGGAGCACCCTCCTGACACAGCAGGGCCACTGGTCCTCCACAGTGGGAGCACCCTCCTGACACAGCAGGGCCACTGGTCCTCCACCCTCCTGAGTGGGCCACTGGTCCTCCGCAGCACCCTCCTGACACAGCAGGGCCACTGGTCCTCCACAGTGGGAGCACCCCTCCTGACAGCACACTCCTGCACAGCAGGCCACTGGTCCTCCACAGTGGGAGCACCCTCCTGACACAGCACGGCCACTGGTCCTCCACAGTGGGAGCACCCTCCTGACACAGCAGGGCCACTGGTCCTCCACAGTGGGAGCACCCTCCTGACACAGCTCGGCCACTGCACCCTCCTGACACAGCTCGCCACTGGTCCTCCACAGTGGGAGCACCCTCCTGACACACAGCAGGGCCACTGGTCCTCCACAGTGGGAGCACCCTCCTGACACAGCAGGGCCACTGGTCCTCCACAGTGGGAGCACCCTCCTGACACAGCACGGCCGCTGGTCCTCCACAGTGGGAGCACCCTCCTGACACAGCTCGGCCGCTGGTCCTCCACAGTGGGAGCACCCTCCTGACACTCCTGACCACAGCTCCTGGCCACTGGTCCTCCACAGTGGGAGCACCCTCCTGACACAGCACGGCCGCTGGTCCTCCACAGTGGGAGCACCCTCCTGACACAGCAGGGCCGGCACCCTCCTGGCAGGGCCGCTGGTCCTCCACAGTGGGAGCACCCTCCTGACACAGCAGGGCCGCTGGTCCTCCACAGTGGGAGCACCCTCCTGACACAGCAGGGCCGCTGGTCCTCCACAGTGGGAGCACCCTCCTGACACAGCACGGGCCACTGGTCCTCCACAGTGGGAGCACCCTCCTGACACAGCACGGCCACTGGTCCTCCACAGTGGGAGCACCCTCCTGACACAGCCACTGGTCCTCCACAGGCCACTGGTCCTCCACAGTGGGAGCACCCTCCTGACACAGCAGGGCCGCTGGTCCTCCACAGTGGGAGCACCCTCCTGACACAGCAGGGCCACTGGTCCTCCACAGTGGGAGCACCCTCCTGACACAGCAGGGGCCACTGGTCCTCCACAGTGGGAGCACCCTCCTGACACAGCAGGGCCGCTGGTCCTCCACAGTGGAGCACCCTCCTGACACAGCAGGGCCACTGGTCCTCCACAGTGGGAGCACCCTCCTGACACAGCAGGGCCACTGGTCCTCCACAGTGGGAGCACCCTCCTGACACAGCAGGCCACTGGTCCTCCACAGTGGGAGCACCCTCCTGACACAGCAGGGCCACTGGTCCTCCACAGTGGGAGCACCCTCCTGACACAGCAGGGCCACTGGTCCTCCACAGTGGGAGCACCCCCTCCACAGTGACACAGCTCACAGGGGCCACTGGTCCTCCACAGTGGGAGCACCCTCCTGACACAGCACGGCCACTGGTCCTCCACAGTGGGAGCACCCTCCTGACACAGCAGGGTCCACTGGTCCTCCACAGTGGGAGCACCCTCCTGACACAGCACGGCCACTGGTCCTCCACAGTGGGAGCACCCTCCTGACACAGCAGGGCCACTGGTCCTCCACAGTGGGAGCACCCTCCTGACACAGCAGGGCCACTGGTCCTCCACAGTGGGAGCACCCTCCTGACACAGCACGGCCACTGGTCCTCCACAGTGGGAGCACCCTCCTGACACAGCTCGGCCACTGGTCCTCCACAGTGGGAGCACCCTCCTGACACAGCAGGGCCACTGGTCCTCCACAGTGGGAGCACCCTCCTGACACAGCAGGCCACTGGTCCTCCACAGTGGGAGCACCCTCCTGACACAGCACGGCCACTGGTCCTCCACAGTGGGAGCACCCTCCTGACACAGCACGGCCACTGGTCCTCCACAGTGGGAGCACCCTCCTGACACAGCAGGGCCACTGGTCCTCCACAGTGGGAGCACCCTCCTGACACAGCAGGGCCACCTGGTCCTCCACAGTGGGAGCACCCTCCTGACACAGCAGGGCCACTGGTCCTCCACAGTGGGAGCACCCTCCTGACACAGCAGGGCCACTGGTCCTCCGCAGTGGGAGCACCCTCCTGACACAGCACGGCCACTGGTCCTCCACAGTGGGAGCACCCTCCTGACACAGCAGGGCCACTGGTCCTCCGCAGTGGGAGCACCCTCCTGACACAGCAGGGCACTGGTCCTCCACAGTGGAAGCACCCTCCTGACACAGCAGGGCCACTGGTCCTCCGCAGTGGGAGCACCCTCCTGACACAGCAGGGCCACTGGTCCTCCGCAGTGGGAGCACCCTCCTGACACAGCTCGGCCACTGGTCCTCCACAGTGGGAGCACCCTCCTGACACAGCAGGGCCACTGGTCCTCCACAGTGGGAGCACCCTCCTGACACAGCAGGGCCACTGGTCCTCCGCAGTGGGAGCACCCTCCTGACACAGAAGGGCCACTGGTCCTCCACAGTGGGAGCACCCTCCTGACACAGCAGGGCCACTGGTCCTCCACAGTGGGAGCACCCTCCTGACACAGCAGGCCACTGGTCCTCCGCAGTGGGAGCACCCTCCTGACACAGCACGGCCACTGGTCCTCCACAGTGGGAGCACCCTCCTGACACAGCACGGCCACACGTCCTGCACAGTGGGAGCACCCTCCTGACACAGCACGGCCACACGTCCTCCACAGTGGGAGCACCCTCCTGACACAGCACGGCCACACGTCCTGCACAGTGGGAGCACCCTCCTGACACAGCACGGCCACACGTCCTCCACAGTGGGAGCACCCTCCTGACACAGCACGGCCACACGTCCTGCACAGTGGGAGCACCCTCCTGACACAGCACGGCCACACGTCCTCCACAGTGGGAGCACCCTCCTGACACAGCTCGGCCACTGGTCCTCCACAGTGGGAGCACCCTCCTGACACAGCACGGCCACACGTCCTCCACAGTGGGAGCACCCTCCTGACACAGCACGGCCACTGGTCCTCCACCGTGGGAGCACCCTCCTGACACAGCACGGCCACACGTCCTCCACAGTGGGAGCACCCTCCTGACACAGCATGGCCACACGTCCTCCACAGTGGGAGCACCCTCCTGACACAGCACGGCCGCTAGTCCTCCACAGTGGGAGCACCCTCCTGACACAGCACGGCCACAGGTCCTCCACAGTGGGAGCACCCTCCTGACACAGCACGGCCACACGTCCTCCACAGTGGGAGCACCCTCCTGACACAGCAGAGCCACTGGTCCTCCACAGTGGGAGCAACCTCCTGACACAGCACGGCCACAGGTCCTCCACAGTGGGAGCACCCTCCTGACACAGCACGGCCACTGGTCCTCCACAGTGGGAGCACCCTCCTGACACAGCACGGCCACTGGTCCTCCACAGTGGGAGCACCCTCCTGACACATCACGGCCACTGGTCCTCCACATTGGGAGCACCCTCCTGACACATCACGGTCACTGGTCCTCCACAGTGGCAGCACCCTCCTGACACAGCACGGCCGCTGGTCCTCCACAGTGGGAGCACCCTCCTGACACAGCACGGCCGCTGGTCCTCCAGAGTGGGAGCACCCTCCTGACACAGCAGGGCCACTGGTCCTCCACAGTGGGAGCACCCTCCTGACACAGCAGGGCCACTGGTCCTCCACAGTGGGAGCACCCTCCTGACACAGCAGGGCCACTGGTCCTGCACAGTGGGAGCACCCTCCTGACACAGCAGGGCCACTGGTCCTCCACAGTGGGAGCACCCTCCTGACACAGCAGGGCCACTGGTCCTCCACAGTGGGAGCACCCTCCTGACACAGCAGGGCCACTGGTCCTCCACAGTGGGAGCACCCTCCTGACACAGCACGGCCGCTGGTCCTCCACAGTGGGAGCACCCTCCTGACACAGCTCGGCCGCTGGTCCTCCACAGTGGGAGCACCCTCCTGACACAGCACGGCCGCTGGTCCTCCACAGTGGGAGCACCCTCCTGACACAGCAGGGCCACTGGTCCTCCACAGTGGGAGCAACCTCCTGACACAGCACGGCCACTGGTCCTCCACAGTGGGAGCAACCTCCTGACACAGCAGGGCCACTGGTCCTCCACAGTGGGAGCAACCTCCTGACACAGCTCGGCCACTGGTCCTCCACAGTGGGAGCACCCTCCTGACACAGCAGGGCCACTGGTCCTCCACAGTGGGAGCACCCTCCTGACACAGCACGGCCGCTGGTCCTCCACAGTGGGAGCACCCTCCTGACACAGCAGGGCCACTGGTCCTCCACAGTGGGAGCACCCTCCTGACACAGCAGGGCCACTGGTCCTCCACAGTGGGAGCACCCTCCTGACACAGCAGGGCCACTGGTCCTCCACAGTGGGAGCACCCTCCTGACACAGCAGGGCCACTGGTCCTCCACAGTGGGAGCACCCTCCTGACACAGCACGGCCACTGGTCCTCCACAGTGGGAGCACCCTCCTGACACAGCTCGGCCACTGGTCCTCCACAGTGGGAGCACCCTCCTGACACAGCAGGGCCACTGGTCCTCCACAGTGGGAGCAACCTCCTGACACAGCAGGGCCACTGGTTCTCCACAGTGGGAGCAACCTCCTGACACAGCAGGGCCACTGGTCCTCCACAGTGGGAGCACCCTCCTGACACAGCAGGGCCACTGGTCCTCCACAGTGGGAGCACCCTCCTGACACAGCAGGGCCACTGGTCCTCCACAGTGGGAGCACCCTCCTGACACAGCAGGGCCACTGGTCCTCCACAGTGGAAGCAACCTCCTGACACAGCAGGGCCACAGGTCCTCCACAGTGGGAGCACCCTCCTGACACAGCAGGGCCACTGGTCCTCCACAGTGGGAGCAACCTCCTGACACAGCAGGGCCCCTGGTCCTCCACAGTGGGAGCACCCTCCTGACACAGCACGGCCACTGGTCCTCCACAGTGGGAGCACCCTCCTGACACAGCAGGGCCACTAGTCCTCCACAGTGGGAGCACCCTCCTGACACAGCACGGCCACTAGTCCTCCACAGTGGGAGCACCCTCCTGACACAGCAGGGCCACTGGTCCTCCACAGTGGGAGCACCCTCCTGACACAGCAGGGCCACTGGTCCTCCACAGTGGGAGCACCCCACCCCACGGAAGGCCCAGCACTGCACCCGCCTCCCTCAGCTCTCCTGGAGGGTTCAGGCCGTCCACCAGAACACCGTGGGCAGCACGGATGGCTGACAAGCACCCACACACCCCAGGAACAGGGAGCAGGGAGAGGGCGATGCACACTGGTCACGGTAAGACCAGGAAGAAAACCGACACTACTGTTACGGGTTAGATCTTGTCCCTGCCTCATTCCAAAAATACTCTCCTGTTGTAGCTCTCAGCCCAGGCCCTTGGAACATGACAGATTTGGAGATGGGGTCTTCACTGAGGTCATCAAGTGAAGTGGAGATTCTTTGGGTGGCAGTCCATAGTCCTGCACAGCTGGTACCCCTACAAAAGAAGGAAATCTGGACAAAGACACAGATGACGCCGGGAAGATAAGGAGCGAAGCTGTCATCTGCAAGCCAACGCCTCAGGAGAAGCCAGGTGGGTGGGTGGGTGTGACCAAGGAGGCTGCTCACCTTGGAACTGGGACTAGAAAGACAGGAAGAGGAGGGCCAGGGTCCCACGATCCCCCTTCAAGGGCATGCCTCCAGGGACTAGAAGACCTCCCACGGGGCCTACCTCTTGAAGGTCCCTCTGGCTCCCAGTAGCAGCCAGCTGGGAAGAGGTCTTCACCGTGTGGGCCACCGGAGGCCATGCCAGGCCCAGCTGCAGGGGAGCTGTCTCAGTGCACGTGGCTCTCCATCTGGAGCTCCTGCCCCTGGTCAGCCTCACGTGGGGACATCACTGCTGTCTCCCATCATCATGTGACCACTGGGCGTGGGGGGGCACCTACCCCTGCAGCGCAGCAGGAGCCCAGAGGGAGGTCATGAGCTCGGGGTGTGCACTGTGCAAAGCTGTCTGCAATCCACCTTGAGGGTTCACTCTTGTCACAGAGGACCCTGGCCTCCCGAGGCCCACCTGGTCACGGAGGACCCCAGACCCCCGAGGAGGACCCCGGACCCCCCGAGGCCCACCTGGTCACGGAGGACCCCGGACCCCCGAGGCCCACCTGGTCACCCCCCGAGGCCCACCTGGTCATGGAGGACCCCGGAGGACCTGGTCACGGAGGACCCCGGACTCCCGAGGCCACAAGGAAAGTTCAGTGGGAGGGTCCTGGGCCCGAGCCACCTGCTCACACTGTCCCCCTGTGCTCGGAGACCCACCTGGGCATGTCTCAATGTCCACTTCCACTTCCTGAGTCCCCTGCTGGGCATGCAGCCCCTCGGCTGTCTGGATGGTCACGCTTTTTATAAACTGTCAGATAAATTGGGGTCCCACAACCAGGCTCTCAGAGTCTACCAGGACCCAGGAGAAATCTAGAAGTTATTTCTCACAAAAGGAAACAGTTATTTGCTGAGAAGGACATGGCTTTCCAACACCTCTGAGCTGCCAGTGAGGCCTGCTCGGGGCTGGCCGTGGCCTCCTCAGGCCATCCAGGCGGATGTTTTGAGCACCTCCGTCTCACAGGTGACAAACCTGCTCCAAGCTCACTTGGCTCCTGTCCTCGCTGCAGCACTAACTGGGCCCCTCCCACCAATCCCCTCGCTGCCCCTGCACCCCACGGGCCTGCTCCAGGCCTCTGCGGAGCCCACCCCTCCCAGCCGTGAAGTGTGGCTCGCTCGGGCCCCGGGCTCACCTTCTCCAGGAAGCCCCACTCCACCCAAGCTCGCGTCTCCTCGTCTGCCTCCTCCTCGGATCAGCACCACGCTGAATCCACGCGTTCCCTCTTTCAACCAGTTTCTCCTCAGGAATGTGGACGCAGCCGGACCCTTCCCGGCTGGGTCACCTGACCCCAGAGCACCAACTGGCCCTGGGTAGGCACCTGCTGACCCTCTCTGGGCAGAGGAAGAATGAGTGATGGGATGTGAGAGGTGAAGCTCACTGACCAGGCCGCAGCCACACCAGAGCTGAGCTGGGCTGACAGTCAGGAAGACGTCCCCTGCCTCCTGCTCGCCCCTGGGAAACTCCCTTGGCACGCGGCTGGCAGTGCCGGAGAGCAGGACACGCACACAGCTTGGCAGGCGGAAGTCGGGGTAGAATCCCAGCTCTGGCCACTCTGTGCTGGGACGGTGGAGTAGCATCTTAGGTGACATGTGACACAAGGGTGACTTTTCCTCCTGAGGCTGTGAGGGCTCAGGAGACACCAAGTGCGTGGGACGGCATGACCCACAGAGGCTCCCCTCTCCCTCCGGGTGACGTTGTAGTGAACCTGTGCTGGCCAGCCAGCCTCCCCTTCAGGGCCACAACCCAAGGACAGCCAGCTTGGCCTGGGGGACAGAGCCTTCCGCAGAGCCGCAGCTGTCCCATCTCGCTGGAGCCCGCGGGCAGGGGCCACAGAGCAGCACTGCTAAATATCAGCTCTCAGACGTGCTGTCTGGCGCACACCCCGGTGTCCACGTGGAAGTGCGCCTGGGGTCAAGTAAACAGCTCGCCCAGACCTCGGCCCGTCCTCTGTGCAGGGTTCTGAAGAAGTGGTTGCTGCCATTCACACTTGAGTGCCCGGGACTGACATGTGACAGTCCTCTACACAGGCCCCCGCTCCAGCGAGCGCGCCCACTGCCCATGAGCCCTCCCTCATCACACTCAGGTCACTGGGCGCTTGAGGCCCCTTGTCTTGAATCACATCAGGAAACGGCCCAACAGAGGCTCAGGCAACGCCCTGAGCACTCAAGCCCCAGCCCCACGGGCCTCCTGCTAAGGAGGACAGTGACATGCTGGCAGCTGTTAGGTAAAACCGAGCGAGAAGAGGTGACACGGTTGCCGTGACCTAGAAGAAACTTAATGGGGTGTCCGAGGAAACCAGAGCTGCTGTGCCCGTAGGGAAGCGGGGGTCATAGCAACTCACCACCGGGAGCCCGTCCTGACGGTCCCGCTGAGCCGGCCTGTGTTCACAATCGGTGCAAGCTTGCGGACTGCTCTTGTTTTCTGCAAGACTGCTTTAAATTTTTTTTCATTTGTTAGTGCATTATAGTTATACCTAATAGCGGTGTTCCTTTTAAATTTTTTAAATTGTGGTTTCAGATGCATACTGTTCAATTTACCACCTTAGCCACTTTTAAGGGCACAGTGCAGGAGTGTGGTGCACGGTACGTCTCCAGGACTTGCCCAGCTTGCCAACTGTAGCTCCCGTTAAGCACTGATCCCGGTTCTCCCCTCCCCAGCCCGGGGCAACCCCCCTTCCACGCTCTGTGTCCGTAATTCTGAGTGCATCCGCTTCTTGAAGCGTCACTTAGGGGCGCCAACCTGACGCACGCCTCAGCAGCTGCGCTGGGAGGAGACCCGAGATGAAGGGAGTAGCGGTGCCCCACAGCAGGTGCGCCCCAGGCTTCCGAGTGTGGGGAGCGCTGCCCGCTCACAGCCTCTCGAAGGCCACCCTGGCGGGCACCCTGAACCTTCCAGAAAGCCAGCCGGAGGCGAGAACACTAAATCCTACCACGAGAGGTGCCCTAGCTCTGCTGCCCAGACCTGTAAACAGGACCCTGACGGCCCCGTTGCTTCGTGCCACCACAGGACGTGTGGGAGAGCGTTCGCACCCTGCCTCCGAGGCAGACCCTGCGAGGAGCGGCCCGGGGAGTCTGTGTGTGGTCTAGACTGTGGGTGCCGACACTCCGATCACATCAGGCCAGGAGCCCCGCCTGTGGGAAGATGCAGGCGCTGGCAGTGACAGCGTCGTGACAGAGCTCCACGGGAACTTCTGCCAGCTCCGGCTCTAGAATGTCCCAGTACGATGTCTGCCAAATATTCAGCCGTCAAAGACAGCGGAGGCCAGACACTGCGCGTGGAAGACCTAAACCAGAGCTCAGAGCTGTCGTTTAGACCCCTCTGTGACCATGAGCATGTCTTGGAAATTGTCATGGTCTAGGTGTGAGGTGTCCCCCAGAGCTCACGTGAGAGGCAAAGCGGGCTTTTTAGAGGTGACATGATTGGATTGTTAGAGGTGTGACCTAATCAGTGGGTCGATCCACTGACCCAGATTAACTGGGTGGTGACTGTCGCTGCCTGAAGCGATGGCCGCTTGGAGCAACAATGCCGCGGGAATAAGTTCAGAGGCAGACTGGAAACGAACAGGCTCTTTATTCTGCTAGCTTCTCTCTCCGGCTCCAACAACACTCCAACACCATCCACACTCCTGCAACCACCACCAATGGTGCCGACCCGATCCACCATCCCCCGGGCCAAGTCTCGGGAGATCATGCAAATGACGCCGACCCGATCCGCAATGTCCCGGACCAAGTCTCGCGAGACCACGGAAGGTGGCAATGCCCGAACATATTTATGGCTCACAGCTAACCGCAATCTTAGCTATCTCCTTAATTAGGGCTCCTACAGGTGACTGAGGCAGGTGGGGTGTGGCTGAGGAGGTGGGTCCCTGGGGTGGCCTTTGGGGTTATGTTTTGTCCCTGGGGAGCGGAGCTCTTTCTCTGCTTCCTGGCTGCGTGTCCTGAGCTGCCTTACTTGGTCATGCTCTTCAGCCAAGATGCTCTGCCTCCCCTAGGGCTCAGAGCAACGGGGCTGGCCCACCGTGGATTCAACCTCGGAAACCACGAACTGAAATAAACTTCCTCCTCCAGTTTTTCTTGTTAGATCTTTTGGTCATAGCATGCTAAAAGCTTATTAAAACAAATTTCACAATACATTTCACAGCAATGATTTCACATATTTTTCTAATGCAAAGATACAGGATGAAGGGTTTAATTATAGAAAACAGCATTATGCAGACTAGCCACAAAAACAACCCCCCAAATCAAAGAGTTGCTTTTCAATTTATGCACTAGCCTTTGATGTTGATGTTAACACAACTGAGTTGAAACAAGTGAAATTATTTATCATGGAGTGATACAGTTTTTGAAATGGAAAAGTGTTTGCTTCAAAGTAAATCAATTCTCCTTTAAAAAAAGATGAACTTGTTTTGTCAAGATGAATGCAAATGTTAAAGGAAAATGATGATGTGCTACTCAATTTAGTTTTGGAAAACTTTTTAGTGTACTTGGAACAAAGTGGGTAGTGGATATTTTTTTGAGACTATAAATTTCATGAAATTCAAATGCAAGATAAAAATTAAGCATCTGAATAGAAATGGATCATATGTGTAAAAAAACACACCAGATTCTGAAAACTTCTGAAAGAGGAAAATATTTCAATAATAATTTTCACATTGATTACACTTGGAAAATATTCTGAACATATCAGGTTAAGTAAAATGTGTTCGTGAAATTAACTCCACCAGTTTATTTTAATTTTGGGTTTTTGTTTGTTTGTTTTGTTTTTTTGTTTTTTTACTTTTAGTATAGCCACTGTGAGTGTGATGGAACCCAGGGCCTTGTGCATGCTAAGCACACATTCAACACCTGAGCTACACTCCCAGCCCCTCTTTTTACCTTTTAAATGTGGCTACTAAAAATTTACAGCTTTAATATGGCTCTGTGTTATGGTTTAGATGTGGTGTCCCCCAAAAGCTCACATGTGAGACAATGCAAGAAGGTTCAGAGGACAAACGATTGGGTTGTGAGAGTCTTAACCCAATCAGTGAATTAACCCCCTGATAGGGACTAACTGGAAACTGAAGTGGTGGGTGTGGCTGGAGGAGGCGGGGTTGGGGGCGTGTATATATCTGTATCTGGAGTCTCTCTTTCTCTCCGCTTTCTGATCATCACCTGCCTGCTTCCCTCTGCCACACTCTTCACCCAGGCTCGGAGACTCCAGAGGAACTGCAGGAGCTAATAACCAGATGTCCAGTTCAAATAAGGGTCCTGAGTACATTTGATCCAGGAAACCGCCCCCCATAAACTCCTGAGGACACAGGGCTAGGGAAGCTGCCAGTGTTTGCCAAGGGTGTTAAGCAGGTCCCTGGGACTGTGGGTGACTGTTTCACGCCCTGTATGATTCAGCGCCCTCCTGCCTTTCCACGGGGAACTGTTAACTGTTGTCTGCGTCTCTCAGTTCCGCAGGGACTGCAAACTACTGGGGTTTCTATTTCTGTTAGCGCTCTGCCATTTCTCCATGAGCAGGCTACTGAGTGCCAAGAGCTCCGCTTCCCTGCAGTGAAACAATTTCTCAGTGGCTTCCTGGTCACACTGCGAGAACAGCATCTACAGTGAAGATGGAAGGCAAGAGCTCGCATCTGCAGCACATTGTTAAAGGACAGAATCCCATAATTCAGCTTGTCAGTCTTAATTGGCTTCCTTTTCCATTTTAGAAGCAGGCAGCCCTTCATCCCATAAACTAAAATTGAATATTCTGATTGACCCAGCAGAAGAGGTTGACTTCACAGACAGAAAAGAGCTGAAGAAAGCAGAAACAAAGGAAGGCAGATGGGTCCTTTCAAAATCGCTTTCCTTGTAAGGTAGGACAGGGAGACAAAGCAATAGGTAAAGCCTGCCGAGTTAGCACCAGGTTATTTCAGGTTGCTCCTTTTTTAAAAAAATATTTATTTATTTAGTTGTACACAATGCCTTTATTTATTTGTACGTGGTGCTGAGGATCGAACCCGGGCTGCGCTCGTGCTAGGCGAGCACTTTACCGCTGAGCCACAACCCCAGCCCAGGTGGCTCCTTTTGTAAGGACTGACTTCCTCACCAATCTAGCTGGCATTGCCTGTTTGGCTGTTACTGTCCTAGTGTGATTTCTCAGAAGGCCCCATAAACAGGCTAGTTTCAGCTTGGTGACTTGAAATCAGGGTGAGTGACTCCATTTGGACTTTTAGCCTGGTCTGTTGGGGTCCAGGGTGGATGCTTAGTCTGGACCAATAGCCTCCTATCATTTTTTAAAATTTAACAACATATACTAAAATTGGAAGGATCTAGAGAAGATCAGCATTAGCATGGCCCCTGTGCATGGACGACATGCAAATTCACAGAGCATTCCGTGACTTTTATGAGAAAGGAGAATGGAGAAGGGGGACACTGTTCATCTGAACGGGCTCGTCCAGCAAGGTACAGCACAAAGGATCTGCTAGAAGCAGAACAAGAAGAGGTGAGGGGCTAAAATGACACTCACATATACCTGTTTCTCATCTTGTTTGCGGTGCTCAGGACGGAACCCAGGGCCGGTGAGTGCCAGGCAAGTGCTCCGCCCTGAGCTGCACCCAGCCCACATTCATAGTTAAAACGTACATTGGCTTTGAACCTAGGTGTCCTGGTTTCTTAGATTATTCATTTACTATAGGCTTTCACTCATAAACCCATCACATTAATGTGTACCAGCACTGCCGCCAACAGGGCAGGCGTTGGGCAAGATGCAAACAAAGCAGCATGGTTTGTGAGGCAGTGTCCTTGTCCACTGCACACTGCCCAGGAAACGGCCTGTCATCACCACCTCCCGGCAGGGCCGTCTGCAGGCCATCACTGCCCTGGACGGCAGATGAGCAAAAACAAGGCCACAGGGGACTGGCCCGTGGAGTGCAGGGCTTGACCTCACACTCAGAACCACTGGGCTCCCTTCCTGCCCTGTTCTGAAAGAAAATGAAGTTAGTTTGCTGCAGGTGGGAGCTTTTCTTCTAACGTGTGACGCTGTCAGGAACCTTCAGGTCAAGGGGAGGAAGAAGGGAAGTACAGGAGCTCAAAGCTCACCGCCCAGACTGAAGGGTGGGGGCCTGCCTGGAAAGCCCACCGAGAACAGCGTGTTGAGCAGGCGCCACGGCGACACCTGTAATCCCAGCAGCTCGGGAGGCTGAGGCAGCAGTGCTGGAGTTCAAAGCCAGCCTCAGCAACTTGGCAAAGCCCTGTCTCAAATAAAATATAAAAATATAAAAAGGACTGGGGATGTGGCTTAGTTGTTAAATGCCCCTGGGTCCAATCCCTGGTACCAAACCAAATAATAATAATAATAATAATAATAATTTAAAAACTAATAAATTGAAATGGAAGTGAATGAATCAAAGCTAGTTGGACCGTTATAAAAATAGGCAGGCCATATAGATTACAACCATATGCACATGAGTAAAATAGTTTTTAATGACAAAACTGTTTCCGTTCCCAGCACAAAAGAACTATAAATATTTGCAGCAATAGATATGCCAATTACCCTGATATGACCACTAAATATCATACGAATAATACATTTAAAAACAGTTTTAATTGTATGGTCAAATCAGTTAAATGTACATTCTGTTCTGAAAAAAATGGGAACATTACTCTTAATCAGTGGTTGAACACATAAAATGGGTATTTTTCCCTGAGATAGCTATGAAAGGAATAGAAATACTTCTGAGAAAACCATTTTCCTTCATTTCTAAAAGGAACAAAAGCACTTCAGATAACGGGAAGTTCACCACCCGAGAGCACAAAGATGGAAGCCAGCACCAGGCTCTGCCTTCAGGTATGACAAAAGGCCCTGGGGCTCTGGAAGGACGGAGGTTCCTTTTGTGACAGAAGTGACTTTCAGTGGATCCAGGGAGATGCACCCACCTGCTCCCACAGCACAAGCCTGTCACCACGTACCACAGCGCATGCAGAGTGCCTGCGTGACGCTGCGCCCTGACTGGTGCTCTGTAAAGGAAAGGCCGGTGTCCTTCTAGCCTCTGACTGTAGAAATCAAAGCCCTCAGACCCTGTCCTTGACCCAGTCATCGGGGAAGCTGCGTGCACCCAGTTCTCTGATTGTCCTTTCTGAACGGCAACGGGCAGGCGAGATTCTGGTTCACCTCTGGGCCTTTGCCCTCAACACACTTCGATTCAGAGGGGCTGGTGATGTTGGCCTTTGCGCCTTCCACACACTGTCCAAACACAGGGAACCACGTGGGGTTGATGCTTTTGAACCTTTGCAAAATCATTAGCCTGGTCTGTCTGCTGTTGTGTAGTCTTAGACTTTAGACGACACTGCCTGCTTCATGCTGGAAGAGGCAGAGGCTTGTTAACGTGAAGGAACGCTTTGTGGCAGCGCGCAATGCAGGAAGGAATGGCTTTCAGAGGGGAAGACAGCTGGGTTCAAATGCCAAGCCAGCTCCTTCAGTAGCACAGTATTCCCGAATCTAGTTCCTTACTTAAACACTGCAGCTCATACTCCCCATGGATGAGAACTAACGGAATGCTCCGAGGTCTAGCATAGGCCCAGAGGTGGGAAGCAAAGCTAGCTAGCCCATTGGTGGCAACAGTAAACTAGCGGCACATGGCCTCAGTAGCATCTCTCCAAGTGCCCCACCGGCAGCAGCCATGGCATCTCCTGTAATGCTCCCAACCCTACAGCTTTGGAGCCCATGCCACACCTCCCGCGGCTGAGGCGGGCATCTAGCATTCTGCAGAGGATTCTTCCCACAGCTCATGTTTCAGAATCCCGGCTCACAGGGGTAAGAAAAATGCCAGGGGACAAGACCGAGCAGCTAGGAGACCCAGGACCCTCTCACACGGAGTCTTCTCCTTGGGCTGCTCTGTGGCCGCAGTCCAGCGCCACTCAGGAGTCTCCCTCAGTTGCCCGACATCTTCTAGGTCCACGGGAGAGGCAGCAGAGCACCTCCTGGTCAAGGAAAGGCAGCTGCGCAGAGTAACATCAGCGATCCCGCCTTCTTTGCTTCTCCACCTTGGGATGTTCCTAACCCCATCATGGGGCTGTGGGATGGGAAGAGCTTCCTGGTGCTTATGGAATTGCAATATTGTGTATCAAGATACACTTTCATAGATAATTAAGGCAGGTATGACCCATAGACCTCACTAATTCTAACAGAAAATGAACCCAACTCAATCAAAGTCTAGCTATTTTAATTCTCAAAGGCATTTCTTCTGCTTCTTTAATTTTATTTTAAATAGATACTGCTAAGTTCAAAGTCCCTCGAAGCCCATGTGACAAAGGCATGGTCCCTCATCTGACACTGTTGGGAGGTGGTGGAACCTTTAAGGGGTGAGGCCTAGTTGGGCCTTAGGTCTTTGGGACTGTGCCCTTGAAAGTGCTATTGAAAACCAGTGCAGGGCCTCCTGCCTGTAATCCCAGCAGCTCAGGAGGCTGAGCCAGGAGGACCAAGCCTCAGCAACGGGGAAGCACTCAGCAACTCAGTGAGACCCTGTCTCTAAATATAATACAAAATAGGACTGGGGATGTGGCTCAGTGGTTGAGTGACCGGGTTCAATCACCAGTACCAAAAAAAAAAAAAAAAAAAAAAAAAGTGCTATTGAGACCCCAGACCCTTGCTCCTCCGCTGTCTTTGGTTTCTTTCCCATGAGATGAGTGGTTTTGCTTTGCCACGTGCTCTTGCCATGACATAATGTCTCACAAGCCATGGAGCCAACCATTCATGGAGTAAAGGCTCCAAAAGTCCAAGCCAAAATAAGCCTTTTTGTTTATAAGTTGATTTTCCTTAGTTATCTATTATAGTAATGAAAAGCTAACACAGATTGTGTCTGCTCATTGTACAAACTCTAAAAGGAACAAAAGAGTGTACACAGTGAAAGTTAGTTTCCCTCCACCCCTTGTCCCCTTAGCTACCCTAGAGGGATATTGCTAACATTTTTGGGCATCTTTGCAATTACACGAGTATACATTTTATTTTTTCCAATGCACAACGAGTACCATACTTCACACAATATTCTGCACTTTGCAAATAAATCTTACAGATGTTTAACGGCAACACATAAATGATCCCTTACTGTCTTGACTACTGTATAGTAATCCATTGAGTGGATTCACCATGCTGTATTTAGCTCTCCCTATGTGTGGTGATGTTAACTATTTCCAACTCTTCCAATCCTTCCATAATGCTATACATGTGAAATTGCATGAATTTGCTTGTCTGTCCTATGATATCTCTAGAAATGTTGGGTCATAGGGCATGTCCAGTAACGTTAATGCATTCAACAAACTGCTAGTTTTATATTCTAATACATTAAAGAACTGTTTGGTTTACATTCTACTTATATTTCTTCCAGCAAAATTAGACAGTACTTGTTCACCACAGACATTTTAAATGCTAGATTGTCTATGTCAAAATCAAAAAAATCCGAACCCAAACAGGATGGAAAACTGAAAAACAAAAGCCTTCAGTGTTTTCTTTTTGTTTTGATGCAAAATCTGAAAGTTTAGCCTTTTTAAGGAGAAAGGGAAATTTCCTCTCTACTCTGTCAAGGTTGACTTAATGAAACAAACTTAACGGCAAATAAGAGAAAAGGTGTACAAACTTACTTCCGTGCAAAAGGGAAGTCAGAGGAGTGATTCCTGCCCACCTAACGTTATTCAGAAAGGTATCATACCCCTCTCTTAAGGGGAGGGGGAAGGACGGGGAATGAATGGCCCTTGAAACAGTGTAGCTTGTAAAGACTCTCTCTAGGATATGGATGAGTCCAGTAGACAGACACTCTGACTTAAGGAGGTTTGCCATTTGTAGGTATGTTCCTCGGTCTTTTCCGAGATCAGTAAAGAGATTTCAGGGTGGGGATGGAAGTCACTTGGGTACCCTTGTGCAGCCTGACTTTAAGTCGAAAAGGGGATTCCATAGTGTCTTTTCTCTGTGCTTGACCGGGAGGAACAATAAATCCTTTGGTCCGTCAGTGTTCTCTAGCTCAAATTGCTCGGCATACTGAAATACGGGGTATGGTTCTCTGAGCTCCAAGATTTTCACGTTCCTCGACAAGTGTCCTCCTTTCAATGTGCACACCGGCAGGACTTTCAATGTGCACACCTTCTATACGTGGGCAGCTACATTTCCTCTGGACTAAGTTTTCATGCTATTTTTAAACGCGCTCCCGTTGGGCACCGGGGTGACCTCCTCCTAAGCATGGGTCCACCGCGGTCTAGGACCGAGGCTCCGCCAGCGCCTCCGAGCCAACGCACCCCAGACCCGGGGCGCCCGGGCTCCAGGGCGCAGACAGGGCCTGTAGCCCCGCCAAGGTGCCCTTGCGGAGGTAGGGCGAAGGCACCTGCCCTTGGCGACGTAGGCGGCGCAGGGACCTAGCCAGCCCGTGGAGCGCTCAGCCCGCAGCCCCGCGCCTAGCGCCCCACGGAGAGCGGCCCTCCACCAGATGTAAGCGGCGGGAGCCTGGCAACAGCCAGCCAATCCTCGCTGCCCGGCCGTTTTACGACATCAGGCCCTTCTCCACCCTCCCCCCACGCGCCAAGGGGCGGGAAGGAGGTGTGCTGCTCGCCTCAGCCAATCCGCGCCGCCGCCTCTGGCCCTGCGCCCTCCCATAGGCCGAAAGCTGTGCGGTGTGGCGCAGCCGTAAGGCGTGCCGTAGTGTCGTGAGGTGGGCCCGTGGTTGCTAGCGCACTGTGGGGTGCAGCCGGGTAGGCGGGAGTGACATTGGGCTGCGAGGAGCGGCGGAGACTGTAGAAGCGCGGTGCTTGTTGTCCGGTACGACCATGGCTGGCGCGCTGGTGCGGAAGGCGGCGGACTACGTCCGCAGCAAGGACTTCCGGGACTACCTCATGAGGTGAGGCGCGGGGCCGCCGGGACCCGGCACCCTCGCCGCCCCCTCGACGCGGCCAGGGCTGCCCCACGCGTCCTGGGGCTCCTCGCCCGAGCGGGTGACGGGGCGGACAGAGGGGACACCGTTCCCGGGCCGTGACGCTGGGACGCCCCACCCGCGCGGGTGGCAGAGGGGACACCGTTCCCGGGCCGTGACGCTGGGGCGCCCCACCCGCGCGGGTGACAGAGGAGACACCCTTCCCGGACCGTGACGCTGGGACGCCCCACCCCCGCGCGGGTGACAGAGGAGACACCCTTCCCGGACCGTGACGCTGGGACGCCCCACCCGCGCGGGTGGCAGAGGGGACACCCTTCCCGGACCGTGACGCTGGGACGCCCCACCCGCGCGGGTGGCAGAGGGGACACCCTTCCCGGGACGGTGGGGCGCCCCTCGCGGGTCCCGCGCGGGTGACAGAGGGGACACCCTTCCCGGACCGTGACGCTGGGACGCCCCACCCGCGCGGGTGGCAGAGGGGACACCCTTCCCGGACCGTGACGCTGGGACGCCCCACCCGCGCGGGTGGCAGAGGGGACACCCTTCCCGGGACGGTGGGGCGCCCCTCGCGGGTCCCGCGCGGGTGACAGAGGGGACACCCTTCCCGGGCCGTGACGCTGGGACGCCCCACCCGCGCGGGTGACAGAGGGGACACCGTTCCCGGACCGTGACGCTGGGACGCCCCACCCGCGCGGGTGGCAGAGGGGACACCGTTCCCGGGCCGTGACGCTGGGACGCCCCACCCGCGCGGGTGACAGAGGGGACACCCTTCCCGGACCGTGACGCTGGGACGCCCCACCCGCGCGGGTGACAGAGGAGACACCCTTCCCGGACCGTGACGCTGGGACGCCCCACCCGCGCGGGTGACAGAGGGGACACCGTTCCCGGGCCGTGACGCTGGGACGCCCCACCCGCGCGGGTGGCAGAGGGGACACCCTTCCCGGGACGGTGGGGCGCCCCTCGCGGGGGTCCCGCGCGGGTGACAGAGGAGACACCCTTCCCGGGCCGTGACGCTGGGACGCCCCACCCGCGCGGGTGACAGAGGGGGACACCCCTTCTCGGGACGGTGGGGCGCCCCTCGCGGGTCCCGGGCGGGTGGCAGAGGGGACACCGTTCCCGGGCCGTGACGCTGGGACGCCCCACCCGCGCGGGTGGCAGAGGGGACACCCTTCCCGGGACGGTGGGGCGCCCCTCGCGGGTCCCGCGCGGGTGACAGAGGAGATACCCTTCCCGGACCGTGACGCTGGGACGCCCCACCCGCGCGGGGGTGACAGAGGGACACCGTTCCCGGGCCGTGACGCTGGGACGCCCCACCAGCGCGGGTGACAGAGGGGACACCCTTCCCGGGCCGTGACGCTGGGACGCCCCACCCGCGCGGGTGACAGAGGGGGACACCCTTCCCGGGACGGTGGGGCGCCCCTCGCGGGTCCCGCGCGGGTGACAGAGGGGACACCGTTCCCGGGCCGTGACGCTGGGACGCCCCACCCGCGCGGGTGACAGAGGGGACACCGTTCCCGGGACGGTGGGGCGCCCCTCCCTGGTCCCGCGCGCAGGTGCGGGGCCCGAGGGCGGCGGTGGCCAGGCGCGGCGGTCCGCTGAGGCTGCGCCGCCGAGGTCGCGGGGCTCTCCCGGGTCCAGGGCTGGGGTCCTCGGACGGCCGCAGTCCGCGGTGCCCGCTGCCCAGCGTGCCCTCCCCGCTGCGCAGCCCGCATTCCGCCGCAAGACTCCAAACGCCCTCGTGTGATTCCTCACTTCTGATCTGGAGGGCCTGCCTTGTCTCGGGCGCCCAACACAGCTTGCAAAGATCTTAAAGGATTAGGAGCGTGATTTTAGTTTGTCTGCGTGTGATTTTTAAAACCTAGAAAAGTGTGGGCATTTTTTTCTTTTCAATAGTAGTTTGGTTAAGAAGTAAATTAATGAAAGCTTTGGAGAAACATGTCCTATTGTAACCATCTAAAGAATATTGTATAAAGCCAACTTGATTTTAGTAATAGAAAGGATTGATTGTCTAAGTCCTGAACTTTATTACCAATACTTTTTACTTACAATTTTACAAAGCAGTAGGTAAGAAAATACTTAAGTCGGCTATGTGGTGAACTTGGAAGTAGAAGCTTCTCTACTGACTCTAAAATAAAAGTTTCTATGCTTAAATAGGACTATGTAAATTAAAATGGATGTTTAGTACTGTGGAGCACAGCATTTTATCACATTAATGTATGAGGAAATTTTTTTGATAAAATATTTTATTGTATTTAAGAATAATATAATCACGGTTATAAAAATAATAACTTTATTAACTACAGAAACTTTATAATACAAGTCATAACCACAGTGTTCTCTTTTTTGGGTAAGTATCCAGCTATACCACTCAATAGGCAGCTTATCAGTTTCCTATTTACACACAAGACAATCATAACATCCACAGTATTCCATTTTCAATTTCCTAAAGATAGAAACTTTCTGTGCAAATGGAAATGAACCTACTTAAAAGTTACAATGTCAAGAGTTACAGGGTTCACAAAATTTTAACTTTTTTTTAGCTAGAAAATTCTTGATTCTAAACTCAGTTGAATAGTCAAGGTAATTTTTTGGACTTAGTCATGAAAAGTATTTATTCAAAAATTATTTTACAAAGATAAACATGTCCGTTGATACAAATTAATTTTTATTTTTCAAATTAGTTTTTTCTATGAGACAAAATAATTGAATGTAGTCATTTTTTGAATCTTGGTAAATCAATCTGTTTTTTTATTTTGAGAGCTTAATAAAACTCTCTACCTGATGATATCTATGTTGCAAAAGCTAAAATTTCTTTTTAAAGAAAAAATATTTGGAAAGAAGAAAATGCCTGACAGCAATTTCCTACTTCTTGACAGTGTTCTTTTCAAGAGAATGCCGTGGCTATAACATTCACTTTGTACAGTACCATTAGTACCAACAAGAAATATTCACAGGAATAAGTGAAATACAATTTTGCTATCACATGCCATTATTGTTGTTTTTCTTGCCTTCCAGTGTCTCACCTTCCAGTATGGGGAAATTTTAAGCAAAGTAGTGATCCCAGGGCATGTTCTTAGTCCTTACAATTATGTTTCTTTATGACTTTTAATATTACATTCTTACTTTTTATTAATGTCTCCTGTTTATATAATGACCCTTCCTGATAAGTACAGCTAAGGGATAACACTGTATTGTATAACTAAGAATAAAATTACTGCATCTTAACTGTATAAAAATATGTGTTGATGATTATCTAGCAGTTCTGTTATATAGGAAGAAGGTGCTAAATATATTTTTAAATAGGAGAGTTAGCCCTGCTTTTCTCAGATTATATTTTCTTCTACTGGATGAGTTTCCAAAAGCCATGTTTTTCAGTAGAATCCTTTGATATATTGTCTAATCTTTTTCTTCTAACACTAACCTCATGCAGCATTAATATTTTTATAGGTTCTGCAGTATTACTTTAGTTAAATTACAGTTTGGCTAATAAGGAAAAGAATTTCAGTGCCCAGGAAAGTGCTGCCGGTACTAGGGCACCAGACTAGGATTCAGAAGCATGATTTCCTAGTAAAGAGATTGCAAGCAAGTCAATCCTGATGGATTTTAGTTGCCCATAAAATGGGCTTTAAGATCATGTCCTATCTTGTTGTGGTATCAAGAAAATTTAATTGGGCTAAGTGAAGTTAGCCAATCCCAAAAAAGCCAAATGCCAAATGTTTTCTCTGATATAAGGAGGCCAATTCACAGTCGGGTTGGGATGGGGAGCATAGGAGGATTAGAGGAATACTAGAATGGCCAATGGGGAGGGAGGGGAAGGGAGGGGGCAAAAGGGTAAAGAAAAAAAAAAGATGGTAGAATGAGATGGATATCATTACCTAAGTGCATGTATGAAGTCACGAATGGTGTGAATATACTTTGCATACAACCAGAGATTTGTAAAAAAGTGCTCTATATGTGTAATATGAAATGTAATGCATTCTGCTGTCATTTATATCATCTTAGAATAAAAAATAATTTAAAAAAGAAAATTTAATTGGTTAAGGGATATGAAAATACTTGGAAACTCCAAATTACTTACATTTTAATATATCTTTTTTTTTTTTTTTTTTTTTTTTTGGTACCGGGGATTGAACTCAAGGGCGCTCAACCACTGAACCACATCCTCAGTCCGATTTTGTATTTTATTTAGAGACAGAGTCTCACTTAGTTGCTTAGCACCTTGCCGTTGCTGAGGCTGGCTTTGATTCACTATCCTCCTGTCTCAGCCTCCCGAGCTGCTGGGATTACCAGCATGAGCCATAGTGCCCAGCAATATATCCTATTTTTGGTGAGCAAAAACATTTTTAAAAGTTTGTTGTGGGCTGGGATTGTGGCTCACCGGTAGAGCGCTCGCCTAGCATGTGCGCGGCCTGGGTTCGATCCTTAGCACCACGTACAAATAAACGCATTGTGTACAACTAAAGCAAAATAAATAAATATTTTTTAAAAAGTTTGTTGTATGGATAAGTTAAAATCTTAAGTGTGAGGCATAAAGCTCTATGATTTTGACCTTGCTTTGCCATTCTTGTCTACAGTGGATTTCACAACCAGGCTGCCAAACTGGTTGAGGGCAGGTTTCAAAACTGACCAGAAGTTTTATTTTAGTTTTTTTCTCCCCTACATAGAGAAAACTTTCTTCCTAGAATCTATCAAAGGAAAGTAATCTCTATTTGTTCTTCTACACTATTTACTTATAGCCCTCCTTTCTCTTATCAAAGGAGAATAAAGCATATAAAGAAGAAAATTTCATTATAACTTTCTTGCTCCCACCAAAAACGTGGTTCTATTCCTTCCTGCTACTTCATGAATAACTTACACATGCTTTGTATCCCCTACTAACTACAGATCTGTATTGTTCTTACAGCCTACTGAAGGGCTTAGAGGTTTTCTAAACTAAAGCTTTCCTAGAATTTGAATTTATTTAAATCACAGAACAGCTGAGTTTTTCAGCAAAATTTTAAAGTATTCTTTCATATAGATTATAAACTTCTTTCAGTCACACTTTATGATTAAGATTAAAATTTGCCTTTGCATTTTCTTCCCTTCCCTTCCCTGTACTGGCAATTGAACCCAAGGCCTTTTACATGCTAAGCAAGTGTTCTACCACTGAGCTACACCCCAACCCTTCTTCTGATTTGGTTTGGTTTGGTTTGGTTGGTGGTGGTAGAACTAGGGATCAAACTCAGGGTCTCATGCAAGCTAGGAAAGCATTCTGCCACTAAAGTACATCAACAGGAAAAATAAAATATGTTCTCAGTGTTAAATAATGTTAACTAATTGTTGACAATTTTATTAAGTGTGATGATGGTGTTGCTACACCCAGGTGATGGCTTTGAAGCTATCCCTGTTGCTTTCTAGCTTTGTGAGTTTAGGTAAATTACTTAGCCTTTCTGCTTTGGTACCTGTTTAATGACAGCATAATGCTTGACACATGTTCATGTGAGAAACAGAAAGGGAATTGGTAGCATGCAGAAGAGGTCAAGCTTGTGGGGTGACCTCACTTTTATAATAACCCACTCTCTTGAGAACTCACTCCGCAAGAACCACAATAATTCCTTCTGAAGGCAGTGTCTTCAGTGACTTTGGACTATGTTTTACCTCTTAAAGATTCCACCATCTCAACACTGCTATATTGGGGACCAAGCCCCCAGCACACAAACCTTTGGGGGACAAACCACATCCAAAAATATAGCAATCTCCAAGTCGAAACTTTTTATTTCAAGTACTACTTCTTTTAAGATATTTTTATAAGAAAAAAAATGTGCCCTTACTAATTTATAGTTAAAGAAAAGGCCTATGTTCAAATCCTGGAAAAAGATACTTTAAGGAGAGTAATGCTGTAGGCTCTACCTAGATTATGTTGTCTGATCTTAAGATCATTGATCCCTCTCAAAAAGTGCTATGCCCAATTTGTACTTGCTATGAAATATAATTTGGGTGATGAAAAATTTATTAGGCTCTCTGTATGGCTTTAGGCATTTCCTAATGGAACCTACTTTAAGTATATTGGCATCCTCAACGATTATTGTCATGTTTTAAATTAGAATCTCTGTGACCTCTAATCAAAACAACCAGGAGAGCTGTTTGGACTTGAATACATGTATTGAGGATTTTATTGTCTTATTTCAGTTACTCTTTGAATAGCTAAACCTTGAGAATTTGGCTTAAGAGAGAGAATTTGCCATATTAGAAATCAGAGTTGCTCAACTATAAAACTTTTGATGTAGTTTTTTAAAGATACCAAGTTTAACATCCGTGAAAACATCATTGAAATTTTTCATCCTTCATTCATTCAACAAATACTTTAAATGCCAGGCACCACTTTTGGTAGTTCAATAGAAACAAAAATACACACCTCCTTGAGGTTTTCATTGTGGTGATAATGCAATAGTGAGTAGAAATTGAAAGTTCATTGTTAATAGAATTCTGCAGATGTGTTGCTCTCTCCAACTTGTCGTGTTTAAATGTGTATCCCCTACAAGGCTGTGCTATCCTGTTTAACAGTTGTGAGCCACAGGTCAATACTGAGCACTTGGCAACGTGACTAGTCCAAACTGAGATATGTTATGTTTGTAAAATGCACACTAGATTTCAAAAAATTAGTACCAAAAAAGAATGTAAAATATCTAAGTCATAATTTTATTAATTATGTGTTCAAATTAATAAAACTAATTTCTGTCATTTGTACCTATTACCTTTCTTTCCTTCTTTCTTTCTTTCTTTCTTATCAGGGATTGAACCACTGAGCCACATCCCCAGGCCTTTTTATTTTTAAAAAATTATTTTTTTGAGACAGAGTCTCGCTAAGTTGCTTAGGGCCTCACTAAGTTGCTGAAGTTGGCTTTGAATTTGCAATCCTGCCTCAGCCTCCCAAGTTCCTAGGATGACAGGCATGTACCACCATGCCCAGCTTATTTATACTTTTTTATAATGTGGCTTGTAGAAATTTTTAAATGGCATGTGTGGCTTGTGTTTGTGACTTGCAATGTATTTATTTTGGGCTGCTCCACTCTAAAGATTAAGCTTATTTTTCATAAAATGTAATTATAATTTCATAGGTCAAAGTTACTTGATCTCAAAGAGGAAAAAAAAAAGAAGACGACGACGAAGTGTGTTGCTAACCCTAGAGTCCTGTTACTAAAACTTGAAAATGTGTGAAGTTGAAGTACCCTAACAGAACCAACTCTTTGTAACCATCTGATCTTTTTTATTTTTATTTTTTCCATGCCTCTTCTGTCTGAACTTTGATGATTCCTCACAAAATAGTACGGTAAGAAAATCGTTTCTCTCCATTCCAGGCTCTTGCAGCTTTCTGCATTAACAGAGTTATGGACAACAGACATAGCGTCTTTACTTGAGGTGGCCCACCTAGCCACCCTGCTAGATAGTGAGCTATGTGTGAGGTACTTCCCCAGGACTGGCAGCTGATGGAAGTAGGGAGAGGGGCGTAGGGAAGAGTTGAGAGAAGGGGAGAAGGAAAGAGGAGAGAGAAAAGGAGCAGCAGCATATGATGGTTCTTCTGCTGCAGGAAGGTGTCCAGGGCTGAATTTCCAAATGTAGAGAAAGATCATGGTGCTCCTTATTTCTGTTTGAAACAAGCCACAATAAAGAATCATAATGGAGTAAAACTATTTTCCCATTTTGTCCAAAATGCGTTTATTTTCTCTTTTCAAATATTAGTCATGAAATTCCTTATTGTTTTAGAAATTGATGAATTTCTGGCAGCATATATTAATATGTATCTCCAAAAAGAGAAGAGAGAAGTGGAGTTTTGTTCTACATAGAAAGTATGAATTATAAACTTTCTAAGGCAAGGCATTTTATTAAATTAGTGTTAAAGTGATTTTTACCTTTTATGCTATTTTTAAGGAATATATTGTAAGTGTGACTCATGCTTATGACTCACAGTCGTAAATGATCAGGTAACGAGAAGACCTCAGGACTACGTAAGGTTTCAAATCTATTGTCTGCTACTACTGTGCAAGAAGGCACATTTATGCCTGGTGGTAGAGAAGCTGTCGTTGGTAAGCCCTCAGACTCTTCAGGTTCCACTGTGGCCCTCAGAGTGTCATGACAAGGATAAGACAGCCATACAGGGTTGAGCAGTGGAAGGAGGTTAAATGGAAAAGTGATGAAAGTAGACCAAGTGGAGAAAGTCCTGGTCAAAAAGAAGGAAAAGGAAAGTCACTATGGATTGAAAATGAAATGGTACCCAATAAAGGACAAGTAGGAAAAGATGTAAGTAGGTAAGGGAGAAATGAGTACTTTTCCTTACAGAGGTGTGGGGGAAAGGAAAAGGAAAGAAAAATGGCTATCCCTCATTGAAATATAAGAGATCAAAGCTTAAGCAGTGAGTATCTTATTCAGATATTATCCAGTTTGAATACAAGAGGATTAATTAGCCATTCCAGAATTTCAAAAATTCTGTAAACCAATCATTCCTACTTGAGAGGTGATAACTTGTGTGTTAGGTCCTGAAATCTTTACTGTGCTAGCTGAATAGAAACTTTGACATGGTTATTTTAAGCATAAGCCTCGTGGCTTACATTTAAGCATGTTAAATAAACTTTCAAAGTATATCACACAAAATGTAATTGTCATTTTTCTTGTAGTTCCCTTGGTTTCTACTTCTCAGAGAATTTTTGGATTTTAATGATGCTTAGTTTATTCCACATCTGTATTTATTTAAACATTATGATAGGCAAAAGTCCAGCAAGGAACTCTTTCACTGTTTAATGTTCTGATAACTAACTAAAAGGGGCATTTGACCAACAATGTGTGGCTCCTTTCAGATTTTAAGACACTATTGGTAAATTCTATATAAAACAGTTTCAGTTTAGTGGACAAAAGCCACTGGCCTTTTTTTATTGAAGCCTCAGAAATTAAATTGGGCATGGTTGCTATTAAACATGGACAACTTAATTTTGATAACCTTGAATGGCAGTAATTGTAGGATGAAAGAAAAACTGTTGGTCCATTTCTTTAAGTTTTTGCTACTATTTCAAAAGTGTTTTCCAATCTTAATTTCTTAGTGCCTGGGGGTAAATCTCTGATCTTCGAATAGCTCATAAGAGCTGAAAAATTTCTTCCCTTATTATTATTTTTTCTTCAGAAAAAGTATCTAATTTAGGGTCTTTAAGAGTTAATATCTGAGAGAAAACTTGCAAAAAGGAATTTCAATAGATTTAAACAATTAGGGAGACTAATTCCAGCAAAGTTTAAATTATAAACCAGAGTGAACCATGTAAGGAGTTGGTCTCATTTTTAAATTCTTAAATGGAACAATCAGATTATTGAGTTGTAATCTGAAAATTGGTAGGGATCTTAGTAAACAACCAAATCCTTTCTGGAATTGAGCTCCTTTGTGAGAACTGCCCACTCACATCAAGGCCCTTGAACAATCAAACCTCAGTGTTAACCATTCATGAATTAACCCAGTGAACCTGCAGGATGTGAAGGTAAGATTGAGGGAGATTACACCTGTTCATGGCTCTGCCTTAACTCTTCCCTCTCTTCTTCCCCTCCTCTCATGTTTTGTAGCATTTCTGGGGCCCAGTAGCCAACTGGGGTCTCCCCATTGCTGCCATCAATGACATGAAGAAGTCTCCAGAAATCATCAGTGGACGGATGACATTTGGTAAGAACACAAACTGGGATGACTAGGAGCACTTCACACCTAGCAGAGCTACTGCTCACATTTCACATTTGTAGCATCAGATGTTACAATCATTAGTAGAAAGTGACATAAAGAATACGATGACATTGAAGAGTGTCATTTTTTTTCTCTATGATGAAGAAATAGAATTAATTTGAAATGCTTAAAACCAAGGATTCTCTGTACTAGGGTGTGAAGTCTGTGCGTAAACTGTAGGCCTTTGCAGCTAAAAAAGCCCATTTAGTGTTAGCAGGTAATTAAAGTAGGGGGATGCCTGCCACTGTCAGCTCTGAGGGTCACAGATGGCAAAGCTGTATTCTTTTCCACTATTATCAAGCAGTGTGTTGGAGTTCTTAACGTGGACTATGCCCTCCAGCGTTGCAGTAGACCCAAGCAGCTCACTACCAATTTCTTTTTTCTGGGTTTTTACTCACAAATCCTAAGAAAGAAGTTCATGGAGAATGGAAGACAAGAGTGAAAGGAGTAGCATGAGAGGAGGGGACCCTATAGCAGGTTGCCTCTTGAGTGTGCTAGTCTAAAAGGGTTTATATAGCTCTCGGATCAATGCCATTTGTCCAAATTTCTGCTAAACAGGTTTTAGGAAAGTACCAACACATTGGTTAACTCTTGAGTCCAAACTTTTCTGCAGTCTCTGTTTGGGTCTGCCCCTACTTCCGTTTTCTTGTCAATTATCAGCCTGTGCTGGGCCACAGCAGAGTGCCCTGGCTTACCTTGGCCTTGCTCACCACACCTCAGGCCCACACCGGCATGGCTGGCTCCACACTGCCCCAGCCTATGCTCACTCCCTGCACGCCAACCCTCCTGGGCCACTTCTCCAGGACAAGGGCCTGGCTTCAATACTTCAGAAATATTAACATTGGCCTTTCAGATTTAGTATACCAAGTTGAAAATATGCTATCTTAATCATCGTGATAGCCAGCCTAACAGATTTATGATGTAAACTTGATTTGGAAAAGTGTCATCAAATTTACTTGAAACCCTGATGTTTAAATATAAAGCTGTTGTTAAAAGCATAAACAGTAGTTCTCTCAAATAATGGGTGATAAACAATTCTAGGACGCAGAAATGTGACGAGAATTAGTTTCAGCTTATTCTTGCTAACATATATGTTCCTAAAATGTTTAAGTGATAACAAAAAATGCCCCCACAGTACAGTGAAATATTTCATCAGCTTTCCACTAGAGTCAGTACCTTTAATAGTACCTTTTATGATCTGCCAAGGGTTTTAGCAGAAGAGGGTCTTTTTTGGCTAATGTTGTGGACCCACTGGTCTCTGGTCCCTTCAGCCCTAAGCTGTCTAGATGGTAAGTTATTGATTTCTTTGCTTTGGTGTTTCTGCAGCCCTCTGTTGCTATTCTTTGACATTCATGAGATTTGCCTACAAGGTGCAGCCTCGAAACTGGCTTCTTTTTGCATGCCATGCAACAAACGAAGTAGCCCAGCTCATTCAGGGAGGACGGCTTATCAGATATGAGTAAGCAGATTTGAATTACTTTGCTTGGAGAAATTGGGGAGAGTGAAACCAAGACCTTGTGTTAAGAGGCAGTGGGGAGCTGGGGTGCAAGTGTGTCTAGGTGGGAAAACCTAACTTATTTAACATGAATATAGGATATTTCAGTTTTTGTAAAATCTTAAGTTAAAATAAGCATATGTAAAGGTGTCTTCTAAAGTCACTGGAGCAGCATTTTGTTTCTCATTGGATTTTTCTTTGTGATTATTTCCAGGATGACTAAAAAGGCATCTGCATAGAAATGGAAGGAAAAAGATCTTGAAAGGGACAGCACCCCAGCTACTACTGCAGAGTCACAGATTCCATCAGCATGAATAGGAGGAAATGTGGAATGCTATTTTTTACTAACCATACCATTTTTATAGATATAGCTGAGAGTCCCTAAGCAAACTCTCTGCTGCCTTACAAGTACTGAATATTTTCTCTTCATAGAGTAGCTCAAAATATGCAATTAACTGAATAATTTCCAATGATGGTTTTATCTGTATTCATACACATATTATCTGTTGGGATTTGCTTAATGAAAAACTGAAGAAACCAAAATTTTATAACTACTCACATTTAAGTATTCAGAATTCTTGACTTTGGTGACTACAAGGTATCCAACAGCTCAACACATACCTAAAATCTGATCTTCAGTGTTTGAAAAGTGTCTGTGTATCTCCATGCAGTATGTATATTGAGATGCTGTAACTTAAATGGCAATAAATGATTTAATTGTTTGTTATATGAGCATGTCTAAATATCCTGCTTTGTTCATTAGAGAACTGCAGAACAATATGAAAGACAATTATAGGTGAAAAATACAACTCCTTGAAAATTATTAAGATTGCCTGAGGAAGTGAAAAGTCAGAAGGCCAGTTTCTCTGGAAAGTGCTACAGTCCCAGCCATTCAGAATGTATATGCCCTTGAGTCACTGTTCCTATTCTCTCTGGGCCTCACACAGCCCTCTGAAGCAGGTAGGACCTTTTATAGAGGAAGTATCCTGGTACAGAATTTGTAAGACACCTGGTATTTAGCAGGAACAGGGCACCCCACTTCCCTGCTTGCGATGCTGACCTGGGGCCGGGGCAGGACAGACTCCTGGGCACAGTGCCAAACATGGCTCTTTGGGCTCATTCTTCCACAGTTCCCTAGAGTAGAATTGAGTTATGTTAAAGGAATTAACACTAGGATCCATAGATTGTTTCATTAAGTTTAGCCATTCCATCTGCTTTATTTATCATAGAACATAACCATTAAAACTGCCTCAGGCCTCCTCCTCCAGCATTAGCTACTGTCAAGGTTTGTGGTTTTGAGTCTTTGTCTTTCTTTCAAAGATCCCATCCTGCCAGTCTTGAACTGAGTAAGAAGCAAGAAGATATTCCACACCTCCATCAGAATACTTGCCAGCTCACCGAGTGGCAGTGGAGATAAGACCATCTGGAAGCACAGGAGCTGCAGGGACCCAGGAACAGATGCTGCAGAAGAGTCCCCCAGTGAAAAGCAAGTCAGTAGTTCAGGTATGCAAGAAACATTCAAGAACATAGGGGATGAGGTCTCTCCAGTACTTTCTGCTAGCCAGAGCTTTGTCTGAAGAGACAGACTTGGGACTAAATACAAGCAGTCAGTGAGTGTGAATGCTCAGGTGGCCTCTGGAGTTGCTGTGGGAGCCACAGACTGCTAGCTGAGCAGTCATTAGGAGCCAGAGGAGAGACTGATGGCACACCTCACAGGGCCACAGGAAGATCTCAGCTATCATGCTGCCCTTCCACATAGCTGAGCTCTTCAAAAACAAGAGTAAGAATGCAAGATGAACGGCTGAAGCAGTGGGAAGGTGTGCATTTTCCTCGGCTGGAACCCAATTCTTACTTTCCTGCAGCATTGAGGCCAGTTATAAAGAACTAAATTCCAGAATAAGATTTTGTTCAGGTCCATGGTTGCTTTAAATTGACCACATCCAGTGTCTACTGTTAGCAAAAAGGACACTGAGAGTAATAATAGTTATAAGCAATAGCTCTATCAAAAACTGGTCTGACCAGTTACTTAATCCCCCTGGACTTCCTGGGCAATGCTGCCTCCCAAGCTCTGAGAAGCTCCTGCCACTCTTTTTCCTACTTGAGCTGTGTCTTCTAGAGGTATGTATATTGCCACAGCACTTGGTGAATGCCTTGTCCATCCTATGAGAGCAGCATGCATGGCAGTGTTCAATCCCAAGGACTAGAAACCACATTTGGCCTCTTCAGTCACCAGCCTTTATGACCTTAGAATTTTGCAGTACTGGGGATTGAACTCAGGGTGCTCTACCACTGAGCTACTTCCCCAGCTTTAAAAAAAAAAAAAAAAAAAAAAAAAAAAAAAATGGGGGACAGGGTTTCACTAAGTTGCCTAAGCTGGCTTTGAACTTGCAGTCCTCCTACCTCAGCCGCCTAAGTAGCTGGGATTACAGGTGTGTGCTACCACATCCATCTGTAGCCATGGTATTTGGTGTCTGCTGGAAAACAGCAATATAAACACATTACTGCGAGAAGGCTGACTTTAAAATAATAAGCCACACAGTGAAAATGTGCAAACCAAGGGTTGGGCTAATATAAAACAATTACATTTAAAGTAGGACTGGGAATATATTTCAGTGGTAAAGTGTGCCTGGCATGTACAAGGTCCTGGGTTTCATCTCCAGTACCACACACACACACAAAAACTAAAATGTCAGCAGTACATCTTTAAAAATTTGATATCACCACATATAATGTTCTCCACAAATAATTCTAAAAAGCTAAAAACATTTTTCATTTTAAATAATAGAATTTGAAGACCCTAATGAGTTGGGACTAACTTTTAAGATGACGTTGATACTAGCTGTCAATGCCTTGTTGGTCTCAGCTGCACTGGCAGTTCTATTACAGCACACTCTGGGGCAGAGGTGACAATTATAAAGCCCTTCCTGCACAACCAGGAATCTCTAGTCTACACAGCGTGAGTCCTGGCCTAGGAAGTGTGACTCCACAGGCAGCAAGCACAGTGAGAGTTGCCAGTGTGAGGAAACAGGAAGTCAATGGCCTTTTTGTAATTCTCTGCAGGTGGCTTGATATCACGTGCTCAGGTCTGTCCCTCTCTTCCTATGCTCCATGTAGTTATAATGCAGTTCTGCCTTCTGAACCTTATTTTGGGTCCAGTTACTTTGTCTTTTTGTTTGGATTTCTCAGCTGTTTTCATAGATCATTTAGTATGGAGAGTTTACACAGTGACTGGAAAATAAAAATAAGTTGATATGGTACCTGTGGACACTCAGATTATATCAGATTGCTAAGAAGACATTTGATATCCTCAAAATAATCTCTTAAGTTCTAGAAGAGGAATGAACATTCAGACTGCATTGCCTTGAGCAAAGACCCAGTAGCTCTGACAACAGCCTGGCAGGTTAATGACCTGGAACTGAGTGGAGACTGCAGAAGGAGCCACTGAGGTTAGAACATCGCTCTTGCCACAGTCTTACTGTATCTTATTCAAGGCAGCTGTGGATTCCTGGGTTCATTTTTGTTTTTGTTGGATATAACAGAAATCACAAAGGATCAGCTACTTCCTGACCACTTTATTATGAAAGCTAGCTGCAGGTCAAAATCTGCCTGACTGTAAACATGTCCTGAGCCAATGTTCACTGCCTGCAGGCACACAACCTGGTGCTCACTTCCTGATGACCCACCGCTCATTCTTTCAGGTGCTCTGTCAGATGTGACAATGTTTTATCTGTGATTGAGAATTCCCACGTAATCTGGTAATTCCATTGGGAGTGGTTTAGTGGTAGTTTTCTATTCTAGTTGTTAGGTAGACTTCTGTAAAGTAGAAGTTAACTATTTTCCCATTAACTAAACCCATTCCCTTAACAAACACAGCCCTTACTGAAAACAGGATATAAGCTCAATTGTCTTTGATTTCTAAAAACTAAAGAATTAGTGTCATGGCTATTTCAGTTGTGATAACATTTGAATATTTTTCTGTTTTAAGAATGGTAATAGAGGAGCTGGGGTGGTGGCTCAGCGGCAGAGCGCTCGCCTCGCACGTGCGCGGCCCGGGTTCGATCCTCAGCACCACGTAAACATAAATGCATTCCATTGTGTACAACTAAAGTAAATAAATAAATATTTAAAAAAAGAATGGTAATAGACTCTAGAATTTTTAAAAAAATTTTTTTTTAGTTATAGATGGACACAATATCTTTATTTATTTTTATGTGGTGCTGAGGATCGAATTCAGTGCTTCCCACATGCAAGGCAAGTGCTTTACCACTGAGCTACAACCCCAGTCCTAGACTCTAGAATTTTTATAGATTAAATATGTTTCTATCAATCATGATTAATATGATTATTTGGGGGGGGGCTCAAGTGTCATACCTTTGGCTTCTGGGAGCCCCTTTAAAGATACCCTCTTGACACAATTTCATTGATTTTTGTGTGTGTGCGTGGTGCTAGGGTCAGGAGCCAAGGGTATCCCCCACTGGGGTACACCTCAAGCCCTGTTTACGTCACCAGACCCAGCCTCAAACTGTGAGCTCTCCGTCTCAGCCTCCTGAGTTGCTGGGATGGCAGGTGGGCACCACTGTGCCTTGCCCACAATTCCATGAATTTTTAGAGCTTCTGTGCTTTCTGGCACACCCTGTTCCTTCCTTGCCCCTGACATGGAAGAAACATTTTTTCCAGGGGCTCTGGTTATGAGGAGTGGTGTTTGTGACCAACATAGGGACTTTACACACTCATGCTGCCAGAGGGACGCTGCTTCTTGGCCATTTCAGTACACAGTACCATAAGGGATTTATTATTTTTTTTTAATCACAAGTTCATATTGATAGTTCTACTTCAATTCTAATATGGCATTTCTACTTAATTTCTTTGGTTTTATAATTGAATATCTTCTTAACACGGAATGACGTTTTCCTCATAATAGACATTTCATACTTACTGACTTACTTGACCCAGGAAAATAGTTTCATAATGACTTTACCATTATTGCCTCAAACAGGGAAACTACTGAATAGAAGTTCAAAAACTGTTTAGCAGTTTTGTCCTTGAACACATCTCCCAGGTCTATGAGCTCCAAGTCACTGTTCCCTTGAAGCTGTCTTTCCTGTTATGGAAACACTTAACCAGTATGGAGTTTAGGAGGACACTTTGTTTTTACTTTTACTGTCAAGACTTTTGCATTCTAGCAGCTGCTAGTTCTTACAAGGTACCACTTTGGGTTACCAGGGGTTGGAGGCCACTCTGCCAATGACCTTTGAGATGGTCAGCCCTCTGAACAATGTCATTATGTAAGTGTTTCACATCTCCACCCTGTCAGCCCACCCCAGTGAGTTCTGACTAAATGATTAATTCTGCATTTTGCCACTGAATTTCTAGTACATTAGAACCTAGGTATTTTAACTTTTTAAACTTGTTCTCAAAGATGATCTGTGAAAGTTGTTTTTTTTTTTTTTTTTTTTTTTTTTTTTTTTTTGTACTGGAGATTGAACTCAGGGGCCCTTGACCACTGGGCTACGTCCCCAGACCTTTTTTTTGTATTTTATTAGAGACAGGGTCTCACTGAGTTGCTAAGTGCCTCGCCATTGCTGAGGCTGGCTTTGAACTCGCGATCCTCCTGTCTCAGCCTCCCAAAGTGCTGGGATTACAGGCGTGCGCCACCGCGCCCAGCTCTGTGAAAGTTTTATCTTGTGCCTTTTTTGAGTTACAATTCATATCCAACCTCTCTAAATGCCAGACTATGCATTTTTACCCACAGTTTACATTATATAAATTCAAATAATTCTCTTGACCTTATATGAGTCAGTGTTTAATTTTCCTACAGGGGGATTTCATGAAATGCATAGTATCTTGAGATGCCACATGTTAAGCAAAGGAGACATATATAAACACAGAACCTTAAGGTTTTGTCTGAAATCTTCACTCCTAAGTCAAATGCAGATTTTTTTTTTTTTTTAATTTAGGTACTTTCTAGCACAATCAAACACCCTTCAAAGGATGCTTCTGGGGAGGGACAACCCCCCCCCCGCCGTCAGTTTACTTGGATGTGGTTCCACCCTGAGACACACAAGGGAACAGCTACCATTCCAACTGGTGACACGGGGAAGAGTAGCCCCCTTCTGAAACTCCAACTGGTTCTATGTATAATACACGGATCCTTCTCATGTAAATATATTGGCAAATGGGCCCATGTAACCTGGGAAGATTTTAAATTGAATTAGCCAAAATGGGGAACTTTCAAAATTCTGAAATTAGTTTATTTGAGTGTATACTTAGAAAAAGCTGGTTTTAGAACCAGACAAAATGAGTGGGAGGCTTATTTTTCAACTGTACTTAGAAACTTCTAAACAAGACTCAGAAAACAAACAACAAACAACAACAACAACAACAAAAAAAAACTCCCTCCGAGCAATAAGTCAGAAATTAACAGCGTGTCTCTGAACTAAAATCTTCTAGCATATCTTCCTCCATGACTTCTGCCCACTGTTGCCTCGTGGAATGAAAAGCTACTGAGCGGAAAAGAGTCAACTTATGACTGGTTGTTTCAAAGTAGGAAATACCTATGGGACAAAACTCAGGGCTTGGATAAGTTACAAGAGGTAACTTGGATAAGTTACAAGAGGTAACTTAATATCCCCCACCAAAATAAATATTTAAAATCAGTTAGGATACGGAGGAGCCCACAATGGAAAGTATACACTGCCAAATGAACCAACTGAATTGTGATGAAAAGCATAACTATGCTGAAAGGAGTGGGAAAGAAAATATGGAACCTGCATAAGCTTGAGAATCAGTATGTTCTATGCATGCTGTAAAGCTAAAGACTGATCTGTATGCAAAGACTTGACTCCCATCGGGAATTGTGTCCTCTTCGGGAGTGTGGCAAGATTGTGAAACTACTTTGTGCTCATGTAGGACTAAGCAAATAAATAAATATACTGTGGGTATTAAGAGACAAGATTCCTTCTGTCAGAGAAAGTGACAAATAGGGAAAAGGGGAGCCCAAGATGGGAGACAGGTGTTGGCATGAACTTGAACTAGTGATTCATATAACTTAATTACAAAGTATCTAGGTCTTTTTATGTTTTAACATGTGCTTCTGTGTACATCATGAGTTATATATTAGGATAAAGAATACAGAATACAGAGACATGATCATGAGTCCACATACACATATATTCCCCCAGCTCTATCTGTTCAAGTAGCCTAGAAGCAATAATATCCCAGGAGCAGTGGCACACCTGAGTCGAAGAATAGGTTTCTCAGTGTGAAATTACAACAAAGGGAACCAGCGCTTCTTGGAAAATGGTTGACTCTGAGGTTGGGGTCTGAAGACACAAGATGAGCTTGAGGCATCTATTGGTGCCAGAAATTCAGGAAGTGTTCAGAAGATGATAAGGATATGGTGAGAGTCAGCCTCCTAATGGCTCAGTCTAGGACAATTTGAACAACAAAATAGATAATGGCAGTAATTACTAATTGATGGAATATTTTAAAATAAATACCCATGAGTTTGCAGTCATAGAAATAAGTAAGTGAAGGCATGCATACATACAAGGGGTAGAATGCTTACCTGAGGCCAAGTGTTCTGACTCTGTAATTGTCAATAGTTACCTTAGCTAAAATGTTTGTCTTCTTTTACCAGGTTCTCAGCTCAAGTTCCATAACAATAGCATCTGCACTTTTTGTCCACCTGGATTTTAGCAAGAACCTCCTTCCAGGAACCTTTGGGGCACAGAGGCACTCTCCCCTGCTCTCGATGCTCCACCTCTGTTCTTTGTCCATTTACATTAGGCCCGGACAGAACTGCAAGGCCAAGGACAAAAGTAGTCGTGGAGATAGAGACTCCTAAGTACGAATTTACAAAGAAAGAAATTAGTTGGCCTGTTTTCGGTTTTAGCAATCAACCAAACATTTTGAGTTTGCTATTAAAATCTATTTGTATCAATAAAACATGCTTCCATTGAAATATCCATAGCAACGACTTGCTTTCCTCCATGTTAATGGAGCTGGTTTAAGGACACGTCGTGATCATGATCGATAAGAGTCTACTTTGTGCTCCTCATGGGGTAAATGGATCCCCCACCCCCACACAGGTCTTTTATTCCTGTGTCCCTCTTCCCCACCATGTCTGACATTATTTGTAGCAAAATTCCACCTCCTTGTGGCCTCGAACTCTGAGGAGCAATACGTTGTGATCCCTGTTTATCTAATATTTGTTTTACAGAATACAAAAACACTTTTCAAAACACATATATTCTTATTAAAATGCCCCTTGCACGTGCACTCGCTCTCTCCCACTCTCTCTCTCTCACAAAATCTAGGATAAAAACCTCACCTTTTTAAATCTCAATTTCTCCAATTTAGTGGCTGAGCTATGTAAGACAGAGGCAAAGACTGTCTGGGACAAGTATAGACTTTTGTTTGTAACCAAGCATTCAGTAAGAGTGATTAACAAATGGCCCTGACATAAAACAAAAGAGAGCAAAAAAAAAAAAAAAGGAAGAATAATCATCATCATCTACCCCCCCCCCCCCTTAATGCCTTTGCCTCCATAAGTCCATCTAGGGAACCCGCGGATGGTGAGAAGAGACTCCCAACATCACAAATGATACTTGAGAATCTGCCCTTAGCCACCTCCCATCCAAGTCAGTGGAGAAGAGCAAGCTAGGCTCTGTTCACAAAGGCCTGGTTCATGCAGGGTCATTTGCTGGGCTCATAACCAGCTATAAGACTGCAAAAAGTCACTGCAAAAGTCCTTGGATTCTTGGTTTGTTTTAAAAAGGAACCTTTTGGAATTATAACCCTTTGTTCATTCATTCATACAAAAATGAGCAAAGGGGTATAATTGTGGAACAACTTCCAACTTCCGTGACCATCCTAGACATTGGGAATACATAGAGAAAAACAAATGCAAAGAGAAAGAGGAGGTGCCTGAAGTCAAGGAGTTTATCCTGTCGGGAAGAGCGTTCCCCTTGGAAAAAGTGCAGGGCAGGGTTCTACAGTGGCACCTCATTATTAAGCAAGAACTTCAGACTGTGATCCTAGGAAACCCACAAAAGGGCTGACACATCACATTGTACACAGTTGACACATTTCACAGAACCAGGAAGAATGACTTGTAGGGATGCTATGTGCCATCCTCAGTGCAGCTGGAGAGCCCACATGGACATTCAGAAAGTGGGCCATTTGTCCCAAAGACTAGAGCATGACTGGCAATCAGGTTAGGAAACCAGCATGCAGCTCACTCTTGGGTCGTCCTGACGTTCTCAGGGTTTGTGACAAATCACCCCATTCATCTCAGGAGAAATCTGAAACTCACATGTGCATGCAGGACAGATGTTTTTTTTCTTTTAACTTTTTAGGAAGATTTATGCACTATTTCCTGCACTTGGCTGGGATACAGCATACAAAGAGTTTATGTCAAATGTTTTTAAACCCAGGTGAGGTGGCACACACCTGAGATCCCAGCTACTTGGAGGCTGAGGCAGGAGTGAAGTTGGAGACAATTCAGCAAGACCCTATCTCAAAATATTTTAAAAGGGCTGGGAGTGTAGCTCGAGGCAGAGTGCTTGCAGAGCATGCACCGGTCCTGGGTTCAGATCTCAGAATCTTAGGAAAAAAAGTCTTGAAACTGTACTCACTGGTTGGGTAATGAGGAAAACAAAGAATTGATCGTTGTGCCATAAGCTCAATACATTTTTCTGACATTCAAGTTGAAACTATTCTAGAGTAAATACAGCAATTTACTCAGCAAATGGAATACAGTACTGGGGAAGAGGGTTCTGTGAGAAAGATGACTGTAGTTCATGCATCTTGGGTGTTAATATTCTCCACAGCAGCACAAAACAGCTCTTTGGAAATTTCTGATTTATTTGTCTCAATTGACGGATTCACACAATAGTGCAATTCATGTTCCTATTCAGGAAGTAGAATTTCCAAAAGATATAACCAATAAAGAAGTGCATGAGATAATGTTATCTCTAAACAGACACATGAAGTCAAAAACAAAGACACAGAGCAAGTAAGCAGCCAACTGGGGAACAATAATCGTTGCATCCAGTGATGCCCACATCCATCGCTCGCTAAGAATTTAGTACGTGACAGGCATGGTTCAAAGATCTCTGAATAATTTCATTTAATCCTCAAAACAACCCTTTGAAACAGGTACTAAATGCTTCTCCATCTAATAAGGATAGGAAAGAAAACCTGGGTAAGAATAGTGGAGTGGTCACACTAAAGGGCAGAGTCAGGATGCAAATGCAAATGGCTCCCCACCCTTGACCTAGACCATGGCAGAGATGTCCTTACAATCACCTGCAGCTTTTTAGTCAAAGAGGCTTCAAGGGTACTAAATCATGATTAACCCAGTGGTTTTGCCCCCAGCGTCCCCCACAGACTTCTCACAAGTGTGCAGCCCTGGTGCTTCCCACTCAGGCTGGCCTAGGCTGTCTGCAAACTCACCCCACAGTTTCCAGCAAATGTTGGGCTTCCTCCAACCCCCACACTGCCCTGGCTGTGGCATTACAGTGGGCTCATTTTTCTGTGGTCATCTGGTCATCCACTGCTCTTATGTGTTATGTTGGAGGTCACTGAGTGCTGACCACTGACAGCTCCCAGCTAAGCTCCTCCTTGGACATTGTCCTCTTCAGTAGAAAACTACCTTGCCCAAGGCCACACCCTGCCTCAGAGGCTGCTCACCTTCACATACTTGCTCGTTCAGGAAATTCAGGTGGAATACCATCATTCCCACATTTCAGCAAGGCCCCATTTTGGCAATGGAATGGGAAATGAGTGAGGGAAGGGAGCAGGCCCCTGAGAGTGAGGGCTCTCTCCTGGGGTGAGACTGAGACTGGCAGAGACAGAAGCAGAAAACCAACAGAGCCCTGCAAAGTAAACTCTCTGAAATATGGCAATGGCCAAGTCCTTGTTCTGAAACGTGTCCTTCCCATTCTGTCTCTTTCCACAAGCACCACAGTGCCATGGGGAGAGGCCAGCATTGTCCGCACTTTCCTGAGCACTTTGCTTCCAGGAGACTCTGCCTCAGTGTAGGGCCTGGGCTGCTGAGTCACAGGTCACACATCAGTAAGTGGGGCCTCACATGCAGGAGCACTTTTTTCTGTTCGCTTTTTAATTAAATCTTACTTCAAAAATTAATTTGTAAATTCTTTGAGGGCATAGATGGTGTCCTTTTTTCTTGATTCAAGTGTGGTATACACAAGTGCATGATCATCCATCCACAGAACTCTTAAAGGTGATGTTATGTTGTCTAAAGTCATAACTTAGCTCCTCTAAACACTCCTTTCCTATAGACTAGATCCTCGCCGCTGCCACAGATACCCTAGAAGCATTTCTTATCCATTTGTGTGATAGTATTGTTGTGTTTCCAGCAACTAAGTATAATAGGAACAAACGCAGGGGACCTACGGAAATAAGTTATTAAACTTCTGAATTTACTTTGCTTTTAAACAAGCAAGATCCAAAACTTGTTTGTGGCTGGGTCAGTAATTAAAAGCATCAGTTCATGAGAAGTTCACTTGTTTTCACAGAGGAGCAAATGAATTTCACGAAGGCCTTCAGTAGACATTCCCAGAGGACTTCGGCTACCTGGTGCAGCATGACTGTGGCTGCTACAGGGGCACACGATGGCTACCACCAGCTGTCCTCAGAAAGGTAAAGCAAAGAGCAGAGTATGTCTGTAGGGTTTCAATCTTTCCCTGCTCTCCCTTTGGAGACAGAGTTTTGAAGAAGGCACTTTCTCACGAAAACTTATTTCCCAGAAAATAAAAAGACCAACAGACTTGCATAAAAATTCATCTTTGTGTCCTTCTTTTGGATTGATGTGTATCAGCAATATGTAAGAGCAGATCCTGGGGAAAACATTTAACCCACTATCATTCAATGGTTTATATGCTCAGAAAAAGAGCTCAGTTCAGGCACCCTGGGCATTGTGCTTATGAATCAGCACATGTCAAAGCAGCTAGGTATTTCTTCAGTAATGGAGAAAAGCACCCAAGGCAGAGAAAATATCTGCCTTATTTTTATCATTTGAATATTCATTGTCACTTTCCAGAAGTCAACAGCCCTCTAGAAGGCACCTCACTGTGCCTGAAGAGGTCCAAGAAGGTGTCCTACAGCAACAAGAGTCATTTCAAGTCTGAATTAGTGAAGGCAGGAAGCATGGAATTTGGGGGGAAAGGAACAAGACATTTTGGGGAGCAAGACTCCATGCAACGAGAGCTAGTGTAAAAAGGCCAGTTGGTGGACTGTGGCTTCACAGACTGAGCAGAGCAGCCCATCTGAGTGTGCCAGTTCACACTTGTGTGTCTATATGCATGTGCTGGGGAAAAAAAGGATGTAGCGAGGCCTGAGATTGAAGAGAAAAGATGGGTCACATCATCACCACCTCCATCATTATGCCAAGACTGTGGCCTCTCCTCTGCAGATAGAAGGAACTGTGGAAGGTTTTTAAGCACAGGACTGAGAAGCACAGAATCAAGAAAAACAGCTTTCACTTTTAAGTTACCTGCAGCCGCAGGTGGAGAAGGGCTGTGAGGAAGGTCAGGCTACTAGGTCAGACTGCAGGGTCCGCAGAATTCATCCTGGCCCTCTCTGTGTCTTGCATCCATTGGGAACTGTCCAACCTCTCAAACCCCATGCAATCTATCTGCCTATACGTATGCCCTCCCTTGGGGCAGGGGCTGCCTCTTCAACATCTTCACCCTCCATGACTGCAGGCAGGGTTGGCAGCAACACTCCCTGCAACTCTCACTGCAGGTGCACAGTCATGTACCACTTTGTGGCCTCTGCCTGCTGTCAGAGCAATGCACTTTGCTTCCAGGGAAAGCACCAACAGCAGAAACCAAGATACGTAATGGAAAGAAGGTAAGTTCTCTGCAGAGGCGGAAGCGTACCCGTGACAAGCCATGCTTCTCTGCAGCTTTGTCATATCGCTTCTCATCAACCATGTTCCTTTCCAGAAGGTCTTTCTAATTTCTCCTTTCTTCCTCATGCCTGGACACTGAGCCTTTAATTCTCTTTCAGGGTGGGGCTTGGTGCCTCCTGGTCAGCTCCTATGTCAGGTGACCATGGCCCTGACAACAGGAAACGGGCGATGTTCATTCACAAGGTCTTCTGGGGTCTTTGGTCTTTGAGGAAGAATAGCCATTGTGCTACTGTTTGTACCAGGACTTGATAGCACATCCAGAGAAGCAATTGAGAGAGCTACAAGAATAAAAGACAAATGGTTAAATATTATATTTATCCCAAACTCATGGGTCATACACATTTTATACATTTCTAACCAGAGACTCAATTTCAAGTATAACTTTCTACTTAAACTGTCACAAAGCAGTGCCACACTGACATATTCAATATTTTTGACCAAGAACAATATGAAATCTTAGAGATGGGAACAGGAAATCTAAAACTATGGCCATAAGGTTCCACATTACATTTGTTTCAAAATGCTGAACATTCCACCATTGAAGAAAGATTGGCACATAACAAAGAAATCTTCTGGAAGCAAGCCCTTTAGCCAAGGTCATTTGGGCGTGGGATGGTCCATGGGGGTCCCATCAGGACCTGGGGCCTGCTTGGGACCCCGTGCTGTGTCTCAGGTCTAGACTTCTGGAGGGTGGGCTGAGCCTGGATTCCCAGCTCCTATCAGCCACTGCCCCACCCAGGGAGCCTTTAACCTTACTGCCCAGGGGCTCTTCTCTGAATATCTTTGCCTCTCTCATTTGCTCTCCTGCAGGTCAAGGGAGGAGAGAAGGCTGCAGGGGCCGAGTTGAGGTGTGGAGAACATGCTTATTAAACTCCTTCCTTGGCAGTCCCTGAGGACAGCAGGATGGGAGAGGTTTTCATTCTAGTGCTTTGTGTGGTTATAGTTAAAGACACCTTATTCAACACATACTGTTGACTAACACTGAATGCAGAGCCAACAGCTCTGTCATTCTTACCTGAACGAGGCTTCTCTAACACTTGGATCTTCCCAGCACAGCCTTGTGCTTAGGAACCTATTTGCCACTTCAGCATTGTGCCCAGGACCATCTTAAATAGTGAAATCTTCAACAATAAAAAAAGAACAAAAATATGAAAAACTTGACACTTAAGAGGCTGATAGAGACACAATTACAGTATAAGCTGAATCAAGAAGGCAGAGCTTCACCCTGTCCAATCTCAGCTAGGAACGTGCACTTTTTTATAGTTCATTTTTTATTTATAATAGTAGTATGTATTACAATTCATAATGCACATATATAGCATCTTTTTACATACAACTGTTTGTATACAAAGTATATTCGTACCATTCAGGTCTTCAATCATGCATTTCAGATAATGATATCCATCTCATTCAACCACCTTTTCTTTTCTTTTTTTTCCCTCCCTCCCCCCTTGCTCCCTCCCTTCCCCTACCTTCCTTTTGACCATTCTAGTGTTCCTCTAATCCTCCTATGTACCCCCCATTCAACAACACTGTGAACTAGCCTCCTTATATCAGAGAAAACATTCGGTATTTGGATTTTTGAGATTGACTAATTTCACTTAGCATTACATTCTCCAACTTCATCCATTTACCTGCAAATGCCATTATTTTATTCTCTTTTATTGCTGAGTAAAATTCCATTTTGTATACATACCATATTTTCTTTATCCACTCATCTACTGAGGGACATCTAGGTTGGTTCCACAACCTAGCTATTATAAATTGTGCTGCTATAAACATTGAAGTGGCTGTGTCACTGTAATATGCTGTTTTTAAGTCCTTTGGGAATAGACCCAGGAGTGGGATGGCTGGGTCATAGGGTGGCAGTCATGAAATTCATCTGGAAAAATAAGAGACCCAGAATAGCCAAAGCAATCCTGAGCAAGAAAAGTGAAGCAGGTGGCATCACCATACCAGACTTTAAATTATACTATAGAGCAATAGTAACAAAAACAGCATGGTATTGGCACCAAAACAGACTGGTAGACCAATGGTACAGAATTGAGGACACAGAGACTAATACATATAATTTCAGCTATCTTATATTAGACAAAGGCGCCAAAAATGTACAGTGGAGAAAGGATAGCCTCTTCAACAAATGGTGCTGGGAAAACTGGAAATCCATATGCAACAAAATGAAATTAAACCCTTATCTCTCACCATGCACAAAACTCAATTTAAAGTGGATCAAGGACCTAGGAATTAGACCAGAGATAACATGCTTAATAGAAGAAAAAGTAAGCTCCAATTTCCAACATGTCAGATTAGGCCCCAAGTTCCTTAATAAGAATCCTGTAGCGCAAGAATTAATACCAAGAATTAATGAATGGGATAGATTTAAACTAAAAAGCTTCTTCTCAGCAAAAGAAATAATCAGTGAGGTGAATAGAGAGCCAACTAATTGGAAACAAATATTTAATACATGCACATCAGATAGAGCACTAATTTCTAGAATATATAAAGAACTCAAAAAACTCAACACCAAAAAAAAAAAAAAAACCAAATAACCCAATCAATAAATGGGCTAAGGAATTGAAAAGACACTTCTCAGAAGAAGATACACAATTAATCAACAAATACATGAAAAAATGCTCAACATCACTGGAAATTAGAGAAATGCAAATCAAAACTAAGATTTCATTTCACTCCAGTCAGAATGGCAGCTATCAAGAACACAAACAACAGTAAATGTTGGAGAGGATGTGGGGAAAAAGGCACACTCATACATTGCTGGTGGTACTACAAAATGGTACAACCGTTATGGAAAGCAGTATGGAGATTTCTTGGAAAACTGGGAATGGAACATGCACTTTTGGTGGCTTAAAATTTTCAGTCTTCTGTCCAGGTCGCTGAATGACCTTGATCGTACTGCAAGCATCCACTGACTTGGGGGCTACAAACTTTAGTGGGTTGGTATGTTTGCAAATATAGGAACCTGTGAATAATGAGAATCAATTGCATTTTATTTCACTTAATCCTCATAAGAACCCTGAAAGGTAGGAACTATGTTGATTTTCACATATCAGAAAATGAAACAAATTTAGGTTGCCTTGTCCTTAACCCTGCTGCTACAAAAGTGTGGAGTGAGGATTCTAACCTCCAGTTTAATGCCAGAGCCCATTCATTTTGTTTTTAGCTCTACATGACAGTAGAGTATATTTTGACATATTATACATACATTAGATCCCATTCTTGTGGTTATACATGATGTGGAGTTTCACTGGTCATGTATTCATATATGAACATAGGAAAGTTATGTCCTTAATGTCTGATTCATTCTACCATTAACCATTCTGTCATCTCCATAAAGGTCATGTCTCAGCAAACTTGTGGACTGTTCTTAAGGAAACCATGCTTAGGGTATAAAAGTGAAAAAAAAAAAAAAAAAAGAAAAAGAAAAAGAAAAGGAAAAAAAATCCCACATAGCATTCTTAAGACTTCAATAATATTTTTAAGTAAAAGTTTTTACCCAAGTAGATTGACCATATGAAGTTGCCCTTTTTAGTTTCAACTATTTTAGTTGATCACTAGCAATTTCAAGTTTCAACCTCATATAATCTTTGGAAAGACTCTTTCATTACTTCATCATTTTCATATGGAAAACTAAAATCTTTAAAAGTACTTAATAGATGTATTCTATGCTTTCTTTTTCTTCTTCTATTTTTATCTTTTTGGTGGGACTCAGGATTGAACCCAGGGACACTTTACCACTTAGCTACCTCCCTAGACTTTTTTATTTTTCGAATTTTGAGACTGGGCTAAGTCTTGAACTTGCATGAGAACCGCCAGTTTCTCCTGCCTCAAACTCCTAAATCACTGATATTACATGCGCATGCCACTGCCTGCGACTGTGCTTTCTTAAATAGAAGTACAGAGGTTTATTTTCTGATCTTTTAAGGGATAAAAATATAAGATTTCACACTTTACTATAAATAGGACAAATATTTGTCCCTGAAGGATGCTATGCTCCGGACTGTTTTGTCACAGAAAGTGACCCTTTCTCTAGGGGTCCTCTAGCATGTTTTTTATCAGACTTGAATGAGATACAGTCTCTCCTGGAGGCAATAGGAGGGACGACGAACGTCTCTCGGGGACCCCCTTTAATGATCAGATGTGGGCGGAGGGGAAAGTGGGTGAAGAGTTAAACAAGGCCTTTTCAGCACCATCTTCACAAGTCGAACAGCAACTGGAAGAGCAACGCCTATCAAGGCGGCGGAGAGGCGTGCTGAACCTCCCGTCGAACCCGCGGAGGAAGGCAGCGCTTCGTCCTTTCTCGGCGCGGGGAGGGAGTGGGGGAAATGCCACCTCCCCGCGGGCCAGCGTCGGCCCCAGCACGGGACGGAGAGCAGGAGCGCTCGCCCCGGGTCCGCAGCGGCCTGTCGACCCGAAGGGCCGGCTGACGGGCGGGGCCTCGAGCCGCAGACGCCCGCCGAGAAGTCGGGACGGCGTGAAACCAGCCAGGACCCGGCAGCGCAGGCCTCTGCCTCCGGACCAGCAAGCAGCGCCGACGCAACGCGGCGCCGGCCTCGGGGGCGTCGGACCGTGGCGGGGCGCTAGCGGCTGGCCGGGCGGAGTGGGCGGGGCGCCAACCCGCGTGCGCGCACCGCTAGCTACGGCGGCCTCGGGGGCGTCGGACCGTGGCGGGGCGCTAGCGGCTGGCCGGGCGGAGTGGGCGGGGCGCCAACCCGCGTGCGCGCACCGCTAGCTACGCCGGCCTCGGGGGCGTCGGACCGTGGCGGGGCGCTAGCGGCTGGCCGGGCGGAGTGGGCGGGGCGCCAACCCGCGTGCGCGCACCGCTAGCTACGGCGGCCTCGGGGGCGTCGGACCGTGGCGGGGCGCTAGCGGCTGGCCGGGCGGAGTGGGCGGGGCGCCAACCCGCGTGCGCGCACCGCTAGCTACGCGGCCTCGGGGGCGTCGGACCGTGGCGGGGCGCTAGCGGCTGGCCGGGCGGAGTGGGCGGGGCGCCAACCCGCGTGCGCGCACCGCTAGCTACGGCGGCCTCGGGGGCGTCGGACCGTGGCGGGGCGCTAGCGGCCGGCCGGGCGGAGTGGGCGGGGCGCCAACCCGCGTGCGCGCACCGCTAGCTACGGCGGCCTCGGGGGCGCGCCGGAAGCGCCAAGCCGGACTTCCGGCGGGCGCGTGGGTGGTGGGGACGCGGTTCCGAGTTTCCGGGTGGGCGCGAGCGGCCGGCGCTGCGGCCCGCGGACTGGCCATGGAGAAGCTGCGGCGGGTCCTGAGCGGCCAGGACGACGAGGAGCAGGGCCTGACCGCGCAGGTAGCGAGCGCGCCCGCCGCGGCGAGGGGGGGGGGCGTGGGGCGGCCGTGCTGGCCGGGCCTCTGGGGAGCCTGCCGGCCCGGGAGCCTGGAGGAGGACGGCTCTGGCGAGCGAAGCCGTCTGTCGCGGCACTGAGGCCTCGCGAGGGCCTCTTAAAGGACGAGCGGCCCTGTGTCTGCGCGGTCCCCGGGAGGCTGGGCCAGCCTGGTCAGCGCGGCTTCCTGCGGACTTGAGCGTGCGGTGGGGCTGCGCGGAAGTGCTGGGCCGGGGACGGCCCGGGAGCGGAACCCCGAGGCCCAGCTTCCCCTGGGGCCTTCTGCTGGTCTCCTGTGCGCCGCTGGCTTCCCTGTAGTGTTTGTGCAGCGCTTCTGGGGGACTGGGTTCTGGGCCAGTCCGCAAGCCTACGGAGACTGTCCAGCCCAGGAGCCCGTAGATGACAACGTCAGAAGTGACAGCCGCTGGTCTCTGCTCTACGTTATGCTCTGTTTGTTCCATACTAGAGAGTAGGCATAGCCATACGCGGCCACTTGCATTTAAGCTAATTAAAATTTAATGAAATTTGTAATTTAGTTCCGTAGTCACACTGTCCACATTTCAAGTGTTCAGTAGGCACGTGTTGTCACTGTATGGGCAGTGCATGTATAGGCATTTCCACTGCAGGAAGGTCTGTTGGACAGTGCCACTGAGAACCTTGGGGACATGAAATTGATATTGTCCTTTCTCTTGAGGCTACTGTCTGGAGTTGAGCAAGATGTGTAGAGATTTGGTTGACAAATGTTCATTCAACAAATCTTCAGGTTCCTAGCTATGCTTGGCAGTGTTCAAGATGCCAGTGTTATAGCATTGAGCAACACAAAGGCCTTTCCCACACGTTTTAATTGGAGAACATTTAATAAACAAATGCATAATGAGTCAGGCAGCACTAAGTGCTGAGGAAATAATCAGAGCAGTTCAAGGAGTGAGGGGTGCATATTGTGTAGCATGGTGGAGGAGACTTCCCTGCTGGGGTGGCATGTGAGCGTAGAGCTGCAGGGCCTCTGGGAGAGTGTGGAGAAGGGCTGCCCAGGGTGTTCCTCAGATTTTAGGCTAAGTCGGTGATTGGAGCAGAGGGAAAGACAAGTGTAGGAGGTAACAGCAGGAATGGGATTGCCAAACCTGTTGTGTCTCCTACACTGTAGAAAAGATTTAACTTTGCTAAGTGTGATGGGTGGCTTTGGGTTTTGAGCAGGGTGACAAAAGTTCCCAGTGGATTTAAAGGATATTTCTGGTTGCTCTGTGGAGAACTGACTGTAGAACATAGTTGGAAACCTAGAGCCTGGTCGGGAGACAAATATAGGAAGTAGTCCCCGTAAGAGATGGCTCACTGAGTGGCTTGAATCCATAATAGGAGTGACAGTGGTGAAAATGGGCAGGTTCTGTAAACGTCTTGAGTGTAGAGCTCCGATATTTAGATTGAATGTGAGAGCAAGAGGAGTCAAGGCTGCCTCTGTGGTTTTGAATTGAGTGACTGGAAAGATGGAGGCAACTTTAACTGGGATGTGGAAGGTGCAGATTCAGGGAAGAATAGATGCTGTCTGAAATGCCAGGAAACATTGAGTGGAGATGTCAGGAAAGCAGTTGAATTTCTGGAGTCATGGGGAAGAAATAAGAGAAACAAGAACTCACAAAAGGATTGTGTGTAAGTAGAAAAGAAGTTAAGTCTGAGGTTTGGCCTCTGGATGTCTCTGGTGTGCAGGGTTAGGAGGGTGAGCAGGCAACAGCAGGTGAGGAAGGAGAACCAATCTGGAGGGACAGCCTATGGAGTGAGGGAAGAGAGGGTTTTATATGCTGCAATGGATCCCTTAAGAGCTGAGGTTGTCAATAGAGGTCATTAGTTTTGGTGGTTAGTCATGGCTCAGGAACAAAAAAAGAAAGAGATGATGACTATAGTATCTCAGTGATTTTGCTGTAAGGCAAAGAAGTAGATAGTGGTGGGATGATGAAGTAGGGTCATCTTTTTTTGTAGTGCTGGGGATAGAACCCAGGGCCTCAAGTGTGTTATCAAGTGTTGTACTGCTTACCTATATCCCTAGCCCCAACATTTTATTTTATTTTATTTTATTTTATTTTATTTTATTTATTTTGTACTGGTGATTGATCCCAGGGGCACTTAACCACTGAGCTCCATCCCTTTTTATTTTTTATTTTGAGACATGGTCTCACTAAGTTCTGAGGCTGGTCTTGAACTTGCAATCCTCCTGCCTCAGCCTCCCAACATTTTATTTTTAAAGCTGGAAAATACTGGCTGTTTCTGCAGACTTGCAGATGATCCAGGAAAGGAGAAAATTATGATTCAGTCCACACAGTATCATTGCAGGCTGCCTCCTGGGCATGTTTGGCAGCTGTAGGATACCATGGGTGGTGGAGAGAGAATTGTGCAAGCTGCTGGGAGCAGATGCAGATGCAGATGTGATGGATGGAGCAGGTGGGAGTTCTTCAGTGATTCCTGAGCTGTTCTCACTGACATAGGAAATAAGGTTCCCAGCCATGAGTCTGGAGGAGGTCGGTCTTGGAAGTCTAAGGAAGAAGTCTGAAGTGGTTCAGAAGACTGGGAGTAGTGAGTCGATAGGGAAACACTGCAGACTTGTAGCTCCACATCCCCACCTGCTGGTGGTGGTCCTGAACTGAAGGTGAGAGTTGGCAAGGCGAGCATTTTCTTTTCTCTCCAGCCACATTTGCAGTGGGAGTACAGGACCAGGTTCAGATTCGTCTGGTGAGTGCACATGGGGACTGACTGGGAGACCAGCAGGGCACAGGGAGTTGGGGTGGAGGGAGGGTGGTAAGCCCTTGGACTGTTGGTGTTGAGGGTGGCTGACAAGAGGTGCTGGAAGGAAGGAAGCGATGTGCAGAAAGTGGGGCACTTGAACTCGGGGTTAGAGACTACTGTGTTCATGGTGTGCTTGCTAGTAATAGATATAGGACTTGGTGGTGGAAGAATCAGATCATTGTGTCACCAGGACTGGGGTTCCAAGGAGGTTCCCTAAAAGGGAATAGACCTTATCTTAGACCTTGATGGTCCTTTAATATTGTCGCAGTAAAGAATTTAAGTTCGGGACAAAGTGAGGCACAGATTGATTTTATTGAGAAAAAGAAAAAATGCTCACCCAGAGGAAGGTGCTGTCTATAGCTTAGCAAGGCGCATTTATGCACATAATATCTGTAGTGCAGAGATGTGACCTAACAGGGCATGTTAGTCCTCATTTGTGTTGGTGACTGGACATGTTGTCCATTACCCACTAAGGGCCATTTTCTTTTCTTCTTTGTTTTTGATGAAATTGTGAATCATTTCCCCACCAGGGTCCAGTGTTCTGCTTTGTGAGCTTAAATAGTACTATGTTGGTGTGACACCAAGGGTTTAGTGAAGAGTGTGACATAGATGAAGTAATCAGAACCTAAAAATACAAATCATGAGAATTTATTGAGTAAAGGCATTCTCCGACCTGGTTTTCTTTTAGGTCCAGGTCAGGAAAGAAGTTATTTATGGACTTGTGGATAGGGTCTAATAATTGACTTAATAGTGCTGTTTGTAATCAAAGTATGGGAAAATGACCTTTAAATCTGAATTTTTAGTCCATGTGAAAGTAGCCTTTGAATCATGGTCACTCTTGTTTTGTCCTACATGTCTCCTTCTTACCTATCCTTACGTCTTGATGGGGATGTGATGGAATAGGCCTGGAATGGGGGTGGCCCTGGGCCAGCCGAGAAGCTGGGTGAGGCAGTGGGTGTTATGAGGTGTCCAGAGGCCTAGGCCGTTACGTCCTGCTGCTGAGGTGGCTTGAGTCCTTGGGGGATGCCAAGTAGCCAAAGTTCTGGGCCTTCCTCATGAGTTGTTTGGAAGAATTCAGGGAGGAAAAGCCTGTAAGTCTGGTCTTAAGAGGATCCATTGTGTGCCTTCACAGTAGGGCACCAGATTCATCTCAGCCCAGCCCTGCCTGGCTTCCCCTCTCCTCCTCCTTTGTGTCCCCAGGGCTCACTGTGTTCCAGCCATGTGCCCTCAAGCCAAGCCTCTTTTCTGCCAGGGGTCTTGGCAGTGGCATTTTTTTTTTTTCCTGAAATGCCACAACCTGGCTCTTTTCAAGATTGTATTCCTTGCTCCTGTGTCTTCAGAGAGGCCCTTCCTGGTTGGGGTTACTCATTACCCCTGTGCTTCCTTTCTGGAACTTGCCCCCTTCTGTCACTACCTTTGATTCTTTTGTTGGCTTTCCCTCCTTGGAATGTAAGGTCTTGTCCATCCTGTCTCCTGTTGTTCATCCAGAGCCTACCAAGTTCTTGCTACTCAGTATCTGTTCTTAAGACTTGTTGGCCAGGCAGGTGAGTGCTGAGAGGTTGGACTTGAACAGCTGCTGGGAGAAGAGCATCTGTTGTTAGTCACATGGCAAGGATCTCACAAGGGAATGTGCTACAGAGATCTTTTACCGCCCCCCCCCCCAACTTTAGTAAGGTGTAAGGTGTCTCAGAGTGGCTTATAGACAACAAAAGTTTATATCTCACAGTTCTGGAGGCCAGAAGTCCAAGACAAAGGTACCGGGAAATCCTGTCTCTGGTGAGAGCTGCTTTCTAATTTGTAGATACACCTTCTTGCTGTGTCTTTCTGGGGTGGAAGGGGCCAGGGAGCTCTCTGGGGCTCTGTTCCCATCACCTCATTGCCTCTCAAAGGTTCCACCTCCATCCTCCATCACCTTGGGGTTTAGGGTTTTAACACATGGATTTGGGGAGACCACAGGCACTCATAAGGTATGCGATAAATCGCTTGTGGATCGACTATTCTATGTTTACAAGTGGAAGTAATTTGTCTTAATGTTTCACTTAAAAGTGCATCACATGGAAGATGGTAATAAGAGAAAAACAACCTGTTGTACAAATTAAGCTCTCTCTCCTTTTCTCACAGAGTTGGAAGTATAACACCTGCTCTCATATTGTGGAATATGTATTTGGTCTTCCTCCTGCTTCTTGGCATACAACTCCTAAAATCCTTGGAATCTCTAAAGCAATAGTGTCTTTCTGTGTGCCAGTGAGTTGGCCTGCAGGTAGCTTCAGGATGGGAGCTGGTCCCCGGAAAGACCAGGGCAGGATTAGAGGATTGGAACTGTTAGCTTTGTCCTCCAGCCCTCCAGGAGAGTTGAAGGCCAGTGGTGTAATCTGCCTATGCAGTGAACCCTCCCTAAAACCTCAGAAGGATAGGGTTCAGAGCTAACTGAACACAGAGAGGCTCCCAGAGGGTCTGAGCCCAGGTTGGCCCTGGAGGCTCCATGCCCCTTCCTCGCCCAGCACCTCCCTCCCCTGCATCCTGTGTGACATCCTTTATAATGAGCCAGTGAAGGTAAGCAAGTGTCTCCCTGAGTTCTAGGAGCTGCTTTAGAGGAATCATGGAACCTGAGGAGAGGGTTTTAGGCAGTTGGTCAGAAATGCAAGGAAAACAACTGGGGCCACAATTGGCATTGGAGGGGCTGTTTCACGGACTGGCCTATGGGTCTGCATTGCACCCAGGTGGTGGGTTAATGTGGTATTTCTCATCCGGGGATTTGAGCTTGACCTCCAACCCGTTAATTCGGGGCTGTGTGGGCCTAAGTTCTTCCAAACCAGGAATCGAGCTGGGTAATCTGGGTTCTTCCTTGGTTATGCAAATGAGTTTGAGCCCAAGCTCCCTCCAAGCCTGGGGGTCTGAGCTTGGCTCCTCTTTGCTGATGAGATGCTGCTTTTATGCGACTATATAGAATTTCTGCTGCTCTTGATTTCTACTGTATGACCACCAGGTTCTAATACATTTAATATCAAAAATAAAACCAGTTCTATGGCCCTGTGGAATCTAGCCAGAAGCTGGCTATACTAGCAAAGATAACTAAGATTCGCTTTTGCAAATAGCCCCTCCCTACAGGGTGTAACAATAGTCATTGAAAAGCTAATGGTCTTTTTGTGTCTGTAAAAGACTCTCCCTTATCCTTCAGCAAATCTAGGATAGATAAGATTGATCAATAGTAGGTACTTAGGATAACTATTTTGTTTTTCCCTGATTGACCCTGGAGTGTCCTGAAATTCTTTAAAGTAACCTTCTATAGTTAATTACTGGAATTCTTTGTTGTACTCTCCCTTACTGGAAATCCTTAATGTAACCTCCTTTACTGGAATTCTTTATTGAAATCTGTAGTTGACATGTAAATCGCTGTGTTTGCTGGGGTGTATAAAAAATCATGCTGAGAAAAGTAAAACAAGAAGAGTAGAAGGATTTCTACAACCTGTCTCCTGTGTGGATTATTTTCGTCCGTCAACGTTTCCCTCCAGCATTGGTCGGGCAGACCTTGACATCCTTGCTGAAGCTGGCCTTCAGCAGTGGGTGAGGACCCACTAGATCAAGTGCAGTGGACTGCCTGCTTGGTGTGAGCAGCAAAGCTGAGTCTGAGTTGGTGTGCCCTCTGCATCTTCAGACTTCCCTTGCTTGTTGAACTTGGCTGTTCTGTGGGGGACCTCGAGGAGGTGGTTAATGTTGGATTCTAGGCAGAAGGCTGCGCCTCCCAGGCAGAAGGCCACACCTCCCCAGGTGCCTTGTGAAAAACTACAGCTCCCAGGATCCTCAGCGTGACCAAAAAACCTGACCAGCAAGTCCCTTGTCCACTACCCCTACTCTTCCCCCCCCCCCCCCCCGACCTCTGCTGGCCTATAGGACAAGGACTCACTCCAAGGGGGTTTTATGGCCCCTACTCTATTTAAGCCAGCCCTGGACTGAACTCTCCCCTTGTTCCTGCTCTCTGTTCCTGCTCTCCGTTCCCGTGTGCTCCAGCTCCCGTTCGTTCCCAAGGTTTGTCCCCATCCCCTCCACGTGTTTCTTTGGTAATTCAATAAATCCCTTTCCTTTTCCTATACGACAGTTCGAGCGTCTGTCCTTCCTGCAAATTTCTCTAACAGTTAGGGGGAGAGGAGAGAAGGTGAGGACAGGCTCAGGAAGAAGCTCTTCCCTTCTGGGGAGAGGAAGCTGTGACTGCAGGGGCAGGGTACAGGAACGCTGGATGTTTGAAGGCAGAGCGTGGCACCCAGGGGAGTGTTGAGGGTCTGGTGCTGCTGAAGTGGAGATGAGACCACATAGGTCTGGGTGCTGCTAGTGCCCTTGCCCAGCACTGAGACCAAGCGCATAGCAGCACTCAGTATCTTTAAACCAGTAGGTAAGCACATGCATGAGTGTGCAGAGGGTGGAGGGTGACATCAGGAGAGATTTTGTATGTTTAAGATGGAAGAGGCTGGGCTGGGGTTGTGGCTCAGCGGTAGAGCGCTTGACTAGCATGTGCGCGGCCCGAGTTCGATCCTCAGCACCACGTAAACATAAATGCATTGCATTGTGTACAACTAAAGCAAGTAAATAAGTATTTAAAAAAAATACGGAAGAGGCTTAAGCATGTTTAAAAGTAGGTGGTCATGGTCTTAGGATGGTTTACTAGAGAAAAACCCCAATAATGTTAATTTTGGAGAGTGTCTAAGGGCCTGGGTCCTAAAACAGGTGGGCAGGACCACCAGAGCTAATAGGAGGAGACCTGACCTGGGAACCAGAGTGACTAAGTACCATGTAATTTCCACTGATATAGAGGTGAAGTCCAAGGACCTGATAAGGCTCCCACAAGGCTGAGGACCAATCCAAGTGGCAGCTATTGAGTCAACTTGCTGCTGGGAGGAGATTGTATCATTAAGCCACATACTGGATTTTGGCAATGCAGTAGGAAGGAAGGAATTTCAGATAGGAAGTGAGCCCTGGGAGTGGGAAGTGCCAGGAGTTGGGGGCGGGGAGGCCACTATAGATTAGGGGAACAAAAAGACCAGGCTGTTCACATAGATCTAGAAATCATGCAAGACACATCCAAGGATCAGAATAGGGAGAGAGAGAGGGATGAGATAGGGAGAGCAGAGGCGACCAGTTAAGAGGGTGAGGTTAAGAGGGTAAGGACTGCTCTTGAGCATGTGAGCCTGAGAACCAGCAGGCAGTACTGCTCGGAATGGCCTTAAGGAGCAGGACCCCAAGAAGGGTGTGTGTGTTGCCTGTTCTGGAGGGTCTTAGACACTTGCTTCTGCTCATTTGCTTTCTGTTTTTTTTTTTTTTTTTTTTTTTTTTTTCCCCATCCTTATTTTGAAAAAGGATAGGTAGGAATACTGGATTTGGTGTAGGAATTGAAAGCCACAGCACATTTCCTTTCTTCCATGGCAGTAGCTGGGAACCAGCCCCAGGCCCACTAGCATCCCGCCATGCAGTGGCTTAGCTCTGCGGCATCCATGCGTTCATCCTTCACTGCTGCTGCTGGGGCAAGTTAGCATGCTTAGTAGGTTTTTCTCTCGTTTCCTGACTGGCTTTCTTTTTCTTTTATTAAGTGGAATTTTGGTTGCAGGCAGTACTTTGTTTCTTGTAGCATGAAGAAGCCTGTGAGAATGGGGAAGAGGACTCTTGCTCTTGAGATCCTTTCTCTTTGTTTCCTCTTCTGTTGGTGACAAGTAAAATGATTGGTGGCAATTGAAGGGGAGGAGGGTGGCAGTTTTAATGTGTTTGTATTTTTGTCCTAAGACTGAATTTAAGTGATCACCAAAGTTGCTGGTTTAGTGGGATTGTTCCTCATCCCATTGTTTTCCAACAAGGTCAAAGAGGAAAATAGCACATAGATCTTGTGCAAAACAAAGGAAGAGGGTGGCTCTTTATCTTACTTGGAAACAGAGCCAGATTTTCTTACATGTTGAAGCATTGTAGAATTTTCTTACTTAGGACTTTGGGAAACCTGTGATTTTTTTTCCCCCCCCCTGTACCTGGAACACAAGTCATTTGCTTATGAATTTGATTATTTTATATTTACAAATGGAAATAATTTGTCCTAATGTTTCATTTTAAAGATCATCACATAAAAGATGACAATGATAGACAAAAGACCTGTTGTACAGTTAACCATGTCATTCCACTACTGCAGGAAAAATAAATGGAAAATGAACTGTTGAACTTAGAAACACTGGGGTGACAAGTTTGCAAAGGAAAGTTAAAATGGATGTTTTTTTCTTTTCCACCTAAATCCTGACATCATTGTAGTCTTACGTCATTAGTAATCATGATCAGTGTACTATTTCCACATTTTTTTTTTTTTTTTTTTTTTTTTTTTGGTACCAGGGATTGAACTCAGGGGCACTCGACCACTGGGTCACATCCCCAGCCCTTTTTTGTATTTTATTAGAGACAGGGTCTCACTGAGTTGCTAAGTGCCTCGCCATTACTGAGGCTGGCTTTTGAACTCGCGATCCTCCTGCCTCAGCCTCCCAAAAGTGCTGGGATTACAGGCATGCGCCACCGCGCCCGGCTCTATTTCCACATTTTAATTGACATAAAAGTTGTGTATGGTGTGCACCATGATATTTTGATATGTGTATACATATATTGTGGAATGGTAGAATGAAGTTAATGAATGTTTCCAACTTTTTAAAAATATTTATTTATTTACTTTAGTTGTACACAATGCCTTCATTTTTACATGGTGCTGAGGATCGAACCCGGGCCGTGCACGTGCCAGGCGAGTGCTCTACCGCTGAGCCACAACCCCAGCCCTCCAACTTTTTTTTTTTTTTTAATGAAAAAAAAAATTTTTTTTTAAATGAAACTTAGTGTGCAGGCTTTAGGTTGTATTCTGCTCTAGGTAGTTAAAACGTACTTGGTATATATTTTTCTCTGATCAGAAAGAATGAAATTTAGATGTTCTTGTAGACAAGTACATTCTTTATTTAAAACCAGGTAATCTGTTTGGCTATGACATTGCTGATAATGTTTATGAATTAAAGCAAACTTTAAAAAAAGAAACGTTAAAAAGTGATCTGTGTGATATTGACATAGTACTCAGTATTTTATCTGCTTTTCATGCTGCCTGCGGATTCTCAGCTTGTCTACTGAGGTAAGGCTGTAACCAATGGTATTATGAGCTGTTGTATATAAACTTCCTGTCTTCATTTCATTATTCTTGAAAATACATTAATAGCATGTGGTCTTATTTTTAAGTGTTATAATAGTGTAAGTTAAAAATTTCAATTTTGGGATTTAATTCCTTATTGTAGATTTCTAGTTTTTTAAAGACTGTCGACAGTTGTTCAGATTCATTGGGAAGATAAGTTTTAATAGTGCCCTGGTACTAGGTCATCACTGTATTATGCAAAGTACGCTTCTGCTTCTTCCTACATAATTGGGTTAGAATTTGCATGACATGTAGAAATGTCGTTTCAAAATAAATTATCATTTTAAAACTGGTGGAAGAGGTGCCCAAGGCTCTCAAGACTGGCTTTCAGTAAGCTTTTTGAGAGTGGATGTTGTCCATGGGTACTGTGGTGCCTGCCCAGGCTTCCTGCTCAGGCCCTCCAGTGTCCTTTGCTGCTACTCCCCTGTAGGTCTTGCAGTCACCCACTGGGGAGGGGTTGCAGAGCTCCAGTCCTGCCTCGGGCAGCCCTTCACTGTTGCCCGGCCCAGGCGGACCTCTAGCTGAAACACTTCCTTTTTTGGTACCTCCTGCTTCCCTCTGCAGCTTCCCTCATCCCTCTTAAAGGATTCTGCTGAGAACAGTTCTTGTAGGAGCATCTGTTCTCAGGCTTTAAGACCTGCAGAAGGTGAGAGAATGTAGGATGAACCCTGTGTCCCCCTCCCAGCTTCAGCAGTTACTTTGCCCACAAGTTGCCTGCCTTGTCTTATCTGTTCCACTTTTTATCCTCAAATACGTCACAGCATACCTCACACATGATGTCATTTTATCCAGATTGGTATGCATCTGTACTAATTACTGTACTAATTACTATTACCAGACCTGGCAAAATTATGTTATTCCCCAATGTTACCTGATACCCAGACCACGTTCATGTGTCCTCTACTACCATGGTAGTAACACTACAATGTACAAAAGAAATCAAAGATTCAGAGTATGTGTTAAGGTAAAACGTTGCCATAAATTAGAATAATCAGTTTAGTGCATGGTGGTGTGAGAACATGTTCTCAATTGTTCCTTCTTCCCCTAGGTCCTGGATGCCTCGTCTCTTAGTTTCAACACCAGATTGAAATGGTTTATCATATGCTTTGTGGCTGGCATTTTCTTTTCTATCCTTGTGAGTTAAGGCTTTATATTGTTCAATTGTTTTTATTATGTATTAGAGTAATATCCCATTTGGTACAAACAAAGAATTTACTTTATCTGAATTGCCATTTACTTTGATGGAACATAGTCACCTGAAATAAAGAGGTGGAGATTAATAAAAAGATGTAGAAATCAATAGTTTGGGGAGTTCTAAGAATTGTTGAAATATTTTAAGAAAAAATCATGCCTCACGTGCGAGAGGCCTGGGTTTGATCCCCAGTCCTGAAAAGAAAAGAAAAGAAAAAAAAATCAACATGTATTAAGAGAACTGGAAAGTCAAAATTTTAGTTATGTTTATTACCTTTTCTTTTGGTGGTGGGGTGTGTGGTACCAGAGATTGAACTCAGGGGCACTTGACCACTGAGCCATATTCCCAGCCCTTTTTTGTATGTTATTTAGAGACAGGGTCTCACTGAGTTGCTTTGCATCTTGCCAGTGCTGAGGCTGGGTTTGAACGATCTTCCTGCCTCAGACTCCTGAGCCACTGGGATTACAGGCGAGCACTACTGCACCTGACTTTATTACCTTGCCATTTAAAATGGATGTTTAATTTAAATAGCATAAGATTTACTTAACAAATATAAAGACACTTTTCTTCTGGCTTATTTATATATTTTAAGAAAATAGGCAGAAGATTCAATTTAATGTATATCATTGAAAATTAACTGTTTTTACTATGTAATCAGACTATACTCATTTGTATTTAAACATTGTGTCATATAATACAGTATTGCTACTGCATTACTGTATAACACTTACATTTTTAAGGTTATAAATCAATTTTACCTCACTGTAATGTCTGACTCAGGGAACTGGATTGCTGTGGCTTCCTGGAGGTGTAAAGCTTTTTGCTGTGTTTTATACCCTTGGGAATATTGCTGCATTAGCCAGGTATGTATATAACTCAGATTCTCAAAATAGCTTGTTTGCTGTCACTTTCAAATTTGCCTTTCTCATAGCACTTTGCTGACAGGATGTTTCCATAGCTCTTGTAAATTCAGCCACAGAATTTATGTTCATTCCATATATACCTAGCGACTCCTGCCATGTGGCCAGCTACCATGATACAGAGTACTACTGGGAGTAGCCAGCATCTGTAGGGGCATGTGCTGTGCACCAGGGACTATTCAGAGTGCATGGTGTCCAGTACAGCAGGTTTATGGGGCAGGTGCCAGCATCCTGGTTAGCTGGAGATGGTAGTGCAGAGGGGGCGAGTCACTTGCTCATAGTGTGATCCTCATACGCTGCCTGGGGCAGACACAGGGCTCCAGAGCCCAGGCTTGTAGCAGCTGCGCTCTAGTTCTTCTCTTTTGGAGCTTGGGGGAAAAAAATCACACAGTAAACCAGAAAAAGACCTGAAGGTATTGGTGCAGGGCAGAGAACTTAAAATTGGTGCCCCAGCAGTGACAGAGTAGCGATATTAGGTTGGGGTTCGAGGTTTCCTGATTTATAAAGAGTAGACATTTACTCTTTATAATTCCAAGGGCTAGGAAGCCCAAGAGCTAGGCTTCAGTTGTCTGGTGAAGGCCACATCCTGTGGCGGAGTGGATGCCCCTTGTCCTCCCTCACATGGCAGGAGAACGGAGAAGCAAGCCTCAGGGGACGCCTCATTTGTGAGGCCCTGCTCCTGCTCCAGGGAGCAGCCCGAGGCCTCCTTACTTCTCACACAGTCAGTTGATGGCACATTCTGACCCTAGCGTGTATGCTGGAAGAACTGGGAAGTGTCCTTTAAAGTCAACAAAAATCAAAACAGATTGAGAGGGATATTTTTATTAAATAAGCTAACAAGATTTCATTCTTTTTTTTTTTTTTTTTAAGTTTATTTTTGTTTAGCCAGGCAAATGAACGTGATCTCTGTTATTTTTTTCCAAATAGTACGTGCTTTTTAATGGGACCTATGAAGCAGCTGAAGAAAATGTTTGAAACAACAAGAGTACTTGCAACAGTCATTATGCTTGTAAGTAAACATTGGCAGTTTTTAAAAAACTTCAGTTGTAGTGCTTTTCGGCATTACAATGTCCTCAGGGCTGAGTGGTTAAAGAGTTTGGATTATATAGTGTTGTCTAAAGTTCCTGGCTGGGAGAAACCAGCTGACTGGTTTGTAGCTCTGTAATTATAACAAAGACTGGAGCTGGGTATGTTTTCATCTTCAAGCCTATAGATTGTTGGATGGTCTGTGGTCTTTGGAGGGTTAGAAATAGAAGACAGGTTACTTCTGAGTCTCCTTTAGTCTTCTCAGGGAGAATTGGCATTATTTGTCATTTGTTTTTTGACCCTTCCCTATTTGCCTACTGGACAAGTACTTCTGTAAATATGGCTTCTGTAACTTCATTGTGTTGGGGGTTCTGTTCCTATCAGTCATCACTCTTAAATGATGTTCTCTTTATCTTGAACCAGGGATGGGGGATGTGAAAGCCACACTGATAGTCAGAAAGTTCCCATCATCATACATTTTGAGTTTTAGCTGAAAATGGGTGTTTTGTGTGGGATGGGCAGAGGAACCTATCCTCCCACCCCTTCATCCTGCCTCTGGTTCCAACTTACCTGTTCTGCTTCTCTTATAGATTTTTTTGACTTACAACATTTGTGATATTTAAATAATTTAAATATAAGCATCAGCCAATAAGTTTTACTTTACTTTTAACTGTTAACATTAGCTTTTCAAACAACTCATTTTTAGCTTAATTTTATTTTTTATGTCAATGTATTCAACTTTATATTATCATTTTTATAACTCTTCCATTTATTTTGAATTTCCTATATTAGCATTTATGTCAATATGTGTATTAGCATTTAACTTTGCCTAAGTTAGTAAGAAATTATCTCATACTGTTAGACTATAGGACCTGTTTATTCCACTAAGATTTTTCTTGTATTTGTTTTATTTACGGTATCCTGGCACTTATGATTAACAGTTTTAGTAATATACCTTAAACCAACACATGCAGTGGAGAGAATGTTAGACTCAGCAAGTATCCCCTAAGGGACCACAGTTCTGTATGACACACTGTGGGACAGCTCAAGCTGTGCTCTGTCTAGCTCGCTGTTGACATGGAGTTTTGCTCCCAGCTTAGCCCCATATGCCTTCCAGCCCTAGCTCAGGTGCATCGCAGAAAATCATTCTGATATTTTGGTTCAACTCCCCTTTGAGTAGGTGGGCAGGTGCACCTCTTCAAAAGAGAAGAAAACTGGGGCTGGAGTTGTGACTCAGAGGTAGAGTGCTCGCCTAGCATGTGCGCAGCCTGGGTTCAATCCTCAGCACCACGTAAAAACAAATGCATTAATGCATTGTGTACGACTAAAAAGCAAATAAATAAATATTAAAAAGAGAGAGAGAGAGAGAAGAAAACTGAGTCTAGATGGGCCCACTGGCTCGCAGGGACCCTTAGGTGACAGGTATCAGAACTAGGGTCCCTTAGGTCTCTAGCTCAGACATCCAACCTGCTTCTGGAGACACAGGGTGGCTGAAGTTGCTTTCATGAGGATGTGGAATGATAATGTCATCTTCTATATGAAAAAATGTTAGGGTCACTATGTAAAACTGAGTATAATTGAACTTACTATGTACTGGCAGTTGTGCTAATGCTAGCTGTTGGCACTGTTATTAAATTTTAACAGGAGCATAAGAACAACTTTTTGTCATTCTAAATATTCTTAAACCTCAAAAGCTCTTTCAGTTTAATCAAACATTTATAAGGTGCTTTACTTTGCCAAGGAGTATTGCAGTCATAGACTTCAAGTAAAAGAATAGTCATGGAAGGCGTGTGTAAAACGAGTCAGCTGTCTCGTGGTTTTGCTGTGTGATATAGTGCCTATTCAAGTGCATGCAGGGTAGTCAGCGTGTGTTATTAGACTTTTGAAGATCTCACGTTTACTACTTATCTTCCCTCCCTGCAGCTGTGCTTCATATGCACCCTGTGTGCCGCCCTGTGGGTAAGTTGTATCAGCTTGCTTGCTTTCCACCAACTGTCCCCTCTGCACCTGAGGTGTCCTTACTTCATCTTCTCAAAATGACTCCAAGTTCAGATTCTTAGGACCTACTAACCATCTGGTGTTCTTAAAACATGACTTGGCTAGACATAGACGCTAGATGCTGCTGCCCATGAGATAGACAGAGGTGGTTGTTAACAAGAGTGTCTCCATGTGTGCACTTACACTGAGTCTGGGTTGATGCCTCTGACCACACCTGGATGGGGAGAGGCCCAGGTGGAGGCCTGGGTCCTCTGCTGTACATGGGCTGTGCTTTTAACACTGGTACAGGAGGAAGCAGCAGTGAGGCAAGTGCAGTGATGAGTGCCAGGTGGTCAAGCCAATAGTAGAGAAGCCTGGAGAACAGATCATTAACGACAAGGGAACAGCAGAGTCTAAATCAGTCATGTACCACTTGTGAATAAGTGAGCAGCTCTTCATTAGCTTTTGAAGAAATTACATTATTACAATTCATTTTATTTATTGGTGTGCCTGATTCTTCATTAATTTGATCCTTTGCCTGCTTCTCAAAAGGCTTTGAGGCAGTTCAATCAAGAAAACATCATATTTTATTTTAGAAATAATTCTAGCTGGGTGCAGTGGTGCACACCCATAATCCCAATGACTCGAGAGACTGTGGCAGGAGGATTACGAGTTCAAAGCCAGCCTCAGCAATTTAGCAAGGCACTTTGCAACTCAGTGAGACCCTGTCTCTAAATAAAATACAAAAAAAGGCTGGGGCTGGGGCTCAGTGATTAAGCGCCCCAGTACCAGAAAAAAGAAAAAAAAAAAAGAAAGAAATATTCTATAAAGCCAGGTATGGTGGTACACGCCTGTAATCCCAGTGGCTCATGAGGCTGAGGCAGAAGGATCACAAGTTCAGGGCCAGCCTGGACAACTTAGTGAGACCTTGTCTCAAAATAAAAAGTAAAAAGTGCTGGGAATGTGGCTCAGTTGTTAAGCACACCTGGGTTCAATCCCCAGTTACCCCACCCCACCAAAAATATTCAGATTTTCTTTTTTATTTTGAGCATGTAAGGCTGGCTTAGTTATATGAGATGCATCTAGACTTCATTTCCCAAAATTTAAAGAATTTTTTTTTTTTTTGGTACCAGGGATTGAACCTGGGGTGCTTAACTATTGAACTACATCCCCAGCCCTTTAAATTTTTTTTTTTTTTTTTTAATTTTGAGATATAGGGTCTTGCTAAGTTACCTAGGGCCTTGTTAAGTTGGTGAGATTGGCTTTGAACTTGCAATGTTTCTCCTCTCTATCCAGTGGGATTACAGGCATGTGCCACTGTGCCCAGCTAAGAATGTTCTTAAATAATTTTTGTACATCCCTAGGGAATATTGAATTCTGATTTTGGAATAGTATAGCAGCCTGCTTATAAACAGATTAACAATAAGTAAATGAAAATAAAAATAATTACAGGGATGGAAGTGTAGCTCAGTGATAGAGCATTTGCTTAGCTTACTCAGGGCCCTGGGCTCAACCCCAGCACCACAAAAAAGCAAAAAATAAAAATAACGATAGACAAGGAATTGTCAAAATAGATTATTTTAAGGCACCCATGGAACTATTTATATTCCAGAAGATCACAATAATATATAATATATAGTTCTCCTTCAAAAAAAATCATTCAAAAGGAGTAAGGGGGAATGAGTAAGTAAATTCCACAAGAAATGTGAAGCTAACTAAGTAGGATTTTAAATATTGATTTTAGAAAAGTTGACATCAATGTCAAAGATCTAGCCTTTAAAAGTTTAATAGTTTCAGCCTGTGCACAACTATTTTAGTGAAGTTTATTTAATGTCATATATTTTGCAGTATTTAAATTAATAGGTAAAGACACTTCTTGAAAGGAAATGTACTTTATGGGTATTTAAGTTTCTTAAATCAGACTACAATTTAATAAAGAAAATAAATTATCTATATTTTTGAAGGGGAGGAAGAATTGAACTTAATTTTACAAAGTATTTTTAAAAATCTGAACTCACCATTCTCTGTTTTTTGCTATCATTAGTGGCATAAGAAAGGACTGGCCTTACTATTCTGCATATTGCAGTTCTTGTCAATGACCTGGTAAGTCTTTTCTTATACTAGTCAAAAAGCTAAAGTGGCTTGAAATGTGATAAACATTTTATTTGGCATCTGTAAAGCCCTAAAAATGGGGTTAGAAGCACATGCTGTAGAACCAGACCTCCTGCAAGGCCAGGAGAGGTGAGGTTTGGGGTGAGTCCTTTTGTTCTTGACAGCATGCCTCAGTGGTACCTGAGGGAGAGCTGTGGAGTTGATACACTAGTAGTGGGCGGGGAGTGGGAGTGTTCTCACGAAGTTACACAGCAACGTGTTCCATGAAAGAAAGATGATAAGAGATGTAGGGGATCTCATATGGATCCCTCTAAAAGGCGAAATGCCAGGACACACCTCAGAGGATCAGTTTACTGGGCACTCTGCACCCTACTGCTGGGTGATCAGTCACAGGAGGAATTCATTCCAGTGTTGGTGTGTGTCCCTGTGAAGGATGGAGTTGTCCTCTACATGGGCAGCGGTTATGTTACTTGTTAAGTACTGCTTTTGAGCTGTGTTTCGCCTGGCAGTTTCTTCTCCCTTTTTTCTGAATGTTGAGGTGCCTTTCTCCTGGTCAGACTCTCCTTGCAGCCCTTGGGTGTTGCACGGCATCGCAGCTCATCTTCCTGCAGGCAGGCAGTGCATGTTGCCTGCTTAAAGGTACCCCTGAGGCTAGCTCCTTGCCTCTTCTGTGTTGGATGGAGCAGAGTGCTTTGCCTGTTCTTTTAGAGCCCTGTCTTGCTTGTTGTAACACCTTCCTGGTTCAACTGTTTCAGATCTCCTGTTTGATGTCACCCATCCTGAGATCAGTCGTTGTTTTGGCCTAATTCCCTTTCTTTCCTGATAGATTTAACATCAATGAATGCTAAATGTAGTTCTCTACATATTTAAAAATAACTATATGCTGTTATATATAGTGTTTTTTATATATATATATATATTACTTTTTCATTAAAATCTGAAGAAATTTAATTGAATCTCTTATTTTCTACCTTTTATTACCTAATCTATACTCAATAATTGGTTCATTCTCAAAGGAAAATATAATTAACTTTGTTATTTTACAAGTTCCTATTTAAAAAAAAAAAACTTAAAAAAGAATAACCTTTTTATTTTAAGAAGCTCAAACTTTAGTATGCATCAGAATCACCTAGAGTTTTTGTCAATGTGGTCTGGGAGCGCAGCTCGGCAGTAGAGGCTCACACCCAGCTTGCTGCAGGGCCTGGGTTTGGTCCAGACAAAGAAAGCACAGATTACTTGATAAAGCAGTCTTATGATTGAGGAGGCCACAGTGGGGCCTCGTGATCTTCACCCCCCGACACGCACACCCCACCCCCATACTGAGGATCGAACCCAGGGGAGCTTTGCCACTGAGCTACATCGTCAGCCCTTTTTATGTTTTATTTTGAGACAGGTCTCACTGAGTTGCTTAGCCTCACTAAATTGCTGAGGCTGGCCTTAAACTTGGGATCCTCCTGCCTCAGCCTTTCAAGTCACCACAGCGCCAGGCTAGTGATCTACATTTTAATGAGCTCTCAGGTGGTGGTGTTGAGGTGTTCTGAGCTCACATCTGAGAACCATGATACAGTATTCTGCTGCCATGCTGGTCATGGTGCTAGCCATTGCCACTTGGCATAAAGGAAGCTATGATGTAGAACAGGTGTCAACATACTTGAATTTTTCTTGCAGGTATAGTCTGTCGTACATCCCATATGCAAGGTGAGCTTGTTTGAATTCCATCTTATTCTTTCTGGTCAGTTAACTATTTTTACACAAATACATAAATTTAAATAATTTTTACATTAAAATATTGTTTAAGAACTTTTTCAGTTATCTTTGACTTTCTCGCTTAAAGGAAGTAAGTCACATATTAAAGAGATGAAAAGAAGATTGTCATATAAAGTATCTCTGTTGACACATTCTTCATTCCCCATACCAGGCAGGAAATTTACTCCTGTCTTACCACATGAACTTTCTCAGTAAGGGAATTTTTACCAGAGATTCTGGAACCTTCTATAGCTGTGCATGTTCAGTAACTATGATGCAGAGACTCTGGTGAAAATATTCTGCTTTTGAACAAAATGGGAAAGTTACTAGAAAATGGCATATGATGCATAAATGTTTTTAGCAGCAGAAATATCTGTACTGTGCATGTTAAGAGGTAACTGCTAATCCTTACGTTTTTTCAGAGCAATATATTAATTTTCATTGGGGAAGAAAAACAAAACTAATTCCAGCCTTCAACCTGATGGATTTAGAAAAAGGTTCTGGTGAGGCATGGCTTTCCTTCTTTGTAAAATTTGGAAACATATATTTAAAAAGCCAGCAAAATTATATACCTAATATAAACAGTGGAGGGAATTGGTAGAAATTCTACTTTTATTTTCATTCCACTTCAACATGAGAAAAAGCAGAAGAGTCAGAGGAGAAGACTGTAGAACAGCAGGTCCATGTGGTGATCGTAGTTGAGAAGCTTGGCTAGGAGCCGCTCCATGGTTTGAAACAGACAGTGCACCCCTGCCCTGCATGAGGCTGCACGACAGGGCACAGCTTCGGGAAAATAACCCACCCCCCCCTCCCAAGGAGTTTAGGATCCTGCACTGGAAAGTAACATGTAGGATAAGCCTCAGATTTTATTAGTGTGAATTTTAACGGTCTAGATAAAAGGTTTTTTTTTTTTTTTTTTTTTTTTTTTTTTTTTTATGAATAGACACACTAGGAGTTCAAACATACAGTTATAAAAGTGTGAAAGTTGAATAAGGTTTATCACAATGTTTTTGGAATTGTTAGGATACAATAATAAGCATTTTGCTTTTAGAATCCAATTTATTAGTTCTTTTTAAAAATTAATTCTTTTGTCAGTTTTGGTATTTGTATTTATTTCTTCAAATTAAAATCAGCATATGTCCTGGTAAAGATTTCCTAACATAAATACCATTTTAAAAGTTAGCAAAATATTTAAGTCTCAGCTTTTGATTTTAACTGTTACTCAAAAAACTTTTAGTTGATCATAGAATGTGCTGGGGCCCACCAAGCTCCATTGTAAAAAGGCGACTGCAACAGGGAAAACTGGAGCAGACTGGCTCAAGGAGTTTGGTCACATCCTGCCTTTCCTTCCTCTTGTCACAGGGATGCAGTACTTAAATGCTGCTCTTCTCTCCTAAGTTGAAAATCAGAAGCTCCTCCTGGAAAAGCACCTTGGGATGCTGAGGGTCCCTTGTAGTGACATACACAAGTTCCTGGTGCAGTGGTCACTCCAGCAACAACCACAGGACAGCGTAAGCCCTTTGTGTACTGGTCAGACCACACACTTCGTTAAGCAGCTAAATGTGCCTAGCTTTAACTTTTCTGTATCATTAATGTGCTCTTCCAAAGATAAAGAGATTTTTAATCATTGCCAATTTTAATAATTTTAGCCAGTTTTTTAATCTTTTCAAAACAACTTTTGAAATGTGAATATTTAAGGAAGAAATCTGTGCTGTGAGAGATCCTTAGCTTATATTTGGCTTTTTAAAAGTGTCTACGTTTTTAAGACATCCTTTTTTTTTTTTTTTTTACTTTAAAAATGTGAAAATTTTTACTATAAGCTTAAAATCGCTTATTACATGTAATAAAAATAATATATATGTCTTTAAACTTTTGAAATAAAACCATCCTTGGAAAAAACAATAGCATCTTCTGTGCTGAATTTGTAGCATTTTAAGTGATTCAGTTCAACAGAATTTAGTCAGGCATTGGATTCTTCCTGTAGAAAAATAAATGCAGTCTCTGTCCTGGCTTGTGAAGGTGGTGGCCAGGGTGAGTCCTCTTAGGTGAACAGGAGGCTGCCTCCACCCTGGGGCAGGGTGGAAGGGGTGGGAGGGGTTGGCTGCCCCAGAGCGCCTGACGGGCCTTCAAGAGTAGCATGGGGAGTGGTAGCCTGGCACTAACTGCTCCCCTCCAGGTGCCCATGGGTTCACCCTAGCCTGGTCAGGGGCCGGCAGGAATGAATTTACAGGGAAAGGAGTGGGCACTGGAGGCATGGCGTGGTAGTGTAAAGAGAGGGCCTGTGTATTGAGAGTTGGTGGAAAGGCCTACAAAGAGCGATGGGAGAATCACTCCTGTGTGGTTGGTGCAGGGAAAGGGTGGCAGCAAGCAGTCCCTAGGCATCCGCGCCCACGCACCATAGCACCATCTCATAGTGAGGGCGGGAGAAAGCTCAGGACTTTGGTGTTGCCAGAGTGAAAAAGAAATGGGGACTGGGGGATAGTCAGGTCACACTCCAAGGACTGTGGAAGCCATGCCCACCGGCCAACACCCACCTTCATTCGTGCAGAAGGGCATGCTGTGGGGCATCATCAGGTTCAGCACGTGGCCTTGGTGCTAGGAGGAGACCCAAGACTTCTTAGTTGTCACAGTGCGACTGCAGAGGCACCCAGGGTGCTGTGAGGCAGTGTGACAGCAGAGGAGGAGCGGGTGCAGAGGAGTGTGTGGAGGGCGAGTAGGAAACAGGCTGCAGAAACCCGGGCAGCGAGAAGAGCTGTTCAGACCACACAGGTGGCAGTAGTGATGGAGAGAAGAGAGTCCAGCTCTCAGTACAGATGGGGAGAAAGCAGCTGCACGGTCTCCAGGGACCTGGCTTTTCCACACCATGGTCCTGCCACAGTCTTGCAGATGTGGAGCTGCACGGCCAGGGTCTGCTGGAGGTCTGTGTGTCCCCTGCCCCTGTGCTCTGCTCTCCCTCTGAGTCCTGTCTCCACCCCCGGCTGCAGGCTGCAGGAACCATGCACTGGGAAGAGAGCCAATGGGAACCCCTGGAAAGTGTGTGTTGTTCCATTTCTGTCCTGATAGACTTTAAAATTCAAATGGTGTGTTTGCCTTGTGCATGACCTGTCCCCACCCCACTTTTTCTCTTCTGCGTCCCACAGCGCTTCTCCTTCCTTGTAGCCAGTCCTACCTCTGGCCAGCAGCACGAGCAGGGATCATACCTGGCCAGTGCCACTGTGGTGTTTTCCCCAGGGTCTGTGTCTGGCCTGTCTGAGCTCAGTCCATGTGAGAGCAAGGAGCCTCCCTGCGAGAGATTCCTGTCTGGAGCTCACAGCTGGAGTTCCCGGACAGGCTTTGGGGGTTTCATGGTCCCCTCATCCCCCACCTTGTGTGCAAAATTCAGTGTTCTGTGTTTAGCACTTCATTACTTTTCCTAGATCCTCAAAGTGATCCCAAGAATGTTGACATCTGCATGGACACCTGAGGCATGTCTCCTGAAGGCCAGCTGCAGTGTGAGTTCGAGCTGGGGCAATGGCCAGGGAGACTGCAGCCACTGGGAGTTGGAGGCGGAGTGTCAAGAGGACGTGGCCCAGCACCTGAGAGTGGAGAGAGGTGAAGGAGCAGTGTTCACAGACTTCTTTTACCACCTTTATCCCTGGACTGGTGTGGCCTAAGAAAACATGGGCTTTGCTCCTCTCTTCCCTCTAAATGCTGATTAAACCATCATTTGCTAGCGTTGCGGCTTAGCAGTAGAGCACTCGCCTAGCATGTGTGAGGCACTGGGTTTGATCCTCAGCACCACATATAAATTAAATAAAGGTATTGTGTCTACCTATGACTAAAAAATCTTAAAGAATAAATACAGAGCTAGGTGTGAAAATGTTTTTGAGACACTTACCCATCTGCTGTACCTGTGCAGAGCCTCTTCAGAGGTGTCTTGGATTTGCAGGTGCTCCATTGGAAATGCTCCGTCCCAGAAGCAGCAACAGCTGCTGGCACTAGCTGATTATCCGAGCTGACCCACACCCAGTTTAGCTTTCAGGTAAACTAGTTAGAGAACAACATGAAACTAGATGCTTCTGTGGAGGGTGACGGAGTAATTAAATTACTAGTGCCTCATGGGAAGAATGTTCGCTGTTTGTATTTAGTGTATGATGGAATTAATTTAAATTACCAGGGAATGGTGTCTTGAATTGCTTTTCCTATGTTAAAATTCAGATTTAATTTTGATTTAACTGAAATGAAATATAGCCTATGGGAAAAGGAGATAATTAGAAAAATAAGGCATTGAGATATTTTTAGTTAGATTTCTGAGTGTACATTTAAGTGTTATGCCTTATAAACCAAGCAATTGAATCAATGAGGAAAATTGGATTTTAGAATGATTGTTAGTTTCTTGGTATTATGATTGTGATTACCAGCCCTACTTTCTCCACTGGTAACTGTGGGAGTCACAGATGGAGCAGCCGGCTCCTATGTGTGCCGTGGCCCACGTGTACTGCGCACCGTTTCTGTAGTCCAGGCACTGTGTCCAGTGCTGTCCAGTCACGGCCCTTCTTGGCAGCGCAGAGTCATCACACCCCTTGGTCTTCCAGGGCCCGTAGTTCACCCCTGTGCAAAGGCCTCCCTGCCTCGCTTTTAGGGCCTGAATATGATCTTCCTGGTATTATATTTCAGTGACTGAAATTTGCTACATGAATATTTTACTCATTCTGGAAGTATCTTAAACCTTGTAATGAAAAGTCTTTACTCTGACAGAATAATTTCCCAATTGTGGACAATTAATTGTGTTATTGTTATATTCGAAATGTGAAAGTAAAATAAAACTTAATTTGAAAATTAAATGACAAAAATATACACAGATCTAAAGGTGTATATCTGGTTTTGTTACCTCATCTTTCCAGTCAACCGGCTTATTTGAGATAGTGAATTTGGTAACTGCTGGATGAACGCAATCACATATTTTAGAGGTGGGCTCTTGTAACCAGGTGGCCTGGAGACACAGGCGGGCTTCCGAGTTCTAGTTCCCCAGTTCCACTTGGACGCTTGTCACCTTTCTTGTGCTCTGGGCATGTCACACAAAATTCCATGTAAACTACAAGTTGACTCTACTTCTTGATGCTGATCACTTTTTAGTACATCTGTCCTGAAAGCAAGTTTGGTCACCTTTTCACGTGCCTTCCCTTGCTGTGACTGTCACTGGCTGCCCACATCCACCAAATGGAATGTACCAACAGGTTCTGTGCCCGCCAGCACCCGCGACTGCAGCCAGCAGCCCGCTCTGCTCCCTCCTTGCCTTCCAGGCCGGCCAACCCCCGTCCTAACTTCTAACTTGAGGGCCGAGGGTCTCAAGTGGCAGAGGTAGCTGGGCAGGGGACAAGGGCTGCTGTCATTTGGATGCTGCTTAGAGTCAGGTGCTGGTGATGAGGCCCTGGGCACTTGGCACTTCCTCCTCTGCCTCTCAGGTGAGAGGCACACGGACAGCCTCCCAGGTCCAGCTGCCGTTGCTGGGGCGAGCTGTCCGAGAGGACGTGGAGAGTCCCAGTTCCTAGTCTGGTCCTCGTGGGCATCAGCCCAACAGACTTTGTGTCTGGCTTTTGCTGGTAGGGACTGGACTCGGTGAACCCCGTCTGCCAGGTTGTGGGGTGGGCGGGGGTCACTCAGTCCAGACCCAACCACCTCACTGCCTCCTCATTAGTATACTAGTTAACCTGGCTTTGGACTCACGTTCCTGGTGGTGAGTCTCTGCCATCCCACTAGAGCTGGGTGATACTGGGTGGGTGCCTCCCCTCCGTCAGCCCTCCTTTCCTAGCAGAGTGCTTGGTACGCAGACTTCCTCAGTACACATTAGCTCTTAGGATCAGGAGTCTGTCCGGCCACCCCACCTGCAGCCTCCCCCATGATCTACTGAAACCTCTAAGAGTTAGGGACTAACCTGTCACCCCATTGAGAGGCAGACTCTGAGTTTTGCACATCACTGATGCCCCACAGCTTTTGGACAGCTGGGGTCTGTCTGTGATGTCTAGACATCAGCCATTGGTCGATTCTCCTCTCTCTGTAGGCTCTGCCTCTTTGTGCCTGAGAGATGGCAGCTGACCTCTTGCTCCCTAGTCTTCCCCTGGCACAAAACTGTTAGCCTGCAGCCACCTAGAAACCAATCTTAGGACCAAAACTACGAATTGTGTTAGCACTTGAGCACAGGGGCAGAGGCTGGCTGCCCTGGTTGGGTGCCCTGACTAGCATGGGAGTGCTCCGGTGAGCTGGAGGCCTAGCTTGGAGCTGTCTTTGCAGTCCGTGGACAGTATGTGGTTGTGGGGTTGTTTTGGAAGTGCTGTGTGAAAGTCATGGGACACAAACGACCACCAGGCTCTGGTGAGAAATGTTTCTTCCACCTGTCAAGTTTCCTTGTCTGCCTGTGTCCACAGCCATCCAGGTCCCAGTGCAGCCAGTGGGGGTGGGGGTCATGCCACCATGGTTGATCCTGCTATGGCTGTTGCCGCGGGGCATACTGAGCTCACCCACATCTGCACATGCTCTGAGCTAGACTAGGTCTACGGCCATCACATAACCTGGTGATGAACCCAGGTTTGCCCAGGAAAGCATATCTGATGGAAAGGTAGTTTTGGGAAATGTGAATGATTGATGTTAAGTACTGCAGGGGCTGCTCCTATGTATGAAACTTTTTTTAACATGAATTTTTAAATTTGTTTTGATTAGTTATACATGACAGTAGAATGCATTTATGCACTGTGATATATCATACATAGATGGGATATAATTTCTCATTTTTCTAAGTGTACATGTTGCAGAATCATATTGGTCATGTAGTCACATATATGCATATAGTAATAACGTCTATTTCATTATACCATCTTTCCCATCCCCACATCCCCTCCCTTTACTTCCCTCTACCTAATCTAAGGTAACGCTATTTTTCCCTAGTGCCCCCCCCCCACCTTATTGTGAATTAGCATCCACATATTAGAGAAAACATTCAGCCTTTGGTTTTGTGGGATTGGCTTATTTTGCTTAGCATGATATTCTCCAACTCTGACCATTTACTGGCACATGCCATAATTTCACCCTTCTTTAAAGCTGAGTACTATTCCATTGAGTATATATACCACATTTTCTTTATCTATTCATCTATTGAGGGACACCTAAGTTGGTTCCGTAGTCTAGCTATTGTGAATTGAGCTGCTATAAACATTGATGTGGCTGTGTAAACCTCTATCTCTCACCCTGTACAAAAATCAACTCAAAGTGGATCAAAGACTTAGGCACTAGAACAGAGACCCTGCGCCTAATAGAAGAAAAAGTAGGCCCAAATCTGCACCATGTTGGCCTAGGATATGACTTCCTTAACAAGACTCCTAAAGCTCAAGAAGTAATATCAAGAATCAATAAGCAGGATGGATTCAAATTAAAAAGCTTTTCAGCAAAGGAAACAATAATGTGAGGAGAGAGCCTACAGATCAGGAGAAAATCTTTACCACATTCACCTCTGATAAAGCGTTAATCTCTAGGATATATAAAGAACTCAAAAAACTTAACACCAAAAAAACAAATGACCCAATCAATAAATGGGCTAAGGAACTGAACAGACTCTTCACAGAAGAAGAAATACAATTGATCAACAAATATATGAAAAAGTGTTCAACATCTCTAGCAATTAGAAAAATGTAGATCAAAACTACTCTAAGATTACATCTCACTCCTGTCAGAATGGCAATCATGAAAAATTCAGGCAACAATAAGTGTTGGCAAGGATGTGGGGGGAAAGGCATACTCATACATTGCTGGTGGCACTGCAAATTAGTGCAACCACTATGGAAAGCAGTATGGAGATTCTTCAGAAAACTGGGAATGGAACCACCATTTGACCCAGCTATCCCACTCTTTGGTTTATACTCAAAGGACTTGAAAATCAGCATGCTATAGTGACACAGCCACATCAATGTATGAAACTTTGATGTGGTGCTTTGTGATCGTTGAAATGTTGGTTTATTCAACACACATTTGAATATTGTAGGGATGCTATCATATCTCCACAACCAGAATTTAAGTCGATGGTACAGATCTGTCTCACTCACTCTGAATCAGCTGCAGTGAGAAAATACTGCCTTAATGAATAATCATTCCCTAAAGCAACTTGACGTCTACCATTTCCTGTGTCATCGCATGACTGAAACTGGACTGTTCTGCCTGTTTGTAGATATCCAGTTACGTTTTTGATTTCAGAGCTTTAAGGAGTGGCGTTACCGTAAGTGAAGCCAAAGTGGCTCCCAGGCCAGGGCGGGCCCGTGGCCGGACGCGGAGGCCCGGGTCGGGTCCCCAGCACCGCCACGGAGCACCACCGAGTGGCTGCTGCCGCCGCCCCGCCCCGCCCCGTTCCCGCCGGCCCTCTTTGTGATGCCGGGATGTGGCACTGCCGGACGGACCGTGGTTCCTTCCCAGCATCTTAAAAGACGTCTCCCCCGCGCGCAGGGGCTCCGCCGAGGCCCAGGGCCGTGCGCCTCCCGCGGCGCGGCTTCCCGCGCGGACCACCGCGAGACCCCGGGCCGGGGCCGGGCGCGGCCAGCTCCCGCCTCCCGCGGCCGGGCGCTGGTCTCCGGCAGCCGGTGGGCCCGGCCCGCGCGGCGCGGACTCGGCAGCGCCTGGGCCAGCGCCGTGGGCCCCGGGCGGCGCCCGCAGGGCTAGGGAGCCCCGGCCGCCGGGGGCGGGGGCGGGAGGCGCCTCCGCTCGAGCCCCCGGGCCTGGGCGCGGGGATGCGAGGAGGCGGCGATGCTGCGGCTGGACGCAGGTGGGTGCGGGGGGCGCCCGGGGCCGCCTCGGCCGCAGCCGCGGGGGGCGCCCGGCTCCGCTCCGCGCTCGGTGGCTGAGACCCGCCCCTCTCCCTCCAGGGCGCCGATGACCCGCCCGCTCGGCGGCCCCGGGCCCTTCCCCGCCGCCGCCGCCGCCCCCCGCCCCGCGCCCGCTGCCCGCGAGGCCCTGCGCGCCGCCCTCGCCCTCGCCGCCCGCCGCCGCCGCGGGGGAGAAGAAGAGGAGGCCGCCCGCGAGGCCCGAGGCGCTCCTCTCCAGCTCCTGGCCCTCGGCCACCCTGAAGAGGCCTCCCGCCCGGCGCGGCCCCGGCCCCGGCCCCGGCCCCGGCAGGACGCAGCCGCCGACCCCCGCGCGCGCCCCTCTCCAGGCCTCGCCCGGCCGCGCGGGCGCCCCGGCCGCCGGCGCCACGCCCCGGCTCGCCGGCTCGGGCCCGACGGGGGCCACCTTCACGGCGGCGGGGGCCGGGCCGGACGACGGCATGCGCTTTTCCTTGAGCCTCACCCCCGAGGCCATCCTGGTCATCCAGAGGCGCCACCTGGAGAAGCAGCTGCTGGCTCGGCCCCGCAGACCCTTCCCCTCGCCCGCGGCCGACCCCAGACGCCCGCTCGTCCCCGGCCCCCGGGCCAGGGCCACCGGCCTGCGGAGGGGCGGCGCCACCAGCGGCCCCGACGCGCCCCCGGCCGCGGGCCCCGGGCGCCGCACGCCGCCCCGCGCCCCGCTGCTGCCTGGCGGCCTGCAGACCCCGGTGCCCGGCCCTCGGCCCGCCGACCTGCGCCCCGTGCTCAAGGTGTCGCTGCTCAACGAGCGGCACAAGTATGACGACGTGGAGTACGAGGAAGAGACCGAGGTCCTGGACGAGGGTCTGGTTCGCAAATGCACCGAGTGGCTGCGCGGCGTGGAGTCCGCGGCTGCCGCGCGGGACCGCACCGGGCGCCTGGACACGCTGCCGCACCTGAGCACGCTGTGAGCGGCCGGCCTGTGCGGACGGCCCCAGGCCGCCCCTGAACTCAGCGCTCCAGCGCGGGAGCCAGGTGGCCTGCCGGGACTGGGCGGCCTCCCGAAGCCCACCTCCAGCGCACCTGCCTAAGTGGACGCACTGGTGGGAAAAGCGCAGCCTCTTCTGACGTCCGCCGCGCACCTCCTGGGCACCCGTGCGCCGAGTACAGGAGGGACAGACAGACAGCCCCGTCCAGCTCCCACCGCCACCTCCTGCCCACTCCACTCGCCAGCCGGATGGTGTTCTCTCCTGCACAGCGTGGCCTCTATCTCGAAGTCCACCCTCTGCACCTTCAGCCTCCTCGGCTCCTCAGCTGTCCTTGCAGGTCATGGGCGAGTGGGCAGCCGTGAAGGTGGTTGCCAGCTCCCGCCAGGGTTCCTTCAGGTCCCAGAGCCCCACTGCCCGTGGCCTGACCCCCATCCCTCCTCTTTCTGTAGGTGACCGCCCTGGGGTGGGTGGCCTCGGAGGGTGCCCGCCTGTTGCGGAAGTGGGACCTGGTGCTACATTTGTGCTTTTGCTTCTTCAATGCTGGGAGCGGTGGGAAGCCGGAAACTCACCGAGATCCAGCTTCCTGCCCAGGAGCCGTCAGTGAACCGCCAGGGGAAGCATGCCCCATCGTCACAGCATAGGTGGATCGTCACTGATCTGTGCTCTGCAGGCCAGGTGTGCATTCACACTGGCCCCCACACAGGCACACGCCCACTTACACTCATGTACACAATCACACATAGACATAGTCACACACATGCAGACTCATGCATGTATGCACAGATCAACACCCATGCACACTCCCATATACCCAGTCACATACACAGGCACACTCACATAGTCACACTCATCTGCACATGCACGAATCACACACTTGTGCATACTCCCACATAGTCACGCATGCACAGTTGCACACATGCATACACAATCACACACCCATACAAGTCACATTTGTAGTCACACATATGTGTGTGCTCATGCACACATTTCAAATCACTCCCACCCAAACACACTCCCACATACACACACTTAGTCATGCACGCCTGTTCCCTGAAGCACAATTTGGGGAATTATTTAATAGCTGGATTGAGGCGGGAGCAGGAGTGAGATTGTGCTTTTGTTAAAAATGTGGTCTTTGTTTGAAGGCTCACAAAATGCCTCCTGTGCCAGGGAAGGAAAGAGCCACCCAGGGTAGAGGGAAGTGCAGAGGGCGGTGGCACCAGGAGGCAGGGAGGACCAGTTGATTTGGAGGGAAGCAGGAAGTCCCTGGGGGTAAGGAGGAGGTGTGTACGTGTTTTGGTGTTTTTCATCACTGTGAGTAAATCAGTGACATGGTGGCTTTGTACCGCTGTGAAGAGTGAGTTTTAAAATTGTATTTATTATTTGAAGAAAAGGTGAAACGCCTGTCTCTCAGTAGCCGTGCCCTTCCCCACTAACTGGATGCTGAATGCAGGATATTTCTTCCATGCATCTGAGTGCATTTAACTCTAAGGACAAGAAGGAAACGAGGTGTCATGATCAGATAAGTTGGCTGTAGAAGAGTAATGCACTACCTCAATTTTTTACTTATTTTGTAATAGTCAATAACCAGCTTAGTGTTAGATTTTAATGTGTCAAGTCTAAATTATATTTTAAATTGAAGCCTTACATTTTTTAGAAACTAATTTTATATTTTTCTTGTGGTGATCTTTGCTCTAATATTTTATCTCAAAATCTCTCTCTCTCTATCTCTATTTCTCAAGTTCTAGACGCAAATTTCATCAGACATGAGACATTTACTTCAGTGGGAGCTAGATCAGCCACCAGATGAGTTGCAAAAACAAAACCCCACCCACTGAGCAATTCCTCTTTTCTGACCCCTGTCTGAAAGCAGAGACATAGATTTTCTTTTACCTATAATGAATATATTAATAGCAAAAAGGGAAAAGTTAGCAAAAGTAAATTGGCCAAAGTAAATTGGAGACATGCATGTCCCATAAATGTCTTTGTCCCCCAGGACCTCGGATGAAGGTCAGGGCAGGTGGGCTTGCTGCGTGGGTGGAGGTGGGGCTGGTGGAGTCCTGCTGCCTGAGCTCAGGCGCAGCGCCCGGTTCACGGCACCAGGACTTAACCGTACCCCGCTGGCTGCCTTTGCTCATGGGAACATCTCTATTTTCAAGACTTTCCTGGTGGCCTCCTAAGAGGACCAGTCTACAAGGTGTCTTTCTGCCTGTATGTCCCCACCACCGCCTGGAAGACCCTGCCACTCTCTTGGCTTTATTTCCTCTCCTCTCCTTCTCCCTCCAGGCTCCCAGCCCTGCCTCCCTTTCCTAACTAGCCACACTGAAGCCCGTTTCTCCAATCTGCGTTTGTGCCCTAGGGTTTGTGCGTCTTGTCCTTCACTGTAAGGGCAGATGAGGGAATGTGTGTCGCCCTGGTTGATCAAAGGTGTGTACATGGTGTGTGAGGTCTGTCGTTGCTATTCCTGACATGTGGAGAACATTTGCTAAGTCACTGTGCTACAATTTCTTAATGTTTAAATAAAGGAGAAACTCAACGGCTGGCTGTGTGTCTTGTGGGGACGGTGTGCACGCTGGACAGAGAGATCTCCGGAGCATGAAGAGTGGCCGTGCCTCAGGGCTGGGGTCCCAGGGCTTGGCGGAGGGCCGCTGGTTTTATCACTACCTGAAATCACCTGGATTGAAGGATTCTAATGATGAAGATGATCTGAGAAGGCAATGCCAAATACGCAGTGACAAACTTTGAGGGCTCACAAATCCTCATGAAGGCAATATTCCAAATATGCTTCTGAAAAATGCACCACGTAGCAAGAAAATTTACATATAATTTATGTGTATTTCACGTAAATTAAAGTTCACAGATCCCAAATTAAGAACTTCTCCTATATACACTCATTAAAACATTTTGCTTTTGTTTAAAACAGTTTCAAACTGGTTATACCAATCAGAATCTGATAGTTAATTAGAAAGTAAAGGTTCCATTTGAATATCAGCTGAGACTGAAGGGCAAGAACCACACCGGGACCGCCTTGTAGAAAAAGGGGGGTTTATTAAGGGAAGGGAGAAAGGGGGAAAGGGAGAAAGGGAAAAGGGAACGGGGCAGGGGAGAGCTGGTGAGAAGATGACGGAAAAAAGAAAAGAGAGAGAGAGTTCTGGACAAGCTGGGGCTTAAGTACAGAGGGGTGGGAGCGTGACTTGTATGGTCCGGATTGGCTCAGAAAGGGAGAGCCTGCCCAGGGTTGAATTCCCCCGAGAGGCGAGAGTATTCCCAGGATCAGGAAGGGTGGGAACTCGGAGCCCGCCAAAGGTGAATTCTCGCGAGAGTTGGGCACTTCCGGGAAGGCGCCTGGGGGTATGGCCTGCCAGCCTGAATCTTATCCAACAGAGACTATTAGATATTACAAAGGGGAAATATAGCTTAATAAGTATGCTTTGTCTTTATATCTTTGGGTCCATGTAGAAAAAAAAAAATAATGAAAGAATCTCTGGAAGTGAGATTGGAAAAAATGCTCCCCGTGAGTGTGTGTGTTTGTGTGTGTGTGTGTGCGCGCGTGCGCGTGCCCACTAGTATTGTCAAATTCTCCCACAACTGGGTTGTCCAATAGGTGACAGTGAGGTCGACTTTCACCCTGGAGGGAACCTTGCATGTGAGGCAAGGGAGAAAACTGTACCCGTGTCTGTGGTACGTGCATGCCAGTTTTGAAGACTGACCACCTGTGTAAGATCTAATTCCACAGATTTAGAGAATACCTGGAGCTTTAAGATAGGTATCCGTATTGCTCTGCTTTACTCTAGAAAAAGTTGATGCCAAAGTGTCAGAGGTTTAGTTCTGTGGTTTCCCCAGAAATTGAAACAGCTTTATTTCCAGTGGGCCATTTGTGGGTTCCGGACTGGTTGAACTTCCTCCAGGATCATGATTTTGTACCTTTGTGGTTCAGCATGATAGTTTCAATCAAGTGTAGTATACCATTCAAAGAAAGTCCTAGAATAGCACTCTCTCTAATGAAGGGAAAGAACACTTTTTGCATTAACATCACTGCACATGGATGCCTTGGTCACCAGTTTAAAAGGCCCGGGTTGACATATCTCAGACCAGCGATGCTTCTGGGCAGGCACCTCCCCTTTCCAGGGGAGGAAAAGGGAAAATGGGAAGGGGGCTGCTGCCCCCATGGCCTGCCGTGGTGGCCTTGTGGCCCTGCTGAGGGCTGAGCATGTCCTGGTAGCACGTGGGAGGAGGCTCCACACCCTTCTTCTGGGCTTTGGACCCTGAGAGACCAGAGTTGATACTGATGCTGTCCCGTCTTGTTAAAACTTCGGAGTCTGCTTCCTCTTCTGTCTAGGAGGGTAGTAAAACATCCATGATCCTGGTATGAGGTAAAGGGACACTTCAGAAAATGCCTGCTGTCACCCTGCTCAAGGACAACTGTAATTTTTCACCCTCTCAAAAAAATCTTCACTACTCAAAAAACATCACTCTCTGACACTCCTATGTGCAAAATCTGATGGTCCCCGCACCAACCATTTAATGTGCACCTTTGGTGGCGCTACCCCAGATGTTGGCTGATCTGGGCGTATAACTCAGTGGCTTGGCATTCTCAAGACCCTGAGTTCAATCCGCAGAACTGGGATGGGGGACAGGAAGGTTATTGTGCTTCACTGCCTTATCTCACACTTATTTATTTCTCTAATACAAAATATGGTTCTGAGTGTCATGGTAGCAGATGCAAAGTTAAAAGTAATGTGTTATATGATCTCAACACTTAACAACAAGAAACACACTTTGGGAGGCTGAGGCAGGAGGATCGCGAGTTCAAAGCCAGCCTCAGCAATGGCGAGGCACTTAGCAATTCAGTGAGACCCTGTCTCTAAATAAAATACAAAAAGGGCCAGGGATGTGGCCCAGTGGTCGAGTGCCCCTGAGTTCAATCCCTGGTACCACAAAAAAAAAAAAAAAAAAAAAAAAAACAGCAAGAAACATGTTATAAGAGGCATTTTAGATAACATTATTGTATGTATTTATACACAGATAATAGGCCATGTCCTTAAAGGCAGTGTCTCCAGGATGTATAAAAGCCTTCCTCTCTCTACCAGCCCTCGAGGAAAGCCAACGGGATGAGACTCGGTTGCACCTTGCCTGCGTTGGACGGCCCACCTTGTGGCGGTGGCTCACACGCAGACCTCCGGGTTGGTGAGAACCTTTAGGAAGTAGTTCACTTCTGCTCCAACAGCACTGGCCTAGCCCCAGTGATGAGTCTGTGCATCAGTTCTCAAATGTTCTGGTCTGAAGACTCTTTACACTCTTACACAGCATGGAGAGGGACAAAGAGTCTTTGTCCACGGGGGTTTTATTTATCGACACACTAGAAATAAAAACCAAGATCCCAAGGGGCTGGTGACCCTCAAGTATCTTCAGGCCAGCCCTTGGAGAACTGCTGGTTTCTACCATGGTGTCAGTTCCCCGGCCTACTGTGGGCACTCTGCCAGCTGCAGTTGACCACCAGGGAAGCACTTTCAGATATCTACAGATTGCCCAGGCCCAGAGATTCCAATGTAATTCATCTGGGAAGGGCTCAGGCAGGAGGGGCCTCGAGGTGTGGCCAGGCTTGGGAACCCCTTTACACTGCAAGAAATAGGAGACAGGACTCAGAAAAGGACAGATGTCCCTACTTGTTGTCTTATCATGAGAGAGCCCATTGTCCCTCTGGCAAGGTCAGAGTCACTTCCTCTGCGTGGTTATTGTGCCCCTTACTGTCTATGTTAGTCAGCTTTTCATTGCTGTGACCAAAATACCTGACAGGAACAAGTTAGAGGAGGAAGATTTATTGGGGACTCCTGGTTTCAGAAGTTGAGTCCGTGGTGGCTGACTCCACTGCTCCGGGCCTGAGGTGAGGCCCGACATCATGGCAGAAGGGTACGGCGGAGGGAAGTGACTCAGGACATAGCAGGCCAGAAAGGGCGGGGAGAGGAGTTAGGGACAAAATACAATCTCAAAGTCACACTCCCAATAGGCTTCTTCCTTCAGCCACGTGCCACCCACCTAGAGCTGTCATCCAGTAACTCATTCAAATGTTTAATCCATCAAGTGGATTAATCCACTCTTAGGTCACAGTTCTCATTCTCTCAGTCATTTCACCTCTGAACACTCCTCTTTGTCAAAGGAGCTTTTCAGAAAGGGACACCTCATGTTCCAACCATAGCACCGTCCACGTGGCAGGGACCACCAGTAATGAAGGGATCACGCAGCAGCCTCACCGGGCCCAGCACTGCCGGGAAGAGATGGCCCTGGAGGCCAGGCGCTGGCTTGTGGGAGGCCTTGCCACAGACCCCACCCATCCTGAGTTCTCCCTCCTGGGCCATGTCACACGACTGCCACAGTCAGCCTCTGTGGCTGTGGCACAGTTGCGTCCCAGATACAGACTTAATGACGTACTTCACTCCAAATCTGTCTCACCAGACTACAGAGCCCGAGGGCTTGCTCCAAGGACCAAGGACACGTGGCCCCTGGTGTTGGAGAGCTGGCTGCAAACAGTGTGTGCGTTTCAGTGTCTTGTGACTGGTGAACCAACTAATGACTATCGACAGAGTATTTTACTTGAAGCAGAACAGCAGGCCCAGAATAATTTAGTTATTCCTTTGGAACTTACGCCATTTCTACTAGGTGAGGCGTGCAGGAGATGCGGAGCTCACTGGACCCCGCTCCCTGCAGAACCGAATGACCTGGCTTGTTAACAGGGACGATTGATAGCATTTGCCGAGAGCAATGACTTTGGTTTGAGGATGCTTCATTCTGAGTTGTTCTTTAGGAAAGCCATTGGTGTGTTTGTTCAGGCCACCATAACAGAGGGTCACAGACTGGGTGACCTGAAAGACAAAAAAAATTTTTTTTTTCACAGTTTTTGGGGCAGAAAATCCAAGATGGAGGTGTGAGCCTGTCTCCTGGGCTTGCACATGGCGCCTTCTCGCTGGGCCTCCTCCCAAGGGGTGTCTCTTCCTGTCTCATAAGGACACAGTCCCCTCGGCTCAGAGCCTACCTATGACCCGACTCAAGCCTGATTGCCTTGTCAAAGGCGCTGTCTCCAAACACAGCACGCGGGAACCGGAGCGTCCACCTCTGAGTGTGAGTGGGACACACTTTTACCACGCGTGGTCCCTGACCCAGACGCTCTGTAAGGCCGCGGATTGGTCTCCAGTGGCAAGCCGTGGCCGTCCACTTCTTCCTGCTGCCCGCGTGTGCTCCCCCGACCCGAGCAACTTCAGAAGCATCAGATATGAGAGGAGGAGGCTTTACTGAAGTCTGAAGAATCATTAGTCCAGCCTTTTTGTTTCTCTGGACGAGACGCGGAGGTGAGATCAGTCCAGCTGGGCAGAAGCCCTCGAGCCAGGTCAGGTCTGTAACCTAAGATCTTATTCCCTCCCCCTTATTTTTGCCTTTGTGTTTTGCCATTAAGTTTTGTTTGAATTTTCTGTGGTGTCTGCACCAGGGGCGTCGGTGGTAGGAAGGGCAGAGAGGAGGCCAGCTCGGTCTGTCCCTGCTGCTGCCAGCTCTGCCCCGCCACCCTGCTCCTGAGCGGGCGCTGCCTGCCCTCTGTGTGTCCTCTGCTCTTGTCACCTTACCATCTCCTCCTCCTCCTCTTCTTGGCTATTTTCTTTGCCCCCTCAGGTCCTCGTCTCAGGTGGCCTCTGCTGTTCCCAGCTGCCTCCTGTGCCCAGGCGGAGGCCCCAGAACCAAGAGGAAGGACGCGGCCCACTGTGCGCGTGGGGAGCAGGCAGGCTCGGGGAGTGCTCGGGGGTGCCCTCGCCCCTCCCTTCTCCTTTGCCCATTTGCACCCTTACCAGACACGTGTGCACAGGCCCGGCACACACTTGCTGCTGAAGCCGCCCGGGGCACCGGTGCCCTCTGCTTGAGTGCGGGGTGGCTTCTCCCTGGTGCTCGTGCGCAGGCTGCAGGAGCCGTCCCGTGGCTCTGCGCGATCCCTGCAGGCAGCCTCGTCCACCCCTCCACGACCCAGGAGGCGCGGGCTGCTGTGCACACTAGCGGCTGCCCAGGGCCGGGAGGACGGGCCTCCCGCAGGCTTGTTGGCAGCACAGGGTGAGGTGGGGCTGTGGGCACGGCCGAGCTGAGCTCCTTGCCGAGGCCACCGTGCACAGGCTCTTGGTCACCGTGGACAAGGCCCAGCTTAGCACTACGGGGAGCGGAGTCACACCAGAGGCCCTACCGGGACCTACCTTCTGGTACCCCTTTTGGTACTAGAGATTGAACCCACGGTTCCATATAGCACAGAGTCAGAGTCCCTGGGGCAGAGTGACCACAGCAGAAACCAATGAAACAGGACACAAGTGGCAGAGATTGAGAAGGCCCAGAGTTGGTTACTTTAAGACATTAGACCGAGCAACCCTTGGTGAGACGGACGTGGTGAGCGTGTCGTGGCTCCCACAGAGCAGGGTTTGCTGAATCACAAGGAAACTCTCAAGCTGCGCCACTTCCTTTTTTCTTTTGATTTTTTAATCTGTTCTTTTTAGATACACATGACAGTTGCGTGCATTTTGACGTGCATTCGTGGAGTATGACTTATCCTGGTGAGGGTCCCATCCTTGGGGGCGCACAGGGTGTGGGGTGTCACTGGTTCATTCAGCATGAACGCAGGAAAGTCAAGGCGGCTCCTTCTTCTGCCTTTCCCACCCCCATCCCCCACCTTGCCTTCCCTTTGTCAGCACAATGAACCTCTGTCCTCCCCTCGCCTCCCCTCAGTGTGTTAGCATCCGCATGTCACAGGGAGCATTCGGCCTTTGGTTGTTTGGGATGAGCTTATTCCATTTAGCATGACATCACCAGCAAATGTCAGCCTACACCACTTTCATCAGTGGCAGTTCACTGAGTACTTGTGGGTCACCTGGGGTCATAGCCAGGCAACCACAGGCTCTTTTGGTACTGGAGATTGAACCTGGCGGCGCTTAAACACTGAGCCACATCTCCAGCCCTTTTTATTTTTTATTTTGAGATAGGGTGTCACTAAGTTGCGTAGGGCCTCAGTAAATTGCTGAGGTTGGCTTTGAACTTACAATCCTCCTGTCTCAGCCTCCAAAGTCTCTAGGATTATACACGTGTGCCACCGTACCCAGAAATCATAGGCTCTTTTATTCCAATCTTAATTTCTAATATCTGTAACACTCAAGTCACAAATTATACACATGAACATATGTCATTTACAGAAGGGCTCAGGAGGCTGCAGAGAGCAGATCCACACGTAGAGAGTCACTGTAGGTAGTCAGATAAGACTAGGAACCAGCTGGGCCCAGAGCTGTCAAAGGACAGGAGCTTATTCTAGGCCTGGCGTATGGTGGCTGGTCACTTGCACAAACAAGGTGTGGAGTCGCTCCACCTCAGCCCTTAAACCCAGAATGGAGTAGCTCTTGGCAAACTGCTGCTTTGCAAAATGGAGTAACAAAGGGTTAGGCAGAGCCTGAGAGCTGCTGTCCTGCACCATGGAGTCACCAGGGCAGGCACAGCCTGGGAGCTGCTGTCCTGCACCATGGAGTCACCAGGGCAGCACAGCCTAGGAGCTGCTGTCCTGCACACCCTGGAGTCACCAGGGCAGGCACAGCCTGGGAGCTGCTGTCCTGCACCATGGAGTCACCCAGGGCAGGCGCAGCCTGGGAGCTGCTGTCCTGCACCATGGAGTCACCAGGGCAGGCACAGCCTAGGAGCTGCTGTCCTGCACACCCCCTGTCACTGCAGGCACAGCCTGGAGCTGCTGTCCCTGCACACCCTGGAGTCACCAGGGCAGGCACAGCCTGGGAGCTGCTGTCCTGCACCATGGAGTCACCAGGGCAGGCACAGCCTGGGAGCTGCTGTCCTGCACACCATGGAGTCACCGGGCAGGCGCAGCCTGGAGCTGCTGTCCTGCACACCCTGGAGTCACCAGGGCAGGCACAGCCTGAGAGCTGCTGTCCTACACCATGGAGTCACCAGGGCAGGCACAGCCTGAGAGCTGCTGTCCTACACCATGGAGTCACCAGGGCAGGCACAGCCTGGGAGCTGCTGTCCTACACCATGGAGTCACCAGGGCAGGCACAGCCTGGGAGCTGCTGTTCTACACACCATGGAGTCACCCAGGGCAGGCGCAGCCTGAGAGCTGCTGTCCTGCACACCATGGAGTCACCCAGGGCAGGCACAGCCTGAGAGCTGCTGTCCTACACCATGGAGTCACCAGGGCAGGCACAGCCTGGGAGCTGCTGTCCTACACCATGGAGTCACCAGGGCAGGCACAGCCTGGGAGCTGCTGTCCTACACCATGGAGTCACCAGGGCAGGCACAGCCTGGGAGCTGCTGTCCTACACCATGGAGTCACCAGGGCAGGCACAGCCTGGGAGCTGCTGTCCTACACCATGGAGTCACCAGGGCAGGGCAGGCACAGCCCACACACCATGGGTCACCAGGGCAGGCTGCTGCTGTCCCACACACCATGGAGTCACCAGGGCAGGCATGGAGTCTGTCCTACCCCATGGAGTCACCAGGGCAGGCGCAGCCTGAGAGCTGCTGTCCTACACCATGGAGTCACCCAGGGCAGGCGCAGCCTGAGAGCTGCTGTCCTACACCATGGAGTCACCCAGGGCAGGCGCAGCCTGAGGGCTGCTGTCCTACACCATGGAGTCACCAGGGCAGGCGCAGCCTGAGGGCTGCTGTCCTACACCATGGAGTCACCAGGGCAGGCGCAGCCTGAGAGCTGCTGTCCTACACCATACACCAGGGCAGGCGCAGCCTGAGGGCTGCTGTCCTACACCATGGAGTCACCCAGGGCAGGCACAGCCTGGGAGCTGCTGTCCTACACCATGGAGTCACCAGGGCAGGCACAGCCTGGGAGCTGCTGTCCTACACCATGGAGTCACCAGGGCAGGCACAGCCTGGGAGCTGCTGTCCTACACCATGGAGTCACCAGGGCAGGCACAGCCTGGGAGCTGCTGTCCTACACCATGGAGTCACCAGGGCAGGCGCAGCCTGGGAGCTGCTGCTGTCCTACACCGCATGGAGTCACCCAGGGCAGGCGCAGCCTGAGAGCTGCTGTCCTACACCCATGGAGTCACCAGGGCAGGCGCAGCCTGAGAGCTGCTGTCCCACTGGACACACCATGGAGTCACACCAGGGTCAGGCGCAGCCTGAGAGCTGCTGTCCTACACCATGGAGTCACCAGGGCAGGCGCAGCCTGAGAGCTGCTGTCCTACACCATGGAGTCACCCAGGGCAGGCGCAGCCTGAGAGCTGCTGTCCTACACCATGGAGTCACCAGGGCAGGCGCAGCCTGAGGAGCTGCTGTCCTACACCATGGAGTCACCAGGGCAGGCGCAGCCTGAGAGCTGCTGTCCTACACCATGGAGTCACCAGGGCAGGCGCAGCCTGAGGGCTGCTGTCCTACACCATGGAGTCACCAGGGCAGGCGCAGCCTGAGAGCTGCTGTCCCACACACCATGGAGTCACCAGGGCAGGCGCAGCCTCGGAGCTGCTGTCCCACACACCATGGAGTCACCGGGCAGGCGCAGCCTAAGGCTGCTGTCCTACACCATGGAGTCACCAGGGCAGGCGCAGCCTGAGAGCTGCTGTCCTGCACACCATGGAGTCACCCAGGGCAGGCACAGCCTGGGAGCTGCTGTCCTACACCATGGAGTCACCCAGGGCAGGCACAGCCTGAGAGCTGCTGTCCTACACCATGGAGTCACCAGGGCAGGCACAGCCTGGGAGCTGCTGTCCTACACCATGGAGTCACCAGGCAGGCGCAGCCTGAGAGCTGCTGTCCCACACACCATGGAGTCACCAGGGCAGGCACAGCCTGGGAGCTGCTGTCCCACACACCATGGAGTCACCAGGGCAGGGCAGGCGCAGCCTGAGAGCTGCTGTCCTACACCATGGAGTCACCGGGGCAGGCGCAGCCTGAGAGCTGCTGTCCTACACCATGGAGTCACCCAGGGCAGGCGCAGCCTGAGAGCTGCTGTCCTACACCATGGAGTCACCCAGGGGCAGGCTGCTGTCCTACACCATGGAGTCACCCAGGGCAGCAGCCTGAGAGAGCTGCTGTCCTACACCATGGAGTCACCAGGGCAGGCGCAGCCTGAGAGCTGCTGTCCTACACCATGGAGTCACCAGGGCGCAGGCGCAGCCTGAGAGCTGCTGTCCTACACCATGGAGTCACCAGGGCAGGCGCAGCCTGAGAGCTGCTGTCCCACACACCATGGAGTCACCAGGGCAGGCGCAGCCTGAGAGCTGCTGTCCCACACACACCATGGAGTCACCAGGGCAGGCGCAGCCTGAGAGCTGCTGTCCTACACCATGGAGTCACCAGGGCAGGCGCAGCCTGAGAGCTGCTGTCCTACACCATGGAGTCACCAGGGCAGGCGCAGCCTGAGGGCTGCTGTCCTACACCATGGAGTCACCAGGGCAGGCGCAGCCTGAGAGCTGCTGTCCTACACCATGGAGTCACCCAGGGCAGGCGCAGCCTGGCAGGCGCAGCTGCTGTCCTACACCATGGAGTCACCAGGGCAGGCGCAGCCTGAGAGCTGCTGTCCTACACCATGGAGTCACCAGGGCAGGCGCAGCCTGAGAGGTGCTGTCCTACACCATGGAGTCACCCAGGGCAGGCGCAGCCTGAGAGCTGCTGTCCTACACCATGGAGTCACCCAGGGCAGGCGCAGCCTGAGAGCTGCTGTCCTACACCATGGAGTCACCAGGGCAGGCGCAGCCTGAGGGCTGCTGTCCTACACCATGGAGTCACCAGGGCAGGCGCAGCCTGAGGGCTGCTGTCCTACACCATGGAGTCACCCAGGGCAGGCACAGCCTGGGAGCTGCTGTCCTACACCATGGAGTCACCAGGGCAGGCGCAGCCTGAGGGCTGCTGTCCTACACCATGGAGTCACCCAGGACAGGCACAGCCTGGGAGCTGCTGTTCTACACCATGGAGTCACTAGGGCAGGCGCAGCCTGGGAGCTGCTGTCCCACACACCATGGAGTCACCAGGGCAGGCGCAGCCTGAGAGCTGCTGTCCTACACACCATGGAGTCACTAGGGCAGGTGCAGCCTGAGAGCTGCTGTCCTATGAAGGAGCCCTAATTAGGAAGGGCTGTTGTAGCTAGCTGGAAGCCATAAGTTATGTATGTGACGCACCTGTAGGCACCCACAAACCTGAAGGTATATAACCGGGTTAAAGCGGTCCGAGTTAGGAGAACGGAGAATTCAGTCAGCCGGGCAGTCACTCGGTCGGTCAGAAGAATCAGAGCGGCCAGAACGTAGGCAGAGCGGTTACAGAAGAGAAACCAGATAGAAGACAGAAGAGAAACTAGATAGAAGAAGTAATGACTGGTCAGAGTTAGGCCGAGACTCCTGAGGAAGACAGAAGACAGAAGAAAGAAGAAGGAAGAAAGAAGAGAGAAGAAAGAAGCTCTAATCTTTCTCTAAGCTAAGCTCTATCTTTCTTTCTCTCTAAGAAGCTAAGAAGCTCTATCTTTCTTTAAAAGTAGTAAAAGCTTAACTCTGCCCCCGAGAGTTTTTATCCCGGTTTACGGTACCAGGCAGCTTACAGTCCTACACCATGGAGTCACCCAGGGCAGGCACAGCCTGAGAGCTGCTGTCCTACACACCATGGAGTCACCAGGGCAGGCGCAGCCTGGGAGCTGCTGTCCCACACACCATGGAGCCACCAGGGCAGGCGCAGCCTCGGAGCTGCTGTCCCACACACCATGGAGCCACCAGGGCAGGCGCAGCCTCGGAGCTGCTGTCCCACACACCATGGAGTCACCGGGGCAGGCGCAGCCTCGGAGCTGCTGTCCTACACCATGGAGTCACCGGGGCAGGCGCAGCCTCGGAGCTGCTGTCCCACACACCATGGAGTCACCGGGGCAGGCGCAGCCTCGGAGCTGCTGTCCCACACACCATGGAGTCACCGGGGCAGGCGCAGCCTGAGAGCTACTGTTCTATGCACCATGGAGTGACTTGGCAGTACACAGCCTACTCTCCACAACAATCAAGATAAAAACCCAAGGCTTGTTTTGATGGTGCATGCCTATAATCCCAATGGCTCGGGGTGGGGGGGGGGGGGCTGAGGCAGGAGGATCGCAAGTTCAAAGCCAACCTCAGCAAAAGTGAGGCACTAAGCAACTCAGTGAGACCCTGTCTAAATAAAATACAAAATAGGGCTGGGGATGTGGCTCCGTGGTCGAGTGCCCCTGAGTTCAATCCCCAGTACAAAAAAAAAAAAAAAAAAAAAAAAAAAAGAGAGAGAGAGAGAGAGAGAGAGTAAAAACCCAAAATTACAAATTATGAAGACAAGAATTGAAAGAAGGGACACAACTCTGGAACCTAGGGATTTTTAAGGGGCATTTGGACAGGGTCATAGACGGGGGTCAAAGGCCTTCCGCCCTTCCAGTGTGCTGCCAACAGTGTCATCAGTGCCAACAGTGTTATCAGAGCAAGGACTAACCAGTGTCTTTTTTCTGTGTCATTTTAGCAAAATGTCCCTTCTGTGGTCAACATGTAGGTGGCCAGACGCTGAAGGCAGCTGCTGCACACGTGACTGGGGCTCTGGTCAGACTGGAGGAAGGAGAATTTTGCTTTATTTCCTTCTGCAAAGTAGCAGCTACTGGCAGCTCCCTAGCCTAGGCAGCCACGGGAGTGCGGGGGACTGACTCTCTCCCTCTGCAAACACAAGCCCAGTTCACACGAGCATGCTTCAGCTGCGGAGTGCGTCCCGCATCCCAGGGTGCCGCTGCCCACCCTACCCACACAGGCTGGGGTCCACGCATAGCCAGCGCTGGGCTCTGGTGAGCCTTTCTTCTGCTCTGAAATCGGGCGCTGGAGGTCCGGTCACCCACCACCTCCTGGTAATGTCATCAAGGGGGCCTGCATTAACCTCTGGGGTCTCACCGTCCCCACTGGTTTGGAGGTGACTCTTTGGCTGAGCTGGTGCACCAGGGGGCAGTTCTGTGTGACGTGGCAGTGGCAGCAGCCAGTCTGTGCCAGTCCACAGTCACAGCCTCCCTCTCTGAGGCCCCCTGCGCTGCCCTGCACTGCACACCCAAAGGACTGTCCCTTGATGTGCACTGAGGAGAGTGTCTCCCCACGTCCACTCTTGATGCCCTTCCTGCACATCCTGGCCACTTTGTCCCCGCACAGCAGAGGGCTGGGAGTGTTCCAGCTCAGTGGTTGTCCAGGGATTGCAGAAAAGAGCAGCTGTATTAAGTCATCTCACAGGGGAGGGCGGGCTGGGCGTCTTGGTCATGACCACGAAATCCTCATCCCAGGGAATTGCTTACAAGACGCGCGGGGGAGACTGACTGTCTGGCAAGATGAGGAGGAAGAGATGCTAAGGGCCGGGCAGCCTGAGGAGGAGCCAGGGGCCCAGGTGTCCTGCTCTGCCGAGGCAGGCCGGCTGCTGGGCCCGAGCCAGTCCTTGCCCAGGAAGCGCCTCTCAGCCTCCCCACTGGGCTCCTTTCCAGGTGTGGAGGCCTGTGCCTGGCGCATGGTGGGACGGCCTTCACTGCCATTGGTCACCATCACGTCTAACCCTTTGGCACAGGCCACGATGCAGGCCTGGCTCTACTGCAGCGCTGGGCCTTGGGGCACAATTGGGCCAAAGAGCTCTGGAACAAGGGCCCCAGTCTGAGTCCTCTGTCAGAGTGTCCGAGCGCACACGTGCCTGCGGCGGGGACAGTGGCCTCACTCACCACCCAGCGCAGCACAGCAGGGCTCCTGTGCCGTCCGGGCCTGCAGAGTGAGCGGCCAGCTGGGGAGCTTCGTGAACGGTCGCCTGGCTTCACGCCTGCCATGAGCTGCCCCAGCCACCCTCAGGTGGCTCCTGGGCGGCCAGGCCACCAGGGAAGACACCCTTGATTCCCGGGCTTGCGCATGCAGCAGGGCACGTGGACAAATGGGCTCGGCACGGGGAGGGAGCTCACGCGGCTCCTGAGGAAGGGTGGGCGGACAGCCAGGGCAGAGCCGTCGCCATCGCGGCCAGGGTCTGCCCGTGCCTTCTTAGGTCACTCTTCCCTTGTTCTAGAACCATCCAGAGAAGGGGTTGGCAGGCAGTGGAGCCGAGTCGGGGGCAGGTGTGGGGACTGTGGGGAGACCGGCTGAGAGGGGCGGGCGGGCACGTCTGACCATGGAGGCCTTCTGGAGGGCTGGCGCTGCCCAATTCCTGTTCTCTGTCACCACTGACCCCTGGCCAGCCATCAAGGTAGCAGACCCAGTCCATGCCATCACATCACCCCCCACGCTCTGGACCCCGTCACGGAGGGCACCGCACTGCCCGCGTGGCTCTGGACCCCGACACGGAGGGCACCGCGCCGCCCCGCGTGGCTCTGAACCCCGTCACAGAGGGCACCGCGCCGCCCCGCGTGGCTCTGGACCCTGTCACGGAGGGCACCGCGCCGCCCTGCGTGGCTCGCCCCTTGCGGCGCCCCCCAGGCGCTGGTTGCAGCTGCGGCCTGGGCGTGTTGGAGTGTCCACGGTGGCGCTTTCCTTCCACAGACCGGCATTTCGGGTTCTTGCCTGTCCTGCGCTGCGTCCATCTCTCTGGCCGTGGCAGAAGCCGGACCCCCCACAGGAGCACAAGGAGGGGTCTGTCCTTCCACGGACGGACCCAGCGCTCAGCGAAGCCAGAGGCGACCCGTGCCAGTCGCTGGGTGTTAGTGGCGAGTTATCCATCCCGGGGGGCGGGCAGTGGAGGGGGCCCCGGATGCGGTGGACGGGGCTGCCAGGAGACACCAACCTGTCCCTGTCCCTCGTGAGGCTTAACCGGGTCCATTCAGACTTGCTCTTACGTGATCCCAGGACGGACTGCGCATCTGTTCTGGGTGTTTGCTTCCTAGTCGTGTCGAGCACCTGGGAGCGGCCTCACCTGGGCCAGCTGTGTCCCGTCAGTCCATTTTCTGCTGCTACACAGCGACCCTTAGAGTAGCCAGGTTATAAACCAACAGTTTTCTGGCTCACAGTTTTGGGGGCTGGGATGTCCAAGGTCAAGGGACAGCATCTGGGGAGGGTCACCTGCATCCTGCTGTGGCGGACAGCAGAGAATGCACGAGAGACAGAGTGAATGGGGCAAAGGACCCTGTGGCCACCCAGTCCCTGAGGACACTGTAATCCACACGAGGACCCTCGGAGCCTCATACTGTGCAGTGGCAGAGGTCAACACAAGTCCAGGGGACATTCACACCACAGCACCTGCCCACCCAATGCACGGGTGTCTGGCAGAGGCAAAGAGAAACTGCTGCCGGCCCCAGACCGCAGGCGCCGCAGGGCAGAACTGTTTGCAGCTGAAGCTTTCTGGTTTGGTCGGGGGGACTGGGGACTGAACTCAGGGGCACTCGACCACTGAGCCTCATCCCCAGCCCTATTTTGTATTTTATTTAGAGACAGGGTCTCACTGAGTTGCTTGGTGCCTCGCCGTTGCTGAGGCTGGCTTTGAACTCATGATCCTCGTGCCTCAGCCTCCCGAGCTGCTGGGATTACAGGTGAGCGCCACCGTGCCCAGCTAGTTAAAGTCTTCTTTAGTGAATTTTTGAAAATATCCAATTGTCTGTGCTCACTGTGACCAAAGACAGCAGGTGTGTAAAGACAGAGGTGGGTGTTCCCAGCCCACCCCAGGACTTCCTTCCTGAGGTAGCCACGGTCAGCCTGAAGGGTTCTGCTAACCTCCCCCTCCCACATCAGACCCTTGTCCTCGCCTCTGGTGACACCACACTCTGCATTTGCAATCCAAAAAGCTGAAGGCAAGTTAATCTTATTTTCTTTGAGTTTATTTTGAAAGACGCTTACCGGATATTGAAGGAAGATTGCCTGTTTGCCCAGCAGAACCCCTCACAGCCGCCCTCTGGACGGACGGGGCTCCTCGAGTGTGCAGTGGCAGAGGTCAACCTGGTGACCGGGCAGACGTCGCGGCCACGAGGGCCTGCACTGGGAGGAAGCATAAGTGTCCAGTGGCCGGAGGGTCAGCCATGCTGGGCAAAGGGGAGACCTCCAGTGTCCACACCTGACTGGGGAGGGCGAGCCTTGCTGGGGGACTCCGCAGCCACAGTGACCGCAGGCTCGGCCTCCCCAGGGCGCTCTGGCTCACTGAGGTGCCTCCTCACGTCAGCTCTGGTTTACTTTGGAGAACCCATGGTTTGGCAGTGGGCAGCCGGGGGGTGTCCCCTGCTCTTCTTGCCTTCTCCTCTAGCAGGTGCGAGGGCCATCTTTCTGTGCCCTCTGGAGGTGTCCTCTCAGGTCATCCTGAATCAGCAAGGGACCCTCAGTGCACAGCAAGTCCAGAGTGGGAGATGGCCGGCTTTATTCAGAATTCTCTGTGCTTCGTGGTCAGACGATGATTTCTTACAACGACAAAAACGGATGAACCCAGGGCAGGATGCCAACCTGCTGCCTTCAAGACGCACCTCAGCTCTCCAGCCCAAAGTCCGGCACGGCCAGCCTGGGCCTCGCGTGGCTGGATGCCGAGACGTCCGGCTCCCTGACGCCCACACATTCTGGAAGGTTCTCAGGGAAGCTGCTCCGTGTGTGCCTCCAGGGATCGATGGCAAAACCTACTTGCTTTTTTCCATTCTCAAAACCTTAATATCATTAAAAGCTTATAATCAAGTGCAAATTATATGTTGCAATCTGCAAAAATGGAAATGCTCGATCCCTAGAGACATTTTAAGGAAACCCTCATGGCTGTGCGACAGGGAACGTGTGGAGTGGAAGACCAGGTGGCCTCTGCTCTGGGCCCTGGCCCGGCTCCACGGCTCGCACACTGTGAATGTGCGAACACGCCTCTCGAACGAGGGTGTGAACGGATGCCTGTTGCTAAGGAGCGATTCATCTCATTTAATTCACGGTCAGGAAGGCTCGCTGCGATTCCCGCGAACGGGGACTCACACTCCACTTTCTTGGCATGCGGAGAAATCGACAGGCAGCAAGACGCCAAGCAAAGGCTTCCTGGGGCTCCCGAGGGGAACAGGCACTTGGTGGCCCCCGCGGTCTTCCCCACCCTTGTCCAGACTGTCCCTCTCAGCTGTTAGAGGTCTAAACAGGATGGGATTCCAATGCCGCTTGACTGCAGCTCTCCAGCTGACCTTGGAAAGCTCGCCTTGCTCACCGCTGCATTGTCTTTTATATCCATCTTTCCCTAAAGAATTAAGTAGCCCAAAAGACTGTGACTTAACAAAGATCTAACAAAGAAAGGGAGCTCAGAGTCTCCTCCGTGGGATACCAACAGCACCAAACCCAGCGAATGCGTGGAGGCCCTCCTGATGGTGGGTTCTTGACCTAAGTGCCAGGGGCTCTGGGAAGGATGGGGATTTTCACATATTTTTGGTGTCATATCCTGTGGGTAATTAACACTAGGATTACACCCATGGCCTTGGCAGGTGTAATCTGTGGCTTCGTTTGTGACTTGAAGCGTGTGCTCTCTGCAGAGCATGAGAGCACAGTGCAGTTGGCAGAGCTGCACACTGACACACACAGCGCTTAGCCCTTTATTAATTGAAGACAATAGCAGGGTTGGAAATATGGCTCAGTGGTAGGGCCACTGCCTCGTGGGCGGGAGGGCCTGGGTTCCACCTCCAGCACCACCAAAATAAATAATAGATGAGGACAAGTGACCTGAGGCCCTGCTCTTCACTCTCCGTGAAAGCACCTAAATCGGCAAAGCAGAACGCATTTTCAGGATTTTTTGGTTTTGAGTGGAGTGAATCAGGATATACCACTTGAAACACGCCACCTGGGCGTAGAGCTACTTTGAGCTGATAAAGGCGTTTGCCCGCCACCCCTTGTCTTCCTGGAAGCAGAGATCACCCTAGAATCCACGTGTTGGACTCCTTCCTCAGGAGCAGCTGAGTCTGCTCTCTTCAGAAGAAGGCTGTGCCACCCCAGACACACTTTGGGACAAGATGGCCCAGCTCCCAACCCTCCTCCTAAGGCCCATGAGTTTCCCAGAACATCTTCCTTCCGCTTGGTGTCTTTGCTGAGTCCGGTGTGCAGAGCCCACCCAGCCGCTCGGGAGCCCCCCGCAGTGCCTGCTTCTCTCTGTTCCTCTGTCTGTGCTGGTTTAATTCAGAGATGCCCCCCCCCCGCGCCCCCCATCACTAGCCTAAGAGGACAGAGGAATAGTCCTCCTCCGCTGTTCACAGCAGAAGCCCCCTGCTTCCTCCCAAGAGGGAAGCCGGCGACGGGGCCGGGCGCGGAGATGGAACGGGACAGAGTGGCATGGGAGGGAAGGCGGAGGACCCCGGGGAGCCAGGCACGGGGCTGACCGGGAGCCTTGTCCTGGCCGCCTCTGTCCTGCCCTCACTCCCTTCAGGGTGCAGATTTGGGGGAGGGGGCAGCAGTGGTTTGACAGCCCTTTTAGGGCAGTGGGGGTGGGGAAGTGCCCACCCAATAGGGAAATGAGGGCGCCTGGCTGGAGGACAGGTGCGTGTTGCCTGCCAGTGTCCCTCACTGGCGTGGAGACCTACTGCGTGCCGGGCACTGTGCGCAGCAGCCATCCTCACCCAGGCTCTGCCCTGAGAGCTCGGGTGCACCCCGAACACCGCAGCCGCACAGGTCTCATGTTTCGGATGTGCGAGAGGATGTAGGCAGCTCTGTGGTGGACAGGTGATGTGTGCGATGGAGAAGAGAAAGCAGATCAAGCTAGGTCAAGGGCATGCACACGCAGGCAGCAGCAGGCTGCCACATTGAATTAGGGACCCCAGGTGGGGGCATCCAGATGGATCTGAGCAAAGCCTTTAAGAAGGTTGGCGGCGTCCCAGGGACACTTGGGCTGGCAGAGGGACCAGCCAACAGCAGGCCTGAGCTGCAACAAAGTCCAAGGAGCTACTCAGGAGAGAGTGGGGAGATCATATAGGACGTGGGGAGCAGGACGGGGTCACTTGCCCAGGTCTGCGTGGCCAAGTGGCATCGACCCGGAAGGGATTCTGTGCTCTCAGCCAGCCGCCAGAGGCCCTGGGGAAGAACCTGAACTCTGTAAGTGCCACCACCTCTGACATCCCCTCTCTCCGCAAGGGAGACAATGTAGCCAAAAGCACCCCCCATTTGTTTACTATAGTGCTACTTTCTTTCAGTAGCGACTTGGGAAATTTGAAGCATCTTTAAAAAGGCAATTAAGTATAGAAAGTGGGAAAATAGCTTCCATGTTTGTGCAGACACTCTGTAGCTTGGTGCTTCACCCCTCTCCTCCTCCTCCAGAGAAGCAGAGATGTCCACCACGCTGCCTGGCACGGCCACCCTTCACACAGGCCTCCGGATTCCTGACCAGCGGAGGATTATCTTGGTGAGTGTAAGTCCCCTGCCCTGGTTACTGGGTAACAGTATGCAGAGTATTTTCATGGCCTTTGTCTCATTGTTTTACTGAGGAAAACACCAGAGTGAGAAAGCAGGTCTGGCTCCCCAGTGCCGGCATTTGGCCAGGGAACAATGCAAAAGAAAAGAAGTGCTGCTCAGGGAACTGGCCCTGGGTCTGTGCCGGGAAAGAGCCCTGAGCCAAGCAGTTGTCCCCTCCACAGACCAGGGGACCCTCCACTCCTGCCATAGTTTATTTAGCAACTTCTCTAAACGAACATTTAGCTGGCACTCCCTTTTTGGTGGGCATTGTAAACACCTATGGCACCTGGATGCCTGCCATACTGTCTCTATGCATTGCCATCAGTGGCCACCGATGTCTGAGCACCTCATGGTCATCCCGGATTCTTCTTGGGATCAACGTCTGGAGACTCTCCCAAGAGCACAAACATGCTGGGCCCACTTCTGTTGACTTCCTCTGGGACGGTTTCATGGGTGCGCCCTCCGACACGGTACCTGGGAACCCTCCCCCTGCACCCCAGGACACTGGGATCATAGATTTTTAAAGCATCGATTTGACGGGCCGCAGCAGCAAGAAGACACCTTGTTGGACTTCTTTGAGGACTAGAGAAGTTGACCTTGCTCTTTATTTTCACGAGGTGATTGTCTTTGGCTCTTCTGTGATAAATTGCTCACCGTGGCTGCTTTTAAACTTTTTCTGTTTGGTATGTGAAAACTGATGGTGACGATAATGACAAACATGTAAAAAGTGTTTAATGCCCACAGTAGGGTAGAACGAGGGAACAGGGGGAGGGAGAAGGAGGGAGCCAGGAAGCCCTGGAAAGTGAAATGGAAAAATTTAAGTTTCATGCAGGTATGAGTACATCAAAACAAACCCAACTATTATGTATAAATATAATACTCCAATACAAGCATAAAAATACAAATTTTGTTTAATAGTATCCCGTATACTCTATTTCCTAGAAGGAAGTATTAAAAAAAAAAAAAAAAAAGTAGTAGTGTCTGCTAAACCTCGCTTCCAAACACGGCACATATATTAACTCATTTAATTTTTTTGACACCTTTTGAAGTAAGCAGCATTTTGCAGACAAGAAGATTTGGAGGCCCAGAAGAACTGATCAACTTGCCCTCTGTCACACAGCAGGAAACAGGGGAGCCAGCGCTCACACTTGGGGCAGCTTTGTTCCTAACCACGCCACACGTACAGTCTCCCGGAGGTCGAGGCACAGAGGGCAAGAGTACTTTCTGCTTTGCAATCAGTTAAGCAACTCCCTCAGAAGGGTCTCGCTTTCCTCCGGGGGAGATCAGCTGTCCTGCCTGCAGCCCCTGCAGCTGAGCGAGGGGGGCTGTGTGGCAACAACAGGGGTCTCCCTCTCTCCAGCAGGGCCCCAGGATTTCTGGGCTGGGGGAAACGATGAGCAACAGGAAGTAGCTTCCGTTGTGCCCTAGGCAGCTGCCCAGCAAGCGCGTGGCTGACCACAGAGGCAGCCCCACCAGGCGGCACATCCTCACTGCACAGGGTGGCATCTGGAATAGGAACGGGCCTCGGGTCTGTAAGAGCGTGTGGAGGCCCGGAGGCCCGGTGCCATGGACAGGTGGTGGACATTTCAGAGAGGTGGGCCCTCGGGGGAGGTCCTCAGGTCACGAGCCGTGTGCTCTTGAGGGGGAATGTGGCACTCCCGTCCCTGCCTTTCCCCTGCCTTCCCCCTCTGGCGTCCTGGCCAGGAGGCAGCGGTTTTGCTCTGCCCTGTGCTCCTGGCCCTTCCCATCCAGCGCCCCCCAAAGGCCTAAAGCAGTAGGCCTGCCCCACCCTGGACTGCGACCTCTGAACCATGAACCAAAGTGAGACTTCAATCTTCGGGGGTGGCATGTCAGGACATTTTGTCAAAGTGTTGCAAAGTTGACCACTAGGTGTGCACCCAGCTGTCCAGGTCCCGGGAACCTGAGGAAGTCTGGCCATGCAGAGCTGACTGCCACCCTCTCCAGTTTCAGTGGGAAGATTCAGTGAGGAAAAGGGAAATTTGTTACATTCTTAAATACTCTTTGAGATAACTGTTGAGTTTAAAATAACCAGCAAAAGTACTTTTTTTGTAAAGTACTTTATATAAATATATGGAATGAATGCACAACTCAGTCCTCTTCTTGATTTTTTTAAAAGAAACACGACCCTGGTAGTTACTTTTTGGAAGCACATAACTGCTTAATGGGGAGCAGCTCTGTTAACTAAAGTGGCCGCTGAGTCCCTCTGAATGTCATGGCAGTGGCTAATTGAAGGTCACACCCCACTAGGAAACTGGGGTGCTAGGAGACTGGGGTGCAAGGCAAGGGCTGGGTAAGTTCGGACCTGGGTCTAGCTCCTGCCAAACCCACTCTTTGCCTCGGACAAGCCCTGTGCCGGTGGGTGTTGCGAGGCCACTCCTGGTACAACTGAGCGTCCAGCCGGCTGTCATTCTCTGAGGTGCGCGACAGGCGCTCCTGGTGCCTCCTGATTTCAGGCAATGGAGAGACACTGGAGCTTCTTGGAGGAAGAGCTCTCACCAGCTGCCACCGTGGAGCAAGGAGGAGACCGTGACCCGAAGCAGGGAGCTGCCGGTGCCACTGGAGAGGGCAGTAAATGTCCCAGGTGCCCTGAGCGCACAGGCACAGGGCGCAGTCACCAAGGTCCGCTCTGCTGTGACCACCGCTGAAGCGCGGAGCCCGCGGTGAGTCCCCGCCCATAACGCCGTCCCGCCAGGTCCTGCAGTGTCCCCGGCTCACAGGCCCCGCGCTCTGAGCAGGGAGTGCGCGTGGGTGCCGAGGTCCAAGGTGGCCAGTGTCAGGAGGTGGGCGCCGAGGCTGCCAGGGGTCACTGAGCCCGGACCCTGAGAGCGCCCCCTGCACCGGCCCTGGCCACCTGGACGCCACCTGCATTAGCCCAGGAAGGGTCAGCGGCTTGGGGCTCCTGCAGGAACTTGGGAGAAATGACCAGTGAAGCGGCTGGAAGGGCCTCATTTAGGACAGCCCTGGGAAAAGCGAGCGTGACACTGTTTGACACTTGGGGGGTTTGTTTGTTTTGCAAAAAGAAAGCCAGCCAGAGAGAGCAGATTGCTATAGCCCTGCAATTATCTTGGAAATGATTCAAGAAAAACGAAATTTATCACATTTTGAAACACTCTCCTGGGATCCTGTGAGAGTCTTTGTGTTTTTTGTCATTAAGGTGACAAAGAGCCCTGCCATTCAGACATTTCCTTTCCCAGTTGTAACACCTGTTGAATCAGCAGTGGACTGAAGGAGCCCCAATTAGGAAGGGTTATTGCGGCTGCTGGAAGCCATAAGTTCCACCTGATATGTATGTGACGCACCTGTAAATGCACGTGAGGCACCCGCAAAGCTAAAGGTATATAACCGGGTGAAAGCGGTCGGAGTTAGGAGAACGAAGGAGAATTCATTCAGTCAGTCGTGCAGTCGCTGGGTCGGTCAGAAGAAGAGTTCGGGTCGGAGAATCAGAGCGGCCAGAACGTAGGCAGAGCGGTTACAGAAGAGAAACCAGATAGAAGAAGTAATTGCTGGTCAGAGTTAGGCCGAGGCTCCCGAGGGCTGGTCAGAGTTAGGCCGAGGCTCCCGAGGAAGAAAGAAGAAAGAAGAAAGAAGCTCTAAAAAATAACCTTTCTCTAAGCTAAGCTCTCTCTATCTATCTTTCTCTCTCTCTAAGCTAAGAAGACAAGAAGAAAAGCTCTCTCTAATCTTTCTCTCTAAAAGTCTTTCTTTCCCTCTCTAAGCTCTCTCTAAGAAAGTGAAGTAAAAGTAGTAATAGCTTTACTCTGCCTCCGAGTTTTTCTCCCGCGGCAGTTTGTGGCTGGCCATGACAGGCAGCTTACAGTGGACGCCCTGTCCCCAGCCAGCCCCAGGGAGGCAGGTCTCCAGGCAACTCTCCGTGGGAGGGAGGCCCTTAAGGCCGTCACAGCTTTCCCTGCCACACCCCCCGCCCAGGATCTGCACTAGAAGTTTTTAAATGCCCCCAGCGCAGGTTAGAGTCAGTGCCTGCTTCAGTTCCTCACCCAGATTCACAGAGGAGACTTGGAAATGCCAACCCCAGGGAAGATGCGGTGTGAGGCACAGGGGAAGGGCCGGGAAGTTCCAGAGAAGTCTTAGTTCCCAGTAAGTAACCCGAGGAAGCCCCTCGTGGCTCTCAGCGTTACCAGAACCCCCGCAGGGCAGCCTGGGGGTGGGTAGGGAGCACACTGGACTGAACCAGGTGGGGCCAGGTGGCCGGGAGGGTTTGGACTGGAGGGGACATGCCACCCCTTCCAGCTGTAGGCCGGGGCCCTAAGGCAAGAACTTGAACTCCTGGCCCCAGTTAAGGTCACTCCACCTCTACTGACAGAGGAGGCCTTGGGAGCCAGGGAGGCTGCGTGTCCCCAGCAGGACACTCAGGGACACTTGGGAGCAAGCCTTGTTCATCCACTTTGCAGCCGTGTGGCCTTGGAGAGTTCAGTGGCCCAAATCCACAGTGAGGAAAGGACACAGTAGGAACTGAACCTCAGGACCCCTGCCCCGGGGCCTGTTGGCAGGTCTGACTTTGGGCCAGGTGACTTCATTGCGCTCACGGCCGCAGGCCCATCTCCTGGCCACATCTGCACTGGAAGAGTGGAAGGAAGGGTCACTTGCTCTCTCCACTCCCAGCCAGCAGGGAAGGCCGGGGGGGGGGGGGGGGGGGGGGGGGGCGGGGGGGGGGGGGGGGGGGGGGGGGCCGCTTCCCTTTTAGGAGGCACGGAGTGGAGGCTCCCAGTCTCACACCGGGGAGGGGTGTCCTTCCCCGTCCTGATGTCACCCTCTGTCTTCCAGCAGCTGGAGGAGGCTCCCTTAGAACATGGCGGCTGGCCGTGGCCTTCACAGGAAGACTGCCCTTCCTTCCTTCAGCAGCCCCCGGCTGTGCAGCTCCCGTGAACAGGTGACCTTTTGGAGACCAGGTAGCAGAGGAGCTGAGTGACTACATTTCCATAACAGAAACTGACAGGCCCCGCCTTTCTCTCCCACTCCTTCTACTGGGCGCCGTGGTCCTAGGACAGGTCTTTAATAAGGTTAGATTTGAGGTGGAGGAAAGCACGTGGAAGTCCAGGAAAAATCCGATATCTGGAGGACAGGCCCCTGGCCCCTGGTCACAGAGGGTTGGCTGCAGGGACGTGGCATGGGAGCTACATGGAACCCCTTCATGCGCCTGGTGGTTTCCCGCTCCAGCTGCTGATCTCGCAGGTGAAAGGTCAGTGCTTGTCCAACCTGTTGCAGTAGTGGGCAAGAAACGCTGAGCTTAATTCCATGGCACCCACAAATATCCCAGCAAAACAGAGAAATCCAAAGTGCCTTCAAGGCTCGGCAAAGAGGCTCCCCTTCCAGTGACACACTGGGGGGTGGGGACAGCCGATCACGTGTGGGCAGCTGGAGAAGGACAGGAGGGCCAGGGCGCCAGCGTCCACAGAGCAGGGCAGGAGGAGAGAGGCCGTCTTTAAATTCTGCTTGCCATTGTGAGTCCCGGAAGTAACCAGGGTCAGCAGGTGTGGCTCTGGGGGCCCAGGTGTCACTGGCAGTGATCTCGGGCTGTCCAGCTCCGTCATCTGTGACCAGACGGATCCCAGTGGCTCCCGGAACTCTCCGGCTCTGGGCCCTCCTTCCTGCTGCTGCTCCTGTTCCCGCCCTGTCCTAAAGGAAGCATGTGGGAGGCTCCTGAGCCCTGGGGCCAAGGCCACCTGTCCCTAGGTCAGATGGCCTCTTCCTCTGCTCCAGTACAGACTCACAGACTAGGGCCACTGGTCACGTGGAGTGGAGTCCTGCGTCTGGGAGCCATGTTCTGGTCTCTGCAGCCTGGTTCCCAAGAGCTCCACGGTGCTTGCTCCCCTCCTCAAGTCTCCTGCGGCCTTGTGCTGCGTGGGTGTCGAAGATAAGACCCTTCTAGCGCACTGCTTGGAAGGCTGCGCGGGTGGCAGGCCCCTTGTTCCCAGGAGACGACATTCCCCACCTCGCCGCCCCCGCCCCCACTCACCTCCCTGTCCTCCTGGGCTCCTCTGTGCGTGCCCTGCTACTGGGCTCCCTCTGTCCTTCCTCCCACACTGGCCGCACCCGCGTGTCCCTCCTGCCAGAGGAGCGCCTCCCTTTCTCCTGCGCCCCACCTATGTCCTGCAGGCTCCAGGTCAAGAATGACTGTGCCCGAGAACCTTCTTGACCCTCTGGTTCCTTTGACTGCTACCTCTGGGGACACCGAGATGACAACACCACTCTTTTCTTACTCCTTGCTCTTGTCCTACCCACAGTATAAATGTGATCACCAGTTTGGGTGGCTCACCTGCTCTCACCTCACAAGACCCTTGCAATCAGGAATCCCTGCCGGATGCTGGATACTTCTCCTACATTCCTGTCCCGAGCACATTAAGTAGACAGAGGCAGATACGTCTTTGCAATGCAAGGTTTATTCACAACCAAATTCAAAGCTAGATTCACACAGTCCTGACTTAGCCTCTATCTCCCCGAGTCCCAGGGGGCTCACCAAGGGATGTCTTCTTAGCCGCTCACTGGATCAGATGAAGTCTGGTCCGGGAACTCAGCAAGCAGCCGGCACCATCAGCAGGTCACTCCGACGGGAAGCGTGACGGGGTCTGGTCGTCTTGAAGGCGCTTCGCTTGAGTGAGCTGGGGACTCGGTTTATATACTATTTCTAGCTAGGCCCTTACGTCACTCATAGTGACATATCAGGGTCATGCACTCTGTTATCAGGGTTACACACGCGGGGGCTCTTTCAGGCGTTGCCATGGATACTCACTGTGCATGTCACAGCATGTGACAAGACAGGACATGTTCATGACACTTATAGCATTAAGCACTATTTCCACACAAACACTAAGTTAATATCAGATTCATTAAATTATTATTATTCTTTGGTACTCAGTACAATTCCCCACCATGGCAGGGACACAGAACTCACGTGTGGAGGCCCCACGTGTACCAGACACTGAGCTGGGGACGGGGACGGGGCAATCAGAGCTGAATAGACACGTCCTTGTCCTCTGGGGATTTGTGCTTGGGTGGAGGAGACAGATGCATGGTTTCACCACTGGGAGGTCAAGGTCAAGGAGAGAATTAGGCCAGCGTGCTCTGGGGTCACAGAGCTGGCGGAGTCCTGGGGAGCCATGCTTGGGGGGCCTCTGTGAGGCTGGGCATCTGGGGAGGGAGGGTCAGGGACGCGGACCCTCCGCTGCCGCCTTCGGCCACGCCTGCTGAGGCTCTGGGTGTCCACTGTGGCGCTGGGAGTCCTCCTAGACAGCATCCTCACGCCCTGCCCCTGCCGTCTCACCCCTGGTCCCCAGCCGCCTCCACCGTCACCTTCTCGTTCCGCTGCTCGTGTTCCCTGATCTCCGCCCTGCCCCACGCCTCCTCTTCTCCACTCCATCCGGGCACCGGGCCTCAGCTGTGCCCCCAGGGCCCTTGGAGAGTGTTCTGGAGAGGTCTGCAGCAGGCCTGCTCGAACAGGACGTCCAGGGACGTGCCTCTGGTTGGGCACTGTCATCAGGCCCCAGGCGGGGCCCAGGGCCCTGTGTTTCCACAGGCTTTCCAGGGCCCGGCCTCGCTGCTTGGCATCTCAGCCGGAGGAACTTTCCATCTCAGATGTGACTCTCGCGTTACCTTCAGTGGCCCCTCAGTGCCTGTAGAGGAGCTCTGTCCCCAGGAGTGCAGGTCCGAGGGCCCTGGGGGACCTCCCTCACCCCAGCCCGACCCCAGCTGTAGTGGACCACAGCACACTTGGTCATAGGGATGTCTGGTGGCATCGTCACGTCCCCCAGTCTGAGGAGGTCACGGTGGCTTCCTGTGTCCTCCTTGCTCACGGAGGAGACTGAGCCAGGATGAGAGCTTGGTACCGGCTACTCAGCCAGATTCACTGCCCAGCTGAATGACTGCCCTGTCACCACCCCCGGCCACACTGACCTGGGGACTCTGGAAGTTGGCATAAGACCCAGGTCTAGCAGGCCTGTGGGTTCCTCTCAGTGACCAGGCCTTTGAAAACCCAGTTCTGATGGCCAGCTGCCCACTGCTCACAGGGCCAGGAGGGCCCTCACCCAGGGCCATCACCCAGCCCCTCCTGGCCTTGGTGTCCACCCCCTCCCTGCCCCTTCCCCAGGCCTTCTCACTCCGGGTCCAGAACGTTCCTGACCACACGCGTGAGGTTGTTGTGGCTGTTCCAAGATGTGTCATGGGTTCTTTGACAGCAGGCCAACCCTCTTCCATCTGACCAGGCTGTGGTCAGGGCGTGCTGACCCCTGGTCTCCGGGGATCGGGTCCCTGCCCCGTATGTGCGACCCCACTCCCAGGCCCATCCCAGGATCCCGTGGGGACAGGGTGGGAAGGCCTCCACTGCGCTGCCCCCCCTCCCACCTGTGTGTTGGGGCCACGGGAGCGCCACCTCCCGTGCTGGGCAGTCCACGGGGGCAGTGTCCCGGGTCCTGCTGCTGGCTGGGATCCGGGCATGCCAGCACGTGCCTGGGCCATGGCGCAGGAATCTGGTCTTGCCCACGCCTGCCCCTCGTCCCTGCCGTCCTCCCCACCTCCTGATCTTTCCTCTGCCTTCGGCCTTTCCCTGGCAACCCCAAGCACACCCTGCCTGCTTGTGACCTCCACCTCCTGTCACCGCCCACTCAAGTGTCAGCTCATCCTGCCAGGTTGCGCCCCCTCGCCTCCCTCCCTCCCGCAGATGTGGGTTTTCTTTTTCTTTCTGTGCTCCTCCCCTCCCCTCCCCTTCCCCTGCCCTGCCCGCCCTCTCCTCCCCTCCCCTCCCCTCCCCTCCCCTACCTTCCTTCCCCTGCCTGCCCTCCCCCCTCTACTGCCCTCTCCTCCCCCCTGCCTGCCCTCCCTCCCCTCCCCCTTCCTTACCCTTCCCCTGCCCTGCCCCTCGCCCTCCCCTCTACTGCCCTCCCTCTCCCTTCCCCAAATCCCTCCCTGCCCTCCCTCCCTCTCCTCCCCTCCTCTTCCCTGCCTTGCCCTCCCCTCCCCCCCTCCCCTAACCTTTCCTCCCCTGCCTGCCCTCCCCTCTACTGCCCCCTCCCCCTCCCCCCTGCCCTCCCCTCCCCTGCCCTCCCCGCTCCTCTTCCTGCCCTCCCCTCTACTGCCCTCCCCTCCCCTTGCCCTCCCCTCCCCCCCTCCCTGCCCTCCTCTCCCTCCCCTGCCCCCCTCCCCTCCCTTCTCCTCCCTCTCCTCTCCCTCCCCTGCCCCCCCTCCCCCCCTCCTCCCCTCCCTACCTCACACACTCTCAGACCCCCGCCCCTGGCCCGCTGGCCTGGTTTAGGTGGAATTCCCCGAGTGCAGGGTGCAGTCAGCGGCCAGCACTGCCGGAGCTCCACCTTCCTGCGTGGCTCCCTGTGGCTCAGAGTTGCTGAGGCAAGAAGCAGCCCCCAGTCCAGGGCCTGCTCCTCCCGTCAGGCAGGCCAGCCAGGCCCCTTGCCCCTGTCCTTGGCAGGCCTGGATCAGGCTCCTGGGCAGCTCCTCTGGACACACCCTCAGGCAGGGGGTAACCACGGTGCAAAGGCTGGCGGCTACTGGCAGTTCTGGGCGCAGAGCCCGTTGAGGCTGCAGGGGCGGGGGCAGTATGGGGGCCGGCTGGTGAGGTGGACGGCACACGGCTTGAACAAATGTTTGTCCCAAATATTTGTTTCTCTTCTTTCCATACATACAACAAACTTCCCCCCACAAGACACCCCAAAGATCCTGTCGGCTCACTGTCTAGGACCCAGAGCTGACCTCTCCGTCCTGGCTGCAGCGGGCACCTCTTGATCCCGGCAGTTAATCGATCATTAAAAAATAAATGAGCTGGGCGAGGTGGCACACGCCTGTAATCCCAGCGGCTTGGGAGGCTGAGACAGGAGGATCGTGAGTTCAAAGCCAGCCTCAGTAAAAGTGAGGAGCTAAGCAACTCAGGGAGACCCTGTCTCTAAATAAAATACAAAACAGGGCTGGAGGTGTGGCTCAGTGGTCGAGTGCTCCTGAGTTCAATCCCAGGCACCAAAAATAAATCAATAAATAAAGCCATCTTCCTGCCACATTCTCAATAGACAGTGTCTATGGGCCTTGTTGGCAGCAGCTGTAGGGTGGTCCCCAGGCTCTGCAGGTGCGGCCAGGGCTGCTCTGGACAGCAGTTCTCTGACCAGCTCCTCCTCCTCCCTGGGACAAGGTCCCCAGCCATTGTTCTCAGTGGCTTCTGGCTCAACCTTCTGGAAAGTTCTTCATTTTCCCTGTGGCATCAGCAGCTTCCAAGCCGGCACCTGCAGGCGCCTTCCCCCAGGTCCCTGTTAGAAGCCAAATCCAGCAGATCCGTTTTCCCCAAGTGGGTCAACCAAACATTTTATCTAATTAATCTAGTAAGGATTTTTGTGGTGCTGGGGATTGAACCCATGACCTTGCTAGGCAACTGCTCTACTGAGCTGAATACCCAGCCTGATTAAATATTTCATATGTTTTGCTTTCCAAATTATTTGTGAAGGATCAGGTTTTGTTATTTTTAATCACATTTTTAATTTCAGTGAAATAAAAAAAATCTTATAAAATCAGACCAACTTTTTCCATGGTCAGATGTCACAGACTGAAGTTCTCTGTCCCATTTGCTACGAAAGTTCCAAAACCTTTCCTGCCAATTTCCGCAGCTACTTCTTGCAGTCCCCACCTCGAGTAGCGTGGCTCTAGAGAAAGCACCTCGGCCTCTCGGGTGTCTGTGGACCTGGGCATGCGCGTGGCCGTGAGTTCCTGGTCTTCCACACCTGGCCATTCATGGGTAGGAGACTCAGCTTTTGAGAAAGCTAAACAAAGGATTTCCCCAGAGCAGTCGGTGCTGTGGCTTGAAGGTTCCCTCTGAAGTCCACGTGTTGCCAGCGGACGGCGTGAGGGGGGCCTGGAGCAGCTGCCAGGCTCCTCTTTGTGAGTGGGACAGTGGGCTCCTTCCTCCCTCGCCTGCCCTGCCTTCCACCATGCAGGACCAGCAAGAAGGCCCTCACTGGACTCCACGCGCTGGCCTTGGTCTTGGGCCTCAGCCCCAGAGCTGCGAGCCTGCCCAGCCTGTGTCTGCCATGGCCGTACAAGCAGACCGAGACAGCGGCGGGCACACCTGTGCCAACCTCCCCCGTCAGGCCTCTTTACCCTGTCATTGAGCCCATCTCACTTTTCTTTTTGTAATGTTCAGTTGACATCACTAGTTCCCACGGTGCCCGCCCGCTCTCTGGGGTCAGGAGCAGGGCTCTTGGTGGGCCCACGTGTGGCTGGTCTGCCTGGGTGGGGGCTGTGCCCAGCCTTCCTGCATAGGGGGCTCCAGCCTCAGCGTCTTTCTCTCTCTTTTGGGAGCCTATTTCCTCATCTTAGGGGGAGCCCAGCGTCTAGTTCACCCTGTTTCCTCCTCACAGCCTCTGGCTCCAGGGCAGAGGACTCGGTCCCCCAGGCACGATGCTGAGCGCGGGCCGCCGCGGTCTCTCTGAGCCTCCACTCTGCCTGGTTCCGTGTGCTGATGGGCCTCTTGTTTTCCTTCTCACTAACAATGTGGACTCCACAAACAGGGCTTTCTAGTGCCAGACATACTGAGAATAAAAGCTATGCCAGTTGACTTGCTGGCTGCAGACAGTAATGATTGATAATCAAAACCAAGATGATAATAAAAAAAACAGCTGACTTAAGACTATTAACCAGCTCGTGGAGTCGGCGAGGAGTCTGGGGAGCAGGAGCCAAGGGACCAGGCATGGCCAGTCACAGAGTCACTAGGTGCATGGCCACTGTGCCACGGGCAGCTGGGCTGCTGGATCCTCACTGCCGTGGCCACGCCAGCATGGGGTCACTCCCCAGACACCATATTCCAAGCAGAAGCTAGTGACGGGTCAAGCATAGGTCACAGGCCAGGGTGAAAGTGGCAAGGACGGGGGACTGGACAGCCTGTACACTGTGGGAGGGGTCCTGCCCCTGCGTGGGCGGACAAGGGAGAGGTGCAGCGGACAGCTTTGAGATGGGGGCTCCATGGGTCAGCAGCGGGAGCGGAGAAGAGCTTGCGGGTGGACAAAGGGAGAGAGGCCTTCCTGCCACAGGGGTGGCACAGGGCTGCAGGGCACAGGCGGCTGTCGCTGACACCTTCTCTCGGGGTCAGCACACTGGGAAGGGCTGAGGCAGCATCAGGCTGAGGAGACGGGCCTCGTCCTCCACGCCCGGCTCCTCCCTCACCCCCCACTGGCAGGTGAGGCTGGGCAGCCTCCCTGGTCTGGATGCCTCTATCCACTAGATGCCAGTAGCAAACGCCCACCCCCCAGGCCTGGTGATGTCACCCAAGATAAACCTCCCCGGGGTTCTCAGAGGACGGCCTCCCACCTGCACGCATCTGATCCTGTGGGTTTGTTCAAGACTTGGTTCCTGAGCCCCCGCAGAGCTGCGGAGGCAGAGGCTCTGGGGTGTGAGGCTGGACTTGACTATAAACACGCAGTCCACGGGATTCGTGCACAGTGGCGTCTGCTGTGGAAACGGGGAGACCGGGAAGGGTCTGGAAGTGGGGCCAGGAAGAGGCCCATCAGATTGCATTTGGGAACAGGCAGGCGAACGGGCCAGGGAGAGGGAGAAGGGACCATGGAGGCCAGAGGGACTCAGAGGCCTGTGAGCGAAGAAGCCTCCAGACCAGGGAGTGGGCAAGGGTGGCACATGCCAGGGCAGGTCCAGAGGAGGGGGCTGGTGTCCTGGACGCTCTGGGGAAGTCAGAGGCCACTGCAGAAGCAGGGGAGGCAGAGCTATGGGGTAGAAATGAGGTCCCAGGGGGTGATAAGTAAGAAGTGAGGAGAGGCAGACGGCGACTGTGGAGGGAGCCAGTGTGGACAGTGGCCAGGGCCCGCGGCAGCCCAGGGCGGCCTCGTGTGTGGCCTTTCTGAGGTGTCACCGACACACACTGGGCCGCCCCACATGCCTGAGCCCTGTGCACTAACGCGTCCTGCCGTACGTAGAGGCCTGTGAAGCCTCCATGCTCCGTCAGCGAACCCGCCCCGCGCCCCAGTTTCCCGGCACCACTCTGGGGTTCCTCCCTCCTGCTCCCTTCTGGTTCCCGTTGTCCCAGAACAGCCTCGGATTGACTCTTGGCCACACAGCTTGGCTTGCGCTTTCCAGAACTCTCCACACAGAATCTCCCAGTGTGCACTCGGTGGGCGCCTGGCCTTCTTTCTCTCTGACTCGGCCTCCCTGGAGTGGGTGGTGCGCGCCTGACGGCCCCTGCTTCTCGCTGGGTTGCTCCTCCCCCCGTGGACGTCTGGGCCTCTCCTGGTGTGGGGCTGTCGGAATGCAGGCGCTCCGTGACCGTGCGCACGAGTCTCTGGTGGGCACCGGCTTCCGTCGTGGGCAGAACCAGAAGTGGAAAGAGGATCTTGTGGCGAGGGCATCTGGCCTTTCCAGGACGCTGTGCTGCTGCTGTCTCAGAGGCCCGTGGGTGGCCTTCCCCATGCAGTGCAAGCACCTGGGTCATCACAGGTCCTGGCCACCTCCTGGCATCTGGCATTTTGATCTTGCTGTCCTCGGAGGTGTGCGGTGAAATCTTGGGGCTCTGGACCGCCATCTTTGTTTGCCTCCTATGTCCTTCAGGAGGGAAGCTCAGATGCCCCAGGGTGACAGCACTCATACCACTGAAGTCCCCAACTCACCCCCATGCTCCGGAGCAGCCTCGGGGCAAACGGGAGCCGGACTCTGCATCCTCCGTGCTCCTGAGGTGGGTCCTGCCCTGTCCGAGGACCGCCGGAGGACGAAGCCTTCCTTTAGACTCAGCAATGCCACAAAACGTGCTTGTCAGGGGCCTGGCTGTCACCCTCATGCAGCCCAGGGATGGAGGGAGGGTCCAGGGCCATTTGGACTGGCATGGTGACAAGAGATCCCCTACATAGCGCCCCACGCGCTCCAGGTGTGGCTTGCCCAGACGGTCCTTCTCCTGACCGGCCTTTCGCCCCTTCCGGAGCGACCCTGCCCCCAGGCCGGGCTCTCAGCAGAGCAGAGCAGCGCCCCCTAAAGGGAGTGGCCAGCCTTGATCTCTGCGAACCTGAGGTCCTCCCCCAGCCAGGGAGGCTCACCTTCAGGGTGTGACCCACATCCTAAAGAACAGAAGAACAGGCCTGACTCAGAGGGAAGCACAAGTGCCGTCCTTCCCTGCGGTGCTGGGGACTTCCGCATGCACGCTGGGCCAGCTCTGCCACTGAGCCACACCCCAGCCAGGGCGCACACCGCAGCTTGTCTCCTGCAGTCCCAGGGGCTGGAGGGCCAAGGTCAAGGTGTCCTCAGAGCTGACCTCTCCTTGGCTTGCAGATGGCACCTCCACACCGCGTCCTCACTGGTCCTCCCTCTGTGCGCACACAGCTGTGTCCCATGTGACTAAGGACACCAGTCAGACTAGATTGGGACTTACTGAAGGGCAAAGGAGCATTCACTGGGACCGCCGTGTAGTAAAAGGGACGCTGGAGGGGAGGGAATGGGGAAAACCAGCGGGAGGGGAGGAAGGAGAAGGGCTACAAAAAGAAAAAGAAAGGGCGGGTTTCAGTCCGGAGAAGGCTTATGTAGTGAGCCGGTGGTCAGAGGGACCCCCCAGAGAGACCCCCAACTCCATAGGCTGCTGGGGTCAAAAGGGGAACCCGTGTGTCGCAATTGGCTCAGTAAGGCACCTGAGGTGTGGCCAGCGGCAAGGCCAGCTTAAGGTGCTTGGGAGGTGTGTCTTGTCTTAAGGTACCTGGGGGGCGTGGCCTAGAAAACTACCTGGGAGGTGTGGCCTGCCCCCCAGAATCTAACACTTACCATACGGCCTCATTTTAATTTCCTCGCTTCTAAGGCCCCGTCTCCAAATACAGTTACTTTGGGAGTACTGGGGTTGGGGCTTAATATATAAATTTTGGGGATATGTCCCAGCCCATGACATATCCAGGGCCAGCAGGCAGATTGGAGGTTGCTAGGCCCAGAAGAGGGGACCCAGGGCTGACTGCTGATGAGCGCTGGTTTCCTTGAGGTGACGACAACATTCAGAAACCAACTGTGGCCATGGTGGCACAGCTCTGCACACATCACTGAGCACCGCCAACTGCTGTTTCGAAGGGTGCGATTTGGGTATGTGGACTATGTGGCTCAGTTTTTAAAAAGGAATATCTTGGTCACACCAGGAAGAGACTTGTGTAGGTGCAAGTGGAGAAAGACAGAAACAAGGACAAAACCGTGAAGAAAATTGACTTTCTGTGGCCCTTCAACGTGAGGCTCTCTTCTTCACGAGTCCCAGCTCAGCCCTCTGGCTCCTTCCCAGGTGCCTGTGACAAACCTCCTCACCCCAGGCCCGCTCAGCCCCGTTGCCAGGCCATGGGAATCCAGAGCACTGAGGGAGAAAAAAGGCCAAGTAGCAGAACAAGAGGGCTGGGAAGGAGCCCGGGAGACTGGGCTCCGGGAGAAGAATTCTGGGTGTGGTGGAGGCCTGGCAGGCTGTGGGGCACAAGCCTCCTGTGCCGAGGGCCGGGGACTCTGCTTGGAAAGACGGTTCCATTCCCAGGACATTGGGATGCACGTTGGATGATCTTGCTGTTTCTTCATTTCTCTTCTTCTCTGGAAGTCTTTCCCTTTTGTAAGGCAATTGCTACTGTTCTGTGCCTACTCTGTGCCCTAGGGGAGCAGGGCAGGACTGGCCAGCTGACAGCTCTGGTGTGGGCTTTGCTGCAGGAAGGTCTTGGGGCAATCTGTGCCTGGGCAGGACTCCCTCCTGGGCTCCTGCCTGGCTCTCCACGGGCCTGTCCTGGGGCAGGAGTCCCTCCTGGCGCTCCTGCCTGCACTTACATGGCCTTGTCCATGCTTTTATTTGGGCGTGTGCACAGCCCAGGCAAACTGAGCAACGGGCTTCACTCCCAGCCACAGGCCTAGGGGCATTCTTAGATGTAGGGAGGTGCAGAGTCTGACTCATAGGAATTGCCTGGCCCAAGTCTTGATGCACGTTTTTCTTGTGCGTGTGTGTGAATTCAGGTTGTCGTGGATCTTGGAAGATCATCCCCAAAGAGCGATGGGCCGCAGCTCGGCGGTCAACACGACCCCCGCGACGAAGAGGGACGCAAGGCGAGGCGCCGGGTCTCCTCGGAGCAGGTGGCCAAGGTGGGTCTCGCTGCGGGCGGTGGACCGCACGGCCTCGCTGGTCTGCTGGGGCGTCCCGTCCTGTCCCCGCGCGGCCGCGGTGCGGCGCTGTTCGGGAGGCCCAGGCGGGTCCCGCAGAATCAAAGCCGTCTTTGAGAGCTAAACATCCTGACCAACCTTTCTGTTTAGAGAGTCAGTTTTCCATTACACAAGTGTCCGTGAAAAATTGGACGTGGTTTCCGGCCGAGGTCCCAGGAGAGCACGGGGTGAAGTGGAATCCCCCGACAGTCCCCCAAGGGGCGGCCGCAGTCCCCCACCCGCGACGGTCCGGCTCCGCCGCGCCCTCTGGCGGAGGAGCGAGGCAGCGCGCTTGCAGGGAGGGACGCTTGCCCCAGGCCAGGGGTCCTGCAGACCCGCCCCCGAGTTCCCAAATTGAGAACCTTGAGATGTGGAGAAGAGAGGCCGGGTCCTAGTTTGAACGCCCTTTACAGACCAGGACCCTGGGGAGCATGCCATCCCTCCACCGCCCTCAGCTGGCAGGACCCTAGGGAGTTATGCAAAATAAAGGAAACCTTTCCGCTCATCTCTGTTCACAGACAAAATAGACTAATGGTGGACCCACAAATTTCTGGAGGAAAAAAAAAAAAAACCCACATTGTCAATACTTGGAAAAGTGTAGACTCCTGTCACATCTCAGCACCACGTACTTGCCCACCACTCTTGAAACTTAGCAAAACACACACACACACACACGCACACATACACACACACACACACACACACACACACGGTGGGGGATCAAAAACAAACAACCAGATGTGAGAAAACATCTCTAGTATAGGATAGGGGTGCATCTGAGACTTCGGAATAAGTAGCACCATAAGCCCAATTTACTTCTTAACCCAGGAGGTAAGGCTGAAGGAGGTGTGAAAGACTATTCTGTCAAACACCAGAGAGCCCTCAGATGGGCAAAGATTGTGTTCAGATCAGAAACACCATTTCATTTTTTTAAATCAATAGAAACAAAATTATAGCTGCTCTGTCCACACAGGCACAAAATAACCCCTGCACAATGTTTTTAATTGCAGTGTTAATTATGATAGCACAAGACTGGAGGTCAGCAAGGTGTCTGTGCACAGTGGGCTGGACCATGGAGCTACAGGAGGAAGGGGAGAACTCTGTGCATGATAGTGAGACGGCTAGGACAGCACCTGGGGAAAAGAGGGCAGAATAGGATGCCCACGGCAGTGTCCTGCAACACACTGTGGAGACGCAAGAGCACACATGTATTTGCAAAAGAAAACATAAACCACAGAGTAACAAAGATGAAAGGTCCCAGTAATAAAAACACCGGTAAGGGGCTGGGATTGTGGCTCAGAGGTAGAGCACTCGCCTAGCATGCATGTGGCACTGGGTTTGATCCTCAGCACCACATAAAAATAAAATAAACATGTTGTGTCCACCTATAACTAAAAAACAAATATTAAAAAACAAACAAACAAACTAATAACACTAGTAAATGTGGCAGACTTCTCTTCTTGAATTTCCTAAATTGTGTTTGGTGGTTGAAACCAAAAGCATGGCCCCATCTGAGATGGTTCTAACTATATGCAGAGGAAATGTTTATGACAATCATTTTATAATTTATAACACCCCAGGGTGGGCACAGAACTTTAACCAAGTTCAAGTTTCCTTTTCCTTTGGGGGAAGAAGTTTCAATACCTCACTCAAACAGGCAAACAGAGAACATGAGGACACTGTGTTGTATTACATTTACATCATGCAACAGTGACCGCCACCACTAGAAAGACTGTATAAGTTGATCCACTGAGAACACAGTAGGTAAAATCCACGTGGACAGCTAAGAAAGGTTCAGGCAATGCACATGAAGATGAGGAAAGAAACAAGAAACAGAGAGCCAACGGGACATAACAGTAAAGTGGTAGACCTAGGACCTAGTATATCAGGAATCACCACTACCTGTAAGTAGTCTAAAGATAGCAACGAAAAGAGATGGTTGGGATGGACTAAAAACATGACCTAACTGTATGTTGTCTGTAAGAAATTAACTTCCAATCCTGTGATATTGGCAGCGTGAACATGAAAGGTTGGCAAAACATATGCCTTGCAGATATTAATCAAAGGAAAGCAGGAATAGCTCTCTAAAGAAATGAGATGGATATCATTATCCTAAATGCATGATTGAAGATCTGAATGGTACTTATATACTTTGTATACAAGCAGTTGTATGTAAAAAGATACTATACTTGTGCATGATGAATAAGTAAATAAATAATTTTTTTAAAAAAGAAATTAAGTAGACTTTAGAGCAAAGAAAATGGCGAGACAGAGAAGGATGTTACATAACATTAACAGAGTCTGTTCACCAAGGAGATGCGGCAACCCTGGATTGTGTAATGTGTGCTGTGGACCTGGAGATCTTATAGATCTTTTTGAAGAATCAATGCTTGTTTCAGTGATCTTCCCTGTTTGCCACGACACACGACTAAGTTATTCAGGGTCACTTCAGGTGAATTTGGTTGGCACAAAGTGACCCACTGAGACAGAGAAAATACCTTTTCTTTTGGATTCTTCAGCTCCTCTGCTCCAGCTCCTACAAGGGAGGCCGACAAAAGAGAAGGAGCACGCCCGGAACCCTGGTTTTGTTGGGGGAGGTTGTTTTAAAGAACATTCCATCCACATAAGGCAGAGGGGTAATGGTACAAGGGGCAGCCCACGCCCACAGCTGTGCTCCTCTGCTGAGCAGAAATGGGGATCCACCTGTCTCCCCTTCAGGGAAGCCAGCCTCCACATTTCCATTGCTCAAAGCTAGGGGGGGGGCGCTTAGCTCCTATATGGCAGCTCCTGACACCTGTTGTTTTTTTTTGTTTGGGGGTTTCATTAATTTCTGCTTTTATCTTCATCATTCCTTTCATTCTGTTTTAAAATATCAAAGCAAAAATGAACAGAATTGAAAGAAATAGATAAATCCACAAATATAGTTGGGGTGTTCAACACACCTTTCTCAAAAACTGACAGCAGAAGTAGAAAAATATCACCAGTGATACAGAGAGCTCAGCAGCACCACCCACCAACAGGACATGGCTGACATTCAGGGAATGCCACCTAACAACAGCAGGACACCCGAGCCTTCAAATGCCCACAGAGGTACTCCAAGCTAGACCCTGTCCTGGTCCAGGATAGTAAACCTCAGAAGGCTTGAAATAATTGAACTATGTATGTTTTATACTCTGACCACAATAGAACCAAACCAGAAATCAGTAACAGAAGGCTAGCAGGAGAATCTCCAAACACAGAAATGAACCATGTGATCCTAAGTAATCCATGGGCTGGGCAGGAAGTCCCAAAGGAAAGAATGCACCAGACTGGATCCAAATGAAAGCACAGCATATCAGAATCTGTGAGACAGAATTTCTCAATTAGAATAGCGTAGTGAGGGAGATGCAGAGCAATGAATTACCTATTAGAAAAAAATCAATAACCTAAGTGCCCACCTCCATAACTTAAAAAGAAGATCTCAAATAAGAAGGGAATGACAAAGACAAGAGCAAACACCAGCGGGCCTGAGAACAGAAAAACGGTAAAACCAGCAAAACAAGGAGCAGGTTCTTTGAAGAGGTTAACTAAGTTGATAAACGGCTAGAATATCAGAAATGAAATGAAGGCTGACACTACTGAACCTGCGGACGTCAAAAGGGTAATATTATCAACAACTCCATAGACATAGGTTTGAGAACTTAAATGAAATGGACCAATTCCTCAAAAAAACCAAAATACCAGAATTAACCACGAAATAGATAATTTAAAATGAAAATTGCATTTGTAATTTTATCCCCCCTCAAAAAAAAAAATCTAAATGTATGTGACTTCCCTGGAGAATTCTATCAAATATTGCAAGAATGATTAACATACATCCAACACAGTCTTTTTCAGAAGGTAGAAATGAAGTGAACATTCCCCAACTCATTTCATGAATTTGATTAGCCTGATGTAAAAACCAAATGACAGGGCTGGGGTTGTGGCTCAGTGGCAGAGCGCTTGCCTAGCACAAGCATGGCCCTGGGTTTGATCCTCAGCACCACATAAAAATAAATAAATAAAATAAAGGTATTGTGTCCAACTACAACTAAAAAATAAATATAAAACAAAAAAAAAAAACAAATGACACAGGAAAAGAAAACCACATCTCTCATGAATATATACACAAAAATCCCTAACAAAATATTGGCCAATTAAATTTATTATTACATAAGAAGAATAATATACCATGGCCAAGTAAGAGGTATTTCAGGTATGAAATTTTAGTTTGGTATTTAAAAATTGATCTACTTAATCCACCAGGTTAACAGGCTTAAAGATCATATAATCATATAAATCAATGAAGAAAATTTGACTATTCAAGATAGAAAAACTTTCTGAAAAATTAAAATAGAGGGGAACTTCCTGATAAGAATCTCTACAAAAACCACTTAGTTAACATTATGCTTATGAAGAAAGACTGAATGCCTCTAAGATTGAGAACAATGCAAGAATGTCTACTTTCCCCACTCTTTTCAGCATGTAACTAATTCAGTAAATCAAGAAAATGGAGGTAAAAGCTATGTAGACTAGAAAGGAATAAATTAAAATGTCCATGTGCAAAATTTACAAGTGCTTAAAAAAATGAAATACTTAGTTATAAATCTACCCAAATATGTGCTCAATCCACACACTGAAAACTATGCAATGCTGATGAAAGAAACCAAAAGATGTCTAAACAACTGGGGAGACATACCATGTTCATGGATGGCATGGTGGCTGTGGTTGAAACATTCCCAAACTGCATGTGTTGAAACTTAATCAAGAGTGAGATAGTATTAGGAGATGGGGCCTTCATGAAGCAGTAAAGTCATGAAAGCTCTGGCCTCATGAATGGCATTAGTAATCTATGGAAGGACATGAGGTGAATTTGCATTTCCATCCCTTCTTCCATGGACATAGCATCTGTGCTCTCCAGAGGACACAGTACCAGGCACAAGGGAGCTTTCAGCAGACACTAAACCTGCCAGCACCTTGATCTTGGACTTCCTAACACCCGGAAGCATGAAAAATCAATTTCTATTGTTTGTAAATCATACAGTCTGTGGTGTTTTGTTATAAAAGCGCAAATGGACAAAGACAATGGCTTAACATATAATGATCTCAAACTTTCCAAAAGTGATGTGCAGGTGTAACTGCTTCTAACAAAATGATAGCAGGACAGCTTTATAGATAGAAACAAGACTATTCCAACATTTATTTGGAAAGGCAAAGGAACTGAGGTGGCTAAAACAAATTTGAAAAAGAGTGAAGGGGAGGAAATGTTATCCTGATTTCAAGGCAGGAGTCATCATAAAGCTGAAGAGACCAAGGCTGTGGATGATGGGAAGACCCAGACCCAGGAAGACCCACACCAACATGCCCAGCTGACTTTACTCAAGGTGCAGATGCTTCAACAGGGAAAAGGCAGAAATGGTGCAAAGCAATGTGGTACCCACAGGCAAAAAGTGAACCTCAACCTGAAGCTCCGCCTTGCACAGAAGCACACTCGAAGAGAACACAGATGGGAATGCACCCCGCGAAGCCGTAAGACGTTTAGCAAAAGCTCAGAGGGATGGCTTCAAAATAAAGGCAAAGATTTCTCAGACTTGGCCCCAAAAACACAATCCATGAAAAGAAAAATGGATATCTGCGTGAGGACCTAAACTCAAGGTGGGTTTTGTTTTGGAGCAGTATCTCAGTAGAATGGCAATGTTTGTTGGCTTGAGGTCTGATTTTTATTTTACTTTTAAAATATTTTTTTTCCTTTCCCCTAATAGTCTTAAGATTTCTAATGTTGAAAACTTGCACAAATTTGTGTGGAACAAAGCCTAGAGAAATGATGCATATTGCATAGAATCAACCCTAGTGTGACAGAAGATGGAAAATTTCTCTCTTCATTGGTGTTGGACTTATGTCAGTTGAAATGTATTTCTGTATCACAATTTTAGCTCCAGTAAAAGTTTGCTTACTTTAGCCGGGCGCGGTGGCGCACGCCTGTAATCCCAGCACTTTGGGAGGCTGAGGCAGGAGGATCGCAAGTTCAAAGCCAGCCTCAGCAATGGTGAGGCACTTAGCAACTCAGTGAGACCCTGTCTCTAAATAAAATACAAAAAAGGGCTGGGAATGTGGCCCAGTGGTCGAGTGCCCCTGAGTTCAATCCCTGGTACCAAAAAAAAAAAAAGTTTGCTTACTTTAAAAAAAAAAAAAAAAGGATGAAAGTGAATTTAATCCAAATGAAAAAACTCTGCAAAAACCCTACTAAGAGGATGACGAGACAAGCTAACAAGTGGGAGAAGATATTTGCCAGCCACGTTTTGGTAGAAGATTCCTGTCTGGGATCTGGAGAGGACCTGTAACACTGAGGGGTGTGGCTCAGGGGCACAGCGGTGGCCTAGCATGTGCCAGGCCCAGGGTTTCATCCCCAGCACCTCAAAACACTGCCGACTCTCATAGACCCGATGTTGATGGCACTCATCAGTTGATGAGGGGGAGCCCTGGGGACCCAGACCCCTCCCTTAGGCCACCTCCTAACTCTGGAGATGGTTTCCGCGGCGAGCTTTGGGGAACCTCAGCAGTCTCTCAGTAAAATCAGATGGTACAAGAAGATGAGGTTTCATAAAAAAGAAAGAAGGGGGAGTGGTCATCGAGCCCCTCCCCAGGGAGCCCTGAAGCCCGAGGAGCACTGTGCAGCTCTCAGAGGTGCCGCTCCTCATTTCCTCTGTGCAGTGTGGGGCAAGACCTGTGGTGTGCCAGCCGCGGTGCCCAGGGACCAGGCCCAGGGCACGTCGCGAGGCAGACCCACCCGGCTGTCTTCACAGGCCCGGCATGCTAAGAGGAAGCGCAGCCAGGTCTCACCCACAAGGTCACGCTCTACAGCCAGACGCACCCGGGGAGCTGGGGTCCGGCTCCTGCCAGCCTCTGGTCTCAGCCTTTTCATCTGCTGGGTGACCTTGCTTTACGTGTGCCTCACAGTGACGGCACTCGAGGCTGAGAGGAGGGGACTCGCCACAGCCCTCTCGTCAGCACGGGAGCAGTGCCCACGGTGTAAACAGTGAGATCATCAATAAAAGGCCAAGAATGTGAAATATGAGAGTAAGTAGGTTGCATAGGACACTATGGGAGCTGAGGGCAGTGGGTGGCCTTGTCCCCGCTCAGCCAGGAACCTGTGCCTGGGCGACTTCGGCTGCTCTGCCCACCTGTGAACAAAACAAGAGTACCTAAGTGTCGGTTCCTGGGTTACAAATAAATTTCAGCAAGTAGGTGAATTTGCAAATGAGGATTGTGTTCCTCTTCCTGTCCACTTTGCAGGTGAGGGCATGTCATCATTCAAGGTTGCAGAGGCGGGGATGAGGCTGTCTTCCCAGATGTGCCTGTCCACGGGCACCCGGTCTCTGCTCCCAGCCCACTCCTTCCAGCTGTGGGCTGCGCGGTGTGGCTTTGCTTTAAGGAGCCCGAGCACGCCCCGGCTGGGACGCTCTTTGAAAGGAACCTCCCGTGGGGACAGCCATGAGCCACTCGCTCGTGGCAGCCCGTGGGCACCTGTGGTAGGAAAGCCGCCCTCACGCTGCAGGCCCCTTCATCGCATTCACTCAGCACACACGTACGGGACACCTCCAGCCCTCCACCTGTCTCCCCAGAGAAGGAGAAACCCTGCCTTCCTGCAGCTTCCTGTGTAGGAGCGAGAGACGGATACTAAGAAGTAGTAAAAGGGTCAATCAACAAACTGGCGCATTGGAAGGGGGTGTGTGTTGTGGGGAAATACAGGGCAGGTTAGGGGGGCTTAGGATTTCAGTGGGGAGATCAGGGTTGGCCGCCCTGAGGGGCAACCTTGGGCACGGGCTTGGAGGAGCAGAGGGTCACAGCTGTGGTGTCTGGGTCTGACCACCACAGGAGGGAGTGGCAGGGGCCAGGAGCCCAGGGCACGCAGTGTGCAAGGAACAGTGAGCGGGCAGCACAGGGAAGACCGAGAGGCAGGGCGAGCGCCGGGGAGGCACTGGTCAGGGGACAGGTGGGACATGTGTCTGCAGGTGCTGGGAAAGGCCGTGGCTCCGGCTCTAGGCAGATGCAGAGCTGGTGCAGGGTGCCAGGTCATGGTCAGCACCTGCCACATCTGGCCTGACGCTCCCGTGTGCGTGAGCCCACCACGGCTCCCAGGTGTGTCTGCTCCGTGGCTACAGCAGGCGGAGACCCTCTGCCTCCAAACCGCCTGGCCTTCACGAAGTTACGGGACAGCGTGGCATTAAAGAGAATCCCAGCATCATCACAGCCACAGAGGGCGCTCTGCCCTGTCGCTGCCCTGAAGCGGGAGGCCACTCACTGGGGGCGCTGAGGACCCTCCCCCGGGGCAGTGTGGCCGGCCCTCCTGCCCTGGGCGAGCCGTCCCCTCAGAGCGCCCGGCAGGCTGCCTTCTCTGAGAGCAGCGTTGCTGCACGCATGCTTAGTTCAGAAGAGCTCGTGATGGAGTAGGACAGGTCCCTGCCTGGCACCATGTGACTGGCATCCCTGTAAGAGGAGGGTGATGTGGGCACACACAGAGGAGGCCACATCGAGGCGGAGGCACAGATCGGTGACACCGAGGGAAGCCGAGGACCACTGGCCACACTGGAGCTGGAAGAGCGCGCTGGAGCCTGGCTCTGCCCACACCTTGGTCTCCAACTCTGGCCTCCAGCACCATGGGCCCCCACGGTGTCACCCCACCCAGGGCACGAGCACGCTGTCCATCGCCTTCCTGTGTGTGTGCGCACTAGCGGACTCCTACAGGAATCGGGGCCACCCTGCTCTCCACACGGTGTGCTAGAAGGGTCTTCGCTCTGCTCTGAACCGTGCTGAGGTCTTGCCACCCCCTCCCCTCACCCCTGGCCTGGGCCTCCTCCCTGCACACCTGGCATTCTCCTGCCCACCTCCTGCCCCACCTGTGTCTACGTCAGCTGACCTCAGAGTCTGGTGTGGTCACTCTGCTGTCCTTCTGGGCCTTCCCGTCCTCCTGTCTGGGTCCCTCACTGCCTCCTGAGTGTGTGGGGACCCTCCTGGCTCAGAGCCCTTGCTGCCCTGGGCTGGGAGCGCTGTCCTCAGGGACCGTCTCTGCCCACCTGACCACATCTGTGCTCACGGCCGGCTCAGGATGTGCCTGGCTGGGCCCCTCCTTCCTCTCAGCCACCTGCCTCCTGCTCGGTCTCTCGTGCCCAGTTCTGGCCGCCTCCCTGAAGACCACGTTACGGACTGTTTCTCCGACTAAGCTCCAGGGGCAAGGAGTTTGTCTGCTTTGTGGGTTTTGTTCAGCAATGTTTCCCAGAAGCTCACAGAGCACATTTCACAACTCCTTTCTTTTTCCTTTTTCTTTTTTGGGCACGGATTGAATCCAGGGGTGCTTAACCACTCACCCTAACCCCCAGCTCTTTTTATTATTGATTTTAGAGACACTGTCTTGCTAAGTTGCTTAGGGCTTCCCAAAGTTGCTGAGGCTGGCCTTGAACTTGCAAGTGCCTGCTCCGCCTCCGGGTCCCAGGCTGGTGCCACCACGCCCAGCCAACCTACTTTTGAAATGAATGAACAGGTGAGTGCATGCGAAACCACAGGAGTTAAGTATGTCTACGGGCAGAATCAAGAGCAGCAAGACAGCCGCACGACCCACAGCAGCCTACAGATGCGGTGCAATCCCTATCAAGATCCTGATGCCATTTTTTCATGGAAATTGAAAAAAAAAAAAAAAAAAGCCATCGAAGTTGAATGCTAAAGCAATCTCCAGCAGAAAGAATGGAGCTGTGATCACCACACGCCCTGATTTCAGAACACATCATGAAGCGTTATAGTCAAATCCCAGCACTGGTGTGAGAACACACTGAGCAATGGAATGGCCCAGAAAGCCCAGAAAGAAGCCCAAGTTTAATGGCAAATTGACTCTAGGCAGACATGCCTAGAACAGTCTCTTTGGTAAATAGTGCTGGAAAAAACTGACTGTCCACACGTGCAGAAAGTGGAATTGGAGCCCATCTCACGCAGTTTACAAAAACCAAGTCCAAGCCGGGCGTGGTGGCGCACGCCTGTAATCCCAGCACTTGGGAGGCTGAGGCAGGAGGATCGCAAGTTCAAAGCCTTAGCAGCAATGGCGAAGCACTTAGCAACTCAGTGAGACCCTGTCTCTAATAAAAAAATACAAAAAAGGGCTGGGGAAGTGGCCCAGTGGTCGAGTGCCTCTGAGTTCAATCCCTGGTACCAAAAAAAAAAAAAAAAAAAAAAAAAAAACCAAGTCCAGAGGACTAAAGGAGTTGAACAGAAGGTGTGAAGCTGAGAAGCTCCTAGAAGGAAACCTAGGAGAACAGCTCCGCAGCTGTCCTGACAGTGACTTGGATAGAACTCCAAGAGCACAGGCAGCAGAAGCAAACGCAGAGGAGGAGGAGGCACCAGACAGAGAGGCTTCCTCACAGCGAGGGAGACAGCAGTGCCGGCCACAGACTGGGGAAATGCTCCCAAGCTGCGTCCAGCCTCTCGAAGGAATTCAGCAAGGAAACAAAGGAACTGACTTTAAAATGGGCAAAGGATGTGAGCAGGCATCTCAAAGGAAGAGATATGAAAACCTGCTCCCACCTTAACCACCAGGGAAATGCAAGTGTAGTCACAGGAAGATGTCACCTCACACCTTTCAGAATGACTGCTGAGTATAATGCATGCTAAAAGGGAGGCTCTCTGCTCTGGGAGGTGCTGTATGGAAAAAACCCAGCACCCTTGGGCTTCAAAGGGCACCTTTCCTTGGCTCCAGTCTTAGTCCCCAGCCCCACCATGGTCTTTCCAAACCAGCTTCCCATTACAGGAAGGAGCACCATTTCTTTGTCCAGTAAGTAGAACCAGCCTCTGCCTGCTGCCCGTTGTGGGAATGATGAAGTCTTCAGCATCTGAGACTTAAGATGATGCCTGGATCTCTGGTCTCCCATGCGTACTCGCCCTGCCTGGGCCTGTCCTAAACATAGATTCTGTCCCCACACAGACGTGCTGCTCCAGACTGGGGTGGGGCCCTGCAAGCTGTTGTCACAAACTCTGCGGGTCATCGGATGCACATTCAAATCTGGGACCTAACATCCTGGGGAGTAGGAGGGGCTTGAAATAAATAGTCACCTGAAGACTTTGAAGGAGATGTTTGCACCTTTCAGAAAAATTTGATGTGGGGATCATTCCTGAGTCTCTGGGCTCTGGACCTACTGGAAGTCAAACTGGGAATCCATTCCCAGGCACCAGACCTCCCACCTCCCCCAGCACCGCCTCCCTCCCACCCAAAGCACCTTGATGAGATTAAAAAATGGACCAAAAACTTTTCTGTTTGCAGAACCTAGTGTCAAATACCACTGTCCTCGCAGGAGGCACATTAGCATTTGATTAGTATGTGCATGGAAAGTTGTCTGAGCCCAAATACACAAACTGGGAAATCAAAGAGCACCCCTTCACACCTTTTGCTGGCTTCATCCTGAACATTTATTTGTTTTAAAACAACTTCCTCAGGGAATTTCCTTCCGTAAAGCAACTCCTCTCCATTTTAAAGGAAAATGACCCCCACTTCCCTGCTCCTTAACCAGGTTCTGACGGTGACTCCATAATGAGAGTGGGGAAGGTGGCAACTGGCGGTCTTCTTATCCTCTTCTTTAAAGCTGCAGTGAGACTGTAGAGAACATCCTCAGGAAATGTAGAAGCTACAGAGGACTTGCATTTTATATGGGATTTATCTTAATACCTAGCTAATGCCTGTGCTTTTGTGTAGGGAAATAATTACTAAAATGCAATAAACTCTGAACCATGTTCCTAAGAGGAAATTTAAAAAAAAAAACACAAAACTTTAACAAAATGTCACAGACACTAAAGAATGGATTTCCTACTCAAAGTTGCATTCTGTCATTAAATTTAAAACGATCCCTACTGAAAGTAAAAGCAGGAAAAGACCAACTTCTAATGCAAAGGTTTAAAGATAATATCCAGCAAATATTTATGTTGACACATAAGTTTTTGATACTTCTAAAAAATCAAAATGGGTTTTTTTTTTTGGCAAAAATTTTTCTCTGACACTGATTTACTGAAGATCTTAATAGTCATAATTTAACTTTTTAGTGACTCCATTCTTGTTATGACCAAAGATATGAAAAATGCAAATTTTGTACACTTTTAAAATCAAACAAACTTTAGAATAGACTTCATCTGATTTTTCAATTCTCCCAGCAAAGGAAAAGAGAGCTGTTTGGGGGTGGCGTTTGGGGGTGGTGTGCGGCAGCGTGGTGAGCTGGCACAATCCCAACTCTGTTTACTTCCACCCTTTGCTGTCTGTCTGAACAAGACGCTTCAGAAATCATCATTTTGTGTAACATTACTTAGCAATTTTAAATCACTGAAGGAAGCTGCTTTCTTGCTAATTAGAAGTGAGTGGGATCAAAGACAAAGGCACTTGCAGTGTTTGCCACAACCCAGGAAGCTTTCGCTTCCTAGGTGACCAGTCTACTTGAGGCTCTGCCTGCATTTATTTGTCAAACCTTCATGCAGAGTTTAAAGGCTATGCTAATGGCACTGTGGAGGGGAAAGCTGAACTTGAGTGCCCTAAATTTTAGGTCTTGTTTCAATTCAGGAGATGTATTTGGGTGGGAAGGGGAGTGTGGCTGGTGGCTCTAGGTCCCACCTTCCTGAGGGCCATCTCACCACAATTTCCTGTCTTTTCCAAGCACCAAGGCTAAGGAGTTTGGTAGGTGGTGGGTAAAGAGAGACTCTGCCTCACACACATTTTAAAACATTGGCTTTTGAGGGACTGGACAGATTTTATATAGCTCCATCGAAGGGTCACAGTTGGAGTGAATATCCAAGTGAGAGGGTGACTGGCCATGTGTTCACATGCCTTAACGCTAGAGGGAGAGGAAGATGAGCAGGAGAGGGAATGGATGCCTGGGCTCTGTAAGGAAGGAGCAGGCGGGAGGAATTCTTCAGGTGTTCAGAAGGACCTTTCAAAATCATGCACATGCATTAATGTGATGTTGTAAGTAGAAATTATTAGGGAATCTAAAATTTTAGCTCCAGAAGAGACCATCTAATCCAACTAATTTTATTGAGAAGTTTTAGCCTCAGGATCAAAATTGTTGCCTTAGAACTAAAAGTAAAACACACATATTCTATTAAATTCATGAGTTTTTGAGTTCTAGTGCAATTAAAACCAGAGAGAGAGAGATTCCTCTACAGAAACTCAATCACACTATTCCAACTTCAATGTTTACGGCACAACACATGACATACACAAGTGAAAATATATCTTCACTAATTTTGACAAAGACAAACTGACAGAAACACACACACGAACACACACACACACACACACGACAGCAGAATCACCTTAGTGGGACAAGACGTTGTTTCACTACAGTTTCTTTGGGATCACTTCGTTAAAGAGCTTTTTCTTTTCTTTAGTTAAAGCGATTTGTTGTCTTTCCTCAAATTCAACCAATGTGTCAATTACAATCAATTTGTGACTGCGTGTACTCTCGTCTGCCTGCCAAGGGAATCATCACACACAAGGAAACCATAAAGAAGCAGTTCAAGTCTTAAGTAATGCTTAGGGAATTCCTGCTTCCACACAGATCTAGTGTAGACGACATGTGCCCTTAAGCCGCTTTCCCACGTACTTCCTAAAACGTCCAAGACCAACAAGCATAAAAGGCACAGCCCTGATGGCCGCCTCTCCGCGTCCGGGTCCAAGCGCACACCCCCGCTCCGTGGGTGGTCTGGGCGGCCAGGCCCCAGGCTGGGGGACGCTCAAGGACCAAGCACCCAGGAGCCGGATCCTTGTCGCTGCTGTAGGGACGCGGGCTGACCGCTGGGCGTCGCTGCCACGCGAACAGCGACGCGGGAGGCCGAGGCCGGGCGCCGCGGGGCTGCTGGGGCCGCGCAGGCGGCGGGGCCTGTGCCGAGCGGCGGCGGCGGGGCCCGCGAGTCGCGGCTCCGGTTGTCTTGGGTAGTTCAGTCCGGAAGGCGCCAGGCCGTCGATCCTCGCGGGCAAAGCCCTGCTCCGGAGAGGAAAGACCGCTCCTTAGGCGCGGCCCTCGGTGCGCGCGCTCGGCCCGCGAGGCTGCGTTCCCGGGGCGACTTCAAAGGCTCCCGGAACGCGGGCCGAGCGCCCCGGGGCTCCCCCAGGGGCTGGTCCTGCGGGCCCGAGCCGCGCGGGAGGCCCCGCCCCTGCCGTCGCAGCTGTGCCGCAGCCTGCGCGGCGAGGGGACCGGTCACAGCGCCGAGTCCCTGCGCTCTCCCCCCGGAGTATTCCTAGGGTGGCAGTCATTGGGCTTCTAATGACACAAACTTGAAGGGGAACCGAGGGAGACTACAAACAGGTTTATGGCCTGCCAGCGGGGCTCTGGGCTCCAAATTGCCCGGCTCGGCAATCCCCGGTCGTTCCCCCGGCGCGGGCGGGGCGCGCGGCGGGCGGCGGGGTCCCCGCGGCGCGCTCATTAGCGCTCACTCTGCTTAATGGCTTCCTGTGGCTGGATGTTTACTTGTCATTTGTTTGCAGCGTTGTTTCCCAGCTACTGAACCCAAGGCTGACCACCTTTTCTGTCCTTGTTTGAAGCCGGTGCCCGGAGCTGTGCCAGTGTCCCCGTGCAAAGTCGCGCCCCAGGCCGGGCGCCTGCGGTCCCCTCCTCGGGCCAGCGTCTACCTGGTAGGACCGCGGACAGTTCTCCCGGCCTCGGGGGTCTGCGGGTCCCACCGCCGTTCCCACCGTGCGTGCGCTTCACCATCGGACGACCCGGGAACGGGGAGCCCAGCCCCCCAGAACGCGCCGGGAAGGCCTTTCCCGGGGAGCCCCTCTGCCAGGGCGGAGTGGGGGCAGCGGCTGGCCCGCGGCCTCCAGTTCCTGGACGGAAGGGGAGACCCCAAACCCTACAACCCCAAGCCCGCCACCACTCCCGGGGCTGCCCTCCGTGCCAGAGGGCTTGGGTTGGTCCTGGGTCTGGAGAGACCTCCCTGTCATTTAGATGCTGCTGTTTGGAGAAGGATGAAAGCGCTTCCTGCGGAGGGAGGGAGGGACCCACTGCAGAGGGCCACCTCCCCCGTGTCTGAGGGATCCACCCGCCACACAATACCAGATCACAAAAATCCTCGTATCTGCTCTAGAACTTTCTTATTACCCGGGATGGGAGGCAGCCAGACAAGTGCCGATGCGGACTCCGTTTCTGTCATCCAACAGCCCCACCAGGCTTTTTAGAGTCTTGGGCATGCCTGGTTTTATTCTCAGATTTGTTAAGTAGTAAACTTCTGGCTAGGGGCTCCAGGCCAGAACGGAGTCCCGCGGTGCCAGGTGCCCCGCGCTCAAACTGCGCTCTGAGCCCTGCATTCAGTCAGTTCTCCAAACACTGACAACTATGGTTCCGGAGGGGTCCAGCTTACCAGCTCCAAAGGAAGTCCCTTTTACCCCTATAAGGAATGCACCTTTGGAGTGGCCAATCCAGGCTCCCCTGTCTTCACCTTTTCTGTCTGTGAAACAGCCTCCCAGGCTCAGTTGCTTGATTCTGGAATCAAAATATAAAAGTGATTTAGATCTATAAATTTGTTGTAATTTTGACTTCTGACAGATTGAAAATGGAATGGAAAATGAGACCCTCAAGTTCTAAGTCCCTGGTGCCTGAAGGGTTCTCCTGGGGTCACTGTTTTAAAAAGCTGCCTGACATGTCTAGGGCTGCTTCCTAAATCTGGCCTTATCAGTTGGAGATGTGTCCCAGTGTCTAAGACATGAATTTATATTTGAAAGACGTGAGGGTCCTGTTGTCTATTTTCTGCCAAACTGGCAAATACATGTTTTATCACAAGCAGGAAATCCCTGCGTGGCAATCAGTTCAGAGTGTATGACAATTCAAGACTCCCCAGTCCAAAGGGAGATGCAATTAGAACATGATTTTTTAGGGAAAGGTGTCTTATCTCTTTCCTCCCAATGTCCTCAAACCTGTCTTCCCCTCCTGTCTTCCTTGAGGCTTCTTGCTGCCACCCCCTCCCCAAGGTCCCCTATAAGTAACTCCTGGACGGCCTTCAGATGGTCCCCTTTAATTTCAAAACTGTAAATGAAGCCATATTATTTAGGGACAGAGACAGTTGAAGGTGTGGTGGAACTTTGTGGGCGTCAGTTGCTATTGGAAGTAACGCTTCTCTGATCAGATCACCTGCAGGTTACCCAAACATTACACTCCAGGGCTTAGAAAGAGGACTTCAGCGTTTTAAATCATCCACCGATGTATCATTTGTCACTAAAAATGTCTCTCTAATATATTTGTTCTCTTTGAACATAAGATTGTAGGGCTGCAGAATGAACTGACCAAATGTGGAATCTTGAAGAACACGAGTGACCATGAGGAGTTTTGGAAGCTGGTTCAGGAGGAGGGTCCAGGAACAGAAATCAAAGAAAAGCTCCAGAAGATAAAATTTAAACGTTTGTATATTTCTATTTTTCATTGTGGATTGTCATAAGTGCCTTAACGTTTTTAGCAGTTGGTTCTGGGAAGTAGTGACGCTGTCTCACAGTTGGGTTAAGATCGCAGGACAGCTGGTTTTTGAAGATTTCAAGGCTGTATGGGTTTTCATAATAAAACAAGCCCTGGGGAGCGGTGCCTGTGTGGGCTGCTTCCCTTCAGTGCTGTGGAGCCCGTGCTCCGACCACACCGCCAACCAGCGCTCAGGGGGAGCAGGCCACACACCTCTTCCTCAAGACAGCGCCAGGGCTGCCTCTCTCACCAGAGTGAAGAAATCCATTTCAATAAATGAGGAGTGTTTACTTCTTGCCAAGAACTGTGCACAAATGCATGTGATAAATGGCCTAAGCGAGACCAAAAAGTCTTCCCAAAGAGGTTGAGCTATTGAGAATGTGAGATTTTAAAGTGAGGCCGCAGGAAGTTCGCAGGTTAGATTTACTTTGTGGAGTGGTTTGACAACTAGTAAAGCCAGGCGGTGGGTTTCATCTCGGCCACCTCGTTCACCCTGAGAGGGCATGCTTGTTAGCTTGTTATTAGGTTCTTGAAGTATTTGTGCCTATGAGATGTCAACAGGCTGTGTGTCAGTGACTCTCAGCCCCACTGGCCAGGGTGCGAGTGGGCAGCATCTCCCTGTGGCTTGTGGCCTTCGGACCAGGCAGTTGTTTCAAGAGCCCACTAGAGCTTTGTAGAGCTGGGTAAGTAAGCGCTCCCTTGTCTGCAGTTTGCAGTGTTCCGAGGTGAAGGCCCGGGGGGCAGGCACAGAGCTGGGCGATGCTGGGACGGAGGTGACCACAGGCTGGTTTTACACCTTCTTTTCTCAGCAAAGTGCTTTCAGGGGAGCACCATCTTCCACTCCTCGTGCGCTCACCTTTGTGCGGGGCAGTGTTCCCGGCTCACTCCCCCAGGGGCTGCTCTGCCTAGGTTCTGGTTTACGGCCCTGCTCACCCCCCACGTTCCTCCACATAGCCTTAGTGTGCTCCCACAAAAGTGTCTCAAGAAGCCTGGGCGAACGTGCAGATGTCCTGAGTGACAGCATGAAAAGTTAACTTCCAAGAAGATGGACATGTTCATTGTTAGTTGAGTGACTTTTTTTTTGAGAAAGGAAAAATCCAAGTGAAGATTTTGGGGTGGTGTGTTAGAGCAGAAGGGCCAGTGGCTCTTTCCGTGTGCGTGAGGAATTACTGAAGGAGCCAAGCTGCTGCTGCTGGGTGGCGGGTGGGGACACTGCAGTGCCTGCCGCCTGCAGTAAGGAGGGTGGCCTTGGAGCTGGTCACTGCGGCAGGTGGCTTTGTGTTTTCTCCATGAACTGCTGTTTTGAAGGTGCTATCAAGGACAGAAAGCCATAGGAACTCACGGCCTGTGGATCTCTCTGAATGAACACACAAGCTCGGGCCCCAAACAAAGGTCTTAATTAGTTGAAGAAGGTAGCGGACTCAAAAATGTTCTCAATGTTGAAAACACAAATTTTTGAAGGTGGGGCTGGGGTTGTGACTCAGCAGCAGAGCGCTCACCTCGCACGTGCGCTGCCCGGGTTCGATCCTCAGCACCACGTAAACATAAATGTGTTGCATTGTGTACAACTAAAGTAAATAAATAAATATTTTTTAAAAAAATTTTTTGAAGGTAAAATAGGCATTTTCCACTGTCCGCTCAGAGGCACGTCCATCTTCAACATCGCTCTTGGCCACTAGTAATTGTCGTACGTTTTATAAAAGAGTACTGTGAGCTGGGCATGGTGGCACACACCCATGATCTCAGCGACTCAAGAGGCTGAAGGGAGCTGAGGCAGGAGGATTGCAAGTTCCAGGCCAGCCTGGACTTCTTAGTGAGATTCTGTCTCAAAATAAAAAATAAAAAAAGGCTGGAGGTGGAGCTCAGTGGTAGAGCACCCCTGGGTTAATCCCCAGTAAAAAAAAAAAAAAAAAAAAAATTAATTGATTAATGAATAAATTAAAAGAGTACCTACCCAGTTGTGCCTGGAGCTTCCCATAGCCTTTGGTTATCAAACTGTGACAATCCAGGACTGAACCCAAATGTCTAGTAGGAAGAAATCTGAGCATAGAGAGGTTAGTGACCTGCTTGTAAATAGTCACAGAAGAAGAATAGCACCAATTTCTAGGAAATACAGGACTTTGATCAAAATAGGAGACTGCAAACGTTGTTGACTATAATTTTGAAATGTTTGAATATGTAAATCAAGGTTTCAGTCTTCATCGAAATGAAAAAGGTCAGCTTTCTCTAGACTATTATGAGTTAATAAGAAAAATTTTAACTTGGACATGATGACAACATTATCTACCAGCATTTATGTATATAAATAATATTGAATGCTGAAATGCCCCCCAAAAAATTTTCATAGTTGAAAGAACTGTAAATTCCCAGGTTTATCCCAAAATTAAGAATTTATTGTTCAAACATGAAGCTGGATCCTCAACATTAACTGTTTATCTCAATGTGAATTTGTATTCTTTCCTACTTATATGGCACTGGATATTTATAGTAGTATATTTAAGTAGAGCTTCTTGCTAACCTCAAATATCTGCAGTGTTGAATCCCAGGCCTCGGGCTGCTCCTAGGAGAAGGGAAACCAGGCCATTGGAGGACGCTGATGAGCAGGACAGGCTTCGCCGGTGGAGACAGGTGAGGCTGCGCCTAGGGATGAAAGGTATCTTCTCTGACATTGCATTTTCATTTCTGTTAGGGCATTCTCTCATGTCTACTATGTCCCAAGCTTTTTCATTACTGAGCATTAAAAGCATTCATACGGTGAATGATTGGTCTAACGGGCAGTTTTGAATAGTTATGGCATACAAAGTAGTAGTTTGCATCATCCATGTAATTTCATTTGGAAGATGTAAAAAAGAAAAAAGAAGGCAGTCGTTATTTGTACCTTCAAAGAAAGCAGGTGCAGCTGGGGAGATAAAACGTGGTAAAAATGACTCCCAGCGAATATCAAAGTCACCGACTGGAGACTCGTGTGTGGGGAGAAAGAAAATCAGTGATTCTTGTTCTTTATTGTATAAACCCAGGTGCAGTTGAGTTAGGGAGGCTTCTACAGACACAGCCTCTGGTGGGAGGGTCTGCATTTGTTGGGGGGGGCCCTCTGGCCCTGAGAGGAGCAGGCGGCTCCTGGTCTTCAGAGCCACCCTGGGTGCTGGGCTCTGCAGCAGGATGAAGCCTTGTGATTGGCCACGTGCTCCCACCTCCTCGCTCCTGCTGGTCCTCAGAGAGGTCTTTGTTCCCCCCAAATGACATTACCCCAATGCTGAGGAATCACTCCACCAAGCTGGGGAGCCACCCTTCGAGACAGATCTAGGATCTAGAAGGAGGCGATGGGGCTAGTGCTGCACCTCACCAGGTAGAATTCATCCTGATGGATTTCTATTTGCGTATTCGTTCACAGCTGCGTGGTGTGATGGAGACAGCTCAGTCTTGGTGTAGGAAAGTCTGGCTTTGACTTTTGACCTACTCCCTTACAGGCAGTTTGGCAGGGCCGCAAGCTCCCTGGGTCATTTCTTCACACACAAAGGCATTACTGTGGTGCCTGTTTCACAAATTGTTACCAGAGGAACCCATGTAAACGAGCCAGGCACAAATTTGTTTTAAAGATAAATATGAAGGTCCTGTGCTATTGCACGTGCTTGATTTTGTTGTACCTGGTTTTAGCAAACATTTTTCCCCCTGAACATCTGATGTGTCGTGTCTGGGATTTGTTTTGGACTCTTGCAGTAACAGGAGCTGCTTGGAAGAAGATGGGCTCTCCTGCGGGATCAGCTCCCTGCTCTTGTTGGCTGGTGCCCCAACAGTGGACAGAGCATAGAGGTGCTCTCCTGGTGGGGAGGGCTGGGCCTCACACTTGGGTGTAAGGAGCACACCATTCTCAGTTCGCTTGAAGAGCAGTATTTTGGGGTCAGGTCCGTCGGATGGCTGACAATGGCTGAAATTTTGGTTTGCAGCAAATAGTTGTCTTAGGTGCCTCGTCCTTGGGAAGAGGACCAGGTGACCCCATGACTGCAGACGCAGATGTTCCGTCTAACACTCCTGGGTCAAAATAAATCACATTCGGAGCCAGGAAAGGCGGCTTTCTCAAATAATGTTGGACGTGTGTGGCTGGTACACCCCGATTGACTTTTGACCCTGAAAGTGATCACCACCCTGATGGTCTCTGCAGGAAGTGGCGGCGTTAACAGTGGTCAGGTGCTAATTATTTCTGGCTCCCCCTCTGCGCTCAGAGAACTGAAACCAGTTTATTCGTCCATGTAAACATGCACCCGTAGGGGAGGAGAGCTGGCCGGGTGGGGAATGCGTCCTTAGACTCAGGAGACCTGGGGGAGGTTTCAAAGGATGGACATGTTGTCCTCTGTCTGTCTGTGTGTCTGTCTGTGCTGGGGACGGAGCCCAAGGCCTTGCCCATGCTAGGCAAGCGCTGTACCATTGAGCTACAAACCCAGCCCAAGTGTTGTCCTTTAAAAACAAAACAAAACAAAACACGGGCTGGCTGGAAAGAGCTGGACACTGTCGCACGGGAAGACGGACGGCTGCAGCCCTGGGAGACGGTTGGGCAGTGCAGGCCCACACCTGCAGTCCCCAGGTGCCCCACGATGGTGTCGAGTCCCATCAGCTCTTCTGCCTCAGCTGCCTGTGCCCTCCCCAGGCCCAGAATCCACACGTTGAAGCCCTGCCCCCAACGGACGGTGTCCGAGGTGGGTTTTGAGAGGCTGCATTGGGTTTAGGTGAGATCACGAGGTGGGGCCCCTCAGAGGATCAGTGTCCTTGGGAGAGGAGAAGCCAGTGAACCTGCGGCCCTCTCCATGTGTGAGGACACAGTGGGGGGTTGGCGTCCTGGCGGGAAGAGCCCTCACCAGGCCCAGTGGTGCTGGCTCCCCGATCTCCAGCTTCCTGCCTTGGAATTGCGAGAAGTGAATCTCTGTTGCTGAAGCAACCGCGGCCGTGGCAGCTTGTTACGGCAATCTGAGCTAAAATCCCAATAAATGTATTTCATGTCTATTTCATATTTATCTGAAGTAGCTTCGTAGATCAGAAAGAGGGCCAATGGGAAGAAGTCACAAAAAAGTAAGGTTTAGTTCAGCATGGGGGTGTGCGTTTGGTTTGTGGTGACTACAGGTGCGTGCTGGACTGGGCTGGTCTTTGATAATGTGGCCACGTATGTGGTATTAACAGGATGCCCCCGCTGGGCTCCCCCAGCCCCACAGGAGTTTGATTCTGGGAGGCAGATTCCTTAGGCGAACCTAATATTCTGTCCGATTCAAACTAATTTAAATACAGAGAAAAAACAACCAAAGGAATAAAAACACACAATGTGAAAAATACACGATACGGAAAAACCCTGTTCAGATGGTTGTTTGAGAACCAGAGCCCCCACACAGCACAGGTGGTCACCCTATGTCATGTTAGGCTCCAGCTCCATAGCTTCTCATGGGATGGTGACATTATTCCACATAAAGAAAAACCGATGACCAAATTTCAGTAAGAATTCTTCTACAGGGATCTCTCTGTAATAGTTACAATGCTGTGGGCAAAGGCTTTGCTGAATGAGCTAAAAATAAAGGCACTCTGCATAAAATATTGTAATAAGTAGAAACTGGTTCTTACATCATGCTAAGGCAGTAAGACATGGGCCAGGCCAGTGCCCCAAATGATAACAAATAATGTCAAATAACATCAAATAGTATCACAGTTTCACACGATATCCTTCCTGGACTGCCCCAGTTAATGTTTGCACACTGGCATGCCTGCAGGTTTTGAGAAACCCATTTTAGAGGTGAGGAAAAAGAGACTTAGGACAGTCTGTAAGACCCTTGCCCAGGGGAGCCCAGTCCGCACAGTGTAGACCTGGATCCCAACAGCCTGCTCTAACCCTACAGGCCAGCCATGTCACATGGCCCCGGAAGGGAATAGGCAGAATTGCCAGGAACGTAGGACAGTGCCCGCAGAGCCCTTCTTGTGGCCAGTGACTGAGCTTCATCGTGAAGATGTCCTGAAGTGACTTGGGAGTGAGGGGCGCACCCTCCAGGCACTGCTGCTCACAGCCCGCAGGCGTCTTCCCAGAATCCTCTCTGCAGAGGACCCTCAGGTGGATTTGAAATTGGTTTGGAGCCCACGGGGGGGGGCGGGTGCAGCTCACACCAAACTGTGAGAAAGCCCTGCCTGCCTTTAATCCGGCCTGGCCTGGGCCACAGGCCACCAAGCCCCTGGTCGGTGCTCCTGCAGCCAGGCACACATCTGTGGCTCAGAGGTGGTGGCTCTGCGGTGTCACTCAGGAGCTGCAGGAGATTGTTCACAGAGAGGTGAGGAAAAATAAAACTGGAATGAGGCGAGGTTTCTTAACATGAAAGGAGGAGTGCCACTTGGGGTCAGATCCAAAATGAATTTAGGGTGACCGCCCTGACAGTTGTCAACAGCGGGAAGACGTAGTGCAGGCCAGCCCAGCCTGGGGAAGGAGGTGGCCTGGGGCACACCTGCAGCTCAGCACGTGCAGTTTACGGCCCTTGCTTGGGTGGGTTCAGGCCACCGTGGTCAGCATGTGGCACAGGGCTGTGGCTTCCCGCAGAGACTCTCTCACACCCCAGAGATGCTGGGTGAGATGTGAGGTGCAGCCTGGGACCTGCAGAGTGGCCAGGACGTCCGCACTCCCGGGAGGAGTGTGCCTGACCGAGGGCACCGTGAACAACGCCCCCGCAGCCTTTGTCCCCTGGGAGCAGCCACATGTCACCTGCAGGCTCGGGCGTGGTGTCAGTGGCACAGTCAGTAGAGAACATGAGACTCAGTCGGGCACAAAAACATTCACAAAGCACTGTCCGCCGCGGGACTGCCCCTTCACAGGGGGTGAGTGCCCACTGAATTGCCTGGGGAGGGACTGCCGATTGTCCTGAGCACCCCGGTCACCTTCCTGAGCTCCTGCAGGACCCACAATGCGTGCCCAGGCGCTTGCCTTCACGGCTGGGGTCTTGGGAAACAGACCCCTTGGAGTGAAGAGCTCCAGGCTGCTTTGGCTTCACAGAACGCCCCCACTCTGAGAGTGGAGGCCGAGGGGCTGCCTGGCCCCGGGTGCGAGGGACCCGACGGCCCAGCCTGACCTACACGTGGGCACCACCTGGCTTTTGTCTCTGTGCAGCACAGCCCTTCTGTGAAGAAGCAGCCTGGCCACCTCTCCCCCTTTCCCATTTGCTCAGGACTGCCTGTTTCCTGCCTGGGTGGGCGGCCAGCGGCCCCGGGGACCCAGCAGTGTCCCTGGCTAGGCCGCAGCTCATACTTTCGGGTGCAGGGGACCCACGCTGACGGTGTGAGATGAGATCGTGGGTAATTATGCAGCAGACTGAACCCCTTTCTCAGGCAGGTGAGCAGGTGCAGGCTGCAGGGGCTCCTGGGCCTTGCAGCACCCCCATCCTGGAGCAGGGCCCTCTCGGGGTGGGCGGCTGTGCACACGGGCGTGGGCTGGGCCCCAGCTGGAGCTTTCCCAAGGGGTGCTGAGTGTGTTCCCCACCGTCACCACGCAGTCCAGTCCTGTGTGACCCACGAGCCCTGGTGCGTGCTCTCGGGCTACCAGACCCTGGAAACTGGCTGGAAATGCAAACTTTCAGGCCTATTGTAGCTCCTGGATCCAGAACTTTGGGGTTGGGTGTCTGGTTTTAACCAGCCCATCAGAGGACTTAGGGACAGACCAAATTTGAAAGCCAGGGCCCTAGGCACTACCTCAGCTCAGGAGTTAGGTGTCCAGACTTAATTAGCTGCCAGTTCTGGGTCTGTTAATGACAGGCTGCCTGACTGTGTTCATTTAGGTACTGGAATTGAACCGGGGGATGCTCTACACTGAGCTATGTCCCAGCCCTGTTGACTTATTTATTTTTGAGACAGGGTCTTGTTAAGTTGCCTTGGCTGGCCTTGAACTTGCAATCCTCCTGCCTCAGCCTCCTGAGTCACTGGGATCATAGTGTGTACTGTTACACCCCTTGGCTGCCACTGAGCTACTCCCCCAGTCCCAGTTTTCCAAGAGCTCCTTTCAGACATTCAGAATGTTGCCGAGTGTGGTGGTGCACTAGGCGAGAGCTCTACTGCTGAGCCACAATCCCAGCCCTACAATGACACTTTTTATCAAAATAAAAAAAATAAAAAAGGGCTGAGGATGTAGCTCAGTGGTTGCTTAGCATGTGTGAGGTACTGGATTCAATCCCCACTACTGCAAGGAAAAAACAAAACAAAAAATAACCAGAAGGTTGCTGGACACATAGTAGATGCTCAGTAAAGTTTCCTTGAATGAATGAATGAATGACTCTCAGAATGACTGACTGATGTTCCCAGTGAGGCGGGTGGGCTTCCCTGGAAATGGGCATGTAGTTCGGAGGCCCCAGAGCCTGACAGAAAGACCAGGAAGGAGCATCAGGGACTGGCAGGAGGCAGTCTCCTTCCTCCTGACAGCTCACCGCCAGCCCACCTGGCTGCCAAATGCAGTTGTACAAGAGTCCAAGTGATGGGACTTTGGGACTTGAGGATGTCACAGACGGGAGTTCCTGTTTACAGGGACTTGCCGTTCCACTCTCGTGCCGAGCCCTCTCTGTGAGCATGCCTGCTCCCAGCCGGCACCCCGCATCCCGGGCAGAGCCGCCCACAGAGCAGGGCCCTCTGACCCCCGAGGACTGTGGGTGCCGAGAGAAGAATCAGTGAGGCTTGTGCAGCTTCCTGCAAGGAGGTCAGGTTGACCGCCGGGCTCGAGGACCGACCTTGCCCTGGGCTCGCCCACAGCAGCGAGCCACGTTGACCCGTCTTTCAGGATGCATCGGAGCCAGCCCTAGACAGACCCGCACTGCAACGCCCCGCCCAAAGCTGAGGCTTCCTGCCACACCTGTGACCACCCAGGCCCAACCAGGCCTCCTGTGGAATCCGCCCTGCTGCTGCCTGTAGCCTGGCACACGCTGCAGTCAGTCTCAACAGGAGAGCCGGAGCAGTCTCGTCAGGTTGGCGTCCAGTGCTGTAAGGGAATGCGCGGGAGCCCAGGGCACGTGGCCGAGTGTCGGCTGGGGCGGGCGGGGGTCTTCCGGGGCTCAAGCGTGACACTGCACTTAGCTGTGAGCCGGTGGCCCTCCAGGACAGCCAAGGGCCTCCCCCTCCTCCCTGTCCTCCCACACCCACAGGCAGTCAGCCTTTCCCACAGTGGCCTTCTTTTTTGGATCCTGGGCATGGAACCCCTGGCCTCACACATACCAGGTGACTACTCTGTCACTGAGCTACAGCCCCAGCCCCTCACTGGCCCCTTCCAAGAAAGAAGCTGTCCAAGCTGTCTGTCCCCCTAAGGCCTGGGCTTGGCCATCCCAGGATGTCACTTATGCCACACACTGAGTCACAGCAGGGCACGGGCTGGTCAGATGCCAGCAGAGGGGAAGTGTCGCCGCCTGTAGCGATTGCCGCTTGCAGCAATGATACCGCGGGAGAAAACTCGGAGGCAGACTGGAAATGAAAACGTTCTTTTATTCTTCTTTCTTCTAACTTCTCTCTCCGACTCCAACAACCTCTCCAACTCCAACCACTCCAACTCCAACCCCCCTCTAACTAACCTCACCCTGGTTAAATACCTTTTGCCTTAACAAGGACAAGTGCTAACAGCTCGAGCTTACAGGTGCGTCACACAGTGTTCATGGGCATAAAAAGATTCTCAGATAAATGCATGAATATCAGGTGAAACTACTTGAACACCTTTATGGCTCTCAGCTAACCGCCATCTTAGCTATCCTCAATTAGGGCTCTTACAAGGAAGCACCCCCATCCGTTGATAGAGTAGGCCCAGGAGGGGTTGCCACGCTGGCCTGGCCTGGGAGACACTGCCTTAGTGTGTCTGGGTTCTGCCCTAACCCCAGCTGGCTGCTGGGCAGTGACAGCCCACAGGGCCAGTTTGCCCGTGCTCGTCCGTGCCGGTCTGCGCACGCCCTGGGCCTGGTGCGTTCCTTGGGGCGGGAAGGCTTATACATGAGCTCACCTTGTCCTGCATGCTGGAGGGAGTGCCCGGCTTGTAGGCCGAGCTGGAGAGTCAGGTGCAGGATGAGGAGAACGTGGTGCACACGGGAGCCCACATGGTTTGCCCTCTGCGGCCACACCGTATTTCATGAACACGTGCTGAAAGATGTGGTGTAGAGCTGCGGCACACACCTGTCAGTCCTGGTGGGGCAGAAAGGGGGACGTGAGATGGAAAGCACTGTCCTGGAGCTGTGGGGCTGGGCGGGAGCCGGAGGGAAGCTGTGGGCTACTGGGCAGCCATGGGTGACTGAGCCGGGTCTGGCTGACGCTGACCCTGGCAGATCTCTGTTGCGGCCAGGACAAGACAGCAGGTTGTAGGGCTGTGTGACAGGCACCAAGAACATGGGGCAGTTGTGGCTGATGGTCGTGATGCCCGTGCCGGGGCTGTTGGTGACTGCGTTTGTCTCTGCTGTGCTGTCAGCAGCTCTCTGTCCCTTTAAACTAGTGTTGAATCACCCAGGGAGGACGCTTTCCCTGTATCTTGCTGCGTTGTGAAGCACTGTCCAGGGAATCCCCTCCTAGTTTTCTTTCTAGTAAATGAAAACACACTAGTTTTAAGATTAAAACATCGTGACAATTACACAGAAATGAAATAGCTGTCGCTCTGCCCCTTTGTGGTGCTGGGGCTGCACTGGGCCCTCACGCGTGCCAGGCGTGTCTCTCCCACCAGGCTTCAGCCCAGCCCTGGCTCCAGCTCCTGGGTGGTCTCCAGGGGTGACTCTGTCCCCCAGTGCCTTGGCTTTGGGGTCAGTGTCGGATTAGACCTTAGGAACGTGCGTTTGCTCTGTGGGCCGGCGCAGCACGCTGCAGGCCGCGGGCTCTGGCGGAGAGGCTTGCTCCTGGCGCTGTGCCTAGTGACAGGCCCCGAACCTGTGAGGGGCCTTACCTTCTCCCCTCCCGACTCTGTTTTCCACTTCTTTCAAATTTTCACTTTTATTGATCTTTTATATTTTTAAAGCCTTTATGGTTTAGCAATAAAGTTCTGATTGAAGTCAATTACATTATAACTAATGTTCAGCAGACAGCTCATGTGGAAATCTTCATCTTCCTTCAGTGTAAGTGAACACAATATTTGCTGTTGATCTATAGGAAATAAAACCCTTTGGCCTTCAAAGATGGAAAACAAAACCACACCAATTACATTAGATGCAAAGTAACGATACTTTACCAGTTTTGAGTGAATATGGAATCATAAACAACTAGCTCAACTTTTCTGTCAGTTATTTTTCTTGACAGCCTATCCATCCTTATTTTGACCAACTCTTCTGAAAGTGGATCTCGATGCTCAGAGAAACACTAAGTAGCCTGGCTTTTGTGTCCTTAGTGCTGTGTAGTATATGTGTGGACAATCCGTAGTGTCCACACAGAAGGACATTGTCAGGAACCAAAGATCATTTTCCTCTAAAAATGATACAAAATAACAACACATTTTAGGCAGCTATTATTAGTGGGCATTTGTTATATGCTGAGAATCTAGGCCAGATATAAAGACTATATGTATGTGAATGGGGGAAAGTCATGTCGATTAACAAATGTGTATGTTAAGAACATATTTTTGGTTCTAGAAATATTGAAATAATTTTATATCTCTCTATTTTTTTTTTTTTTTGGTGGTGGTGCTGGGGATTGAACGCATGGCCTTGTGCATGTGAGGCAGGCAGTCTACCAACTGAGCTGTATCCCCAGCCCCAATTTTATATCTCTAAATAAGAGGTGGGATCTGGATGCCCACCTACCATCAGGTTGAGACTGGTTATTGTCCTTCACAGACCAGAGCCTCTAATCTGGGTCAGGAATCCTGTCTGTTTCGAACCCAAGAAGAACCTCAGCAACCACCTCTGAAGGTAAGAGGCAAGGACTCTTCACGCGGCCTTGAGATCTCCAGGTTACTGTCGACTTAAGAACTAAGTTGACCGGGACTGTTAGTGGTGAAACGGAATTCTCAGGACATTAACCATGGAGTCTCTGTGTGTGTGTGTATGGCAATGAGAGTGTGTAAGCAAATGTTTTCTCTGTGAAGATGAAACTGGGGGCCGTATTATTGTCATTCCTTTCAGAAGGGAATATCGTTCTCATGTGAGGTTGTGTGTCTCTAAAAACTAGGTGCTTGCTTCTAGACCAAATGTCACCCACCCAGCTATGTGTCCGTCCATTACCCAGCCACCCACTGAACCACCCAACCACCTATGGATTCATCCCACCATGTTTCTTCCCACCAGCTTTCCGTCCAACCACTCGTCTGTCCTTCCGTCCATGCATCCGTCCATTAAAAAGCACTCGTTTGAGTAGGTTTCAAGATAGATTCTGTGAGAGGTAGAGAGAAGAACCAACTTCTCAAGTGACTATCACTTTAGGAATTTTTTAGTATCCGTTGTACTGAAATTTGACTTGGGGTTTAGAAAGGGTGTAGAGTAATTTCTAATTGTGACAACATACGTGCAGCTTAAAAACAAAACTGGCTGGCATGAGAAAGTAACTAAAGGATCAGAAATAAGAGCTAATGAGAACATTTCAACAGGAATACGTTCCCGCTCCTTGCTTTCTCTCCACTTGACTGCCAGCAATCCAGTTTTCCTATTGTTCCTTCGTTTTACTCTAGGTGTCCTTCTAGTAAAAGTACTCACCCTAAACACTTCACAAAATGTGGAAGAAATGGTCAGAGTTATGGCTTTGCACAGATGTTTCTGAGAGATCCTCTCTCAAAAAGGTGGCTTTTCAGGCTGGGGTGGTGTGTTAATGAGAAAGGCCATTCTTGGGGGGAGGCGCCCAGTCCTGGATTCCAGTGTGCAGCGGTGACACTTGGGACGGCTTCCTCTGTAGCTGGAGCTGAGAAGGGCCAGTTCCTGGGTCTCAGACCGGAAACAGCCTTCAAGCGCTTCCACAAATCTGCAGTCTGTGGGTGCCGGCACCGTGCACGCTGCCTTCCCGTCCGCCATCTGGGCTTTATTCCCCTTGAACATTTGCCTTGGCTTGTAAAGACTGCAGTTTATCTCACTCCCGGCTTCAAGGTGATACCATTTTGCCAAATGCAGTTGTAGGCAGATAGTCAATTCCTAAAAAAAAAATCTTCATTTTTCTTATCTAGACTTGGCTTTTCTTGGTAAAAAGCCACAGTGCAAGTTTTAGGGAGCTTGCGGCCCCCGGGGCCTGTGTTCCTCCTACTGACGAGGAGGAGGGGCAGAGGTCACCTTCCCCAGTCCCTTTGATGATCCGCTCCAAGTGTGTGGCTCTCGGCTCTGGGATTTGGGACTCTGAAATCCCACATTGGTCCCTGTGGCCAGGAGTGGCCCCAGAGGGCCACGCCCAGTGTTCCCCTCGCCTCTAAGTTTGGGTCCCGGAGCAGGACAAGGGTGGTGTCTCCTTCCTGCCCCGACAGGGCCTTGCACGCTCTGGCTTTGGGGTTGTCGTAGGAGGACACCCACCACCCGAGGCCGGCTGTGGCCAGTGCTTGGCTGGGTGTGGGGACAGCCTGGGGAGGCCCTGGGCTCTCGCCCCGTGGGGTCCCTGCGGATTTCCCACAGGAGGCTTCCCAGGGCTGAGGGAGGGCCCGTGGGGCACTTGTCACGTGGGTGACCTCTAAGATCAGTTAAGGCTGTGTAAGGACATAGGCAGACGTAGCATGGAAGGCCTCCGTCACCTGGCCTGGAGCAGCGCGTCCCCTCCCCTGCCCACTGTCCCCGCCTCTACCCGGCCACGTCACAGCTCACCACCTCTGCCGGCCTTCCCGGGGCTCCAGCCAGAGGACACTGTTGTCCTGTCCGGCTTCCCTTGGCACGCCTGGTCCTTGCGCAGGTGCCCGCTCTTCAGTGGAGTGGGCCGGCAGCTCCAGGCCACCGGGGCAGCTTCCGACTCTCCTCCGTGGGCCGGAGCGTCTGGCTCCTGAAGGCCAGCCTGTCACTGCGCCTCTGGCTGCTCAGCATCACTTCACACTCGACTTTGCCTAAGCAGGGTCCCCCTCTTTCTCTCCGCCATCAGCCAGCACATCTGCTCTGGGACCCCAAACTCCCTGGGCCCCGGGGACGCTCTTCATACTGGGACCCAGTGCGAGAGGCCTCTCGCTGGTTGCTGGGTGGGCAGCGGGTTGCTGAGCCGTTGCTCTGGGTCCGCCCTGTACTCGCGGTGGCTCGGGGCAGGGGAGAACCAGGCGCTGGCCCAGCCTGCTCCTCCTCCACGTGGCATAGGCTTGGTGGCACGGCTCAGGCACAGCGAGAGAGCGCCTGGCTGGAAGGAACGCATGTGCGCCCGGCGCGGTGGCACACACCTGTGATCCCAGCACTCGGGAGGCTGAGGCAGGAGGATCGCGAGTTCAAAGCCAGCCTCAGCAATGGCGAGGCACTTAGCAACTCAGTGAGACCCTGCCTCTAGTAAAATACAAAAAGGGGCTGGGGATGTGACCCAGTGGTCGAGTGCCCCGAGTTCAATCCCCAGTACCAAAAAAAAAGAGCACACGTGCACCTGTGGTTAGACATGGGTTCTGCGTCCTGAGAGAGCTGCAACACAACGCAAGAGGCCAGTGCATTTGTCACACGACCTGCGAAGACAGTTGCAGAGAGCAGGACACACAAGGCATCACTGCTGGACGTTCACAAATATTTCTTTTTCACAAACTTCTTAGGCATCACCCGTCCTCCTCTCTTAGGGGGTTGCTTTCAATCAAGGAGAGTTGCGTTCAGGCTTTGAAATATTTCTTTTTCACAAACTTCTTAGTTAGTGGACTGAAGGCAGCCAGAATAAAGAGCGTTTGAGCCTCCTCTCCCGCGGCTTCTTTGCTCCAGTGTTCCTCCCCGGACGGGGAATCGGTCTTTCCTAAGAGCCATCCTTGATATAGCTGAGTGGTGAGGAGAATTTGTTTATCTCCCACAGTTGCCATTAGTTGTTCAATTAGCATATGAAAACGCTAATAAATATTGCAGGAAGCCATCAGGCCATGGAGAAATAAAAAGGATCTTTCCATATATATACAACTATGTAAAGATATAAATGATGCCTTTGTCACAGGGAATATGATTGCAGCAGCTGTTAGAGATGCTGCCCCTCAGAATTTCACAAGGACTCAACCTAGACACTATAATCAATCAGGATATTCCAGGAAAAAATTATCATAGTCAATCAGGCTATTCTAGGCAAAATCCCAAAAGAGAAATAAGACCAAATTCATACCGTGCTCCAGGTTGCTGCCCCAGGTGTAAAAAGGGAAATCATTGGGCCAATAAATGCCATTCAAAATTTGACATCCATGGAAATCCTTTGTTCAGGAATTCAAAAAACGGGGCACGGGGCCCAATGCCCCGGGGCCCACAAATGTACGAGGCATTGGAAGAGGAGTATCCTCAAGCATCCATTCAGATGCTTCCCCGACACAACCCCTATTACCCATCCACTCCCTCACCAGAGGAACAGGAAGAAATGCAGGATTAGACCTCTGTTCCACCGCCCGAATAGTGTTAACACCTGAAATGGGGGTTCAACTGATTCCCACAGGAGTCAGGGGACCTCTTCCCTCAGGGACTGTAGGACTTATTATCGGGCGAAGTCCTCAAAGCTTATTAGGTTTGCAAGTGACCCCAGGTGTAATAAACTCAGACTACAAAGGGGAAATAAAAATAATGCTTAGCTCACCCCAAAGTATAAGTTCTGTTAATCAAGGAGATAAAATTGCTCAGCTGCTTCTCCTTCCAAATTTACATAATTCATTTAAAATGAGTATGCCTCAAAAAGGGAACAATACAAGATTTTGTTCCACTGATTCGAGTCCCATGGCTTGCTGGGTTCGAGACTGTACTAGGAGGCCTATGTGTAAAATAAGAATCCAAGGAATAGAAATGGAGGGACTTATAGATACTGGAGCTGATTCCTCCATCATTAATTTACGACAATGGCCCAAACACTGGCCTCTGCAAAAAGCTTCAACCAGTTTAAGAGGCTTGGGATATAATAACCTCCCAGAAAAAGTGCAGTAATTTTAAAAATGGGAGGATGATGAAGGACATAAAGGAACGTTTCAGCCTTATGTTTTACCTAACCTACCAGTTACTTTATGGGGAAGAGATATTTTACAACAAATGGGAGTACACCTTGCAACCAAACCTGCAGGTGTTAAATGTGAAAAAATACAGGGTAGTCTTAACCCTGAAAGAAATCATTATCAAAAAGTACAGGGTAAGCGTAACCCTAAAAGAAATCATTATCATATAGGAAAAAGACATTTTTCTTCGGGGCCACTGAGAAAATAATTTTAAAAATACCATGGCTTTCTGATAAGCCAGTGTGGGTCCCTCAGTGGCCCCTATCTAAAGAGAAATTACAAGCGGCCCACCTACTAGTTCAGGAACAATTAGAAGCAGGACATATAGAACCTTCCACCTCTCCCTGGAATTCCCCCATAATTTGTGATCAAGAAAAAATCAGGAAAATGGCGATTATTACATGATCTTAGACAAATTAATAAAACCATGCAAGTCATGGGCCCTACTCAACCTGGACTTCGAATCCTGTAGCTATTCCAAAAAGTTTCCATGTTATTAGTCTTGATATAAAGGATTGCTTCTTTTCTATTCCCCTACATCCTCTGGATGCCCCCAGGTTTGCTTTTTTCAGTTCCTTCTATTAACAATAATGGCCCTGATCAGAGATATCAATGGAAGGTTTTACCACAGGGAATGGCTAATAGCCCCACCATATGCCAAATATATGTGGACAAGGCTATCCAACCCATTAAAAATAACTATCCAAACCTCATGTGTCTACATTACATGGATGATATTTTACTGGCCCACCCTAATCAAAAAATCTTATTTAATATATTCAGTGACATGGTAGAAAATTTTAAAAAATACGGATTATATATAGCAGAAGAAAAAGTTCAAACTAGATCTCCCATATTATATTTAGGATTTAAAATCATGGATACTTTTGTTAGACCCCAAAAAATTTTAATAAATAAAGAACATTTAACCACCCTCAATGATTTCCAAAAACTGCTTGGTGACATTAATTGGCTTCGCCCTACACTAAACCTCACTACTGGCCAATTAAAACCTTTATTTGATATCCTTCGAGGGGACCCTGATCCATCCTCACCACGAACACTGACTCCTGATGCTAGGAAAGCTTTAAAGTTAGTAGAAAAAGCCATCGAAGGAGCTCATTGTGACAGATTTGATTTAACTCAACCGCTGATATTGATATTGATTATTATTTCTTCACAATATACACCCACAGGAGTATTTTGGCAACAAGGGCCTTTATTATGGATACATTTGCCCGTCTCTCCTAAAAGTATAATTGAATTCTTATACCTCCATGGTGGCTAAACTTATTCTTCAAGGACTTAAAACTTCTACTAAAATATTTGGCATTCACCCTGCTACTATTATTACTCCTATTCATCGTCACAGATTGAATATTTATGCTTCAACGATAATGACTGGGCTATAGCTAGATGCTCTACCTCTGCAAATTTTGATAATCACCTTCCTAAGTCTCCTATATTATCTTTTTGTATTAATCATCCTATTATATTTCCACAGGTAATAAAAAATCAACCTATTCCTAAGGCATTTAATGTATTTACAGATGGGTCCTCAAATGGTACTGCTGCAATAGTCACTACAAAAGAAAATATGACTTACATAACTGCACACAAATCAGCTCAACTAGTGGAATTGGAAGCTGTGGTAAGAGCTCTGGAAAATTTTAGAGACCAGCCCATAAACATTTTTTCAGATAGCCACTATATTGTAACAGCCGTCCCAAAATTAGAGTTAGCAGGACCAATAGCACCTCATACTCCAGCTTTTAAATTGTTTTATCAAATACAAAAACTTTTGTGGGCAAGAAAAGAACCTCTATTCGTAGGCCATATTAGAGCACATACTAATTTGCCTGGCCCCCTCCATGAAGGTAATCAAAAGGCTGATGAACTTACAAAAACAATATTTTATACTTTCAGCACTACAACAAGCTACTTTATTTCATTCCCAGTTTCACGTCAACAGCACCACCTTGCAACGTAGGTTTAAAATCACAAAAGAGCAAGCCAGAACAATTGTAAAAGATTGTAAATCTTGTATGACACATTTGCCCAATCCTCATTTTGGTGTTAACCCTAGAGGATTAATGCCCAATCATTTGTGGCAGATGGATGTTACTCATGAGCCAAGCTTTGGGAAAATTGCGATTTATTCATGTAACCATAGATACATGTTCAGGCATGATTTTTGCTTCCTTACATTCTGGAGAAAAAGTTAAAGATGTCACACATCTCATTGTTTACAAGCTTTTGCTGCATTGGGCATCCCCCAAAATGCTTAAAACAGATAATGGCCCCGCATATACGTCCTCATCTTTCAAACAGTTTTGCGCAAAATTCAACATATCCCATAAAAACAGGCATCCCATACAATCCTCAGGGTCAGGGCATTATTGAAAGAGCAAACCGCACACTGAAAATTATGTTATTAAAACAAAAGAAGAAAATTGGAAAAGTCCTAAAGACAGATTGGCAGTTGCCCTGTTTACCTTAAATTTTTTAACTTTAGACTCTAATGGTTATTCTGCTGGAGACAGACATTGGAATCCACACCAACAACATAAACCCTTGGTTTACTGGAAGGATGTTCTTTCAGGTACATGGAAGGGTCCAGATCCAGTATTAATTTGGGGGGAGAGGATCTGTTTGTGTTTTTCCAAAACACGAATCCTCTCCAATATGGATACCATCTAGATTAATAAAGCAGGTACCACATCAAAATGATCAAGATGTAGTTGTTGAGGAATCAAGATTAATAAAAAAGTTACAAAATCAAGAAGACCAAGATGAAGATATAGAATGACTCCCTCAAAAGTATCCTTCAAAATGTTTCACAACTCAAGAGTCATTCCTCCCGGCCGGGATGAGGAGATCTCTCTTTAGTGTGCACACAATTGTATTTTTTTTCTTTTTATACATGTCTTTATGTCTGTACATTTGTCTACAATTCATGTTAATGTGACGTCACAAATATATGTTTGTATGTTTGTTCGTCTGTCCAGTGTGACGTCACAAAGAACAAAGCGCTTATGAAAAAGAATATATATATATATATATATGGATCCAAATAACTTTAATTCATTTTAGTTAAGAGTATTCAATTTAGGTAAATAATTTTATAAATGAAGGTACTTTCAATTTTGATTATAGGTATCCCTGGGACTTCTCTTTAGCAAACAATATGACTAGTGCTATATAACCTTAATATTTTGGTGTTTTGACATAAGATTGTTCATTTGTTATTAACTTCATTTGTTTAATAGCTGATTAATTTCAATTATCTCACAGGTAAAAAATTGCTGTGTATACAGAGACTTGAGGGTTCCAGCTGACAAATTATTTCTCCAAAGTGCCTTTAGCTTTTCTTTAATCTATCTTTAATACAGTAAATACCCTCAGATTTCTTTCTTTTGTTCTCAATATGATATTTTGACAACTTATGTTTGTGTGAGCTCAAACAACAATGTGTATGAGCAGAAATCAACTTTAATTTTCTAATCTAATAATTCTGTTTTTTAGTTTGACAACTCGACTCTTCACTCAGTGCTGAAATAACACTGCCTTTCCTTTAATAATTGATGCTTGAGTTTTCTAGGTAGCGGGCCCTGAAGATTTGCTGGTGGCATTATCTAGATATAAAAAAGACGGTTGCTGCTACAGCTGCAGGGAACGCGGTCACCACAAGCATCCCTGCTGCTCAAGCATCAAACAACCTCACCAACAGTGTGGCCTCTGCTCTACATACATGGGACCTCCTACATCAACGTGTTATAACAAATGGACATTTTGATCTTTCATTGTTTGGGACTTTACGGGATCAATGCCTTGCGGACATTTGTCCAGAGAATTCAGTGTGTTACTTGATGAAACTTAGGGCAACTAATTTGTTTAAACCAATTTGATATGCTATACAATTTGGCTCGTCACCAAAAGGCTTGTTGCCTTAAAGCCGCAACATCTCCTCACAATTGGACGGCTGTTAGTCATCATACACAGTCGATCCTAAAGGGCTCCATTGGATGGCTGGTTAGCCAATGACGGGTAAGATCCCCAGAGGGGGACAAACCTAAGACAGGCAAGTCGCACGGGACAGTCTCATGTGGCCGACATATCAACCTAAGACAGGAGTCAAGGGCACAGCCTTGATTATCCGATGACGGGTAAGAATGTTGGTTGCACATAGACGTCCTAGAGCATTACCTCTTTTTAAAACAAAAGGGGGGAAATGCAGGAGCCCTGTTTGGGGAGATGGCTTAAATTGCGGTGGACTACGGGCTTTGGCTTTGGACATGTTTGGGCATTGGCGCCTTCCGTACTTGGCCCGGGATCTTGCGAGACTTGGCCGGAGATCTCGAGGGACTTGAGCGAGATTGCGGAGGAGGTCTGGGCCATTTTGGAGGTTAGAGGAGCGTGGACGGCGTGTGGGGTGTGTAGTTAGAGCCAGGGAGAAAAGTTGCCAGAATAAAGAGCTGTTTGTTTCCAGTTCGCACAAACTTCGGCTTCTTTGCTCCAGCGGCCATCGCTCTTCAGGCGACTACACCACAAACCTTGCAGCTTGGCAGAACCCACTGGGCTGTAAAGGGTTGACCTAGTAAATTCTATGCAAAGGGATTAGAAACACAACAGAACTGCTTGCAGGTATGCAGATTTAGAAATGGCTTTCTGTTGTCCTTGCTTTACAGCTGCAGCTGGGAATTTTACACGCTTTGCCTAATTGTGGCAGACAAAATGCACTCACCCAGGCCTTGCCGGCCGAGCACACTGTCGCTGGAGCTCCAGTGCCTGCCCGTGGATGGCCGCAGCCCTGGGCAGTACAAATGGCACTAATGACCTCGAAAGACGTAAGCCAAATGGGGTCATTGGTGCTTGGAACTAACTATATCCTCCACTTGGAAGCCGGGATCACACGTTATTTTTGCTTGGTTCTAGGAAAACATGCTTTTGTGGGGTTTGTAATGAGGGAGCGTATAACCAATAAAATGAGGGAAATCCTGAATGAAGTTTCTTATGTGATTTTCTGTATTTTTAGGGTCTGTACCTGTGCATAAACAAACACAGGATGATTGATTCTGTACTTTCTCAAAATGTATAATTTTCTGTTCACCCCAACTATGTCTAAAAGTAACGTGAGGTACACAGAGAGGAAGTTCTAAGATTTCAGTCTCGGGACATGCGAGGTCTTCTACCCCCAAGTGACAAAAAGGGTCCCGCAGGAATCTATCAGTGCAGATTGAAGTGACCGCAGCGCTTGCTCCTGGGAGGAGAGGACATGGCTCAGAGTGTCGCTTGACCCATTGTTGTACTGGGGAGCACAGGCAGCATTTTGTGGGCGATGATTTATTTACTCACATTTTTAGCAATTAAATGAATCTTCGATTATGCCTGGAATGTAGTCTTGTCCCCAGATGAAAAGGTCCTGTCTCCATGGTTGAGCTGCCCTTAGAAACCATGGTCCTAAGGGAGACGATGAAATCTCAGGGGCCTGATGTCTTCATTAAGAAAAATGTCACACCACAGCCACCAGCAGCTAAACCGGGAATACAGAAATGAGTGAAATTGGTCCGCGTGAAATAGGGAGATCCACATACCTGACACCTGGGAAGTTCAGGGACAGGTGGGGGTGGTGTGCTGGAGTGGCTTCCTGGCTGTCCCGGTGGTCTAGGGAAGGCTTCCTGGCAGGGACTGGGGAGCCATTGTCTTAGGCTTTCTGGGCCACAGCTGGTCTCTTGGGCAGTCCTCTTCTGTGCCTTTTAAAATAACACTTGAAAAATGTCAAACCACAGATTTGGCCCCTTGGCTGGAGTCTGCAGCTCTCTAGTCTGGTATGCTAATTTGGTGGTTCTCTTTTCTGAATTTTAATTACAGAAGAATAAATCAAAATGTGCTGTGTATCTTTTGGAGTCTAAGTTAAGAAAGCCATCTCTTTTACCATCTTACACTGTAGTGTTAAACTAGGGCTGGCGCCCAGTGTGGTGGTGCACACCTGTGGCAGGACGGTTAAGTGTTCAAAGCCAGCCTCAGCAACTTAGCAAGGCCCTAGACAATTTAGCAAGACCCTGTCTCAAGATACAAAAATAAAAAAGGACGGATGTGGCTCAGTGGTTAAGCGCCCGAGTTCAATCCCAGTAACAGAAATAACTAAGTAAATAAAATAAATGAACAAGCGAGGGCTGGATTGTGCGTAAGGCCTGTGTGCTGAGACCCTGGCCCAATGCCTGACGAAGCTCAGATTTCAGGGCACATTTGCCAGAGGACAGCTTCTCTTATTGTCACCTGATTCTACAGTGTTGAAAAGGTGGCTTTGATTTTGAATGATGGGTTTTCACCGTCAGTAGAAATGCTTCCGTGGGTCACCCTACCCTAGCCCCAGTTTTTTTGGAATTAAAAGTTTAGAACCCAACGGATAAAATTGGTTGTGATCATCACCTCAATAAGGAGTGTTCCGTAGGATGCAAACACAACATTAGAGAGTAGTTGGATGCAAACACAACAATGATGCAAACACAACATTAGAGAGTAGTTGGGTGTATTGTGAGTTCTTGGCTGCTGAGTTTCAAAATGTGTTGAAGTCCATTCTGTGTTGATGTGTTGGGTGTCCCCAGTATAAAGTAATGTCCTCAGGGCTGAAAACAAGGCTCTTCCTGTTTCTTTCCAGTGTTTGGTTCCTTTGCTGCTCTCTGCCTCCCTACCCCAGGGGGCAAAGTACCCGCTGCCCCCTGCACAGTGGGCTAATAAATGCTGAGGAGCTGGCTGATCTAGACTAGGGTGGCCCTGTTTGGTCCTGCCCTGCTGGTCTCCCTTTCTTTTGCAGAATAGCCTCATCCACTTTCCCATTTCTTTAAAGAAACATATGCGTTTTTCAATCTGCCCAATAGTATCAATAGAGACCATTTAAGATTGCTTTAAATACAGTGATTTTCTGTTTTCCCCCTTCTGTTTCAAAATATTGGCCCCAGACACTGAGGCATAATGAGCTAGTGATTTGCAAAGTCTCCTTACCATCCATTCATAGGTATTCTATAATTATTAGTTTCTTCTATCACTTGAAGAAAAGTGGCAAGTGTTTCCTACAATACCTACAGAAATCTGATGTCTTTGAAAACATGTCTGAGTTTTACCCATCTCTCCCAGTTTGATGAGGAAGAACAACCTTGTGTTTTCAGAAGCGCTTTTTGCTGGGGCTTGATGCTGTGTGACACTTTCTGAACTTGGATTATGGTGCATCTGAGTTCATCCGGCTCCCCCCAACCTCCGCTTCCCTCCTTTAGGGTCTGAGCTACCTAGGGCTTGCACTGCACCGAGGTTTCTTCTGGGAGGTGACGGGACCTGGGGGTCGGTGGGGGTCAGGGGCCTACGTCTCTCCAGCTGTGGCCCATGCACCCTCCACTCGTAAACAGTGACCCAACACCCTGGCTGTGTGAGCAGGGCGCCTCACCACCCTCCTCCACCCCTCTCCCCGCAGGGGCGGCTCAGCTGGGGTGTCAGGGAGATCATTAAGGGCGCCCTGCTCCTCTCTCCACACCTGCGACGCTTCCCTGCTGTAATTTTATGGGCCGTGAGGAGGCAGGTTTGACGCCGGGACACAGTCTCTGCCAACAGCTGCAGAGGAGCCAGCGCCCCAGACAGTAAAATGTAAAGAGGGGGGAGGGGGCAACCTTTGAAGTTTGCAAAAAAGCATGACTTTGACCACTTCCTCTTCCCTTTTTAAAGGGGCTCCCAGGTATTATGTTGGGAGCGGCTGCCCGCCGGCTTTACAAGGACAGGCCACTTCCTCCCAGCGCTCAGGACTCCAGGTCTGCCTGCGCGGTCCCCAGCATTTTAATACCATTTCTGAACGGCCCTCTGTGTCCTGGGTGACGCTGGGACGAGGAAAAGGGGGAACATGGTGCTGGTGCATCTGCGCAGACGCACACCTGCGGGCGCTGGGCTGCATGCGGGGCCATGCGGGGCTCTCCCGGCACCTTCCCCAGGGTTTTCCTGCATTTGACTTCTTGCTTTTGACCATAAAGGGACAATAAGGAGTAAACTGAAGCCGTGGTGTTGCATTTGCTTCTTAATTTCTCGTCTGGATTTTAGTGTCCAGTTACTGCTTTCTTTCCCCACTTTGTTTCAGTATTTTTCTCTTTTTGTTTACAAAGGGACTCTAGGAGTTTAGTTAATCCATCACTTCCACGGAGTTTAGCAGAAAAAGTCCTGGACGGTGTGTGTGTGTGTGCTTGTGTGTGCACGCGCGTGTGCGTCCACACCACCTGCAAAATCCCTGCGTAGCTCCTCGTGTTCCTGCATGTGGGCTTCGGCCCCACAGCCCTCCTGTCCCCTTGGCCCCCATCCCTCTGGCTTTCAGGCCTCAGTTGGGTCTTGCACGTCCTCATAAAGAGCCGTGGGCACGCTCCCTGCACGCCCAGCGCCTCCGTGTCCTGCAGACCTGCTCCAGCTCCCGCTCTGGCGGAAGCACTTTCCACCTCCTGTTAGTTGGGCCCTCCTCCCGTGCCAGGGCCCTAGAGACTAAGCCCCTCTCCTCTGCAGCGATCGCCCGTTTCTTGTTAGGGGACTATTTCAACCTTGGGCCCTGGCATTGGAAGTGGCTGGCCGTGCCAGCCTGTGATGATTTCCACCCAGGGAAGCCGGCCGCTCCGGGAGCCAGCGTGGTGGGCAGAGGGTGGGTTCCCTGCAGAGCAGGCTCAGGCCTTGGGAGCGCCATGAATCTGCCCCGGGAAACTGCTCCTGCAAGCCTTCGTCCCTGGCAACAGACGTCATGGGTGGTCCCCCTCAGGCCCTGGGGAGCAGGGACGCGTGTCCTCCCTCTTCCCTGTGGCACCACTTGGTCCCCTGCTCATCACCGTCATTGCTAGTGCACTCCGAACTCGGCCGTCCGCATGCCTCCCGGTGCCTGTTGGGCAGGGACGGGTCCCTGGGAGACACTTCCACACTCTCTTGACCAGGTCCAGGCTCTTCTCAGCTGAGGTCTCTTCCCACCCTCTGGCTGGGGACCCGCCTTTCAGGCTTTAGGGACACCCCGCCCCTCGTCCTCGTCTGCGCAAAGCCACCACCTCCCGCTCTTCCTTCCCTCTCACTTCCACCTCTCTCCCGCATGCTACTGCGCTGGGCCTCTGGACGCCTGCCCGCAGGACGCCCTCCGTCTGGTGGCACTTCACATGCAGGTGTCTCGGAGTCACCTTCGCGGTCGTCACTACAGCAGTGCAAGCCCGTGTCCTCCAGAAGGGGCACTTGGCCTCTCGGGACGACCGCCGTTCATACCGGAGGCCTACGCGTGGGTTGACGTGTGGGCACGGCAAGCACGCCACAGCAAAGTGACAGTAGGGCACTGTGGGGCCTGGGAACTTTGGTCAGCCTCTTGAAGGGGCGGCCTGATGGGAAAGCGTGGCCTAGCCAGAGTGGCGAGAGGTGGCCTGCTCGCCCGGCTCCTGGACGCAGGCAGAAGCCTCAGTCTCTCGCCTTCACAGCGACGTCCTCCCCCCTGAGTCCTGCCGCCACGGTGCTGTCCCTCACCTCAGGCCCAGAGCCACGGGCTTGTCCACCTTTGGACTGAGACCCCCCCGGAAACCACGAGCCCCAAGTGAGCTTCCCCTCCTCGAGGCTGTTCTTGTCAGGTGTCTTTGTCACGTGACACCAAGATGAATGGCATCCCTGCGGCCGTGACCTCCCTAGAGGAGCACGTGTGCTCCCGCAGAAGCGCAGGAGAGTCTTCACGTTCAGGGGCAGCTCCGACGACCTACGTCCTGCGCACGTGGAGGCCCGTGCCCCCTGGAGAACGTCAGCCTGGCGAGGATGCCCGTGCAGGCCGCGTCTCTGTCTGCTCTGTCCAAGGCTTCCTGTCACCCCCCCCCCACGCCATCTGCTGCGGGTGCCGCGCGTGTGTGTGCGTGTGTGTGTGTGTGCGTGTGTGCGTGTGTGAGCGTGTGTGCGTGTGTGTGTGTGTGTGCGTGCGTGCATGTGTGTGTGTGCGTGTGCGTGTGCGTGTGTGCGTGTGTGTTCTGTGTGCGTGTGTGTGTGCGTGCGCGTGTGTGCGTGCGTGTGTGCGTGTGTGTGTGTGTGCGTGTGTGCGTGCGTGTGCGTGTGCGTGTGCGTGCGTGTGTGTGTGTGTGTGCGTGTGTGTGTGTGTGTGTGTGTGTGCGCGTGTGCGTGCGTGTGTGCGTGTGTGCGTGCGCGTGTGCGTGCGTGCGTGTGTGTGCGTGTGTGTGCGTGCGTGCGTGTGTGTGCGTGTGCGTGTGTGTGTATGTGTGTGTGTGTGCGTGTGTGTGTGTGTGTGCGTGTGTGCGTGCGTGCGTGTGTGTGTGCGTGCGTGTGTGTGCGTGCGTGCGTGTGTGTGTGCGTGTGTGCGTGTGTGTGCGTGTGTGCGTGTGTGCGTGTGTGTGCGTGTGTGCGTGCGTGTGTGTGCGTGCGTGTGTGCGCGTGTGTGCGTGTGTGTGTGTGCGTGTGTGCGCGCGCACGTGTGTGCGTGTGTGCGTGTGTGTGTATGTGTGCGTGTGTGTGTGCGTGTGTGTGCGTGCGCGTGTGTGCGTGTGTGCGTGTGTGTGTGCGTGTGTGTGCGCGTGTGTGCGTGTGTGCGTGTGTGCCTCCACTGCCACCTTTCCTTGTCTCCTCACCGGGTGCGCCGCTGCTTCTGCCTGTGCCCCGCCATGCTCCCGGCTGCTGCGCTGGAGGGAGGCGGGCTCCACTCCATCTTTTTTATTCTGGGCAGCGCTGGGGATGGAGTCAGGGCCTGGTGCTCACTAGACAAGTGCTCACGTCCAGCCCTTGCCCTCATTTGCCTGCTTTCTTGGGGCGGCTGAGGTCTTCAGAGGTGGCGCTGAAGGGAGCTGCAGTGACCAGCAGGAGCCCAGTGTGGCGACGTCGGATGGAAGAACCTCCCAGCCCAGGGAGCAGAGGTGCCCAAGGCTGTGGGCAGGAGCCAGCCTGGCATGTCCTCAGAACAGAAATGACGTGGGACACCTTGTGGGGAGGGCAGGGCTGTTGCAGGGGATCGTGGAGGTAGGAGGAGTCAGAGGAGGACCCAGCCTTCTCTGAAAGGGTCACACGGGCAAAGATGTCAGCTGTCCCTTCAATAGCAATACACGCGCAGTCTCCACGCTGGGCAAGTCTTTCCCATACTGCGTTCCTCGTCCTCGATCGAGGGGGTATCGTGGTCTAAACTGGCAAAACAAAGGAGGCGATGCGGCTGCAGGCCGGACCACCCACCTGCAGTCATAGCAAAGGAGCGGGAGCTGGACTTCAACCCAGAGAGCTCTGACTCCCCGCTGCCCTGGACCCTCTTTGGTTTTCCTCGGGAGGTTGTTCAAGAAAAAACGACAGAGAAAATCTGAAGGCAGGCTCAGACCGAATACCCCAAACCTGTGAAGCCAGCAGCAAGAGGGGCAGAAACAGATGAGCAAGAAACCCTCCACGTGGGGGTGGCGGTGCTTGACCACAGCGCAGGCCGCAGGACAGCTGCCTCCGCACCGGTGAGGTGTGGTCAGGCCCGGGAGCAGCTCCCGCACCGCCCACCCAGACCTCACCGTGAGGCAGGCCCAGCCACGTCTTCAGATCAGAGACCTGTGCTGAGCCACAGCACTGTTGCATCTTGAATCTGAGCCTTGGTTTTCAGCAGAGGCCTTTCTCTCTGCTGCCCAGGGATAAGGTGTGCTTCACACTCTCTAAGTCCTTGTGAAAGAGGAGGGGCGCCACTGGCGGACAGAGGCACTGAAGGATGTCTGTAGAAAGGTCTGTCTCCTTTTCCCCCAGGGCCTTCTTTCTCAAGTGATGGAGTGGAGGAGAAGGTGTCAACAGCGAGAAGTTGCAGGAAGACCAGCCCCAGGACAGGGCAAGGTGGTGTCCTGGTCCCCCACTGTAGTCGCCTGAAGCGATGGCCGCTTGGAGCAAAGAAGCCGCGGGAAGAAGTTTTGAGACGAACTGGAAACAAACAGCTCTTTATTCTGGCAACTTTTCTCCCTGGCTCTAACTACACCCCGACACGCCGTCCACGCTCCTCTAACCTCCAAAATGGCGCAGACCTCCTCCGCAATCTCGCTCAAGTCCCTCGAGATCTCCGGCCAAGTCTCGCAAGATCCTGGGCCAAGTACGGAAGGCGCCAATGCCCAAACATGTCCAAAGCCAAAGCCCGTAGTCCACCGCAATTTAAGCCATCTCCCCAAACAGGGCTCCTGCACCCCACTGCCTCTCCTGCACTCTCCTCCCACCTGGGGTCTTCAGAGCACCTTTACCCAAGAGAAGGCAGAGGGGCTGGTTCAAGGTGAAGCTCAGAAGAACCGATAGTGGAGAAAAAGAAAGAGAGAAAGGAGGAAACTCTCTTGATTCTTTCCCAGGGATGAGCCTGGCTAGAGGCAGGCACAGAGGGCCAGGCCTGCTGTCCACCCTTTACCTCACTGGAAAGACGGAGGCGGGAGGTCTGAGTCTTGTCATCCCAGCTGGAAGGTTCCCACACACGCCAACCAGGGAGAGTGCCGGGCTGCATGCAGCTGTGGTGAACCCTGACAGTGATGACGGGCTCCCTGTGCTGTCCCCACCCCTGACCCCTGCAGATTCTATCTCCCAGGTGAGACACAAGCATAAACACTTTCACAACAAAATATCTCTTACAGAGCAAGATCGCTTGTAAAACGGGTGAGAAGGATTCCCGAAGTAAGATACACCTTCGTCGCTTGTATCAGATGTACTCAACCTCTCTTGCGAACATGGAATTCTCCAGAAGGTGAGTTCCTTTCTAAACCATATTTTAACGCCTTTTTTCCCTTTATTGTTCTGTGGTGCTGTGAATGAGGTCCAGACCCTGTGCGTGCTCGAGGGAGCTACACCCCAGCCCTTGGTGCCTGATTTAAATGTCTTTCCACAGTCAACTTCAGCCTTTTCACATAAGTGTGTCAGAGACTTGCCACTCAGGAGGCCACCAAACGTCCTGGAAGGCCATCAGACAGAGCACGGTTACCATCCCCTCTTACTGAGATGGAGAGCCAGCGTCAGAACGTTAGTAGCCGGGTCGGGTCCTCAGCCAGGGAAGGCCCTCCGGTCCCTGGCCTGCGGCCTGCAGGTCCTGTGTGCCCTGCGTGCACTTTCCCTGCAGCCGTGTGGAGTTGCGGGGTCGGCCTCTCCGTGCCCCCGGCACTGGCAGGGTCACGGTGCCCCTCAGTGCACGGGACCTGGCCCATGGTGGGTCCCTGAGCAGAAGGGCGGGACTTGAACTTGGGTCACCTGGCCCCTCCTGCTCTGGGGGCTGGGGTGTGAAGCAAGTGTGTTGGGGCTGTCGCCTGCCATGGGCGCTGCAGGAGTCCACCCCCAGTGGAGACTGCAGGGAGCTGGGACTGTGTCCTTTCATTAGAGGACGCGGAAGCCAGGCCATCTCAGAGTGAGGTGATCGGAGGGCCCTGTGCTGGCTTGGCAGACTCACTGGGACCTCCTGGCTGCTTCAAGGCCACCTTTTCTGAGATTCTGAACCTGGGGCCTTTCTCCTCCTCAAAGGACTCAAAAGTCCTTCAGATCTGTTAAACACACAGCAAGGGAGATGGGTCCTAAGGGTGGAGGCCAAAGTCTTCAGGAGTCAGAGCCTCGTGAGGAGGAAGAGCCCCTCCCCTTCCCTCTCCAGAAGCCGCTCGCCCACGCTGGGCTGTTTCCCACGAAGCCACTGCACGGATCAGAATGTCCAGCTGAGAGACTCCTGCAGATTCTTGTAGCAAGGAGCCGGGACTGGTCATTTGGAGGGTGGAGGAGGCGTCTCCATCATTTAGGGACCAATTCAGGCTCCGCTATTAGCATTTGAATCAGGCAGCCAAGCAGTTTTGATTGAAAAGAGAAGCCAAGCCTTTGTTGTTGCAATTTAAGGGCTTAAGTAATTTTCTGGCCTCCTTTAATCAGTGGGAAAGGGGGAAATGGAGATGCCCAGGAGAAGTGTGCTCTGGCCTCGGAGGCCCCAGCGGCCCAGGAGCCCTTGATCCCCGGGCAGCTCCTGAACGGCTGTCCTTACACTCAGAATCTCCTCAAGCGTCTCCAGAATATTCTCCTTGTATGGATTAAGCCAGTCCAAATAATCATGGAGACACAGCAGGAGGGGAGGGAAACCGCCAGGGTCACAGGCTTCTATTGCAGTGGCTGAGCCATCACATCACTCCCCCCCTCCACCCACAGAAGGAGCCCAAAGGCAGAGGATCTGTGGCCGGTCCAAGGACAACATCCAGTAACCTTGTCACACAGTGGAGCTTCATAGCGCCCCTTAAGAGCACAGGGGACTACTGGAGGCAGTTCGTGGTATTTAATCGACGGGAAGGAGATGGCCTATTCACATGCATGACTAATAAAAACCGCAAAATCTTCAGTGTAGAACGCCTGAAGCCAAGTGTCCTCAGCCTGCTTGCTCTTTCCTGAAGCTGGCATGACGTTTTCTTACATCGTACACATATAGACATAAAGGGTTCTTAAAAATATAGATGACTATGAAACACCTGTTTGGAAAAACGGTCTTTGCAGAACTTGACCTCTTGGCAGCCATGCCGAGTCTGTCCCAGGCACGGGCCTGGAGCCCCTGGCCTGCCCCATCTGGGCACACCTCTGAGGAACGGTTCCTGTGAGACACCCAGAGGTCCTGGACGCCTCGCGGGGCCTGCATGGTGTCCTCACGTCCACGCTCGGGAGACCCCAGCACCTGCCCACTCAGTCGTGGCCTGCAGGGAACGGAAAACCACGCCTGGCATTCGAGCCGGCTTCCAGAGGCTTCCACGCTGGCCGGGTCACGTGCGTCTGCTCTATCAGCTCAACCACCTGCAGGCCCCTCGCCGGGCCCCTGCAGCCAGGGGCCACCTGCCTCTCAGGCTGGCTTCGACTCTCTCCCTGGATTCCTCTTCCTCTTTGGGGCCACCCTGGCTTCCTCGGCGGCCGCCCCTGCAGATGGCCTTCTCTCCGCCCACCCCTGTGTGGGGCAGGGGCTTTGGGCACCTCCCCTGAGGACGTCCCCAGCTGTTTGGGATCCTACTCTGTCCTAATTGCTGCGTCTTCCCCACAGGCTTGGCTGCTTTTCCAGGGAAGGCAATTCACCCCGCAGCTGTTCCCAGGGGCTGATAAAAGACCCTGTGTTTGCTCCTGCCTTGGTGTTTGCGGTGGCGTGTGTGGAGACAAATGGCCACTGTCTTGTCCAGCTTGGGAGGAATCCACCCTGACCCTCCACCTTTGCCCTGGCGACCCCGGGAGCCGCCCAGGGTGACCGCTGAGCCCTGCATGGCGGTGGGAGGCTCACACTGTGCCTCTGGCCTCTCCAGGGGAGGCCACGCTGAAGAGGGAGATGTCCGGGCAGGCCTTGCCCACAGTCCCACCTGGCACCGCAGGCGGCGCGTTCACTGGCTCTACAGCCCAGCGCGGACGCCAGGAGTCTGCACTGTGACTGGGACAGGTCAAGGGTGATCCAAGGTCCCCTGGACTCTCAGGCTAGCTGAGGCCTGAAGGGAATTCCCTGCCAGACACTGTCTCATGGCCTCTGTCCCCAGGTGAGGGGCACCATGCTCCAAACGTATCATACTGCGCTCCAGCCCTGGGATGTCCCCCTCTGCTGAGCCAGCGTCCCCAGGTGTGCCTGTGTCACCCCTAGTGTGTGCGAGCCCTGAGCAACCTTGCACACTGCAGCCGTACCCACGGACTCGGAGCTGCTCAGTGGCACGCTCGTGAGCACCGCAGCCAGCGGCGGGGAGGGTGTCCCCGAGCCGGCCGCGGCAGTGTGTGCTCCCGGCCCCACACGCCCAGGGCCTGGGCCCATTTTTATGCCAGGTTTATTTTTAATAGTAGGTCAGAAAAGGGGACCTCGTGTGGCTCCAGCAGTGGGGGGACTTGCGAGGCTCGGCAGAGCCACACATGCACTGAGGTGGGGCCTCCTCCGGGGCCAGTGCTGGCCCAGGCTCGCAGCGGGAGGACTTGCAAGGGCGGCCTGTGTGTGGTCAAGGGGTGCCGGGCCTCACGGCTTCCCCTGTGTTTGCTTTTCTCTGTTTGGTGCCACCTGAGCAGGCTGATGGAGAGAGACGGCCGCTTTGCAGAGGAGCACGCCCAGCGCGGAGCTGGAGGTCTGGTCAGTGTCCTGTGGGTCTAGTGGCAGCACAAGTGACACACTGTCCTGCTTGAGACGGAGACCTGGGGAGCCTGGGGCAGCTGGCATTCTGGTGGGTGTAGAAACCGTCCCCAGGCAGCAGCTGCCACGGAGGCAGGGATGAAGCTCCATTGGCCCCGAGTTGTGGTGTAGCGCGGGATCTCCGCAGCGGTGACCAGGGGACAGGAGGCCAGTCTGGGTTGTAATGAAACAAAAATCTGCTGCCGAATCCAACTTAAAAACAGAACAAAACCCAAAGTCCCACCTTCCTCTGGCCTCGGTGGCCACCCTCAGTTGCCACCCCATGGCAAGCAGCCAGGAGGCAGTGTCACTCAGCAACGAGACACCACTTCATTAGAGTAGCACTACTAGATGACGGGAAGCTTAAATAGGACTAAGTAGTACACGTCCTAGTGAGCATCGCTTGCCCTACTTTCCCAAACTTGTTTCTACACATTGTTCGTCATATTACGAATCCAATGAAAGTAACAGCAACACAGTGAAAGTGTTCTTGCTTCTGAAGCTGGATTTCATGGTCCCGGATGAACACACTGAGCAGGGAGAAGTCCAGCCGGGGGAGATGAGGACAGGGGACCCACCGCCCATCGGGCGTCAACCTAGAGCGTGGCCTTCCCTTCACTTCCTGAAGTGCCAGAGCCCAGAGAGTGCACAGAGAGAAGCCCACCGGAAAACAGGAGGACGCCAGGTGGCCCTGTGTGGCACGTAAGTGGCAAGACAAACAAACAAAACCCAGAAATGAGAAATGTTCGCAAACACACAAAAAACTAATAAGCAACCCATGTTGTGGTGATGGTTTGTGGTGGAGGTGATGGAGTGTGAAGGAGATGATGGAGTGTGTGGTAGAGATGATGGAGTTGGTGGAGCAGGCGATGGAGTGTGTGGTGGAGGTGATAGAGTGTGTGGAGGAGGTGAGGGAGTGTGTGGAGGAAGTGATGGAGTTCGTGGTAGAGATGATGGAGTATGTGGTGGAGGTGATAGTGTGTGGTAGAGATGATGGAGTTTGTGGTGGAGGTGATGGAGTCTGTGGAAGAGGTGATGGAGTGTGTAGAGGAAGTGATGGAGTTTGTGGTAGAGATGATGGAGTTTGTGGAGTGATGGTGTTTGTGGAGGAGGTGATGGAGTATGTGGTGGAGGTGATGGAGTTTGTGGAGGAGATGATGGAGTGTGTGGAGGAGGTGATTGCGTGTGTGGTGGAGGTGATGGAGTTTGTGGTAGAGGTGATGGAGTGTGTGGAGGAGGTGATGGAGTTTGGTAGAGGTGATGGAGTTTGTGGTGGAGGTGATGGAGTGTGTGGAGGAGGTGATGGAGTTTGTGGTAGAGGTGATGGAGTATGTGGAGGAGGTGATGGAGTGTGTGGAGGAGGTGATGGAGTGTGTGGTGGAGGTGATGGAGTGTGTGGAGGAGGTGATGGAGTGTGTGGAGGAGGTGATGGAGTGTGTGGAGGAGGTGATGGAGTGTGTGGTGGAGGTGATGGAGGTTGTGGTGGAGGTGATGGAGTTTGTGGTGGAGGTGATGGAGTGTGTGTGGAGGAGGTGATGGAGTGTGTGGAGGAGGTGATGGAGTGTGTGGTGGAGGTGATGAAGTGTGTGGAGGAGGTGATGAAGTGTGTGGAGGAGGTGATGGAGTGTGTGGTGGAGGTGATGGAGTATGTGGAGGAGGTGATGGAGTGTGTGGTGGAGATGATGGAGTGTGTGGTGGAGGTGATGGAGTGTGTGGAGGAGGTGATGGAGTGTGTGGTGGAGGTGATGGAGTGTGTGGAGGAGGTGATGGAGTGTGTGGAGGAAGTGATGGAGTTCGTGGTAGAGATGATGGAGTATGTGGTGGAGGTGATAGTGTGTGGTAGAGATGATGGAGTTTGTGGTGGAGGTGATGGAGTCTGTGGAAGAGGTGATGGAGTGTGTGAAGGAAGTGATGGAGTTTGTGGTAGAGATGATGGAGTTTGTGGAGTGATGGTGTTTGTGGAGGAGGTGATGGAGTATGTGGTGGAGGTGATGGAGTTTGTGGAGGAGATGATGGAGTGTGTGGAGGAGGTGATTGCGTGTGTGGTGGAGGTGATGGAGTTTGTGGTAGAGGTGATGGAGTGTGTGGAGGAGGTGATGGAGTGTGTGGAGGAGGTGATGGAGTGTGTGGTGGAGGTGATGGAGTGTGTGGAGGAGGTGATGGAGTGTGTGGTGGAGGTGATGGAGTGTGTGGTGGAGGTGATGGAGTGTGTGGTGGAGTGATGGAGTGTGTGGAGGAGGTGATGGAGTGTGTGGTGGAGGTGATGGAGTGTGTGGAGGAGGTGATGGAGTGTGTGGAGGAAGTGATGGAGTTCGTGGTAGAGATGATGGAGTATGTGGTGGAGGTGATAGTGTGTGGTAGAGATGATGGAGTTTGTGGTGGAGGTGATGGAGTCTGTGGAAGAGGTGATGGAGTGTGTGAAGGAAGTGATGGAGTTTGTGGTAGAGATGATGGAGTTTGTGGAGTGATGGTGTTTGTGGAGGAGGTGATGGAGTATGTGGTGGAGGTGATGGAGTTTGTGGAGGAGATGATGGAGTGTGTGGAGGAGGTGATTGCGTGTGTGGTGGAGGTGATGGAGTGTGTGGTGGAGGTGATGGAGTGTGTGGTGGAGGTGATGGAGTGTGTGGAGGAGGTGATGGAGTGTGTGGTGGAGGTGATGGAGTGTGTGGTGGAGGTGATGGAGTGTGTGGAGGAGGTGATGGAGTTTGTGGTGGAGGTGATGGAGTGTGAAGGAGATGATGGAGTGTGTGGTAGAGATGATGGAGTGTGTGGAGGAGGTGATGGAGTGTGTGGTGGAGGTGATGGAGTGTGTGTGGAGGTGATGGAGTGTGTGGAGGAGGTGATGGGAGTTTGTGGTGGAGGTGATGGAGTGTGAAGGAGATGATGGAGTGTGTGGTAGAGATGATGGAGTGTGTGGTGGAGTTGATGGATGTGTGGTAGACGTGATGGAGTGTGTGGTGGAGGTGATGGAGTGTGTGGAGGAGGTGATGGAGTGTGTGTGGAGGAGGTGATGGAGTGTGTGGGTGGAGGTGATGGAGTTTGTGGTGGAGGTGATGGAGTGTGTGGAGGAGGTGATGAAGTTTGTGGTGGAGGTGATGGAGTTTGTGGTGGAGGTGATGGAGTGTGTGTGGAGGTGATGGAGTGTGTGGAGGAGGTGATGGAGTGTGTGGTGGAGGTGATGGAGTGTGTGGTGGAGGTGATGGAGTGTTGTGGAGGAGGTGATGGAGGTGTGTGGAGGAGGTGATGGAGTATGTGGTGGAGGTGATGGAGTGTGTGGAGGAGGTGAGATGGAGTATGTGGTGGAGGTGATGGAGTGTGTGGTGGAGGTGATGGAGTGTGTGGAGGAGGTGATGGAGTGTGTGGAGGAGGTGATGGAGTTGGTGGTGGAGGTGATGGAGGGTGAAGGAGATGATGGAGTGTGTGGTAGAGATGATGGAGTGTGTGGTGGAGGTGATGGAGTGTGTGGTGGAGGTGATGGAGTGTGTGGAGGAGGTGATGGGAGTGTGTGGAGGAGGTGATGGAGGTTGTGGTGGAGGTGATGGAGTGTGTGGAGGAGGTGATGTAGTGTGTGGTGGAGGTGATGGAGTGTGTGGTGGAGGTGATGGAGTGTGTGGAGGAGGTGATGGAGTGTGCGTGAATGTGATGGAGTGTGCGGTGGAGGTGATGGAGTGTGTGGTGGAGGTGATGGAGTGTGTGCAGGAGGTGATGGAGTTGGTGGTAGAGATGATGGAGTGTGAAGGAGATGATGGAGTGTGTGGTAGAGATGAAGGAGTTGGTGGTGGAGGTGATGGAGTATGTGGAGGAGGTGATGGAGTTTGTGATAGAGGTGATGGAGTGTGAAGGAGATGATGGAGTGTGTGGTAGAGATGATGGAGTGTGTGGTGGAGGTGGTGGAGTGTGTGGAGGAGGTGATGGAGTTTGTGGTAGAGATGTGGAGTTTGTGGAGTGATGGATTGTGTGTGGTGGAGGTGATGGAGTGTGTGGAGGAGGTGATGGAGTGTGTGGTGGAGGTGATGGAGTGTGTGGAGGAGGTGATGGAGTGTGTGGTGAGGTGATGGAGTGTGTGGAGGAGGTGATGGAGTGTGTGGAGGAAGTGATGGAGTTCGTGGTAGAGATGATGGAGTATGTGGTGGAGGTGATAGTGTGTGAGTAGAGATGATGCAGTTTGTGGTGGAGGTGATGGAGTCTGTGGAAGAGGTGATTGAAGGAAGTGAATGGTGTTTGTGATAGAGATGATGGAGTTTGTGGAGTGATGGTGTTTGTGGAGGAGGTGATGGAGTTATGTGGTGGAGGTGATGGAGTTTGTGGAGGAGATGATGGAGTGTTGTGGAGGAGGTGATGGCGTGTTTGTGGTGGAGGTGATGGAGTTTGTGGTAGAGGTGATGGAGTGTGTGGAGGAGGTGATGGAGTGTGTGGTGGAGGTGATGGAGTGTGTGGAGGACGTGATGGAGTTTGTGATAGAGGTGGGAGGGTGGGATGGATGGGAAGGGAGATGATGGAGTGTGTGGTAGAGATGATGGAGTGTGTGTTGTGGAGGTGATGGAGTGTGTGGTCGAGGTGATGGAGTGTGTGGAGGAGGTGATGGAGTGTGTGGTAGAGGTGATGGAGTGTGCGGTGGATGTGATGGAGTGTGCGGTGGAGGTGATGGAGTGTGCGGTGTGAGGTGAAGGAGTGTGTGGTGGAGGTGATGAGGTGTGTGTGGAGGAGGTGATGGAGTGTGCGGGTGCGGTGGATGTGATGGAGTGTGTGGTGGAGGTGATGGAGTGTGTGGAGGAGGTGATGGAATTGGTGGTAGAGATGATGGAGTGTGAAGGAGATGATGGAGTGGAGTGTGGGTAGAGATGATGGAGTTGTGTGGTGGAGGTGATGGAGTGTGTGGAGGAGGGGTGATGGAGTTTGTGAGTGATGGAGTGTGATGGAGATGTGGAGTGTGATTAGAGATGATGGAGTGTGTGAGTGGAGGGTGATGGAGTGTGTGGAGGAGGTGATGGAGTGAGGTGATGAGGTAGGGTGTGGTAGAGATGGAGTTTGTGGAGTGGAGTGTGTGTGGAGGTGATGGAGTGTGGTGGAGGAGGTGATGGAGTGTGTGGTGGAGGTGATGGAGTGTGTGGTGGAGGTGATGGAGTGTGTGGTGGAGGTGATGGAGTGTGTGGTGGAGTGATGTTTGATGTGGAGGAGGTGATGGAGTGTGGCGGTGGAGATTAGGAGATGGAGTGTGCAGTGAGGTGATGGAGTGTGTGGAGGAGTGATGGAGTGTGTGGAGGAGGTGATGGAGGTTGTGGTGTGGAGGAGGTGATGGAGTTGTGTGGTGGAGGTGATGATGGAGTTGTGGTGTGGAGGTGATGGAGTGTGTGGAAGGGGTGTTGGATGGAGTGTGATGGAGGTAGGTGGTTGATGTGTGTGGAGGAGGTGATGGAGTGTGTGGAGGAGGATGGAGTGTGCGTGTGGAGGTGGTGATGGAGTGTGTGGTGGAGGTGATGGAGTGTGTGGAGGAGGTGATGGAGTGTGTGGTGGAGGTGATGGAGTGTGTGGTGGAGGTGATGGAGTGTTGTGGAGGAGGTGATGGAGTGTGTGGTGGAGGTGATGGAGTGTGTGAAGGAGGTGATGGAGTGTGTGGAGGTGATGGAGTGTGGTGGAGGTGATGGAGTGTGTGGTGGAGGTGATGGAGTGTGTGGTGGAGGTGATGGAGTGTGTGGAGGAGGTGATGGAGTGTGTGGTGGAGGTGATGGAGTGTGTGGAGGAGGTGATGGAGTGTGTGGTGGAGGTGATGGAGTGTGTGGAGGAGGTGATGGAGTGTGTGGAGGAGGTGTGATGGAGTGTGTGGTGGAGGTGATGGAGTGTGTGGTGGAGGTGATGGAGTGTGTGGAGGAGGTGATGGAGTGTGTGGTGGAGGGTGATGGAGTTTGTGGTGGAGGTGATGGAGTGTGTGGTGGAGGTGATGGAGTGTGTGGAGGAGGTGATGGAGTGTGTGGTGGAGGTGATGGAGTGTGTGTGGTGGAGGTGATGGAGTGTGTGGTGGAGGTGATGGAGTGTGTGGTGGAGGTGATGGAGTGTGTGTAGGAGGTGATGGAGTGGTGGTGGAGGTGATGGAGTGTGTGGAGGAGGTGATGGAGTGTGTGTGGAGGAGGTGATGGAGTTGGTGGTGGAGGTGATGGAGTGTGTGGAGGAGGTGATGGAGTGTGTGGAGGAGGTGATGGAGTGTGTGGTGGAGGTGATGGAGTGTGTGGAGGAGGTGATGGAGTGGTGGTGGAGGTGATGGAGTGTGTGGAGGAGGTGATGGAGTGTGTGGAGGAGGTGATGGAGTGTGTGGTGGAGGGATGGAGTGTGTGGTGGAGGTGATGGAGTGTGTGGTGGAGGTGATGGAGTGTGTGGTGGAGGTGATGGAGTGTGTGGAGGAGGTGATGGAGTGTGTGGAGGAGGTGATGGAGGTTGTGGTGGAGGTGATGGAGTGTGTGGAGGAGGTGATGGAGTGTGTGGTGGAGGTGATGGAGTGTGTGGTGGAGGTGATGGAGTGTGTGGAGGAGGTGATGGAGTGTGTGGAGGAGGTGATGGAGTTTGTGGTGGAGGTGATGGAGTGTGTGGAGGAGGTGATGGAGTGTGTGGAGAGATGATGGAGTTGTGGTGGAGGTGATGGAGTGTGGAGGAGGTGATGGAGTGTGTGGTGTGGAGGTGATGGAGTGTGTGGAGGAGGTGATGGAGTGTGTGGTGGAGGTGATGGAGTGTGTGGAGGAGGTGATGGAGTGTGTGTGAGGAGGTGATGGAGTGTGTGGTGGAGGTGATGGAGTGTGTGGTGGAGGTGATGGAGTTTGTGGAGGAGGTGATGGAGTGTGTGGAGGAGGTGATGGAGTGTGTGTGGAGGTGTGGTGGAGGGATGTGGTGATGGAGGAGGTTGTGGTGGAGGTGATGGAGTTTGTGGTGAGAGGTGATGGAGTGTGTGGAGGAGGTGATGGAGTGTGTGGAGGAGGTGATGGAGTGTGTGGAGGAGGTGATGGAGTGTGTGGTGGAGGTGATGGAGTGTGTGGAGGAGATGATGGAGTGTGTGGTGGAGGTGATGGAGTTGGTGGTGGAGGTGATGGAGTGTGTGGTAGAGTGATGGAGTGTGTGGTGGAGGTGATGGAGTGTGTGGAGGAGGTGATGGAGTGTGGTGGAGAGGTGATGGAGTGTGTGGTGGAGGTGATGGAGTTTGTGGAGGAGGTGATGGAGTGTGTGGAGGAGGTGTGATGGAGTTTGTGGTGGAGGTGATGGAGTTTGGTGGTGGAGGTGATGGAGTGTGTGGTGGAGGTGTGATGGAGTGTGTGGAGGAGGTGATGGAGTGTGTGGTTGGAGGTGATGGAGTGTGTGGAGGAGGTGATGGAGGTTGTGGTGGAGGTGATGGAGTGTGTGGAGGAGGTGATGGAGTTTGTGATAGGAGGTGATGGAGTGTGAAGGTGAGGTGATGGGTGTGTGGTAGAGAGGTGATGGAGTGTGTGGGTGGAGGTGATGGAGTGTGTGGAGGAGGTGATGGAGTGTGTGGAGGAGGTGATGGAGTGTGTGGAGGAGGTGATGGAGTGTGTGGTGGAGGTGATGGAGTGTGTGGAGGAGGTGATGGAGTGTGTGGAGGAGGTGATGGAGTGTGTGGAGGTGATGGAGTGTGTGGAGGAGGTGATGGAGTGTGTGGAGGAGTGATGGAGTGTGTGGTGGAGGTGATGGAGTGTGTGGAGGAGCTGATGGAGTGTGTGGTGGAGGTGATGGAGTGTGTGGAGGAGGTGATGGGAGTGTGTGGTGGAGGTGATGGAGTGTGTGGTGGAGGTGATGGAGTGTGTGGAGGAGGTGATGGAGTGTGTGGTGGAGGTGATGGAGTGTGTGGTGGAGGTGATGGAGTGTGTGGTGGAGGTGATGGAGTGTGTGGAGGAGGTGATGGAGTGTGTGGTGGAGGTGATGGAGTGTGTGGAGGAGGTGATGGAGTTGTGGTGGAGGTGATGGAGTGTGTGGAGGAGGTGATGGAGTTTGTGGATAGAGGTGATGGAGTGTGTGGAGGAGGTGATGGAGTGTGTGGTAGGAGGTGATGGAGTGTGTGGTGGAGGTGATGGAGTGTGTGGAGGAGGTGATGGAGTGTGTGGAGGAGGTGATGGAGTGTGTGGTGGAGGTGATGGAGTGTGTGGTGGAGATGATGGAGTGTGTGGTGGAGGTGATGGAGTGTGTGGAGGAGGTGATGGAGTGTGTGGAGGAGGTGATGGAGTGTGTGGTAGAGATGATGGAGTGTGTGGAGGAGGTGATGGAGTGTGTGGTGGAGGTGATGGAGTGTGTGGAGGAGGTGATGGAGTGTGTGGAGGAGGTGATGGAGTGTGTGGAGGAGGTGATGGAGTGTGTGGAGGAGGTGATGGAGTTTGTGGTGGAGGTGATGGAGTGTGTGGTGGAGGTGATGGAGTGTTGTGATAGAGGTGGAGGTGTGAAGGAGATGATGGAGTGTGTGGTAGAGATGATGGAGTGTGTGGTGGAGGTGATGGAGTGTGTGGAGGAGGTGATGGAGTGTGTGGAGGAGGTGATGGAGTGTGTGGAGGAGGTGATGGAGTGTGTGTGTGGGTGTGGAGGTGATGGAGTGTGTGGAGGAGGTGATGGAGTGTGTGGTGGAGGTGATGGAGTGTGTGGAGGAGGTGATGGAGTGTGTGGTGGAGGTGATGGAGTGTGTGGAGGAGGTGATGGAGTGTGTGGTGGAGGTGATGGAGTGTGTGGTGGAGGTGATGATGGAGTGTGTGTGGAGGTGATGGAGTGTGTGGAGGGAGGTGATGGAGTGTGTGGAGGAGGTGATGGAGTTTGTGGTGGAGGTGATGGAGTGTGTGGAGGAGGTGATGGAGTGTGTGGAGGAGGTGATGGAGTGTGTGGAGGAGGGTGAGAAGAATCCAGAACTGAGCACCCGGGTCCCTGATGTTCTGGGCAGGGTCCTGCTGCAGTCTCAGCCAGCCCCGACACCTTTCTCCAGGAGTTCCCAAGTGTCCCTCGAGTGGGTGGCGTGGGCCTGTGCTCCCTCCAGCCTCCACTCCCAGCCTCTGCTCTTCCTCCCCGAGTCCCCATGGAGGCGGACAGTCTCCTGCCCTGGGCCACTGCCTGCTCTTGTAAGGCACCTGAGAGGACAGCCGGCGGCTACCACGGTGTCTCCGGCCTCCAGGGCAGTGACCAGCACAATGCAGAGTCCGTCATTGTTTCCAGAATGGAGGAAGGGACGGGCTGCTGTCCAGGTTTTCTCCCCGCCAGGCCCCGTGGTGGCCCCGGTGGTGCAGGCTGACACAGCTGGGCCCGTCCTGCTCCCCTCGTTCCCCTGGGCCTCAGCCAGCTTGGCCTTGGCTTCCCTGGTACTCAGTGGTTGCCCTGACTCTGCCGCGTTGTTGGGAGCCACGTGACCACGCCTCAGCTCTTGGATGTGGAGTTCCGTCCGCTCGGGCAGCAGTGCTTTCTCACGTCCAGTGCGCTCCAGGCCCACTGCTCGTGCTCCTGGCCAACGACCTTGCAAGGAGGGGGAAGCTCCGGGCTGTTGGGGAGCCGGAGCTGCGTCCTGATGGTGACGGGCTTGACACCGCCTCTGCGCATTCTGTATCAACCCCGTCCCTAGGAGCTATGGAGCGTCAGACTCGGTCTGCTCAGGTAGTGGGTGATAAAAACGTGCAGGAGCTCTGTCACCTGGTCACCCTGCCTCCAGCCAGGGGGAAAGCCTTTGCAGCCTGGCCCCAAGGCTGGGCATTTGCAGGACAGGTGCCCTTAGCGGTCGCCCAGTTTGAGGAGGCTTGGTGACGCCTCCAATCGGGACCTGAGCGTTGAGTCCTCTGTTCCCTTGCTGTCTTACTGACATTGCTTTTCTTCTTGGAGTCCTTTCCCAATTGATGAAATGGAGAGAGCTAATGCTCCTGTCCAAGTGCCTCGTGTCTTACATGTGTGGTCACGGAGACGAAGCCTGACGCCAGGCAGGCCATTTTCAGGGAGCCCCGTGTGTGGCCAAGGCCCTGCGCCCAGATGTGGCCATACTGGCTCCTCTCTGTGGCAGGCAAGTGTGACATCTGCCCTCAGCAGTGGCATGAATGCCATCCTTCTGGGCACCCTGTAGCCCATGGCTCAGGACAGCACAAGGTCATTGGCTCCCTGGTCCAGGGATTGTCCTTCGTCCCCGTCTCCAGCACAGCCCTGTGTGCTTCCCACTTGAGATGTTTTCAGACACAAGCTTCAAGCCAACTTACAGAGCAGGTGGGAATTCACTGGTCACTACTTGGGATTTTCCCTTTTTCCCCATTTTTTTTTTAATTGGTGCTTTGCAGGTGTACATCGGGGTGTGATCTGTTGTACACAGTCATGCGTGCACACAATAGTACAATATAATTTGGCCAGTGTCATTGGGTTGTGTGGAATTTTCATTGAAGTTCTGGGATAATATGAGTGTTTTCCTACACACACATGCACACTCACGCAGAGACACAGACCAACAGACACACAGAGATGCAGACACACAGATCCCTGTCGAAGGTGATCTGCTTCCATTTCTCTGATGATTAGTTTTGGTGAGGACTAGGGTGTCTTGCAGTCTTTCCCCACCCCACCCCAGTGGCAGAGCAGCAAGGGTTATATTCAAAGCATGAAGTGGACACTGTTACATTTCCCCACTGTCAATTTCTACATTCCTTTTCTATGGAAAAATGGGTGACAACATCTCCAAAGGGCTTTCTGCTGAAAGTAAGGATGAAAGAAAGGATGTTGGGGAAAGTGACCCAAAGTCCTTGTTCTCTGCCAGGCGGGGTGGGAAGAGATGCCGTCTTACTGAGCAGGAATCTGTGGCCCGCAAAACATCCTCCACGGCAGGACTGTTGAGTACAAAATGCTAATCCAAATGTTCTCTGCTTGGTCCCCAAATCCTCAAGAACATCTCCATGATTTCCCCCATGGTCAAGATATCCAATTTGAGCTAAAATAGATTTTGGGCTCAAATAGTCAGGAAAGGAGTGTTGCCGCCTGAAGCGATGGCCGCTTGGAGCAACGAAGCTGCGGGAAGAAGTTCAGAGGCGAACTGGAAACAAACAGCTTTTTATTTTGATAACTTTTCTCTCTGGCTCTAACAACGACTAACAAGCGCCACACACACCACCAAAATGGCGCTGACCCGATCAGCAATCTCGGCCAAGTCCCGCGAGATCCCGGGCCAAGTCCCGTGAGACTACGGAAGGCGACAATGCCCAAATCTCCATGGCCCATAGTCAACCGCAATTTAAGCCATCTCCCCAAACAGGGCTCCTGCAAAGGAGGTCAGGATATCAGTAAATGTGGTGCATACAAATTCACAAGGGAAGCAGGCTTCGGACAGCCACCGAGAGGACCTTGGTCTGCAAGCCCGTAGCAGCCTGCGGTGCTGACCTAAGACTGGCCCTGAAGACACATTGCTCTTGATTATGTACATGTGATTGCCTGGAGAGAGAATTCGTAATTTTTAAATTGGATTCTTATGGAAGTTAATGTCATTGAATGGGGTAGAAAAAGTTCTTATATTTGCAGAAGATATTTATGTGTTGGTATTAACACAATTTTGAGTTTATGCACAGAAAAGCAGTTTACATACCATCTTTCCCTCTTTCCTTAGGCGCAACTTGGCAGAGCACGCGAAGGGTGAGCCTGCGCCCCGTGGGATGACCACAGCACCCCTGGCCCTGGAGCACATGATTCTGACGCACCGCGTTGTGGTTGGCTCCTGTCCTTTCTCTGATGTCGCCCTCCATGAGATCAAAGGACAAATGAGAGTGGGAGAGGGCTGGAGATGCTGCAAGGCTGGGAGGTGTGGTCGGAGCAGGGTCCCAGCAGGGCGAGGTTTCTGAGGACTCCGGGGCTGGGGGAGAGATGGGCCAGCAGCCCAGAGGTGGAAATAGGGAAATTCCTGAGCAATGAACATAGAGCTGAGGGAAGGAATTGGTTCCTAATTCCCTGGTGAGAAAGAGCAAATGGCCAAGAATCAGGGGAGGCAATAGGCAGTATGTCCCTGTGACACCTCGCCTTCTGAGAGTTTATGTGTATGTGTGTATTTTTTTCTTTCATTGTAGGAGGCCAGGACAGGAAGCCGGTACTGGATTAACTATGTGGTTGGAGAATAAAGCTGCCGTATCAGAACTAGATGCAAAGAAGGAAGGAGGAAGAAATGTTGAATTCCCAAAGAAGTAAGGACAAGACAGCTTTCTCTTTCTTTAATCCAAAGTTACGGTAGCATTGGTGGCACCTCAAGTAGATAAGCATGTGCTCACCCAGCCTCAAGCCTGTCTCCTCATGGTGTGATGGTTCCACGGGGAAGCCCAGGCGAACAAGAATCACTAGAAGCAGGCACCAGTGGAACAGACCCACAGCCCAGCCAGGTGATGGAGATGGTCAGACACAGGGAGACAACCAGCCAGTGTGTCCTGTGTCTGACCAGAGCAATATGGCTGAACAAACCTCAGCACCAGTTTTCAAATTATGAGAGAAAGTAAAGTATTTGAAAAGGAGGGCAATAGAGATTGTGAAGTGGAAAATATAATAAATGAAATGATATTCAATGAGTGAGTTGGACAGTAGCTTGGGTGTACCTGAAGATGAACCCCTGAACTAGCCAGGTCAGAAGACGTGACCTCACACAGCACTGGGAGACAGAGGTGGGGTACCCCAGAGGGCCCGGGACACAGGGAACAGAGTAAGAAGTCCAGCAAGTCTAGTCAGTTCCAGAAGCAATAATGGAGAGGAGGGGGAAGAGGCAGGATTTGAAGAGAAAAGAAGAATTTCCTCTGATTTAGGGAACCCAATAATCATGAACAAATTGAGTCAAAAGAACACCACCAAATATGAAGTGAAGATCTTTGAAGGATCTCCAGAAAAAAGACAGGTTACTCACAAAGGAATAATACCCAGAAACACAGATGGCATCTCAATAGGAATAACAGGCAAATTCTTTTGGAGTTATTTTAGCAAGAAGAAAGAGAGGGCTGGGGATGTAGCTTGGTGGTAGAGCTCTTGCCTAGCATGTGTGAGGCCCTGGGTTCCATCCCCAGCACTGCAGAAGAAGAAGAAGAAAAAAATATATATAAATAAGTAATAAGAATCCTAAAACTACAAATATTAAATAAAACTACAAATTTAAAAGCTTTCCACAAATAAAATAAGAAACTCTAGGCCCATGTGTGTTCATCAGAGAATTCTACAAACACTTGAGGAAGAAACAAAGCCACTGTTCATGCATGACTCCTCAGAACATGGGACAAAGCATGTCCCCAGCACTCTGTGTGAAGGCAGCGTGACCTCAATACCAAAGCCAAAGCAGGACGACTGTCACCAGGAGGAAAAATACAGCCACCTCAGGCAGGAACACAGTTGCTGAACTCTAAAAGGGAATATTAACAAATGGAACCCAGTGGTGCCTTGCTCATTCCAGTGACTTCTGCTTACAATAAAAGTAATGGGGAGTTATGACTAGGAGGGAAACTCTTTAATCTGAAGCTGTATACACACACACAAATACGAACATCTACATGAATAAGTACATGATTACACAAACATGTAAAAATGTACCTCACATCTTTCCCATTTCTATTCCATATTGTATGGGAAGTCTGACTCATATAATAGAAAAGAAAAAGATATAAAAGCTATAAAGTCTGTAAAAACAAGATATAAAATTGTCTTTTAAATAGAAAAATCCCAAAGAATCTACAGATTGATTGGTTGAATGATTGAGTTTAGGAAGATTGCTGGAAAAAGGTGAAGACAAAAATTGACTATATTTCTATATACCAGCAAAAATTCAACAACAACAAAAAAAATGCCATTTACAATGGTATCAAAAATAGCAAACATCTAGGGATGATTTTTTTTTTTTTTTTTTTTTTTTTGTGGTACCGGGGATTGAACTCAGGGGCACTCGACCACTGGGTCACATCCCCAGCCCTTTTTTGAATTTTATTTAGAGACAGGGTCTCACTGAGTTGCTAAGTGCCTCGCCATTGCTGAGGCTGGCTTTGAACTCGCGATCCTCCTGCCTCAGCCTCCCAAAGTGCTGGGATTACAGGTGTGCGCCACCGCGCCCGGTTTAGGGATGATTTTAATGAAATTGTGCACCAAGAAAACCATGTAATATTTTTGGGGAAGCATTTTTCAATCTAAATAAATTAACAGACACACCTGTTTGTGGGCTGGAAGACTTGATACTATGATAATTTCAATTTTCTATAAGTTGTAGATTCCATATAATTCCAACTGATATCGACAGTTTTATTTCAATCTAAACACAACAAGTTGATTCTAACACCTATATAGAAATGTAAAGCTTCAAGTTGGTCAAAATATTCTCTCTCAGCCAGGTGCAGTGGCGCACGCCTGTAATCCCAGCACTTGGGAGGCTGAGGCAGGAGGATCGGGAGTTCAAAGCCAGCCTCAGCAATGGCGAGGCACTTAGCAACTCAGTGAGACCCTGTCTCTAATAAAATACAAAAAAGGGCTGGGGATGTGGCACCTGAGTTCAATCCCTGGTATTACTACTACTACTACTAATAAAATATTCTCTCTCTTGAAGACCCTGTGTCAGTTTTGACAATGCTGTGGCAATAGGCTTGCAAGGACACGTGGGAACCTGCTCTCACACATGCCAACACAGAGCACAGAAAGGCCCTCACATGTGTGCATGTGACTTGCAACAGGAGTGGTATGCAGGGCAGTGGGGAGAAGTCACCCTTTCAGCAAGTGACCCTGGGCTGAGCGGACAACACTGGATGGGGAAAAATGACACCAATCAGTTCCAAATCGATCGTAGGTCCCAGTGGCAAAAGTGCACCAGTAGAAGTCCTAAAATATCACATAGGAAGCAACATCAAATAGGGGAGATTTTCACAAATAGGGTACAAAAATCATTTTTCACTATGAAAAATGTTAATAAGGTAGACTACATTAAATTAAAAACCACTTTTTGGGGGGGGTGTCAAAAGACATCCATGAGCTACTTGAAAAGCAAGACAAAGTAGAATAAAATATTTACAACACTTGTACTGCAACAGGCTTGTAGCCAAAATATGTAAAGAACGTCTACAAATAAAGAGCATGAGGCAGACAGCCCGCTAGAGAAAGGCAGGAGACTTGAACAGAAGGTTCAGACATGCTCAGCACGTGGCCAGGGAAGCATCCAAGGTGAGCTCAGCTGCTTTTAGTGATCAGAAGTGACGATTACCATCACAGGGACCGTCTCCACACTGACCAAGACGACTGCTGTGAAGAAAGACACGTGACACCACGGGCCCCTGGATCCAGGCAGTGAGACCCCTTCCCGTGGGCTGGCCTGCTCCCCTCTTTGCCCTCCTCACCGTGCGTTTCAAATGGATCCACCGAACCAGGCGACTTGAGCATCTGAATTTGGCCTGGGCGCTCCTGAGTGTGGGTCTGCAGCAACCCTGCTGGGGGGGCTTGGCGGCAGTCTTTGCCTCCAGGCTCACTACCTGCAGGGCCGTCACCACCCTGCTAGTCAGGGAATGCCAGTTCTCGCAGTGGGGGGGCGAGGGGAGTGTGAGGCACTCGTTTGCTTTATTTATGAATCAGACTTCTTCAATGTCACACGAACACATTCTGAATTGCCAGCGAGCATGTCTCACAGGTAGCACGTGTGACCATCAGCTGAGGAGCAGTGGGCGTGGTGGGAGGAGGAGCTAGGAGCAGGAGGGGGAAGATGCGTGTTGGTGTGAGGTAGACCAGTGGCATGGGTGTGAGCTGGTGAGGGGTCAGTCCATTAAAGACGATTTTAATTTAATTTAATTTTTTAAATTTTTTAATTTTTTTTTTTGGTACCGGGGATTGAACTCAGGGGCACTCGACCACTGGGCCACATCCCCAGCCCTTTTTTGTATTTTAGTAGAGACAGGGTCTCACTGAGTTGCTAAGTGTCTCGCCATTGCTGAGGCTGGCTTTGAACTCATGATCCTCCTGCCTCAGCCTCCCAAGTGCTGGGATGACAGGTGTGTGCCCCCGCGCCCGGCTTTTAATTTTATTTTGACCTGAGCTTAATACACACCATCCACCCTGGATAAAGACGTGGGTGGCAAGAACCCCTGGGCTGCACATTTAGAGTGAATGGGTTAAGGCAAAACCCTTTTGGTTTAAAAAAGGAGAAAATCAAAGGTATTTCTGAACATATAAGTTGCCTCTGATGGCTACACCTTCAGAAAACCATTTACAAGAATCTAATCTCCAAAATTTAAGTACTCTCCACCAAGAAGATGGGGCAAAATTGGCCAAAATGATGGTTTGTTACAACAACATGGGGCCACAGGGCATCTGAGAGGTGAATTCAGCTACAACGTTTAGCAAAAAAAAAAAAAGTATGTGAACTTTGCACCAGAGTCCAAGTCAAAAATTTCACATGGTACAATTTAGATGCTGGAAGAACTTGGATCTGTTGGATAACTACAACATCCTATGATATACACACAAACACACTCTCTACTTTATGAATAAATAATATTAAATGTAAGAGCCTTAATGAGGAGCCGCTAAGATGGCGGCTGACTAAGAGCCAAAGAGGAGACATTTAATTGTTTTTTCCTGACCTTAATGTAATCTACTAAGAATCTTCCTGTGCCCGTGAACACTGTGTGACGCACCTGTAAGTTGAGCTTGTGACACGTGTATACTTGTTAAGGTGAAGAGTATTTAACCAGGTAGGGTTGGAGTTGTGTGGGGGTTGTTGTTGGAGTTGGAGAGAGAAGTCAGAAGAGAAAGCAGAATAAAGAACCTACTCGTTTCCAGTCTGCCTCCGAATTCTTTCCCGTGGTATCGTTGCTGCAGGCGGCAACAATTAAAGGTATTTTATCTTCATTCAGAACTTTAGAACTGATCTTGGCTAGGTGAGGCTCTGGCCTCTTCTCAATAGATTTTCAGGACCAAAGGCAGGCCCTAGCTCTGAGCTGGCACTGCCCACAAGTCTGGAGGGGACAGGAAATCATGCCCATTGCTTGTCCTCAGCTGAACAGGATGGGCAGTCCTCACTGCCCTCTGCTCCACGGGGCTTGTGGAGAGATTCTGTGGCAACTCCAGCAGGCTCTAGGAAAACTGCTGTCATGACGTTGGGGGAGCAATTGTATAAATAGTGAAGAAGGTGCAGCGTCAAGTCACGTCAAGAACAGAAACTGTACTTCAGTAACGTCACGTTTCTGTGGACTGAGTTGTAAGAACTCTTGGGAAAATTAGTAAGTGAGTTCTGGGGAAGGAAAGAAGGAAAGGAAGGAAGGAAGAGTTACTACTTTTCTTCCTCCTATCTGGCTAGAGAAAGAACTCAAGAAAAAGAAGTGGCCTAAGTAAATTACAATCCTTTAGCAATGTTTCCAACTTCCAGATAAATATATGTACACATCATAGTCTCTAGAAGGAAGAAAAACATTGCAAACTTGTTCATACAGATTATGTATCCCTTATCCAAAATGCTTACCACAGGAAGTGTTTCAGATTTCAGTTTTTTGGATTTTGGAATATTTACATAGACTTTACCAGTGAAGTACTTGTAATCTGAAAATCAGAAATCCTAAATGCTTCCAAATCAAACTTTTTGAGTATTGGTGCTTAAAAGTTTCAGATTTTGGAGCCTTTGGTTGGGATTTGGATCCTCAGATCAGGGATGCTCAGCCTGTAGGAAAAGAACAGTGGTAGGGCAGTGGCATATGCAGAATGTTCTAGGTTGGGTCTGGTCCTTGAGCCAAAGGTCATGGTGGACAGCAGGATGGCCAGCACACGTTCCCTGACCTTCTAACACTTGCCGTAGTGAAGAGGAAGACTTTGCTCAATGTGGGATACTGACGATCTCAGTCTTCGGTGAGGCTGGTCATGGAATGCTTGTTTTTTATCCCCAAAATGACTGTGGTTCTGAGCTGGGCCATGGACCCACTCATTTTGGGAGACTCCTTCCTCTCCTGATGTGTAACCCAAAGCAGCACTGACTCAGAGCTGCATCTTATTATCCTCCACAACCCATGTCTGCATACATGCATAGATAGATAGATACATAGATAGATACATAGATAGATAGATGATAGATAGATACATAGATAGATAGATGATAGATAGATACATAGATAGATGATAGATAGATACATAGATAGATAGATGATAGATAGATACATAGATAGATAGATGATAGATAGATACATAGATAGATAGATGATAGATAGATACATAGATAGATAGATAGATAGATGATAGATAGATACATAGATAGATAGATAGATAGATAGATACATAGATAGATAGATACATAGATAGATAGATGATAGATAGATACATAGATAGATAGATACATAGATAGATAGATGATAGATAGATACATAGATAGATAGATGATAGATATAGATAGATGATAGATAGATACATAGATAGATAGATACATAGATAGATAGATACATAGATAGATAGATGATAGATAGATACATAGATAGATAGATAGATAGATGATAGATAGATAGATACATAGATAGATAGATATAGATAGATACATAGATAGATAGATATAGATGATAGATAGATGATAGATGATACATAGATAGATAGATACATAGATAGATAGATAGATAGATACATAGATAGATGATAGATAGATACATAGATAGATAGATAGATAGATACATAGATAGATGATAGATGATAGATAGATGATAGATGATACATACATACATACATATATAGATGATAGATGGATGGATGGATAGATAGATAGATATTAGGGCTGTATATATCAAAGGACTTTCCACTGGAGGCCAGCATTCGCCTGGTGGCCAGTCAACTAACCACCTGAAGTGCACATTATTTCCTGATGTAAAATTTGCAAACTTCCCACATCTTTCAGTTGTAACTAGGTTTTAAAATTGTAATTTTATTTTCCCTCAGATGCCAGGCCACACTGCGCCACACCTCACATGTGTGCTGTCCTTGGCTTCTGCAACCCCCCAAGGCTTGCCCGGGGTGCCCACTTCTCCACGCCTCTGTCCCAGGACCATGCAGCTGTAGAGGTGACAGCATTTGTTTTTCAAGCCACCTCTGGAGTGGAGGCTGCTTCATGGTCAGAGGATGCGCTTGCCAGGGGCCAGCCACGGCGGTGGGGTGGCCTTTGTCTGGAGTGGCTGCGGCCACCAGCTGACTTGGAGCTCCAGTCCCACGGCCACCGTGGCACCCTGGGCCTGCTGCTCACCTTTCTGGTCTGCGGTTTGCTTCACGATGGGCGTTTTAAACCCAGGGTGATGCCAACACGGCTGCGCAGGGCTCTCTGGAGACAGGTTGGGACCAGGTACGTGGCCTCCTCTCCAGTGGCCGCAGCTGCTGTTACAGCCAGCCTCTCGGAGCTCAGGGCAGGTCATTCAGGGGGGACTTAGGTTACCCCCACATTTCAGAAGGAGTGAACCAGATCCTCTCCCCACCCCCAGGCCCCACCCCGTTTCCTTTCACACTGTGTGAGTGGGTGGACGGGGGGGGGGGGGGGGGGATACATCTGTCTCTACTTCCTGCATACTTACCTTAAGCTGGTGGCAATCCGGTTGGGTTTTAGTTAGCACAACGCAGAGAGCACATTGCCACTGCACCTGAGCTTCTGCTGCCTTGGACAGGGGGCAGTTCGCCCCACAGCTGTCCGTCTCAACACGATGTGCGCCTAATAGTGAGCTCGGGTGCTTCCGGGGGGGTTCTGAGGGGCCGAGCCCTGGGAGCCGTGACGTGGCTGCAGAAGGGGCTCAGGGCAGCCCGTCCCTGGGGAGCCGCGGTCCCGCTGTTCTTACAGGTGGGCCACGTCCTCGAACCCCTTCCTTCCCCTGGCGGCAGCCCCTCCTGCCTCTGCCTTCACATCCCCCAACCACAGCCATCTGCCGCCTGCTACTCAGCCCCCGCCACTGTCCCTCCCCAGGGTGCTGAGAGCCCTCTCTGCGGCTCCAGCTCCTTCCTGCTGTCCCTGTCCACAGCGCTCCTGGGAGTCTCTGCAGGGCCCTGGAAAAGCAGGCCTTTCCCTGCTGGCTGCTCCCCTCCCACCTTCCCTGCAAACCCCGCCCGCCCCTCCCCCACGGCCCTTCCCGGGTCTCCAGGTGAAATCTGCCAGGTCCGCCTCCAGACCAGCCTTGCCCTGCTTTGTTGCCCAGGCCATTGTGTCTTGAGAGTCTCCACTGTCATTGAAATGAGGCGCTGTCTCTCAGTCTGTGGTGCTCATTCTGTTCCTTCTTATCTGCCTTCTTTAGATACCCAGGTTCCCTGCGGGTCCTCCATCCCCTGCTGTTCCTGAGTATCCTGTGGTTCCTCAACCGAGAGGAGGCCCCTGCAGGAACTGGAAGTTCCGAGGCCCCAGGGTCCCCAAGCCGGCCCCACCCAGACCTCACTTACTCTGCCTCCTCTGCTCCTCTGGGGGAACGCCAGTTCTGGGCTGGAGCTCAGACCCCCTGTACCAGCCCTTTCCACAGCCAGGGTCACAGTCGGCTGTGATTTTAGACACAGCACCTGCCTGTCCTGCTAGTCAGGGATGATGGAAGTTAAAGCTGGCCTAGCAGGAACCTGTCCACGTGCGCTTCACCTGCGTGCATCCCACAGGCCTTCCACTGGGGGGGGGGGGGACAGACCAGGGGCTTCGTGTTTAATCAGCACCTAAGCAGGAGTTTGCAAAATAAGTTGTAGAGAGAGAGAGAGAAGATGTCTATGTAACACAGACACCATGACACTCGCGGGCGTGTGTGCACACACATGTGCATGTGCAACTAAATGGCTGAGCGGAGCCCCCGTCGTGATTTCTGGAGTTTAAGGCCTTCCACGGTGTCCCCTCCCTCACCACCTCTGCTTATTTCTATTCACCCTCAAGATCTCCAAACACAATTTCTGGGCTGGGGATACAGCTCAGTTGGTAGAGTGCTTGCCTAGCGCGCAGAAGGCCCTGGGTAAAGTCCCCAGCACCACAAACAACAAAACAATGAACACACACACACACACACACACACACACACACACACACACAATTTCCCCAGGGAGCCCTCCTTTCCTCTCTTCCAGGAAACTGACTTCCACAAAGTTCGCTCTGGGCTGTGCGGGGCCAGCAACTGCGCGGCACCAACGTTCAGTCCCACACTCTGGGTTGGAACTCTCCACGCCACGCGTCCAGGCAGCTCCTCTTTAGACGCCCACGCCACCTGCGTCAGCCCCACCGGGAGCCCCGAGGAGGGATCCCGACTTCCTCCACGAGGAGCCAGCCGTGGAGGGGCTTCCATCCTGGTGAGAGCCCACCCAGGCAGGTCCTGGGGAAGAGAAGAGTCAGGGAGGCTCCCCAAGGGACTGGAGGCAAAGGTGGAGGACGGGATTCCAGAGGCTGAGGGCAGGGGACACCACCTGGGAAGTCAGCCACCCTGTAAGAACAGAAATGCCCAGGAGCACAAAGACTATGGAATCCACAAAGAGGGATGCAGAGGAAATCAGGATTGCCAGAAACCTGAAGCGGCAGAGAAATAAAATTTGCATGGGCAGCAGTAAAACCCCAAAGTGACATTGAGGCGAATTGACAGAGTGGTGTGGAAGAAAACTTCACAGGCCACTTAATTATGCAGAAAGACCCCAGAGATGAAAAGACCCGGGGGAGGAGGCGGGAGAAGCCAGAACAGGTAGGGGCTGAACTGGAAGCACGGATACCCCAGGTACAAACAGCTCCACCCCAGGGAGCCCTGGGTGCAGGGAGCTCTCCCCACATCACCCCGGAGGAATTCACCAAATGAGATCCTCCTCTTAACCACATCACCAGGAAACCTGGGGGCTCCCAGAACTGCAAAATTAAGAACCCAGGCAGAAAGGACTCAAGCCACCCACCACAAACAGTCCCCAAAGCCAGCTGCCCACAAATTTCTCCTCTGCAACCTTGAATTCCAAACCACCAGAGCAGAAGTGCTGGAATTTTAAGAACTCTTAGGAGTCCAAGATCCCCAACCTTCCGGGGCTTGTTGTGTTGGTTTGTTTGTTTTTAATGTGTGAACTCCTGCCACTAAACCAACCAGAACACTGTCACCTGTGACACAGCACAGCTGCTCTCAAGGCACAGCCAGGACGGCATTCGGTTTTGAGGTGCAGTCCTCAGCTGCTCCCCATCCGATGCCACGCCATGCGGGGCTGCTCCCTCTTCAGCTCAGAGTGACAGCCTGGTGGCCTGCCTCTACTATCTCGGTCATGGATAAACTGTGCAGAGGGCACCCTGTGAACTAGAGAGACTCCTAGAACAAACGTGTGTTTATTCTTTTCTTCAAAAACCACAGTCTGCCGGGCGGGTGCAGTGGCGCACGCCTGTAATCCCAGCACTTTGGGAGGCTGAGGCAGGAGGATCGTGAGTTCAAAGCCAGCCTCAGCAATGGCGAGGCACTTAGCAACTCAGTGAGACCCTGTCTCTAAATAAAATACAAAAAAGGGCTGGGGATGGGGCCCAGTGGTCGAGTGCCCCTGAGTTCAATCCCTGGTACCAAAACAAACAAACAAAACAAAACAGAAACAAACAAACAAAAAAAAAACCACCACAGTCTCCTTAAACAACCCAATGTCCTTTACTTTTTTTTCAATGCTCAGGAAGGGGTATAAAGATTTGTGTCTTCCCACTTTACAATTACAAATGTCACTGGGTTTCTTTCAAAGGCAGAGACAAGCCAACTGGTGACAGATTTATTTGCTACTAGGCAATATTTATGATCACTTCTAATCTAGGACTTGCCAATGCTTTTTTGTTAAGTCTGCTCAATCAGTGGGATGAATACAAATGGAAAAAGGAGAAGAATACATCCCAGAACTTGGAGGGTGATTGTGATTAGTGCCTGAGGTATTCGTGTCCATATACATGGACATATATTGTGTATGTCGTGGCCTATGGCATATTCTTTAATGAACGCACATTATATTTTCAGAAAAAAATGTGTTTTTTCTTGTAGGAAGTTGAGTCACGGCCCTGGATGTGGTTCTCTGCTCCGGGGGGCTGGCTTGGAGCCTGTGCAGGGGCGGGTGCGCTGGAACCTGCTCCTACAGCCTAGGTTTTGCTGTCTGGGAGGAGCTGACCCCAAGGAAAACTGCCTCTCTGGAAACAGAGGCATTTCTGATGTTTCCTATATCATTTTGTCTCAGTGGAGAGTTGCACCTGAGGCCCAGCCAGGAGGCTTGTCCCTATTTTCCTCTAAATGGCTGGGTTTGCCAAGGAGAGGTAGACCTGAGGGAGAAACAGCTGGAAGTGCCTGTCCCTCCCTCCCGAGGAAGCACCTTGTTATTGACTGGGAATCCTTTACAGCTGCTGGAGGAAGTTTTTGGCTATAAACTGTCATGCACTGCAGCTTTCATTGAAAAGGCGAGGGGTGGGCCTGGGCCCGAGAACCGGGGAGGAGGGTCAGAAGAAAGCCAGAAGTGGGGAGGCGAGGTTAGGAGACACCACAGCAGTGACACCAGTCAGTGCCTCCCAACTGCACCTCTTCTGGACTATGCTCTTCATTACTGGGGACACCTGTAGTGTGGAAGTTTCATTGTGCACGTCAGAAGTGTAACGTTCTCTTCTGGTGTTGTTCTTACTTGGCTGGACCCCTTCTGTTTGGAAGGACAGTTTTAGACCCGTCTGTTAAGCATGGTAGTCTTCCTGAGCTTCCTGGACCCTGGGGAAGTCCACCCCAAAGCCACCGGGGCCAGCTCCCCTGGGTGTAAAGGAGAGCAGAGGCTCTGTTTCTGGGCGGGAGTTTAGAGACCTTCAACCTCCTTGGACACACCTTCCTACCGCCTCCACCTCCCTTCCACTTTGACCCTTTATTCTAAGTGCCAGGCTCCGGGGGTCTCAGGTCACAGTCCCAAAAAGAGAGTGACACGCATGCAGGCGTCCTTGGAGCCCCTGCAGCGGTGACCGCAGCCTGCTGCAAGGCGTCTCAGAAGGCCCGGGTGTGGAACAAATGAGGTCCTTTTGGTGTCTCTGCAGAAGGAAACTTCCTCTGGGACAGCCCCTGGGAATTTCCTATGCCCTAGACAACAAAGAGCAATGCGGACACTAACTAGGCGACCTCTCTTCCTGACTGTCAGTTGGAAGTAGGAGAGGGGCCGAGAGAAGCCCTAGAAGCATTCCCATCCCACCCCAGGGACTCGGGGCACCCTCCTTGGGGCTGGCTGCTGGGAAGCCCTTTTCAAAAGTCCGAGGCGGGTCGAACCCAGTTCCAGGCAAGAACTCCAGCAATTCCAGCCCGAGCGAGCCCCGCCAGCGCCGGGCGGGGAAGCTTAGAGAGCCCACTGTCCGGGGTTCAGCACTGTCAAAACGGGGTGCCCCACCTGACGTGTTGGCTTCTTCCAGAGGGCGTGGGGGCGGGGTGCGTGCGAAGGCCGGGACCCTGAGGCGGGACACAGGCCCCGGGGCACGAAGGCACGGCGGGCGGAGCGCGAAGGCCGCGCTTTGGAGGAGACGGCCTCCTTTCCCCTTCCCGGGCTGGGCTTAGAGGAATGCGGTTGTTTAAAGAGACCCCACTGAACTATTTCCTGCTTATTGTCACCTTCCCCTCGCTCTCCCCGCGGAGGTCTCACCGAAAGGTAATAAACCAACCGCTCCGACACCGCTTGGCGCTGCGGCGGGTGGGAAACGCGCCCACCTTCCTCGAACACAAGCCCGGCCGACGGTGGCCGGCGCACCCCGGGCCACACGCGGTGCACGCGCAGCGCCGAGCTGGCCACCCAAATCCTGTTTTCATAAGGGGGCCGAGGAAACTTCCCAGAAGGGGCCTTTTCGTTTCCTTTTCGCTACCTGGGCGGAGAACCCGCGCGCGCCGCTTCCCTCTCCAGCCAGGTGAGGGCCGCGGGGAACCGGGTCGTCGTGGTGGGCGTTAGTGGCACCACCCGAGGTGCCTTGGGGCGAGCGGCGATCGAGACCGGTGTGCGGAGACTGCGGGACGGAGGACCGAGTCTCGGAGAGAGTCCAGCACCCGGTCGAGCCAGACGAGGAGCGCCCGGGAGCGGGGCTGTGGTCCCCGAGGGGACTGGGCACCTCTGCCCGGCGCGCAGCGTGCGCAGGGCGGACTCCCGGGCTGGCGCGGCCGCGGGATCCGGGGTGCGCCCGCCCGGGAGCGCGCAGGGTGCCCGGCGAGGGATTGGGGCGTGCCGCGGGCGGCCGACAGCCCCTCGCCGAGGTGCGGGCCGGGCGGGCTCCGGGCCCGGCTCCCCGCCTCCCTCCGCGCCCGCGGGCCCGCCCCGCCGCTTTGATGGAGGTGCGAACATTTGGAGGAGGGCGGGGGTGTAGGGACTGGGCCGGGCGCGGAGGCCGGGGCCCAGGAGTTACAGGAAACAGGCGCGCGGGAGCCCATTGTTGGCCCCCGGCCGCCCTGGCCCGCCCGGCCGGGTCTGATATGGCCGCGCCGAGCCAATGGGCAGCCGTCCGGCACTTCAAAGGCTGCGCAGCCCAATCCCCGCGCCCCCCTCCGCGGCCGCCGAGGCTCTATTTATGGGGAGGGGACCGAATTTCTCGCCCCAGAGATCTACTCTAGCCTTGCCTTGCGGGAGTTCAAGTGGAATCTCTCCTTCCCCTAGCCCCTGTCCCCCGCCCCCGCCCCTTCCCCCCATCCCGATCCTGATCCTGGCCCTTCTCCCGCGGCTGTGCTGCGACCCGGGCGCCCTGGCGGGTCTTGGTCCGTGCGACCACTTTTCTCAGACGAACCGCGGCCGAGAGGGGTGAAGGTGGCTCTCGGGTAGCGACTCGGAGCTCGGGGCGGTGGGGTGGGGTGGGAGGGAGGATGAGCGCCCCGGGCACTGAGAGCGCGGGGAAGAGCCTGCAGTGCCGAGTGGACCACCTGCTGAGCGCGGTGGAGAGCGAGCTGCAGGCCGGCAGCGAGAAGGGCGACCCCACCGAGCGCGAGCTGCGCGTGGGCCTGGAGGAGAGCGAGCTGTGGCTGCGCTTCAAAGAGCTCACCAACGAGATGATCGTGACCAAGAACGGCAGGTAGGCGCGCGCCCGCCGCTCGGGCAGCCTGGGTCTCACCGCGGGACGCTGCTTCTGCGGAAGGGGGCCTTCTTTCCCCCGTTAACAGCCCCTGGCGGATTCCTAGCCATTATTCCTCCGGGAATTCCTCTGCGGAAGCTTGGGGAGGAGGGACTGGAACCGCAGGTCCGGGAGGTGGTTTGGCCTCTGGCGCTGAGAGCCTTCCCTAGAGCTTCTCTTCCAGGAGGTCGCGGGGCAGTCTGCAGACCGTCCAGGCCCAGGACGCGGGAGGGCTCCGGGAAAGGGAGAGCTGGAAGTTCCTCGGGAAGTTCTCCAGGAGGCCCTCTGGGCCTCGGCCGCCCGCTGAACGGTCAGATCGGGTCCTCCTGCGGCGCCCTGTCTTTTCCAGGAGGATGTTCCCAGTGCTGAAGGTGAGAGCGTGTCCGGCCTGGACCCCAACGCCATGTACTCCTTCCTGCTGGACTTCGTGGCGGCCGACAACCACCGCTGGAAGTACGTGAACGGGGAGTGGGTGCCCGGGGGCAAGCCCGAGCCGCAGGCGCCCAGCTGCGTCTACATCCACCCCGACTCGCCCAACTTCGGCGCCCACTGGATGAAGGCGCCCGTCTCCTTCAGCAAAGTCAAGCTCACCAACAAACTCAACGGAGGGGGCCAGGTAGGCGTGCTGGAGCCGGGAAGGGCCGGGCCTGGCCGGGCCGGAGCAGGACAGCGCGGCCCCTTCTGTGCGGGAGATCTTGGAGGACACTGCTGGACTAGAGGTGACCTGTGCCCCGGAGAAGCCGCCACAGCCTTCCCCGATTAAATCGTTAGCCCTGTTTATATTAAGCCGATAAAGGCCACACCAATTCTGGGGGCCAGGGAATGGGAGCTCTCGCGCTCGAAGGTTTCCCGCATGCCTGAGCCTGGAGAATGTGTTCTGGTCTCAAAGAATCAAGTCTTAAAGCACTTGTTCTTTAGTCTGGAATTGATCGTGGAAGACCTGACATCTCAAAAGCTGCACACTAGCCTTTTAAAGGCAGCTGTAGCCCTTCTGGAGGCTAGCGCTCCTTCCTACCAGCCATCACAATCCCTCTTCCAACCACATCCCTTAACAGCAGAGGCCTGTCCCGGGAGCTGGGGGACTTCTGCAGCTTGGATGCGGTTCTCTTCCACGGCAGATGGAAGGGTGCTTTGCTGTCTTGAGGGGGGATGGGGTTGTCACTACTGCTGTGTCTGTCTCCCTGGAGAGAGTTCTGACTGGTTTTGAATATTTCAGATCATGTTGAACTCCTTACATAAGTACGAGCCTCGCATTCACATAGTGAGAGTCGGGGGTCCGCAGCGCATGATCACCAGCCACTGCTTCCCCGAGACCCAGTTCATAGCGGTGACAGCCTATCAGAACGAGGAGGTGAGAGGGCTGGGGCCTGGGGACGGGAGACCTGCCTAACAGTGAGCCAGAGGCCACCACCGCTCAGCACCCTTGCAAGCTTACCATGACTCCAGTGGAGGCACAGGGGAAAAAGCTTAAAATCAACACTCATTCAAGCATCTTGCCCCTTTTGTGAGCACATTTTCCTTTTTTGCTGTCTATAAAATTGTCTAAAACTGGAAACATCCACGAGATGCTTGAAATGAAAAGATGCTTACAGTGTCTAGGCTGAGCTCTGTGAGACCTTTTTGGGCGGCAGAGGGGCATCTCCTGCTTTTGGAATTCTTCCTGAAAGAGGAGGTGGCATCTTCCCTCCAGCCTACAGAGCGAAGACTACATTCCAGTACTGGCTGGGTGCCTGCAAGCAATTCTAGGTGTACCCCAAAGCATAGAGAACTTGTGATTGGTTGGTTGAGTTGTCAGTGTTGCGATGTTGACCAGAAACTAAAACTAGCAAGTGCATCACTATTTCCTTGGCAACCCCAGTTTATGTTTTGAGCCCTTTCGATTTGTATGCATGGGATATGTTTGGGAGCAGGCTAAATGTATTATGAATTCCACTCTTAAATTGGCATTTAAAACTTTTCATCAATTTGCTCTCCTTTGCAATTTCTCAGCTACTTCAGACCCAAATAGAAAAAAATATATCTGGAAAGAGTTCTGATCGGTTTTGAATATTTCTAGGTGGCACTAGTGTTTCTCAATTTCTTAAACTAAATCCTCTGGCAATGAGCAATCCACTAATAGATAGACTTTCTTGTTTTTCAGATCACAGCTCTTAAAATTAAATACAATCCATTTGCCAAAGCTTTCCTGGATGCGAAGGAAAGGTGAGAGAATCCTAACACTACCCCTCGGGCGAAGAACTAGGCAGAAATGCAAAGTATTTTCTGATGTTTCTCCTTCTTCTTCTTCTTCTTCTTCTTCTTCTTCTTCTTCTTCTTCTTCTTCTTGTGTGTGTGTGTTTGTTTCTCCTTCTTGACCATTTGCTGCACTTATATTTTCCAACAGAAGTGACCACAAAGACATGATAGAAGAAGTGGGGGACGGCCAGCAGCCTGGGTACTCCCAATGTACGGTTTGTTGCCCCCGCCTCCTCCCTGCGTCAGGGCTAGAAGTGCTGAAGTCTAGGAGCCAGAAACATAGCCACGCCATGTTTCTGGGGGGGTTGGAGAGCAGGCTTGCCCTCGGTGCCTCCAGGCTCCTGGCCTCCAGGCTGCTCCCCTGGGGCGGTGGATGCTTGTGGACGCTGGCAGCCAGGGACCACTCCTCCGGGGTCTTTTGTTTTGCTCTGAGGCAGCTTCAGTGCCTGGGATGGGCTATTGGGACCTTGGTGGAAGTAGACTTGGGGTAAGAAGAGAGTCTAGCTCATCATATTGTCTTTGAGATGGTTCCCATTTCTTTAATCCTAGTGACTCAGAAGGCTGAGTCAGGAGGACCACAAGTTGAAGGCCAGCCTCAGCATCTTAGTGACCCCCTGTCTCAATGAAAAATACAAAGGGCTTGGGACATAGCTCGGTAGTAAAGCACCCCTGGGTTCAATCAATCCCGGTACAAATAAATAAACAAATGGCAGGGGGAGGGGAGAGGGACATCCTACTTTTGTAAGTGGTTGCAAACTGAAGAATGAGGCTGTAGGAAGCTTGTGAGCTACTCCGCCCCCACCCCCTTAACCTGCTCTGGGTTGTTTTGGAACCATGGTTGATAAGATGGGCAGTTCTGCTTTAAGTCTCACTTCTTTAGGAGTTACAGGGGTTGGAGGCTGGTGACCTCCATGGGGAGAGAGGGCTCCTCCGAAACCTCCCTCTCCACCCCGGGGGCGGGAGATGTTGGAGAATTGACTGACTGTGGGGAGTAGAAAAGCCAGGGTTTGCTGGCAGCTTCAGGGGTGGCAGGGAGCAGCTGCCCACCTTCCCTGAAGCTTGTCCTCTGTTCAAAATTAGTGTTTTGCCTTTGTCTTCTGGGCTGATTTAAGCAGGGCTTCCTCTGGAGCAGTCCTTTAGGAGGGAGTGAAGGAGTCCTCAGGCCAGGGAGGGCTGCCAGTGCTCAGTGCAGAAGCTGTAACACAGTAGTTGTCTGCCTAGAGTTTGCTTTTTCTGAATGAAAACAAACAAACAAACAAAAAAAAACTTAAAAAGAAGAATAAAGAAGCTGGAGCTTTAAAGGACAGAATAGTTTGGAGCAAGTTTCTCAAAATAAGAGAAGTGGGGAGACTGGAGACACTAAGACAGTAGGAAGAGAAAGCAGAAGATGGGGGCGCGTGGTCCCTGGGAGGAGCGGAGGCTAGCGTTGGCCCTGGCTGGCTCCCCCAGGCTCCCCCAGGCCTCCATGTGACATTTCCCCTCTCAGCTGCTAGGAGGCCACCGGCCTTGCCTGGGGCGTCCTCAGGTGTGGGGGAGTTTCCCAGGTTTGCTGGGTGCCCACAGGTTTGAAACCCTCAGCCTGCTGAGTGTGGGCTGATGTCCTGGAGGCCTTGAGGCGTGGGCGGCACCCAGTGCTGGCTCAGGACTGGTTACCTCCGCGGGACTCTGGGGAAAGGACCCCAGACCCCCTTCCCGGATTTCTCTTTGAATAACAGCGCTGCAAAGTCCAGTCTCTCAGCATTCTTTTCTCACAGCAGGGGGGTGGCTTATTCCTGGAACCAGCACCCTCTGTCCACCGGCGAGTCCCCACCCTCAGTTCGGAGGCCCTCTCTCTCTCCCTTCTACCCACGGCTGCGAAAGGTACCCGGCCCTGAGGAACCACCGCTCAGCCCCCTACCCCAGCCCCTACGCTCATCGGAACAATTCTCCAAGTAGGTCACAAGTATTTCTCCAGGGCTGGGGGCGGCCAGACGCATTCTGCAGGCGGGGGCCTTCCTTTGGCACCCCCAGGTCTTAGGGCTTCGGAGCTGACTCGCCTCTTGCGTCCACGCCAGGCCTAGCTCCCATCAGAGACCCACCAGGGGCTCTTCCTGTCCCTGGGCCTCTGCGAGACCCTGAGTCACTCTCCAGCATGGGCCCAGGCGAGGGTGGTTCACGTTGCTTCCTGAAGTGACCCGTGGGAGCAGCCACGGCCACGCACAGGACCTCCTGACTAGCCTTGCTGAGCCTGGGTGTCACCTGAGAACCCGTGGTCTCGCCCCCCCCAGATCTACCAGCTCAGTAGCTGGGGTGGGGGACAGTCCCCCTGGTGGTCTGTGGCTTGCTTTCATGAAGGCTGGCACAGCCAGCAAAGACCCCTGGCCTAACCGTCTGAAACACTTGGGGTGCCCAGACTGACTTTGCTCTGCTTCAAATAGAGGAAAAGAGCTAAAGAACTCCATAAAGCAATCAGGCCATCACAGCTGATTTCAAATGAAAGGCGTGGTCTCTGGGACTTGTCCGACCAGAGGGCAGACTCTGAGGCTGGGAGAGCCTATTTTTAATTTGCCTGTAGTCATGGTTTCCATACCCATGGGGGAAAGGCAGGTTGAAAGGACATTTATTCTCTCTTTTTTTTTCAATATTTATTTTTTAGTTATAGTTGGACACAACACCTTTATTTATTTTTACATGGTGCTGAGGATCGAACCCAGGGCTGCACACGTGCTAGGCGAGTGCTCTACCGCTGAGCCACAACCCCAGCCCCCGACATTTATTCTTATTTTTAAAGTTCAGTCATGGGGCTGTTGGTGTGGCTCAGTGGTCGACTGCTTCCCAGCATGAGTGAGGCCCTGGTTTGGGCCCCTGCACTGCAGACAAGCAGTAATGACAAGAAGCTGAGCAATCCCTAACTGCGTGTAGAATTCAGTCTCTGCAGGGCAGAAGGATCTCACAGTAAAGGAAAAAGCTTGGGTTTATTGGAATATATTTTAAATATATTTGGCCATGAGTGTTCCCCCGATGACGATGACGAGTGAAGCCGCCGGTGGATTGTGCTGTTTAGTTCCACCATCTGCTCTCAGTGCTGGGTGGTCGCAGCTGTCAGTAGCACACACCTTGCTGCTCTTGAAGACCCCCGCCCGCCCCTGACTGCGCTCCTCCCGCCCTCAGCCTACTCCGACAACTCGTCTGCCTGCTTGCCCGTGCTGCCGTCCCACGAAAACTGGCCCAGCCTCGGGGTGCCTGCCCACAGCAGCGTGCTCCCGGGGAGCCACAGTGCCAGCCCTCCCACCGGGCCCAGGTACGTGCGTCTGGGGAGCCACGCACACCTCCCGTGACCTGAGGCGGGTTCCATTCCTCCAGGCCTTTTCTCTCTCCCTTCCGCGACCCTGTGGGCAGTGGGGTTCTCTCTGCAGCTCCACCGTTAGCAGGTGTGTCCAGTGTCCGCGACGGCCCTGTCCCTGCTCACATTCTGCTCCTGCCCGTCTCCGGGGGAGCTGGCTGGGGAGCACCAGCCCCGTCTTGGCTTTGCCGTAAACTGTTCCTACGACGGAGGGGTCTCCTGACTCCTCTGAGCCTCGGCTTCTCCCTGTGTCGAAAGAACACATTCCATAACTCCGCTTCAGCGTGCCTCTTCCAGGGTCTTTGGGGCCACGAGGAGTAATTTGCAATGTTTTACCACCTTTTCTGACAGGAGCTAGCTATTCAGTTAAGGAAACAAGTTTTTGGCTTTTCTGTGGATATAGGACCACAGTCCTGAACATATATGCAGGCAACAGGTAAAGAAAAGTCTTTTTTTTCTTTTTCAGATTAAGTCCGGTAAAGACTTTTCTTTATCTGAAAATTATGTACTGGGAGAATAGCTTAAACCCCAACAGGCCTGCCCTATGTTGAAGTGTCAGTCCTCTGTAGGTTAATATAGTAGCAAAAAAGTAGCCAAGCTATCAACTGACCCTCATTTTCCAATGAGGAAAGAGGCCCAGGGCAGAGGGAGCCTGTGGTCACGTGATCTTGATCTCAGGGTCAAGGCTTTTTATGTCTGTAGAATATCAGAATATTTCTGAGACCTTCATTCTTTTTGTCTAGGAAATAGTTCTTCAATAAGAATCTAATAGTCTATTCTTAAAAGTAAAGCAACCATGCAGACAGCAGAGTTTTCAAGGGCTCCGAGGTGGCTGTCCCCAGTCACATGACCTGCAAGCTGTGAGCTGCCGGCCAGGCCTCCTGAGGGCCGCGCTCAGCTGAGAACAGAGCAGTAATCTACCCGAGTAGCTCAGGCTCACTTTCGAGGCCCCTACGTGGCTTGGTCCAGTCTGGCGATGTGGAGTGGTCCCGTTATGCATTTATGGAAGAATGCTGAAAAAATGTCCCTCTAAACAGAAGTTTAGCATGGTTTAATAGTGTTCACTGCGATGTGCTTAGATCAGAGGATTTAGTAAGCATTTCCAGGTGTACTAGGGATTGAACTTTACCACTGAGCCACAGTCCCACCCACATCCTTTTTAATGTTATTTTGAAACAGTCTTGCTAAGTTGCCCAGGCTGGCCTCCAACCTGTGATCCTCTGGCCTCAGCCTCCTGAGTTACTGGGTTCACAGGTTGTGCACTGTGCCTTGGACACCCTGTTTTCTACCTGGGAGACAGCTGGAAAAGTATTTGGAGGCCAAGCCGATGTGCCACAGCTTGTCTGGCAGGGCTGGACTGGCTTCTGGTCCTGGGGTGTTGAAGGAACACCTGTCTCAGACCAGCCTTCCAGCTGCATCTGGCCTTGACCTTGAGAATCACAGCAGTGTGGTGCAGCATGCTATTTAAAAATGCAGGTTCCTCTGGAGGCCCTCTGACACTGGCTCAGTGGTCTGAGGAGTCTGCATTCTGCTGGAGAGCACAGAGTGGGCAGTGGGCAGCGGGCAGCGGGCAGCCTTGGTAGCAGTTCCCTGGCGGGAGCTGGGTGTGTGTAGATACTCTTTCTAGTTCGCTTCCGAATGGCTCTTGTTCGTGGATACGACAGGAGGTGGGTACTCCTCAGAATGTGGCCATTCAGTGACATGGAGAAAATGGCCTACTTGAAAAGCTGAGTAACGTGATCAGGGTGGGGACTAGGAATGGGCTCCTGAGCCTTGGTCCCCCTCCCCGCCACTCCTGCTGCATCCCCGTCCCTTCCCTGCCCTGACTGCTGTGTTCTCTGTTCCAGCCAGTACCCCAGCCTGTGGTCTGTGAGCAACGGCACCATCACCCCAGGCTCCCAGACAGCCGGGGTGTCCAACGGCCTGGGGGCCCAGTTCTTTCGCAGCTCCCCTGCTCACTACGCACCCCTCACCCACGCAGTGTCCACCGCCTCGTCCTCAGGCTCCCCGCTGTATGAAGGGGCTGCCACGGTCACAGACGTTCCTGAGAGCCAGTATGATGCCGCGGCCCAAGGCCGCCTCCTCGCCTCCTGGACGCCCGTGTCCCCGCCTTCCATGTGAACCCAGCCCTGTCTCCAGGGGCACTGACTTTGCTGTGGTGACCAGTGTTGACTGGATCCACCTGCTGGGCACAGGGTGTCGGCCTGGTGGGGTCGGGGAGGAACGAGCCTGACGAGCACCTGCGTGTGTCCACCCCGCGCCCCGTGCTCCTCATCTGCGAGAGGTGTGCCGCCGCAGGGGGCTCCGTCTGGAGAGGAGGGGGGCCTGCTTCCCCACGCTTCATAGCTGACAATCCTTTGCCGCCTCCCAAAGCTATGCATTTGTTTCTTACACAGCAAATAGAGTGACTTTGGCGCACCCCAGTTTGTAACTCCACTGGTCCTGCTTTAGGGGGACACAGAGCACATTCTCATTCTCTTCCTTTGTTGCCTTTGAGTAGCTAGATTTGAGCTGTTAAGGACAGAAACGATTCAGAGCGAGGTCAGCAGATGGTGGTGGAGCTGGAAATTTGGCTGCGCTGCCCACTACTGAAGGTGTGATCTTGAGCATACGTAGCTGATCCTTTGCATTGTGAAATCAACTCTTTTATATTTTCCTTTTGACAAAAAAAGTAGCCCAAAGACAATCGGCAGAAAGCATTTTCTGCAAAATAAAGGCAATATGCAAGATTTGGTTGTTCCAGTTATTATTTAAATCCCTCCTTTTGGGGTGAGTCTACTCTTACTTATGGCTGGGGGAAAAGACTTTCTCCAAAAAAAGCGTTTTATCCATCATGGACTTTGGTGTATTGCAGATGGAAATGAGATTCATACATATTTAGTGCTGATTGCCACAAAATGCAAGTGATATTAAGGGATTTTTTTTTTTCAAGAGGTCTAATAACATGGATGAACATGGACAGTGACAGAGACATACTGATGTGCCAAAGATTAGTGTGGAATGGCCCCTGGATGCCAGTACATAGAAAGAGTTGGTAAAAAGTCATTGTTTAAGCAGTCCAGTGTGGTTGTCATGGTAACTCGAACATGGCAGCCGTGGGAAACCTGGTCCCTGCAGCCAGGACGCAGCTGCGGGGCAGAACTGCAGTTGTGCTGGGCTGGGGCTGTCTCTGTGCACACTGGCAGATGCCTTGGCACTGGCCTTCCCCGCCTCGTATTCCAGAGCTGCAGGGGGCTCAGTGCCAGGTGTGCAAGCAGGGGCGTGGACCTTAGAGGTAAGTGGGACAAGACCCTTCCCAGCACCGGCACTGCTACTCGGCGCTCAGTCCTTGGGCTTCTCCGGACTCTGCCTGACGTTTCCAGGAGGAGAACTGCCTTTTCTGCCCTCTGGAGAACAAGCCCCGAATGTGCGAACCGCTGCATCTCCAGAGACGCGGCCAGGAGGGATGTGCTCATTGCGCAGCGCCCTTGTGGCCACTCCACGAAGCCCCGTGCTGGCCGGGACCCTGTCGGAGGGGTGAGTCTTGAGCAGACCCACTTCCGGTGGGAATCCAGCCAGCCCAGTTGGCTGGACTGTAGGTCCTCTCCAGAGAGGTGCGGGGTCTGCTGGAGAAGGGCCGGGGACCTAGGGAAGGAGGCCCTGCAGGGACAGGGCCATCTGTGTTCTCAGAGTGGCTGGGGTCTCCTTCCCTGTGATCGCCTCCGACTGCTTGGCCGGGGCTTCGGCTTGGCTGGTGGGGCTGTCCCTGTGCCTTGGCAGACCTCCAGTGTGCCGGACTGGAGGGCGGAGGTGCAGGTGGCCCCGGTGTTCCCGGAGGGTGCCCTGGGGACGTGTGGCCGCCCCATTGCTGGAGGGACCTCAGGAAGAGTCCCAGGGCCCTTCTTCCAGGGGCCTTACGTCATGGTGAGGGGCGTTTCAAGTGTGGACGATGAATGGGGTCTTGAGTGCCTGAGTCTCTGAAGGTCCAGAATCCAAATTCAGGGAGTCGCTATCTTTTTTTTTTTTTTTTTAATTATATTTTATTCTAAGATGTTATAAATGACAGCAGAAAGCATTACATTTCATACTACACATAGAGAGCACTGTTTTACAAATCTCTTTTTGTATGCAAAGTATATTCACACCATTCGTGACTTCATACATGCACTTAGGTAATGATATCCATCTCATTCTACCATCTTTTTTTTTTTTCTTCACCCTTTTGCCTCCTTCCTTCCCCTCCCTCCCCATTGGCCATTCTAGTATTCCTCTAATCCTCCTATGCTCCCCATCCCAACCCGACTGTGAATTGGCCTCCTTATATCAGAGAAAACATTTGGCATTTGGCTTTTTGGTAGTCGCTATCTTAATAGTCCTGTCTGTGTCTTTCTGCTGATAAAGTGGTGACTATGTAATGGAAAAAAATCAAATTTCCTATAAAAGACCTGGATTTGAATATAGTAACCCCCCTCATCCATGGGGCATACTCCAAGACCTCAGTGAATGCCTGAAACCCCCAATAATAAATCTTAAATTATAACCACATAATTACTAAATATATTAAATAATGATTATTACATAATTATTATTAACTCCCCAATAATTTTTTAAAGGACTGATATTACAGCTGGGCTCAAACTCCATTATACACACACACACATACATATACATACATAAATGTAACATATATATACATATATAACATAATACACACATATAACACACACACATATATATGCATATATATATATAAAACATACCTGTAATGGAGTTTAATTTTTAAATCAGGCACAGTAAGAGATTAGTTTCTATAATCTCAGTAGTTTGGGAGGCTGAGGCAGGAGGATTTCAAGTTCAAGGCCAGCCTTAGCAACTTAGCAAGGCTGTAGGCAACTTAGCAAGACCCTGTCTCAAAATAAAAAATAAAAAAGGGCTGGAGATGTGGCTCAATGGTAAAGCACCCCTGGGTTCAATCTCCAGTTCAATCTCTCTCTCCGGGGGGGGAGAGAGATGTTAGCAGTAATAACTATTAATAAAATAGAGCAATTATAACATTCTGTAATAAGATTGCCAGCATCACTATTCTTGTGCTATGGGGCCATTGATAGTAAGGCAGGTGTTACTGAACACAAGCACTGTGGTGCCCAGACAGCACCAGAGGGAGCAATGGGTGGCCACAGAGCAGGGGTGTATGGTGCAGGTAGGCTGCCCAGAAGGAAGGTTCACACGCCAGGCGGAATGGAGCCGGCTGGTACAAGATTTCATGTGTTTCTCAGAATGGCACACTATTTAAAACCTACAAGTGATTTTCCTTTCTGGAATTTTCCACTTAATATTTTCAAACTGAATTTGCAGAAAGAAAAATTATGGATAAGAAGGAAACTACTATAGTCACTTGCCTTACTTGCTGCAAGACTTCAGGAAAGTTGGTTCTCTACTCGAGAATCTCGATTTCTTTACCTGTAAGTATGGAGAAAGAAAATACTCATCCATTGGGATGTGGGTGAGAAATAACAGAGACAACAGCCTTGGGAAGTAGACAGAAACAGTAGCACGTGCCGTAGGCATTGTGTAGATCCGAGCCGTGGAGTAAACTGCAAACCCAGCTCTTCATGGACGCATGAGTGGTTGCTGTGAGTGTGAAGCCTAGGCGAGGGCCAAGCCACCTGTCCCAGTTTGGAATGCAAACCCTTTTCATGCCTGCTGAGTAATCCCCATGAATTATTTCTCTACCAAAATTCAAGTGGGTTCTCAATTGTTCATGAATGAAACACACCTATTTCACTTTTTAAAAAGGAACTATACACACAATAGCTAAACTGTGGAAGCAACCTAGATGCCCTTCAATAGATGAATGGATAGAGAAACTGTGGTATAGATACACAATGGAATATTACTCAGCATCAAAAGAGAATAAAATTATGGTATTTGCAGGTAAATGGATAGAGTTGGAGAATAGCATGCTAAGTGAAGTAAGCCAATCCCAAAAAACCAAAGGTTGAGTGTTCTCTCTGATAAGTGGATGCTGATCCATAAGGGGGGTGGGGAATGGGAAAAATGGAGGAACTTTGGGCAAAGGGGAGGGAGGGGAAGAAGGGTGCATGGGGGCAGGAAAGATGGTGGAATGAGATGGACGTCAGTACCCTAGGTACATGTATGACTGCACATGTGGTGCCACGCTACATGTGCACAACCATAGAAATGTAAAGTTGTGCTGCAACTGTATACAATGAATCAAAATGCATTCTGATGTCATATGTACCTAATTAGAATAAATAAATAAATTTTAAAAAATTTTAAAGGAACTATACAATCTGAGTTCCACGCCTTTGAGGTTGCAGCTGGGACTGCCCAGGACGGGAGGCGAGAGCGACCTTCACAAATGTTTCCAATGACTGTCTCATCACCGAAGGCTCCATGGTCTGATTACCTCCTTTTTCCTTAGGGAGGAGGTGTGTAGTGGTAGGCAGGGATCATGCTTTCTAATAAGAAAGATGAATTATGAAATATGCATTTAGAAATCAAAACTGAATGAACACATTCCTGGCCAGGCATGTGGGTGAGTCAATAAATGGCATGTATATGCATATGTGTGTACATTGACATTCATGTACACGGGTGGAGATGTATCATGGGCACTGGCTCACACCATTATGGAGGCCCGCAAGTCCCACTGTCCACTGCCTGCAAGCTGGAGACCCTGCAAAGCTGGCAGCATGATCTATTTCAAATTCAAAGGCGGGAGAACCGGAATTCAACACTGGGGGCAGGAGGAGCTGGATGTCTTAGCTTGGGCAGGGGAGAGAGGGCTCAGCCTCCCTCTGTGGCTCTGTCCGGCCCTCCTGGGTTCACAGTGCTCGCCCTACTGGAGAGGGAGGGCCGCAGACCACGTACAGTCTACCGATAAGGGTGCTGTCTCCTGGAAGCACCCTCACAGACACCCCCAGAAGTCCTGCACCAGCTCTCTGGGTATCCTTTGGCTCAGTAAGTTTGGCAAATAGATTTGACCACCATGAATCCAAAATTTCTATTTTCTCCTATAAAATTATATTTTTAAAAGTCTTATGTATTCTTAAACTGGAAATAATGATGCTTTATAATATAATGCTGCATTTACTGTGGCAATACATTCAGAACCATAGGGTGGTTTGCCATCAAAGTTCCTTCTCTGGTTCCCAAAGCTAGTTCTGAGAAGGAAATCCCTTCCTTCCTTCCTTTCCTTTTTTTTTTTTTTTTTTTTTTTTTTTTTGGTACCAGGGACTGAATCTAGGAGCACTTAACCACTGAGCCACATCCCCAACCTTTTTTTTTTATTATTTTATATTTTGGCACAAATCTCACTAAGTTGCTTAGGGCCTTATTAAGTTGCTGAGGCTGACTTTGAAATCTCAATCTTCCCGCCTCAGCCTCTCGAGTTACTGGGGTTATGTGTGCCCCCAGCCGGAAGTCTATTATTTCTTATATTTAGGTATGCTTATAATTCTAGTATTTATCTTTTCATTTAAAAAGAAGAGGCTAAATGACCATCTCTTCCTTCTGATTTTTTCAAAAACTAATTCCAAATTGGGAATTTAATCATTATAGAACTATTGTATAGCTAGACTGCAAAATTTCAATAGTCTGTGTGTGATCTCCTTTCATGTTATCATTGAACTATGTCAACATTGGTAAATTACGTTTCTATGAACTATATTCTTTACACCTGATTGTGTTTCATCTTTGTAACAAGTTGCATTAATAGTAGAATCAAAAAGTGAAACTACAGAAATGACATCTTTTAATTCATTTAAACATCTGGATTTATGCATTAAACAAAATGGCTGTAAAGGTTGAATTTCCTATACTTAACTTTTTGGGGAGTTTGGAATTGAACCCAGAGGGTTTTACCACTGAGCTACATCTCCAGCCCTTTTTTTTTTTTTAAATTTCGAGACAGGGTCTTGCTAAGTTGCTTAGGGCCTTGCTAATTTGCTGAGGCTGACCTTCAACTTGAGATCCTCCTGCCTCAGCCTCCCAAGTCGCTGGGATTACAGGCACCACAGCACCTGGCTATACTTCCTTTAAAAATCCCTGTAAATATGTCATCACCTAAAATGGCAAACAGCCTAATGTGGGTTCCCCCCTGCACTGCCTGTATACCACGGGCCCGGGGCCACTTGTTGTGCCACTCAGCTGCAGAGGTCGTATGGCTTGGGGCCATGTTCCCAAAAGACCACCAGGAAGCCTGATTGCCAGGCAAAGCTGGCCCCATTAGACAGGAGGCCATCACACAGACAGAGGCACCGTGGAGAAGAGGAAGGGCTTCTGCAGGTTTGGAGAGCTCAGGTCACAGGACTCAGCGCCAACACGGCCAGGCAGAGGGTGGGCCAGGGTCTGGTAGTTTGTGACAGGCTACCTTGGAGGAGGGAGTGCAGAGAAGGCAGGTCCTGGAGTGAGTAGCAGGAGCAGCTGTTAGGGTGGGTCAGTTCTGCCAGGTGCAAAGAATATTCCGGAGCAAGCAGTGATTTTTTTTTTTTTAATGTGTGTTCTTGGTATTATTTAACAAAACAAGAGAGAAGATTAAGCCTAGTGGCATCACAGCTTGGAGAGGGGCAGACCATGTGCTTAGCTCAGGTTCTCATCAGTTCCACAACACAAGCGGAGTGCTCCAGGTGGTGACCAGGACAGCCCTAGTGTTCCCTCCTGGTGTTCATCTAGTAGATCGATTGTTTTAAATAATGATGTTTGCTACTTGGGACGTGTGTTGGCAAATACAATAATAACTATGATAGTTCTCACAGTAATGACATCCAAATGTTTTGGTCAAATACTTGTTCACTACAGTTTAACAATAACCCAATTAACACATTTGAGCATATTCCTACAAAATAATGGGTGTATAACTATGAGTTTGCACAACTGCATGGGTTTTGGTCTTGTCCTACCCATAAATGGAGCATATGCACCTTCATTCATAATATTGTAGTTTATATTAAACCTTTTCCCAGTCAATTAGAAAGCTGTCACGAAATTTTAACAGAATAAAGATCAAGACTTTTGGCTCAGACATAATATTTTATTGAGAGGAATATAAAGAAGAATCATGTAAGGTATTATAATTTGCTCTTAAGTAACAACAATGTTACTTATATTTCTTCAATTCTGTCACCAAAAAATAAATAAATAAATAAATAAAGATGCCTATAATCCCAGTGGCTTGGGAGACTCAGGCAGGAGGATCGTGAGTTCAAAGCCAGCCTCAGCAACTTAGAGAGACCCTAAGCAACTCAGTGAGACCCTGTCTCAAAACAAAACATAAAAAGGGCTGGGGATGTGGCTTACTGGTTAAGTGCCTCTGGGTTCAATCCTTTGAGGGGGGAGGAGGATTAGTAGTAATAATTATTAATAAAATAGAACAATTAGAACATGATAGATAGGTTACCCTCCCCCCTCAGAGTTTTCCACATCCTGAGAGAAGCAACCTTGTTTCATTCTCGGCAGGATGTTTTCTTCCCTGGACAGGATGTTTTTTCCCCCAGGCAGGATGTTTCTTTTCCCCTGGCAAGAGCCAATAGGCTTAAAGGTCACCCTGTTCTAGGGGCAAAGAGTCAATGGCGTTGGGGTTGCTCTAGTGCACCCCCCACCAGAAATCCCTATATAAGGCCCTGTCTGAGAGACTCAGATCAGACAGAGAGAGACACACGGACACAACATTGGCTCGACACAACATCGGATCGTCGCTGCTGAGAGGAGGAAGCCACTGCAACAACTCCAGACCCATCGCCTCCAGCCGACGGCAGCTGCCCCAGCCAACAGCTCCAGACCGACCACCTTCAGCCCGACGGCCGCTCCCAGCTGACAGCTCCAGCCTCCAGCCAGACAGCAGCTGCTCCAGCCGACAGCTCCAGAGATCCCAGCCGGTGCAACCAAGCACCCACCTTCTGTCCAGAGCTTGCACACTACCCTCTCCCTGACTCCCTTCTCCCACCAGAGCTTGCACACTCTCCCTTCTCCCTGACTCCCCTCTCCCACCTCTTCGACCTTGACCTTCGACCAGAGCACCTCTTCTCCGGTTTTTTGCTACCAGCCATGAAGGCTGTTGAATAAATCTTTTGGCTGCACGGCTGTCCCCGGTGTGATGCTTTGCCCTTCAGAACAATATACTGTAAAAATAAAAAGACAAGTGACTTAAGAAAATGGTAACGGTGCAGTGTGGGTTTGCTACATGTGTTTAAGGAGATAAATGGCAAAAATAGCTTTAGGGTTGGGGGAGAGATGGAACTACAAAATGGCTTATACACAGGTAAAGTATCTTTTTGTCTTATTTTTATTTAATTTTTTGCAGTGCTGGGGATGGACCTTGCCTGGATGTCTTCTATTCCCTCTAAGTCTCGTCAGCTGACAACTTTCTTTATGAGCTCATCTTAATCCCACAGTCCTTTAAAACTACGTGCGACCAAAAGATATTATTCTTCTGGGCTAGGGATGTAGTTCAGTGGGGAACTCTTGCCTAACATTCATGAGCCCTGGGTTCAATCCCCAGGATCACCAAAAGAAAAGAAAAGAAAAGAAAAAAACAGAAAAAGGAAAAGGAGACTATTTCTGTTACTCAGCTTTTTTGTTGCTGTGATCAAAAGACCCAGCAAGACCATTTCAGAGGAGGAAACTTGGATTTCCTTCATGGTTTTAGAGGTTCAGTTCTTGGTCAGCTGACCCCATACCTCTGGGCCCAAGGAGTGGCAGCACATTGTGGTGGAAGGGTGAGGTGGGGGTAGCGCTCAGCTCACGATGGCCAGGGACAAAATGTCAACCCCAGGGCCTACTTCCTCCAGCCACCCCTCCCCTCCCCACAGTTACCATTAATACATTTGATTTATTAATCCATCAACTGGATTAATCCATGGATTGAGTCACGGCTCTCATCATCTAGTCATATGGCCTCCGAGCATTGTCTCCACATAAGCTTTCAGAGTCCATCTTGGGTCCTAACCATAGCAGCAGCAGAGCAGAGGAAGGAAAGGCCGTCAGAGAGCCGCACTGAGCGTGAGGAGTGGAAATGGTAGGAACGGAGGCGACCAGTGGAGGGCGCCCCAGTGTCGCAGGGCACTCCGTTTGACACCCTGTGGTACTCCAGGTGTCAGAAGATGGCCTCGGACTTGACCGAGGAGGACCATCAGGGTTGAGGTCCTGATGTTCGATGTTAGAGTTGTAACCAAACATAAGATAAAGACATCTCTGTGAGGAGTCCGAGATCAGACATGACTTTGACAGAGCAAAGCTTGAAGAAGGTTCTGAAGCTGCTAAGATTGAGCTGCCTTCCTCTGTGACTCCACGGTGGGCAAGAATGACATGATGTTGAAAGTCAGGCGTCGACAGCAGTGTTAAAGCCGGAGAACTACAGCCAACCCGACAAAAGAAGAGGAGGTCACCTAGGAAGTCCTTTGGATGCCAGAAACATACCACCAGCCGCAGAGGCTGGGGCAGTTACCACCAGGAGCAGAGGGCTGGGAGGCTCTGCTCAGAATGGAAACTGCAGGTATCCCGGGACAACCAGGGAGCATGCAGAGATGTCCCTACCCTGGGGTGAGGACAGGTGGGGCCCAGCTCAACTCTCAGGATAGGAGCAAAAATAACCTGAAGAAAGCAGGCCATGCACTGACGCAGGCAGTGGGAACCCGCTGATGACGGAAGAGGGGGATTAGTGAAGAAAAGTATCAGCGGGAGCCACGAGAATTCTCAGGCAGAATCCAGTGAGCAAAGGTTCCAGTTAGGGGACAGGTGACTCTCTGGGTCACCAGGAGGAGGCTCACCTGCATGGCGTACGTGGCACCAGCACTGGAGAATCGAGCAGCTCCGTGAAGTCTTGGAGCAGAGAGGGGCAGCTTGAACGGGCACTGGGGCTAGAGATGGTGAAGGTAAGGAGAGGGGGCGATGGCTTGAAAGAGACCGACAGGAAGAAAAATGGGAGCCTGGCACGGCGGTGCAGGCCTTGATTGCAGATCTCAGGGAGCCTGGGGCAGGAGGACCAAAGTTCAAGGCGCTCAGCGAGAGGAGGTTCCTGAAAGTAGACAGCCTCAGCTGACCAGAAGGCAAGGAGAGAATGAGCTCTGAAGGGCAAAAATCACACCGCAGACAACCGTGCAGCCAAGAGACTTATTCACCAGCCTCTATGTCTGGTCGGAGGCAGAAGAAGTAAGGGGAGAGAGGAGTCAGGGAGAGGGAAGCGTGCAAGCTCTGGACGGAGGATTGGTGCCTAGTCTGGCTGGCCCGGTCTCGGGAGCTGTCGGCTGGAGCAGCGCTATCAGCCTGGAGACGGTGAGTCTGGAGTCCTGGAGCCCTGGGGCCACTGCTTCCTCTCCACAGGGCCATGCTGTTGTGAGTGAGCTCCAGGCAGGCAGGGACTTAAATAGGGATTTCTGGGGGAGGGGGTGGCTGAGTGACCTTTAACGCCATTGGCTCTTTTCCCAGTAAACAAGGTGACCTTTAAGCTGATTGGCTCCTGCCCAGGAAACAGAGTGACCTTTAAGCTGATTGGCTCCTGCCTGGGGAACAGAGTGACCTTTAAGCTGATTGGCTCCTGCCTGGGGAAATTGAAACCAGGTTGTGCCTAGTGGAATTTTCCATGGTGGAGGTGGCCCGTCAGCTCAAGCCTATCTATCAAGCTCTGTTCCAGGAAGGGAGCTACTCAGCCGGGCAGGGAAGGGCTTCTTCTAGGAGGGGACGGAGAAGCCAAAACTTGAAGGTGGAAGAGAGCTGGGTATGCAGAGGTCTGTGGAAGAGCGCTCCCTGGACAGGACGACTCCGGGGACTGGCTCCTATGGTCAGGAACCGGAAGGTCAGAGGGGTGGGGTGGAGGGAGGGGAAGAAAGACGGCAGGACGGGGTGCAGAGTTGGGCAGAGGGCCCAGCCAGGCCACCACCCTCTGCAGCCGGGGCACTAAGCAGCCTCAGGTGGGCTCTCCTGGCCGTCCCTGCAGAGCAGCTGCTATCTCAAGAGCCACCTGGGGCAGAGCCAGGAGGCCCCGGCAGCATCTCCTGTGAGAGACAGGGCACCCCACATGTGGTCGACAGACGTGGACGCTTACCTGCCCCGCAGATAATTCTGAAAAACTTTAAACTCTCTTAAAACGGTTTTTAAATTGGCCAGTGAGCTTTTGATCACACACTTTCACCGTTGTGAAGATTGGTTTCAGCGTACATTGAAGCATGGGCATTTCAAGATAGAGGTTACAAAGCTTCAAATGTATCCAATGGAGTCTAAGTATTATAAAATTTATTAGCCGTTCATTCATCAATATAAATGTAGTTGAAGTCTTTAGGAATTTTAATGGTCTTTCTTCTGGAATTTGTATGTTCACTTCGCTTGCCCTACAGAGTGCTTGCTGACATAATGTACCATAAATCTTGGAGCCTCTCCAAGACACCCATCGTCCTCCCACGCAGAGGCACACAGACGCCTGCCCCACTGTGTGTCTGCCTGCTCACGGCCATCCATACGTTTTTTTCTGCTTAATTTCCTAAATCCAACGTTAAACATTTTATTCTAAAGTATCATGACATAAACTAGTACACAATTTTTACTAAAGCATGCATATGTTATAAAATTCAGTAAACAATTTTAAAACTTTAGAAGTAAAATTTTGCTAGAAATGTCAATATGATTTATTGGAGGTAGAGAGAATATGGGGTGCTTTTATTCTTTCCTTAAAGCAATTGTTAATTGTCCTTTCATATGATGCCTGCATCATGTCTGGATGAACTAGTTGTTAGCCTTTCTCTGGTAAAAGGAAAAATAGGTTGTTTTGAAACGGAGTTGGGGACCCCCCAGCTCATTACCCAGCACCTCCAAGAACCATTCTATTTTCTTCCACTTCTTTTCCTAATTTTGCAGATCATGCTCTGTCTTTCCTTTGAGTCCTCCTAGTTCTGCTTTGTGCTCTTTTTTTAAAAAAATTTCTTTTCAGTGTTATGATTTGGGTGTGAGGTATCCCCCAAAAGCTCACATGTGAGACAATGCAAGAAGGTTCAAAGGAGAAATGATAGAGTTGCAAGAGCCTTAACCCAATCAGCGAATTAATCACCTGCTGGAAGACTTGAGCCGTGACTGAAGGCAGGTGGTGTGTGGCTGGAGGAGGTGGGCACTGGGGGCCTGGCTTTGGGTATGCATCTTGTATCTGGCAAGTGGAGACCTCTCTCTCTCTGCTTCCTGATCATCATGTGAGCTGCTTCCCTCCGCCATACTTTTCTGCTGTGGTGTCCTGTGTCACCTTGAGTCCCGAGGAATGGAGCCAGCCTTCTGTGGACTGAGACTTCTGAAACTGCGAGCCCCCAAATAAACTTTACCTCCTCTACAATTATTCTGGTTGGTCTTTTAGTCACAGCAGCGACAAAACTGACTGAAACATGGGGATTGAACCCAGGGTGCTTTACCAACAAGCTATGTGCCCAGTCCCCCCCCCTTTTTTAGGCCTGCTGCTCTCTTATTTATTTATTCTGATTTGTTATAGATGACAGCAGGATGTATAACAATTCATATTACACATTCAGAGCACAATTTTTCATTTCACAAAGTATAGTCACACCATTTGTGCCTTTAGACATGTACTTAGGGTAATGGTGTCCATCTCATTCCACCATCACTTCTAACGCCAGGCCCCCTTCCCTTCCCTCCCACCCCTTTGCCCTATCTAGAGTTCATCTAATCCTCCCATGCTCCACCCCCACCCTCAACCCCATTATGAATCAGCCTCCTCATATCAGAGAAAAACATTCAGCATTTGTTTTTTTGGGATTGGTTAATTTCATTTAGCATTATATTCTCCAGCTCCATCCATTTGCCTGCAAATGCTATGATTTTATTCTCTTTTAATGCTGAGTAATATTCCATTGTGTGTGTGTGTATATATATATATATATATATATATATATATATATCACATTTTCTTTATCCATTCATCTACTGAAGGGCATCTAGGTTGGTTCCACAGTTTAGCTATTGTGAATTGTGCTGCCGTAAACATTGATCCTGCTGTGACCTTGTAGTATGCTGTAGACCGAGGAGTGAGATAGCTGGGTCAAACAGTGGTTCCATTCCAAGTTTTCCAAGGATTCTCCATACTGCTTTCCATATTGGTTGCACCAATTTGCAGTCCCACCAGCAATGTATGAGTGTGCCTTTTTCCCCACATCCTCGCCAACACTTATTGTTGTTTGTATTCTCAATAGCTGCCATTCTGACTAGAGTGAGATGAAATCTTAGAGTAGTTTTGATTTCCATTTCTCTAATTGCTAGAGATGTTGAACATTTTTTCATATATTCGTTGATTGATTGTATATCATCCTCTGAGAAGTGTCTGCTCAGTTCGTTGGTCCATTTATTGATTGGGTTATTTGATTTTATTTTTTGATGCTTTGATTTTTGAGTTCTTTGTATGTCCTCGAGATATCTGCTCTATCTGATGTGCATGTGGTGAAAATTTGCTCCCAAAATGTAGGCTCTCTCTTGACCTCACTGATTGTTTCTTTTGCTGAGAAGAAGCTTTTTAGTTTGAATCCATCCCATTTATTGATTCTTTTGATTTTAATTCTTGTGCTATAGGAGTCTTATTAAGGAAGTTGGGGCCTAACCCGACATGATGGAGATTTGGTTCCCAGTCCCTTTTATGTCTTATTTTGAGAGAGGATGTCTCTGAATTGCCCAGGTGAGCCTCAGACTCGAGGTTCTTCTGTCTCAGTGTCCGAATTTGCTGGGGTCACAGCCATGTGCCACTGTGCCTGGCCGAGGTTTTTTTTTTTTTTTTTTTTTTTTTTTTTTTTTTTTTTTGGTACTGGGATTGAAATCAGGGGCATCCCCAGCCCTTTTTTGTATTTTATTAGAGGCAGGGTCTCACTGAGTTGCTAAGTGCCTCACCATTGCTGAGGCTGGCTTTGAACTCGCGATCCTCCTGCCTCAGCCTCCCAAGTGCTGGGATTACAGGCATGCGCCACCACGCCCGGCTCCGAGTTTTGCTTTTAATTATTACTTTTTCCTTTGTTTGGAGTGGTTTGGCTTTTAAGTATTTTTCTTAGTACACCTTTTTATGGTGCTTTATTTAAAATTTTGACTTAAGTGTAATTAGCGTCTAATAAAATGCTCTGGTGTCTCATGTTCTCAAAGCACTTTAACATTGCACCTACATCTATAACCACCACACAGAGCAAAATAGAAACACTTCCACCCCCAAGAGTTGTCTCCTGCCCTGCCAATCAATTCTCCAACTCTCTCCACTAAACCACTACTTTGTATCATTACAAATGTCTTGGACTTAACACAAGGAGGATCATAAACATGCTTTTGAGTTTGCTTATAGCTTGTTTAAGCTTGTATCACCAGTTATTTATTCATTCTCACTTAATTTTGAAAATTTCAGACTTAACGAACAAATTGCAAATATAAGGCAGAAAATAAAAAATGGCTATGGAACATCATATAAAACAATGGTAAAAATCACCAAACCCAGAAATAATACTGGTAGTAACTATTAAATAATCTGCAGACCCCAGATGAAAGTTGGCCACTGTTCCAGGAATTGCTGTGGTTGGTTTGTGCCTTTTAGCGGCTGGACAGCATTCTGCTGTTTATATAGGCTCTCGCTGGACTGTGGGGTGGGTCCAGTTTGCAGCAATCGTGATTCAGTTGCTATGAACTTTTTTGTTCAGGTCCTTTTGGGAACATATTTTCATTTCTCTTGAATACATACCTAGGAATGAAAGTGTTGGGTCACACGTAAGTGTTTAACTTGGCCAGTAAGTGCCAGCCCCCGGGGCGGGGGTACTATTTTAAACTCCCTCCAGGGCCGGACCAGAGTTCTCGTTGCTCACCTCCTCGTCAGTGTTTACGGTTGTCGCTCATCAAATCTGGCAATATGCGTGGATGGGAAAAGGGCTCTCATTGCAGTTTCAATTTGCCCTTTCCTGATAACTAAGGATGTGGAGCACTTTTTAACGGGCTTAATTGCCCATTCCTGCATCCCTGAGTGTTCGCCTCTTGCTCGTTTTAGTTGGGTTTCTGTTTTCCATTGTCTGTTGAGCTTAATACTATTGATTTGTCAGAGGTCTTAGGCACTCTGAGTACCAGTCCTTTATCAGACGTGCTGTGGGGGGATCCCCCAATCTGTTCAGATGTGTTTATTCTCTTAGTGGCAGCTTTTCTGAGCAGAAATTCCCAAGTCTAGTTTGTCATTCTTTTCTCTTACGGTTGGTGTGTGTGGTGTGTGAGACTCTCTGCCCAAGCCCCAGGTGTGAAGGTGCTCCCCACGTCACCTCCTGGAGGTGCTGGGTTTCCAGGGCCCTGCTCACTGACCTCCATCAGTTACTCCCCAGGCAAGCGCAGGGCGGCCAGGTGTTCTCTGCTCTTGCGTGGGAACACCAGGCTCCACCTCCACCAGGTTGTTAGGAAGACGCTGCTCTCCACCCTAGTTGAGAGGTGACCACCGTGTGCGTGGGCCCGTTTTCACCTCTTCTGCTCTCGATGGCTCTTTTCCAACCTTGTTCTTCCTTAACATCCTCATGGCCCTTTCCCATTTGCTTTTGCACTTTCCCATCAATTTTAGGATCATCTTTGTAGCCCCCATGACCCTGCGGCCCTACTGTGACCCTGCTGGAGTTGGCGTTGGGTCTGCTGGCCTCTGAGGGGACATCGGGCCGAGTGCTGTCCCGTCTCACTGCAATCCACTACCCACCTCCCTCCCTGTTTTTTTTTTTTTTTTTTAGTTTTTGTTTGTTTTAATTAGTTATACATGACAGTAGAATGCACTTATACACTGTGATATATCATACATAGATGGGATATAATTTCTCATTTTTCTAAGTGTACATGTTGCAGAATCATATTGGTCACGTAGTCACATATATCCAGACAGTAATAATGTCTGTGTCATTCCACTACCTTTCCCATCCCCACATCCCCTCCCTCCCCTCCCTTTACTTCCCTCTACCTAATCTAAGGTAATGCTATTTTTCCCTAGTGCCTCCCTGCCTTATTTTGAATTAGCATCCACATACATATTAGAGAAAACATTTGGCCTTTGGTTTTGTGGGATTGGCTTATTTCGCTTAGCATGATATTCTCCAACTCCAGCCATTTACTGGTGAATGCCGTAATTTCACCCTTCTTTAAAGCCGAGTAATATTCCATTGAGTATATACACCACATTTTCTTTATCCATTCATCTATTGCGGGACACCTAGGTTGGTTCTGTAGTCTAGCTATTGTGAATTGAGCTGCTATAAACATTGATGTGGCTGTGTCACTATAGTATGCTGATTTTAAGTCCTTTGGTTATAAACCAAGGAGTGGGATAGCTGGGTCAAATGGTGGTTCCATTCCACGTTTTCTGAGGAATCTCCACACTGCTTTCCACAGTGGTCACACCAATTTGCCCCCCTGGTTTTGTGGTGTTCCATGCACAGCCTCACAGTCTTTCTTCAGTTTTGTTCCTAGAAACCTGGCGCTCTTTGGCGTTGTTGTGAACACACCTGATTTGGACTGTTACTTTCCAAATGTTCCTACATGCAAACTGCAATCAGTTTTGGTGTTTGGGGCGTGCTGTGCCCTGGTAACCTCACTTACTAGTTGTAGTAGCCTGTTTACTACCCAACACCTCACTGGTGAACCTGTCCTTTTACATCGCGTTCTGTGCTACGTTGGCTGAAGTCTGGGAGGTCCCGAGTAGAACCCATCCATGTAGACCAGTCGGCGCCTCCTCTCCGCTCCAGCGGGAACGGAGCTCCTGGCGCATGCCTGTGATCCCAGCACTTGGGAGGCTGAGGCAGGAGGATCGCGAGTTCAAAGCCAGCCTCAGCAATGTCGAGGCACTTAGTAACTCAGTGAGACCCTGTCTCTAATAAAATACAAAAAAGGGCTGGGGATGTGGCCCAGTGGTCGAGTGCCCCTGAGTTCAATCCCCGGTACCAAAAAATAAATAAATAAATAAATAAATCTGTCCATCACTCAGGCTGCTCGCTGTTGGCCCCGAGGGTCGAGGAGTTCTCCTGGACCCTGCGTTCCTGGGAACTGTGAGCACAGGGGCAGTTTGAACTTTATCACGTGCTCTTTTGACACAATTTGGATGAAGACATATGGTATTTTTCTTCTCTCTTTTTTTTTTTTTTTTGTGGTACTGGGCATTGAACTCGGGGCACTCGACCCCTGGGCCACATCCCCAGCCCTTTTTTGTATTTATTAGAGACAGGGTCTCACTGAGTTGCTAAGTGCCTCGCCATTGCTGAGGCTGGCTTTGAACTCGCGATCCTCCTGCCTCAGCCTCCCAAGTGCTGGGATTACAGGCATGCGCCACCACACCCGGCTTGACATATGGTATTTTTCTATCCTGCTGATGTGGCTTATCACTGGCTGGTTTCCAAACGTGAGACCCGCTCTGCGTTCCTCACTCAGACCCTCTTGACCCATTCGCTGGTTGTTGATGCGTTACGGGGTGGGGGGGCATGGATGTGAATTCTTGGGGTGGGGGCATGGATGCGGAGTCGTGACGATCTCTTTGTCAGTCTCTACCCTCAGGACGAGGCCCTGTGATGACGTGCTGTGTCAACTCTCGGCGAAGCCGTTTGGCACAGAGCCTCTTCTTGGGGAGGCTCTTGATCAACGGTCTTGATAGATGGCGACCTCAGGGGGTCTCGGTGTCTTCTCCCGTCACGTGTGCTTCCTGTGTCCCTTCAGAGGCGGGTGGGTTTATTCTGTTATTAGATTCGTAGACGATCTTGTTTCACAGGGTTGTTTTTGCAGCTGTCTGCAGGAACGCCGCTGGCGTGGCTTCTTGGATTCCAGCCTGTGTGTCCCTCTTATCATCTTACCTGTCCACCCACAGGTTTATCAGTCTGACTGAGTTTTTCAAAGAACCACGCTTTGTTTTCACTGGCTTGATGGCAGTCTTTGTCTTTTCCACGGATCTGAGCTTTTGCCTGGGAATCCCTCCAGCATTTCTTGCGGGGTGGGGGGCTGCCTCAGACAGACAGACCTTTGCAGGGCTGACGATGCCCGGGTTCCACCGTGCAGAAGCCAAGGCTGCTGGCTGGATTCCCGCCTGCTTTCCTCCGTGGTTCTGGTGAGAAGCTGGCTGCCTTCTACCACACTCTTCCCCCCTCTGATGGCTTTGAAGACCTGGTATGTGTCTTGGTTTTCAGCAGCTTTGTGGCCATGCTCTAGGTTTGCAGTTCTGGCATTCGCCCTGCTTTGGGTTTCCTGCGGAGGATTCCCCGTTGGTTAGTGTCTGACTGTCGGGAAAGTGCCGGCCATGTCCCCGAGTCCCTTGCTGTGCTTCCTCTGCTGCGCTGATGCTCTTCCTTGGTCTGGTTTGTGCCCCCCCCCCCCCGCCCACTACACTTGGCAATGTTATTTTAGAGTGTGCTCCTTTGACTTGCAAAAGCACTTGCTGTAGAGCAGCCTGTCACCCAACAGCAGCCCCAGGCACCTCAAGTCTGCTGTGTGTCTTGATCCTATCAGGAGCCTCCTTAGTGTCGTGCACCTGGTGAGGTTCCCGGCCTCCGCCATGACCATCGCCCTCCCCGCCACCATGGTGCATTTCCCTGAGTGCACCTGCCAGGCCGTGCTGTGTGTCCCCAGGGTCTGGTTCGTTGGTGACTCACTGTAATTTTATAGCTGATTCTTTGTTAGGCTGAAATCAATTGTCTTGGGCAACTTTCTTTATATTAAAAGCAGAAGCAAAAATCCCTGATGTGTTATTTATCTGTCAAATTCTGTCCTGAGCACATTTCTTTCTCATTGCTTATCTTCAAATGAAGTGAGTTTTTTTCTGATCAGTTCTCCATAACTAATAGGAGGAGGTAAGGCCAGCCATTATGTCAGCAAGGATTTCCCAGGTAGGTGTGTGTGTGTGTGTGTGTGTGTGTGTGTATCTGAATGTGTCTGTGTCTGTATGTGTTTTTGTGTATCTTTGTGCATGTCTGTGTATCTGTGTTCATCTGTGTGTGTGTGTGTGTGTGTGTGTGTGTATCTGAATGTGTCTGTGTCTGTATGTGTTTCTGTGTATCTTTGTGCATGTCTGTGTATCTGGGTTCATCTGTGTGTGTGTGTGTGTGTGTGTGTGTGTGTGTGTGTGTGTGTCTGTTTTCTTAAATGCCCAGATGCTGTATTTCTGGGTTGTGTGTCTAGAGCCCCATCATGAGTGAAGTAAAAGAGGTTGCAAGGGGCTAACCAGAGCTGCCAAGCCGTCACTGATGTGTCAGTGGACCTCCAAGAAGAGGTGGTGAGAAGTAAGGGCCATGACCTGTCGCCAACCACAGCTAGAGCCGCCTGCAGCAACCAAGCCGCAGGAATGAGTTCAGGCAGACTGGAAACCAACAGGCTCTTTATTCCGCTAGCTTCTCTCTCTGGCTCCAAGAACAACTCCTCCCCGCAACTCACACTCCTCTACCCACCGCCAAATGGCGCCAACCCCCGCAATGTCCCGGGCCAAGTCTCGCGAGATCATGGAAGGTGGTGACCCGATCCTCAATGTCCCGGGCCAAGTCTCGCGAGATCATGGAAGGTGGTGACCCGATCCGCAATGTCCCGGGGCCAAGTCTCGCGAGATCATGGAAGGTGTTGATGCTTGAACATCTTCATGGCTCACAGCTAACCGCAGTCTTAGCTATCTCCCCATTTAGGGCTCCTACAATGATCAGCCACGTGTCCTTCTGGGTCCCTGATGCACAGCCCGGCACAAGGCCAGCCGCTCCTCGCTCCCACCACAGCTGGGTTGCATATGGCGGCTTTCTCCTCCGTCCTTTTCGTTGACTTGGAATTTTACTAGTCTAAAACCCAAAATTCTACCTTATTTTTCTACTTAGTGATTTTTCTTAAAAATATGCTAGAAGATAAACCCAAATTGATTTGAAAAAATCATTACATGAAGCGTAGACAGGTTTCTTTAACAACACTTGCTCTCAGAATCACCTCCCCTGCCCCGAGAGAGTACTGAAGTGCTCCTGACGAGGCTGTGTTCTTCCTTCCCGGCAGTTTCCCTTACAACGAGCAAACGAGATTCCTCTGCAATACATGCTCATGCTGCTGTCAGGTGAAGGACTCAAATGTTGTCAAAATCACTTTGCTGGTTGGTACTACAGGGGTGAGAAAGCAGACCCTGGGCACAGAGATGAGGTCCCCCTGCAAGCACCGCAGGCCTGGCCCTACAGCGAGTCTCGCCTGGCGGCTTTGGGGAGGTGTGTTCGCCTGGTCTCTGTGCAGGCAGAGCCCGGCAGGCTGTGTGTGTGTGCTCTTGCTTAGAGGCCAAGTGCTGGAAATGCACGCCATTCCTCACCTAGGTAGGAGAATGTCTGCGGCAGGGAAGTGACTCAGACAGCTCCCAGGAACATTCCTGAGTCCGGGTGATTGATGGGAGATGGGCAGAAAACAGGAGCTCGTGTGTGTTCTAATTAAACGGCACAAGGTTTTGGAGAAAGTGACACATTTTAATACGATCTTGAGGAGTTACTTGTGACAGGGTTGATTAACTACGGTTTGAACTGAGACGTATAGTTAATTTCTTTGTAAAGGGTCTCCTATGGACACGACAGCTGGGGTTCCCCTGACTTCATGTTTACTTGCATGCTGGGGAAACCATGGTGAGGGACTTGCACATCTTCAAGAACATGCCCGAGGAACAATATTTTGTGAACTAAAATGCCTGTAATTTGTGTACTGCTATTCAATGTATTGAGATGAAATTAAAGAAAGAACACATTTAAATTCTATTCGAATTAGTAATAGCATATTTTTGTCATTTTCAAAAAAAATACCACTATGCCGAGAGCATAATGAGGCCAGGGCAGGGCTGGGGCGTAGCTCAGCAGCAGAGCCCTTGTGGAGCGCGCGGGGCTCTGGGTTTGAGTCCTGAGTCAACCCTGCCTCCCACCCCCCACCAAAAGAGCGAGAAGGAATTGGATTTGAGAATGTTGCATGAAGAACACCACAAGCACTCATTAAAAATCACTTATTTCTTAAAACTTTGAATTTTCTAAACTGACAAAAGAAAGTATTTTGAGCGTTCTTTACACATGTGCTCCAACTTTGGTCCTGAAAATATCATCCCTCCGCGTGTGTGAGTTCTGCAGGAACCGCAGGAACGAGACGGTGGGAGCCTCAGGGCGCGGCCTCAAGCACCTTGCTCCTTTCTGCATCAGCGCCATCACAGATGGCTGCGCGGAGGGTGCGCCAAACTCTGACCTCAGAGGGAGGCGTGTTCCCGAATCCCAGGTGTGCACTTCTGAAGACAGGGAGGCAGGAGGGAGGTGGACGGGGTGTCCAGCCCACGAGGTGTCGCCTCAGGGCTGTCTTCCCCCCGCAGCCATGTGGGGAGGCGCGAGTAGCTCCACCCCCATAGCCAGGTCGGAGCTTGGAGACTTAGGGGTTTGCCGTGCCCACGTGTCTGATTGGAAGGGCATGGCCAGGACAGCACCAGAAGGACAGGCAGTCCACTACCAGGGAGGCGCTCTCTTGCCACTAGTGTGAGTGATTAAATTGTTGAGCTAATCTGGATTATTTTAAAGCCATTGCTACATTATTTTAAGCAGTTAGCACTTTATACAATTCAACAGTTCAGACAGGACGACCCCTGACTCAGTGGCTCACATCTGATACACATGTAGGTTTGGAGTACTGGTTTGAAAAGAAAATCACTGTTTACGCCTTTCTTCCTCATAGTAAGTTGATGCCGTGGGTAGCATGCTTGGAGACAAGCCCAGGAACTTCGCAGAGATTTTGGGTCTTCTGAAGATGTGACAGAGCTCTGTTTACTGGGGTCCTTTTCCAGCTTACATAAGTGAAGTGACGCAGATTTTGACCACTGGCTTCAGTGGGAGTCCCACCCTGCTGACCAGGGCCATTGGGCCGCTGAGCCAGTCCTGGTGGCCGAGCTGCCTTCTAGGTAGAGGCACAAGGACAAAGTCCCCTGAGGCTCGCGGCCTTCTGCCTGGCTAGTTGAAGGTCGGTGTGGGCTTTCCCCTGCCGTGGCGAGGTCCCCGGAGCTCCGCTGGGGTCTTCAGAACGTGAACACAGCTAGTCGGAGGGCACTGTGTTGTGTTTCGCGGGTTTTCAGAGCATCCTTTGGGCCCCAGGCTCTCAAGCAGGTGCAGCTGCGGTTTCAAGAAGACTTCCTGCGGGGGTGGGCAGGCGGCTTCAGCCGGGGGCTCCGGTGATCTGAGCCCTGAGCTCCGCAGCTCTGGGAGCAGGTCCCCGCACACAGGCAGGGAGACACGTGTGCTCAGACACCTGGCTCTTCGTGACGTCACCTCCATTGACCCGAGGGCTCCAGCGCAGAGGGTCCAGTGGTCGTGCTGACGTCCACGGTGGCTGTCCTATTCTGTCACCTTGCTCTGGATGTTCCCCGGGCTAGGGAGACCTCAGCACTCTGAATCAGGGTGAAGTGGAGGGGAGCTGCCGGAGGGTGCGTGTGGAGGCGCAGGCACAGGGAGGGCCCGTCGGCTCCTGGGGTGCACACTTCCTGCAGCCTGAGGCCCAGGGCAGACACACGGGCAAGTGTCAAGTCCTGAGGACGCCCCCAGGACGGATGTGCCCTGCCCTCAGGGCCTCCCACGTCTGGCGGTGTTCGGGGACAGAGCAGAGCTCGGCTGTTGAGTGTGAAGGGCGGGGACTGGTGAGGTGGGTCCACCCCACTGGATCTGAGTGTGAGGATTTTATTTTCCATGGCGCTCGGTGTCCTTCCAGGTCTCCTGCACAGCTTCAGATGAAGGACGAGCACGAGGGAGCTCCCAGGAGGAGCAACAGGATGGGCCCAAGTGAGTTTGGATGAGCAGAACGCAGGCTGCCGCTGTCCCCCACGGCCCCGGCCCAGCCCACCTGCTCTCCACTGCCCCTTCTGGCCATGGCTCCCCGCATCTCCCCTGGTGGCCTTGCTGGGACTTGCCCCTGCCCCATCACGACCATTGGACTTCAGCCTCCTTTACCTCATGTGTGAAAACTGTAAGGACATCACCATTGCAAGCTCTTGACCGACGCATGTGACCTGTAGAGATGTTTGGCTCCATCCCACTGTGCTCTGAATGTGACCTGAATTGAAACACCTTTCCCAGCTAACCCCACCCCATCTGTTGATGCATTAATGTGCCTTCCCGGCCCTGAGAACGTAGAACTGAAGATGACTTCACGCAGCGCAATCCACGGGCAAAGACATTCCATCTCAGGTCAGACTGAGGTCCTGGTCCGCTGTTGGAAACCTGTTACCAGTTTCTGAGGTAGGTTATGCTCTAGGTGATTTTAAAAAGTGCATATGTTAGGAGTTGTCTTTTCATCTGATATGAGTCACTTAGAAGTAAATTAGTTCAATTGCATTTATTATTATGGAAGATACTTTTAGTAGTCATTTTATCTTGATTTTTATGTTCAGTTACAATTTTTATGCTTATTTAAAACTTGTTTTCCAATAAATTGATCTGTGCTTGTCTTTGTTTTGTGTGCACACAAAATCTAGTAAGGTGGACGTTTGTATTTTATTCTAGAAGTTACTTTTATTTCTATTTAGACTTTACATTCTACCTCCTTCTACTTAATGGTTTGGCTGACATCCACTGGCCACACCCAAACATGCTTTCCTAGGCATCTGAAGACCGTATCCCTTGGATACGCAGCATGGGACACCCTGGAGACAGGCTGAGATATTTTTCTTACCGGTAACTTCGATTCTTCTGTCCAAATGTCAAAAGGGCATTACAGCTGCTTTATGAACTTGGGAATCACTGTTTCAGTTTTTCAATGGATATACTGGGTTTTCGTCTTTAATTGTTAAATGATGGTTCTTTTCTACTTTATTTTGCTGGCCTCAGTCCTCTGTTGAACTTCTGTGTCTAAAGCGGTTTTCCTTCCACCCAACATTCTCTTCCAAATTTCTACCTGTATTGTGGGTGAATAGGTGATAGTCCCAGCAATCTTGTTGACATGGATAAAACCACACGATAAGGCTGATAGAGAAGAAATGCAGAGGGACTTGAGCCCAACACCATCATGGATCTTCCAAATATGGCTTAAACTGACTCCTTTAAGACTTGTGCATTAGAGAAAATTGAATCCCAGTCTGTTTGACTGCAATTTAAGTTTTCTATTTTATCTAGTAACATATACTTCTTATCTGATATAACATGGATTATGTAATTAAACACATGTACTACATCTGTATTAATGTAAATTATAATTTGCGTTACTTAATTATGGGCATTTACCTTATTTGTAATATCTTGCTGCAAAACATTGTTGAGAAAAAGAACTAAAGCACTGGACAGATGGAGAGATCTACTATGTTCATGGATTAGAAGACTTAATGTTGTTCAGATGTCACTTTTTCTTAAATTGACCTACAGCTTCAAGATAGTTCTAACCAGGAGGCTCTTTTTGTTACATGTTAACAATCTAATTCTAAAATTTAAATGGCAATGCAAATGACCAATATGACCAAAAGGATATCAAAAAATAATAGTCAGATAACTTATCCTACGTGATTTCAAGACATAGTATAGAACTACAATAATAAAAACTGTTTTAGAGATCAATTAAATAAAAATTGCAGAAATTGACCCACATATCTATTATGATTTGTTTTTGACAATGTGCCAAGGAAATTTAAGAGTAATCTCCTTAACAAGTGGTGCTTGGACAATTGGATTTCCACATGAAAATCAAACAAGTCTAAAACATAGACCTTTATGTCACACCAACTAAAATTTCAACTTGAAAAAGGACATGCTTAAATGAACTGGAGAAACTATAAAACTATAAAACTTTTAACGTCAGAACTGTAAAACTTCTGTAAGAAAAGAACTATAAAACATAAGAGAAAAATCCTAGTGATTCTGGATTTGAAGATTTTCTTTAAAAGGATCCCAAACCACAAACTATAAAAGAAAATAATCAATAAATCCAGCTTACTCAAAGTTAATGCTTTGCTTTTCAAAATACATTTCTATGAAAATTAACAGGCAAGCCACAGACTAGGAAAACAATTTTAAAAACATTTATTCACTTTAAAAAATATATATCTAACCAAAGACCTCTCATTATTAAATTATAAGAAGACAATTGACCAACAAAAATGGATAAAAATTTTTTAAAAAATGTGCTACAAAATCAGATAAAATAGATAACAAACAAGAAAAATATACTCAACATAATTATTATGGCTACTCAAATTGAAACTACCAAGAGAAAGCACTATGTGCCTACTATGTTTAAAGTTAAAAAGGTGGATCATACTAAGAGTTGGCAAAGAGGTGGAAAGTGGTAAATCACACTTTGATGGTAGCAGTGTGAAATTCTGCATCTACCTTAGAAATGCTTGGTAGTGTCCTAAAAAGTTAAAGAGATATCTACCAAGTGGTCTAGCTTTTTCACTATTAGAAATTTACCCAAAAGAGATGTAAAGTTTTTTTTTTCCTTAGAAATACAGGCACATAAATGTTCAAAGAGGCTTTGTCACACTGAACTACCTAAAATAGCCCAAGGATCCACCAGCAGGTGAATGGGTGACCATATTTTGTTATAGACACATGATAAAATACCACTCAGTAATGAAAAGAACAAAGTATTCATTACAGACAACATCACTGAAGTCTCTCAGAATAATTATGTTGCAAGAAGCCAGAACATAAAAAGCACAGTGTATTGTTACATTTATAAAATCGCATAAAACATAAGCTAATGTTTAGCTAAGAAAGTGTCTGTGGTGCATGCAGGTGGGAGGTGGGAGGAGAGATGGACCCCGCGGTGCAGGAGGAAGCGTGTGGGTGAGGGAAATGCTCCCTGTCCGACATGGAGCCACTTCCCAGGAGGGTTCACGGGCAAGCCCACAGGACAGGACCCCAGGGATGTACAGGTAGTGGCTGTCAGGGAGCTTTCGGATGTTCAGCGAGGGGTTGGGAGCGTGGCAGACTGGGGAAGACACGGAGCAGAGTGCAGGTGAGGTCTGGTGATGACACGGGTGACAAAGGGCCAGGATGTGCAGCGAGGGGCGCTGTGTGAGCACCCTTGGGGGAGGCGGGTGGGGAGGTCAAGATGGACCACCTCGGCACAGGAGAACCTGTTTTTCCTGCAAGGCTTGCTGTGCCCTTCACAGGATGGCACAGGCTTCTCAGGGTCCCTTAGGTAGGGGCAGGGCCTCTGGGACAACCTTGTCTACCTGCAGTACAGTGGCTGATGGGGAGGCTTAGCCCACCTGGAGCAGGGGACAAGTGGTCATGTGGCAGAGCCTTCATAGATATGTATCAATATTCATTTATACACACACACATGCATGTTCACGCATGCACACACAAGATCCACATGCTTACGTTTGATGTATGTGGTCACGTGTACACACTCACACAGGCACACACACATATACGTGCCCATGTAAGCACGTGTCCACAGACACACATACCTGTTCACAATACATACATTCCTACATGCATTCATACCACATGTACATGTCAGTACATAACACAGCATGCATATGCAGACACATATGCACATTCATATATGAACACATGCACATATATGTATATACACACAACACATACATATGCACATAAGGATTGGCACACTACACACATGGATACTAGTAGCTAGTACATATAAACATTTGTATTTATACAAACAATATACAGCTACCTGTTCACACACATTAATATTCATCTCTGCATGAACAGTCGTCAGACTCAGGCACTCACATAGCACACACACACACATTTGTTTCCTAGTCCCATTTTGCCAATGAGGAAAACAGTTCAGAGGTAGTATTTGCTCACTAATAGTGCGTAATTAATATTAATGGTAACGAATGACCATGGTCTGATCTCCCACTTCTATAAGTCCAGGGTTCCCTTCAGAAAACACTAAGGACAACTAAGAGCTGAGGGTTCTGGCCACACGAGGACTCGTGTGCGCCCCTCCCAGGGGTGCAGCCCGCTCGGCCCTCCCTGCCGACAGGCCTCCGGCTCACAAAGGGCCCTTGTGCGGAGGCCTTGTTGGCGCCTGCTCCGGGTGCTGCTCAGGCCTTGGTGTGCGTCACGTACCACACATTCCCAGCCTGACTCAGCGCTCTCAGGGTCCCCTGGAGTTCTGGGGCGGCACTGGCCGGGGCAGCCAGGCCCCTTCCTAAGCACGGCTCCTCTGGTGGGCAGCGAGGAGCTCTGGCTTCAGGAAGGCGGCTCTGCTCCCGAGAACCAGCTTCCACGGTCCTGTCTGGGTTGTTTACTCTGCTTCATCCCTCTTAGAATCGGGGGGGATTAGAAGTGGAGCCAGGAGAAGCCTCACTTGACTGAGCTCTCGGGAAGGTGCTAATTTTCACGCTGCTGTCATCCCTGGCGAGCCTTACCCAGGGAGGAGGTAGGACGTTGGTCCAAGTAACTGGAAAAAACAGCGGCCTCCCTGCCTCCGCAGCCTGAGGGAGACAGGAAGGCCTTGTGCTCAGAGACGACCCAGGTGCCCCGCTCTCCCAGTGCCTACCTGCCTGGACCCCTCCGCCCCCACACGCACTCCCTCTGAGCCTCACAGCCCCCGAGGGGGCCCTCCAGCACTTCCATGGCTGCTGTAGCCTGGCAGGCCTGCCCCCAGCCCCTCGGCTCCTGCTGTCCTCAGGCCGCACACTGGGGAAGTGTTCCTCCCTGGGCCTGCACCGGGAGAGCCCCGGGCTGCTCCAGAGGGGCTGCTCCCAAGAAGGACAAGGAAGGGGAAGAGTCAGCAGGCCAGTGAGAGGCGGGAGGGACACAGGGCTGACAGTGACCCCAGGCCATGAGCAGGTGGAGCAGACTGTCTTGCCTGAGGAGCCTGAGGCAGCCTGGGACTTTCACATGCACCGGTTTAGTGAGGCCCGGGTGCGAGAGTGCATCTGGGAATGGTGGGACCTGTGTCATGGAGTGAAAGGGCAGAGCGTCTCCCAGGCAGGCTTTGAGGCTAGTAGAAAAGAGGGCATAGCAGAAGACTCGAGCAGCCATTGTTCACAGATGGGAAAGGGGAAGGAGCTAGTGATGGGAAGAGGAGAGACTGTCAGCTGATGAGCTGGGAGGTGCGGCAGAGTGAGCGTCCTTCAGGGCAGAGAGGGGACCCACCAGAGCAAGATGCCACTCAGGCAGGCGAGGACTGCTGTGGGAGCCCACCAGCTGGGCCTGCTAGAGAGCAGGCCCCACGCTCCTCCTCATTCATCTGCAGATCTGCTGTCGCCGGGAGTCTGGCTCATTCGCAGTCTCTTGTTGGATGTTCAACATCAGCATCAAGAACCAGGAGGTCCCGTCACCGTATGCTCCATGGCCCACCATCAGCCCCACTCCCCCGGGGACCGACGCAGTTATTAGGAGTGGACAGGAGGCAAGCACGTGCTTTCCCTTAAGATTCCAGAAGCACAAAGGGGGTCTTATATTTGAGAACCCCGGGACCACAACTGCTTGCTGGCTGTCCTTTGGGCTCAGTCCCCACACCATACTGATTAGATAATGGAGACACTGAGGGTTTCACTGACGGTGCAGGAAGACTGAAGCAGGAAGAAAACAGCAGCCTCCACGGGAATGAGAGGACCAGGAACGTCTGGGGAGGGTGAGGCGTGGTGGCTGGACACCAGCCGCGGTTTGCAGTGTGTAGTCGCCTGAAGCGATGGCCGCTTGGAGCAACGAAGCCGCGGGAAGAAGTTTAGAGATGAACTGGAAACAAACAGCCCTTTATTCTGATAAATTTTCTCTCTGGCTCTAACTACACCCCCACACGCCGTCCACGCTCCTCTAACCTCCAAAATGGCGCAGACCCCATCCGCAATCTCGCTCAAGTCCCTCGAGATCTCTGGCCAAGTCTCGCAAGATCCCGGGCCAAGTCCCGTGAGACTACGGAAGGCGCCAATGCCCAAACATGTCCAAAGCCCGTAGTCAACCACAATTTAAGCCATCTCCCCAAACAGGGCTCCTGCAGCAGTGGACGCTGTAAGCCACCAGCACAGACACCACCTGGCGCTGGTGCAGTGCCCAGAGAGGACCCGCCTGCTCCCGGTGGGCAGTGGCCTCTCTGCAAATGGCAGCTCTAGTCGTGGACGGAGGGTCTGGTCGCCGCAGGGTGGGCTCCCTCCTCCCTCCGTGGGCTCCCTCTCCACCCGGCGCGGAGTGGCACTTGAGCAGGAGCACTGTGCCCTCGGGGTGCAGCCAGTGGCGCAGGAGGAGGCGCGTCGGGAGCAGACAGATCGACCAGCCTCTGTCTCCAGGTCGCCAGCTCCCGCCCTCAGCCTGCGTGGGGTCAGGAGACTCCAGGGCTCGCAGAGCACCTCAGATCCGTGGTCTCTTATTCTGTGCCCCTTCCTCTGAATAATTCAACTTATTTTATTTTTTATTCTAAGTTGTTAGACATGACAGCAGAATGCATTACAATTCCTTTTACACTTATAGAGCACATTTTTACGTATCTCTGGTTGTATACAAAGTATATTCACAGCATTCGTGACTTCATACATGCACTTAGGGTAGTGATATCCATCTCATTCTACCATCTTTTTTTTTCTTCTTCACCCTTTTGCCCCTTTCTTCCACTCCCTCCCCATTGGCCATTCTAGTGTTCCTCTAATCCTGCTATGCTCCCCGTCCCCACCCCACTGTGAATCAGCCTCCTTAGATCAGAGAAAACATTCAGCATTTGGCTTCTTGGGATTGGCTAACTTCCCTTAGCATCATATTCTCCAGCTTCATCCATTTACCTGCAAATGCCATGATTTTATTCTCTTTTATTGCTGAGTAATACTCCATTGTGCATATGTAGCACATTTTCCTTATCCACCTTTGAATAATTTATTATAAAAGCAATATAGACAAACACTTCCAAGAACCAGGTGGTGGACCCCTGTCGGTGGGTGATGAGATACCACAAGTGTGGCTGAAGTCACCAGGGTGCTGCTGACAGTCTTGGAGCCTGACCGCTCCTGCACGCCCGCGGCACCCCAGAGCTCAGAGCTCGTTCCCGCCCCCTTCACTCCCACCCCCACCCACTGTGACCATGTTTTGACAGCACACAAATGTATTCCACAGCTATGATGGAATTATGGAATTTTTTTTTTTTTTTTTGTATCGGGGATTGAACTCAGGGGCACTCGACCACTGGGCCACATCCCCAGCCCTTTTTTGGTGTATTTTATTTAGAGGCAGGGTCTCACTGAGTTGCTAAGTGCCTCACCATTGCTGAGGCTGGCTTTGAACTCGCGATCCTCCTGCCTTAGCCTCCCAAGTGCTGGGATCACAGGCATGCGCCACCGCACCTGGCTGCTATGATGGAATTTTCAATGTTTTATTTTGTAATAATATTTGACTTAAAAAAACCTGGAGAGTTCACATAAACCCTTCACCCAGTGTACCCTGATATTAATAAATCAGGAAATGAACATCGTACAGCACTATTAACTAAACCTAGGCCTTATTCAAGTTTTGCAGGCCCAGTGATTGATCTTACAGATCATTCCATATTAATACACACGGAGCTCCAAATCTCCAGTGTCCATGTATGGATTTTACTAGTGGAACATTTCCTGGATTTGGAAATTCTGGGTCAAAGGCACATGCTTATTAAATATAACAGAACCTATAAAACCTATAAAACTGCCCCCAGAGGTGATACCAACCTGCACAGCCACCTTTAGCACACAGGTCTCACTCACTGACGCTCCTGCCAGCACTGTTACTGTCACGCTGTAAGGCTTTGCCACACCAACAGGTGGAAATGCCAACCGGTGGAAATGTCAACCTGTGTGGTGAACAGCTGCTTTGCTGAAAGAAGACTCACACACCACAAGTTCCCCTCTGCACTTGCACAATTCAGAAGTTTTAAAAAAATTATTTAAAATTTTTTTAGCATAATCAAGTTTGAACAACTGGCACCACTATCTAAGGTAGGGACATTTTCACCACTCCCAATAGTCCTTCTCCCATCCCCTGGAAGTCACCCATCTGTGTTCTGCCCCTGTGTGCCTGTTCTGAACACTTCCTATAATCTGGAATCGTGCAGCGTGTGGTTTTCATCATGGGCTTTCTTCACTTGGCATAATGTTTCCAAGATTCACCTAAATTGCATAGCATATCAGCATTTCATCCCTTTTTATTGCTGACTAATATTCCATTGTCTGGACGTGGACCATTTGTCTCTCCACTCATCCTCCAATGGACATGTGCTGACTCCACTTTGTGGCCGTCAGGAATGATGCTCTGATGGACGAGTTTTCTGTTTCTCTTGGATATGGCCCCACGAGCAGAATTGCTGGGCCTTGTGGTGACTCCACACACACGAAGAGGAGGAATTGCTAAGGTTCTCCACGCCGCTGGCTGCGCCCGGGCACAGTCCCATCCGCAGCGTGTGAGCGCTTCGTCTGCCCACACCTCACCGCACGGTCTCTTCTCCCTGCTCCCCTGCGGGCTGCTCTTCTGCCAGGGTTGGGTTTGCATCCCCTGCGGACGGACTGTGCCTCTTCACGTGCTCTTGCATCATTTCTGCATTTTCCTTAGGCAAATGACCCTTCAAATCCTTTGCCACTTAAGAAATTGGGCTATTTGTCTTTCTTTTTTTTATATTTATTTTTCAGTTGTAGTTGGACACAATACCTTTATTTTATTTATTTGTTTTTACGTGGTGCTGAGGATCGAACCCAGGGCTGCTCACGTGTTGTCCGAAGCGACTGCCGCTTGGAGCAACAAAGCCGCGGGAAGAAGTTCAGAGGCGAACTGGAAACAAACAGTCTTTTTATTCTGGTAACTTCTCTCTCTGGCTCTAACAACGACTTTAACACGCACCACCAAAAAACCCACACACCAAATGGCGCAGACCCGATCAGCAATCTCGGCTCAAGTCTCTCGAGATCCCAGGCCAAGTCCCGTGAGACTACGGAAGGCGGCAATGCCCAAACATCTCCATGGCCCGCAGCCAACCTCAATCTTAGCCATCTCCCCAAACAGGGCTCCTGCATTTTATTTATTTGTTTTTACATGGTGCTGAGGATCGGACCCAGGGCTGCGCATGTGCTAGGCGAGTGCTCTACCGCTGAGCCACACCCCCAGCCCCTGTCTTTTTCTTTTCGAGTTGTCAGTGTTGTTCCTGTTTCTTAGATACAAGTGCCTCTCCAGACCTGCGGTTTCCAGTTTTCCCCCATTATGTTGGTTCTTGCTCTTCTTTCCTGATGATTTTTTTTTTTTTTTTGATGCACAAAGTTTTGATTTTACTGAAGTCCAGTTTACCCATTTTTCCTTCTTGTCACTTGTGCTTCGAGTGCCACAGAAGAAGCCCGTTGTCCAGCCCAGAGCCATGGAGATATACTGCTGCACTTTCGTCTAAGAGTGTCATGCTTGGGTGTAGGAGCCCTGTTTGGGGAGATGGCTTAAATTGCGGTGGACTACGGGCTTTGGCTTTGGACATGTTTGGGCATTGGCGCCTTCCGTACTTGGCCCGGGATCTTGCGAGACTTGGCCGGAGATCTCGAGGGACTTGAGCGAGATTGCGGAGGAGGTCTGCGCCATTTTGGAGGTTAGAGGAGCGTGGACGGCGTGTCGGGGTGTAGTTAGAGCCAGGGAGAAAAGTTGCCAGAATAAAGAGCTGTTTGTTTCCAGTTCGTCTCGGAACTTCTTCCCGCGGCTTCTTTGCTCCAAGCGGCCATCGCTTCAGGCGACTACAGGGGCCATTTTTAGAGGTTAGAGGAGCGTGGACGGCGTGTCGGGGTGTAGTTAGAGCCAGGGAGAAAAGTTGCCAGAATAAAGAGCTGTTTGTTTCTAGTTCGTCTCGGAACTTCTTCCCGCGGCTTCTTTGCTCTAAGCGGCCATCGCTTCAGGCGACTACAGGTGGTGGCCCGGACGGGGAATCGACACGGCAGGTAAGAACTGAGGAACCTCGCAGGAGTCTCTAGTCAGAGCGGTTAAAATGGGTTCGAAAATAACTAAGACCCAAGTGTACAAGGCTCTTGATGGATTCTTTGATATAGCTGAGTCAGTTATTAGTGAGGAAAATTTGGAAAAAAGTGAAAGTGATCATGAAAGCTTGGCCTCGGCTGAGTCAGTTAGGGCCAGTAAGGATAGTATCAGTGCGGGCTCAAAAATGACAAAGATCCGAGCTGCTAAAGCTATTCAAGATTTATTAGAGATAGTTCAAGGATACATGCTCTCAATTAAATCCGAGACTCAGGATGTTACTGAGTCAGTTAGGACCAATGAGAGTAGTAGTAGTGAGGAGGAATTAAGTAAAAGTGATTCTGAAAAAATGAACAAAAGGAAATTAAGGAAGACCAAGATAAGGGACCATCAAGTGGAGGAACCTATGTCCTCCACTCCCCCATGGGTAGAATCTATTACAGAAAATATGAAGGGTATCACTAGGCGTTTGCATACCCTAGAAATAGAAATAAAAAGTCTTTCTGAGTGCTTATGTGCTCTTGAGGGTAACTCACAGATACGTTGGGAACTGCCAGTATTTGAATATGAAAATGGAGAGAGGGGCCACCAGTCAGTAGATTTCAAAACAATAAAAATTCTCAAAGAGGCAGTAATGACATATGGACCCCAAGCTCCTTTCACGTTGAGTATACTGGAGTCCCTTAACACCTTTAGCTTAACCCCCTCAGACTGGAACAAACAACATTAAGTGGGGGACAATACTTGGTTTGGCGATCACAATTTCAAGAACTTTGTATAGAAACAGCTAAAATAAATGCAGATGCAGGGTTTGGAGACCATAATATAGAAATGCTCACAGGAGAAGGGCCATTCGCAGACGTACAGGTTCAAAAATATTATACCCCAGGAGTATATGCTCAGATAAACGCAGCTGCTTTAAAGGCATGGAAAACTGTACAAGGACCTGGGGATCTACAAGGTAGCTTGTCCAAAGTAATTCAAGGACCTAATGAACCATATGCTGAATTTGCTGATCGACTTTTGAGAACTGCAGGTAGAGTTTTTGGAGACATTGATCAAGTTATGCCATTAGTTGTTCAATTAGCATATGAAAACGCTAATAAATATTGCCAGGAAGCCATCAGGCCATGGAGAAATAAAAAGGATCTTTCCATATATATACAACTATGTAAAGATATAAATGATGCCTTTGTCACAGGGAATATGATTGCAGCAGCTGTTAGAGATGCTGCCCCTCAGAATTTCACAAGGACTCAACCTAGACACTATAATCAATCAGGATATTCCAGGAAAAATTACCATAATCAATCAGGCTATTCTAGGCAAAATCCCAAAAGAGAAATAAGACCAAATTCATACCGTGCTCCAGGTTGCTGCCCCAGGTGTAAAAAGGGAAATCATTGGGCCAATAAATGTTATTCAAAATTTGACATCCATGGAAATCCTTTGTTCAGGAATTCAAAAAACGGGGCACGGGGCCCAATGCCCCGGGCCCACAAATGTACGAGGCATTGGAAGAGGAGTATCCTCAAGCATCCATTCAGATGCTTCCCCGACACAACCCCTATTACCCATCCACTCCCTCACCAGAGGAACAGGAAGAAATGCAGGATTAGACCTCTGTTCCACCGCCCGAATAGTGTTAACACCTGAAATGGGGGTTCAACTGATTCCCACAGGAGTCAGGGGACCTCTTCCCTCAGGGACTGTAGGACTTATTATCGGGCGAAGTCCTCAAAGCTTATTAGGTTTGCAAGTGACCCCAGGTGTAATAAACTCAGATTACAAAGGGGAAATAAAAATAATGCTTAGCTCACCCCAAAGTATAAGTTCTGTTAATCAAGGAGATAAAATTGCTCAGCTGCTTCTCCTTCCAAATTTACATAATTCATTTAAAATGAGTATGCCTCAAAAAGGGAACAATACAAGATTTTGTTCCACTGATTTGAGTCCCATGGCTTGCTGGGTTCGAGACTGTACTAGGAGGCCTATGTGTAAAATAAGAATCCAAGGAATAGAAATGGAGGGACTTATAGATACTGGAGCTGATTCCTCCATCATTAATTTACGACAATGGCCCAAACACTGGCCTCTGCAAAAAGCTTCAACCAGTTTAAGAGGCTTGGGATATAATAACCTCCCAGAAAAAAGTGCAGTAATTTTAAAATGGGAGGATGATGAAGGACATAAAGGAACGTTTCAGCCTTATGTTTTACCTAACCTACCAGTTACTTTATGGGGAAGAGATATTTTACAACAAATGGGAGTACACCTTGCAACCAAACCTGCAGGTGTTAAATGTGAAAATATACAGGGTAGTCTTAACCCTGAAAGAAATCATTATCAAAAAGTACAGGGTAAGCGTAACCCTAAAAGAAATCATTATCATATAGGAAAAAGACATTTTTCTTCGGGGCCACTGAGAAAATAATTTTAAAAATACCATGGCTTTCTGATAAGCCAGTGTGGGTCCCTCAGTGGCCCCTATCTAAAGAGAAATTACAAGCGGCCCACCTACTAGTTCAGGAACAATTAGAAGCAGGACATATAGAACCTTCCACCTCTCCCTGGAATTCCCCCATATTTGTGATCAAGAAAAAATCAGGAAAATGGCGATTATTACATGATCTTAGACAAATTAATAAAACCATGCAAGTCATGGGCCCTACTCAACCTGGACTTCCGAATCCTGTAGCTATTCCAAAAGTTTCCATGTTATTAGTCTTGATATAAAGGATTGCTTCTTTTCTATTCCCCTACATCCTCTGGATGCCCCCAGGTTTGCTTTTTCAGTTCCTTCTATTAACAATAATGGCCCTGATCAGAGATATCAATGGAAGGTTTTACCACAGGGAATGGCTAATAGCCCCACCATATGCCAAATATATGTGGACAAGGCTATCCAACCCATTAAAAATAACTATCCAAACCTCATGTGTCTACATTACATGGATGATATTTTACTGGCCTACCCTAATCAAAAAATCTTATTTAATATATTCAGTGACATGGTAGAAAATTTAAAAAAATACGGATTATATATAGCAGAAGAAAAAGTTCAAACTAGATCTCCCATATTATATTTAGGATTTAAAATCATGGATACTTTTGTTAGACCCCAAAAATTTTTAATAAATAAAGAACATTTAACCACCCTCAATGATTTCCAAAAACTGCTGGGTGACATTAATTGGCTTCGCCCTACACTAAACCTCACTACTGGCCAATTAAAACCTTTATTTGATATCCTTCGAGGGGACCCTGATCCATCCTCACCGCGAACACTGACTCCAGATGCTAGGAAAGCTTTAAAGTTAGTAGAAAAAAGCCATTGAAGGAGCTCATTGTGACAGATTTGATTTAACTCAACCGCTGATGTTGATTATTATTTCTTCACAATATACACCCACAGGAGTATTTTGGCAACAAGGGCCTTTATTATGGATACATTTGCCCGTCTCTCCTAAAAGTATAATTGAATCTTATACCTCCATGGTGGCTAAACTTATTCTTCAAGGACTTAAAACTTCTACTAAAATATTTGGCATTCACCCTGCTACTATTATTACTCCCTATTCATCGTCACAGATTGAATATTTATGCTTCAACGATAATGACTGGGCTATAGCTAGATGCTCTACCTCTGCAAATTTTGATAATCACCTTCCTAAGTCTCCTATATTATCTTTTTGTATTAATCATCCTATTATATTTCCACAGGTAATAAAAAATCAACCTATTCCTAAGGCATTTAATGTATTTACAGATGGGTCCTCAAATGGTACTGCTGCAATAGTCACTACAAAAGAAAAAATATGACTTACATAACTGCACACAAATCAGCTCAACTAGTGGAATTGGAAGCTGTGGTAAGAGCTCTGGAAAATTTTAGAGACCAGCCCATAAACATTTTTTCAGATAGCCACTATATTGTACAAGCCGTCCCAAAATTAGAGTTAGCAGGACCAATAGCACCTCATACTCCAGCTTTTAAATTGTTTTATCAAATACAAAAACTTTTGTGGGCAAGAAAAGAACCTCTATTCGTAGGCCATATTAGAGCACATACTAATTTGCCTGGCCCCCTCCATGAAGGTAATCAAAAGGCTGATGAACTTACAAAAACAATATTTATACTTTCAGCACTACAACAAGCTACTTTATTTCATTCCCAGTTTCACGTCAACAGCACCACCTTGCAACGTAGGTTTAAAATCACAAAAGAGCAAGCCAGAACAATTGTAAAAGATTGTAAATCTTGTATGACACATTTGCCCAATCCTCATTTTGGTGTTAACCCTAGAGGATTAATGCCCAATCATTTGTGGCAGATGGATGTTACTCATGAGCCAAGCTTTGGAAAATTGCGATTTATTCATGTAACCATAGATACATGTTCAGGCATGATTTTTGCTTCCTTACATTCTGGAGAAAAAGTTAAAGATGTCACATCTCATTGTTTACAAGCTTTTGCTGCATTGGGCATCCCCAAAATGCTTAAAACAGATAATGGCCCCGCATATACGTCCTCATCTTTCAAACAGTTTTGCGCAAAATTCAACATATCCCATAAAACAGGCATCCCATACAATCCTCAGGGTCAGGGCATTATTGAAAGAGCAAACCGCACACTGAAAATTATGTTATTAAAAAAAAAAAAGAAGGAAATTGGAAAAGTCCTAAAGACAGATTGGCAGTTGCCCTGTTTACCTTAAATTTTTTAACTTTAGACTCTAATGGTTATTCTGCTGGAGACAGACATTGGAATCCACACCAACAACATAAACCCTTGGTTTACTGGAAGGATGTTCTTTCAGGTACATGGAAGGGTCCAGATCCAGTATTAATTTGGGGGAGAGGATCTGTTTGTGTTTTTCCAAAACACGAATCCTCTCCAATATGGATACCATCTAGATTAATAAAGCAGGTACCACATCAAAATGATCAAGATGTAGTTGTTGAGGAATCAAGATTAATAAAAAAGGTACAAAGTCAAGAAGACCAAGATGAAGATATAGAATGACTCCCTCAAAAGTATCCTTCAAAATGTTTCACAAACTCAAGAGTCATTCCTCCCGCCGGGATGAGGAGATCTCTCTTTAGTGTGCACACAATTGTATTTTTTTTTCTTTTTATACATGTCTTTATGTCTGTACATTTGTCTACATTTCATGTTAATGTGACGTCACAAATATATGTTTGTATGTTTGTTTGTCTGTCCAGTGTGACGTCACAAAGAACAAAGCGCTTATGAAAAAGAATATATATATATATATATATATATATATATATATATATATATATGGATCCAAATAACTTTAATTCATTTTAGGTTGAGAGTATTCAATTTAGGTAAATAATTTTATAAATGAAGGTACTTTCAATTTTGATTATAGGTATCCCTGGGACTTCTCTTTAGCAAACAATATGACTAGTGCTATATAACCTAATATTTTGGTGTTTTGACATAAGATTGTTCATTTGTTATTAACTTCATTTGTTTAATAGCTGATTAATTTCAATTATCTCAACAGGTAAAAAATTGCTGTGTATACAGAGACTTGAGGGTTCCAGCTGACAAATTATTTCTCCAAAGTGCCTTTAGCTTTTCTTTAATCTATCTTTAATACAGTAAATACCCTCAGTCTTTCTTTCTTTTGTTCTCAATATGATATTTTGACAACTTATGTTTGTGTGAGCTCAAACAACAATGTGTATGAGCAGAAATCAACTTTAATTTTCTAATCTAATAATTCTGTTTTTTAGTTTGACAACTCGACTCTTCACTCAGTGCTGAAATAACACTGCCTTTCCTTTAATAATTGATGCTTGAGTTTCTAGGTAGCGGGCCCTGAAGATTTGCCGGTGGCATTATCTAGATATAAAAAAGACGGTTGCTGCTATAGCTGCAGGGAACGCGGTCACCACAAGCATCCCTGCTGCTCAAGCATCAAACAACCTCACCAACAGTGTGGCCTCTGCTCTACATGCATGGGACCTCCTACATCAACGTGTTATAACAAATGGACATTTTGATCTTTCATTGTTTGGGACTTTACGGGACAATGACTTGCGGACATTTGTCCAGACAATTCAGTGTGTTACTTGATGAAACTTAGGGCAAATATTTGTTTAAACAATTTGATATGCTATACAATTTGGCTCGTCACCAAAAGGCTTGTTGCCTTAAAGCCGCAACATCTCCTCACAATTGGACGGCTGTTAGTCATCATACACAGTCGATCCTAAAGGGCTCCATTGGATGGCTGGTTAGCCAATGACGGGTAAGATCCCCAGAGGGGGACAACCTAAGACAGGCACAGTCGCACGGGACAGTCTCATGTGGCCGACATATCAACCTAAGACAGGAGTCAAGGGCACAGCCTTGATTATCCGATGACGGGTAAGAATGTTGGTTGCACATAGACGTCCTAGAGCATTACCTCTTTTAAAACAAAAGGGGGGAAATGCAGGAGCCCTGTTTGGGGAGATGGCTTAAATTGCGGTGGACTACGGGCTTTGGCTTTGGACATGTTTGGGCATTGGCGCCTTCCGTACTTGGCCCGGGATCTTGCGAGACTTGGCCGGAGATCTCGAGGGACTTGAGCGAGATTGCGGAGGAGGTCTGCGCCATTTTGGAGGTTAGAGGAGTGTGGACGGCGTGTCGGGGTGTAGTTAGAGCCAGGGAGAAAAGTTGCCAGAATAAAGAGCTGTTTGTTTCCAGTTCGTCTCGGAACTTCTTCCCGCGGCTTCTTTGCTCCAAGCGGCCATCGCTTCAGGCGACTACACTTGGGGCTCGTGCATCTGACCGTACATTCACTTAGTCAACCTTTGCAGACAGTGTGAGGAACGGGTCCAACCCCGTTCTTCTAGATAGGGACACCTAGCTGTCCCGGCACAATTTGTTGAAAGGACTATTCTTTTCCCATTTTATTGTCCTGGCAGCCTTGTTTTTAAAAAAAAAATGGGAAGCTCACTTAATTTCACGCAGTTTATCCAACTATTTATTCCTCCTCCTCACAATCCAGAGTATACAAACCTTTTGTATTTTATCCGAGATTTTGTATTTAATTGTCAGGAGAATAGAGTACTAAGCACAGGAGGATAGAGAGTAGTGAGGAGGGCTTCCCCTAAAGATGTACACAAACCTGTACAAAAACCCACATACATTATTGCCAAGCTTGGAAACAACCAAGAGTCTTCAAACAGGTCTTTGGAAAAGATGCGTTCACAGGGCTTGTGTTGTTTGATCTGCCTCAGAGCTTGTCTACTGGGGAAGAGCCCTTCCCGTGGGCCATTTGTCCAAGACAATAAACTACAATTGTTTCACATCATAATTGCCAAAATGACAATGCCAGTTTGGACCAACAAGCCAAAGAAGGGGGTTCCTAATTTTGCTCTTGAACTTGGACAGTCTTAATGTCACCCCTGAGCTGTGACTTGGCAGAACCAACCCAAGGAGCATATGAAAAGCTTTGAGAATGGAGCTGAGGTAAAAAACTCTGCACGCAGGAAAATAAGCCTGAACGTGGGGCTGGGATCTAACCGATGGCTTGTTAAAAGCATCAGCAGTCTCCAGAAGATTACGGTGGAATTCAGAGGCAATGCAATGCAACATTTCCATGTCTGGAATGTAACAAAAAGTGAACATAAAAATAATTAAGTAAATATGACTGATCTTTAACTGAAAAAACAATAAAAAACACTATCCCCAGATACACAGATGTTGGCAGTATCAAATCAGGACTTAATGGAGCTAAAACCACTATGCTCCATGAAGTAATGGTAAATGAATTTGAGATAAACAGAATGATAGAAGTTGACATAAAAATTGTTTAAAAGAAGCAAAATGAAAATTTAGAACTGGAAAGTAAATGGAATGAATTTGAAAATTCACTGGATGGGCTCAATAAAATGGAGAAAACAGAGTAAAAGGTTAGCAGACCCAAAGATGGATCAATAAAATAATCGAATCTGAAGAACAGAGAAGATCATTATAAACAAATGACAGAACTTCTATGAGCTGCAGGGAAATGTCAGTAGGTCTAAAATAAGAATCACTGAAGTTCTAGAAGATCAGAAAAAAGATTGGCACAGAAAAAGTATTTGAAAAAATAATGGCTGAAGATTAGCCAAATTTGGTGAAGTATATCCTCAAGAAAAACTGTTCTTGGAACATTGCAATCAAGTTGTGGAGGCCCAAAGATAAAGAACAATTCTTTAAAGCTGCTGGAGAAAAATGTTACATACAAAGGACCAAAAATTTGAATTATCATAGATGTCACATTGGAAACCAAAGACAGTGGAACAACATATTTAAAATGCTGAAAGCAAGGAACTGCAAATGAGGAATTCCATACTGAGAAAAAAATGTTCTTTAGGAAAGGATCAATCAAGATGATCTCATCTCAGATGAAGGGAAATTAGGAAAACAGCACCAGTGGACCTACTTCTGTACAGAAAGAGAAATGAAGTTCTTCACACTGAAGAAGAATGATACAACACGTGGGGGAAATGGGTTTGCATTCAGGAAAGGCAGGGATCAATAACTTGGATAACATAAATGCCAATTGCTCCTTTTAAGTTCTTTAAAATACTTATGACTATTGAAAGGAAAAACAATAGCACTGCCTGCAAGGTTCTCAAGGTGCAGGGACACTGTGACGGCAGCACTTAGGTCGGAGGGGAGGTGGCAGACAGTCCAATGTTTCAGCAAGTTTTCTACATCTTAATTTAAGTGGGATAACATTAATGATAAGTAAAACATTAGGTGTGTGATCTGAATCCACAGAACAACCACTAAAACACATAAAGGGATGCTAAAAATATTCAAATTATCCAAAGGAAGAGAGAAAAGGGAGGAGGCGTCAGAGGAACAGAAACAGAGGGAAAGTCAATAATAAAATGGAAGTCCTAAGCCCAGCCATGAGCACACCTACATTAAGTGCTTTTTCAATCTTTTAAAACATTTGTTCTAATTAGTTATACATGACGGTAGAATGCACTTTGACGTCACACGTAGATGGAGTATGATTTCTCATTCTTCTGGTTGTATGTGATGTGGAATCCCACCAGTCATGTAGTCATACATGTACATAGGGTTATAATATCTGGTTCATTCTACTGTCCTTCCTACCTCCACACCCCCTCCTCTCCCTTCACCCCCCTCTACCTAATCTAAAGTACCTCTGTTCTTCCCTACCCCGCCCCCCCCCCCCCCCCATTGTGAATTAGCATCCACATATCAGAGAAAACATTTGACCTTTGGGATTGGCTTATTTCACTTAGCATGAGATTCTCCAGCTCCATCCATTTACCAGCAAATGCCATAATTTCATTCTTCTTTAAGGCTGAGTAATAGTCTATGGTGTATATATACCACATTTTCTTTCTCCATTTATCTGTTGAGGGACACCTAGGTTGGTTCCATAACTTAGCTATTATGAGTTGAGCTGCTATAAACATTGATGTGGCTGTGTTGCTGTAATATGCTGATTTTAAGTTCTTTGGGTATAAACTGAGGAGTAGGACAGCTGGGGCAAATGGTGGTTCCATTCCAAGTTTCCTGAGGCATCTCCATACCATGGATTGCACCAAATGTTAATGGTCTAAACACTCTTAAAAGCCAGAGATTGTCATAGTGGAGAAAAAAACAAGACCATGTTATCTTCTGGCTTCAAGAGAAATGCTTTAAATATCAAGACAAAGAGCCGGGCGCGGTGGCGCGCACACCTGTAACCCTAGCACTTTGGAGGCTGAGGCAGGAGGATGGCGAGTTCAAAGCCAGCCTCAGCAATGGCGAGGCACTTAGCAACTCAGTGAGACCCTGTCTCTAATAAAATACAAAAAAAGGGCTGGGTATGTGGCCCAGTGGTTGAGTGCCCCTGAGTTAAATTCCCAGTACCAAGAAAAAAAAAAAAAAAAAAAAAAAAAAAAGACAAAGTGAGCAAAAAGTAGCAAAAGATACACCAGGAGCTGACATTAACCCTAAGAAGGCTGCGGTGGCCTGTTACTGGGGCCATTAGTCATAGAGGTGACAATTCATCAGGAAGCTTTTGCAATTAAATATGCAAAACAGAGCCTTACATGCACAAAGCACAAGAGGTCGGAGCTGGAAAATGTAAGCACCTGTGCAGTCACAGCCAAGAGCTTTTAGTATATGCCCTTCTGCAATGCATGAAAGAAAGTTTGACAAAAGATTCAGTCAAGGGGCTGGGGTTGTGGCTCAGCAGTAGAGCGCTCACCTAGCACGTGCGCGGCCCGGGTTCGATCCTCAGCACCACGTACAAGTAAACGCATTGTGTACAACTAAAGCAAATAAATAAATATTTAAAATAAATAAATAAAAGCATTGTGTACAACGAATAAATAAATATTAAAAAAAAAAAAGATTCAGTCAAGACATGGACGATCTGGACACCACTACCAACCCCTTCCTTCTATTGATTTTTTAGGGTGCCATGTCCAACACCTGTGGAGCACATGTTCTCTTCCATTGCACATGATTTGTTCACAAGGAGACAGGATGGTTATATGTTGTGTGTATTTTACTACAGTAAAAAACTTGTAAAAGGAAAAAAAAAAAAAAAAGACGAGATACCGGGACATCACACAAGTCTCATAGGAGAATCACAATCTTGCCAAGGACATTCTCTGAACACAGGGAGATGCAATAATACATTGAAAACAACAGGATATTTAGGAAATTCCCAAAGACCTGGCAGTTATAGAACACACTTCTAAATAGTCCGTAGGCCTAGGATGGAATGCAGGGGAAATCAGAAAACATTTCCATGCGAATGACAAGCCAGGCAGCCTCCGCAGATCTGAAGCCAGCAGCTGGAAGGCCTGGGGCGGGCGTCAGGACTGAGGGGCAGATTCAGCAGGCGTGGGCACCAGGTGCAATGGGGCAGGAGAACTTCCTGACACCAGAAGCCAGTTTCGGACCTCAGGGAGATCAAAGCAACGGGAGGGAAAAGAGGTGTGACCTCGAGGGAGGGGCCGGTGAGCACAGCAGGTCCTGGGACTTCCAGGCTAGCACAGTGTGTCCCTCTGCACCGCGGCCACCCAACTCCGAGCCTTGCTGTGATGGTCACGGCGGCCACACGAGGGCGACCCTGCATCGCTGAAGCCTCTCAGACCGTTTTCCCCACTTCTGCCTATTCTTCCTAAAACCACGATTCCCTGTCTGTCTGGCTTATTCCAGCATGTGAAGATGAACGGATGTCATTGGTACTAAGTGGATCTCAGGTCCTATTTAAACTAGCACTGCAACTGAACCCCCAGAAGTTTACAGGAGGAAAGAACCGTAGCCCCTCCGACCTCCTTCTAACTCTGCCGCGTCCCTCCTGCCCCAGCACAGACGCACTGGTCTCCAAGCCACCCTGGGGCCAGCACTCGTGAAGACGTGGCTGCGCGCCCCGCACTGGCGTGACCTGTGAACCAGGTGGCTTGCTCCCAGGGTGCAGTTGGGGTGCAGAGAAAACCCAAGCAAGTGGAGAGAATGTGTTGGAGGACGAGGACCCAGGCCTTCTAGAGAGCCCACTGCCGGTGGGACTGAGACCTGGGCCAGGCCACGCATGGCCAGGACTCGCTGTCGCTCCACACACCCTTCCCCCAACACCCGCCTGTGACCAGCTCAGTCAGAGCACCCAAGCTCAAACTCACACTTTTGTTTTTGTCAGCTTTCTACACTGAAAAAAAATTTGGGGGAGACCTATTTGTGATTTTGGCTTTCTTACTATGAATCCAGTTTAATCAATCCATATTGTCTGTCTGTCCATCCTTCCATCTACCATCCATCCATCCATCATCATCCATCTATGCTGTTGGTACTTTCCCCCTGAGCGCCCACCAGCGTGGCGAGGGGCCTCACTGCCGCCTGGGCCTCCTGACGGGCATCTCCTGGGACCTGCATGGGGAGGGCCCAGCTCTGTTCTCCGCAGACTCCTGGGCAAGTGGACCACAGCTGCTGGGGCGGGGCGGGACACAGCAGGGGTTGGGGGCTAGGAGTGGAGAAGAGGACGCTATTGGCCAGCTGCCGCCGAGGAAGCTCAGGGCTGTGGGGAGGTCAGGGAGACAGAGCCCTCACAGCCCCAGGATCCCGGGGGCGGTGCAGGGGCCGGCAAGACCCTTGCCGTCTGTGACCCCAAGGGGCGAGGGATGAGGACAACTGAGTAGCGCCAAGGGAAGTGGGGAGGGGTTTGTTGCTTAAAAGTATGCAGCAAGTCCCCAAAAGCGCCCCTTTAGGAGGGACGGGTGATCCGTGCGTCCACACCTGGAGGACTGCCAGGGAGGGCGCCCTGCCCTGCACCCTCAGGCCCTTCCCCAGACGTGTCTTGTGAGCCTCTGATGCGGGTTGTTTATTAGGACACACGGTGAGCCAGACCCAGAGGCTGGCTCCCGCAGGGAGGGCCGGGCTGGTGGATGCGCCCCACAGGAGCGAGGGCTCCTGGGAGCAGAGGCTGCCCTCATCCCCACCAGCCCCGGAGAACGAGGGCCTGGCCGCGGCTGGTCCTGCAGGAGGTCCTCCGGCACTTCGGGACTGCTGCTCTGGTCCCGACCTGTCCCTCGCAGGTGCCATCGGTGGTCTTGAAGGAGAGAGAGTTCGCCTGGCTCTCCTAACTTGCCGCCCCTCCCTGCAGCTCCCTCCTCCTGCAGTGGGGCCTGGCTCACTGCGGGGAGTGGCTGGCCCTGCAGGCAGCTGAGGCCACCCCACAGGGCGCCAGGAAGCCCGTCAGAGAGCACCACCCTGTCCTCAGCGGTGACTCCCTCTGCAGGTGGAGCCCTTGGGCAGGCGACTGTCCCATGTTGGTGGGCATGGACTCTGCCCCAGGCCCCCATTATTTTTAAAAAATATTTATTATTTAATATTTATTTAATATTTTAATATTTTTTACTTTAGTTGTACACAATGCGTTTATTTCTACGTGGTGCTGAGGATCGAACCCGGGCCGCGCACGTGCTAGGCGCGCGCGCTCTACCACTGGGCCACAACCCCAGCCCCAGGCCCCCATTATTCCAAAGGTTAAGATTAAACTCTTTCCACACCCACCTTTGCTCTCTTGCTTGACAGTCTCACAAGTGAGCCGCAGAGTCCTGCTAGCAATGGTTGACCCCGTGGAAAGGAGAGGAGGGCGCCCAGACCGCGCTTCCTGAGGGCGGCTCTCTGGCTGCCCCTTTTTCTGCCTGTGGTTCTTGGAACAAGGAAGCCGACCCAGCCATGGGACCAGGGCTGCTTCAGGCAGGGGAGGCTCAAGGCCCGTCTCCTTCCTCGGAAGGTGAAGCTCGCAGCCCTGGGCCCTCTTCCTGCCTGGTCCCCAGTTTTTCTTGTTCCTGCTGTGTGTCACAGCAGACAAGGAGCTTTGTTTGCAGAGATACTGAGAGAAACAGCGGGGTTCCATGGGGAGATCGGGGTGGGGACACCTGGCCACCCAGCAGGATGGGGACGGCCTGCCCAGGAGTGCTGCGGGCTTCCAGGTGCCACATGGGGATGCCCTCCAGGGCTCGAGCCTGGGCTGTGGAGAGGCTGGGCCCGGCTTCCTGACCCCCATGCGGAAGCTGCTGCCTCGCCATGGCCATCTTATAGGATCAGCTGGGACCACAGGTGCCCTTGACCCCTCATTGCTGCTGCCCTTTGTCTTGTAGCTGCTGTGGCCGCAGGGCTGCAGGCAGGCTCTCTCCTACATCCACGCTGGCCTCCTGTCTGCCTCTGAGACGGGACTTGAACTTCTGCATAATTCTGGAGCTGCTGGAGGGAGCCCAGCCCATCCTAGGCGTCCAGGTCTCCTCAGGGCCTGGCCCCTGGGGTCCATGCAGATTTCCTCAGGGGAGCAAAACCCTGCACTGGGCTTTGCAAGGTGAGACCCGAAGGCACCACATTATTATTATTATTATCATCACTAATTGTAAAATAGAATCAGAGGTTGTGGCAAAATTGTTTCACAGACAGGAAGTGTAGCCTGTGTTTAAAGGGAAACAGAGACAGACGGAGTCTCCTGCTGTCCCTACCTACGGGAGCAATGTGGCTGTTTCCTGGGCCCCCTGAGGCCTTAGAGAACCAGCTTGCCCAGGGCCTCCTGGGTTGCCTCACAGCTGCCCTCCTGACTCAGGGCAGGCCCACGGTCAGAGTGGGGGGCTGTGTCCCTCCAGGCACTGCCCTTTGGGTTTCAGGGTTAGAGCCTCCTGGACAGGAATGTGTGTTCTGCTCCTCAACCTCACCTGTTCCGAGAGCTAGCCAGACCCAGTGGAAACAACTTTTCCACTGCTTTTATAAAGTCTTTATTTTGTTTAGGTCTGACCCCCTCTTTGTTACATCTTTCTACTAGTCTTGAATTTGGTTTGTTCTTGTTGGTCTAGTTCCCTGAATTGCATCATTAGGTTACTTATTTAAACTCTTACTATTTTTTGATACAGGCACTTATTTCTATAAACTTCCCTTTTAATGTTGCTTTTGCTATATCCTGTAGGTTTTTATATGTTGTATTTTCATTTTAAATGTTTGAGAAACTTAAAAAATTCCCTCTTGACTTTTTTGTTCACTCTTTTTTTTTCTTCAAGGAAATGTTGCTTCATTTCTATATGTTTGTATAATTTCTAAACTTTTTCTTGTTGATTCTAGTTTTGTTCCATGGTGGCCAGAGAAGGCACATGCAATGTTTTCAATTTTTTGAATTTGCTGAGACTTATTTTTATGGCTTAACACATGGTCTACCCTGGAGAGTGTTCCCTGTGCTGATGAGAAAATGTGTGTTCTGCAGCTGTTGGATGAGATCCTTTATAAATGTCTGTAAGATCCATTTAGTCTACATTAATGTTTTTTTTTTAATATTTATTTATTTACTTTAGTTGTACACAATGCAATGCATTTATGTTTATGTGGTGCTGAGGATCGAACCCAGGCCGCACACGTGCAAGGTGAGTGCTCTGCCGCTGAGCCACAACCCCAGCCCTACATTAACGTTTAACTCAGATGTTTCTTGTAGATTTTTGTCTGCCTGATCTGTCCATTGATGAAAGTGGGTGTTGAAGTCTCCAACTGTAATTGTATTTGAGTCTATCTCTCCTTTTAGATCTAAAAATGATTGTTTATATAATTCCTTGCTCCAGCATTGGGTGCACATATATTTATAATTGTTATTTCTTATTGAATTGACTTGTTTTTGCATAGGGACCTTGCCCCCCCCCCTTTTTTTTTTTTTTTTTTTTTTTTTTTTTTACAGTTTTTTACTTAAAGTCTGTGTTATCTGATGTAAGTATAGCTACTCCTGCTTGCTTTTGGTCTCCATTTGTATGATTATCTTTTTCCATCTCTTGACTTTCAGTTTATGTGTGGTTTTACTGGTGACTTTCTTCTACCAGCATGTTGTTGGATCTATTTAAAAAAATTTAATCCATTAAGCCAAACTATATCTTTCAGTTGGGGAGTTGAACCTGTTTACATTCAAGGTCATTATTGACAAATAAAGTCATACTGTTGTAATTTTAAAAACATTATTTTTCTGGTGCTATTGTATATCCTTTGTTCTTTCCTCCCTTCTTGTTGTTTGTCTGTGGTTTGATAGGCTTCTGTGTTGATAAGGCCTGGTTCTCTTCTTTTTCTCTTTTGTATATCAGCTTCACAGTGAGTTTCATTTTTTGTTTGTTGTCATCATGACAATGATTAACTTTTTGCTTCTAGTGTAGAAATCTCAAACATGTCTTATATGACCAGACTGGCTGTCATGAGTTTCCTCATCTTTTGCTTGCCTTGGAAACACTTTATTTCCCTTCAGTTCTCAAGGATCTCTTCCTTTGCTGGGTTGAAAGTTTTTTCTTTCAGGACTTTGACTATGTCATCCCATTTCTCTTGGCTTGTAAGATTGCTACTAAAAAAAGTCTCCTGTTGGTCTAATGGGAAGTCCCTTTATGTGACTTGATGATTTTCTCTTGTTGTTTTTGGAATTTTTTCTTTGTATATACTTTTGACAATTTGACTGTAATATGTCTTGGGTAAGATCTTTTTTGATTGAATGTATTAGTGGTCATTTGAGCTTCCTGTACCTGTATGTGTAGATCTTTTTCAGTAATTACACTATTGAATAAGTTTTCTACACTATACCCCTTCTCTTCTCCTTCTGGAATATTCATAATGTGAAAGTTTGCTCCCTTAATTTTGTCCCATAAGTCTCATAGGCTTTCTTTTTTTTTTTTAAATAAATCTTTTAAAAAAATATTTATTTATTTGGTTTAGCTGTACACAATGGGTTTATTTGTATGTGGTGCTGAGTATCGAACCCGGGCCGCGCACGTGCCAGGCGAATGCTCTGCCGCTGAGCCACAACCCCAGCCCTCATAGGCTTTCATTGTTCTTTTAAACTTTTTTTCTTTTTTCTTTCCTTTTTTGATCTGACTATTTATTTCAAAAGACCTGTCTTCATTCTCAGAAATATCTTCTGCTTGATTTGGTCTGATGTTGAAGCTCTCAACTGTAATTTTATTTTATTTATTGAGTTCTTTAGTGCTGAGATTTCTGTTTGGTCTTTTGATCTTTATCTTTCTGATGAATTTCTCATTTATGTTATGAATGGTCTTTCTGATGTTATTGAATTGTTTGTATTCTCTTGTATCATCACTTTGGATTCTTTGTTGAGGCATATCAGTTTCCTTATCTTAGGAGTCTTTCACGAGAGAGTTATTGTGCACCTTTGGAGGCATCAGATTACCTTGCAAGTTTTCTTTGTTCTTTCTTTTCTTTCTTTCTTTCTTCTTCTTCTTTTTTTTTTAATGTTTCTTGCGTCTCTACAAAGATGTTTGTGCATTTGGCCCATCGGTTACCTCCACTAATTTTGTAGAGTGGCTGTCATAGTAGAAGACATTTTCCTAGTGATGCTTTCAGGGTGTTGGTTGGATTGGCTATGTTGGCTTTGGCTCCAGGTGTGGCTTTAGTGTAGAGTTGATGTAGCGTCTTTGTCTGCAATCAAGATCGGTGATGTCTGCCGGTGTCTTGGTGGGCTAGGTTGCTGGATTTGTGTGATTTCCCCACAGCTGAGATGCAGCTTGCTCAGATGGGGCAGGTTCACTGGTAGCTCTAGGTGTGGTCCACCCACCTGCAGGTGTGGAGCACCTGTAAGTTTCCACAAATCACGTGGGTGGGCTGCTCTAGTGGACCTGTGCAGGTGATGTGTGGCAGCACAGCTGTGGTGTCCATCAGTTTCTAGGGCTGTGTGGCGTGCTATCACTGCAGTGGATCTTGGTGGGTTCACCCAGTGTGCCCAGTATCAGGGGAGGTATCTGTTAATGTCTGAGGGCCGCTGGGGTCCAACCTGCTCACTGTTGGCTCCCAGTCACTTTCTAACACTGTGGAGGGTTGACTAGGGCTGCCCAGCTGCTTCTGAGGGTCTCAGCAAGCTGAACTTCTTCCTGGCTGCTTTCTGGGGCTGCAGGAGACTGGATGGTGCCATTTGGCTGCACCCCAGTGCCAGGGAAGGTGAAGGAGAGACCTGACTTTCACTGGAGACCCTGTACTGAGCTACGTGGGGCAGGTTGTCCCAGTGCCTCCCAGGCCATGGTAGGGCATCAGGGCCACTTGGTTGGCTCAGAACCGGGTTGGCTGAGCTGACTGGGGCTTCAAAGGCCCCTAGGGGTGGTCTCAAGGTGGTTCTGTGCAATAGAAGCCCAAGTTGGAGAGGGCACAACATGATGTGGCTCTTTCCCCTGGAAAATGCAGTGGTATGGTAATTAAGCAGCTCCCCAAACTGGGCTCAGAAGCTGTGAGGCTGCAGACCTCTCCAACAGCAGGTGGTTTGGGTGTCCTTGGTGTGAGTAGGGGCCACGGGGCTTCCTGCTTACCGTTACCCACTGAGTGAAGTCCCTCCTGGTTCAGTGGTGATCTTGGCAGTTGGGATGGTAGATGCCATGTGCTTAGTTCCCTTTTTATAGGACCCTCGCGTGTCTCTGTGCCCAACGACCCTCTGCCACATCTCCACCGTTCCCAGCACTCCTCCGCAAACACTCCAGCGGGAATGGCTGTTGCCACTCTGTTTGTACCTCTGTTGTGCAGGGAAGCCACCTGGGCACCACAGTCGGCCATTTCTCGGACACCATGAAAAAACCCCAGTTCTTCCTCCCCCATTATTTACACCCCCACCTGAGAAAGTGGCCACGACTGTCCCCCTGGTCTCAAGCCTGGCTGCTGCCCTCAACTCCCCTTTCCCTCTCTCTCTTCCTGTTCTCCAGCAAGTCCTGTGGACTTAATGCTCAGAATACATTTACAAACTCCCCACCTTTCCCTGTCTTCACTGGCACTGTCCCTGTGCTACACCTCCAGTCAAGAGGGCCCTAAGGACAGTTTGGTCAAGGAGAGTCTTTGTCAAAGGAGAGCGGAGTGAGGAGACCCTGGGCCTCAGACACCATCTCCCAAGGCTGCGTTTTCCCACACTGGTGTTTTGGTTATGCAAGATTATAAGTTTCCTTGTTACTTTATCTTTTGTCAGCTTGAGCCATCCTTGTCATTGTTGTTATTTTGGTTGTTGTTGTTTTGTTACTTGCAGCCAGAAGCACTCCAACTGATAAAACACAGCTCGTCAGAGTAGACAGTTCAATATAATTTTGAATGAATAAAAACACACTTCCACATAAATGCTACTGCATTTCATTTTAATATGCTGAAGAGGATTTTAAAGAATAAACATTTGTGTTCTTTAAACAAATTCCAGTGGCTTTTATTATTATAGACTAAGCATCTAATATGTCAAAATTTATCAACAATATAGTATATATTTACTTTGTTTTATCATTACAAAGTATTTTCCAATAGCATTGTTTAATTTGATTTGTCTTACTCCATGAAGCATGCATTAAAGTTTTTTTCTTAAGGATAATGATTTCCCTTTAGCCTTCAAATATTTATTAAGTACCTACTGTATAGATGAGGCATTGTGCTGGAGGCCTGCTAGGATAGACTGAGCAGAACCCTGAGGGAATTCCCTCCAGTAAGTGAGATTCTCCCAGCAGAGAGGGAGAGAGAGCTGCTGCCTGTGGTGGGGGTTTGTGAGGGTGTGAAGCAGGAGAGAGCTGCTCCTGTAAGTAGCTCAGACAAGGGTTCCAGACACAGGGAGCACATGCACGAAGGCCCATCAGTGAAGCAATCATTTGGCATAATCTGGGAGGAGACAAAATGCTCTGGGTGAGTGGGAGAGGAGGGTGCACGAGGAGAGCTGGACGGACAGAGGGAAGCCCTGGAAGGTACTCAGGGTATGAAGGGCCACGCGAAGACTGCAGGAAGCCATCGAATAGTGCAGGAGCCCTAATTAAGGAGATAGCTAAGATTGCGGTTAGCTGCGAGCCATAAGCATTACCACCTTCCATGGTCTTGTGAGACTTGGCCTGGGACATTGTGGATAGGGTCGGCACCATTTTTGTGGTGTGTTGGTGGTTGTAGGAGTGTGGATGGTGTTGGAGTTGTTGTTGGAGCCGGAGAGAGAAGCTAGCAGAATAAAGAGCCTGTTTGTTTCCAGTCCGCCTCTGAACTTATTCCCGTGGCGTTGTTGCTCCAAGTGGCCATCGCTTCAGGCAGCAACAGAGTAGCTTTTAGCAAAGAGAGGTTGACTGGTGGGCTGAAGACCTGTTGGAAGTTGGCGGTGGCCTCCAGGAAGATGTGCGACCGGGGACTCCTGGAGATGGACGGGGAGGAGGGTCAGCAGATGTCCTGGAAGTCGGCTGACCAGGATTTGCTTGGGTTTGGGTGTGAGCATCAAGAACAGGGGGCTGTGTCCACTGTTGGCTTCTGTCTGACAGAGGGGCCCTGTGCACTGGTGCCCAGTGTGCGGTTGGGAGTTGCCTTGCGAGTCCGAGGTGCATGATACCAGCTGGGCTGGAGACTGATGTGTGGAGTCCATAGCACCTAGATGGCAATTAGATTCCCAGGAGAGACAGGCAGATGGCGCAGGACCACACCAGGCAGGACTGGGGGGGGGGGGAGGAGCCACTGTCTCTGGATGGAACAGGAGAAGACCACGGTGGAGGGAGCCGGGAGGGCTTCCTGGGCTGCGAGTCTATCAGGAGAGTGCTCCAGGCAAGACCAGGACAGAAACCAAGCAGAGTGGAAATCACGCCTGACAATTTAAGTGACATCAGTGGCATAGGGGGTGGGAGCTAGACTAAGGGGTGGGAGCAATAAACAGGAGACAAAAGCAAAGACAGCCCACACGTGGAAAAATCCTAGGAAAGGGTTGTCTGTGGAAAAACATAGACAAATTAACTTCTGAGAAAGCAGAAATGGGTGTAAAATCAAGCACACCTTTTAAGCAGCAGCGCTGCACTGGTCCTGGTGCAGGGGGCGAAAGCCATCCGCCTGTGGCCTTCCAGGCTGGTCTGTGCCGAGCACAGGGGGACAGGTGCCACTGGGGAGCGCCGGGTGCTGGCAGCTGCTGGCCAGCCTCAGCAAGGGCTGCGGGCTCCACCCTGCCCCTGCCACAGGGGGCACTGACCCCACAGGGTTGAGAGGCGGCTGTGGGCCACGGGAGGAGGGTCAGGGCTGGTGTGCTCCTCTCTGGCCACCCTTTCGTCCCCCGCGTGGTGGCAGGGACCCCAGACCCCTCCTTTTCTGGCCTGTGCCTCAGCTGCTGCACCGGGCGGCTACCAGCAGAGGCCACTGGGGCCGCAGTGCTGCCCCGGCCACTGTCCACCTCTGGAGCCGAACAGGGCAGCCCCCCGCCCTCCGGCCACGCAGCACTCTGCCGCAGGAGGGGCAGTGCGGGCGCTGAGGGCGCGGGGGCCTTCCTCAGACTGGACGCAGCGCTGCCACCTGAGGCGGAGTCCGACTGGGCATGCAGACCAAGCGAGTGACGACGAGACCTTTCATGAGCACGTGGGGACCACAGGTGCGGATGGGGTCAGTGCGACGGCTCCCCACGCGCGTGGCAGGCACTGGTGATTCCAGTCGCCGCTTAGCGCCCCCTTCCCTGCCTCTGGTGATCACTGTCGCGTCTTGGGTCAGCCTTTCCGGCTCCCTCGCCCGAGAGAAGACATGCTGCATGTCTTTCTGCGTCTGGGGGTGTGCGTGTGTGTGTTTGTGTGTGTGAGTGTGTGTGTGCACGCGCACGCGCACTGGGCGTGGAACCCAGGACCTCGCGCAGGCTAGGCAAGGGCTCTGTCACAGCGACACATCTCCAGAAAGGCAAGTGGACTTGAAGTGCCCCTCTAATGCTTCTCCCCATCCACAGCTGCCTGCCTTACTTCCCAGGGACTTCATAAGTGACCCTTGATCAGCACCGGCGTGAGGCGCCACCTTGCAGCGCCACATGCCCTCTGCTCTTGCCTTCCCTCCTTCCCTCTCCCCGTCCCTGCTCCCCATTCTTCTTCTGGCCTGTAAGAGGGACACTTGAGAGATGGGACTCTTGGAAAACTGAGTCGATAGTCTGTCTTTCAAATCCGAGCTCCTCCCTTGGCCCATCAAATGCTTTAGGCATATCTGTGTCGTGACAAGACCCTCAGAAGACGATGACTGAAAGTAGTTCCCAAATAAAAAGCGAGCAAGTGGGCTGGAGATGTGGCTCAGCGGCAGAGCGCTCACCTCGCACGTGCGCGGCCCGGGTTCGATCCTCAGCACCACGTAAAAACATGAATGCATTGTATTGTGTACAACTAAAGTAAATAAATAAATTAAAAAAAAAAAAAAAAAAAACAAAGCGAGCAAGTCTGAAAGCTGGCTCCCGGGGAGTCTGTGTTCCTCTCAGCTTCTCGAGATGGTGGGGAGGGGTCTCCTTGGCGGTGGGTCTGTGGGTGACAGAGGAACAAAGCCACCTGTGGGAAGTGGTGTCCACACAATCTTACTCATTCCTGTGTTTCCATGTGGTGTCTGTGTGTGGCCAGACCGTTGGCGAAAGCTTGGATGTCACCTGAGATTTTCCAAAAGCCAGTGACTTTCTTCACAATACAAATAAAATTTCCAGAGTGGGCGCCTCCCTTCCACCCATTGGCTGATTCTTTCAAACCCAATAAATAGCCATTGTTAGCCCGCCCAGGTGACATTTGTACAGCACGGCTTTGCTTTCACATGCCACTCCGCCCAGGCTGAAAACATAGTTAGAATCCGTTTCGATTTACAACTTAAGTCACAGGATGAAGGCCTTTGACCTGTGATGGGGGCGTCCTGTGAGGGCCTGCCCTGCTGTTTCCACCTGGGTTCAAGCTGGAAGTCACGTCACGGGAGCTGCCATATTTAGGACCCGTTTGCCCCACACCAAAAAAAAAAAAAAAAAAGAAAAGAAAAGAAAAAGGAACCATTGTGTCGTGAGTGAGTTTCCAACATGGTTACTGCTGGGGCTTGAATACGCCCCTCAGAAAGCACACGTTGGAAACTCAATCCCCAGTGCAGTGTGGGGAGGTGGGCCTGTGGTGGGGGTGTTGCTGGAGGTCCCCGCCCTCCCGTATGGTCAGCACAGGTCATGAGTGGGCTGGAGACCGCAGGTGCAGTCTCCTGTGCTCTCTGCCCCACGTGTGGGCCTTCCACCTTGGGACGCACAGCCAGGGCTCCTCACTGGGTGCAGCCCTCTCTTTGGACTGAAATAAATTTTTTTTCTTTGCTAATTACCCAGTTTGTGATATTCTGCTATAGCAATGAAAACCAGAGTGAAGACAGCTGTGTTTTCTATATTCAGAGTTGAGGGCAGAAACCTTGGTGGTATGGGTACCCTCTGAGTGTGCCGTGCACCCTCAGGGTGATCAGCCTCTCCTGTCCGCCCTGGACACACCCCCCCCACCTGGGCAGCCTGGTTAGCCCGTGTTTAACAGCGGCCTCTGCATCGAGAGCAGCCCAGTGACGGTCCAGCCCTGGGGGAAGCAGACCTTGGGAATCCTGCTCCTTACTGACCAGCAGACCTTGGGAATCCTGCTCCTTACTGACCAGCAGACCTTGGGAATCCTGCTCCTCACTGACCAGCAGACCTTGGGAATCCTGCTCCTCACTGACCAGCGACTTACACCTGTTTTTTATTCTTGATGTCTTTAACTATGAACTGATGATCTTACCTGTTGTGGCATTTTCTATAAAGCCCTCTCCTTTTTCATGAAAGATATCATGGTGTTGAAAGAGTTAACTTTGATTTCTACTTGCTGTTCAGTTCTTTACTTACATATATGGCCACCAGGTATTGCTATTTTAAATTATTTAGATCCAGACTAACTCTGTACATTTATCTTTTCTTAAAAAGAGTAACACAAACCTTTTTCTATAGGTACTTAATTTCTAGTTAATAAGCTTTAAGAGTCTTTTTGTGATTAAAAATAAATTTCTCTTACTTTTAAAGTAGATATAAATCCCTTAGAGCAAAAAGTCCTTCAGCCTTGCCTCCCTCTTTTCCCTGCTTCTAGATTTTATAAACAACTGCTATAAAAGAAAAACAATAGTGCTGTGGAATCCCAGACAGAGAAGTTGACTTTTATCAGACAGCCTGAATAGTATGCAGAGAAAACAGTTTCAGGGAATCCGTGAGAGATAAATTCTCACCCAAACTAATTAGATCAATAATGATGAAATCATTGCTAAACAAGGGCTCCTGCATCATAATATGCCCAGGCAGTCACGTACAGGGCCTTGAAAAGGTGCAAGTGACCTCAAAACTTGAAATATATAAAATAAGAAATTTAATATGTCTAAAAATTAAGTCATGTCTGTAATGTAATCACCAAAGAAAGTGTAAACAATCTGTACTGCCAAATATTGTGCTTAAAACCTACAACAAAGTGAAAGTAAAGAGAGAAGATTCCACAGCCTGACTCGCGTGTCGGTGTGTTATTTTCCCCATCGCTGCTTCTCTGCCTCTGTACTTCGCTGAGCGCTTGCGTTGGACCCCCTGACTGGGGCTGGCCCCCAGCACTTACTGACCTGGGGGACCGTGGAGAAGCCCCTCACTGATCCCCACTTGCAGGCTTCCCTGGTTTCCTGTGTGCCATGCAGCCCACGAGAACTAGCGGCTCTCAAAGGCCCCCCTGCAGACCCTGGGGGTCTGAGAACGGCTCAGCACCCTTCTGGTCTTGCCATGTACGCTTCCCGTCACGGCCTGGACTCAGCCTTCAAGTCTAGCAAACTCTTTGTTGTTCAGAGCAACTGGGCAATAGTGAGGTGACCGTGGCAGAGATAATGTAGTGTCTCTTTCCATCCTGGTCCCATGGCCAGCCCTGTGTGCCCTGTGGCTCAGCAGCGTGGCTGGGCTCTTGCCAGTGGATGAGGTACTGCCCAGCACTTTGGGCCTGGGACACACTTTCCCCCTTCTGTTATCTGGCACGTGATTGCAGCGGGGCCCTGAGGCTCCTAGGAAGTTGGGCCTTGAGCAGGAAGAAACCTGGGCCCCGAGGGAAGAGGTGCAGCCCCACTTCCTGCCCACATGCACGGTCTAGCTGTAGTGGTCAGACTCAGCAGGCCACTGTAGCCAAGGAGGCAGACGTGTTTCCTGAATCAAAAATTTATGATTCAGAACATGCTTAAAGAAGCAATAAGGTAGACTTTGAACTTAGGCTTGTTCTAGAAAATCTAGGGCATTCCATTTAAATAGATTGGACAGTACTCTTCTCCTTGGCCCTGGCTAGTGGAAAATGAGCCAGAAGGAATGAGTTAGATGTTGACCATCTGGAAACCCAAGGAAGCAGATAGAAACAAGCAGACAGCGCCTCCTTATTGTTTTCCTTATTTCCAATAAAAGGATTTAATGCAGCTTGACTCTTGGTGGTCACTTAGGCATTTGAATCCTATTTCATTGAAAGTGGGTTTCCTGTTCCATTTTCCTCCCAGTTTATTTGATCAGGTGACCCCCGCAAGCCACGCAGCTATGCTACCTAGGAATGGCCTTCTTGCCTGGCCGCCTCATATCCGGTGTGGTTCCTGGAATGGCGGAATCAGCCTTCCTGTGCTGTCAGAGCCTTAGTCGCACCCAGACCTGCTCCGGGAGCACGTGCGCCCCAACAAGCTGCTCAGGTGACTTGTGTGTAGCTTGAATTAGAAACTTTATTTTTTCCCATCTTTCCATGTGCTATCCTGTAGAAGTACCTGGTCACCTGTTTTGTGAACCAAGAAATAGAACCACAGAGAAAACTGACTTCCTCCCAAGAATGTGAGTTTTCCCTGGACTCCAAATAGTTTGATTTTATTTCTTTAAAGGAAGCTCAGCTCCTGCTTTATTGGTTGCATGTTTGACAGGTTTCAAATCAGCCTTCACTGAGCACTCAGTTATAAAAGGGATAGCATGGATAATAGGAAGGCAGCTCACCTCTGACAGACAGGTGCTGAGAGGCTGGGGCCGCTCCCGGTGCTGTGGTCATTGCTCTGCCTCCCCATCACCTCCGGGCCTGTCTCTGACTCCGAACCCCTTCTCTAACCCCGCTTGAACCTGGGACAAGTCCTGTGTACTTCTTCCCAGGAGAGCACAGAACCATCTGGAAACTAGCAAGCTAGCCACCAGGTGCCTGAAATACTACCATTGTCACAGCACCTGCTTTGCATTGTTTATTCTACTGGCAGCTGCCATAGGCCTGGACATTCCAGGGAGCCAGGGGATCTGCCCACCCATGCGCAGGACAGAGGTGGCTTAACTCTGCTTTAAAGAAAAGGGTTGAGCAGTTGTCAGTGTCCACCTCTAAACTGGCTCTGAAAAGGTGTTTGGAAGTTTGCAGAAATGGCCAATTGTGTGGTGTGCTTGGTTTAGGGAAGCTGGATTGTTTTCTTTACAAGTGGAGAGTGTGTGTGTGTCCATGGAGAAAACCCTTAGCTGTCTTTTAAAACCCAGGGCCGTCTTTCCTCCACAAGAAAGGCTGGACAGCACTCACTGACCACGACAGCCAAGCTTTCCAAGTGGCAGGAAGTCCACGTTTTACACGAGTGACTCCAAAACTCAGTTTGCTTTTCCTAAGTTTTTCCAACAGCCAATAAAATTTGTCTGGAGCCTGCTAAGTGGCTGGTGGCCTTCCTGAGACACGTGAGGTTTCTATTATCTGTTAAAAACAGATGCAGAAGAGGAAAACAAGGAGAACAAAAGTAGAAGACAGGGAAGACTCACATCATCTGAGCCTCTTAAATTAGGATTGCAAACAGGAGGCGGCTTTGGGGTCAAAGAAACCCCACAACCAACCTGGCGCTGGCTTCCTGCGCTGGCCTGCGTCACCACACCCCAGTGTCTGCGGAGCGTCCAAGACGCAGAAGTTGCTCTGGTTTTCACAGTCACCTCAATCCTCGCGTGCAGGAGCCCTGTTTGGGGAGATAGCTAAGATTGCGGTTGACTATGGGCCATAGACATTTTTGGGCATTGTCGCCTTCCGTAGTCTCACGGGACTTGGCCAGGATCTCGAGAGATTTGAGCAATGACTCAGCAGATTGACATTTTTGGGCATTGTCGCCTTCCGTAGTCTCACGGGACTTGGCCCAAGATCTCGAGAGATTTGAGGAGTGACTCGGCAGATCGAGCAAGCACCATTCCTGCTCGGGCGCATGGGATGAGACCAGAGAGAGAAAGGACAGGGTTATCGCTATTGTATAGATACATTGTAGTTTCTTGTAAGAGTACGTGGCTTGGTTTCTTGTGAGAGTGAAAGGACAGGGTTATTGCTATTGTATAGATACATTGTAGTTTCTTGTAAGAGTAGTTGGTTGGTTTCTTGTGAGAGTGTGTATGTAGTGTTAGAAATTACAAGAGACAGAGACAGAAAGATTAAAGAATTTTTTCGTCTCCATCCTGTCTCCGACTCCTTCCCGCGGCGCTGCCGTTCCAGGCTGCAATCCCTTTCCGGCGGCTAACAGTTGGTGGCCCGTACGGGGAATTCAGCACGGCAGGTAAGAACTGAGAAACCTCGCAGGAGTCTCTAGTCAGAGCGGTTAAAATGGGTTCGAAAATAACTAAGACCCAAGTGTACGAGGCTCTTGATGAATTCTTTGATATGGATGAGTCTGTCGTTAGTGAGGAGGATTTAGAAAACAGTGAAGGCAATCATAAAAGCGTAGATTCCACTGAGTCAACTAAGACCAGTAAGGAGAGTATTAGAAGTGTCCCCAAAATTACAAAGATCCGAGCTGCTAAAGCTATTCAAGATTTATTAGAGATATTTCAAGGATATGGTCTCAATTGAACCTGGGACTCAGGATGTTACTGAGTCAGTTAGGACCAATGAGAGTAGTAGTAGTGAGGAGGAATTAACTAAAGGTGATTTTGAGAAAATGAATAAAAGGAAATTAAGGAAGACCAAGATAAGGGATCATCAAGTGGAGGAACTTGTGTCCTCTACTCCCCCATGGGTGAAATCGATTACAGAAAATATGAAGGGTATCACTAGACGTTTGCATACCCTAGAAATAGAAATAAAAAGTCTTTCTGAGCGCTTATGCGCTCTCGAGGGTAACTCACAGATACATTGGGAACTTCCAGTATTTGAATATGAAAATGGACAGAGGGGCCACCAGCCAATAGATTTCAAAACAATAAAAATCTCAAAGAGGCAGTAATGACTTATGGACCCCAAGCTCCTTTCACGTTGAGTATATTGGAGTCCCTTAACACCTTTAGCTTAACCCCCTCAGACTGGAAACGTCTATGTAAAGCAACATTAAGTGGGGGACAATACTTGGTTTGGCGATCGCAATTTCAGGAAACTTTGTATAGAAACAGCTAAAAGAAATGCAGATGCGGGGTTTGGAGACCATAATATAGAAATGCTCACAGGAGAAGGGCAATTCGCAGACATACAGGATCAAAAACATTATACCCCAGGAGTATATGCTCAGATAAATGCAGCTGCCTTAAAGGCATGGAAAACTGTACAAGGACCTGGGGATCTACAAGGTAGCTTGTCCAAAGTAATTCAAGGACCTAATGAACCATATGCTGAATTTGCTGATAGACTTTTGAGAACTGCAGGTAGAGTTTTTGGAGACATTGATCAAGTTATGCCATTAGTTATTCAATTAGCGTACGAAAATGCTAATAAATATTGCCAGGAAGTCATCAGGCCATGGAAAAATAAAAAGGATCTTTCCATATATATACAACTATGTAAAGATGTAAATGATGCCTTTGTCACAGGGAATGTGATTGCAGCAGCTGTGAGAGATGCTGCCCCTCAAAATTTTACAAGGGCTCAACATAGACATTATAATCAATCAGGATATTCTACCGAGGAACAGGAGGAAATGCACCTCAATCCTCGCGGCCCTCCTGTGAGCAAGGAGGTGGCGTTTGACCACAACAGCCCCACCATATGCGCAAATATAATGTGGAACAATGGCTATCGCAAACCCAATTAAAAATAATTATCCAAAAAATCAGGTGGCTACTATTACATGGTATGATCATTTTACTGGGCCCACCCTAATCAAAAAATTCTTATTTAATATATTCAGTGACATGGTAAGAAAATTTTAAAAAATACGGATTATATATAGGCAGAAGAAAAAGTTTCAAAACAGATCTCCCATATAATATTTAGGTATTTAAAATCATGGATACTTTTTGTTAAGAGACCCTCAAAAAAAATTATAATAAATTAAAGAACATATAACCACCCTCAATGATTTCCAAAAATTACTGGGAGAGACATTAATTTGGCTTCGCCCTACACTAAACCTCACTGACTGGGCCAATTAAAACCTTTTATTTGATATCCTTCGAGGGGCCCCTCGATTCGCATCCTCACCGCGAAACATTTGACTCCTGATGCCTAGGGAACAGCTTTAAAGGTAGTAGAAAAAGCCATTGAAGGAGGCTCATTGTGACAGAGTTAGATTTAACTCAACCGCTGTTATTGATTATTATTTCCTTCACACTATACACCGACAGGGGAGTATTTTGGCAACAAGGGCCTTTATTATGATTAAATTTGCCTGTACCTCTCCTAATTGCATAATTGAGTCCATTATACATCTCCAATGGTGGCATAAACTTAATTCGTTCTAGGACTTAAAAACTTTCTACTAAACATATTTTTGGCATTCACCCTGCTACTATTTTTACTCCCTGATTCATCGTCTCCACAGATTGAATTATTTATGCTGTTCACTGATAATGGACTGGGCTATTGCTAGTGCTCTACAACCTCTGCAAATTTTGATAATCACCTGTCTTCCTAAGTCTCCTATAATTTGCTTTTTGTATTAATCATACTATTATATTAACCACAGGTAATAAAAAATCAAACCTATTTACCTTAAAGCATTTAATGCTATTTACCAGGATGGGTCCCTCAAATGGTACTAACAGTGGTTTTACAGGGTGACAGGCTGCCTGTTCAACGGAAGGGGTGGGGGGACAGGGTGGAGGGGGTCACACTGGGCATGTGAAGCGTGCGGAGCCCAGAGAGCAGTCACTCCCCTCAGCAGCAGAAGCTGGCTCTGGGGACACGCAGAAGGACTCAGAGAGTGTGAAGACAGAATATTTTATGTTTATTAGTTTTTAATTCTTTCAATGCTTGATATAGTTACAAACAATTCCTTACTTTCAAAAAAAAAACATCAAATGAATGTGTTACTCCATTGCTACTAAGCAGCATTATATCTTTCACTTTCATTACAGAGAATGAGATGTAACTAAAAATAACAACTTTTCATGAACTTTGAAAGTCTGAGAGCAAATATGTATGTGTATGTGCTGATGCACAAAAATGTTATATATGTACATATGTATATGTGTACATTGTACATGTACATTATATATTTGTTACACATGTGTACATTACATATATATGCACATGCATTTATTACAATTGATGACTACATGCATATGTATGTTGTGTGTATACGCACTTGCTACATGCATGTGTAAATACACGGGCTTGTATATTACACATGCATATTGCATATTTTTATTAACATTTCTATTAAACAGCAACTCGAGCACTTTTGTATGGATGCAAGGAGCAGAAATCTTTGCCATATTAAAGCTACCAAAGTTTGAAATCTCAGAGTAATCTTTACTATTTTAGAGATTAACTTATTCCAAATTTAGAAACGTGATTTTACAGGGATTCACAGCTGCACGTGAAGATCCTGCACCTGAGGAACCTTGCGACCTTGCGATCTGCACTGCCTGTCACTCCACTCAGTCACACAGCTCAGCCAGCTCCAGGGTGTGGGCACCAATGAGCCACTTTAAACCCACTGTCCCCGCCAGAGCTCCACCTGGGACGACGTGGTGTGGAGGAGAGTCAGAGCGCAGACACGTGCGCAGTCATTACCGCGACTGTCCCCAGACGAGGACACAGACAACAGTCCATTCCCCTCTTTTGGTGTCTTTATGTGATCTTTTCTCTATTTCCCTCTTGTTTTTCCTGTTTAAATGCCTTAATCCTTTTAGTTCCCATGAATCTTTCTTCCCAAAATTTGGAGGTTTGCATTTCAAATGCACGGTTAGGACTCCGAATTGTAAAATAGCACCGAAGAAAACATCTACTTTTACATACTCTTTAATAAAATGGAAAGGTTGTCGAGTGCCATTTACTCACTTATTAAGTTGGTTATGCACTGGGAGCAGTTCTGAGGAGACTGGCATGAGGATTTATCCTTCAGGACCAGGGCTGCGTCCACAGCGAGCAGGGCTGAGCAGGGGCGCAGGCGCAGGCGCAGGGCTGAGCAGGGGCGCAGGCGCAGGCGCAGGAGCAGGGCTGAGCAGGGGCGCAGGCGCAGGAGCAGGGCTGAGCAGGGGCGCAGGCGCAGGAGCAGGGCTGAGCAGGGCTGAGGGGGCGCAGGCGCAGGCGCAGGAGCAGGGCTGAGCAGGGGCGCAGGAGTGCCGGGCTGCAGCAGAGCCGCGCTGAGAGCTCGCCTCCCACGAGGGAAGAGGGAAGGGCGGCAGCCAGCACCTGAGTGCAGGTCGTGCCTTCGGCACTGATGAGCCCCTCGAACTTTCAAGATCTGACCAGAGACTCAACTCTCCCGGGAGAGAGGTGTGACTTTCACCCATATTTATAGGAATAGGCAAAGAGGATAATGGAATAGTGGGAGCTGAGCCAATGTTAAAATGCTCGAGTCACAATTCTTTATTTTTATTCTAACTTTTTTGTTTATTTATTTCTAAAAAACATTTTTAGTTGTAGATGAATACAATGCCTTTATTTTATTTATTTTTATGTGGCGTGTCCTAGGCAAGTGCTCTGTCACCTAGCCACGACCCCAGCCCCTTGTTTATTTATCTCTGTTATAGAAGGGAAGAGATTCAGTTTAAAATCCAGAAAAATGTAAGGAAGAAGTAATCTAAATTTCCTTCAAAAAGTATTTTCTTGTAAAGTTTTAATGTTACATATTTTATATATAAAACTTTAATTACGGTGCCCATGCGACCCACTGGTGTTCAAAGAAGTACAGTCTAGCAATCACAAATAATTAAAAAAGAAACGCTTTCCTATACATCAATAATGAATCTGTTGAGAAAAAAGCAGGAGATCAATCTCATTCACAATGGCCTAAAAAAGAAAAAAAGCTAGGAATAAATCTATCCAGAGAGGTGGAAGGCCTCTACAATGATAACTAGATAACACTGAAGAAAGAAACTGAAGAAGACCTCAGAAGATGAAAAGTCGTCCCATGTTCGTGGACAGGCAGAATTAATATCGTCAAAACAGCCACACTCCTAAAAGCAATGTACAGACTCAATGCAATCCTCATTAAAACACCCGTGACTTCTTCACAGAACTAGAAAAAAAATTCCCAAATTCATTCGGAAGGATAAAAGACCCAGAATAACCTAAGCAATCCTGAGTCAAAAAAGCAATGCTGGAGGCACCAGGATACCTGATTTCAAGTTATGCTACAGAGCTAAAGTAACAAAAATTGCATGGCACTGGCATAAAAACAGACACAGACCAATTATACAGAGCATGTGACAGAGACAGACCCACCCAGACACAGTCATCTGATTCCTGAGATCAGACCCGCATCTTTCACCCTGCACAAAAAGAAACACAACCTTTAACAGCTTTCTCAAAGTACACTGAGAGATCACAGGGCCTGAGACAGCACTGATCCCCCAAGCACGATGGAGGGCTTGGAGGGTGGGTGCTGCATTCATTCTCTGAGAGGGTCTCAGGATGCCTGACCTGGAGTGGGAGTCCATGAATGCTCTACTCCTGGCTTCCTTCCACTCCTTCTCCTAAAGGATTTTTACTCCAAAAATATCTATTACACAATAAATTGATGAAAACACACAGGTCCCCTCTCCTCACTAACATTTCAGTTAAGGAGAAAAGACCTTCCTACAGCACAGTCAAGGGGTAACAGTGACAGCTGTGGTCAGAAAGGAGGGCAGGAGCCACTCCTCCACTCACGTGAGGTCCTGACGCATCTCCGCCCTGTGAGTCATTGAGCCCCACCCCAACAGGACAGCTGCAGGCCGCAAAGAGTAAGAGCTTCTTCAATTTCAATTGAAGGTCATGCTGGGCAAATCATGTCCCCCAAAATTCACAGTCACCATGAACCTCAGACTGAGATCCTGTTTGAAGCAGGGTCTTTGCAGATGCAGTTAGTTAGTTAAGGCAAGGTCATCCTGGACTGGGGGTGGGGTGATCCGATGACTAGGTGTCCTTGTAAGAGGATGCTGTGGACACACACACAAAGCCACGGTGCAAGCAGCTTGATCCAAACCTCCATTCCAGCCAGTCTCCGACTAGGTGGGGCCTCGCAGGATTGCCTGATTGCTGAGCCCCAATCCCCCTGGCCCTCCTCTGTGTGTCCATCCACCCGGACTGCTTCCTGAGGGGATCTCGGCTCCTTCTTGGCGGTGCTTCTAGAACTCTGCCCTGTGAAGGGTAACGCCCTTGCTGTCCAGGGGATGGCAGCCACCCTGCTCGTGCCCGGAGGTGTGTGGCCCGCCAGCCCCTCCTGCCAGGGTGTCAGGGAGCAGCCGCTTCTGCTGCACGGTTCGGACTGAATCGGACCAGGGGTCCTCGTACGTCTACGCTGGGGCCTGTGTTGCTAGGACACTGTCAGGATGTCACAAAGACTCTTCGGCACACACTGGAGGAGCATGGGCTGCTACATCAGTCTGTGCTTCCTTGGAAACCGTCGGTGCTCTCTTATCCTGTGCGCACTATTCACCAGGCAATTGATCGTGCTTTCCTCTTTCCCCGGACGGTCGAAAGTAGAGGCCCATGTCCCAGTGCTCAGGGGTGTCTATATTAGGAGCACAACCCACCCTCCACCTTTCTTGCTTTTCTCCTTCTGTTCCGTGTCCCCAAGGTCCTGCTGTTCTTTCCCCATCAGATGCACGTCTCCTTTGTCTTCTTATCCTCATACCCTCTGGCCTTACATCTTGGACGTAGTGTTTGTCGTGTATGGTCATTGCCTACGAGACCTTTGCTGTCCCCATCTTCTTTGGGCATGCTAGGAAGGATGCTTTTGTACAGAGCAGTCCTCCTCTTGGCTTAGTCCTCCTCTTGGCTTAGTCCTTCTTTTGGCTTAGTCCTCCTTTTGGCTAAGTCTTCCTCTTGGATTAGTACTCCTCTTGGCTTAGTCCTCCTCTTGGCTTAGTCCTTCTTTTGGCTTAGTCCTCCTTTTGGCTAAGTCTTCCTCTTGGATTAGTACTCCTCTTGGATTAGTACTCCTCTTGGCTTAGTCCTCCTCTTGGCTTACTCCTCCTCTAGGCTTAGTCTTCCTCTTGCTTAGTCCTCCTCTTGGATTAGTACTCCTCTTGGCTTAGTACTCCTCTTGGCTTAGTCCTCCTCTAGGCTTAGTCATCCTCTTGGCTTCATCCTCCTCTTGGCTTAGTTAAAATTTTAAATTACTATATAAATCTCTGTCCAAAGGTGGTGGCTGACTTTTGTGAAGTTTTGCAACTCTTAGGAAGACTTAGGCACTACTGTTTCTGTGCTCTCTGTTTTTGTCTTCACCTCCCAACATGAATGTCTGGCCCATCTTTACCTCCTGATAATAATGGTAGCAGATGGAAGGAGGGACCACTGTGGGCTGTGTGGTGGTGCCTGACCTGTCGCTCCCGTAACCAGGAGCGGAAGTGCTTCTTTCTCCCTGGTGAGGACAGCGGCTGTCTTGCTCCTCCTCTACCTCCCACCTCATCTCCCAGCTGCTCTACTGGACTGCAGCAGAGAAATGCCATATCCTGTCCCCATTCATCTTGACACACAACAAATGTGGCCTCCTGGGTGACCAGGAGTCAGTGATGTTTGTGGTCATTTGCTCTAAATGTCCCTAAAATTGCGAACCCCAAAGAAGTCTTTTGAAATGTCTTACTTGAAACAGGAAGTTACGATGAGTTTCAACGGACAGGACAGCTTCTGGGCTCCTCATTCACGCCGTGGCCCTGTGTGTCTGCTCCTGGTGCAGTGGCCACTCAGAGTGGCGCTTCCCCAGCGCGCGACAGCGGCTCTCGTGCCTTCCCACGCACAATGCGGAAACTGCAGAGAGCACGGTGTCTGCGGCTCAGTCACTTCCTGTGGCCTGGAATGCCTGATTCCCAGGTCACAGTCTGTAAGCTGAGCACACTTTCACACCTGTCACACCTGTTTTCATAAAAAATTGTTCTTTTTATACTGAGGAGAAGAAATCCAGGGAATTGGACATATGTGTAAAATCTGGAGGTACATACGATGCTAATTATTTCAGCTACAGAAGCTTTGTGCAGAAAAATCAGTGGAACCAAGTGTTGATGGCTGAGATCTTCATTCCCATATGCCTTTGCAACTTCAATGAATGTCCTCCATTAATTCTTCTTCTTCTTCTTCTTTTTTTTTTTTGATATTTATTATTTCAGTTGTACGCAATGCCTTTATTTTTACATGGTGCTGAGAATCAAACCCAGGCCGCACGCGTGCTAGGCGAGCGCTCTACTGCTGAGCCACAGCCCCAGCCCTCCATTCATTATTCTACACAATTCATAGCACCATACAGATGCTTCCAAGGAATTGCTTCAGGATGTGTCTTGTGAGATTGCTTCCTAAGAAAAGATGAAAAACCAAAGAAATTGTTTTTTTTGAATAATGGCATTTTGTTGGGATTTTCAGTTGGTGTCAAAACCCTGGAATTTTTGTTTAAGAAGTACTTCTAAATGCATATATAGTTTTATACTTTTTCCTCATCGGCAATGGTATGGAGACATTACAGAAGAGTTTTATTATTTGGTAGATACAGAATGGGCGAGTAGCTGGGGACATGAGATTCGCCTGAGTTGGGCTACAGTCTTCTAAGCTTGGACAAAACGGCCTTGAAGAATCACCTCTCTGATATTTTCAGGGTAGCAGGCCTCCCTGAGTACATTCTGACTCAGAGAGCTGGGTGCTGATACCAGTGGTTCCTGTTCAACACAGAAAGGTGCACACACAGGTGGCCCGTCCACACCCGTAGAAGGCTGAGCCCCGGCTGCATGGGCCCTGGAGTAGTGGGCCCGCCAGTCTCAGCCACGCACAGCTGCAAGCGTCACTGAGGCCTCACTGTGGCGACGGAGCTGCGGGCGGGGCCTGCTCCAGCGGCGACCAGGCTTGTTCCCAAGGTGAGAACTTCACGAGGCCAGCAGCAGATGGCTCTGGATTCTAGATTAAGATTTGGAGAACAGCTGAATGGGAGCCCGTGGTCCAGTTCCTTTCTGGGGGTTGTGCTTCTCCGCCTTGGGAAAGAAAACAGCACTTGAAGAACCGTGTCCATCAGGGAAGAGAGCGAGCACCAAGTGTCCGCTCCACGTCTCACACACGGGATGAGGGAAGCACGCACCCCACGTGGGCGCAGTCCTGGTGAGAGGCCTTCCTGGCCACGGGGTCTTCTCGTCTGCGCTTCTGCGGGGGTTGGGAGGGACAGCGGCCTCCCTGGCACCCAGGGGGGCTGTGACCTGAGTCCTGGATGGTCACATGAAGCGTTGGCTATGGGTCCTGGAGAAACGCCTCTCTTCTCCCCTCCCTCCTTCTCCCCCCACCCCCCATCTCCCCCTCCTCCTGTCCCCCTGACACTCCACACAAGCCTAGCCCCCTACTGTGACGAGGCTGCAAACATCCCATGATGACAGATGGGTGACCTAGGCTCAGTCTCAGTGAAAAATCTTTGATAACTACAAAGGAAGAACTGGATGAAGCATCTTACCTCATGATGAAGGTCACCCAAAATGCAGCAAATTTGCAGTGTCCCAACCTCAAGTTGGTCCCTGACTCAGAGGTCCTAGGTGTCCCTGAAAGACCCCAGCTCAAGGACAGCCTGCCAAAATCCCCAGCCTGTAATAAAATAACTAGATTGAGACAAGAACTGATTTTGTAATAAATTAGGTAATAGTCATCTGACCCCCCACACCAGGGAACAGGGAACAAAGATAGGGAACAAAAGTCCTGGGACTGATCTGTTGAAATAACTAGAGTGCTAAAATAAGGTGTATTGGACATTTTGTGGTTTTTAAGAGAATTTGAGAGGAACCGGCAGCTGTGGCCCAAAGTAGACCCCCAAACTCGATTTACATTAACCAATAAAATGCTTGTTACTATGTATCTGCTTATGTGCCCTCTAATACCCTATAAAAAGGCTTGTGACCCAGAGCCCGGTTCGCTCAGTTAGCAGGAGCTGCTGAGTGTCCGCAGGCGCCTGTGTGAGAAATAAATCTCCTCTTGCCTTTGCATCCAGTGGGTGGTCCGGTGCTGGTTTCTTGGGTGTGGGTCTCTGAGGGTCTTTCATCCCCAGCGACGGGGCTTCTGTTGTGCAGATGGTGCTGCAGACGAGGGGCGATCAGCAGCAGGAGAGCCGACCAAAGGACTCCACTGGTCCAGGTGTCCCAGGATGGGGCCGGTGGGAGGTGCAGGGATCCCGGGGCGTTTAGAGAATTGGCCTTGCACAACCACCTGGCTCCCGGGTGCTGGTGGGAGGTCTCAGCTGGCAAGGGCATCCAAGGTTGTTTCAGTGGCTGAAAATAAAGTCTAGATAAATCTAAAAATGATCCATTCCAAGATTCTAACAAATAAATAAACAACTCAAAGCTTTTCTTTTGTATATGTGAGAAGACAAGTGCCATTTGAGTTGAGATCAGAAAGATTTCAGGAAAGAACAAACTGAGTTGAAAATGAAGATAATGAAGTAAAAAGACACGAACATCATATTTTAAAAACGGAGACACGTCGCTGAGAAAGGGGTGTGGCAGCTAACAGCAGAATCCCAGACCTGGAGCCCACTAAGATCCCGGAGGGGGACGGGTGCTGTGGGATGATGACTCCGAGGCGAGGAGGGCTCCCTGGAAAGACCCCTTGGAATCAGAGCAAGAGGAAGAGCAGGGACTTGATGAGAGGGTGCCACTCGCTACTGGGAGCAGAGGAGAAAACCAAGTCACAAGGCCACACAGCAACTTGCGAACCGCCCACTGCTGTTTGCGGTAAAGAGAACAACATCAGATAAACGCAGGCAACGACAGGCAGGGCTCCTCGAGGGCAAGCGGGCTGCGTGTGCGTCCACGGGGCTGGCTGAGCCCAGCACGAGGGGCTGACACTCAAAGGCATCCAAGGTTGTTGGAAGGCAGAGGCCAGCGCTGATGGAGCCCCGGGCCTACACTAAGAAGGACGCCCGCGTGCACGCACACGTGCAATGGCATCCTGTTCCCTCCACCAACTCTCCAGCCACGGGGACACTTCAGCACGCCCAAGATGTGAGACGTGTCAGCTTGCGTCACATCAATAAGCGCACCAACAAGTCGGGAGGTCGCTGCCCCCATTCCTCCTGGTGCTACTCCACACGCAGCTGCCTGTGAGGCCGTCTCTGGGTGACGATGGGCCCAGGAGACCCCCAAATTGGTGGGGTACCCACCCAGCGAGGGAGACAGCATGGGAGGGGTGGCCAGGTTGATCTGAAGGCAGGAGAGATGGGGAGTGAGGGGGGACAGGCTGTGAAGAACAGCTGGCCCAGGGTGAACCTGGGAAAGCCCCGTGGGGCGGCAGCTTAGACCACGTTGCAGGTGGATCAAACCAGCCCACCAAAACACTGCGGGGAAAAGAACGTGGAAGAGATCACTGCGCTCCACACCAGACAGGAGCATCCCGTAAGAAACCACAGCACCCAACACACGCCAAGAGGAGGCTCGCCCTGGGCGCAGAGCAGGGCTGGCAGGGCAGGGACAGTCACTGCGGCACACGGGAGCTGTGGGGCTTCTCACCACCAAGAGTCTTTCCTAGCCTTGGACGCACACCAGCACCTGCCCTGCTGCTCTGTTAAGCATAAGCTAAGTGCCGTGGACGTGTTCAGGCATGATATTTTCTTTTGATCAATATCAAATAAAAATGAGATGAGAAGAAAAATTGGTTCTTTGAAAGCATGCTTTTTTCTTCATAGGGACAGACTTACTCAAAATTTCTGTTTAGATGTGAGTTATTTTGATCTCATTGTTGAACAATAAACAAAGCAAACAAAAATAAGAACCTCACACATATTCCTTGATTGGATACTTTCAACATTAAGAATTTATCATTTTTTATCTGTCATTTGTAGGACTTTCTCTGTCTTTCAGTAGGACTAAATTGTTCTAACTAAATTAATCCTGAGTAAATTCTCCCTCAAGTTGAACATGTTATTTGAAAAACTGAACAGGCCACATGTTCTTTTAAAAAGTCAAGGTCATGAAGGGCTAAGGAAGACCAAGGATGTGCACCAGATTGAAGGAAGCTGGAGACAAGGCCACTGCTGCCGATGTAACCCTAGTTCGGACCCTGGCCGGAATCCCGTCTGCTTGTTTGTTTCTCTCTAGAGAACATTAGCCGAATTCTTGGCAAAATCTGAAATGCGTCTGGAGATCAGACTTCAGTGCTGTACCAAGGTCAGTTCCTGACTCTCATCTTTGCACTGTGGATACGTAACAGAATGTACTTGGGTTTAGAAAATGCACACTGAAGTATGTGTGGGTAAAACAGCACTATACCAGAGGCACCGTGTCTATAACTGTGCAAAGTAGTAAAGTCAAGGGCAGCCAGGAAAGGAGACACGCTCCGGAGGTGACGGCTGAGGGTCACTACATGTCCAAGTGTGGAGAAGGGGTGGAGAAGGATGAATGTGCATTCCGCACAGTTCTCTAATAAAAATTAGGGAATTATCAAATCAGACTCATGAGAGTCAAAAATCGTGCCCAGTATGACACTTCACTAGGAGCTGAGAAGATGCAGCCACCCAGAATCCCTGGTGGAGCAGAGAGACGGAGCCACTGCCCCTGTTCACAGGCTCTCAAAGGCTCTGGGCGTGGGCGGGCGGAGCTTCCACGGAGGCGCGTTTCAAATGTGAATTATCTCCATTAATCACATGTTTGACGTCGATATTTTCCAGCACTTGTGTTCAGTATAGATCCATTAATTCTGTGCGTGTTCAGCATGAGCAGCCCAGACGGACCGGGTTCCGTGGCGGGAGCGTTCTGTGGAGGAGCACTCTTTTTTATCTTTCCACTGGGAGGCACAGGGTTGGTTAGCATGTCCACAGGGGGACTGGATCAGGTCATTTCCCTCTCTTTCCTTTGCCTGCTCTGGGTCCCCAAGAGAGAATGAGCAGCAGCTGACCCAGGACCCGCAACATCCCTGCTTTGTCTAGCAGTGTCTTGCTTTGTATCTGTTTTCTTGATATCCATATAGTATAGTTTTTATTCTGAAAAATGTTCTAGTTTGGAAAATGAATTACTGGGTCCTTGAACCTGTAATCACGAATAAATGAATGAATAGATGGCAGCAAACTAGGTAGTTTTATGCAAATGATTTCAAATTTTTTTTTTTTTTTTAAATCACTGGATGTGGTAATGCACACTTGTAATCCCAGAGACTCCGGAGGCTGAAGCAGGAAGACTGTGAGTTCAAAGCCAGCTTCAAAAACTTAGTGAGGCCCTAAGCAACTCAGCAAGACCCTGTCTCTAACAATGTGTGTATACACACACACACACACACACACACACACACACATACACACATATGTGGATATACACATGCATATAATATTCTTAAAAAATCATTGTGCGTTTTACACGATTGCAGGGTGTGGCTGTTGAGATGGAAAACTTTCTAAAAGTCTGTTTTTCACAATGAGAGTGCCTTGACTCTATGAGAGGACAGATCTTGCACAAATAAAAGTTGCTACAGTCAGTCTATGTTCATGGGCTCTCGTGTGGCTGGAGACAGGCGTGACTGCTCAAACAGGAGCTTGTCTCTGGTTCCGTGCCGGCGTCTGCCCTCAGCACCGGCTTCCTCCCGCAGGTCTTCCTCAGGTACGCGACGATTTAACCTAACACGCGTGAGCTGAGAAACAGCTACCCTGGAAACCGTCATCTCGCTGTGGTCTCTCTGGCTCCTGGCGAAGCTGAGTCTGCGCCTTCTGAAGTTTCTTGCTGACCCCCCAGGGTCGGGCTGCCGGCCCTCCAGGGAGCAGGTGCGTCTCCCAGGTGCCTTCACGCACAGGCGTGGTCCTGTCTGTGCAGGGAACGAATGAATCCGCCCGGTTGTCAGTCTCTCCCTCTTCTAAGCTCTCGCATTCCAAAGCTTCCCTCTGTCTGGCTCTTGTTTCACAGGGACGGAGCCCGGAGGAGGACTCCGATGAAGAGCTGGTCCTGCCTCAGCACCGATCGGCTTCTGGAAAGCCAAGTCCTGTGAAGGGAGGAGAGCTGCGGAGTGACCCACACCGACGTCGCTTCTCCTTCTAGGATGCTGGCCTTTAAGTCTTCTAACCAAGTGTTTCCACCTGCTTTGACCCACGGTCCTGAGGGCAGGCCGAGGGGAAACCAGGCCTGACGTCACCCCCACGCTGTGGACCCAGGCACTCCCTCCCCCTGGCTGCCGGCCCTGCAGTCTTGGGAGGCACCCTGTGATGATCTGCAGGTCCCAGAGGTCGAGGGCCCCCTAGCTTCTGGAGATGGCTTTGTCACAACTGCACCTGGCTTTGTTTCGGCTCCCTCTGCCACCCCTGCTACCTGCCACCTGTGGGCACTGCCTGCTCCCCATCATCTCTGCTTCTGCCCGCTGCTGCCTTTGTATGTCTCCCACATTCCCTAAGAAAAGGTCTCAGTGGAACCCCAAAGACCTTGGCCCAGGCCCTCTGGTGGACGGCTGCCTTTGATTCCAGCCCTGGTCCTTGGTCTGGTCCACTGAGGCGAGGTGCTGGACTTCATGGTATAAAGATGGTGTAGCAAGCAGCTCTCAGAGTCTCTCAGTGAGGCTGCTGATCCCTAGGATCTAGAGACGGTCACCTTCCCGCAGCTGGCCACCAGGTGGGGCTGTTGGGATTCACTTCTGGTCCCTTAGCAGGCAGACCCCAGAGCAGATCTACAGCTGGGTTTTGTGGTGTTGGTGCCTTGCCTCAGGTGTGAGTGTTACTCCCTGTAGTAGCCCAGGGTCAGGATCAGCCCAGTGTCCTCTTGGAGGGGTGCAAGGAGCCACTGTCCTTAGTCCTTGATAGGCCGAGGCTTTCAGACCAAGAGCCCTGCTCTGTATGTGCCAGGTGACCAGGTGACCAGATTTCACATCTTATCCATGCCAAGGCAGCGGGAACCCTGTAAAACTTTCCTACTGAATTGCATTTCTTGAATGCTATTTATTACACCAAGGACAGTTTGTTAATTAAAGAAGTTTCTGTGGAACACTTATGTAACAGTGCTTCAAAATCTGACCAGAGCCACTTCTGAAATGTAGAGCTATCAGCTAAGCATCCCTACACATTAGATTAAAATGAACTTCTCGGCACATTCACCCACCACTCTGCTCTGAAGTAGTCACAGGTTTGTTCCACGCATAGTCATCCGTACCTCAGGCTCCGTGTCCAGCTGCCTGTGGCATCCTCAGAGAAGAAAGAAGACAAGCAGCAGGCACCCAGAGAATCCATCGCATTCCAACCCATTCAGGAGGAAAGGAGTCCAGCGGGGCGTGGCTTGTGGGGAACCCCGTGGCACAGATACCCCAGACCACAGAGGAGCGATGCCTGGCCCAGTGAGAGAGGACCCCCTTCTCCTCCGTCCATTTTTATCTATTTATTTATTTTGTGGTACCGGGGATTGAACTCAGGGCACTCGACCACTGGGCCACATCCCCAGCCCTTTTTTGTATTTTATTAGAGACAGGGTCTCGCTGAGTTGCTAAGTGCCTCGCCATAGCTGAGGCTGGCTTTGAACTCGCGATCCTCCTGCCTCAGCCTCCCAAAGTGCTGGGATTACAGGCGTGCGCCACCACGCCCGGCTCCTCTGTCCATTTTAAAAACAGAAAACTGATGTATAGGTTTCCTTTTCCTGATTCCACCTTTTACTACCCTGAGTTTTGCTCTTCCTTCAGTTGTCACCAGCACACAGTCCTAGATGGCCATGCTCTCGTTCTCTGGGCTGTCACTCAGAGGATGAGGCGCACCCACCCCCCAGGGTGCCCAGGTACACGGGAGTGTGCAGGGTGGCCGATGCACCCCTGAGGTTTCCTCGCCCCTTGCTGTGGTGGGCACTTGCTGGGCACCTGCAGTTTACATCCATCCCCAACCACACCCAAGAAGCCTCTGACCCCAGTGGGAGACCACAGACTCGGGATGATCACAGAGCCAGCTGCTCTTTGCCTGGAAGAAGAAAATATTCTGAGAGAGAGAGAGAAAGAGAGAGAGAGAAGGAATGGCTGAAATGTGGACCACAGAGGGACCAGTGTTCACCAGGGGTGCTGTTCTCAGTGTAAGGGATCTTCTGCTCCGACCACCAGGTGTGGTCCAACCACCACGAGTGGCTGCCTCGCCTCATGTCACCTGTGCCTTCGCCCTCCACAGCTGCAGGAGCCCTAATTAAGGAGATAGCTAAGATTGCGGTTAGCTGTGAGCCATGAGCATTACCACCTTCCATGGTCTTGTGAGACTTGACATTGTGGATCGGGTTGGCGCCATTTGCATGATCTCGCGAGACTTGGCGCAGAGGATTGTGGATCGGGTCGGTGCCATTTTGTGGTGGTTGGAGGAGCGTGGTCGGTGTGTTGGGGTGTGTTGGAGCTGGAGAGAGAAGCTGGCAGAATAAAGAGCCAGTTTGTTTCCAGTCTGCCTCTGAACTTATTCCCGCGACTTTGTTGCTCCAAGCGGCCATCGCTTCAGGCGGCAACACAGGGCATGGGGACACAGGTAAGCAAGACCGCTGGACAGAGCCTGGGAGCTGGTACAGCTGGAGGGGACAGATGGGCAGCCCACGGGCAAGACTTCCTCTCCTGACCAGGGCAAAGGGAACGGACTTCCCTGGGAAATTCCCATGGGTCAGGTTTGGGGGACTCACTACTGTTGTCACAACACTATATTTCTGACACTTGAAGCTTAGGGGGCTATAAGGCACTTGGGATTGGGTGTGAAAGACAGCAATCACAGGGGACGGAGGCAGAGGGGGTCTCCAGGGCTCTGGGCTCGGAAGCAGGCCACGATGGCAGGTGCCCTATCCAACCCCTTCACCCCAAGAACATCTGCTGTGCACCAGGTGGGTGACTCATCCAGGGACAGAAAGGAGAGGGTGGGGAGTGAAGGAATCTGGGAGAAAGAGGAACAGAAGTGTAAAGACAGTTTATACCAAGAATAAGTGTTTCATTGACTCCTTCAACCAAGATCTCGGAACTGCCGTAGCCATGTTTTTAATTGGCACCCTGTACAAACATGTAAACGCGTCATTTAAAAACATGTCTTTTGGGCTGGGATTGTGGCTCAGCAGTAGAGCGCTCGCCTAGCACGTGGGCGACCCGGGTTCGATCCTCAGCACCACATACAAATAAAACGCATTGTGTACAACAAAAGCAAATAAATAAAAATATTTTTAAAAAAACAAAACACGTCTTTCTCCTTACCAACCCTCTGAGACTCAGGTGCCTTTATGGACAAGTAAGTGCTACTAAACTCCAAGTGAAAATTAATTCCTACTGAATACATTATTTTCTCTCAAATATAAGAAAAACCCCAAGGCACACTTTTCATGCCACACTAGATAAGGACAATTCAAGAAAAGAAAATTATAGCCATAGTTAATTTTGAACACAGAGTAAACACCCATGTAAATAAGATAGAGCTAAGAAAATACAACAGTATGCTAAAAAGACATGTAATTAAATAAGATATACCCATGGGCCCGGGAAAGTCCACTATTAGAAAATATGTCCGTGGAATTCACTACATCAGCTGAGACTGAAGCATAAAACACAGGATTAATGCACAGAGTTCCTGACAAACTCAACACATGCTTATGATAAAAATTGTCAACCAACCACAACTAGGAAAAAAAGTCTTCAGTGAATTAAAGTTATGTGCCCTTAAAGTTATGGCACACTTTGTACTTACCACAAGCATTTTAATATTTCCTCTAACATTGTGAACAAGACAAGCACACCCATTAGCACTCCTACTCTCCAACGCTGGTGCTTACACTCCTGACCAGTGCTGTGAGGAAAGAAAAGTAAACAGGAGATATGATAAAGGAGATGTCTAAATAAAGGAAAAGATAAAACCATTATTATTTGCTGATGATATATTTGCCCACCAAATCCAACTATTAGAACTAGTAAGAGACTCAACAACATTTCCAGATAGAAGAAAAACTCGTAAAATCTTAGCATTTTCTGTACTGACAATACTAACCAGAAAATATAACAAAAATACCATTCTAAATAGCACTATTCTAGAGTGTTTAAGAATTAATAATTAAACTGGCCTTGGTGGCACATGACTGTAATCCCAGCCACTTGGGAGACTGAGGCAGTAGGATCAGAAATTTGAGGCCAACCTTAGCAATTTAGCAAGATCCTATCTCGAAACAAAAATAAAACAGGCTGGGGAGGGAGTTCAGTGATAAAGTGCCCAGGGTTCAGTTCCCCAGTAACACACACACACACACACACACACACACACACACACACACTAACAATTAATGCATAGGAACTTTATAGGAAAAATTAAAATATGTTAACAAATGACAGGGCAAAATAAAGAGGCACCCATGCTCTTTCCTGGGACATACTAATATTGTGAAAGATGCTAGTTTTCCCAAAGTTAAAGAATGAATTTAAGACAATTCCAATAAAAATTCCAGCTGAGTTTTCTCAGAAGGATGCCAAAATCCTACCATAAAATTTATATGAAGACTTAAAGGACCTCAAGAAGATAAGTAAAACATGGAAAAGTTCCAGTTGGTTCATTCTCTCCACCAGATGCGAGGACACACTGTGCGGCTAAGACGTGAGGAAGGCACATGGCCGTGCAGAGGCACAGTGGGGCCTGTCCGAGACCGTCCAGGTGTGTACGTGGGCCTTGGTACAGGCTGAAGCTGCCACAAGTCGATTGCACGAGTAGATCGTTGGGCAGGAGATACGTGGAAAGTGGGCTTGGATGTGGAAGAAAGGGCAGCAGGATCCGGGTGCACACCCACACCGTGTTCAAGGTGGCCTGTCCCTGGCTCAGAGACATAGATGTGGGCAGCAGGTGAGCTATGGAGTTAACACAGGTAAGGCAGGGGATTTTTTTGTGTGTGTGTGTGTGACATAGGACTGGGGACAAAATTCTTATATAAAATTTCAAAAAATATAACCAGGGAAACTATTGATGAGTTTACAGCATTCAAAGTACACCGCAGACAAGTTTGTAATTTCTAAAACAACCAATAGCTCACATATGTAGGAGTCCCTGCAACTGTCCAAGGCAACGAGAGGCGTCCTCACAGGAAAAAGAGCAAGGAGGCCAAGGCCACTGTCAGAAGGGGAGACTCTGGAGACCACAAGCACATAAAGGAGGGTGCATACTCATTCAGGCCGGTAAAATGCCACATAGAGAAACTGCAGCTGTCCCCAGGGGGGTTCTGGCCCCGCAGAAGCCAGATCCGGAAGCTCAAGTCTTCTATATGAAGCAATCATTTATATAAAAGGTTATAAACGTGCTCATGCCCTCTGCACATCTTCCCCTACACGTTCAGTCATCTCTACGTGACTTATAGTGTCTAATACAATGGCCACGTAAACCGTTGTGACACTGCATTGTTTGGGGAGTAATGACGGGAAAGAAGCCTGTGCATGTTCAGCGTTGACTTGTTTTTTTGTCTGAATACTTTCTACGTGCAGTTGGCTGACTCTGTGGATACAGACCTTACAGCCGTGGAGGTCTGACTGCATAGTATTCAATGCCTATTAGATTGGCAAAATTGGAAATATTATGAATGATGCCACGTTTGGCAGGCTGGAAATAGGGGAGAGCCTATGTGTAGACTGGTATGACCAGTTTAGAGAGTGCCCTGATGACATTAGTGAGATTAACACACCTTTCCCAAATGTGTTCTCGCGTGAGTTCGTGGTCAGACACCTGAGAGCATTCACTGTGGTGTTGTTGCTGTGGCCGGGGTTGGAGCCGGGGGTGGGTAACATGGTGGGTACACGCTGTGGTGTCCCAGGTCACAGTTACAAGTACAATGAGCAGATCTTAACAAGGTAGGAATAAGCAGATAGGAGAAGCCGCGGGTACTCCGGCACAGCCTCGTTCCTGTGAGCACACACACAGACGCATAATAAATAATACACATTTCATGAAAAGACATTGTAAAATAATACACCCATGAGCCACATTTAAATGTTTAGCAACTTATCTGATTGCTTAAATTCATGTATGAATGAAGCAGTAAAAGATACTTCCTCTCACTCTTTAACGAAGCTCTGCTTGCACTAATCTCGTGGGGTGGCAGCTGTGACCGAGACCTTCAATGTCCTGGCCCACCTTATGCTAAAGGGAACTCCAGACACAGGCCACCAAGGCAGGCTTCAGTGAGATCCCAGTTACCCAGAAGGAAAACGGGAGAGAAGAAAGGAGAGAGGGAAGGCAAGTCCGTGCCTGGAGACAAGGGGGGCTTCTGCTGAGGTTCCGGCTGCAGGTGAGGGAGCAAGTCGTCACTGAGAGAAGAACGGACGGGGGCTCTTCCCTGTCCACCCTGAAGACGCAAGCTCCTCCACTCAGACCCTTCGCAATACCCAGGAACAGCCGGGCCCTGCCAGGAAATAGCTGTTGAGTGAAGCCAAGCTCCTCAAGCCCACCAAAAGACCACCATTGCATGGCCCGAGCAGGTGCCAGCACAACTCCTGCCCGTTCTGTTCCCAGGGTTGCTGTGCCCTGCCCAGCTGCTGCCTGAGTCTGCGTGCAGCTGCTCCCGGCATGGCAAGGCCTACCTCGAGATGCTTCCAGAGGCAGCTCTCTTCAGCTCAGCCGGAGGGCCCCTGTGTTCCCACCTGGATCTTCTGGAACTAGGAACAACACACTCCAAACATGACAGGCACAAAAGCTCCTTGTGCTCTGTCCGTACCCCAGGGCCTACAGCAGAGAAAGGCCTCAGAGTCACAGCGCTTGCATGACCACTGGACCACCCAGTCAAGGCTGTGCAGAGAAAGGAGCCAGGGAGACGTGTCGGCCTGTCTACCTATGAAGATACCACATGTACAAACCCATGCTTTGTTTAAAGGAATGGATCACATGATCCTGAGGCTGGAAAGTCCAAAATCTGCAGGACAAGCCAGTGCCCTGGAGACTCAGGCAGGGTTTCTACGGGGCAGTCTTGAAGCAGGACTCCTTCTTTTCCAGTACACCTCAGTTTAGGGCTCTTCAGGCCATCAGCTGATTTGACCAGGCTCACCTCCTCACCAAGGGCTGCCTCTCTTGCTTTAAGTGCACTGACTGCAGGAGTGAAACCCTTTTACAGCATCCCCTCCCAGCAACACCGCGGCTGGTCAGATTAAGGAAGTGGGCACATAGCCCAGCAGCCAGCACGTGGAGCTGACCATTGTACCTGGTGAACCACGTTTGCAGTATTGACTAGTCATGCTGCCTGTGTTGGTTATTGCTATGTGTGTGCCGATGGGTATGGAGACATTCCAGAGGATTCCGATCAGTCCTGGATTCACAGCTAAATACTAGTTCTGGATACACATCAAACGTGTCAAATTGTGGGGCAGGGGAGGGAGGTGGGAAATGAAGATGAAAGGGAATACATAGCGAATTCATGAATAAGTAAATACATCAAACAGAAGAAGGACTTTGCGTGGGTAGAGATGATACGGTGCCAAGAGTTAGGGACAGTCTTAATCTTTTATACTTGATGCCCCCAAATAGAAACTTAGAACCGTGCTGGGCACGGCCCCTAGGCATTTACACAGAAGAAGCACACCTACTTCCACACACAGACTGCACAGAGCGTTCATGCAGCTTTACCTAAAAGAGCCAAAACCCAGGGGAAAATCCAGGTGTTTATCAACAGGTGAGTGACAGATTGTGGTTCTCACACAATAGAATGCAACTCAGAAATACCAGCCATGGATACACGCAGCAACGTGAAAGAATCCTTAAAAAAAAAAATTGCCCCAGTCAAAAGCAGACCCCGAGCGCTGGCGCGCACGATTCCATTTAGGCAGGCTCCAGGGAAGGACCCGGGCTTGCTCTGCCGCCGTGCCCTGGTTGCAGGGAGGCGCTACGATGCTGGGGGTGCTCTGCTGCTGGGGGTGGGAGTCCTTGGAACCCTGACCATGGAGGTGGCTCCAGGCGCACACCCCAGAGGTCATCAGAGCCAGGTGAGAGCTCCTGCCTGGCACCCGCTCTCACGCAGCAGCGGACCCTGAGTTCAGCGTGTGGCTGCCTCTGTCTCCCACGCGGATGGCTCATTCTTGGTGATGACAATTCCCCAAGCCAGGAGGCGGGAGCCCCTCCTCAGGGTTCTGCACCCTCCCAGGAGTGGGGAAGGTGTGCTTGTCGTTGGAGGTGGCGTGCGGGGTGGCGGCACCTGCAGGACTCATCACCGGGGTAATCGGGGTCTGATGGCAGGGACACGGCACGTGTGCCTGCTCCTTCCAGCACATCGAAATCCGAAATCCTGTCTGAGACAGGCGCTAGGTCTCCTTTTCCATTTGAAGCTGGACTTGGCTGGTGACTTCAGCCTCTCTCTAAAGTCACAGTGAGCACTGAACCGTGTTTGTACAGCCCTTTCTCCCCTCCCCTGGCCTCCGGGCTGCTCACACGTGGGCTTGTGTGTTCACTGTCCCTCTAAGGGGCTGCCACGAGACCCCCGTGGCTCTGGTTGGAGAGGCCACCGAGGGCTGCAGGGGACCCACTGCTCTCTTTTGACCCTGATTCTCTCTCGGCATGTCCCAGGGGCTGGGCGTTTGTCAGGGAATCATGCTACAGATTCCTTAGGAATTCCAAAGTTCCTGTGTTCCCAGATTCCTTGATTACAAGCTGCTGTTAAGCTGCGGCTCTGGGGCCACTTCCCAGAGCTGGCTTCCTGGAGACGCACGTGTTGTTGTTTAGAATTCCCACCCTCATTGCAGACTGCTGAGGTTTCGGTGGCTTTTGGCCTATTTTTTTTTTTTTTTTTTCTTGGTACCTGGGATTGAACTCGGGGCACTCGACCACTGGGCCACATCCCCAGCCCTTTTTTGTATTTTATTTAGAGACAGGGTCTCACTGAGTTGCTAAGTGCCTCGCCATTGCTGAGGCTGGCTTTGAACTCGCGATCCTCCTGCCTCAGCCTCCCAAAGTGCTGGGATTACAGGCGTGCGCCATCGCGCCCGGCTTTTGGGCCTATTTTTAAATCCAATGTACATATTTGCTATCCATCCGAGCTTTCTATCCTGAATGAATGTGACAAGTGGATAATTTTCTTTCAAGACTACCCTGTTCTGGAAGCTAGTTTTCCAGAACATTCTGGAGGGATCCCCTTCCATGGGGTCTATTTTCTCAGTCAGTTCACTGGACTTGTGAGTGATCCACCCAGCCCTACATCCGCCCAACGCGTAGAACGCGTAGCAATGGTTCCCCGCCATAGATAAGGACTGAGATTTTAAAACATCCAATGTACTAAGAAATGTTTCATGATCTTAATAATTTTTCTTTTTATAAAAACGTATGTATGAAATTATAATGGAAGTCAGCAGGAAAACGTCACTGAGAGACGGCAGGTGCTGTTCCAGGAAAGCCAGAGACAGGATCTGGACCAGAAGGAGCCACAGGAACGGTGGCATCTCCTGGAGAAGGCTGAGATGAGTCAGGCCCGCAGTGCTGGCTGAGCAGGTGCCTGAGATGGGCCGCTCCCGGGTAGAGGCGAGTTGCAGGAGGCGTTTCCCGCTCCGCATCCCTGAGACCCACCGCGTGACATACAAATCAAGGCTGCACTGATGTTGGTTCTCCAATCCCTGCCCAGCGATTTGACCTGGGAGTGGATAAACTGGCGAGGACTGGGTCAGCATTTTATTGAAGGGTTTGAAGAAGGAAGAATAAGATAAAAATCAGAGAAATGAAGGATTGGCGCCAGTACCCTTGGAGGTTAGAGCAAAGTGGGGCTAAAAACACAAAAGCAGCGAGTCTGGAGAGCGCATTGTCAAGCTGGGAGGAGAAGGCGGAGGAAACGGGGAAGGAAGCAATTTCTGTCCGCGGTAATCCTGATAAGTAAGCCTGCCAGGTTCCCAGAGTAGGACGGGAGCGCGAGTAATGGGGCCATCGCAGGAGAGGGCCTTGGCCTTGGCGTTTTTTTTCTTTTCTTTTCACTTTTTTCTCTTCTTTTGTTTTGTTTTGTTTGTACCAAGGATTAAACCCAGGGGCGCTTAACCACTGAGCCACCCGTCACCTGGCCACTGGTCACCTGGCATGTGGGCACGAGGGTTCATGAAGAGAAATGCTCCCAGCCTTAGCCCCAGGAAAGGCGGATGCTATAAGAACTGGGTGCTAGGTCTGGTCAGCAACCCAGGCTTCCATCTGTCTTTTCTGACTTCTCTTTTTGGAGACTTAGGCACTCATGTCCTGTGATTAAATTGGATTGTCAGCACAAGAGGAGAAATTTCAAATTAAAGCAAATGCTGGCATCAACAAGATTCATTTTTTTAAAAAAATATTTATTTATTTGCTTTAGTTGTACACAATGCAATGCATTTATGTTTACGTGGTGCTGAGGATTGAACCCGGGCCGCGCACGTGCCAGGCGAGTGCTGGGCCAGTGAGCCATAACCCCAGCCCTCAACAAGATTCTTTAAGAAAACATTTCCCACCTGTAAAATGAATTGTACTAGTTCTGTTTTCCCTACCTACGTATGTACTAAAAGGTCATCATTTGCTGTGTGATTTCCCATTTGGTTCTCTGCGCATCACAGTGGTAAAGAGGTGTCCCACTTAATGAGCCTGAGGTAGCACTTGGCTTCACACGCAAACTCAAAAGCCAAGAATAAGTCGAGCGGTGGTGGTACATGTCGATATAATCCTAGCAACTTGGAAGGCTGAGGTAGGAGGATTGCAGGTTCAAGGCCAACCTCAGCAACTTAGTGAGGAATCCCTGTCTCAAAAAAACAAAAAGGGCTGGGGATGTGGCTCAGTGGTTAAGCGCCCCTGGGTTTAATCCTTGGTACAAACAAAACAAAACAAGAGAAAAAGGTGAAAAGAAAAGAAAAAACCCCAAGGCCAAGGATAAATTTCCAGGCCTTAGCATGTCAACACAGGAAACTGATAACGCAATGGCAGCTGCAGTCAAGTGCCTTGTGCTGCCTGATGGCTCTCTGTGCGGAAATTTCCATTCTCCTTCTAGACAAAAGCATAAAAACGTGCAAACCACAGCAGAATGTGTTTGGATACCTAAAAAAAAAAAAAAAAAAAAAAAAAAAAACCCGTTAATATCATGAGGAATAAATGTGTGACTAACCGTGTCATCAGCTGGAACATTCCACACTTAATTCGTGTGTGTGTGTGTGTGTGTGTGTGTGTGTGTGTGTGTGTGTGTATATACATATTGCTGCTCTTGTTGGCATAGTTGAGAACAGCGTGATGGACTGAGAAGTCTGTGAAGGCCACACACTCTCCTGTTGAAAAAATTGTGGGAATGAATCTGGGTGCCGAGGAGCAGCAGAGTTGCAAGGCTGGATGGCAGAGGAGGTGTGGGAGGCAGGCTGAGTGTGAGCTTCTTCCAGACGGGGCCTCTGCCAATTGACGTCAGCCCGCAGGAGCCTCCTCCAGTCGCTGCAGACCAGCTGGGCCAGCCAACTGTGCAGGCTGAGGACCAGGAGCTGAAATATTTGCATCCGGACCTTGAAAGAGTGAACAGGCTCTCAGAACCACGGACGTTCTTTAGTGCTAGCAGAAGCCCGGGAGATTAAACTCCCAGGAGGAAGGATGCTTCCCGAGTTCATTTTTGTCAGTTATGTGCATCAGGAGAAGTCATCATTTAAAAGCAGATTTAACTATAGTAATAAGATCAACGAGTTCAGAACTTGGGAAATCTATTACTTTGCAAGTTCTTATTTTCTTGCTCAAGAGTGTGCATGACCTTCCAGTGTGTGGATGAGAATTGGGAGATTTTTAAAATTGGGAGTAGCTTTTGGAGAAATTGGTCACCAGGGTCCCTAAGTCACTGAGGAATGTGTCAAATAGTTATTGGGCATTTGTGGTGAGGCAGGCCATGTTCTAAGCCCTTGAGCAAAACCAGCACACAAAAGAGACAGGATTCCCTGCCCTTATGCAACTCAAAAGCCTAGCAGGGGACACAGAGAATAAAAGTGGACACAGATGAATTATTTAGCACAAGGTGGAAATACCATGAGAACAAAGCAGAGTAGGAGGGTCTGGAGGGGTCTTGGCGGGAGTGGGCACGGGGGTCTTAGTGGACTTGCCTGGGTATAGGTCTCACTGAGACAGGGATTCCAGCAGAGATGAGGGAGACTAAGGAATGAGCTATGCAGACGTCAGGGAAGATGGAGCTGCTGCAAGGTGAATTTGCGAAGGCCCTGAGACTGAGCGACCCAGGGGAAGAGTCGGTGCTACTCGGGCCAGAGCTGGAGGATTCATGGTCGGGATTGTTGGGAGGATCTATCAGGACTTACGGACCATTGAAAGTCTTAGTCTTTTACTCTGAATAAGACGGAGAGGATTAGCGGGGTTAGGATGGAGGACGTAAGCTGATTTATGTTTTGGAGGCTCATCTGATGGAATTCTAGAAGCTCCTGCCAAGGCCGTGCAGGGCCAGGAAAGACTGCTCAGAATCTGGATGTCACTCCTTGCAGGGGAGCCCACCCGGTGGGAAGAGAGTGCGCAGATGCAGGAGGTAGGGACGAGTTGAGCAGGACCGGGTGGCTTTGGCCCAAGCTACCAAAGAGAAGGCACTGTGGTCAGCAGAGACAGAGGGGCCCGGAGTGGCCGTCCACCACCTGTTATGTGGAAAGCAGAGCCAGTGCCACTTACCTGAGCAAGGGCGGCTTGAGTCCTTTCCCACCTCCAGGTAATGACCAATTAGGTTGTCAGAGTGCAGTGATTCTTGACTAACTTTTAAAAGATCAAATGGAATAAAGTGTGGTCATGGGGGTGCTCCCGGGGCAACAAGGGGGGTGCACATCACAACTGTGGCTGCAGACCTCCAGGTAGCGCCTGTGAGCTGGGGAGCTGCCTTGCCCAAGGGGGAGACCGGCCGATACCTGGCTGATGTGTGAGCAGTCCCAGCTCCTGTCGGGGGCTCCCCAGAAGCGGGCTGAAGCGTTAGCAAAGAAGTCCTCAATCTTCCTCTTGCAGAACGTGGACAAGTACTGAGGATAAAAATCCAGTGAAACCCAACTGTGGATATGCCAGGGCCACCAAAAGCAGGGAGCTGTGTGTGGAGAGGAAGAGCAACATGAGGTAGAAAGTACTTCCTGGCCAAGTCCTGAGTCTTCCATGAAGCAGGGAGAGGCCTGGGACTTCAACGGTCCCGGGTCCTTCATTTCCACAGGACAAATGTGGCACTGGCAGAGGTGTGCTGGAGGTCTCCAAGCGAGGTACAGTTGACCTCATGTCACAGGCCAGTGTGGGTTATAAGATCTCCATCTGTTCCCTGGAGAGTTGTGTGGTCTATGTGACATTTTCTAAAGAAGTATGTGCTACAAACCCACAGATTCTCGGTTTGTTTATCATAGGCTTACACTCAGCAGAAAGCATTCACTAGGTAAGGCTCTTCCAGAAAGTACATTTGTCAGGAGGTACAGTTAGTAGCATATCAAAAAGGACCAAACTGAGTCACATGCTGTTTTTCTTTCTGGGAGTGTCTCCCTGATAATCTCCGACTCTTCCAGGAAATCTGCCCACAACACAAGGGTTCGCACCCTAGCAAGGACCCCAGAAGATGATGCAAACATAAAGCTGGGCTGACTTAAAACTTGGGAAAGGATGATTTCATTTTAATCGGAAATGACAGAACTTTCATGGTAGATAGTGGAAGAAGGAATCTTGGAAAAGTGACCATGATTGAATATGCAAATAGACTCTGGAAAACCCACAAGCCATGTTTTGTGGATACCCAGAGGACACCCCATGCACTATGTTAATATAGAACATCCTGGGACTTCACTTCCAGCTCAGATGAGGTGACGACAATGGGATTTACTCTGACTTTTCATAATGTATGGCCAGTTGCATACATAGAACAGTGGATCACAGACACTGGACAGCAGGCAGCACAGGAACAAGGTCACTGGAAGGCGGGAAGCAGAGGAGGTGAGCTCTGCAGTCCCTTTCTCATCTGCAGGGCAGGAAGGCGAAGCCAAGTAGAGCCTGGCAAGCTGCACCCTTCAGGAGGCATACACTGGACCTCACGGAGGCCAGAATGTGCAGGTGCTACTTCGTTTGGATGTTGACTGTCCTCCAAAGGCCCACGTGTTAAAGGCCTGCTCCCCAGGGTGGTGTTCTTGGAAAGTGGCGGAAGTCTGTAAGAGGGGGCAGTGGAAGGTCTTTAGGTCACTGGGAACATGACCTGAAGGGGACTGAGAGAGCCTGGCTTTCCTCTCTTGTTTCATGGCCGTGGGGTGGATGCTTTTCTCCACTATGTACTCCCTCCATACTGTCCTGCCAGTGGCCCAGAGGAAACAGGGCCAACCAAACGCATTGAAACCTCTCCATCTATAAGCCAATATAAACCTTCTTTCTTTACAGATTGATTATCCCAAGTGTTTTATTATAGTGATGAAATGTTAACTAACACAGGCGCAAAGTACAAGAGGTGATAGAACTACAGAGAAAAAGATTCAGTATCAGCCTCTGTAGCAGTGTCCCTGTATCATTAAGCTAGGCCTGATCTGCACATACCTGGGAAGCAATTATTGATGGTCAGCATTTAAAAAAAAGTCCAAGAAAAAGGTAGATTATACAATTCTTGTAGCTCACAGAGGAGCAAATGTACCCACTAATGAGAGTAGAAGACGTCATCACACATGAGATGTCAGGCAAACATTCACAATGTCATCTTAGTAGGGCAATATATCAGCTCTAGACTAAGATTGCACTGGACTTACCCTAACACAGCATTTTAAAAAATTCTCAAAAGAACTGGGCGCGGTGGCGCACGCCTGTAATCCCAGCACTTTGGGAGGCTGAGGCAGGAGGATTGTGAGTTCAAAGCCAGCCTCAGTAATGGCGAGGCACTTAGCAACTTAGTGAGACCCTGTCTCTAAATAAAATACAAAAAAAGGGCTGGGGATGTGGCCCAGTGGTCGAGTGCCCCTGAGTTCCATCCCCGGTACCAAAAAAAAAAAAAAAAAAAAAAAAAAAAAAAAAATTCTCAAAAGGATTCAAATTATTTTAACTTTTTTAAGTTAAAAAAATTTTTTTGAAAGAATATGATAAAATCAGAAAAAAACAATGCAAATTTTAAGGTGTTCAGGACATATAATGTAAAATTATGTGGTGGGGTGTGGGATAAAAAAGAAAACATGAATCAGAACCAGGAGACAAATCAATCAATAGGAAAATAACTAGAAATAAAAACATGATGAAATGATGAAAAAAGATTATAAGATGTTATATAAATATGCTTCTTATATTCAGCATGATTAAGAAGTAGAAGATACAAAGGAGATAGAAATTGAACTTCTGGAGATGAAAATGCAATATGTAAAAGTAATTATATGCTTGATGGAATTAATAGCAGATTAAAAGTTTCCGATTAAAAAATGAACTTGAGGAGTAAAAACTACTTGAAATGAATCAGAGAATTAAAAAGAGGAAAAATAATGAGCAAAACACCTTTAGTGTGAGGCCCTGAGTTCAGTTCCCAGGATTGCACAAACCAACAAGCAACAATAACCACCAGAAAAACTAAACTGGCCTATGGAAAATATCAAGCAGTCTAACCTGCAAGCAACTGGTATCCCAAAAGATGGGGGAGAGGCCAGGTGTGGTGGTGCATGCCTGTAAGTGCAGAAGCTCAGGAGACTGAGGAAGGAGGATCATGAGTTCAAAGCCAGCCTCAGCAAAAGTGAGGCACTAAGCAACTCAGTGACACCCCATCTCTAAATAAAATATGAAATAAGGCTGGGGATGTGGCTTAGTGGTTGAGTGCCCCTGAGTTCAATCCCCTGTATGGGGGGCAGGTGGAGAAAGATTGGGGAGAGGCAAAAAGTATTTTATAGAAGTAATAGTTAAACAGTTTTAAAAATTTGAAGTAAACTAAACCTACAAATTCTGGAAACTTGATGAACTCCAAGGAAGGAAGACAAAACTATACAAAGGTCCATCATCATTAAAGTGCTAAAAACCAATGATAAAAGCCAGGCACAGTGGTGCACACCTGTAATCCCAGCAGCTCAGGTGCCTGAGACAGGAGGGTTGTGAGTTCAAAGCCAGCCTCAGCAACAGTGAGGTGCTAAGCAAGTGGGTGAGACCTTGTCTCTAAATAAAAAAAAAAAAAAAAAAAAAAAAAAAAAAAAATAGGGCTACAGATGTGCCTCAGTGGTTGTGTGTCCCTGAGGTCAATCCCTGGCACCAAATAAAACAAACAACAATAACAACAAATCAATGGTAAAGAGAAAATCGAAACAATAGGCAGAGGAAAATGATACAATGTATTCAGAGGAACAATGCTCAGAATGACACCAGACTTCTCAGCCGAAACTATGCAAACGAGAAAACAATGGAAGATACACTCAAAATGATTAGGAAAAGTAGAAGTCATTACAAAGTGAAAGTAACTTTTCAGAAATTAAAGATAAATTAATTTATGAATATTTCTCAGCAAAAAAATGAAATAATTCTTCATTAGCAGAACAACAATTTAAGAAGCGTTAAAGGAATATCTTTTTTTCATACAAAAGTCCAATGTTTCCATATAGAAATGAGATCTAATGTGAAAGGAATAATGCAAGCATATATGAGATTTTTTCCCCTCATTTTTGTTTTTGCAAAATAGAACAGATAGTTTAAAGCAAAAATAACAATAATAGATCAAAGGGCTTATATGTAAAAATAAAATATATTAAAAAAAATAGCCCAAAGAGCAGAAGGAGTTAGTGGAGTGTTTTCAGGTTCTTACATAATACATAAATTAGAATTATATTCTTTGAAGGTAGATTTGGGTAAGTTTGGTACGTATATTATGCCAGCTCTCCATTACTGTAACAAAATAACTGAGATAATCAGCGTGAAGAGAGGAAAGACTTATTTGAGATCACAGTTTGGGTGGTTTCAGTCCATAGTCAGTTGACCTATTGTTTTGGGCCTGTGGTGAGGTAGTGCATCAGGGTGGAGCAGGGAGCAGAGGAACCTGCTCATCTCATGACTGGGAAGTGAAGGGGAGAGGAAGGGGCCTGGTTTCACCATCCCTTCCGGGAGCCCCCCAGTGGCCTGAGACCTCACATCAGGCTTCACCTCTTGAAGTTCCCATCACCTGCCCAAAGCACCACGCTGCATGGAGGGGGTGGGAGTGACCACAGGGGGCACACAGTGGGTCTTTGTGCTGATGGAATGATTGTGTTTTGATTGATGGTGATGACACAAATCTGCACGTGTGACAAAATGACAGAGGCACATGGCACTGATCTAATCTCCTGGTTCTGATGCTATACTATGATTATGTAAGATGCAACCATTGGAGAAAGGAAAACGGGAGCTCTCTGTACTATCTTTGCAATTCTCTGGGAATTTTAGCTGTTTCCAAATAAAAACAAAATTTTAAAATTCTGTCACAGTTCCAGAGGTCAGAATTCTAAATGGGTTTCTCTGGGCTGAAACCAAGAAGTCAGCAGGACCAGGCACTCTCTGGAGGCACTGGGGCAGATCCATTTCCTGTCCTTCCACCATCTAAAGCCACATTTTTTGCATTCCTGGGTGAATGACCCCCTCCTCTGTCTTTCAGACCTGGGTTTCATCATCAAATCTCTCCTACTTCTGTCTTGTATCACCTTGTATTCTTTTCTTTTTAAGTTTTTCTCTTACATAAATTGTCGTGATTACCTTTAGGGCACATATAATCCAGGAGAATCTCCAATCTCCAGACCCTTGATCACATCTACAAAGTCCAGTTACCATACATGGTGATGTTCACACGTTTCAGGGATTAGGACCTGGACAAAACAGGGTCCATTACCCAGCTGCTGTAGCTGTCACACAACTTGACAAAACCGACATTCACAACATGATTCAGCCAGCACATCAGAAAACACTTTCTTTCTAAATACAGATAAAGTTTTTTGTCAAGATAAGCCATATTCTGGACTGTAAAGTATATCTGAATAGATAAAAGGAACCAGATGCATAAAAGTATATTCTCATTTTACATTAGCATAAAAGTAGAATCAATAATGAAATGTATAGAAAACAATCTCTGAGTATTTAGTTATAGAACAATATATTCTAAGTAAGCACTGGCAAGAGAAGAAATCACAAAGAAAATTGAAAATGATATTAATTCTATAAAAATAAAACACAGTGTGCTAACATTCGTGACCCAGATGAAGATTGCGTAGAGGGTAGATTTCAGCATTCACTGCTTAGAGTGTAGAAAAGAGGTCTCACATCAATCATCTCAGCTTTGACTCTAAGAAATTAGAAAAGAAGAGCAAGTGAAACCCTACAGAGAAGAAGCAAACAAGTTTAAAGATAAGAGAGTAAATCAGTGAAATAGAAAACAGAAAACCAGTAAAGGATTATCATTGAATGCAGAACTGTATCATTTGAAAAATTTAATAAAATTAAAAGCCATAACCAATCTGATCAGAATAAAATAAAGAAGATGAAATTAACCAAAATCAGTGTGAGAGCAAGTCATCACTACAGATCCTGCAGGTCACGGGAAGATGGCAAGGGAATACTGTGGGTGACTTGATTTCATAGGGACCAAGATGTCAGTAGATGAAATACACATATATTCCTTATGGACACAAAGTACCAAACCCACTAATGAAGAAATGGGCAACCTGAAGAGCTGTGTGTCTGAAAACTTGTTAAATTCTAATTAATGACATTTCCACAAACAAATGTGCAAATCCCTTCAGGCGCCTCTACTTCTCTACTCAAGGAAGAAACAGTACAATCCTACACAGACCCTTCCAGAGCAGAGACAAAGGAATACTTCCTAACTCAATCTGTGACCCTCCCGCCAAAAGCAAATCTGCATGTGCATGATGATGGGAACAAAGACACCCTAAGAGAACGTCAGTGCATCAGGGCTGCCAGTCTAGAAATGCAACAGCCCCGATGGGGTGCACCTTCATGGACCACTCGGTGCAGTCTGCCATGGCCGAGACCTGCTGGGAAGCACCACACCGTCGTTCCAACAGCGGAAGGAAAGACCTCTGCTGAACTTCAACCTTCATTTTGAAAATTCTTGGAAATCTGAGCATATAAATAAATTTTATGAACATGATGAAGTACATCACCAGTAAAAGCCTGGCAGGTGACATTGTATGTAATGGTGCCAGGCCAGGTGCTCCCCCTAAGCTCGGCGTCAAGGCAAGGACGCTCACTCCGCCACTCTTCAACATGGTACCAGAGGTTCCCTGTAGCACCCAGCCCACGTGAAAGCAGGCGGGCTAGAAAGGCGAAATGAAAGCCGTCTTTATTCACTTACTGCACATGGTCCGCCTCGGAGAATGCTCAAGAATCTATATAAGAGCGATTGGAACTATTCAGTGAACCTAGTAAGGTTGCTGCTTCCTTCAATCTGCAGAAGTCAATTATGTCTATACACTGACAATGACTAAATAGAAATGAAAATACAAACCATACCCTTTACAGGAGCATCAAAACCATGGGACACTTAGGGATAAACTTAGCAAAATGCAAGCAAGAGCTCTAGACAGTAAAATTTAAAAAAAAAATTGTTAAAAAAAATTAAAGGAGACCAAATAAGCATGGAAGGACAGAATGCTCATAGGACAGAGGCTCAATATTATAATGACGTTTCCTTTGCCAAAACAGACCGGTCTCCACTGCAATCCAACCTGAATCAGCAGGTTATTTTGTAGGCATTGGCAAGCTGATTCTAAGCTTTATTTGCAAATGCAAAGAACCTAGACTATCTAAGTCCATTTTGAAAAACCATGACAGAAGTGGAGGACTTGCCTAATTTCTAGGCCATTATAAATCGTGGCATGTGCATGCGGTAGAGCACTGTGAGGCAGGAAGAGCAACACATCAGTGATCCAACACCGACTCTCAAAAGCAGGAAGAGCAACACATCAGTGATCCAACACCGACTCTCAAAAGCAGGAAGAGCAACACATCAGTGATCCAACACCGACTCTCAAAAGCAGCATGCTGTGTGACTCTACCTCTATGAAATTCTAGAAAAAGCTCTCTTGCAGTAATAGAGCTCAGGTGAGTGGTCATCAGTGGCCAGACTTAGGGGTGTGCATAGACTGAAAACAGTAATAAAAGTAATAAAGAACGATATCATGATAAAACTCAATGAGCTCTACATACACTTAAAACTTGACTTTCATTGTATGCAAATTGTAACACAATGACGTTGACTTAAGAAACAAGGACTGTGATGAAAGGGAAGCACTGCGTTATAGAGAATCTCTATTGTAGTCAATGGCCATTATATGGCTCAGGTATGATATCTGGGTCTGGCAAACGAGGTGGGGAGACAGTGTGGTCTTGCATGGGAGACCCCAGCAATCCCAGTGAGTGTCCCCAATCTCACAATGAGACTGTGCTTGCCAGCTTGGTTTCTGCAATGCTAGGAGTCCTGGCTCCCAAAGGCAGACACTTCCAGATTCCCATCTGGGGGACTCAAGGAGTCCCACTGAAAGTCAGGTTGCTTCAGGGTCCTCTGTCCAGCAGGAAGGTGGAGAGGACTCCTGCTGGCCTGGGCAGTGGATGGATCCTCAGGAAAAGCCAAGGTTGCTACTCCCCTGGGTTAGGAAAGACTGTTAGGATGGTCCAGTAGTGTGCCCATGCTCAGTTTTTAATAGAAAAATTAAATAGTCTCAAACTTATAGAAAAGTTGCAACTCAGAAGATAAAGATTATTTTTTCACTTGATTCTTTTGAGAGTTAATTCACCACACTGATGTCCCATCACCCACTAGCACGCTGTGTATGTTTCTTAAGTATAAGAACATTTCCCTACACAACCACAACCACACAACCATTAACACCAAGACATAAAAAATGGTAGTTATCTGCCCACAGACTCACTCGAGTCCCAGCCATGGAGGCCGTGCCACTGTGCCCACGTTGCTGCAACAGCCCAGCCCTTGGTGAGGAGGCATCTTAGGGACACCTCTGGGCCCAAGTACGCAGGGCAGGCCCAGGCTGAGGACCGCGGCCAGGACACCAGCAGCTCTGCCTCTGGCGATCCCCTCTGCATCTGGGGCCTCCCAGCCACCGTCCCCTCTTCCTGCGCTGTGTCACTAGCCACTTTGCTCGAGAGTTGAGAAGCTGGATGGGATCTGGCTGGTGCAGGGACCACAGGGTACGAAAGGCTGAAAGTCCCACTGTGAACGTTGCTGACTCGTGAGGAGTCGCAGACACGGGTCCGCGAGCTTCGTTCCCTGCCTCCAGGCTTCGCTAGGTTCCCGCATGAGCGTCTGCTCCTCTCCTCCAGGCGCAGGAAGTAGGGTTGCACTTTCCACCCACTTTGAAGCAGGACCACGTGGTTTTCTTTGGCAAGAGATGCTGCCAGGAGGAAGCCTCGAGGGCCAGTGCCCAGCCTCCTTGGGTTGGGCTGGCAATGGGGTCAGTCTGGTTTTCAAGTGACCATGGTGAAGCCCGTCTATCTGCTCACAGTGAACTTGCAGAAGCATGAGCAAGAAACTGCTGTTTCAGGATACTTCAGCATGGCAGCTGCTCCTCACGTTAGCATGACCCAGACTGACCTGACCCACAGACTCACCGTGGACTCAGGTGTTGCTGCCTGAAGCGATGGCCGCTTGGAGCAACAAAGCCACGGGAATAAGTTCAGAGGCAGACTGGAAACAAACAGTCTCTTTATTCTGGCAGCTTCTCTCTCTGGCTCCAACAACACCCCAACATGCAATCCACACTCCTCCAACCACCACAAAATGGCACCGACCCGATCCACAATGTCCCGGGCCAAGTCTCACGAGACCGTGGAAGGTGGTAATGCTTATGGCTCACAGCTAACCGCAATCTTAGCTATCTTCTTAATCAGGGCTCCTGCACTCGGGGCTTTCCAAGGATTGCTCATGCCCAGAGCAGCAGTGTGCTTGGATGAGGCCTCAGGTAGCACTTTCTTATATAAATATCTGTTTCTGGAAAGTTGACCCATGCTACTTCCTGCCCTTCCAACAGGCCCCCGAGACGGGTTGCCTGCCACCCGTATGCACGGTGTTCTCCCTGCTTGAAGATTTGCAGCAGGTAACGCCTTTGGAAGAGCAAGTGGTGGTCTCCGAGGCTCCTCCCTCCGTGTCCTCCCCAGAGGTTCTGTGAGGTGCTCTGATTGAAGCAATGATCTGTGCTTTTCAGAGGTCTCTTTGTGATATTGTGAGGCTTGGCGGAAGACAACCCAGCCTGCTCAAAAGAAGGGGAAGGACAAGGAAGCCCCTCCCCCCACCCTGGCAGCGGTGAGCACCCGAGGACAGCGCCACCCATGGCCACTCATGTCCCCAGGCAGGGAGTGTGAGAGCAGAGGGGCCATTGGAGGCTGTGGGTCGTGGAGTGCAGCTCAGCAGAGCCAGGCAGCAGAGGGGGATGCTAACCAGATGTCCCTGGAGGGGACTGGGGGCTGTGCCCCACCCCAGCCCCTGACCCTGCTCATGGCCTGAGCCCGGTCCTGCAGAGATTTTATACACGGTGTAGCCATGCACAACGTGCCATTTCTTTTGCCAGCCCCAGGTTTCTTGATTAGCACAAGGAACCCTGAAATGCGCAGGCTGGGAGGACCGCGGCGGTGCATCTCAGGAGCACTGGAGCTTGAGAAGCGCTCCGAGGACGTCCGCGGTTGTGATATGCTCACGTCACCTGTCACCTGCACGTTGACCCTTCCCCGACTGAGTCAGCAAACAAGGTACCGCATCCTGTCCGGCCTTGGGTCACACGAGCGGCTGGGACGACCTGACTGATGCAGGCCCTCTGCCCAGCTTTGAGGTCCATGTGCCCATGCGGTCACGCTGTCCTGCCACGGCTCCTGGGTGTGGCACCTGGTGCTGGGCACACGCACCACCCACCGTGGCCATCTGCGAAGTGGACTGAAGAGAAGGAAGGTGAGAGGAAGAGCCGCAGGAGAGGCGGGCGCGTGGGCCGCGCGTTTCCGAGCGTCTGCAGTTCCACCCCCAGAGATGGACCCGAGGGATATCTGCCTGGTGACAGCCACCTCAGGTGACGATGTCTTGCCTGGGGAGGAAGCCCTGGGCTGGGAATCCTGCTCCGGAGCTGCTCCTGTGCCACCACCAGAACGCAGCAGCAGGGCCACCTCACAGGGGAGGCGCGAGGAAAAGAGCAAGAGGACAGGTGGACTTCCTGGACGTCCTCACGAGCAGAGTGCCCGTCCTCAGGTGGGGTTGACATCCCACTGATGTCACCAATGGCGATTCCACGTGCATGGCATAGAAGTTGACATTTTGCCTTGCTTCAAATTGCACATTTTCTGAATCGTGCTAAAGGGAAAGTTTCGTTCCTCTCTAAACAAAATTCAGTGGACACAACATACACATCACATCTTTTAGAACGGAATTTTGTGTGTGTGTGTGGGGGGAAAACATATGTCTATTGAAAGCCTTTTTCTTTTTGGAAAACTGATAATGAAAGAGAAAAAAGTTATAGACTGTTATCTCTCCTGAGAAAAAGAAGATATTTACTGGAGCTTCCAGTTTAGATTTTGGCATTTCACGGTGTTCCAGCAGAGACACACCAAGCACAGCCCCAACTGTCACTGCCAGGACCACAGATGCTTGGAGTCCCAGACGATGCCCTGGGCCTGAGATCTGGTGTCAAACAGAAATTCCTTGTGACAAAATGCTGCCTTACTGTAGTTTAATCTACAACAAGGAGCAAATACAATCTTAAGGGAAGAAAGAACCTTAAATACGACGTGATCCAGCTTCTGGATTTTACAGACCATGAAGCCAGAGTCCAAAGGAGACCGTGGCTCTCCAAGCCCCAGCCTGGCTGCCTCCTGCTCTCCTGTCCTGTCCTCTCAGCCTCTCGGCCAGGCTTCAGTCTCCCAGACTTCCACTCCTTCTAGTCATATTCTTTTTCTTTCGACGGAACCAAGTTGCACGGTGGAAAATGTCCTGTGAAAACTAGGATGATTTTGGCATCTATCGCAGGTGAGTTTGCACAGATCTTTGCCTTGTGGAAGCAGAGCCTGAAACCTTTTGCATGTTTTGGTGAAATCAGCTTCTCTGGTATCCCCCTCGCCCCCTGCCATGTACCCAAACAAGTCACAGGTCTGAGCCTCTCTGGCTGTGGCTGGCTTGTCCTCTGAGGAATCGCTGACCTAAGGGATCATCTGCGAGGGCCCAGATAGTGGCGGCCTAAGCTCTTGCTGAACTGACCCTGAATCATCAACAACCAGGTCTCCTCATGTCTTTAGCTGCTTCAGAAAAATAGCTTCCTCAGCCTCCCATCATCCTGAAGCCGGAGTGGTCTGAAAGGCGCCGCCTCGGTATGGCTGACCCTGCTTGCCGGGCGCTGGGCTTCTTTCCGGCTGAATGTGAGGAGAGAGCGCTCCGAGGGGCCCTGGACATGCAAGCAGGGAGTAGGAACATAACTGTGACCGGTTGGGAGTCCAGGGGTCTTATTGGCAAAAGCACACACAGCATTCAGCTCACGGTTCTTTTTTTTTTTTTTTTTTTAATTCAAAGTTGTTGTATTTATAATAGTATGCATTACAATTCATAATACACATATAGAGCCTCTTTTTACATAACACTGTTTGTATACAAAGTATACTCGTACTATTCAAGTCTTCAATCATGAATTTAGGATAATGATATCCATCTTATTCTACCATCTTTTTTTTTCCCCTCCATCCCCCCTTGCTCCCTTCCTTCCCCTCCCTTCCCTTTGACCTTTCTACCATTCCTCTAATCCTCCTATGTACCCCGACACCCAACACCACTGTGAATCTGCCTCCTTATATCAGAGAAAACATTTGGTATTTGGATTTTTGAGATTGACTAACTTCACTTAGCATTATATTCTCCAACTTCATCCATTTACCTGCGAATGCCATTATTTTCTTTTCTTTTATTGTTGAGTAAAATTCCATTGTGTGTACATACTACATTTTCTTAATCCACTCATCTACTGTTGGTTCCACAACCTAGCTATTGTGAATTGCGCAGCTACAAACATTGAGATAGCTGTGTCACTGTAATAGGCTGTTTTTAAGTCCTTTGGGAATAGCCCCAGGAGTGGGATGGCTGGGTCATAGGGTGGTTCCATTCCCAGTTTTCCAAGAAATCTCCATACCGCTTTCCATAACAGTTGCACGATTTTGCAGTCCCACCAGCAAAGTATGAGTGTGCCTTTTCCCCCATATCCTCTCCAACAATTATTGTTGTTTGTGTTCTTAATAGCTTGTAAGCTGCCTGTCGTGGCCAGCCACAACGCCGCAGGAGGAAAACTCTCGGAGGCAGAGTAAAGATACTACTACTTTTACTTCTACTTTCTTAGAGAGAGCTTAGAGAGAGAAAGAAAGATTTTTCTTCTTCTTAGAAAGAGCTTAGAGAGAAAGATTAGAGATAGCTTTTTCTTCTTCATCTTCTTAGAGCTTAGAGAGAAAGAGAGAGAGCTTGAAAGAGAGAGATTTCTTCTTTAGAGAGAGAGAGAGCTTAGCTTTTAGAGCTTCTTTCTTCTTTCTTCTTTCTTCCTCGGGAGCCTCAGCCTGACTCTGACCAGCCATTACTTCTTCTATCTGGTTTCTCTTCTGTAACCGCTCTGCCTACGTTCTGGCCGCTCTGATTCTTTTCTTCTTCTCCGACCCGAACTCTTCTTCCGACCGAGCGACTGCATGACTGACTGAATGAATTCATTCTTCTCCTGACTCCGACTGCTTTCACCCGGTTATATACCTTTAGCTTTGCAGGTGCCTCACATGCATTTACAGGTGCGTCACATACATACTTATTATCAGGTGAAACTTATGGCTTCCAGCTGACCGCAATAGCCATCTCCCTAATTGGGGCTCCTTCAATAGCTGCCATTCTGACTGGAGTGAAATGAAATCTTAGGGTAGTTTTGATTTGCATTTCTCTAATTGCCAGTGATGTTGAGCGTGTTTTCATGTATTTGTTGATTAATTGTGTATCTTCTTCTGAGAAGTGTCTTTTCAGTTCCTTAGCCCATTTATTGATTGGGTTATTTGTTCTTTTGGTGTTAAGTTTTTTGAATTCTTTATATATTCTAGAAATTAGTGCTCTGTCTGATGTGTATGTATTAAATATTTGTTCCCAGTTAATTGGCTCTCTATTCACCTCACTGATTGTTTCCTTTGCTGAGAAGAAGCTTTTTAGTTTGAATCTATCCCATTCATTAATTCTTGATACTAATTTTTGCGCTATAGGGTTCTTATTAAGGAACTTGGGGCCTAATATGACATGTTGGAAATTGGAGCTTTCTTTTTCTTCTATTAGGCATATTGTGTCTGGTCTAATTCCTAGGTCCTTGATCCACTTTGAATTGAGTTTTGTGCATGGTGAGAGATAAGGGTTTAATTTCATTTTGTTGCGTATGGATTTCCAGTTTTCCCAGCACCATTTGTTGAAGAGACTATCCTTTCTTCACTGTACATTTTTGGCGCCTTTGTCTTATATAAGATAGCTGAAATTATATGTATTAGCCTCTGTGTCCTCAATTCTGTACCATTGGTCTACCAGTCTGTTTTGGTGCCAATACCATGCTGTTTTTGTTACTATTGCTCTATAGTATAATTTAAAGTCTGGTATGGTGATGCCTCCTGCTTCACTTTTCTTGCTAAGGATTGCTTTAGCTATCCTGGGTCTCTTATTTTTTCCAGATGAATTTCATGACTGCTTTTTCTATTTCTTTGAGGAATGTCATTGGGATTTTGATTGGAATTGCATTAAATCTGTATAATGCTTTTGATAGTATGGACATTTTGACAATATTAATTTTGCCTATCCAAGAACAAGGTAGGTCTTTCCACATTATGAGGTCTTCTATAATTTCTTTCTTTAGTGTTCTATAGTTTTTCTTTTTTCTTTCTTTCTTTCTTTCTTTCTTTCTTTTTTTTTTTTGGTACTGGGGATTAAACTCAGGGGCACTCAACCACTGGGCCACATCCCCAGCCCTTTTTATGTATTTTATTTAGAGATGGGGGTCTCACTGAGTTGCTAAGTGCCTCACCATTGCTGAGGCTGGCTTTGAACTCGCGATCCTCCTGCCTCAGCCTCCCAAGTGCTGGGATTACAGGCGTATGCCACCACACCTGGCTTATAGTTTTCTTTTATAGAGGTCTTTCACCTCTTTCATTAAGTTGATTCCCAGGTATTTTATGTTTTTTGATGCTATTGTAAATGGGGTAGTTTTCATCATTTCCCTTTCAGAGGATTTGTCACTGATGTACAAAAATACCTTTGACTTATGGGTATTGATTTTGTATCTTGCTACTTTGCCGAATTCATTTACTAGTTGTAAAAGTTTTCTGGTAGAGTTTTTTGGGTCTTCTAGGTATATTATCATGTCATCAACAAATAGTGCTAATTTGAGCTCTTTTTTTCCTATGTGAATCCCTTTAATTTCTTTCATCTGTCTAATTGCTCTGGCCAGAGTTTCAAGTACTATGTTAAATAACAGTGGAGAAAGGGGGCATCCCTGTCTTGTTCCAGTTTTTAGAGGGAATGCTTTCAATTTTTCTCCATTTAAGATAATGTTAGCCTGGGGCTTTGCATAAATAGCTTTTATAATGTTGAGATATGTTCCTGTTATTCCTAGTTTTTCTAGTGTTTTGAACATAATGTGGTGTTGTATTTTGTCAAATGCTTTTTCTGCATCTATTGAGATGATCATATGGTTTTTATCTTTAAGTCTATTGATGTGATGTATTATGTTTATTGATTTCGGTATGTTGAACCAAACTTGCATCCCTGGGATAAACCCCACTTGATCATGATGCACTATCTTTTTGATATGTTTTTGTATTCGATTTGCCAGGATTTTGTTGAGAATTTTTGCATCTATGTTCATTAAAGATATTGGCCTGAAGTTTTCCTTTTTGGCTGTGTCTTTGCCTGGCTTTGGAATTAATGTAATATTGGCCTCATGGAAAGAGTCTGGGAGCAGCTCACGGTTCTTGCCCGTTGGTGGAAGCCCTGCATGTCTGTGACCCTCTTTTCTGCTTTTAGGTATCTGCTCTACAGATACACTCCCACGTGGACGTAGACAGTCACACAGAACTCCACTCTCACCTGGGTGACAGGGGAAACTGGACAGTCGGCAAAATCTCGACTAATTTTGAACTAACATCAATCTGAGTTTTCAAGGCCACCTGGTCACCTGAATCTCAAAAAGTGACAGACAATTCCAAGGAGAGTGGATCCGTGAGTTCTTTCCCTTTAGCAAAGAGCAGGGATATGGAGTCAGAAGGAGCCTCTACAGTGTCATGGCCTGGCGGAGGCCACGCCTGGCCCGCGGGTCAGCTGGTTGCAGGCCTCCTGGTGCACACTCAGGCTCTCGCCTCGGGCTCTGCAGCACACTCACGGGAGAAGTGGGGTGTAGTCGCCGGAAAAGGATTGCAGCCTGGAACGGCAGCGCCGTGGGAAGGAGTCCAGAGACAGGATGGAGACGAAAATATTCTTTAATCTTACAAGAAACTACAATATATCTATACAATAGCGATAACCCTGTCTTTTCTCTCTCTGGTCTCTTCCCATGCGCCCGAGCAGCAATGGCGCGCTCGCTCGATCTGCTGAGTCACCGTTCAAATCTCTCGAGAGCCTCGACCAAGTCCCGCGAGATCCCGTCAGACTACGGAAAGCGGAAATGCCCAAAAATGTCTATGGCCCAATAGTCAACCGCAATCTTAGCTATCTCCCCAAACAGGGCTCCTGCAGTGGGGAGCAGTGCAGCAGAGCCGCAAGGGCCTGGCGTGGTGGTGCAGACACACAGCCATGGGGGTGGTGACAGCAGGTGCCCAGGGACAGGCATGGAGCCCCACCTACTTCCCCAGCCTTTAAGGAGCAGAAGTTGTAAGTCCCTGGACGAGGACAGGAAGAGGACACAAAGACCCAGGATCACTACAAGGAAGGGAGAAGGACATGTCCCCTCTTGGAAAGGTGGCAGGGGCCTCCACGGACCGTCAAAAGGAGATGTGTTAGCACAGTGAGGGGCAGACGGCTTCTTCCCAAGGGCCTCCACAGAGGGAGGCCAAGGTCAGCTGCTCAGGGAGGAGAGGCAGGAGTGCTGGGGAAGCCTCAGCCCCTGTCCCTGGCCAAAGGCCTTTCCCGAAGGGAAACCTGAGCCCCACCTCAAGGCCAGCCCCAGTGACAGCAGCCTCAGGCTAGCGCGTGGAGAAGGGGAATTCCTGACTGAGAAAGGCCCTCTGGAGCGCAGAGTCGAAGGGGCCCCTGACAGTGGGGAGGGCCAGCAGCAGCACTGAGGAAGCCCTGGAGCTGGCCTCCAGCCTGAGGCACAGGCGCTCTTGTGGGGCCTTCTGCACGTCCTCTGTGTGCCCGTGCCAGCTCACGGTCAGGGGTGACTTCTGCTCTCCCTGTCCACTGAGCTCTCTCTTTTTTTTTTTTAATATGTATTTATTTGCTTTAGCTGTACACGATGCATTCACCTTTACCTGGTGCTGAGGATCGAACCTGAACCCCAGCCGCGCACGTGCTAGGCAAGCGCTCTACTGCTGAGCCACGATCCCAGCCCCCCACTGAGCTCTTTCGTCTCCGTGTCACTGTGCTGGTTTTCGGCCAGGCTGTGCTCTCTGCTCATCCTGGTCAGGGCTGAGCCTCAGGTGGGCTGGACGTCTCTCTGCTCCGGGTACTTGCCGCAGGATCGCTGCTATTTCTGACAGCACCCCCCGGGAGCGGGGGTCTTGTTGTCTGTTGTGTTGTTTTGGATCTGGAAAGTTGCCCCAAAACTCAGGTCTGTGAAGGCTTGGTCCCCAAGGCAGCGATGTCTGGGAGAGGGGCTTTGGGGAAGCGGTCAGATCACGAGGGCTCTGGCCTCCCCCGTGGATCCATCTGTTGCTAGCTTAGGGGACCACTGCAGGGAGGCGGGCACCGTGGGCAGCGAGGTTATGGTTGGAGAAGGTAAGTCACAGAGGGCATGCCCTGGGGACTCTATCTTGTCCCTGGCCCCTTCTATTCTCTCTCCCTCTCTCTCTCTCTGTCTCTGTCCCCCCCCCCCCCCCCCACGGCTACCATGAGTGGAGCACCTTTCTCCTGCCACGCCATCTGCTACGAGGTCCTGCAGGGGAGCCAGGAGATCATGGACCGAAACCTCTGAAACCATGAGTGAAAATAGAGCTTTCCTCCCTCCGTTGTTCCGGTCAGGGATTTGGGCTGCAGTGATGAAGAGCTGGCTCGCGCCGGGTGCTTGCCTGCTCTGCTCTCCCCTCCACACAGAGCTCACCCCTCTGGCTCCAAAGCTGCTGGTTTCTATGGCTTGCTCCAAATCCTCACGGTTGGAACTGGAGAAGGGTGGGGTCAGCCTGCTGCAGGATCCCCAGAGTCTCTCGTGAATCTTGTCTGGAGTGTGGTAGCTTTTCTTGAGTAACCACTTCTCAATTGGCTGCATGTTTCTTGTTAATTTTCAGAGCCCCCAAATTGTTGTTGATTTTTTAAAATATTTATGTCTAGTGTTATTGTTCCTTTATGAGGATAGGACTTTCTGAGCGCCTCACCCTGACATTCTCAAAGCCCTGTCTTACTAGTTTGCTGGACTTCCTTGTTCCTTCCTCTCTCTCCTCTTTCCCTCTCTCCCGTCCTCTTTCCTTCCTTTCTCTCTTTCTGCTTCTTTCCCAAGCAACATGCTAGGCAAGTTCTCCATCCCCAAGGCACGTGCCCAGCTCTAGTTTTCTCAAGGTAGAAGCTTAGATCGTGGATTTGAAGAGTTCTCTGCTAAAACAAGCATTTTATGCCATTGATTTTCCTCTAAGCCCTGCTTTATCTGCATCCCATGAATTTTGATATGTTGTTTTCATTTTCATCCAAATCAACATATTTTCTAAAAATTGGTTTCCTTTCAGAGAAGTGTGTTAGATTTCCAAATATTTGGGGAATTTACCATGTATATTTGTTATTGATTGCCAGTTTAATTTGATTTTGTTCAAAGAATGTAGCTTGTATGATTTCAATCCTTCTAAATTATGGACTTGTGTTTTTGGTCCTGAATGTGGTCTCTCTTGGTAAATGTTCCATGAGTACCCGAAGTGAATGTGTATTTTATTTTCCTTTTATTTTTTTTTAAGCTGCGTTCTTTCTTTTAAAAATTTATTTATTTATTCTAATTTGTTATATATGACAGCAAAATGCATTTCAATTCATAGTACACACATAGAGCACAATTTTTCATGTCTCTGGCTGTACACATAGTAGAGTCACACAATTTGTGTCTTCATACATGTACTTGGGGTCATCATGTCCATCTTATTCCCCTATTCCCCTACCCCCTCGCCCCTCCCTTCCCTCCCTCCCCTTTGCCCTATCTACAGTTCCTCCATTCCTCCCATGCTCCCCCTCCATTCCCATAATGGATCACATCCTCATATCAGAGAAAATATTTGGCATTTGGTTTTGGGGACTAGTTTGCTTCACTTAGCAACGCCATCCATTTACCTGCAAATGCCATGATTTTATTCTCTTTTAATGCTGAGTAATAGTGAATGTGTATGTTGTAGTTGGAATGGTTTTCTATTGATGTCAGTGAACACAAGTTGTATAGAGTTTGATGTGTCTTCCATACTTTTTTTTTTGTTTGTTTGTTTTTTTGGTACTGGGGATTGAACTCAGTGGCACTCGACCACTGGGTCACATCCCCAGCCCTTTTTTTGTATTTTATTAGAGACAGGGTCTCACTGAGTTGCTAAGTGCCTCGCCATTGCTGAGGCTGGCTTTGAACTCGTGATCCTCCTGCCTCAGCCTCCCAAAGTGCTGGGATTACAGGCGTGCGCCACCGCGCCCGGCCATACTTTTAATTAATCTTCTGTCTCTTTGTTCTATCAATTATTGGCAGAAGTGGATTATCATTGTGGATTTGTCTAATTCTCATTTCAGTTTTGTCAGTCTTTGCTTCAAGGGTGCTGGTGCTCTGTTATTAAGTGCGTAGCAATTTAGCATTGCTGTTTTTCGAGAGTTGGCCCAACTGAGCTATATCCCCAGCCTTGCATTATTTTATTATTATTTATTGTTGTTAATCTCTCCCTTTGCCTAATTTATAAATTAAGCTTTGCTAGAAGTATGTAGAAGAAAACCCAGTTTATAAGGATGTTCCTCAACTCTCAATGAGACTGTCCCTGATAAGCTCAAGTAAGTTGAAAATATCATCAGTTTAAAATGAACTTAATATCTCAATAAACCCTTCATAAAATCAGAAATGTCCAAAATGGAACCATTGCAAGTCCAGAGCTTCTTGACCTCTGATGGGATTATGTACAGATAATGTATCAGAAAATTGCAAGGTGAACATCACAGTAGTGACCATCGTATAGGGGTCAGTGCTGTCCAGTCTCAGGCATCCACCAGAGGCCCGAGAACCTATCCCCCACAGATAAGGAGGGACTACTATATTTTGTCTAATGTATTTGTCTTGGCCCTTCATAGTTCTTTTGATAGATGTCCTAATAATACATGTTTTTCCAATATTTTACTCTTAGCCTCGTGTGTGTGTGTGTGTGTGTGTGTGTGTGTGTGTTTACACATACCTTTTGATTGAATTGTTTAGATCGGAGGTCAGCCAACTGTGACCCTTGAACCAAACACCACCACCTGGTTGCAGGTGTCCTTGGAACACAGCATTGCCAATTCATTGTGAAGTGGCTATGAGTGACATTTTGCTACAGCAGCAGAGTTAGTCATTCCTGCAGAGATGATATTGCATAAGAGATTTTTTTAAGGCATAAAATATTTATTATATGGTCTTGACAGGAATCTCTGGTTTAGATCATTTGCATTTATTCTGATTATCAACACACTTGTGTTTAAATCTATTGTCCATCTGCTTTTGTTGGGTTCTTCTTATTTGTTTATTCCCCTGCTTTCCCTGTCTTCTTTTATATTGACTATTTTTAATAGTTCAGTTTTAGTTCCCTGACCGGCTTCTTCGCTACATTTCTGTGTATGCAAGTTTGCTCTGTCTGAGGTCTACCACATGTCTCAAATTCACCAATCCACCTTTAACCATCATCATGCTACTTTGAGTGAGATATCACACCCCTTGGGAGAAACTTAGGGTGTTTCCTCTCGCGCCCCCGCCTTGACCTTTCTGCATCAGTTCTGACATTTTTACTTTGTCCTGAGTCGTTAGCCCCATGACACATTTTATTCTTTTTGTTTTAAAGAAGTAGTACTTTTAAATCTCATTTTTACACGTGAGAAATATCTCTGGCTCGACCTTCTAATTTTCCAGAATGCAGTCTCTTTCTCCCAGTGTGATCTTCAACAATAAATCTTGACGACATTTCAGTTTCGGGACCCACAGATGGAAGTTCTGCCCCGTGCAGGCGCTTTCTGGGCTCTCCCCATGTGACCTCCTGTGCACCCCTCCTCGAGGAGCATGCGTCACCCTGCAATAAACCAGGAGGTGAGAGACACGTGGTGGCCTCACGAGGAACTTGAGAGGAAGAAGAAGCCTGTTAGTCATTACCACGGTCAATTTCCGTGATTCTGAGAGGTCTGCTGCGAAAATTCAATCTTCAGTTGGAAATGGGAAGGATCCGGGGCTTTCCGCTGTTGCGCTGGTGAACGGCCTGCCCCACTGTGGGTCTGCTGAGATGAAGCCCCTTCTGTCGCTCGAGCCCCAGGGCTCCCTCCCCAAATCCCATCAGGCAAGGCAAAGAGAACCTTTCAAGGGGCAGTTGTTTGTAGTACAAGAACCCTGACTTGGGTCACGTAATGTGTGTAATGGGGAAAGGTGCGGTCTGGCCCTGAGGGGACATTAGCTCTTTACACTGGGCAGTAACTGCCTGCTCATAACCCTGGGGCATTTCTGAGCACTATCCTCCAAAAGGTTGCCCAGAACAGAGGCAGCCGGGGCTTTGGGTGCAAGACAGTCAGACACACAAAAGACCCGTCTTCTTGTCCAGTTCTTAAAAATGTTCAAATATCACAGGGTAGAGGTGGTTTTTAATTATTGTTGTTCTTGCTTCAGCACCACTTTCTTGTGTAAGTGCTGGCTTGTTCACACATCTTAGAGTTTAACAGTAGCAAGGAAAGGGTCGGGCTGAATGGGGGATTGTAGCTCATCTCTGGATTTGTTACAGTTGCTCCTTCCAGTAAGCTCTGCATCTTTTAGTTGAAATTTACTTTGATTTCCCATCCATAAACAACCTTCTTGGGTTAACAGTGAGGCGGGACCCACCCCTTCTATGACGCGTGACTTGCTGGAATTGGGCCATCCCAGGAGCCACGTCCTGCCTCTCTGATCCCTGACTGGCTCTTGTGTGTGCTCATGGGACATAATCTGTTTTTATTTGAAAGCATTATTCTCTGAGCTCTTATCTTGATCAAGGAGTGGTGTAGTGTTACTATCCATTAGATATCAGATCAGTGAAGATAGTGAAACTACAACAACTAGATTGCTTACGACCTGAAGCGGCTAACTTGGTGTCTACCTGACAAGACCAATATGATAAGAGTCAAATCTCAGCTTGTCCCTGAGATGTGTTTAAAGTGTCTGTCGGTGGAAAGCAGAGTTACATTTTGAGTTGTCATGTATGAAATAATTGGCATTGAACACAGCCCAAGCGTTTTATTATCATTTAGAAACTGCACAAAACCAGGGGCTGGGGTTGTGGCTCAGTGGTAGAGTGCTCGCCTAGCACATGTGCGACCCAGGTTCGATCCTCAGCACCACATAAAAAATAAAGGCATTGTGTACAACTAACACATATAAATAAACTCCAAAGAAAGAAAGAAAGAAAGAGAGAAAGAAAATGCACAAAACCAGTGCCTGCCCAGGTCCTCTTTGTCTTTCTCCTGAGCGTAGCTGGAGGAACTGTGTGTTGGCTTGGCATGGTTTGAATATTAGGTGTTCCCCAAAGCTCCTGAGATGATGCAGCAATGTTCGTAAAGGTCGCATTATGAAAGTTGTAAGCTAACTAGTGAGTTGATCCTCTTCATGGATCACTAATTCGAGAGCACTGCAGTGTTGGGTGGTGACTGTGAGTGGCTGGGGTGTGACTCGAGGAAGGAGGGACTGGAGGCGCATGTGCCTCTGGGGTTGAGATTTTGTTCCTGGCTCCCAGATCCCCACCCTCTCGGTTTCCGGGTCACCAAGAGCTGGGCGGCTTCCCTGCACCGGACCCTCCTGTCACAACCAATTCCTGGTTCACCTCAGGCCCAGAGCAATGGGTTCGGCTGACCATGGACTGAACCTCTGAAGCTCTGAGCCCAGAATGAACTTTTCCTCCTCTAAGTCGTTCTCGTCAGGTATTTTGGTCACAATGGTGAAAGTGGACATGCGGGGGCATTCAGCAGTGTGAGAGACAGACAGTTCATTTCATTTCATTTTAGGTTGATAATTACACATTAAAAATGTTCTAAATGTTCACCTAAAGCTCTTAATAGCAAATCAGCAGGCTGAATACAGAAAAACATTTTAAAAAGACCTCCCATTACCAGGCTCTTAATTTTCCCTTCTCGCATGGAAAGCCAGGCCTTCAGAGTGGAAGTGCCCATTAGACCCGCCTCATGCCACACGGGTACAGGCAGCGGCCAAGGCTCGCAGCTGCCCTCTTCCCCAGCCCTGTGGCCGGAGACCATCCTCTGTCCGCCCACCATCTGCATGGAGAGCAGCTCTCTTCTTTCATCATGGGCAATCTGGAAGGCATGGATAAGTATGAAATAAAAAGCACACACACACGCCCAAGACAGGTGCACACACACCATCTCCCTGGCAGTTAGCACCGGGAGTGTAAGAAGTTGTTCTTTCGGGTGGAAACACGGGAGGGAGGGAGACAAGGACCCACTCATGGCCCCTTCCTGGACCAGGGCAAGGATCGGGATCTGCCCGGCTTGACTTTCTTGTTAAGATTCGTAGTTGCCCCTGTCGGGGGCACTAGCCCCAGTGGTTCAAGAGCTCCCCAGAGACACACCAGTCCTGCAGGAGCCCTGTTTGGGGAGATGGCTAAGATTGCAGTTGACTACGGGCTTTGGACATGTTTGGGCACTGGCGCCTTCCGTAGTCTCCCGGGACTTGGCCCAGGATCTTGCGAGACTTGGCCTGAGATCTCGAGGGACTTGAGCGAGATTGCGGAGGAGGTCTGCGCCATTTTGGAGGTTAGAGGAGCGTGGACGGCGTGTCGGGGTATAGTTAGAGCCAGAGAGAAAAGTTATCAGAATAAAGGGCTGTTTGTTTCCAGTTTGTCTCTAAACTTCTTCCCGCGGCTTCTTTGCTCCAAGCGGCCATCGCTTCAGGCGACAACACAGTCCTAGGAGGTGTGGGAGACCCTGGAAACACTGGTGCTCAGGTAAGTGCACCCGTTGCCCCCACGCCCTCCCTCAGGGTCACGTCTGCCCATCGTCTGGGGATGACATCAGAACCCAGAACGGGTCTCACCGTAAGCCGGGGACTCGGGGCCCCAAGAGCTAAGCTTCACGAGGCGCATGACCCCGGGGAGGAGGCTCTCCCCACCAGCCGGACGCTCTGGCCTTGGGGCCCGTGGGGTGCGCTCAGCCCTGAGCTGCCACCTGAGCTCTGCTGGAGGTGGCACCGGGTGAGAGCAATGTGGCCGGCCGCTCCCCTCGGAGCTGCCTGAGCCTCCCGGGCAGGGCCAGGCCGCAGCACCTGCACACGCTCACTGCTGGGCACGAGTGAAGGCACAATCTCGCTGGTTAAAATGCAGAGCATCCCGTCCTTGGAATAGGGCCCCCGGCAAGGCTGCCCTAGGTCACCTTGTCTCAGTGGCGGCTCCCCGAGTCCTCGGTGGCAGAGAGGCCCCCGTGCTGAGACTGTCCTCGGTGGCAGAGAGGCCCCCGTGCTGAGACTGAGCGCTGGGTGCTCTCACTCTCCCCTGGCGTCTGTGGCTGTTGCTGCAGGGAGTTTCGGAGCTCTCTGGGAGCCCTTACCCCGACGCATTGCAACTGAGCAAGAGGGACTTGGGGCAGCTGACCCCACTCCCGCCTGTCCACCGTGTGACATGACCAACAGAGCATGAGTAGCCAAGGAGGCACTGAGTTTTGTTCTCGAGATCTGCAGAACTGAGAGCATCTCATGACCAGGTGATGGGCACCAGTGGGGCATCACCTGGCCCAGCCCTGCCAGGAGGCACCCCTCTGCCACCACCATGAACCCCCGAGTCAGCTTACAGACATAAGGGCTGTGTGACCCAGGCCCCGTCTTCTCACTGAGACGTCACTTTGAATGACCTCTTCCCTTGCCTTGGCACCTTGTCCATAGACCTCCCTGGCCCATCATGGGACCAAGAGTCTGGACCTTAATTCTGGTCATGAGTCGACGTGACAGCCACAGGAACTGGCTACAGGAATGACAGCTCTGTTCACGGGTGATCCTCAGACCTGTGCTCTAGGGAGAGGAGCCTTGGGTGTTCAGGGCCTCTGTGGGTGGCCCAGCTGTGCACCCTGGGGACAGCTGCCCGGGTGGGCGTGGAGCCCCCAGCCTGAGCCTTAGCCCCCGGGCTGTGGGGCCTGCACAGCCGATACCCTGGCTTCACCCCCGCTGCCTGCTCCTGCTCCCTCCTCCCCCACAGCCCTTTTTGGAACTCCATTAAGCATTCCCAGAGGAATGAGGTGAGCCAGATTCTGCTTGAAGAAGCCCAGAGCAACCCCCACGGCCCGCTGGGAGCTGGCGAGAGACACAGGTCAGGCCGCTGCAGATGCAGTGGGCCCCCTTGGAGCAGGGCTGAGAGGCAGGTCAGAAATCCCAGGGGGCCAGCTGTCAGCACAGGTGTGCGGCAGGGCTGGACCAGGACACGTGACCGCCGCGCAGTGCGCTACAGGAGCTCCCTGTAATGGATGTACAGAATTTCAAAAAAAAGAAATCTGCACAGGAAACCAGAAAGGCACTTGAGTAGGCACGGCACGGGGGCCCTCTCCATGCCAGAGGGTGAGGAGGTTAAGACGCTACAAAGGGGAAAAGCTCGGTTATGATATCTGCGTGGGGAAATATGGACAACTTGAAGTAAAGAGAAGTCTTACTAAGTACCCACAAAATAGGGCATCATGTCCACCGGTCACCTGCAAAGTAGCTAAGTTCATACGTCTTTGGTTGTATTTATTGTGGGATGTGGTGAATGTGTTTTGAATTTTATTTTGTTGGTTCTTTCTAGTTATACATGACAGTAGAATCAATTCTGGTATGATCATACAAGCATAGGCTATATCTCATTTTAATTAGGACTCCATTCTTGTGGGTGGGCACGATGGTGGGGTTCACTTAGGTATTTTTATATGTGTACATTGAAATTTTATGTTAGATTTATTCTGTTGCCTTTCCTGTTTCTTCTCCTCTCCTTACTTTCATTCCCCTTTGTCTAATCTGCTGAACTTCTCTTCTCCCCTCCCTCCCTTTATTGTGGCTTAGTTTCCACATATCAGTGAAAATATTCAACTTTTCGTTTTGGGGGGCTGGTTTATTTCAGTTAACATGATAGTCTCCAGATACATTCATTTACTGGCAAATGTAATAAAGTCACTCTTCTTTATGGTTGAGTAATATTCCATTGTGGATATGTACCACATTTTGTTATCCATTCATCTGTTAATGGGCATCCAGGTTAGCTCCACAGCTAAGCTGTTATGAATTATGCGTCTATAAACATTGATGTGGCTGTGTCACTGTAGTATGCTGATTTTAAATCCTCTGGATATGTGCTGAGAAGTGGGATAACTGGGTTAAATTGTGGTTCCATTCCTAGTTTTTTGAAAAATCTCCATACTGCTTTCCAGAATGGTTGTAACCAATTTGCAGTCCCACCAGCAAAGTATGAGCATTCCCTTTTCCCCAGGATGTGGTGAAGTTTCAATGTGTTGGCTCTGTTGGGGCTTGGGACTTTTATAACTAAGAATAACAAAGCTATAAAACACAAAGTGACTCTGGGGAAATGTTGCTGCCTGAAGCGATGGCCGCTTGGAGCAACAAAGCCGTGGGAAGAAGTTTAAAGGCGAACTGGAAACAAACAGCTTTTTTATTCTGATAACTTTTCTCTCTGGCTCTAACAACGACTTTAACATGCCACACACACACCACCAAAATGGCGCAGACCCGATCAGCAATCTTGCTCAAGTCCCGCGAGATCCCGGGCCAAGTCCCGTGAGACTATGGAAGGCGGCAACAGCCAAACATCTCCATGGCCCGTAGTCACCGCAATCTTAGCCATCTCCCCAAACAGGGCTCCTGCAGGAAAAGGTGGCACAGGGCCTGCTTTGCCTCGGAGAAGAGGGTAGAGCCACACCTCGTAGTTGGGCTTCCTTCCTCTTGGCTGCGAGGCCCTGGGCTTGGGGGAGATGCAAGGACTTGGGATAAGAAAATCAGGGACAGGAGAAAGAGGCTGGGCTTAGAAGCTCGCTTTGCCACCTTCTAAACTCTGTAGACGGGAGAGGACAGGCAGCTGGCCCTGGGGGAGGGCCCTCCTAGAGCTGGGTCCAGCCTGTTCTATTGCTTTATGCAGGATGCCCATTGACTGGGGGCTCCCTGTGCTCCTGCCAGATAGCACGCACTTTTAACTTACCCTGAACGAGTTCGGGATGGGTTCCACAGAGTGCTTTCAATCTGCAGTGCCTGGTTACAGGCTGTGGCTGCTCTTAGTCACCGAGCCCTTCCCCAAGCTCACCGTAGCGGGGCCCAAGCACTCGCCATTTGGCTGTTGTGTAGAGTGTGGTGTGATAATTCAGGCTGCTTAGCCTCACTTATTTCCTTTTTAAAAACTCAATTTATTAACTTTATTTTAAATCTGTTAAAGTGCAATTTGCATACATAAAAACAGACCCCTGTAAAACGTGCAGCCTGATTAACTTTGACAAATGCACGCATCAGTGTAACCACCATCGTAACCCAATTGTGGAATATTTCCATTACCCCACACTGTTCCTTTGCAGCCAGCTTGCTTCCTGGGCCAGGACTGATCTGCTTCGCAGGGTGGGGCTCTTCCTACCATCTCAGAGCCTGGACCGCGTGCTTGGCGCTCTGTGGAGACAGGCTTCCTCAGCAGCGCCAGAGGCTTTTGAAATGCGTCCATCGCTGTGGACCGAAGGTGTCCCTCTAACGTGCATACTTCGAAGCCAACCCCAAGGGGCTTAGGAGTCAGGGCCCTCGGGAGTCATCGGCCCCTGAGGTGGAGCCTCATGATGCAGAGAGGAGAGGACCCGGGCTCTCTCTGCTCCCCACCCTGTGCGATACGCACGAGTCCAGGAATGGGGCCCTCACAGACCTGGGTCTGCAGACACCTTCCCGTGGACTGCAGCCTCCAGCTCTGTGGAGAATTCACCCTGGCTGCTGGCCGCCGTCCACAGTGCTTGTCCTGGAGGAGCCCGGGTGGGCAGGGCCCTGCGCTGCTGTGTCTGGACCTGACTTGCTACTGGCTGTTGCTGAGGCTGAAAGGTGTCCCACTGCCCACCTGAGCCACACTGTTCATTCTGCCGCCCACCCAGGGCCACTGGGCTGATGCTAGCTTTTGCTTTCCTTGCTCAGTGGGACTCTGCTGGGTGGGTTTCCCACAGTCTGCTTATCCACTTAGCAGCTGAGGGACAGTGGGATTGTTTCTTTCTTTCTTTCCTTCTTTCTTTCTTTCTTTTTAAGTGGTGCTGGGGATTGAACCCAGGGCTTTGTGCATGTGAGGCAAGCACTGTACCAACTGAGCTACATCCCCAGCCCGGGATTGTTTCCTTTCTGGCTCTTAAGAGTACTGTTGCTGTTAGCATGGACACACAGTCTTTCTGTAGATGTCTTCGTTCTCTAGAAGAAAAGCTGCTGGGCAGATGACGAGGACCTGCTTGACTTTTAAATAACCCCATGAGCTGCTTTCCAGCAGGCCGTGTGACGTCCCATTCTGATGTGTGAGGTGTGAAGGTTCCAGTTGCTCAAATTCTCATCAACGGTTTGTGTGGCTTTTAGCCATTGCAGTGGGTGTGCCGTGGATCCCATTGCACTAGCACAGTGCTGCCGAATGCCTCTCGATGTGCGTGTGCAAACCCACCTGCCTTCCTTCTGTGGGTCCACTCAGATCCTGTGCCCATGCTTCACTCGGGTTTTGGTCCCTTCTCTACCCAGTTGTGAGAGTTCGTTCCATAACCTGGGCCAGAGCCCTTCCCTGCTCTGGCAGATTCATGGTGTTGGTGTGAAGGCTTCCCTCTCCTGTGCCCTGCCTCTTCATTTTATTGGTGCTATAAGCAAACGCCCTAAATTCTGATAAAGTCAAGTTACCCACTCCTTGCATCTGTGGTTTGGACTTCTGTCCTAAGAAATAGTTGTCTAAAGAATGTGAAGGTCTCCCTCTACATGTTTATGTTTAGGTTCTTACACGTGTGTCGCCGCCTGAAGCGCTTGGAGCAACGGAGCCGCGGGAAGAACTTCAGAAGCAAACTGGAGACAAACAGCTTTTTATTCTGATAACTTTTCTCTCTGGTTCTAACAACAACTAACTCACGCCAAACACACCACTAAAATGGCGCTGACCCGATCAGCAATTTCGGCCAAGTCACTCGAGATCCCGCAACAAATCCGTGAGACTACGGGTGGCGACAATGGCCAAATCTCCACGGCTCATAGTCAACTGCAATTCAAGTCAATCCCCAAACAGGGCTCCTGCACACGTGAGCCAGGGGTAACCAGTGCCTGTGAAGGGCACAGGGTTAGAATCCAGGTTTATTTTTTTCCCATAAAGACATCTGCTTAATGCAGCATTATGTATAAATACAAAAGAACTGTTACAGAACACGAACTTTGTTACTTATTGAATTATCTCAGCATTTGGGGACTTTTGTCAAAATTAACGAATCATATTTAATGTGAGCCCTCGTATACACTCTTTCTGTCCCCGAGCTATATGCCTGTTTGTGTTCCAACATCACTCTCCCTGTCATAGCTGATATCTTAAAATCAGTTATCATAATTTCTTCAACTCTGTTCTTCTTTTTGAAAATTGTTCTTTCTCTGGGTCCTTTGCCTATTCACACAAACTGTAAACTGGTTTGTCTATTTATAAAAAAAATATACTGGGATTTGGATTGAGATTTCTTGATCAATGTAGGAGAACTAGCATTTTGATTTGAGTTTTCTAATTCCAGAAACCACATCTCTCCATTTCTTAGATATTCTTTAAGTTCTCTTGGCAATATTTTGTGATTTCCAGCGTTCAGATCTTCCACATTTTCCCAAAACTTAATTGCTATTGCAATGATGTCTTTTAAAATATCTCATTTTAAAAAATAAAATAAAATGATTCATTTTCCATTTGTTCATTGCTGTTATATAAAAATGCATTTAGTTTTTTATATTGATAAGATATCACGTAGCCTTCATATATTCACTAATCAGGTCCAGAACGTTGGTCAGAATTTTCTCGATATGCAATTGTATTTTCTAAGAATAAAGCAATTTTATGTTTTAAAAATCTCTGCATTACTTTTATTTCTTTGACTTGCCTTAGTGCATTGGCTGGGTCTGCAATACAATGTTAAGTATAAGTGGTTAGAAAGAACACTCTTGTTTTTTTTTGTGGTCCTGGGAAGAAAGCATTCAGTCTTTCACAAGTAAGTGTGGCTGTTAGCTTTGGTTTAGTTTTCTCTTGTTTGTTTGAATAGGTGCCCTTTATCAAGTTGAGAACGTGTCCCTCTATTACTAGATGAGTCAGGGGTGGGTATTGTGTTTGCCCAATTATCTCTCTGCATCTACTGAGGTAATCGTATAGTTTCCTCCTTTATTAATCTGATTTGATTAAACTTGCATTCCTTTTATAAACTCCAGTTAGTCACAGATTCAATGTGTCAACCTTGTAAAATTAACAATTGTTCTTGAGAGCAGTTTTAGGCTCACAGGAAGACTGAGTGGAACGTGTAGACATCCCGTGTGCCTGTGCCCCGGATGCGCAGCCTCTTCACTGCACGTGGGTCACGGTCCCTGAGCCTGCACGGACACGTCACTACTTGGGCCCTGCCTGGAGTCCACGCAGCATTAGAGGTCGGTTTTTTTTTTTTTTTTTTTGGCACCAGGGATTGAACTCAGGGGCACTCGACCACTAGGCCACATCCCCAGCCCTTTTTTTGTATTTTATTAGAGACAGGGTCTCACTGAGTTGCTAAGTGCCTCGCCATTGCTGAGGCTGGCTTTGAACTCGCGATCCTCCTGCCTCAGCCTCCCAAGTGCTGGGATTACAGGCATGCGCCACCACACCCGGCTTGACATATGGTATTTTTCTATCCTGCTGATGTGGCTTATCACTGGCTGGTTTCCAAACGTGAGACCCACTCTGCGTTCCTCACTCAGACTCTCTTGACCCATTTGCTGGTTGTTGATGCGTTACGGGGTGGGGGGGCATGGATGCGGAGTCTTGGGGTGGGGGGCATGGATGCGGAGTCTTGGGGTGGGGGGGGCATGGATGCGGAGTCTTGGGGATGCGAGTCTTGGGTGTGGGGGGGACATGGATGCGGAGGGGGGGGGGCATGGATGCGGATGGATCTTTGGGGTGGGGGGCATGGATGCGGAGTCTTGGGGTGGGGGGCATGGATGCGGAGTCTTGGGGTGGGGGGGCATGGATGCGGAGTCTTGGGGTGGGGGGGCATGGATGCGGAGTCTTGGTGGGGGGGGGCATGGATGCGGAGTCTTGGTGGGGGGCATGGATGCGGAGTCTTGGGGTGGGGGCATGGATGCGGAGTCTTGGGGTGGGGGGGCATGGATGCGGAGTCTTGGGGTGGGGGGCATGGATGGGGAGTCTTGGGGGTGGGGGGCATGGATGCGGAGTCTTGGGGTGGGGGGGCATGGATGCGGAGTCTTGGGGGTGGGGGGTCATGGATGCGGAGTCTTGGGGTGGGGGGCATGGATGCGGAGTCTTGGGGTGGGGGGCATGGATGCGGAGTCTTGGGGTGGGGGGCATGGATGTGGAGTCTTGAGTCTTGGGGTGGGGGGCATGGATGTGGAGTCTTGGGGTGGGGGACATGGATGTGGAGTCTTGGGGTGGGGGCATGGATGTGGAGTCTTGGGGTGGGGGGGCATGGATGTGGAGTCTTGGGGTGGGGGGCATGGATGTGGAGTCTTGGGGTGGGGGGGCATGGATGTGGAGTCTTGGGGTGGGGGGCATGGATGTGGAGTCTTGGGGTGGGGGGCATGGATGTGGAGTGGATGTGGAGTCTTGGGGTGGGGGGCATGGATGTGGAGTCTTGGGGTGGGGGGCATGGATGTGGAGTCTTGGGGTGGGGGCATGGATGTGGAGTCTTGGGGTGTGGGGGGCATGGATGTGGAGTCTTGGGGTGGGGGGGGCATGGATGTGGAGTCTTGGGGTGGGGGGCATGGATGTGGAGTCTTGGGGTGGGGGGACATGGATGTGGAGTCTTGGGGTGGGGGGGGCATGGATGTGGAGTCTTGGGGTGGGGGGGGCATGGATGTGGAGTCTTGGGGTGTGGGGGCATGGATGTGGGTGGGAGTCTTGGGGTGGGGGGGGCATGGATGTGGAGTCTTGGGGTGGGGGGCATGGATGTGGAGTCTTGGGGTGGGGGGACATGGATGTGGAGTCTTGGGGGGGGGGCATGGATGTGGAGTCTTGGGGTGTGGAGTCTTGGGGTGGGGGGACATGGATGTGGAGTCTTGGGGTGGGGGGCATGGATGTGGAGTCTTGGGGTGGGGGGCATGGATGTGGAGTCTTGGGGTGGGGGACATGGATGTGGAGTCTTGGGGTGGGGGGCATGGATGTGGAGTCTTGGGGTGGGGGGGGCATGGATGTGGAGTCTTGGGGTGGGGGGACATGGATGTGGAGTCTTGGGGTGGGGGGCATGGATGTGGAGTCTTGGGGTGGGGGGCATGGATGTGGAGTCTTGGGGTGGGGGCATGGATGCGGAGTCTTGGGGTGGGGGGCATGGATGTGGAGTCTTGGGGTGGGGGGCATGGATGTGGAGTCTTGGGGTGGGGGACATGGATGTGGAGTCTTGGGTGGGTGGGGGGTGGGGGGCATGGATGTGGAGTCTAGGGGATGGATCTTGGGGTGGGGGGTCATGGATGTGGAGTCTTGGGGTGGGGGCATGGATGTGGAGTCATGGATGTGGAGTCTTGGGGTGGGGGACATGGATGTGGAGTCTTGGGGTGGGGGGCATGGATGTGGATGGGGGATCTTGGAGGTCTTGGAGTCTTGGGGTGGGGGACATGGATGTGGAGTCTTGGGTGGGGGGGGATGTGGAGTCATGGATGTGGAGTCTTGGGGTGGGGGGCATGGATGTGGAGTCTTGGGGTGGGGGGGCTTGGGTGGGGGGCATGGATGTGGAGTCTTGGGGTGGGGGGCATGGATGTGGAGTCTTGGGGTGGGGACATGGATGTGGATGTGGAGTCTTGGGGTGGGGGGCATGGATGTGGAGTCTTGGGGTGGGGGGTCACATGGATGTGGAGTCTTGGGGTGGGGGGCATGGATGTGGAGTCTTGGGGTGGGGGGCATGGATGTGGAGTCTTGGGGTGGGGGGGCATGGATGTGGAGTCTTGGGGTGGGGGGCATGGATGTGGAGTCTTGGGGTGGGGGGCATGGATGTGGAGTCTTGGGGTGGGGGAGTCTTGGGGTGGGGGCAATGAGTGGAGTCTTGGGGGGGGGCATGGATGTGGAGTCTTGGGGTGGGGTCATGGATTGGGAGTCTTGGGGGTGGGGACATGGATGTGGAGTCTTGGGGTGGGGGCATGGATGTGGAGTCTTGGGGTGGGGGGGCATGGATGTGGAGTCTTGGGGTGGGGGGGGGACATGGATGTGGAGTCTTGGGGTGGGGGCATGGATGTGGAGTCTTGGGAGTCTTGGGGGGGGGGCATGGATGTGGAGTCTTGGGGTGGGGGCATGGATGTGGAGTCTTGGGGTGGGGGGGCATGGATGTGGAGTCTTGGGGGGGGCATGGATGTGGAGTCTTGGGTGGGGGGACATGGATGTGGAGTCTTGGGGTGGGGGGACATGGATGTGGAGTCTTGGGGTGGGGGCATGGATGTGGAGTCTTGGGGTGGGGGGATGTGGAGTCTTGGGGTGGGGGGCATGGATGTGGAGTCTTGGGGTGGGGGGCATGGATGTGGAGTCTTGGGGTGGGGGGCATGGATGTGGAGTCTTGGGGTGGGGGGCATGGATGTGGAGTCTTGTGGAGTCTTGGGGTGGGGGCATGGATGTGGAGTCTTGGGGTGGGGGGCATGGATGTGGAGTCTTGGGGTGGGGGCATGGATGTGGAGTCTTGGGGTGGGGGGGGGCATGGATGTGGAGTCTTGGGGTGGGGGGCATGGATGTGGAGTCTTGGAGTCTTGGGGGGGGCAATGGATTGGGGGTGGGGGCACATGGATGTGGAGTCTTGGGGTGGGGGTATGGATGTGGAGGTCATGGATGTTCTTGGGTGGGGGCATGTGTGGAGTCTTGGGTGGGGGGGCATGGATTGTGGAGTCTTGGGGTGGGGGGCATGGATGTGGAGTCTTGGGGTGGGGGGGCATGGATGGGGGCAGCGAACCAGCCACAGGAAAAATTCGGAGGCAGGATGAAAATGAAAAAAGGTCCTTTTATTCTTCTCCTCTCTCCAGCTCCAGCAATCACTCCAAACCGGCTCTAACTCCAACCACCACCTTCTTCTTCCCCACACACAGCCTAACGAACCTCACCCAGGTTATATACATATAGCTTTAACAAGGACACGAGGCTCGAGCTTACAGGTGCGTCACGCAGTGTTTCAGGGCATACAAAGATTCTTGAATAATGGTATTAATATCAGGTGGAAACTAGAACAGCTTTTGTATGGCTCTCCGCTAACCCGCAATCTTTAGCAATCTCCTTGATTTAGGCTCCTTCATTTCCCCCTTTTAGTTTTAAAAGAGGGGATGTTCTAGTGTGCAACCGACATTCTTTACCCGGTCATGGGAGGTCTAGGCTGTCCTGACTCCTGGCTTAGGTTGGACAAGCCCGGCCACATTAGGACTGTCCCGTGCGGACTGTGCCGTGTCTTAGTTGTCCCCCGTTCTGGGGATCTTACCGTCATAGGCTAACCAGCCATCCAATAGAGCCCTTCAGGATCGACTGTGTGTTGACTAAACAGCCGTCCAATTTTATAGGAGATGCTGCGGCTTTAAGGAGCGGTAAGCCTACTGCTGATGAGCCCAAGTTTCCATAGCGTATCAAGTTTCTTTAAGCGAATCAGCTGCCCTTAGTTTCATCAAGTAACGCACTGAGTTTCTCTTAGACAAATACCCGCAAGGCATTGTCCCGTAAATGTCCCAAAATAATGGAAATCAAAATGTCCATAAGTTATAACACATAGACTGTAGATCCATTAAAGGGAAAGGCAGTGCTATTCCAGCTGAGGATCAAAGGTGAGCTGGGCAGGCTTAAGCTCCCACAAACTTAAGCCAAAATATCACCATTCAGAAATAATCAAAGAGAAACTGATGCACAAAGGCCTGGAATCGTGCAATCCTATACCTGGTTGAAAATTCAAATTAATCCACTAAACAAATGAAGTCAATAACACTCAGGAAGCTGAGTCTAAAAATAGATCTGAACTTATAAAAATATCTATTTATCTATCTATCTATTGGAATCACAAAAAATGAATTAACATTATTTGTTATTTGGATCCTAGGCCAGCTCTCAAAATAAAAAATAAAAATGGCTAGGGATGTGTCAGTGGTATAGCGCCCTGGAGTCAATCCCTGGTACTGAAAAACAAATCAACTGGCCACATTTCTGAGCTCTCCGTTCTGTTCTGTTGATCTGCCTAGCTGTTTTTTTCGCCAGTATCATACTCTCTTGATCACTGTGGCTTAATAGTAAGTCTTGAAGTCAGGCATGTCTACATGTCGAGTGGCTTATTTGGGGTCTTTTGTCTCTCCATAAAGAATGTAACACTACACCAAAAATAATTTGCAGGGATTTTGATTGTGATTGAAACTATCGGCCAATCTGGGACAAACTGACATCTTCACGATATTGAGTATTTCTGTCCATGAACTTGCTACTTATCTACCTAAGTCTTATCTACCTAAACGCCCGTTGGTAAGAAGCCCACAGTGCACCACTGTTTACTTGCACAATACTGAATACCTGCTTTTATTGGGTTTTTATTTCAATGCCCTTTCCTTCAGGGAATTCTATTTGCATTTTTTAAACTGAATTGTTTATATTTTGTATCAAATGCTACCACAGTCTTGGTGGCTTCACTGCTTTGCTGGCCAGAGTTTCTCTGCAAAAAGTGTCCTCTGGCGTTGGCCACCAGCACTGATTACGGCAACAAAACCAAAGCAGCATCTGAAAAACCAGCGTCTTAGTTCTATGTGTTGAATTTGTATGAATTTCATACAGAGTTTCACTGGGAAAAGGTATTGAGCCAATGAAATGGTTAATGGCTTTATTAATTTTAATTGAATTTCAAGTGAAGCTGGTGAAGCTTTTGGCTTTCATTCCTTTAGAACCACCTCCACATCATCAGTGGGTGGCCGCCCTGCTACATATCTACCTAAGTCTTGCTACTTAATACACGGAAATCATTTCAACCAACCTGAAAACAAAAAAAAGTCCAGTGAAGAATATTATACAGCCCCAAATTGGGGGATCAAAATGAATGACATAAATTTTACTCCTCTACTTTAGATGATAATGTTAAACTATAAATGATTAGAATTATGGTAATTATAAAAATAAAAGTTATGAGGATGTAACTGCTTACATATCCTTAGATTTTCATGTACTCTTTACTTATAGTTGACAGATGAAACTTAAACAGTCACACAGAGTAAGGGTTCCTATGTCACATGACCAGTTTATGACCGGGACAGGAGCTCAGAGCTGTTACTGGCTGCAAGGCAGACACACTGCGCAACTCAACTCCAGGGACGTGCTGCCAACTGGAAAACCCGAAAGCAAAACAGGATCTAGAGTTGATAGAACACATCGCCTATGGCTAGATTTGATAATATATTGAAGAGAAAACATTGAGAGATGACATTTTCAATGTGTTCACAGATCTAAAAGAAAACATGGAATCAATGACATACTAGAGAATCTCAATAAATAAATGGAAAATACTTAAAAATGCAAATTGGGAATTTAAAGGAGCATATTAGAAATGGCAGAAGGAAAATCAGTGAAATTAAAGAAAGATCATTAGAACTCATCTAAATTGAAGAACAGTAATAAAAAAATCAGTGATAAATGAGCAAAATCTCAGGGATTAGAATTATATATCTAAAGAAACTGTGCTGCAAACATGAAGGTGAAATAAAAACTTTTATAAGTAAATAGAGTTTTTTGATAGAATACCCATGCTACAATAAATTCTGAAAGAAATTTTCCAGATTGAAGGGAAATAACATAAGAAAGTAATTGTTTGGTAAACATGACAAATAAGATGTTGTGTGTGTGTTTATGGGCATATTCTCCATTTAAAAGATTCATTGCTATATAAAGCAAGTATTTATGCACTGTATTGTTAAGGTTATAAAGCATATAAAAGCATTGTATATAACAAAATGAGCACAAAAGAAGTAATAAGAAAACTATTATATCTACACAAAATTCTTTTATTTTACTGGCCCCAAGTCAGTTTAATTGGAGGCTATTTTAAAACTACCATAGGATCCAATAATCCCACTGCTGTGTATATAGTCAAAGGAATCAAAATTTATGTGTCAGAGATATCTACGCCCTCATGTTCACTTCAGCATTGTTCTGAATAAACCAAAATCGAGGATCAATGTACACATCCATCAGTGAATGGATGGATAAAGAAGATTTGCTACATATACCCAGTGGAATATTGTCTTAGTATGGTTTGTGTTGCTATAACAATACAACTGAGGCTGGGAAATTTACAAATAAAAATATTCATTTGGCTTATGATTCTGGCTACTGGAGGATCACACAGCGTGAAGCTGGCGTTCTGGTGAGGCCCCTGGTTGTATCACAACATGGTGAAGAAACAGGAACCACTGACATGCAGAAGGGGCCAACGGTGAAGAGTCCCCATGACCTAATCACTCCCTACTAGGTCCCACCTTTTAAAGATTGAGCCAACACATGAACCCTTGGTTCACAAACCCAGACCGTAGGAATGCTATCCGGTCTTCAGGGTCCTGTCATCTGCAACAATATGGAAAACCTGGAGAATATTGTGCAAGTAAAATAAACCGACACAGGAAGACAAATACTGCACATCACACCTACATGTGGAATTTAATAAGGTTGAACTCACAGGAATAGAGAGGGCGGGACAGGGAGGTATGGGGCAAAGGGACATTTCAGGTCTGAGAGCAGTTGGTTTTGAATAGGTGGCAGGTGACGAGTCAGTGGTAATGTATATTTCAGAATGAGAGTAGCCTTTGAACATCTCACAGTAAGAATGATAGGTAAGCAAGGTGATGGATATGTTAATGAGACCAGTTTAGTCACCTTATGTCGTAAACATGTAAGCATAATATATTTTACATGTTACACGTGTAATGTAACATTGTACCCCATAAATGTATATAATTATTACTTTAAAATCTAAATTGTATTAATAATAAAACTGGCACTTATTTATACAGATTGCATTTTTTTTACAAAACAATATTTTTATTCAAAAACTGGGAGATATTAAAATAAAATTTATATTCACTAAACAATCCCATCAAAGGTACAAAGTAAAGTGACAGATTGGGAGAAACAAACTGTCTCATATATAACAAAACACTGTTAAAAAGGAAGGAAAATAGCCAGGTGCAGTGGCACTCGCCTGTAATCCCAGCCACTCGGGAGGCTGAGACAGCAGGATTGCAAGTTCAAAGCCAGCCTCAGCAATGGGGAGGCACTAAGCAACTCAGTGAAACCCTGTCTCTAAATCAAATCCTAAATAGGGCTGGGATGTGGCTCAGTGGTTTAGTGCCCCTGAGTTCAATCCACTGTACCCCCCCTAAAAAAAAGGAAATTACAGGGACCCCCAACAAAAGAACAAAAGAGACTAGAATAGATACTTCATACAGACATATGTAAGACTTCGATAATCATAAAGAGCTCAAACTTTGGAAATTAAAGAAATGCAAAATATAATCACACCTGAAAGACAAAATTAAACATTATCAATAAAGGTATGGAGCAAATCAATTTTCATGAACTGAAGACGGAGTGTAAATTGTTGTCTATTTTTGGAAATTGGGTATTAAAAATACATGATAATGCCCACCAGAAGCATAGACTTACAAAAAGTGCAGGACACATGAACTATAATGCGTAGAAGGATAGAGCAGCACTGGTTCAGACTGTAGAAACCAGAAGCATAGGCCGGGCGCAGTGGCGCACACCTGTAATCCCAGCACTTGGGAGGCTGAGGAAGGAGGATCGCGAGCCTCAGCAATGGCGAGGCACTTAGCAACTCAGTGAGACCCTGTCTCTAATAAAATACAAAACAGGGCTGGGATGTGGCCCAGTGGTGGAGTGCCCCTGAGTTCAATCCCCGGTACCAAAAAAAAAAAAAAAAAAAAAAAAGAAAGAAAGAAAGAAACCAAAAGCATAGGGGAGAGGGATGGACTCTTAGAAAAAGGTAAATAGTAAATGGTGGGGGAAGATGTTTTCAGGGGCCAGTCACAGTTTTGATCATATAACGTCCAGTTTGACAAATGTGATGCACACATAAATTTTATGTAGGTGACACCTACATTTGAGATTCTACGTGAATACATGCTTAGAAAAGAAATGCATAGAATTTACGAGAAAATAAAAGATATGGAAAAGCATATAAAAAACTCAATCATGCACAGCATTTGTGTACATTATAGAACTCATCGTTACAAAGATGAACGACTTTCCCCAAATCTGAAATATTATCCCATCAAAATGTTAGCATGTATTACTTTTGTGTGTGTGGACTTTTTTTTGTTCTTTTTATACATGACAATAGCTATACATGGTAATAGAGTCAATTTTGACAAGGAGTACATCTTATTCTAATTATGATACAGTCTTGTGGCTGTACATGCTGTGGAGATTCACAGTGGTGAATCTATGTACACAGGAAAGTTATGTCAGAGTCATTCCACTGTCTTTCCTTGTTCTATTTTAATTCCTAGAATAAGTACAATATAATAACACAAAAGTGTAGCACAAATGTCAATGAAGTGTTTGATATTATATATTACAAATTATTTTTAACATAAAAAGAGCAAGAAATAAGATAAAACAAAACCAAAAAAAAAATAAAAATAAAAAGCAAACCAGCAGATCTAAATCCACTCACATTAATATGTACGTCAAGTGTGAGTAGCCTAAACACTCTAGTCAAATAGCAGAGATCATCTGACTGGATGTAAAAGCAAGGTCTAATTGTACGTGTTCTACAAGAAATATACTTTAAATTCAAATATGCATGTATGCATGTGTGTGCACACACATTTATATTAAAGGTAAAAGAATGGGAAAAGACACACTATGCAAACAGCAAGAATGAGACAGTTAATGTCCTACAAATAGACTTTAAAACAAAAAACACTATTAGAGGTCAAATACGAAGTGTACAAACAAGAGCGGAAATCAATTGAACCACACAGATTCTTTGAAAAGACCTTTTAAAACTGACAAGTCTTTACCTAGACTGGCAAACGAGAAGGAACAGAATGAAAACATGACCCACACTGGGAATGGAAAGCACGCCTCTACAGAACACAGAGGCATTAAAAGGATGACAGAGGGATGCCGCAAACATCCCTATGCCAAAGATCGGGTGATTTCTGTGAAATGGAGAGAGTCCTTGAAAGACATGGTCAGCACTGACTCTGGCTGGAGGAGAAGCTTAAACAGGTCCACTTCGGTATGGGCTGAATCGATGATAGGTGGTTGCCAACTTACGGTTCAATTTCCAGTTTTGTGATTTTTTTCTGATTAGTTACACATGACAGTAGAATGCACTTGGACACATCATACATAGGTGGAGTCTGACTTCTCATCCTTCTTGCTGTACATGAGGTAGAATCATACAGGTCATGTAGTCATATATGCACATAGGGTAAAAATGTCCTATTCATTCTACTACCCGTCCTACCCCTGCACCCCCTCCCCTCCTTTCACTCCCTTCTGCCTAATCAGAAGTACTTCTATTCTTCCCTAGTGCCCCCTCCCTTATTGTGAATCACCATCTGCATATCAGAGAAAATATTTAGCCTTTGGTTTTTGGGGATTGGCTTATTTCACTTAGCATGATATTCTCTAGCTCCATCCATTTACTGGCAAATGGCATAATTTAATTCTTCTTTAAGGCTGAGTTATATTCCATTGTATATACATACCATGTTTTCTTTATCCATTCATGTGTTGAAGGTAGGTTGGTTCCATAGTTTAGCTATTGTGAGTTGTGCTGCTATAAACATTGATGTGGCTGTATCACTGTAGTATGCTGATTTTAAGTTTAAGTCAGTTCTTTTAATTTTTATGATGTTTTGAGAGCAAAACATTTAATAGAATTATGCTTCAAATTTCTTAACTTTAAGCTTTTCATAGGCTGGCTATATGTGATATAATAATCTTAGGATTCTGGGGAGTGTCAAAGAGCCACAGCTTCCAGTCAGCCACATGATCATGATGATGAACACCTGGTACTCTACAGTGTGCTCTGGAGGCTGGAAGTCCAAGATCCAGGTAGCAGCAGAGTCAGTGTCTGGGGAGGGCTGCTCTCTGCTTCTGAGACAATGCCTTCCTGCTGCATTCTCCACCAGTGAGGACAAGTGGTGTGGCCTCACATGGCAGAAGGAAGAAGGGCAAAAAGGGGAAAAAGGAGAAATCTCACTCCCTCTACACCTTTTATCAGGGCACTGACCCATCCATGAGGGAAAAGCCCTACTGGTCTAGTCACCTCCTAAAGGCCCCATCTCTTAATATTATCACATTGGATTTTAGGTTCTAATATGAACTTTGGAGGGATACATTATACCATGGCAGACCACAGTGGAATTAAACTAGAATCACTAACAGAAAAATAACTGAAAAAAACTCCAAGTACTTGGAGATTAAACAACACATTTCTAAAAGTGTGTCAAAAAAATCTCAAGAGAATTTTAAAATATTTTAACTGAAAGAAAATGAAAATGTAACTTCATTAAAATTTATGGGATGCAGCCAAAGCATGCTTAGAGGCAAATTTATAGCATCGAATACTAAAACCAATAATCCAAGCTTCCATTTCAGGAAATTCTAAAAAAGAAAAAGAAAATTAAATCCAAAGTAAGCTGAAGACAATAAATAATAAAAAACCAGCAGAAACCAATGGAATGGAAAGTAGGAAATCAATACAGAAAAATCAACAAAACTGAAAGTTGATTCTTTGAAAACATCAGTAAAATCATAAGCCCGTAACCAGATTAACTAAGGAATTAGAAACAGATAAATTACTAATATTAGGACATCATTACAGATCCCATGGACATTAAAAGGATAACAAAGGGATAGTTTGAACAACTCTATGCTCACAAATTCAGTCTCCTAAATGAAATAGAAAAGCTCTATTAGAACAGAATGTGTGAGAAATAGATTTGGGAGTGTGGAGGGAATCTGTGCCAAATAGGTAGTTTGTGTCCTCTCCCAGTGGTTGCATGGTCCCACGTACTCAGGAACTGGCTGATGCTAGGGAAAACAAGTCACACAGAAATCAATCCCAAATGATTGCTTTCCCTAGGCTGATGACACGAAGCACTGTGCCAGCATGGTGGCTTTTCAGCCTCTTGGGGTCAAGGACGACTCTTGTGGCATCCCACAGGGCAGGCCCCCAGCATGTCTTTAAATACTTGCAGACGCCTCTGCTCTCAAAACGTCCCACCGCCCCGCTTTGCTCTGAGTAGCGCTCCTCCCTCGCTGGGGTTCCTGCCTCAGTGTCCCTGTCCTCCTGCCTCTTCCCCCCACCCAGAACACTCTCTGCCCAGATAGCGAATGACCAACTGCAGGGCAGCGCCCACTCTGTTCTAATGCCCCCTGCGTGATGAAGCCAGCACCCCCCAGGCCTGCGTTCTCATCATCCGGCTGTGCCGGTGTTCCCCAAAGCATGCATCACTTTCTATACCAATGTCTCTTTTCTCATTTGTCATCCTTAATTGTAGGTCCCTCACCTGACAGCATGGCAGGGCTGTCGCTCATGTGTCATGGTGTCCCTCGTGCACCTGGAGTGTGCCTGGAACACAGGAGCTCAGCGCTGTGCTCAGTGTGTAGTGCCTCGTTGCTCACGGTGTTCAGTCTTTCCCCCCACAGCACAAATCCACGTATGCAGTCGATGCATAGAACAAAGGACAGCGAAGTGGTGACTTTTGACCCAGAAATGGGAGTCCCAGCACCCCTCGCTGGGACTCACAGAGATCCCCAGGTTACATCTTCTGAACTCTCGGAGTCTGTGGACTGTATCGGGGCGCAGTGCACCTCCTTCAGCTGCAGCTGATTGTCAGAAACCAACAGCTGTCGAGCTGCGGTGGCGTTCTAGCACAATGTGCATGCACCCAAAAGGCAAGACCGCGAGAGTGCCCGACTCAGAAACTTGGTGACTGGTGTGCGGATGTTCCTTTTTGCTCCCCCAGAGCTCACTGAGAGGAGGACAGGACGAGTGGGGACACAGAGAATAGAAGCTGTTGGTACTGTGTCCCCATCTGCTGGAATTGCTGGGACCTAAAACCCACAACACCCCCTTCCCTGGCATTCCCCATGGTGGACAGGGGAGAGGCCTCGCTGCCACCAGCCGCCCTGTGGAAGCCCTGTGAGTTCTGGCTCCCACTAGCACGTTCCCTCCAGCTGCTGATGCTGACCTGGTTTTCTTGAGGCTGCTAATTCCGACGGGCTGGAACACTGTAATGCTAGGCGGTGTGAAAACTCTGGTCTGTCCTCTCTGTTACTGTCAGTTGCCTCTTAGGAAAAGCGCCTCATGGACATTCAGAGGCCACTGGCTAATACGACCCAGAGCACCTGTCGCGGGTCGAATTGCATCCTCTGAACAGATATGTGGAAGTCTTAACCCCCGGTACTGTGACTGTGATCTTATTTGGAAAGAGGGTCTTTGATTGGTGTCCTTTAGGAAGAGAAGAGACAGGGACAGACACACAAGGAGAAATGGCCATGGGACCACAGAGGCAGGAGCATGTGCAGCAGGAGCCAAGGGGTATCAAGGACAGTCGGCGCCACCAGCAGCTGGGAGAGGCAAGGAAGGACCTCCAGAGTCAGATGGACCATGGCCCTTCCGGCTCCTTGATCTCAGACAGCCAGTCTCCAGAACTGCGAGGCACTACGGCTGTGTTGCTTGGGCCTTCCAGTCCCCTGGACTTTGTCATGGCCACCCTAGCATCTGACATGCATCCTTTCTGCCACTATAGACGCATCCTTAGATAAAACCCAGCCACCTCGATTCTTCTTCTACAGAGCAATTTCCCCACCTTCGCACCGACACCCCCAGCAACTGCCTGGGGTACAGGACACGCCTTGGCTCCACTCATTCAGGAGAGGACTCCTAGGATACCCAGGCTCAGTGACCACTCTGTGGAATCGAGGGTTGCGTCTAGAAAGCCCATTGTTTGCCCACACAGAGACTCCTGGCTGCCAGGACTTCCTGACCTCATCAGCAATCCGAAGGCACTTCCTGTAAAACTTCTGGGGACCATCTAAATATTAATGATGGTTCATTTGTGCTATTTTTATGCTTAAGTAATACCTCCTATTACCTTTACACATTAAATACATTAGAAAGCAGGTGCAAACACACTAGAGTTAAGTAACGAAGCCCTTTAAAACTATCAAGAGGAATTAAATGTGGGGATGGACATGACATTTAAAATAATGTTCCTCGAAAATTTAAACAATGATATGCCAAGAGAGGTCGGCTGTCAAGAGATCCATTTCTAAGAAAGAATCAGTGGCACAATTCCACAGACCCACACTTGACTCCTCCTTCAGCAAAACCATCACCATCAGCAGCCGTGAAACCGCCCTGGTCCTGTCTCAATCCAACCCCCTGTCCCCTGGGGGAGGGGGGCGCATTTTCACAAAACCCTTGTAAATGCGGCCCCATTTCCGCATCTTTGGTCCTTCCTCTCAACCAATAAAATTAAAATGTGCCAAGACCCTCTAGCGGGAGTCACGGCAGGGCTGAGGATTTGGGCAAGCAGCAGGGCAGGCAGAGGCAGGACGCCTGCGCTGGGTCTGAGTGACCGCCGCAGAACAAAGCAGGAGGCAGGACCTCGGCGGAGGAGACGGCGGATTCCTGACGCGCAAATGGCATCTTTGCCCCTGTGCGCCCTGGGCCCCACTCCCAAGGTCTGGACAAAATGAAGACGCCGGAGGATGCTGAAATATTGAAAAGATTCGGGAGTGCTTAAGAACCAGTCAGAGCTTTCTGGACTCTCTGGACTTGTGCAGGATCGTGGTAGATTTCTGATGGGTATTTGCCGAGGGTGCGCCTATCCGGGCTGCGGGTGCACCGCCCCCAGCCGCCACGGGCTGGCAGGGACACACACGCACATTCACACGAAGGGAAAGGAAAGGGCACGTTTGACCCTTCCCTCGTAGAACACACAGGGCACAGGGTTCCATCCTGTTCGGAGGGCACCGCTGCAAGCGACACCTGTGGCTTCCCGTGGGTCGGGGCAGTCCTGCTGCGCGCCACCCTCCCGCCCCCTCTGCTAGAGCCGCGGGTGGCGCTGCCTCCGCGGCCGCCTCTGCACCAGGCAGATGCTTCCCAGTCTTGCTCCTTAGCCTGAAGGCTGTTGGTGGCTCTCCGGGGAAGGAGCTTTGGCGGCGCGACAGTGACGTGAGCTCAGGCCAGCATCAGGGGAGGGACCGGCTGCAGGCAACCTCCTCCCACCCTTGCTGTCCTTGGAGAATGTCAGCTGCAGAAAATGTCCTGGGCTCCCACCAGCCCTCTCCTTCCTCAAAACAAGTCCTAGTCCTCATCTCCCGTGGACATCCTTGGTCATCGACCCCTGTATAGAATACAAAGTGCATCACTTCTGCCTTTCTTCAGATGCAAAAAGTGGGCTAACGACTTCCTAGTGGGGATCCTGTGTCAGTCTCTCTAGTTTTGTATAAGAAATTATTTTGCACTAAGATCAATTCTAGCTTCCTTTATGCGGTATGTTGCCTGCCTAAAACGGAATCTTCCACTGAAGTCCACCCATCAACATTTTAATAAATGTTTTCTATTTATTGCATGTAATTTACTTGTGCTGTGCAGTACGTCATATCAGAATACGTTCGGAGACGTGATGTGACAGAGGTTATGTTTCACACAGTGCCTGAGCCTATGAAAGTCTAATGTCAAATTCTTTTTCATTGGGTAGCCCAAGTTGCCAGGTATCGTGTTCATTATAAAAGACACCATCCTCCACAACTGTGGTCACATCCTGCTGATGCAAACACACGAGGATACGTCAACTTCTGTGTCTCCTCCTGTCAGCCACTCCTGAGCCCTAAACCAGCCCCTCCTCCAGCACCTTATCTCCCTGTCCTTGCTGGAGCAGAAAAGCTTGGGGAATGGTGGGCATGATCATTTCTTAAAATAACCCTTAACTGGCAATTGTTGGTTCATTAACTCCAATGGAAAAAAACAATCCCACAAATCTGGCGCTGCAGGAGTGCAGTGAGACTTGCCGGAGGTGGCTGAAGCCATCCTGCTTCATACACAGGCCTCGTGAGATCCCAGGGGCACCTGCAGGCAGCCCGCCCACCCTCCAGGTCAGCTGCGCCGGCCCCTCAGGTTCAGCCTCTGTTGTCTTGACCCGCAGGGAGAAAACCGGAACCAGAAAAGGTCTGGAAGTTTGGAGAACAGACCCACCCTCTAGTCCTGGCTATTAGGTCCCATCTTTGAGGAAATTTGGGGGAATGGAGAGCTTGGGCTGGGAAAAGGGAGCTGAAATGGTTATGTGTTTACAGACGTGCAGGACACGTTTTTCTCAGCCGCTTTATTCTGAGTCCACAGTGCTCTGCACCCGACACAGGGAGCCACAATTGTAATTGACAGCTGTGGCCCGTGCCCTTGAAGTTTCTGGTGGCTCCAGAGGTTCCCAGGAGACCCCTCAACCACAGGCAGGAGAATTCCTAAGGCAAGCTGAAGAAGCCCTGGTTTTGGAAAGATCAGATTAGCAGTTTAAAGACCCAACAGTGTGAGTGGTCCCTTAACTGCACCTGGCTGTCCCCAAGGGGTGGTTCCTTAGAGGTGGAATGTGGTCTCTGTGTCCATTTCTGGAAGACAGGACCTCCCTTCCCAAAGGTCCTTACTCCAACTGCGCAGTCTCTGGGCCTCCTTTACATGGCTGGGCCTCCACTCAGTGGTTGAGCATGACAGAAACAGGGCAGGGGCTCCTGTGACACCCCAGAGCAGAGGCGTGGCTCCCATCTCCCCAGCGCTCCCTTGGTTTGCAGGAGTACAGTCATGATTAGATGCACCAGGGCCGCTCTATCTCAGTGGAGACCTGCCTGCAGTAGACATTAGAATGCAAAGCGTTCAGGGTTCTTGCTGCTCCCATTGCTTCTGCTGCTGACGTCTTCGCTCCTTGATTTGCATTCACAGCAGGGTTTTGTTGTGTGTCAATAACACGCCAGCACCAGGGTGGGAGACGCTGTGGAATATGTGCCAGCACCACCCAACACCCACCGAGACCTCGGGGAACCCATCTGTGCTGCAGCAGCTCGCAATATCTGCGGTCCTCTCTGCCTGCCCTGTTTCCTGCAAACCCGTCTTCACCCCAAGTTCTTGTGCAGGAGACGACCCGCCACGCCACTGTCACGGGGCAGGGCTGGCGCTGCACCAGCGCAGCAGACGCACGCTCTGCTCATAGCTGCAGTTCTCCAAATAAACAGACGAGACACCGAAGGTCTTTCCTGGGGAGGGACAGGGCAGCGCCAGCCCCTGCCCCTTTTGTGCGGCGGGGCGGGGGCGGGTTGTTGGCCGCGTGCCAGCCACGACTGCCTAACGGTTTGATTTATGAGTCTGATAATAAAAATCCCATTAGGCTCTTCTCATTGAGAAAAAGGAGCAGGAGAAAAAAGCTGTGTGTCACCGAGCAGCATTGACGCAGGCGGCTCTGACGCCAGCAGCGCGGGCAGGAGGGGGGGGGGGGGGCAGGGGGGCCAGGAGGGACGCGCGAGGGCCGGCCGCCTGCCCTGCACCCCCCACCCTCAGCCCGCACCCACTCCACAGTGCCCCTGCCATCATGACCCTGACTTACAGGAGCCCCTCTGCCCCCTCAACCCTGAGGACCCCCTCAACTCTGCCAGCACCCCTTTTCTTTGGAGACAGGAGGTGGGCAGGGTTGGGGACCACAGGTTACAGTCTCTGAGGAAAAGGTGTAGGGCTGGGGGCAGGGAACATTTGTTCCCAGGAGACCCTCTAGGATGCTACCACGGGAAGCCCTTGCAGAGAACCTCTGAGAGGCTCTCAGCCCCCAGGCTTCCTCCCCAGCCCCTTTTCCAGCTAGTGCCTATTGTTGGAGGCCTGAGGACACTCTCTAGGGAGTCAGGTCATTTTTCTATTTAAAAGGTGGTCAGGAGAGCAAAAAAGATGAGTGTGCTGGGCTGGGTGTGTGCAGATTCAAGGCCCCCTGCCTGTTTCCTGAACTTGGAGCTCGAAGTGGCTGAGCAGGGTGGGGATTTGGCCTGGGGCAGCCCCAGGTGGGGCTGGGCGGATCTCCTGCTGGGGCTGGGCAGTGAGTAAGCAGGCCCCTGCCATCTAAACAAAACCGGCTGGCCGAGGACTGCCCACCGTCATCTGCATTTCCAGGCCAGCCTTTTGCTCACCATTTCCCCAACAGAATGACTCCGGCCAGATTTCCTCTTTCCTGAGTGTGCAAGATAATTAATCCTATAGCAGAGGCCTGAACTTGGCAGCCGTTTAGCCCTCCAGCCTTAAATTCTTACCTCTCTACTCTCACATCCACTGGGAGGGCAGATATATTATTCCCAGTGGCCTAGTGGCATGGAACTTTCCAGCCCACTGCTGCCCGCAGCTCTGAGGCTGGTGGAGTGACATCCCAGGAGGCCCTTTGATTATAACTTCCTGCTCATCTCCAGGGAATCCTGAAGTCCCTGGAATTAAAAATGCATGTTTGATTGTTGTAAAACAATATTCATAGCAGCATTATTTACATCAGCCAGAAGGTAAAAATGAGACAAACGTCCCATTCACTGATGCCTGGGTAGACCCAAAGTGGTCCACGGCACCACAGCTGATACTGCCCTTCAAAGGACAGAAGCACTGGCTGGCTGCACCTTGAAGACCTTTTGCTAGAAATGGCACTTGCACAGGTTTTCTCTTTAAGGAGAGTCCTGGGATAGCACCTTGGGCACCGCGCCAGTTTCCACAGTCACCGCTGCAAAGGTACCTCTGTTTCCTTAGGCACCAAAGTCACCAAGGGCTGTCTTGCCCCTCACACTTGCCAAAAACATCATCCGGTCCATTTGAGCGTATTTGGGAGTGGACTGAACTCCTGCCTTCTCCTGGTCTTTCCTTTGACAGTGCCTCCTGTGAGCACCCAGTGGCCCCTGCCCCTCACATACCAGGCACATTCACACAACGGATTTTCTTGGAAGAAAAATAATCTCAGCATCTGTGGTTACTGCTAATCTAAGTGTATTCATTTTCTATTGCTGCTATAATAGATTACTGTGGATTTGGTGGTTTAAAGCAATACAAATCTATCTTCCAGATCTGCAGGTCAGAAGTGTGAAGCAGTCTCCTGGGCTATTGGATTCCAGGCAGAAGGCCGCGCCTCCCAGACAGAAGGCCACACCTCCCCAGGTGCTTTGTGAAAAACTACAGCTCCCAGGATCCTCAGCGTGACCAAAAAAACCTGACCAGCAAGTCCCCTGTCCACTGCCCCCCCCCCCCACCTCTGCTGGCCTATAGGACAAGGACTCACTCCAAGGGGGTTTTATGGCCCCTACTCTATTTAAACCCGGACCGGACTGAGCTCGCTCTCTGTTCCTGCTCTCTGTTCCCGCGTGTTCCAGCTCCCGTTCGTTCCCCGAGGTTTGTCCCCATCCCCTCCACGTATTTCTTTGGTAATTCAATAAACCCCTTTCCTTTTCCTATACGACAGTTCCAGTGTCCGTCCCTCCTGCAAATTTCTCTAACACGGGCTAGGGTCAGATAGATGTCTGCTGGCTGTGTCCCTTCTGGAGGCCCTGGGGGAGTTTGTTCCCTGGCCTTTTCCAGCTTCTAGAGATGCCTAATTCCCTTGGCTTGGGGCTCCCTCCTGTACCTTCAGAGCCATCAATACTGCCCCTCCCTCTGACCAAAGTTGGGGAATCTGCTCCTCTTTTAAGCATTTCATGATTCAGATGGGTGGGCTCACCTGGGTAGTTTGGCTGGTCTCTCCATCTTAAGTCTCATAGCTTCAATCACATCTGCAAAGTCCCCTTGTCATGTTTGGTGACATAGTTCCAGGTTCTGTGGATTACAACCTGAGCATCTCTGGGGCCATCTTTCTGCCAAATACACCAGGGAGCCTGTTACAGTTGATGATTTTATATTCGAGAACGTTGCTCTGTGGAAATGCAGAGGCACCTAGGCCAGCTTGCTTACAGGAGAAAAACTAACTAGGGCTTTCCTGCAATGATTATTATTATTTTTTAGTGATTGGATCCCACTGGAGAGTCCTAGATGGTCACTCTGTTATGTTGGTTTCCCCCGAGTAAGTTGTGGAGTTGGCTAGCCCGTCCTCCATAATGGCCACAACCCTGGAGGAAGCCATGAGTCCTGATTCCAGCTGTTCTTTGCAACTGAGACCTGATGAGCCATCTGCGTGCAGCCTGCCTGGGGCTAAGGACAGGTTAGCTGCCCGGGCGTGAGTTCAGTGTTACAGGACAGTGCGCCTGTGACCTGCACAGGTCCTCAGGGGGCCACACTCTGTAGGTTCCTGTCATTTGGCTGTCACCTTCTGAAATTCTTTTTTTTTTTTTTTTTTTTTTTTTTTTTTTTAACAGTGCTGGGTATGGAACTCAGGGCCTCATGTATGCTAGACAAGCACTCTACCACTGAGCTACATCCCCAGCCTGAAATTCTTAATAATTTTTGAACAAGGGGCCCTACTTTTTGTTTGGGATGGGGTCCTGGAGTTCTGGTGCCGGATGGGTGGGATACCTGCCCGACTGGGGTCTCCACAGCCGGGCTCTCGTTCTGCCTGAAGCGCTGCCGCACGCAGCTCTGCGGGCACCATGGCCGCTGCAGGTTCTGCACCGTGCACTTGGGGAGCTGGGATTTTGCAGAGTGGCTGTTCCTCTGCCCTTATCTGTCAGGACCGGAGGCCCTGCTGTGGGGACTAATGACCCTCAGGAAAGTGGCTCATGAGCTTCTCACGGAGTACACTCAGTCCCCAGTCCTGGCAGCCCGCGGCCTCCTAGACATCACCAGTCACTGGCACCCCAGGTGCAGCCACAGGATAGAGGTTGCCAACCCCAGGTGTGGGGACTTGGGCTCGGGTGACTCCAGAGGACTATCCCAGGGTGGCTGCCTTTCACTGCAGGGAGCATGCAATGCACCGCCCGGGGCAGGCTCTACTTGAACTGCTGGGCAGAGGGGAGTGTAGACCATGTGGGCTGCCTGGGTCACACCGGGGCTTCACTGCTGGTCCCCTCCCTGCTCCTCTCTGACTGTGCCACTTCTGAGCATGCCACTGCCCTTGTCCCTTCTCACCCCTGCTGTCTTTGCCTCCAGAGGTCTTCATAGTCCCTTCCTTTGAGTGCAGCTGTCATTACACTCTTTTAAGAAACAAGTCTCTAGTTTTCGAGGTGTTGGTGCAGGGCAGGGGACTCCCATGAAACAGTGGTGTTGGACTGATCGCAAGGAAGGGGAGGCCTCCAGCCTTTGCAGAGGAGAAAGCAGTTGTCACCTTCTTGCTGAAAGCCCTTGCATGACCCCCTGGTGCCTTCAGAGCGTGCTGATCCCGGCCCGTGTCAGGGCGTGCACTCTCTGGTCCTGTCCATCCTGTCCCCATGGTCTCGGGCTCACCCCACCTGTCCTGTCCAGGACTCACCCGCTCCCCAGCCCCGAAGGACCTCTCTGTGGCATCCTTCCATGCTGCTCCCTCCACCTGAGGCCCTCCCTTCCTCCTCTCTGCTGGCTGCTGCTCACTATCCTGAGGTCCTACCAGAAATGCCCGTTTTCTACCCCGACCCACCACACATAGCTTGTTGGGATCTGGGATTGCAGGGTGGGATTTCCCTTCACAGCCGTATTACAACTTGTAATTATGCACTGGCTTCTCTGTCCCTCCCTCCACACCGTCCCGCTGTCCCAGCCCTGGTCTCCGCCAGGCTCTTTCCAGCCACACACAGCCACGCCTGGCGCTCAGCGAGCAGGTTTGTGAGTAAACACATGAGAGAGACCAGCAGGCCTCTGGGGTGAGCTGAAGCTCGGGCAGCAGGAGGGCCCCTGCTCCTGCGCCAGCGTCCACTTCCAGCCCTTCTGCACGGCGAGGGGGCCTGAGGTTGGCAGCTGGGAGAGGGACCAGGGCCCACCTTGCCCGTCCCTGTGGGCTGGTGGAACATCTGGTCCAATTTCTCATTCTCTTTTTGCTTCCTCACTTCTCTTCCTACACCCAGTATGTTTTCCATTTTTCTGTCAGAGATGAACTCTGCTAATTATATCGTTTCCTTTTACAATTACTTGCAGTTGAGATATTTTATTAGCTAGTTTCAGCTTGTATTTAATATAAATGTGAACCAAGATATAAAAGACATTTGGTAGGCACAAGCAACTTTTTTTTTTTTTTAAAGGAACCTAAAGACATTTGAAATAGATTAAAGATGTTGATTACTACCCTTCCTGGGTTTGTATAGAATTTCCTGAAATTGATTGTATAAAATTTTCCATCTTTGATCAAGTTAAACATGTGTGTATACATGCTGTAATAATTTTTTTACAACACTCATTATATACGTTTATGTTTTCTTTTAATATCGCTATGGTTACCCAAAGAAATAATTGAAAAAAAATCTTTGATAGAAGATCAAATTATAACTAGTCTCCATGCCGTGATAGCACGTTCTTTTATTTGTACATTAGTCAAGGTCTTAGCATTTCTCAATGGAAAATTCCAGATTTGCAGGAGAATCTTTAACATGTCAAACCTTAGTTGGTGTTAGGAATCATCTCAAATCTGAGAGAAGCAATTTCACAACCTTCAATGACATATTTATTTATTTTTTGTGTAAAACAGCCCTACAGTTGAGTTGTTTCAGATACCATGGGGGAAGGGGAACACTTAATAAGTAACAGAGATGATGCACGTTTCCAAATAGCTCTGACTCTCAGCACAATCTCAGTTGTGTGCTGCTTGCATATTATTTTAAAAGCTAATTTATTCCCTAAGGGCACCATAGTCCAATTTAACTTTGCGCAAAATCCTACCATTTGTTATCCATAGAAAAGGGCACGTTCCTATACTAGCATTTGGCTTGGCCTAGCTTCTTCTACTCTTTTGATAATTCTGCTCCTAAAGATATTTTGCCTGCAATTTATTAGTGCTGTATTTGCTATGGCGTATCAGTGGCTATTCTAAAAGTCAAGATGTTTTGATACACAATAGCTCTTTCTTTTCAGAAATCGCCCAAAATCTGCAGTCACTAATGAGGAACAAGAGTGAAATCTCATGAGGAAACTGAAATCATTGAAAAAAAATCTTCATATTGAATTAAGACATGCTCAGTATAATGAGCACACTGTCTCCTGTGTCACTTCTGCCTGGAACCCTGGGAATAGTGTTTCATGACAACCTAGGTAGAAATGTAAGTGTAACAGAGGCCCCTGGACTTCCACCTGCCCCACTGTGGTTTGACATATGTTGTGACCAAGTGCACGCTGATGGTGGGGACCAAGAGGAGTCTTGGTCCTCAGCTTGTCGCTGAGCTCCGTGGGGACAGCACCGGGACACATGTCCAGCTTCTAACAAATCCCTGCCTCTGCTTGGGGAGGTCATGTGCTTAGCCCAGGTGGAGCAGTCATTTTACCTTCTGTGTCTGTGACACAGTCCTGGCCAATCAGGCGTAAGCAACCTGAGGATGGTTTTTGGGAAAGGTTGCATTTTTCCCAATGAAAGGAAGAGATATTAGTTGACAAGTATCTCTTCCCTCATGTCCACACCTGAACACAGAAAGTACCTGGATTATTGGCAAAGGGTCCACCTGGACCCCTAGGGAAGGGGGCTGGCTCTGGCATTGCCAAGCCTCTGACCAGCAGTGGCAAGTTCCTACTTCCAAACTCACTGTTCTGGGGACCCAGGGGTTGGGCTTCTTGTCACTCTGCAGAGCAACACACCTCTCTCTGACTCTGTCTGTCTGTCTCTCTCTCATACATACACACACACTCTCTCTCTCTCTGGCTGCAATAAAGCAATGGGCCCAACTATGCACAGTGATCTCCTGACCTCGTGCCAGGGGAGATGACTTAGCGTGAGTACTTCCAGGAGGCAGCAGAAATGGAAATGAAAGTGAGCCCCGATAAAGGAGTTGGAGCCCGTCGGGCAGGTGTTGGCCAGGGAGGACCAAGGCAGGATGCCCAGACAGAGGGAAGGGCTTCAGTGGAGGGAGAGGCAGGAGGTAGCTGACCCCCGGGGGGCTTCTGTGTCTAGTGTGGCTGGCGGATGAGGAGCACGAGCCTGCAGAGGAGCATGAAGCCGAGGGAGGAGCAAGAGCCTGCCCCACGGGCTCCCTGTGCTGGCAGCAGCTGGGCGTAGGGTCAGCGTTAAGTGATGGGAATTATTGGGTGGTTGCTGGCCACACTTCCTTGTCATAGAATGACACTGGGACCTGGAGTGGGTGAGACAGAGAAAGGAGGCACAGTAGGTGGCTTCTGTAGGATCTCAGTTGAAAACATTGAGGGTCTAACCGAAGTCAGGGGGCACTGACCGGCTTCAGGACACCTGGGAACAGAGGCGTTCAGGTGTGGTAGATCAGAGGTAGGTGGGAGAGAAAGAGGACTCTGCAACCTATGCCATCCTGGTTGGGCACGGGGGCGAGAAACTCAAGGAGATTGTCATAGGGACCCCTGAGAGAATAAGCAGGGACAGAAAATGGCTAGGGTGCAACTGGGGTTGAAGATTGTTAGTTGGTCCTACATCACAAGGGCATCACCCAAAGCCGGAGCTTGGAGCAAGCCAGCTCAAGGGAAGGACAGCAGGACTGGCATGGCCAAGGGAATCCTGTGCAGAGCAGAATACCGTTTAGAACCAGGGCTTTGAACTCTTTGGTGAAGGTGAACTTAAATCTACACATTGGTTGTATCTGCATTTTCTCCACTTTCCAAGTTCGCTTTTTCTTCTCTTCTACCAGGGGACGGCTTCCTCGTTATTTCCTGCTCTGCCAGTCTGAGCGCGAAGCAGCAATGGGAATAAACATTCGGAATATCCTCTTTTTCTTTAAAATCTTTCTTTGATAGCCAACCAACCTCAGACATCTTATGGAAAGGCAAAGAATAAAGAGTCCTAAGTAAAAAAAAGTCCTGAATCAAAGGCTTTGCATTTCTTAGGTGGAAAAGCGGCCCTAGATATGAGAATCTCTAGGAGTTCTTGTTGTCAAAAGTTCCATTTCCAAATCACTTATTTCTTAATGAAGGTCTTCAAAGAGGGGCTATGGGGCTCCTCTCAACCCTTTGAGTGCCCCCGCTGCCAACCTGATATAACTTACACAAAGCATCACATGTTTGGAACCAGGAGGACTCTTCCAGGGAGTGGACTCAGCCTTCTCATTTCTAACTGTGGGAGAGGAGACGCAGAAGGGGCGCAGCTCTTCCAGAGCTAAGAAGAAAGCTAACAACGGTGAGGATAAAGAGGACCCAAATATCCAGGTTCCCTCAGTTTCCCTTAATATTCTTTCCCTCCACTGTCTTCAAAGGAGGATGTTTCAAAGACTATAGATATATAAAGGTAGGTGATTGCTAAGAAGATAGGTGTAGATAGAAATATCATAGATGCATAGCTGATAGATGGATCAATGGATGGATACACATGTGATAGATTACAGATAGACAATAAACAGACAGTAGTAGGCGACAATCAATAGATAAAAGGCGATTGATAGATATCCAGGTAACAGAGGAAGGAACAGAGATGATCAATACATAAAACTTGGTCATTTACGCCTATAAATGATACATGCATTTGATTATTAAAATAAACCTGTTAGGCAATTATGGAAAATATTTTTATCCCCATTTTGCAGACATAGAAACAGAAGCCTAGCCACATCAGATGACTTCACCATGTCCACAGAGCAGGAGCCTGGCAGGTTGAGGGGGGAGGCATGGCTGGTCTGCTTATTTGTGCCTGGTGCACTGTCACACATTGCTGAGGATGCCCCGTGGGAGACGTCTCTGCTTTATGCAGAACCAAGTGTGGTAGAAGCTTCTTTTATACTCCATGCTGTGAAGTCCATCACATTCCAAGTTATCTGAGGAAAACCAACCCCTAGGCCCAAACCACTCCAGCTCAGTGAACCAGGTTAGTCCCTTAAAAGTCATTAAATTGTTTTTCCAGAGCTGGTCTCTGGGTCTCGACCCCGGGGCCTCACGTATGCTAGGCCAGCACCCTGCCATGGAGCGCCACCCCAGCCCTTACTATCTACTTTTTATTTAACTCAGATCTGTTCACACTTGGGAAATTTCATTTAATATTCTTCAAAAAATTATTATAATTATAAACTGGCACAATTTACCCTAACATTGTATACCTCATTCTATGAAGATATACATGTACAAAATAGTCAATTGAGGCATAATTTGTAATTGTAGAATATTGGAAATTGCCCACCTAAATGTCCAAATGCAGGCTGAATAAACTGTGGTCTAGGAACGTCACAGATGTTATGTAACTGTCAAAACAGAAATGGTGGAGAATGTACTGGCAAACCCTTGTGGAGTGGCTTCCAGGAGACATTTTTAGGCAAAAAACAAAACAAAACAAAAAAGCCATCCTGGAGGATGCAGAGTTCAAGGTCAAGTTTCCAGTGTCTGGTAAGGGCTTCCTACTGTGTCATCATGTGGCAGAAGACTAAAGGGCAAACCCACTCTGGAAAGCCCTTTGTAGTGGCATTAATCCATGCATCAGTGACCTAAAAACCTCCCACTAGGCCCCACTTCCCAACACTGTTGTATTGGGGATGATGTGTCCCAACAAATGAACTTGGAGGGGCACATGCAGGCCAGAGGATGGTGGAAAAGTCAGCTCTTCTACAAGCAGGTGTTTATGCAGCAGTGTTCTTTGTCAAAGTAAGCTCCTTTAATTTGGCTTTTCTTTTTGCACTCTTCCTCGGAAGCGGTCAGAATCAACACTTGATGCGTCTGGAGATTTCTCTTTTCAAATGAGAAGAACATGTAAATGCTCTTCCAAGAAAGGGAAAGGGAAAGTCTGGTATAGGGAGCAGCACTCACACCAGAGCTAAGCCCTTCCACATTGCAGGAAGTCCCAAAGCAGCCAGCATGTCTTTGGCTTTTATTTCTAAAGAATTCATCGAGGTCTTAGACAGTCATTGGAAGCACTGTCATGGAGATGAGGAAGTAACCTGAAGAGGCCAGGGAAGGGGAAGGGGAGCGGAGGCCAGGTGGAGCCAGCCACACAGAGAGTCCAGGAAACATCCCAGGGAGCAGCGCTGCCTACTCCCACTCACGTGGCCAGCTGTCCCTTCCATAGGGCCTGCTTGCCAACACAAAGCCCTGTGATTTGATTTGTTTGCTGCCTTAACATGGAAGAGGGCGGCTGAAATAAAGGAAAGGAGTCCTCACAAAGACCTGTGCACATGGCACACACTAGGGGGTTCTGGCTTACCCACAGGCTGTCCATTTGGCTATCACTGGGTAGTGGAGGAGCCATCCACAAGTGTCATGGTGTTAAATTGTGACAAGATGGTCTGGCTGTTGCTTTGAGAACAGCACTGAGTGGGTGTGGGCACAACAGAACAGAGCAGGGAGCTGAGCAGCAGTGACAGCAACATCCCAGATACCACCGTGGTCAGTGGGGTAGTGAGAGGCACTGGAGCCTACCAAGGTAGAGGGTCAGGGGGGACGGGGTGTCGGGAAGGAGGAGTCAGTCTCACTCCAATGGTTTTGGCCCAAGGGCAATAAAGAGGAGGGGGAGACTGTGGGAGGAGAGAGTGGATCATGTTGGGTTTTAGGTGACTTCTAGGCACCCAAGAACACCTGCTGGCTGAACCTGAGCCTGGAGTTCAGAGGAGGGGACTGGGCTAAATCTCCAAACGTGAGAGGGCTCAGCATTCAGACAGTACTTGCGACCTGACAAGGCTGAGCAGGACCACTAACAGAGAAGCAGTGATGTAAAGCCAACGCGTCTGTGGGTGCACCTTGGGACACCAAATGGAGCAGCTGGGAGATGGGTCAGCAAATGTGACTGAGGGAAAGACCAGGAAGGCAGAAAGGGCATGTTTCTGGAGAATGCAGCGTCTGGAAGCCAAGGCAAGGATGGGCTTATTTACAAAGAGGGAAAGAGGAGGTGAGTCCAAGGAGGTTGATGAGGTGGAGGTGGAGGTGGAGCAGGACCGAGCGAACGTGGCTGTGGAAACAGCAGTCCTCCCAAGAAAATGTTCTCAAGCGGCTTCCAGAGCCAGAGAAGGGGAACCCAGAGCCAGAGCCCGGGCTCTCCAGCCTAGGCGCTGAAGGGAAGCAGAGAACCAGGAGGCGGGAGGCCGGCAGGTGGGTCGGAGTGCACTGAGCGGCTGCCTCTGCCGGCCAGGCGGTGAATGGCGGGGACTCCTCTCCTACTGCAGGGACTGAATCTAGCACCCAGCTGACATTTTTTTGGGGGGGCAGGAACCCGTGGAGAAGGTCTTCTCCCACCAGCTGGCCATGCCCAGCTCCTAAGAGCTCTGTGCAGTTAGTCACTACAACCTGGGCATCTGTTGTCACTGCCCCAAGCAGAGTCTTGAGATAGCAAATGACTCAGGCTCGCTTCAGCCCCTGTGCCCTGATCCCAAGGTAGCCATTGGATTGATGGCGCCCCTGCGGTGTGTAGGGCGCCTCAGTCCTTTGGGTTCCTGGGAGAGACTGTGGAAGCTCCCAGCCTGGTTTGTGGCACTTGGATCCCTGGATCCCCCAGGGTCCTGTCTGGGCCTCCACATCCCGCGGCTCTGGTCCACCTAGTCCCTGGGGACGCGACCCCAGCCCCAGAGCTGCAGCCCAGGGTGCTTTGGGGGCGGGGCCGGGGCGTGAGGTCCTGGGCCACGGCCTGCTCAGTGGGAGGTGGTAGTCTGCCTGTGCCACGTGACCCCTCCCTAGCTGTTGCTACCTTCAGGACTACAGAACCGCCCTTGACTGGGTCCCCAACCCGGCTCCCCTCGGTGAGGGGCTGAGTGCAGCTGCACGCGGGCTTTGTCCTGGCGCTGCCTGCGCCCACGAAAAGCAAACACGAAGAGCCCCTCGGAGCACGTTCGAGGAGGGGAGGGGGGCAGACCTCTGGCCTCCGAAGGACGGTCGCGTGGGGGGTCCTCCCACGCGCCTAGGGCGGGTGCGTGCTGGGCGTGGGGAGAGCGCCCCTGGAAATGGCGACGCCTCCGCGGACCCGGCGGTCCCGGCCGTGGGGCGTCCATCCATTCACTGCGATCCCAGAGCGGCGGCCAAGGCTCCAGCCGAATCTATGAATGGGAGAGGAAGGAGAACCGCGTCTCTTTCCACGCCCCGCTCCCCCGCCCCTGCCTCCCTCCAAGCCAGTGAGCTGGCCGCGCAGTGACGAGGGGGGAGGGCGAGGGGGCGCGAGTCTGGCCGGAGACTGCACTATTTATATACCCAGGGGCTCCGGGACCAAGAGGGCGGAGCAGAGTCACCCCCTGCCCCAGCCCCAGCGCCCCCCCCCCCCCGCTCCCTCCCCGCTGGCTTTGATTTCATCACCCCCACCCCCCAGGCTGGCAGGTGCGGGGGTGGGAGCCGTCTCCGCGGGAGCAGCCGCGCCAAAGGTCCGGCTGCTGACGTCCGAGCGCCTGCTCCTGTCAATGAACGGCAGCGGCAGCCTGGGGACTGTGCTGGCAACGAGGCTGCGGACGTCATCGCCTCCTGGCGGACGCGCGGGGGGGGCGGGTATCCAACAGCATCGCTGGCTTAAAGGAAAACTCTCTAAGTTCCAGGCAGCCACGGAGGGTGTTCCAGAGAGCACATGCACCCCCAAATGTCAGGTGTGCGCAGGGGCACGCAGAGTGAACACGCGCGGGCACACACACGCGCGTGCACACAGGCGCACACACTCGCACACAGGGTCTACTCGTAGGTGTGTGGGTCCAAAGTTGCTGCCGCCGGGAGCTTGGTGTGAGATGGACGGGGCTTCGTCGACGCACAGAGCGCTCGGTGCGGCCTTTCTGGAGACCCCCAGAGGGACAGAGGGAACACCCGACACGGTCTAGAGTTCTCACCCCTTTTCAAGATCAGCGCGGAAGCCGGAGCGCTGTAGCCCTTGGAATATGCCGCTGAGTGGAGCAGAGAGCAGACGTCTTGGACAGGTCCCGAACCTGGCCACCCCTGCTTGGCCACTAGCTTGTGCAGCTCGGGATGGAGTCCTGGACCCGCCGCCCCTGCCCTCGCCTCCCGTCCCCCTTGAATTCTGAACTCTGAAATGAAGCGGAAAGCAGGTGTGCGCTTCCCCGTAGTTTGGCGGGTAAGTTGATGATTCCTTTTACTTATCGTTTAACCCTTGGAAGTCCAGAAAACTTAATTCCAACCTTTTTTTATGAACTTAAAAAAAAAAAAAAGACAACTTTACAGCATTTGCCTCCATCCTTTTTGGCAATAAGAAAATATGTGTGCTTGTGTGGGCGGTGGGGGTTGTCGGTGGGACTGACTGTGGGGCTGGGGAATGAGTGGAAGGGAAAAGGAAGAAATGAATCACAAAGCCAGAGACTCGGGGCTGGCAGAGAAGGCGACCGCAGCCACCCCCAGTGCCAAGTGCCAGCCTCGGGCTAATGCTTGACCCAAGGAGTTTTCAAGCTCCAAGTTCCCAGGGAGGACTGCGTGCCAGCTGAAACCCGCAGCGGCTGCCGTGCCAGACCCAGGCCTGCAGGTGCCTCTTAGGCGGTCTGGAGAAGGGCTGGCTGCACCTCACCTTCCTTCCTCCTTCCCTTCTCATTGCCTCCCCGGTTCTCAATGGAGACAGGATCCCCCTGATCGTGCCATCCCTGCCTCTGCCTCCCCTCTCCTCTGCCCTCCCACCCCCAGCCTCTAGGAAAGATCATATGATGTCATAGGGGAGGAGGGGTCCGGAGGAGTCCCCAGCACCCAAGAGCATTGCTCCTGGAGTCCTGCAGCCCTTTATTTTCTTCATTCCACTCAATTTTTGTTTCGATCCATTGAAAACACACCCCCACCACACACTGCTCACATGGGCTCCGGGTGCAGCCAGGAGATAGCTCCTTCCTTACTCCCAGGGCCAGGAGTCCCCACAGATAGCATCCACCCACCCCTCCCAGATGAGGAGGAAATCGCAGAGGTGCCCAGGAGTCTCCTCTCTCTGGCTTTGATCTCTCCTCCCTTCTTGGTTTACCCTTCTAGTTGAAGGAAAATGAGGAATGAGGAAGGAGGGAGGGAGGGAGGGAGGGGGAGAGAGAGAGAGAGAGAGAGAGAGAGAGAGAGAGAGAAGGAACAGCCCTGGAGTAGGCTCCGCTGATGGAACTGATTGTAGATTTCTGCCGAGTCCCTGCCCTCCTGCCTTCCTGCCACTCCAGCGTCCCTTCCCCTCTTTGAGCAGCAGTTTCTCCCCATCTCCCTCCCTGGTCTCTCCTCCCCACCCCCTTCCTCTGCACCTAACCCCCTCCCCTCCACCTAACCCCACCTTCACTCTCCCCTCTGAGGGGGGAGGGCCAGGGGGTGGGGAAAGAAAACCTCCAAACCCCAGCCCTGGGCAGAGATGTCGAAGAAGCGCAAAGCCCTCGAGGGAGGAGGTGGAGGAGACTCCCAGCTCCCAGAGGAGGACCCCACTGCCTGGTTTGGGGGCAGCAGCGAGGAGCCAGGTAGGGGGAGGGGGGAGGAGAAAAAGGAACGGAGCACATGCAGGAGAGCCTGGGAGTGGAGAGCTTCCGCAGGAATGCCCGGCCGGTCCTCCTCAGAGCTGCCTGTGGCAAGACAACTCCAGGAGACTTTCCCCCACAGGAGGGATTTTACCGTGTGCCTTCAGGAAACTGGGAGTGGGGTGGGCATGAACTGACGAGGCCTGTGCCAGAGACCCAGATCTGTGTGAACTTGAAGCTCTGTGGGGGGGAAAGGGAGGCTGGCTTGGGATGGAGAGGAGGCCGGAGGTGGCCAGGAGGCACTGGCTGAGGCTGGCAGGCCATCTCCCCTCTGGGCCTGCCCTGCTTTCATGTGCACTGGGGCGGGCAAATGGCCCTGTGGAGGTGGGTGTCTGCCTGCAGGACCCCTGTGTCTGCAGGGAGAGGTGCTGCTGCTGTCCCCCTAGTGTTGGTTGCCATGAGGGGCAGCAGGCAGGGCCATGCCTTCCTCCATGCCTCTCCAATCCAGGCATGCTCAGGGTTGCGTCATGAGGAATCTGGGTCCCCTGCACAGGCAGGCCCCGCATCCTCCTGAAGTTGGAGGTGAGGGCTGAGCAAATGGAGGGATGTGTTTGGTTCAAGGGGAGACGGAGTGGGGAAGCAGTTGGGCACTTCTTTGCCTGGAATAATACCAGTGGAAAAGTGAAGATGGAAAATTTCCTATGGAAACAAGAGTGATACTTGGATATCGGATTTCCACATAAAAGAAACCCAGACAGACACCTTTTATTTCACTTAAAGCATTCTGGGTTTGGTTAAAAGTAGGCCCAAATGAAGTAGTCAAGCCTTTTCCGGGCTGTAGTTAAAATACAAAGGGAAAATGAGCCAGATGGAAAGGTTTTGTTGTTGATTAAGCTGTGGAAAATGAGGTAGTGAAAAGACACGTGGGGCGGTGATCCAAACCCAGGCAGGTAGGCAGGTAGGGAGAGCAGCTGCTCCTGTGCCACCCTCCCTTCTGTGGCCTGCCTGTGCCTCAGCTGCTGGCAGGTGCAGATTTGGGAAGAGCGGCAGGGCAGATGGGCTGGAGTCTCCAAAATGGAGTCCGTGGTTCTTCTTTGACATCACAAGAGACACGAAGTCACAAAAATCCTTCAGGCACAGAAAATGTGAATCTCTGAGTGCCCTTGGAACCTTTTGCATGGCCTGCATGCATTTTAAAGCCAAATGCTGGGTTTGGCTACCCTGGCCCTGTGCATTTTGGTTTTAGCAGAAATAGTTGAGAACAGTGCTGTCCGCCGACCTCACAAGAGGTGGCATTTAAAGGCCTGCCCGTGCTTTGACTTTCTTTGTTCGGTTATGATATTAGAGCAAAGCCAGGGCGTTTCTTAAGTTAATTTTACAGATAAAGAGGTATCGGTCAGAAATTGAATATTGCAAATGGCTATATTGGTGTGGCTGGTCGTTTCCCCACTGGGGGGACTAATTCAGTGTCATGGTAAGTGTCTGCAAATTCAACAGCTACGAGTGTTCTGACCTGGGGTTGCTTTGGAAAGGGGCGCACCCTTTTCTTTGGTCTCAGAACTAATGAATTCTGTGGAAACCCATGTCACTATCATGATAGGTAGCAACCTGGAAATACGTCACTCTATTATCATTACTAATGAACATGTGGCTGCCAGTTCTAAGAAAAGAAACAAGAATCGTATCTCCACGAACGTTTCTCATCCTTTTGGTGGAAATGCATGATGTTAGAACAAAATAAGAGGCTGTGTTGTGGGGGCCTGTGTGCGAGCCGCACATCATCTCTGCTCCCCCAGGCCATAGGCAAGGGCAAGCACCTACATCCGTATGGATCAGTGATTATCTGAATTTTGAAATAATTTATTGTGCAAATTGGTTTTTTAGAACTTAGAAAGGTCTAAATATTTTATTATAGCTTTTGTATTTGGCAAATAAAAATCCTGCTTGATAATTGCCTGGGAATGTGTCACTGTAGAAACCATTAAGGGAGGCAGCATCAACTGCCGTGTCACTGGGAAGACCTTAGTTTGAAAGTGGGAGCCAAGGCACATGCCGCGTGAGTAGAGATGCATCCGTGTGTCCTTGGCATGTTGTGTGTGTGAGAGTGTCCCTTTGACAATGGGAGAAGGGACGTCACTGGGCACGATGTTGGAGTGACAGCTGATGGTGTCTCATGACTCCTGAACATGGGGAAGAAGCTGGGCCCTTCTGCCTCTCAGACAGTGCCGCTCCTGCTCCTCTCACGTCTAGGGCAGATCAGCAACACACACCCTGGAGGAGGAGAAGCTCTGACCTTGACCACAGGGGATACCTTGGAAGGCAGCGTGTTTGTTCATTTCAGCCATTGAAAGTACAAGGTAGCATGTGTTCAACAGAGGCCCTTGGAAGTGGGGTTTCAATGGTAGCCCTTGGTTTGAGTGACTTGATTTCAAGACGGCCCGTCTGCAGTTTGATCTGATGTGAGATCTTAAGCAACTTCAGCACACGAGCTGCTGGAGAGGAGTGTGGTGGGTGGGGACTTTGAACATGAGAACAAAACCCCTTCCCAGGCCCTCCCCTTCCACCCATCAGTGCCTGGTGCGTGCAGTCCCCGGACACCGTCTGCAGGGGGACCCTTGGGCCTGCGCTGATGTTTCTGGCTGTGGTGTTCTGGTGCGTGTCCTGTTCACAGTTTCTTTCAGAAGGTTCCTTGTGAAGATGAAGGTGGGCGCCTCGGTGGGTCATTGTGCGTGCACAGGGGTGACTTGGGCTGCCTTTCTGACCTTGATAGATCCATCCTAGTTAACTTGACTGGGCAAAAGGGGAGAGGAAGGCTGTCATCCTAGGTTTGGCGAGCATGTCTTTGGGTGTTCAGTGGAGCTCTCTGGTGTACGCAGACGTGCGTGCACATGCTGTGACACTGTGGTGGAGTGTGGTCCTCCGTGGGTCCCGCTGACTCTGTGTCCAGCACGTGTGCGAGGACACTGGGGAAGACATCTGCATGCAATGGTACTCTTCTAGAGGGTCGTCCTTGTAACATAGAGAAATTTGGTGTGCAAACGCATAGTGCCAGCTACAATTTTTATTTTGTTTATAATTTTCTTCAGTGCTTTGAACTTAGGCTTAAGTGTGTCACTGTGTTCAGGTGACCATGAAAACTACGGCATGCTGAAGACTGTGGAAAAGGCTCTGTGCGGAAAGCACTAATTGTGGATCTCACGACGCAAGAACAGCTTTCTGATTTTTTCCACTCTCTTCATATTCTTTTCCTACTAGTCTCTTTTCAAGGCATTATTATTTACTTAGAGACTTTGGTCAAATCCAAGATAGCCCACTTGTAACTCTACACCATGACGTAATACCAAACCCCACTCCCGAAAGATGCCTCCTCTCGGCAGAAGCCTGCTCTCTCAGCCCCTGCGGGGCCGTCCCCACTCTCCCCACCCCACCCTCATTGTCCTGCATTGCTTTATCCTCAAGTTTTAACTCCTGTTGCTTTTAACATTCTTGGCCTTTAGACATGAAGGGATGTCAGTTGCAAACACTACATGAAACTGACCCGTGAGTGTTTTCAACATAGGTAGCTTCTGTTTGGGATGAAATTGGTTAAGATGCTCTACAGCCCAGCCTCTGAGCTCCTGTCCTGCAGTGTTTGAAGTCACGTGAAGGGATCCTTGGTGGGAAGGAATCCAGGGAGGCCTGGGCAAACTACTCATAGTTTGCATTCCCGGGATTTCTTGAACCACAGTGACCCTTCAATGGGTAGCTGTTCTGTTGTCCGATGAGTCAATGGCTGAAATACACACAGGGTTTCCTATAATAGTGTGCCCCTCTGATTCTGAGTGACACGGGTTCGCAGCTTTCCTGCTTTACTAGTGAGTGGCTTTGGGACACTTAGGAACTGGGGTCATTTAGTGAGGTCATTCCACACCTCACTAAAACATTGACATGTACATTGTTAACTGACCTTCATTTATGAAAGACCCTAAAATCAGCTGGGTTGGTCTTTCCAACAGATTCATGTTTTTAATAGAATCGATCAGATTGACTATTTTGTATGTTATAAAAAATGCTTTTCTTTCTTCTTTTGGTGTTTCATTGAGCATTCTTAATAAGCATAATAAGTATATCCCAATTAACAGAAATCTTAGGCATGAAAATAAATTTCAAAAAAGAAAGTTCTCTATTTAAGTATAACTTCAGGGGCTGGGGTTGTGGCTCAGCGGTAGAGCACTCGCCTAGCACGTGCGCGGCCCAGGTTCGACCCTCAGCACCACGTAAACATAAATGCATTGTGTACAATTAAAGCAAAATAAATAAATATTAAAAAAACATATAACTTTAAATAAACTAAACTTTAGAAACTAAGGAAAAAGAACTAATTGGAGTCCAGCATTTGTATATTTCACTTAACGTCTCTGAGGCTGCACGCAACTCCACGTGCCTTACACAGGCACTGCCCCGCTTGGGGCTTCTGCAGTGTGCCAAATAGAAAGAAATACGACAGGCAAGACCACCAGTGGGCATGTGAGCAAGGTGGTCCCCGGGCCAGTGGGCCCTCTGCTGGCCCAGGTCTGCTTCCTCGTTGCTGCTCCCGGACAGAGCCTGACCACACACAGCACTCCCCAGGGGTCAGTCCACGCGGGCCCTCGACCCTGGTGCGGCAGGACAGCCGTGGCCCCACCACCACCCACTATGGACATCTCAGAACCACATGGCAAAGCGGGCCCCATCGGCCCTGTTTAAAGATGAAGCAACTGAAGCACTTGTTTGGTAGGTGATGGAGCCCCCGTCTCTCCTGCTGACCCAGCTGCCGTGAGCCCTGCGGAGCGTGGCGATGCATTCCATGCCACGCGCCAGCGCCTCCTGCTGCATCCTGCCTCAGGCGACTTGCTGGTTCACACGACCAGTCTTAAAAGAAGTCAGGGATGTCCAGTCTTCAGAATACATTAGAATCACTGAGTGCTCACGATAGATCACAGCCTCGCTCTCCCGTTCCACCCCGATAGTATGATTTAGTGGGTCGATGGCAGAGCCAGGGAATCTATAATGTTAACGACGTTCCTGTCTTCCCACTCCATGAACTCAAGCTTATTTTTTTCATTTATAAACAACTATTTAGCACTTATTATGTGCCAGGCATTGTATTAGAGTAGTTGTAATTTACGTCTTACGATGCTATCACTTATAAAGGCATCTAAAATTTCCTCCCACCACCCTTGATCCTTCACATTTTTTAAAAATTAGATTTCATTGGTTCTTCTTAGTTATGGTGACAGTAGAATCTATTTGGATATTACTGTACAAGCATGGGACATATCTTATTCTAATTAGGACTCCGTTCTTGTGGGTGGGCACAATGGTGGAGTTCACTTAGGTATTTTTATATGTGTACATAGGAAAATCATGTTAGATATATTCTGCTGCCTTTCCTATTCCTATTCCCCTCCCTTTCTTTCTCTCCCCTTGGTCTAATCCACCGAACATATCAGCAAAAACATTTGACCTTTGGTTTTGGGGACTGGCTTCATTTACTGGCAAATGTCATAAACTCACTCTTCTTTATGACTCAGTAATACTCCATTGTGTATGTGCACCACATTTTATTTATCCATTCATCTGTTGTAGGGCACCTAGGTTGGTTCCGTAGCTTAGCTATTGTGAATTGAGCTGCTATAAGCATTGATGTGGCTGCGTCACTATAGTATGCTGATTTTAGCTCCTTTGGGTATATGCTGAGCAGTGGGATAACAGGGTCAAATGGTTTTTTTCCTAGTTTTTTGAGGAATCTCCATACTGCTTTCCAGAATGGTTGCATCAATTTGCAGTCCCACCAGCAATATATGAGAGTCCTCTTTTCCCCACATCCTCGCCAACATTTGTTGTTACTTGTATTCTTTTCTTAATATATAAAATGGGTGATTTACAATCATGAATATTAAAGAAGGCATGATTCTTGGAGGAAGAGGTCGATGCTGAGGGAAAGGAGCAATCCCGAGCGCGAGTTCTGGGGTTGGTGGTGAGGAGCTGCGGCAGACGGGGGTCAGTTCTGTGCGAGTTTCTTTGGCTGCATCGAAGAGAGGCCATTGCCATCAGGGGGCCCAATGATGTGGAGAGAAGGTGAGTTTGGGGAAAAGAACTTGGGTGCAGAACGGAATGGTGGTTTAGACCTCGCTCCTGAACCTGCCCCTTAGTGACTCAAGCCAGAAAGGAGATGGTCTGTGTGTTGAAGACAGTCAGCACGCGTGCGCCTGTCTCCTCATTTGGCTACATGTCTACGCCTTCGACTTTGTGTGAAGAAGGATAAACTTTCACTTAGCTCCAGCCTGCCTGGTAACAAATGTCCCCTCACCCAGAGGAAGGGCACAGGGTGGGAGGGGGAGCTGGGAGCCAGGAGCCCTGACCCCAGGGCAGCTGCCAGCACTCTGACCTCCCGTAGCAGCACTGGTCTTTGCAAGAGCAGGAATGGAAAGCTGTGTTTAGGGTCCTGTGGCCAGCCCTCGCTGCCCCCCAGAGGCGCACACCTCCCCTCCCCTCCCCTCCCCTCCAGTGCAGGGCAGGCTGCAAATAAACAGACTCCAAGTTACATAACAATGTCACACTGCCTCCTGTGACCACCAGGCCAGACCTGGGCTGGGAGGGGAGCCTTTGCTTTTCAGGTAAGCAGAAATGAGCTTCTCCTTGTTAGCTGGAGGAGGGCTTTTCATGAAAGAGCTGCTCGGCCATGATGGAGATGCCTCTGTCAAGAGTCAAGGTTCTCTCTTCTCCCGTGACGAATCCCGGGTGGCACTCACTGTGGCTGGTGTGGGGAGAGCTCGGGTTTCATACCCGAGGTGGGAATATGTATACTGTCTGTGTGGGGAAAGGGTCAAATCCCACCAGGGATGGCCTGATGGGACTGTCCCTCTGCCCCCCCCCCCCCCCGCCCCTGCCCCAAGGTCACCAGTGTCCCCAGGTTGTCAGTAGCCAGCAGGCGTACCCTGAGCTGTAGGTCTGTGTGCTGGAGTCCCGGCTTAGACACAGCACCTTGCACACCTCCCCCTTGCCCTGGGCCCCTTCACTTACAGGTGTCTTGGGACCCCAGCAGCACGTCTAGGTCTGCCTTGTGTGGTCCCTTCCTCTGTGAGGCATGCGCGCCACCATGTTCTCTCACCAACTCAGATACGGCACTTGGGTCAAAGAAATGATAGCATTTTTTTTTTTTTGGTTGTTGTTTTGTTTTGCCTTTTGGTACCAGGGATTGAACTTAGGGGTGCTTAACCACTCAGCCCCATCCCCAGCCCTTTCTATTATTTTAATTTTGAGACAGGATCTCCCTAAGTTGCTTAGGGCCTGTCTTGTCTTTCTAAGCTGCTGAGGCTGGCTTTGAACTCGTGATCCTCCTGCCTCAGCCTCTTGAGTGACTGGGATGACAGGTGTGCACCACGAAACCCAGCAGGGATAGCAAATTCAAGCTCCACCAGAGGACAGTTTGTCCACACTGCCCTGCTTTCTTAGGCAGTGTGAGCTGCCACGGATGTCACACCTGGGAGACTCAAACTTGAGGCTCATGGCAAGTAGAAGTGTGCTCCTCAAAACAGGGATACATACTCGAAATGTCAGCAGTCCCCAGTGTGGGGCAGTCGTACCTGCAGTGGACTTCAGGGCCTGGGGGACTGTTTTCCTTCTCCCACTCTGGTTACAGTAGACGCTGCTGGTCAGTGCTGTGTTCTGCCCATCTCAGTTATAAGAAATAGGCTTAAGTTTGCGAGTTTGCCGTAAAATAAACACTGGGGGAATTTATGTAACAAAGGAGAAATGATGGTGTTATTAAAATGCATATTGTTTGCAAATAGAAAAACTAATTTTTTGGGGGGGGCAGATTCATGAAAATTTTAATTAGCGTCCTCCTGAATTCTAACAAAACCTCAGTGAGTCTGGATTCTACCACCTTTACACACTTTACACATTTTTATTCTTAACTTTGTCAATGAGAATGTAAACTCTAGGAGGGCTGGGGTAGTGGTGGCTGCTGTGTTTGCAGGTGGCTTCTTGGTGGTGCCTGTCTTGTCTACTGTTTTACCCCCCAGGGTTGGGCCAGCTCAAGGTGGGCACTAGGCCACATCTCGCTGGATGAAATGGGGAAGGTTTTGTAAGTGAAGCAGCCTGAGGCACTAAGTATCCCATTTTATAGTGACCAAAATCCTACTTGTAAGTGGCTGGAGACCAGAAGGGACGTGTGCATCGAGCCATCAAAGTCTGTCATTTGTGAAAGAGAATCTGCTGAGACTGAAGGCACAAGGTGACTGGCATGCGGCCTCGGGAACCTGTGAAGGAGGCTTCCTGCAGGACTGGATCTTACGTTGGGAATGGGCGAGAGAGAAGCAGCGCTACCTCCCCGTCCCCTTCCGCCCTGCACCAGCTGGTAACAAAGCCCCTGTGGTCCTTCCTGGTGCCAGTGGAGGCCACGTGAGCCTGGCCTGTGCTCAAGGACCCCACCTGGCCACCTCCCCACCACACACCTCCCCAGCCCGGCTCCCCACTCTCAGCCTGCCCCCAGGACTGCATGGGGCCAGCTCTGCTCTTAGAAAGCCTCGCTGTGTGAATAATAAGCTCATCCTGTTGCCGTGGTGCGTGTGTCACTGATGGTCTTGACGCCCGAGGCCCAGACAGGGTGCTATGTTTTCTAGGACCACAACCCAAGAACCATGCCCAGCACTGAGCACTGAGGTAGTGCTACCATCGAGTGTGAGGGCAAATGCCAATGTTCCCAAGAGTGGCCTGGGTATTTCCTCAAAGGATCCAACCAAGAATCACACGTGGCTTTTAGCTGTCACGTCTTGTAATCAAGTAGAACCCACGGCATTGACTTTTGGAAGCATCAGGACCAGCTATCTTTCAGAATTTCCGCCTTTGGATTCATCTGATGTTTCTAGCAATCCGTTTCTGTTTAAATGTTTTGGTTGACGGCACTACATAGGTGACACTGTGTCACTGTAGGGACATCACATCAGAAGGCACACGATGCCATTGGTCCTATCGTTGGCAATGCTCATTTGGTTAAGGTCACGTCTGCCAGGCTTCTCCTTCGTAAAGACAAATCACAACAGTCTCTGATGGTTCCTTACCTGTACCGTGGCAAAATCTCTGTATCTGCAACAAAAGTTGATTCTTAACTCTACAAATTCAGATTTTATTCGCGTATCAGTGTTTTCCTTGTTTGTGGAGCTGTCGTAGCTTTAGAAACTTCCTGTTCTAGCTGGGTACACTGGCACATGCCTGTAATCCCAGCAGGTCAGGAGCCTGAGGCAGGAGGGTTGCAAGTTTAAAGCCAGTCTCAGCAATTTCGTGAGGCCTTAAACAACTCAGTGAGACCCTGTCTCAAAATAAGACATCCAAAAGGGGTAGCGATGTGGCTCAGTGGCTGAGAGCCCCGGGTTCAATCCCCAGTACCTCGCCCACCCTGAAAGAGAGCAAGCTCGTGTTCGGAGGCCGACAGCGCAGGCAGGTCCTAGGGAAGCAGAGCGGTGGACTCCACACACCACACGGCCATCCGAGATGGAGAACGTTCCCGCACACCCCAGGCTTCCTCTGACCCTGCTGCAGCAGAACCGTCCTCAGAAGTAACCAGCGTGTGCTGTTCCCGCCCACCACCGTCACTCACAGGCGTGGAACGTCCCACGCACCCTTGGTGGGGACCTGCACCCCCCCCCCCAGGTCGTGGCACTCACCAGTGCCTCGCCGTCCTCCGTGAGCGCGTCCTGTTGTTCCCCTGCGTTTCTACCCCACGGCGTGCTTAGCTTGTTCTGCCACGGGTGGCAGGGCTGTGTCAACCCGGGGCGCTCACATACAGCTGCTGTGACACGTCCGGCGCGTGCCTTTCAGTGGACAGAGACACCCGTTCATTTTACATCTCATCCTACAAACCGATGTTTTTTGTTTTAATTGTGTGTTCGATGTTCTTTATCTGTCACTCAAGACCCTTACGAAAGGTGCTCGATTTTCTATAAATGTGTCCGTGTGGACCCTACGCACGAGACAAACCCAGACGCATTCCCCACACTTTCTTTTTTTCTTTTTTTTAATATTTATTTATTTACTTTAGTTGTACACAATGCAATGCATTTATGTTTACGTGGTGTTGAGGATCGAACCTGGGCCGTGCACGTGCGAGGCGAGCGCTCTGCCGCTGAGCCACAACCCCAGCCCCCCCCACTTTCTTAAGAAAAGGAGGGACCCCTTGTCTTTCCCAGCCTGGCCTTTGCCAGGCTGTGGTTCTGATCTCTGCCCTGCTCTATTTCTTCCATCAAGAGCGGCATACTGACACGGGGGCCGGTGTCATTTGGGGCTGGCCTGGGCCAACCATGGAGCCAAGGGACAGAGGACAAACCTGACTTCATGCCCCCCCTTCATGTCCCCACTTTACCCCACAGCATTAAGTTTCCCCTTTAGGTGACAGTTGCTATGAAGGGGGAGGAGCTTCAGCCATCCTCGTGTCTGGACCATGACTGGGACTCCTGTGATGGGGACCCTGGGCTGGGGACCCTGGACTAGGGACCTGGGGATGGGGACTCTCTCTGTTTGGAAACATCCCCACAGTCTTCGGGCTGTTGTTGAAGGTGAGCTCTGAGGGTCTGACCAGGCCTGGGGTTGCTCCTGAAGACAGTGTGGGGAGCGGGAAAGAGGAAGGTGGAGAGTCGCATCAGAGCCCCCCAGCAGCGGGCCGGGGTGCACGGCAGCGCCCAGCAACGCTGTGGGCCTGTGCACGAGACGGGGCTCTCCGGGCAACCCCAGTGCCTTGGATGGGTCTACGGAATTCCTAACGCCTCAGAGCGGGCTTTGCGAATGCAGCCATGAGGGTCTGGGTTTCAGGTCTGGGTTCATGTGGTGCAGACCCGCGCAAGCGTGGTGCGGGCAGTCCAGAGCCAGGTGACTTCCTGAGCACTCGAGTCCTGGGCATCCTCAGAAGCGCTGGCGGGGCTCGGGCTCCAGGCTGCAGGACGGTGCTGTTCAAGGCAGATCTTCCCCCACGGGCTCCCGTAGCCCTCACCTTGAGCTGCATTAACAGGGGCGTGTAAAGTGTAAAGTCTGCTTTAGCTTCGTGGTGAACGTCTGAGTGTGTATGGGGAGAATAATTTGCCATAATGCACAGAGAAATCTATAACTGGCTGACAATGGGTTCATCTAACCCACACCCCTCTCTGCCTAGTATTAGCACCCCGCCCCTTTTGAAAACCCGTCTCCTCCAGTTTTTCTTCAGTTTCAGGATTTGGGCTTCTAAGGATGTTGCCATTTGAGTGTCTGAAATGCAGGACACGTGATGGGAAAGTGGACCTGAAGTGCTGTCAGTTGGAGGATTTCGTGAAGTCCACGAGGTGACGCTGGGAACAACTCAGCTCACGTGCTGGGGTGTGGGAAATGAGCTGGCCCTCCAACCAAAGGAAGGTCAGCCAGTAACACTACCATCCCCAGAGCTGCATATTCTAGCTTGATTATTCCATTTGCCAAACCTGTCCTGAGTACCTCCTGAGCACTTGGGTGGTGCTGAGTGATGGACGTACAGGGGGACACTGGGCTGGCCTTGCTGCCACAGTGAGGAAGCCCCAGTGGCTCATGGCCCCAGGCAGACTGTCAAGGGCTGCTGAGTGTTGTGGCTTAGATAAGAGGTGGCCCCCAAAGCTCATGTGTGACACAATGCAAGAATTTTCAGAGGTGAGATGATTAGATTATGAGAGGTGTGGCCTGATTGGTGGTTTAATTCACTTGGATGGATTAACTAGGTGGTAACTGCAGGCAGGTCGAGTCGACTGGAGGAGGAAGGTCACTGGGGATATGCCATGGGGCTTATATTGGATCCTGACTAGGGGAACTGTCTCTGCTTCCTGATTGCCATGTCCTGAGCCTCTTTCCTCCAGTGGGCCCTTCTGCCATGATGTTCTGCCTCACCTCAGGCCCAGAGCAATGGAGTCAGCTGGGGACAGCGGTGACAGAGAACGGGAGAGCAGTGTCTGAGGTTGGGGTCCCTGATGACCTCATGGCTGTGGCCTGCCTGGTGCCTGGGGAAGTCTCTGTGCAAAGGAGCAGGACGCCCGGCTGCCATGCTAATGCCCTCCCCGAGGAGGCTCCGTGCTAGTCTCATCAGCCTCGACCTTGACCTCAGGCACACAGCTCCTGGGAACAGAGGAACTCTCCTGCTAGACGGCCACAACGGTTCACCAGCTCCTGCTCCTGAACCTGCCCCGATGGCGGTGACTTTAAACAAGGACTTTCTTTTTTATTTTCTTAATTTAATTTAGTTTGTTATACATGCTTTTAGAGTGCAATTCCTTTCATATTACATATAAAGAGCACAGTTTTCCAAGTCATTGGTTTTACACAAAGTATTTTCATGCCATTTGAGCTTTTATACATGCACTTAGTATATTGATGTCCAACTCCTTCTGCCATTATTTCTATCCCCTTGCCCCCTCCCCTCCCCTCTCCCCACTTTGTTTTATTTAACATTCCTTCATTCCTCTCATCTCCCCTCCCTTGCCACTATAATTCAGTATCATCATAGCAAAGGAATCAACAATGGACATTCTTGAGAGAGGCACAGAGTGCCTAACATTGCACATTGCAGCTGTAGAATGTAACTGCGGAATAAGCTGCATACTGTTGCTAACTCTGTAACTTTCATGAATACAAAGAATAATGCCTACATAGTCTTTAGTCTGATTAATGAGACATGTATAAATAAAGATTGCGGGTGTAATTCTTGAGACCTGCTTCTCCATCAGAGAGCAATGCTCCACCCAACCCTCACTGATATCTTCACAATCTGAGCCTTTATTTTTTATTTTTTTTTAATTTTATTTTTATAATTTTTAATATGTACACTTTGTAGTGCATGTATATAGCATCTTTTTACATGCAACTGTTTGTATACAAAGTATTTTCGTACAATTCAGGTCTTCAATCATGCATTTAGGAAAATGATATCCGTCTCATTCAACCACCTTTTTTTTTTCTTTTCTCCCCCTCCCTCCCCCATTGCTCCCTCCCTTCCCTCCCTTCCCTTTGACCATTCTAGTGTTCCTCTAATCCTTCTATGTACCCCCATCCAATATTTTTCTTATCCCCCTTCGCTCCTCACAGGAACCTGCTTGATTGGCTGCCCTGGTCACGGCAGTCAGCCATCTATGGACTGAGACCTCTGAAACTTCAAGCCCCAAATAAACTTTTCCTCCTCTAGGTTGTTCTTGTCAGGTCTTTTGGTCCCGGCAATGAAAAAATTGACTAGAACAGACAATGATTGGGTTCCAGGGCAAATAATTTTTCAGCAAAAATGTTTTAGTTTCACTAAGAAATTTTGTCATTGTTGAAGAAAGAAATCACCCAGATATTAAAGAGATGAATTGTGATAAAGAGAAGAAACCCACAAGCTAAACCATGTTATTCTATTCATAAGCTAAAACAGTTTCTGTCCCGTCACGCCAGGTCTATTCGGGCATTCTTGTGAATGTCCTGGCTCCCCAGACTGCAGGAACCAGGGGACGTGGCTTCAGAAGGCTTGCGTTTTAAGAAAAGGTGCTGAGCTCTTGCTTATGCAGTACATCCCTTCGTCCACACCAACTGACTTGAACTTCCTCTTTTCTTCTACTCTCAAAACACGCAGGACTCCTTGGAGACACGAAGTGTTCCAGAACACTCCGGCTAGTCTCCACCAGGGTGCTCGAGTCGTGGACAGCACCTGTTTGTGAGTCGTGAAGTCAGGTTGTTTTTAGGGAGTCCTAGTATTTTAAAAAACTGAACAAAAGGGAAGGGAAGGGAAGGGAAGAGAAGGGGGAGAAGAAAGGAAAAGGGGCCAGGAGAGGGCGCAGAAGGGGAGAAGAAGAGGGAGGCAGAAAATGGGCAGGTATTTAGTGTCTGTCATGTGTGTAGTTTTGTCCTAATGTCAAATAAATTTTGTATTATGATTTTAAAAAGTAATAAAACTCCTGGTCTAGACCATATGGAACAGACTTGCTGGTCACACTGGACAGACCACGATGCCAGAATTGTTACGGCTTCTTGGTGAAAAATAAGAACTATTTAACTAAAGCAAATGTCGCTGGATCAAAGGTTGTCACTTAAGGGACTGCAAGTGTCTTCGCTCCCTGGAGGCACAGTGTTCTTGTCTTCTTCGAGCTGGGCTCCTGTCCTGCCACGTTCTGTTTGGGTGCCAGAGGCCTTGCCTCTGTTTGGTGACGGGTGTCTCAGTGGATGGTGAGAGCCTGGGTGGCCAGCTCCGTAAGACACATTTGAAGAGCACCGTCTTTATTCTGGGTGTCCTGCTAGTGATGGGCATAAGAGGTGGTGTCCCACAGATGGTCACTTTTTAGTGACTGGCCTGTTGAGGTGAGGTGAGAGGAAGAGGAGGGCAGAGGAGCCTGGGGAGCCCACAGAGCAGCGTCCCCTTTTGGTCTTTGCAGGTGGCAATTCCCGGGGAGACTAGAGTTCTTCCCAGCAAGTGGAACAGAAGGTCCTCTGGGGTCCAGCACAGCAGAGGGCAGGTCCTTCGCAGAGCTGTGCCCAGGAAGCTGTGCACAGCCCAGCCCAGGCTTTGTGCTAGCGCACTTGGGAATGATCACGGCTGTGCTTCCGAGTGAGGTTCTCTGGGCGGCCTTTGTTCCGGAGCTGGCTGTCCTTCTCACCCTGGCCCGGGGAGGGTGGACTCTGGCTTCTGCTGCTTCTGCCTGGACTGCCTCTGCCAGGAGCTGCTCCTCGCTTCACACTGTTGCATGGTCAAAGTTAGACCTAGTGTTGTGAGGGCACGTGCCATGCTTTGTTTTTCCCATTGAGAGTGGAATCTGATGGTCTGCATCTGAGAGGTAAGATAATGACATAAACAAACACAAGCTCTGTGGCTGCCTACATGTGGATTTGTAAAACATGAATGCCAAACTATCTTTGGAAACCTCTAGCACAGCTCTGCTTCAGCTCCCGGGCCTGATGATTTAGACTTTTCAGTTTTCCTCTTAAGCATCGGAAGTGATAAATTGCTATTGTTTCGCCTTCTTCCCTCCCCTCTTCTGTAGAATCTATATGTAAAACTGGGTTCTTTCTTGGCAAGGAAGTATTAACAGTCTGGGTCTTAGTTTGGATCAAGAGAGAAAGAAAAGAAAATGAAATGCTCACAATCACACAGTCCAATGTTTCCAACGTGCTGAGCACCAGAGAACTGCAACAGGGCTGGGAGGGCTTAGCTTCCCAGCTCGTGAGGAATTCCCGGTCTCTACAGGAAGATCAGAATGCGCTACCTGAGTTGGCGTGGCACAGCTTTGTGGGGATCTCCCAAAGCCCTGTGGAGGTTTCTAGATGGAAGTGGCCCACCCCCGGGCTGGTGTGAACTGAACTGCGGATGGCCTTGCACTTCCAGAGGAAGACCCGTGAGTCCCAAGTGAGCCCTCGCCGTGTTAGAGGATATGGGATTTACTAGTCCATTTCTGTGCAATTTTTTTTTTAACTTTACAGAGTTTTAACTCTTTGATTAACAACTTTCATAAGTTCCTTTTTCCTTATCAGATTATGCATGGGATCCAATTTGTGTTCAGATGATGCTTTCTTCAATGCACAGTTTTTATTTCATTCATTTTTGTAATAAAAATAAATGCTACTGATAAAAATTTAGAAGATCTGTAACACCAAAGTCTTCTGTTGTGTCAGTACTGTAAGTTTTCTTCTTATACATATCGCTCATTTCCTATAAGTTTATCTCTTTTTTGTTGCCCTTAATAAATGGAATCATTTAGTCCATCAAATCTTTTAAACAGGTTTTTGTACATGGTAAGTGTTGTGAAAAATTTTATGAACACTTTTTACATTTGAAATAATCTCAAACTTGCAATTTGCAAGTACAACGTTTTTCCTGAATCATGGCCCTGAATATTTTAGTATATATTTTCTACAAACAAGGACATTCTCTAAGTGCACCAAAATACAACAACCCAAGTCAGGAAGTTAACGCTGATACGTCTCTGCATCTAATCCTTAGTTTCAGTCACCCTAATGACATCCTTTGCAGCAAAAGGAACTGTCTTCAAACCACACACTGATCTCTCTAGTCTGGAGAAATTCCTGTCTTTTGTGACTTTGGTGGTTTTGAAGATGAGCAATTGATTTCACAGCTGCTCTTAGCTTGAGGCAGTTTTGGTGTATGCTTCGGCTAACTGTCACCCCCACTGGAGGAACGACATGGAATGGCGCCATGTTGATTTTCCCCGGCTTCTGTCTTCTCCATTACAAAGTGGCCCTCTTTCTCCTGAGAGCAGTAAGGGATTTGGAAGAAGATACTCTGAAATCATGTAAATATTCTTTTCCTCTTCAAACATTCATTTGTTCACTGATTTGATACCCCAAACTGTCATTGTCCCTAATGCCAATCCAATCTTGAGGACCAGATTTTGAGAAAAAGGACAAAGAAGTTTTGTGGATTTGCTAGCACGTGTGAAATGCAGTGGACTCGAGTCCCAGGAGATGTGATTCTACCCTCCAGGGGGACAGAGGGCTTTAAGAAGGGAAACCATGGGCTGTTTGCCAAGTGTCATTATCAACAGATACAATTAGTGTTCAACTTATATCCTTGAAAGAAAGCTGCTGTCCCAGTTTCCAGGTCCAGAGTTCTTTGTTCCTGTGGGCAATGAGCTGACAGACAGACTCGGCTTAGGACAGGAAGAACGTTCGTCTTCCTTTCCTCACAGTCAGGGGGGTGAGAGGGAGAAGAGGGAGGACAGAAGCCATTTTAACACAAGCCACGAGGGGCCAGGCAGCAAGGTTTATATGTAAAGCATGGGGTGGACCCTGTTACAGACGTCGTGAGGAGGGACTTGAGTGTTCATATTTCGTTTGGGGACCGTATGCTACATTATGATCCTTTTCTACTTTGAAGCTCAAATAGTCCCAAATTTGGCCAGTAGGAGTCCCTTCCAGGTGGGGCCTGTGCCTTTTGACGTCTCTCTGTCTCTCTTATGTCTGTATCTCAACAGAGACATACCCGCGTGCAAACTCGTTCACAGGTCTATTGTTTCTAGGTCTACTGTGTTCGAAATCAGAAGTCCACACTAAGACCTCCATTCAACTCAGCTGCACTCTGGCTTTCTCCTTTAGAAGCTGCCTCTCTTCTCTGACAGTGAGGCACCTGGCCTGGGCCAGTCTCCCGTAACTGCCGCCTTCCCACCATGCCCCTTCCTGACTCCCTGCTCCTTGGCACTTGTGACTCAGACAGTCTGGTCAGGCAGGTCAGGTGGTCAGTCCTGCCAGTCACCTGGTGCTGGTTTCACTCTGTTTTTCCAGATTTCATGCCATGCGTCTCTGTCACCTCACTGTACCCTAATACCTCCAGAATGCTGTTAAGCAGTGAGTGATAAGGACTTTATGGGGGTGCTTCTAGGGCTTCCCATTCATCAAGTGCTGGCCTTTGGGTGGAGATGGGCAATTTCATCAGAGAGACATTCAGACACGAGCCCTGTTCCCGCTGCAGCCCTGTGTTAAACCCTTGGACGATTCCCACTGGTCCCAGGGATTCTTCCAAACTCCCTGTGAGGTCTGTGAAGCCAAGCCTGCCCCACATCTACCTCCCCCAGCCTTACCTCCGTCTTTTACTAATAGTTTTTTTTTTTTTTTATCAAGAGCAGATGCTGGAGATAGAGTTTTGATCACGTGGCTTTCTAGCTCCCGAAGATATGATCTTACGGTTTTCACTTCGATGCATTAATCCCCTTCACAAGTCCCACCCCTTCCCTCAGTTGGAGCCCTCCTGGTGCCCACATCCCAGGTGTGTGGTCTGCCACGTTCACAGAGGACCACGGTGGGGACGAGGGGGAGGAAGTGGGTGTGAAGGAGAGCAGACATGGGTGACGCCAGTTTAAGTGGGAAGAGCCAGACCTGCCCACCAGACTCCTCGGTGAGGTGAGCAGGAGACGGGCCCCGCCTGAGTGGCCCAGCGACCCTGACCACGCAGGCCTCCATCTGGGCGTGCAGGAGGGAGGCAGCTTCCCGGTTCTGCAGCTGTCCCCAGCCTTTGCCACCCCTTGGTTCTGAGGCGAGGCCTCGCTGAAGCTCGGTGTCTCAGGCCGTGCCCTCTCCTGGGGGCCGCGTCCTGTGAGGAGGTGTGTGCAGGCTGAGGGGTGCTTCCCGATGGCCGAGCTCGGGAGACACAGCCTGCACCTGACAAGGTAGTGGTGACCGAGACTCACGAGGACCAGAGCCGAGCCAGTCGGCCAGCTCTCAGGACAAGCTCAGGGCCGTGGCTGTGATCAGGGACACCCCTGCTCCTTCAGAGGACAGTGCTGCTGAGCCAGCTCACACTCCACGTCAAGCCCAGCGTGGCCTGGGACGACGCGTCCACGAGGAGACGCTGGGGCCCGTTGTGTCCCCACCCGTGCTGGTCATCAGGTAGATTTTGAGTTGAAGCCAATGGCCAGCTCTTCTGTGATAAGCCTCCTGATGTCTTCCAGGCCTGTGGCACGGATTAAATAAGGCCAAACCCTAAAGAATGCACAAGTGCTTGGTCATGGTCACTTTTCTTTGCGGTGAACCAATAACTGAAGCCATTTGCCCTCAGGGGCAGGAGGGAGTCAGCAGGACTCCCACCTTGGTGCATTGGCCCTGGCGAAGCAGCCTTGGGCACCGTACTCAGGGGGTCCCAGTTTTCCTCATCACTCACACACCCAAGGTGATCACGGGGAGCACCTTAAGGATTCAGAAGTGCAGGTGGAAAACGTCTACACGGGGAGTGGCCAAGGATCTGGTGCGTGGCAGCTGTCCTGCTACAGTGCCGACCGTCCTGGTGTGCAGTGGCCCAGCGGGAGCCCAGTGGGCGTCTCGGGCTGTGGTACTCCCTCCACGGCCCACAGAGCCCTGCGTCACCCCAGGCCTTTCCCAGGCAGAGAAGGCGTGACGCTGGGCTGAGACCCATCCTGGGCACTTCCTTCAAGACTTGGTTCGGGTTGAAACCCAGCCCTTGGCCTTCGTGAGCTGAGCCGGTACCACGCCCTGCAGGACGGGAGACTTGTGCAGCTGCGCGCAGCAGGCAGGGGCTCTGAGTTCTGCTGAGAACTGTCATTTTGGGGTGCAGTTTCCAAGCCTGTTGAGGGGCCTCCCCAGCCAAACCCCATTGGGGAAGGAGGGCCGTGGGTCAGGGGGCCGCCGGCACTGTGGTGAGCGCCTTGTCCCGTGGGTTGCAGCGGCCTGCACTCCCCAGCCATTCGCTTGGCATAACATACACTGTGGCTATCTGTGGGACCCTTTGGGGACACCTAGCCTTTTTATATGAGTGCTGTATTTGATCCTGCTCCTGGGTGAAGTGGCTCACCTTGGCACAGGAAGCGTCATCCCTGTGGCACAGAGAAGCAGTGTCGAGGACTTGCAGGAAGTCACACACTGGTGCCTCACCGTGGGGACTGGACGCAGGGCCACGCTCTCATGTGGTGGCTTCCTGTTCTTTCTGGGATGCTGAAACCCAGAGGCTGCACGTCCTTTAAATGATCGCTCTGGGCGCTCAGCAGTTGCATCCCCGCTGAGATGGCCTGGCTGGTGGCGGGCCTGGAAGTAGCGGTGGGTGGCGGTGGCGGTCCTGTCTCTGAGCAGTCCCTTCCCCGGGCTTCTGCAGGTTCCCTGCCGTGCCAGGAGGACGAGGCCACTTTACTCTACCAGGAAGCTCCCACCTGTCTCCTCCCCAGGGACCTCGGCACTCGCCGTCCTCTGCCCTCAGCTCCGCCGGCTCCAGCCGGCCGCCCCCCACACCCACGCAGGCGCATCTGCTTGCTGCGGCCTTCCTTTTAGACCTTCACTGGATTCTGCAATCCTTTCTCGGTTCTCCTTGCCTCCACCTCTCAAGACAACCAGGCTTCTCTTTGTCCTTTGTCTGTGATGGGCAGGAATCCACTGATGCCGTGTCTAGGGGTGGGCTTAAAGTGACCTCCTGTCTGGACTGCAGGCCCCCCTTGCCCTGGAGGCCTTGCGTGTCCCTCTGTCTGGGAAGGCAGCTGCCCTTTGGTTGCCCTCTGCCCTGTCCTCTGCTCCCCTCCTGGACTCCACCCGCGGCACCTGAGTGAGGGCTCCTCCCTGCGCCTGTAGTCCCTGAACTTCCGGCTCTTCCGAAAACGCTGTGCTGGGCTCTGCAGAAGCCGCCCGCCCGCGTCCAGCCCCGCGGGCTCTTCACTGCCGGGTTCCGCGCTCCCTGGTCGATTCCTGCTCATTCCACGGAATCTTGTTCTATGACTGTCCTTCCTGGTTTCAGGGGTGCAGAAGTTAACTTTATCTCTATGTAGATTAGATCTCTTAATATAAGATCCCAGCTTCCACGGTACCCCCCCCCCCCACACACACACGTATGTTGGGTTTGTCATTTGTTGTCCAAGTGGTGGCCACCGGGACTGGCCATGCTGCTCGTGTCCTGGGCGCCCACCCCCAGCTTCACTTCTGCCAGGAGGCTGTCCCCGCGGAGACACAAGGTGGGCTGGGGGCATGGTGGACACGCAGGCCCCTCCAGAGGGCCCACAGAGCAGCGCACCCTCTCTGTGGAGTCCGCTGGGGTCTCCCCCGTCCCTCTCCCACCCGCAGCCCTCGTGACTCTCTTTGCGCTCAGCATGTGGGATAGAAGCTTCCGGCACTGTGTTAGGTGGCTTTCACCGTACGCTGGAGACGGCCGAATGCCTGCATGAAGCCTAGATTAAGTCCTCGCCTGTCTCCGACCCGTCCATAAGGCGGTGGGTAAACGGCTCCCTCTATTTTTAGGGCCAAACACGTAAGTGTCCCTGTGACCTCACACAGCCAGGGAGGGAGAGACAAGCCAGCACCTTGAAGCGGCCTCTCTCCTCTTCCCTCGCCCGGTCCCCACCACTCGCTCTCCACCCCACCCCACCCAGCTCCGAGAGAAAACAGCCCCCCACCTGCCAGCTGGAAGCCTCTGGTGGGGACTGAGCAGCTGACCACTTGTGAGGAGTGGCCTGGCCTGGGCCCCCCTCCCGGGACACACTGCGCACATCATCTGCACGGGGTCTGCCCAGGAACCGCCCAGGCAGAGGTGCAGCCCTGAGTCTGCTGGTTCTCAGCCACGCCCGGCCACGTCAGGGACGTGACCTGACCGCCATGCCAGCCCCAACCAATGGGAGGGACTCTGCTTCCCGCTTTCCTCAGCTGCCCCCCGAAGGCTGCAGCCTCCAGTGGTGTGGAAAGGGACGGGGAGAAACTGGGTACCCAGAGAGCAGACCCCTGCGTCCGTGGGGGTGGACCTTCCTTCTAAGACTTAACCAGAGGCGACTCTGGGTGACTCTTTCTGTGGAGCAGAACTTCCGTGGGTTCCCTTTTTGCCCAGAGTCTGTGAGTGTCTGATTTGAGCCCAGGTGAACATTCTGTCCCCCATCCAGGTGTGGCTTGTGGCTTTCCTTTGTAAAGCGGTAAGCACACAGGGACACCTGCTGGAAGATGCGCAGCAGGTTGTTGCTGGGCCCTGCTCACTAAGCCAGCGCACCCAACCTCTTGCTCCTCTTGCTAAGTGAGATATGGCTCTGTGAGCTCTCAATCTGGGACGATCGGAAAGGCAGGTTCCAGTGGTGTTCTAGAAAGCCCTCCCCAGCAGATGTGGAACCCCATGCACTGCCCACCCCGGGGAGCCGTCTCTCCTCAGTGCTTCTGTCCTCGACTCTGAGCAGGACAGAACTGGAGGAAGAACTGGGTTCTAAATCAGGGTCTCTGGGACAGCAGGGGCTTGATTTGAAGTTCCCCAAACAAATTGTTTTAAACTAAGAACAAGTCTGTCTTAAAGTGGTTCTACTTTTGCATTCTTGCCTATCTGTGGACATGACTGCCCCTTGGAGACTTCTGAGCAGCTGGAGGCCAGGACTGTGTCTTGTTAGTTTTTCATCCCGTCCTCCCAATGCCCAAGCACAGGGCCGGGGCAGGATGGGTGAGCACCTGGTTAGCAGGGAGGTCCTGGAGCAGTGGTTTGGGGCTGGACTCCAGTGGGCTCTGAGTCTAACTGCCTACGAAACATCACTCATGTGAGCAGCCTGGCCAGCGACTGGCAGAGGAGCACCTGGGGCATCTTTGTAAGTATCATTCATCAAATGTGTCCTTGGATACCCTGAGCAGACTTTTGGTCAAGCGGCTAGGGAGTCCCCTACCCCACACCACTGTGCCTGGAATCCTGTGTTACCTGGAACAGGACATTTCTCCTGCGCCTGAGCCAGCCGGACGCAGTTCTGCCACTTTGTAAATGGCCTCCCTGGAAGGGCCACTGTGGGATCCGCTCCTGGCCCAGCTCACAGCACTAGTGACCAACCCCACGGCTGGCTGGGACTCATCAGCTCCCCTCTGGGCTCTCCTCGCCCCATGTGCTCTGAGGACGGAGGTCAGGTGGTGACCCGTGCGGGCAGTCGCCGTCCACAGAGGATGTGTCTGAAGGTAGAGCACGTGCTCTGATTCTGTGACAGGACTGGAGATCTCTGCTGCGGTGGACTTGCTGGTCATGTGCTCCCAAGACAGAAGGGCGTCAGAGGGAGCCCTGCAACTCACGGAGTCCTTGTCAATCAACTGCATGTTTAACATCAGATGAGAACCACAAGAAAAGGTAGAACCTGGAGCCTCTCACCTCCAGGCCACGCGGAGCGATGGGCAGACTGGGGACGTCCAGCTCCTCCGGGAAGGTGCAGGGTGCTGCCAGCCGCCTCTCATCCCGTCGGCCCCGAGAGACGCTAGTCCCTCCGCCACTGCTGCAAACACCCGAAAGAACAGGACCACAGAAGCCACGGAACCAAGTCCACCAAATAGGGGTTTTAGAGAAGCACACTGTGAGGTGGAGAGAAACCGCCCCAGGTAGGGCTGCCGTCCTCCTCTTGCACTTGTAAAAGTCCTGAGGAGGACGGCCAGCAGCTGGGCTGGTCCTCTGCTGTCCCGCACCTGCTGCGGCCTCTGGACTTGCGTCGTGTGTGTTGGTCAGGTGCTTCCCGAGGCAGGAGAGGCTGCTGAGAAGCAGGCGCTGCTTGATGAGTGTTTTCATTATTAAAAAAAAAAAAAAAGCAACATTGTTTTGTTTGTTAAAAAAAAAAAAATCAAATAATATCAGGCATTTATTTTAAAGCTGGAAGGTCTCCCAACAGTTCTTCCCGTGTCTCTCCCTTCATCCTCCATCTGTGAATGTGCCCGTTTTACAGTTGGGGCACAGAGCATCAAGGGTATTCACAGAAGGCCTAACAACACATAGTAGGCATCTCTCTGTCGCTTTGCGAATTTTCATATGAATTGAATGGGCATCTCATGTTTGATGACCTATTACAACCTAACTGCAGGTATTGGCAGTTTTTGATTTTTATTTGTTCTAGAACCTTGCTTGCAGTACTTTGTGAATAAGTTGCCAGGTTGTAGGTTCTTTAAACTCCCGGGTCTTGTGTAATTATCATTTCTCATCAACAATTTTCAAAGTGCGTGTATGCTAGGAAACGACTCCCATGCTCTCATTATAAGGGCCTGACTGTGCGTCCCATATCGAAACTTTCTGACGTGCGTTGGTGTCCGGTTTCCCATACTTTCGGTGTTGAAAGAGTGGGCATTGGTAGGAACAGAAAGGCATTGCCCCAGGGATCCTCAAGAGCGAGGCCCTGCAGCGGGGCAGGCGGGATGTGGCTGGAGGGAGACGCAGGAGTGGGCAGCGGTGCTGGCTCACCAGGCGCGAGCAGACCCAGAGGTCTGCGGCTGGAAGGCCGGGTCAGCAGCGCGCTCAGGAGGGCTGAGCTGGAACTGGTAGAAAAACAGTCGGATGTGGGGGCATGGGGGAGGGAGACCGTGCCGAAGTCACCACGAAGACCCCAGGCAGGGGCAGTGAGGCGCAGACGCAGGCGAGGAAATGGAAGTGGAAAACCCAGGGGACTATCCTGGGTGGCCCTGGTGCCCCTCCCCCTGCCTCTGCCTTCAACCTGCACACAGACCGGGACCCTGAACAGGGCGACCGGGAACACTGGGAGAGCGGGTAAAGCAGAGGTCAGGCAGGCAGTCCCCTCCCGTGACGTGACGTCGGAGCCGCAGCAGCCAGGGGCCACGGGAAACAGCGGCAGGTCTTGGTCCCCTTCCTGCAAGGAGATCCTGGGGGAGGTGCGGGGCAGGCTTGGGCGCCAGACTGGGGCTGCGTCCACGTGGTGGACTTCTTAGCTTCTCGTTCATTCCCTGCACAGGGGACTTGTCGGCTTGTCCAACACCCTGCCCACGGCCTGCCCCTCTGATTGCTTGTCTTGCAGCCTCCCTGCCACCTGGAGGGCAGGAGGGGACACTACCTGGAATCTGACCCAAGCCCGAGGGGGAGCCTCTGGGGAGACCCTGTGCTTCCTGCCCTTCCCCCCACCTGGCTCCCTGGAGCCACCCACCTCCTCAGGGTGGATGGAGAGCCAGCCCCTGTGGGGAAGGGCAGCAGCCCTGTCTCTGACAACGGCCCTGCCAGACGCCTCTCCTGGGATCTGAGACAAACTCACACTGTTGTGGCCTCTGGCAGCTGGGTCCTGAGTTCCTAAGGAATGAGTCTCCTGGTGGACTAGTGTCGCTACACACTCGGCAAAACCCCCAGGACCCTCAGGGTGGAGCGCGAGTCCGAGAGCAGGCTGTGGACTCCCGTTGATACCAGCGCGTCCTCGCCTGCACCAGATACACCCACCAACACAAGAGGCTGGGTCACAGGGGACGCTGGCCGTGACGGGGGGACCTGGGAAGCCTGCGCTCTGCTCAGCTGCCTGTGAAACTACAACTGCTCCAAAAAGACTCGATTGACTTTTATAAAGAAGCACTGACCAACCCCCAATTCTTTCTCTTATCCCTTACAACAGTAAATATCATAGAAATTAAAATTTTACCTGCCATAGTTTGTAAGGGACTGGAAGGGAGGACAGATGGTTTAAAAGGACAGCCACAAGAATGGGCTGAAGGACAGAGGCCCTAGAGCAGGCTGTGACAGCAAAATCTAAGCTGCTGACTTTAATCAGCGAGTTCCAGCAGATGCGCACGTGGTAGGCTGACAGAACTGAAGTTCCTCCTGGTTTCTTTCCCTAGTCTCCACTAATGCTGGATTTGAAACACAACGTTGGGGTAGGACATCAGGAAAGCTGCTGGGTGGTTTCACAGTTGTGAGAGAATGGACAGCCCACAGCTTCTGGTTAGAAATGCCCTGGGGCCATTTTCCACTCTTATGAAAATAAAAAGTGGCTGAGGAAACACACGTTGAGGGTTTGCTTAGCGACCTGGCTGAGGCCAGGGAAAGAACACTGGGCATGTGTGGGGCCAGGCTGGGCCTGCACTGGACCCACCGGGAGGCCTGGCAAGTTGGGGTACAGCAGCTCCGCTGCCCAGGGCCTGTCTGCAGACTTCCTGCTTCTCCCAGATTTCCTAGGCTTCCGGTGAGCTTTCCCCATTTCTTAGGAAAACAGAATTAAATGTTGGTAATCTTCCTACAATAGGAGTATTTGAGAATCTGCCCTAATAGATTCCGCGAGGTTCAGAATTGAGGCTTCCAGTGCGTCTGTGTCAAGCTCAGGGGCCGGACCTGGCTCAGGACTATTTCCCCAGGCCTGTAACACGTGGAGCTCCTAGTGTAGACCTAGTGTCAAGGGTCAAGCAGCTGGCTTTGGCAGATTTTAATCACGAGAACACAGCTTGAGCATATTTTCTTTGGGAACCGTGGGGTTATGCCCAAGGGAGGGACGGAATCCACGGGAGCAGAGGTGGGGGATGGAACACGCATGGGCGCAAAACCTGGGAATAGTGAGGGACAGTCAGTAGCACTCACAGCCCAGAGCAGCTCGCCCAGCGCCGTGGAGCCTGGGGCCAGCTGCACATCCTGGCCAGATGCCTCCTAGGTGTGTCGCCGAGAGAGTCACTTAATTCTCTGGGCGCTCATGAGAAACCGGGGAGGACGGCAGTCCTGCCTGGGAAGGCTGTTGGCAGGGCTCGGTGGCACCCGGCGCGCACGTCCTGGAGGGGCTTTGTTCTGCAGCGATCGGGATCGGAGCGAGTGGGCGGTGAAGTACCGGCGGAGAGTTTGGACGAGCTGGCTGGACCAGCTGACTCCTGGCCCCGCAGGTCCTCAGGTAACGAGCTCGGCCAGGGAGGAGGCGCGTGCGCTGAAGGAGAGCGAGGTCACCTGGCACCTGGACCTGACTGGAAGGGTGTGGACGGTGGGAGAGGAGAGTGGAGGATGGCGGGAGCAGGAGGCCTGGCCGGGAGGCTGGGGGGCGGCGGGAGAGGCCGCGCCCCGAGCGCCCAGCACCACGCTGCGCACCTGTCCCGTGCGGGGAAGGTCAGTCCAGCGCACCAGTGAGAGTCCATTGGAAGGGCAGTCAGTGGGGGCGGAGCCCGCAGAGCAGCCGTGCAGGTCAGCGAGGCGATGGAGGGTGGCCGGAGGGTGGACCAGAAGCACGGAGGGACGGCACAGGGCAGCCGAGGGAGCCCGCCAGCCTGGACCGAAGCTCTCAAGCTCCAGGAGGAGCAACAGGGCACAGACAGTGGACCAGCACCGTCGCCTTGTCACACGGCTGCGACCTCCTTGTGCCTTCCGGCACTGGTGAATCCGGAGGGTCCCCTGGCTTAGCAGAGTGGTTTCCAGACTCAGCTGTGAGCCCAGCGCAGGTCCGCCCTGGCTGAGGAAAGTGGTGGGTGGCAGCCTTCGCCCACCCACACACTGACCCGCCGCTGGTGCCCTGCAGGAGCCAGGACCGCGCCTTAGAATTGTACATGTTTTATTTTCCCTAGGTCATGTTTACCTCCTCCACCACAAGGACAGCCGGAAGGATGCTGAACTCCGAAGCTGACTCTAAGTGATAGTTCTGTTCTTTGGATGAATTCGTTCTTCCTCCTCCTGGTGAATTTCTGGACACTGATGAGAAATCCTGAAACAAATATTTCTCTTTACTGTGCCTCCTAAAAATTTCAGGACACCTCGTTGTGCGGCCTGTAGCTCATATTGAGTGCATAGCATATTCACGATAAGAACGGAGTTCTGTTTTAAAAGAGCTCTTCTATTTACAAATAGTCTTCTCTGGGACGGTGCAGCAAAAGCTCACCCCCATGCAAGGTCTCAAGCCGGGTGAGGCTACGCGTCTAGACTGGGTGACACTGTGGTCTCCTCAGGTTGTCCCCTTGGGCTCCCCTGTTGACGCCTCCCATCCCCCGGGTGTGGGGGAGGAATCCTGCAAGGCAGGACCCTGTGCTGGAGGAGGATTTGCTGTTAAGAGCACAGAGGTGCCCCTCCACCCACTGGCATTGCAGTCTCTGAAGCTGAGGCTGAAGCCTAGGCTGTCTTACCACCACAGTGGAGCCCTGGTTGCCAAGCTCAGGTGTGCATGGGCATCACCAGGAGGGCTCGCTGAAGGACTGATGGCTCCCCACCACAGGACCCCACCAGTCATGGCTTCGTTGTGTGTTCATGACAATCTGTAAGCGAGGTCTTGTGCTTGGACAGGCTCCTTGACCTGCACAGGGCCCCAGCTCATAACCCTGATGCAGATGGTGGCTCCACAGCCACCCCAGGGCAGTGACTGGGCATTTCCACCCTCTGAAGCTGGGGAGAAGAGGATGTGTCTCTTCCTGTTCCAGGATGAGCAGAGGTGCAGCTAGCTCAGCCCCTGGCTGCTGGCCTACCACTCCAGAAACCAAAGGTGGCTTCTGGGCTGCATTCTCGGATAAGGAGCAGGTTCTGGGCAGGGGAAGTGGCTCACCTTCCACAAAGACGGCAGCGGTAGGACCAGGCAGGTGTTCTCAAAGTTGACTCCAGCAGAGTTACATCACCTGGTAATTTGTAAGAGATGTAAATTCTTAAAAGCATTGCCACCAACACTCCCACTGTGGACAAATGAAAGCTAGTGTTGTGACATCACTACATGCAGAGTTGGGAATAGACACACATGGTCAACTTTTTGCAAAGAGAGTGAGAGGCCCCGCACACCATGGGCAGTTATTTCTGCTATAAGAACTGTCAACCAGCTCTCTGTTACTCTACCAAAATACCTGAGATAGAAAACTTAACAAGAGAAAAGGTTTGTTTGGGGTCATAGCTTTAGAGCTCCAGTCTCTGATCAGCTAGCCCCATGGCTTTGGGCCTGTGATGAGGTGCATGACAGAGGGACAAACACTTCCCTCATGGCCAGGAAGCACAGAAAGGAAGAAGAAGAAGAAGGAGTCAGGGTCCCATAAAGCCCTTCAAGGACCATCCCCCGTGACCTAGGGCCTCACCTCTTAAAGTTTCCCCAGGCCCAAATGCACCACTCCAGGGACCAAAGCCTTTGGGGCCAGTCAAGATCCAAAGATCACCAGATGGCATCTGTATTTCGAAGTTCAGCACGTCACACGAGTGCCTTACGACCCTTAGGGCCCACGGGAGATGAGCAGGGACACAACCTGCAGAACTCTGTAGTGACACGTTGTGACAGGGTAGGAATCCAGGGAAATGACGGCATGTTTTGTACATATTTTATTTTATTTTATACAGAGACATATTTTATCCTGGTAAAGAAACACACAAACACTCCAATAAATCCGTCACTCTAAGAATACTGTCTCGAGAAAGGCCTGAGGTGCCTACGTGCCTGGGAGCCACCATGGCCACCACCCGTCTGCAAGAGAAATGGGACAGAAGGGAGGCAGCAAGGGAAGAGTCGCACAGAGAAGGGAGAGTGCCCCACGGAGAGACTAAGAGGGCGGGTGGTGGCTGCAGCCAGGCAGGTGGCGGCCACAGCTGCCCCTTCTGTGATTAGGGAGGCTGCAAGGAGGGTCGCGATGGTCAGTGTTAGCTGTGGTCTTCACTAGGTTCCGGGACGGCTGGTGGCTGGCGAGACAGTTTCTGGGTGGGTCGGGGGTGTTTCTGGAGAGATTAGCATTGGACTTGGAAGTCTGAGTGGTGAGGACCGGCTCTCACCAGCGCAGAAGGCGTCCCCCACTCAGCTGAGGGCTCTGGAGACAAAAAGGCAGGGTCGGGGGTTGCCTTCCTCCAGAACCGGGCGTCGGTCACCTCTTGCCTCTTCCCCAGCTTCTCCAGGTTCTGGGCCTTCAGACTGAGTCTCACAACAGTACCTCCAATTCTCAGGCCTTTGGATCGGACTGAGTATACATACCCCAAGCTTCCCTAGTGTGAAATTCTTGGCCTCCATACTCATGGCCAGTGCCCACAATAAATACCTTAAATATCTGTGTGTCTGTCTGTCTGTCTGTTGCCTCTGTTGGTCCTGTTTTTCTGGAGACCTCATACGAGGGTGATGTGAAGTCCAACAGAGTTGTGATGGCACACGTGATGGGTGTGTCTCAGCGTCCTGGAGTGAGTGTGAGATCCATATGCTCCTACTTCATCCACTGGGATCCGAGGAACGGCGTGTGCGTGAGCAAGCGGTGACCCGCACAGCACCGAGAGTGTCCCTTCATTTATCCACCACACTGGAGCAAATATGTCATTTCCAGCGAGCATTATAGCAGAACCAGCTGTGGTTACGTCATGGAAACCGGGAGGCAGGCTTTTCCCCTGAGAGCCATTCAAGTGCACTGCACATCGCTGATTTTAAAGCACTTCATGCAGTGGTTGGTCTACACTAAGTGTCCAATGGATGGCCAGAACTCCCCTCACTTCTCCCCAGGTGGGAGTCAGGTGGGACTTGAATGGTTCCAGCTGAGGGTGGAGACCTTGTCTGAGGGAACAGCCAGTGAACAGAGGCCCCAGAGCCGGAGAAAAGCAGCCCCACTAGTGAGCCGACATGTAGGACCACTGCAGACAGAGAGGGGCAGAAACTCCTGGAACACACCGAGCATTCTTCAAGTGCATTCTTCAAGTGGGGTCTTTCGTAACTATTCTCCATTTGGAAACACAGGACAATGGCGACTCTAGTGAGAGTGTGGAGGCTGTGTGTGTTGATTTGTTCACATAAATTGGTACTTTTCCTCCCCTGCGACCCCCGGGCACACACGGCAGACTATACCGTGGTTGTTGGCAGGCCCAGCTGCACTATGTGATAACTGAGGTCGTAGCAGACAATCATCAAAGCGTTTAGGGGGAAAACCAAAATGTGCAAGTTGCAGAGGTATGAGCCATGCAGCACCAGGGGAGAGTCTCACCCATAAACCACAGCACCCAGTGCACACAGAGGGGCAGCAACAGGGGCTCCTGCTGCCTGGGTGTCCAGAGGATGGCCTAGGAAGTGCTGTCTGGGTGTGGCCTAGAGGGGAAGTGGGACTGTGGGAGCTGGACCCGTGCACAGCCTTGCAGGTGGGAGGCAGCAGAGCTGGAGCCGTGGGAAGGACTGCCAGGAGCCGGGTTGGGGCAGGGAGCTCGTAGCACAATTCCTCAATGGCTACAGGAATGGCGATTTCTACTCCTTTCAAGAGGGCTTGGGTCAACGTCCTTTTAACAGACTTACTATGATTGACTATTAATGGCTCCCATCTGCCAATCACTCTGAGCATCTTCCCAGCATCATCACATTTAATCCTTGCAACAGCCCCAGATGGGCACTATTACTACCTCCTCTTGTATAAGGAAACTGAATTGAGGAGAGTGTCAATAAGTTGCTTCAAGTCAGACAACTACTGGGTGCCAACTTGGGTGCACGTCCCAGACTGGCCTCAGGGTCTGGGCTCTCTGCAGTCCCCATGCACGGTCTATCCTGATGGGATGCATACCAAGAAGGGCCGAAGGTGTGGGGGCAGTCCTGCAGTTTGTGGGGATCATGTTTCCTACAGAGGCACTTTGAAGATGAAACAATTTAAGTTCTGTAAATGTTGTTCATAGAAAAAAATGGGCAACTGCTGCTCCAAAATTTGGAGAAAATCACCTTTATTTGTTGCTGCCTGAAGCGATGGCCGCTTGGAGCAGCAAAGCCGTGGGAATAAGTTCAGAGGCAGACTGGAAACAAACAGGATCTTTATCCTGTCAGCGTCTCTCTCTGGCTCTAACAACTCTAACACGTCCCACACACCACCAAACAACCAACAACCAAAATGGCCCCGACCTGCTCTGCGCTCGGCCCAAGTCTCTCGAGATCCCAGGCCAAGTCTCGTGAGACTACGGAAGGTGGCAATGCCCAAACATCTCCATGGCCCGAAGTCAACCACAATCTTAGCCATCTCCCCAAACAGGGCTCCTGCATTTCTTACTTCTGTATTTGTTGATGATCAAGGATAGCCACCTGGGTGTGTCTTTAGTGCATTCCATGTAACTCGGCACGTTGCACATCACTAGTGACATTTTAAAACTGGGGGCCACGGCCTGAGGGCGGGAGAGGTAGGGCTCCTAGAGAGAGCCCAGGGGAGGCCAGGCCAGAGGGTCCTGGAGAAGGGGATGCGCCCTGGAAGGGGTGCTCCGTGCTCCGTTGGGCAGACGCCAAGGTTGTGCATGCACAGTCCCTAGTGCTGTGACTAGAACAGGAGCCTTGCCCAGGGCGCCAGGCCCAGTGCCCAGCTCACAGGCCACAAGGCAGCACTGAACCAGAGCTCGCGGGGGCTTTCCGGGAGCTGCTGTGTCCAGTGGCCCCCTCCCCTGTTGGAATGCTTCGGGTGGATTGTCCCTGATCACACTTTGAACTTGGGCTGGCTGTTGGCATGCGGCTGCCCGAGGCCTGTGCCCCTTGGCTAGCCCCACTGTGTGTTTAGTGCAGGGCTCCTGTCCCACCGCTGCCCAGGCCACCTGGCCTGCAAAGCCGCAGCTCCACAGCATTGGAGCCAGGCGCCGCGGACCCGGAGACCGCTGAGGACGCTGCACGTGGAGCGGATGGCGCGTGCATCCAGAGTGCCCAGCGGCGCAGTGGACGGCCTGCAGAAGCGCGGCAGCCCCAGCTCTCCGCTTGGTCTGGGGGATGCTCCCACAAAAAGGCTTCTTTGTCACTGCGTGAGGTTCCCAGTGGCCTCCGCTGCCCAGACGTGGAGCCGCCCAGACCTGGACGTCTCGAGACCTCCCCCACCCCAGGGCCTTTTCGGATGCTCTGGAACCCGGGGCTGAGGTGGGTGGGCACCGCAAGTGTTCAGCTGCGAACAAACACTCCCAGCGATGGAGCGGGGTCGGTGTGGCTTCCCGCTGCCGTCTCACAGAGAGACAACACCACCGGTTTCAGGAGGCTCCTGTGAGGGGCAACAAGGGCTTTGGAGCCAGAGAGAGCCCGGCACAAATCCAGTCCTGCAGGCTCAGAGTTAAGAAGGCTGAAACAAGGAGCTCCTCTTCCTCCCCTCCCCGCCCTCCCAGGGTTACACAGGGACGATGCAACACCTGCCATGTCAAGCGCCTTACCTGACGTACAGTGGGCTGGCACGAGGAGAAATGCACAAAGAAGTCAAGCGGGGCAGCTCTGCAACAGTCCACCTCTCCCGCCGCTCACCCGGTACCACCGCAGACAGAGTCATCATGCATGTCCATGTAGATATTTCAATAAGTGCAACTGTGTGAGATCTCACGATGTCCATCTCAGACACGAGCGCCTTGCACACTCACGCCTGTGCACCTCCCTCATGGTCTGGACCTGCCACTGAAGGAGAACGGGAGGACTGGGACAGACAGGGACGCCTGCAGGCCTCTGCGCACACGGAGCGCTCGTGTGGCTGTTCCACAGGGAAGGAGGCCAGGTGTGTCCTCTGCATCTTGTCGACAGTATCTCCGGAAACTGCACCAAGTCCGCCATGTCCTAATTGCTTCTCTGGGCCGCCTGCACAGTATTCCAGGGGTAGGTGTTCGGGGCTTGACGTAGCCTCTCTCCTTCCACCGGACATTGCCTTTGTCCAGTTTTCTGATGTCTCCTACAGGCTACAGGATAGATTCTTGTTCATACCTCCAGCGCGCTGAGGATTTCACTTCTCTAAATAGAGATTCCCTTTCCCATTTCACCCAACCTGCTCTTCCGCACACGTGTACACATCAGTTAACCTGGTGATAGTGTGTGTGTGTGTGTGTGTGTGGGGGGGGGGGTACACACGTGAACCTGCACATGTATTTGGTTTAGCTTTTATTTTCCTGTTCATCTGTTTATTTGTGAATATTTTTGACTCTGATACTTCAGGACTTCTTTTTTTTCATTTCTTGAGTAAGTGAGGGTTAAATCAGGCCTCTCTCACTGGAGAAAGCCCCCAGTGGGCTCTCTAGGACTCCTCTGGAGACCTGAGTGGCAGCCCAAGGGTGGGCCTTGTTGGCCAGTGAGCCCTCGGACCCTGGGCTCCCTCACCTGAACCTCTTCCAGGTTTAGTCACAAATGAGCCAAAGTCAGATTTACTGCATTATTCCATTAAAACGAAAACCCAAAACCACATTTTAATAAAATAAGTAAACTATAAACAGAATAATGATTTTTTTGGGGGGTGGGTACTGGGGATTGAACTCAGGGGCACTCGACCACTGGTCCACATCCCCAGCCCCTTTTGTATTTTATTTAGAGACAGGGTCTCACTGAGTTGCTAAGTGCCTCACCATGCTGAGGCTGGCTCTGAACTCTTGATCCTCCTGCCTCAGCCTCCCAAGTGCTGGGATCACAGGTGTGTGCACTGCACCTGGCCAGAATAATGATCTTAATGAGAACTTCACTGTCATTGTTGGTGGGTCTCCCACCATGGTTCAGGAGGCCTTGCTGCTTTGGATGGCCAAGTTATATCTCCATCCAGGAAGCAGAGAGAGAGAGAGAGAAAGTGAGAGAGAGAGAGAGAAAACAGTCTGTCCACACCTGGTCACTTTGAGTTTCCAGGGTGTCAAGGCTCACTGTAGACACGACGCATTTAGACATCTGATCTCATAGACCAGTCTTTGACTTCGAGGTCTTCGTACATAGGGACAGATGCGGGCCCTTCCCTGCTGCTGGGTCTGCATTAAGGTCTGGAGCTGTCCACCACAGGAGCCGACCTCTGGAGGCCTGAACGCAGGCGTGGGCAGCAGAGCCTGAGACTAGCAAGGCCAGTTTGGCCCACTGGGCTTTCGACAAGCAGATCGCTAGTTGTATTCTGCTTGTAGAACTTGGGCAATTCTTTAACAATTGTGAACTGCTGATCTTGACAAGTTTTGTGAAAATAACAGAAGTCTGTCCCCAGCCGTTTGTATCTGTTTGCCAAAGAGATTGTTCACTGTTCATTCACTGAGTAATTATTAAGTTTTCTTCCAATCAGCTCGATATTCATTGAGTCCTACTATGTGCCAACACTCTTGATCCTATAAAGGCATTGAGACTTATACTGTGCCCACTTTTCCAATAAAATCTTTTGTAAGCTGTAAAAAAGTATCATTTAGCGACATGAAAATAAGAAGGGATCCAGTAAGACAGGTTGTTTTTTAATACGTAAGTTTATTTTGGGTGCAATATGAGACTGAACTTTAATGCCAAGTTGTTTTAAGAGAATGTGAAACCCCATGACTTGAAGATTTAGGAGAAAAGATGCTCTGTGAATTGGTAGAAGCTACACAGAAGGAAAAAGAATTGGTTAAAATCTGGGTGTTAGCAGTGTCTTTGTGTCTTGTCCCTTCTGGTGCCGTGGGGAGGCAGATAAACATCTAAGTCTCACGCAGGAACCTCTGGACCCTGCCCCATTCAGGAGCAGACAAGAGGCCGAGGCAGGTGGGCTTGCGGGACCGACCAGCGGGCCCAGGGGCTGGACTTTCTCTGGCCCTGGGGGCACACTAGCAGCGTTGCTTTACCGTCATGAAGTTCTTGAGGTGACGGGTGTGTAAAGAGCACAGACTTGTTGAGCTCACGGTCTGGGGGATGCGTGCTAGGATGGGTGGCCTCCTCGGCGTGGCCTCTGGTGAGAGGGGCTGTAGGCAGGAGTGGCCAGTCGCCACATCTCAGCCAGGAGGCAAGGGAGGGAAGACTGGCGGGGCTCCAGCCCCCTCCAAGGCACACCCCCAGTGACCGGGACCTCCCGCTGGGTCCCACCTCAGAGGTTCTGCCACTCCAGGTGGCGCCTCCCGGGGGACGAGGCCCTTCTCTGGGACTCTCTGGAGGCCACTTTCCCCAGCCAGGCCACAGAGGGGTGTCTGACACCTCAGGGGAGTCTCAGTGGACACAGGCTAAGCACGGGGCAGCACCTCTCCATCGGGGAAGTCCCCTGGTCCTGGGGGACATGTTCTAAAACCCCTAGCAGGTGCCCGAGACTGGCTAGAACAAGCCCCACACGGAGGGAGCTTTTTCCCTGTGCATACACGCCTGTGACGGAGCTTGTAAGTCAGGCAGGCAGAGTTCAAGGCTGTCCCTGATAATAAAATAGAACAATCAGAACAAGACACTGCAAAACAGTTATCTGAAAGTTTGCTTCTGGAATTCTCCACTGAAAATCTTCAGACCCCACCGTTGCCTCAGGTACCTGAAACCGCTGAGCGTGAAGCTGCCTTAGAACTCCACGGCCTCTGAGGAGCCCGCGCGGCCAGGCTGTCCCGGCTCTGAGCTGGAGTGGCCGCCGTCCCCTCTCGGCACACAGCCCTCCTCGGCTCTGCGGAAGGACTGAAGGGAGGCCTCGCGAGCATGGCTGGGAAGGGGAGCTCCCCGGCTTGGGGGCCTGCCCCGTCCGTCACCCTGCTCCTGTGTGGGAGTGGGGGTCAGTCCTTCCCGGGCGGCGTCTGTCCCTCTGTCCCTCGCCTCTCTCCCTGTCTCTGCCAGGCTTCTGCAGCAGCCGGGCGTGTGCTGGACCCTCACGGCATCTCCCCGAGACGTCACTCCCTCCATCCCTCTCCCTCTCTGCACACGATCTTCCGTTTCCTGCTGTCTTTGACATGGGCGACATCTGGGTTCCTTCCTTCAGTTTAATGTGATTCTACGTCCCCAGCTCAGGGGTCCCCAGTCCCAGCCAGAGCCACCTCTGTAACACCAGAGGAAAGTCCCACCGTCCTTCAGCCTCCACCGTGAGGAAACCTGGGGCCCATCTTGATGGCTTTGGCTCGTCACCTATATCCCGACGATGGCAAACCTATTTTAGTTTTACACAGAACATTCTCTTCCCCCCACCTCTGTTCCTGCTGTCCCCACCCTCGTCTGGCCTGGATGTCTCTTGCAGGCTTCTTGCCAACTCGCCATCCTTAGAGATCCTCCTCCCCCGTCAGAACATTCCCACATTCAGACTCCACCCCGCTTCTCTCCCGCTTTAACCCGACTGCCCTGCTGCGGGCACCGTGCCCGCCGCCCTCCACAGCCCAGCACCAGGCCGCTCTGCACACGTCAGCCCTCAGCGTCTCTGTGCCTGCGACTTCCTCCTCCTCCTGCAGCCTCTGCAGAGGGCGCCCACAGCCCTGTCCTCAGGTGAGACGTGTGCCTCTTCTCCCCGCGAGCTGGTATCTCTGGTGGCCCTGTGCAGAGCGTGTGCACGCAGACACCGGGTCTGCAGCTCTGCTGGGCTGCGAGCTTCTTCAGGGACAGAGCTGTGTCTCCGCCGCCTTTGCTGCTTCCTGGGCACTCAGGAGTCTTCTGAGCCCCGCGGCCACCTTCTCCCAGCCTTCACCTTGCAGGATCGCTCGGATCTGTGTTCTCCACCTTCCGATCATGTGGACGGTGCTGCTTTCCCTCAGTCCACAGCATCCGGTGACACTGAATGTGACGCTGTGTGTGGAATTGCTTCCCAAGCTGAGGATTTTGTCCAAAAGCAAGATTTGTTTTTTTAAATCTTGTTTTGTCCACTTTTTTTTTTTTTTTTTTTTTTTTTTTTCTGATTCAGGACCCCAAACCACCTTGGAAGGCAGTGGTGTGTGAATTTGTGCATGAAAGTCACCTGTGAGCATCCTGCCACCCTAGGCTGGGTGTCCTGGGGAGCCTGGTGCACTCTACGGCACTGTCTTCCCGTCCTAGCAAGCACTGGCTGCAGTGGCCCAGAGATGCACACGACCAAGCATGAGGTGACGGGTGTGTAAAGGGTGTGTAAAGAGGCGTAGTGCTGCAGAGTCCATCAGAAAAATCGGGGCAAAGGGAAGATAAAGGTGACACAGAAGGGGCTGGGGTTGTGGCTCAGCGGCAGAGCGCTCGCTTCGCACGTGCGTGGCCCGGGTTCGATCCTCAGCACCACGTAAACATAAATGCATTGCATTGTGTACAACTAAAGTAAATAAATAAATATTAAAAAAAAAAAAAAAGATGGCACAGAAGCACAGATCCAGAGTGATTTTTGTCACTAGTTGAAAACTGGTGGTGGCGTAGACAAGTTGGGGAAGGAAGCCACAGCTTCAGGCAAGGTGTCCAATTTAGACCCAAAGTAATGACTGCTACACCTTCGCCATTTAGTGCAGCTCAAGGCCTGTGAAAGGCAGGGCGATGAGACCCTGTGCAGGAGAGGCGATGGCTACTTCAGAGGAGAGACCGACGGACGGAGCTGGCTTGTGCCCCAGCGTCTACGCTCATAAGCCCCCCACCAGGTGTGGTGCCTGTGATTGACCACACTGTGCCTTCTCAAGCAGAAATCCTGGCCCTGGCCCTCTACCAGCCATACTTGAAAATGTAAGCCGAGATTTCTCCCTGCATTCTGCTTTATTCTGGAATATTCTATTGAACTTCCTTCCATTGTACCTGAATTTTGTTGGACATGTGGCTTCCTGTGTAACCTAGAACTATCATAACAAAAGGTCTAGACAGTCTATGAAGCTCCGACTGTAAGAACTAAGAAGCACCCTTGATCATTCTTCAACCAGGGAGATCTTCCTCAGTGGTCTGCCTTTCGTTGTTTATATCTAGTTATTTGTGGTATTGGGGATGGAACCCAGGGCCTTGTGTTAGGCAAGCACTCTACCATTCAACTACAGCCTCAGGCCTATTTGTATTTTAGATGAACTCTCAGGTCTCTGCCTGGCCTGCGTGTTTGTACGCAGGTTCAGTCAGTGGGGAGGGAGGCTCTATTTTTTAACGTGTTCTTTCCTTAGACGTGACATATAAATATATACTTTTAGGAAATAGTATCAAAGATCTACTTGCCTTAAGTTCCTTTGTCCTTCACAACATCCAGGACGCTGAGATGCAGAAGCTCAGGCTCCCCAGTCTCACGTAGATCCATCAATCACTGGTGCCAGACGCCAGGCAAGGTGCTTACCAAGATAAGTGGATCTCAATACCCGTTTAAAGGAACTCAGCTTCTGAGGCTGGCCCGTGCCAGGCGTGAGGAACGCTTCCTCCCTGTAGGTCAGGGCACGTGGGCGGGAGGGCGAGGAAACCAACTTGGCCTGAGACATCAGGAACGGCCTCATAGAGGTGGCGTTTGAACGGAATTTTGAGGGACAAGTGCGAGGTAAGAGAGGTTTCTGATGGAAGCAGAGCTCTCGGTGTCCGGAGCTGGGCGGCAGTGGTGTGTGGAGCCCTGGACAGAGGTTCTGACAGCTGCAGGAGGAGCCAGCCCCTGGCAGGCAGGAGGCTGTGCCTCCCCAAGGGCTCCGTCGCCAGCCACACCTCATCTAACACAGCACGAAGCACGCCGTTGCCCAAGTGCCCGTCACCCCTCTGAATCCCCAGCCGCGCCCTTCAGAGGCCTCAGCTCGGCGTCACGGCAGCGCTCTCCAGTAGTGTTCCCTGGGTGACTGAGGGTCAGCTGCGGCCAGGGCGCCAAGGCCCCGACACAGCCACGCCTCGGAGTTCGCACTTGCTACACCACCTGCTGGCAAGGGCACCGTTGGGGACCTTTCTAGGAGGCACGTGACAGGACCAGGCCAGTCTTCTCATGTCATGCTGTTGGTGGCTTTTGCACACAGCATCCTCAGTAGGTGCAGGTGTTCCCTGTCCACCATGCTGACTCGCTTACACCTCTTGATTTTTATTCGAACAGTAATTTCAGAGCCCTAACAAACAGGTTGTCAGATATTTTTCCTGGTGAACAAGAGAGTTCCAGCGTCCGTGGAGCACGCGGCCTAGTGAGGTAGAAGGCGGAAGGGACGGAACAGGAGAAGGAAAGCAAGCGCACAGTACGACTGGCTGAGGGCCTGTGCTCGTCAACAAGAAGGCCCAGAAGCTGAGCTGCTGGGGCTGTCATCTTGGCCTCTGAGAGTGGGTGTTGCCACCTGAAGCGATGGCCGCTTGGAGCAACGAAGCCGCGGGAAGAAGTTCAGAGGCGAACTGGAAACAAACAGCTTTTTATTCTGATAACTTTTCTCTCTGGCTCTAACAACGACTAACACGCGCCACACACACCACCAAAATGGCGCTGACCCGATCAGCAATCTCGGCCAAGTCACTCGAGATCCTGGGCCAAGTCCCGTGAGACTACGGAAGGCGACAATGCCCAAATCTCCATGGCCCATAGTCAACCGCAATTTAAGCCATCTCCCCAAACAGGGCTCCTGCAAGTGGGTGACCATTTCTTCTGAGACCTCAATGATCAAAGGAACCAAGCGTGTGAAGAGCTGGCTTAGAATGTTCCAGGCGCGTCTGCCGAGGCCCCGGAGTGTCCAGCAATCTGCTCTTCCTCCCAGGGCAAGAAGTGAGGCATTTCCCAGGTGAGGGGGAAGCACCTGCTTTTCTCCCTCTGCTTCCTGGCCACTCGGCGTGCCTTTGAGGCCAGCTGGGTGGGGTTTTCCACACACCAAGTGGTTCTCCAGGGGACACCAGCTGGCTGTCCTGCATTTCAGTTCTGACACTGTCTCCCTGGAAGTATTGTCAGGCCCATGGGCAAGGGCTCAGGACTCCCAGGCGGCTGCACAGGGAAGTCCCACCTGTGCTTCCAACTGACTGCGTGTGTCGGGGCTCCCACGAGCTCCCTGGGGCTCCTTCATTTGCTCGAGCCCCGACAGAACTCAGAGAAACTCTTTGCTTCCACTTACCCCTTTATCACAGAGAATGCGACAAGGGGACGGCCGGATGAGGACAGGCACAGGGCGAGGCTCGCGGGGCTGGTGGAGCGTTACCTGCTCTGCTGCCTGGGACCCCTCCGCGACCCTCTCCTGTTGGGCTTGACGGAGGCTCCATCGCGTCAGCGTGGATGGCCTCCTGGGCCACGCCCCGGCTGATCAGCTCAAACTCAGGCTCCACCGGGAGCTGGTGGCACGGAGAGTCCCAGCCTTCTGATCACGTGGTTGGTTCCTGGCAACCCGCTACACGGAGGAGCCCCCTGCCAGCCGCCTTTTGCTAGTGCGATTCCAAGGGCTTTAGGGGCTATGGCCAGGAGCCAGGGGCCAAAGACCAAACGTCAGAACAAACCTAGCGCCTTGATATGGCTGCAAGGGTTTTCAGAGCTCTCTTAAGAAAAGGGGCGGGCCGGAGACCAGCGTGCGTATTTTTTACAGTACCGCAGTGCCACGCCCAGCCTTCCTCGTGGCTAGGCATGGCGTGAGTGAGTCCCAGCTGAGGGATGTGAGCAGAGTGACCAGAGCTACTTCTGGGGTCTGCCCTGGGAGAGCTCCCTCCACCACCCGGGACAGGAGAGACAGGGAAGGAGGGCGTGGGGCCCTGACTGCTCTGCCAGTGAGCCTCCCCTTCCCTCTGTCCAAGCAGGAAAACGACTCTTGGTTTGTTACACTTTATTCTTGAGGCAGCCTTTTGTTTTTTGAATCTGGAAATTTCCTTCTTTTGCTACCGCAGAAAATCACGTTGACACTGAATGAGAGAATGTGCGCGAAAGTGCTGGGGCAGCATTTCCAAGCCATTTCCCAGGGAACTCCAGAGCCCGGTGAGGGCGGAGCGTGGCCCGCTTGGGCGTCACAGCAGAAAGGCGTGAAGCGAAGCTGCCACTCAGCTTCCCCGGCTGAGCTCAAAACCACCCTGAGCCGCGTTCCCACAGGGTGCTCCGAGCTCCGAGTCCCGTCACCATTCCCACAGGGTGCTCCGAGCTCCGAGCCCCGTCACCATTCCCACAGGGTGCTCCGAGCTCTGAGCCCCGTCACTCAGGCTCAGCCAGCGGCAGCATCTCCTGCCGGGACAGAGGGGGCTGTGGAGAGGCGTCTGGCCCACAGCGGCCAAGGGGCAGGCTCTGTCCCGCGGGGTGCCCAGCTCTCTTCAGGCTCCTCCGTGCCCCTCCTGGGGACCTGGATATTTTTGTTCACTTTACCTGGGCCCACTGAAGGCCTAGGCTGTTTCTGGATTTCTCCTGTCTGCAAACCCCAGCAAGCCATTTTCCCTTCCTCCACTGCCCAGGGTGGTAGAGGGGGCTTTTCTGAAGGCCTGCTGCTTCTCCGTCTGTGCTAGGAGTGCTCCTGTCATTCTCAGGTCCTAGGATGAGTCCTGCCACCTTCTGTGGCCTCCCTGGGCGAGAGGCTTTTCACAGGCACCCCCTGAAACCTCCCTCTCTTTCCCAGCTCTGGGAACCCTGGGTAGACTTTATCTAGTCTTCTTGGAGTGAGAGCAGAGGAAACCTGACCCCCTCCTTACATGGCCAGTGTCCTGAGTCCCTGGGGACTATTTCTCCCTCAAAAGGTCCAGCACTTACATATCAAAAACCCTGGCTCTCAACACTGTGCTCTGACTTATAAGAGCTTAGTTTAAAAGCTTAACAATGTTGAAATCCTCATGGCCCTCAGGAGGCTGTAGGAGTCTTTAGTCAATGAGTGGATGTTGTGGGTCTCCAGCCCAGAGAGGGCAGAAGCATCTTCTCCATGTCTGCGGTCACTGATGTGTGTGCCGGGCATCACTGCACTGGAGGTACGCCATCGCCGAGTCTCAGGACGGTGTGTGTTGCTATAAGGAGATGCCCAAGACTGCAGGACATGTCAGGTGTGGCTAGAGGGCTAATGCCTTCTCCATTGCACCACAGAGATGGTCAGTCAAGGCTGGGCACTTCATGAACAAAAGAGGTCTTTCCTGCCCACTCTCTGGAGGCCGAGGAGTTCCGAGCCGGCGTCAGCGCTGCTTGGCTTCTGCTGCGAGCCTTCTGCTCCACCACAGCATGGAGGAGAGGCGGGAGGGGAGCAAGGGTGAGCAGAGAGCGTGCGGGCATGCACGTGAGAGGAGGTGACACAGCCAGCCAGGGGAGTTCCCGCCGCTCACCCAGTGCCGGGGACCGCACGGGCCCTTCCTGAGGCTGGAGCGGCATGGTCCAGTACAATTCCTCAATGCCGTCAAGCCGGGGACCAGGCTCCCAGCTCATGCCCTTTGGAAGACGCGCCACCCGGAGCAGCAGCAGGTGGCAGGCTGCCCTTCCTGTGGCCAGCTCGTCACTCCTGTTGCATCAGTGTTCACCTGCACGCCCACGCCATCTCCACCCGCCCACACAGGGGCTCTGACCTCTGTCTTCCCTCTGTGCCAGTGACCAGTGCCCCAGAGACCTGGCCTCCTGGCTGCCCAGCTCACCCTGGACTAGTCACCTTGGCATTCTCCTCCTTGGTTCCCAACCGCCTCCTGGAGCACTTTCCTTTGCTTAAAGTTTCAGAAGGACAGCCCTGCGCACCGCATCGTGTCCAGGCTGGAAGAGGAGAAATGGCTGCCAGGTGGCAGGTCTCAGGAGAGCTGGAGGTCTCGTCTGCTTGGTGATTTTTTAGAAACAATAAACCCAGTTGCATGTGACCCTTGCCTTTTCCCAGAGCTTAGACGCAAGGAACAAAAATGTGCGCACCAGCTCTTGGGGCGCAGGGACAGGCAAGCTTGCTGCCCGGGAGGACGACCTCCCACCTTTGGCTCCCCAGTACCCCCACCTTGTTTTATTCACAGCTGCATATAACAGGCATTCAGTAAAATGTCAAGATGGTTTTCTCTGCCTCGACTCCTGTGGCTCGGGGCTGGAGCCGCAGAGGGGGTGAACGGGAGGCGTCCTTCTCCACCCGCACGCGCCTGGCTCTCGTGTCTCTCCAGCAAGGCCTGGGGGGCTGCACTCTGCCGGTCGCTGCTCCAGATAGACAGCGCGTGCTCCTGCCAGCCGAACAGGAGGACGTAAGTGAAGAAATGAGACGTGAGACAGCAAAAAGGGCAGAAGGGAACACGGGAAGGTGATGGAGGGGCTGCTCAGACCCCTGGGGCGGGAGCGTCTGCGCTGGGCCTGATGGAGGAAGGAGGCGACCATAGGAAGACAGAGAGAAGCAAGAGGCAGACCAGTTGCACTGTGACTTAGACAGCGTGGCGTCTCCACCAGACAGGGCAGCTCGGGGCTGGCTGGGCTCGCGGTGGCATCACGCTGCTCCTCCCTCTCGCCCTTCACGGGGTCCTCGTTCTAGCGTCCCGAGCGGCGCCAAGCTTCAGGGCCAGTGTCTGGTCCTGCAGAACCTGGGTGAGGACTCCTCCGGGGCGGTGGCTGCCCGGGCCTTTCCGTCACTGTCCAGGACCCACCCGGAGCAGCCACAGGTCTGACTACCACTGAGCCACAACCCCAGCCCCGAGCTGCTTTTTAAAATAATAGGAATCTGTTTCTTTCTACCACTTTCTTCCAAAGGTACTAATGATTTTTAATCATCAGTGTTTGATAAAAATGCAGTGTGGGCTCATTTGAGTACTGACGAAAAGTCAATCTTGAACATCTTTGGAGGAAAAAAATCCGACCAGAGAAATCCCGAGGTGACTCTGCGGCAGAGTCACCAGAGGAACCAGCGCTGCCGGCTGCTTCTCTTCCTTCCTCTTCGTCTTCGCCGGGGTTGGCTACCCAGGGGCCCAGCGCGCATGCAGAGCAAGTCTTCCTTCTGGACCTGCCCCTGCCCTGACTGCATGGTGGTCACCGCCCTCTTCTCTGGGGCCACCCGTCTGGTCCTTCCCTCCTCCTTGTGAGGCTCCTGCTGCTGTCCTCGCAGTTCATGGAGGTGTCCAGGGACAAGTGCTCCTCCTCCTGCCCCATTCACCAGGGGCTCACGGTCTGTGAGGCTGCCCGTCGCTGCCCTTGTGCCTAGAGCTTCACGCTGCCCAGGCCTCAGAGGGCACAACTCTTCTGCCTGTGCCCAGCAGTTTTGTCCCCACCTGATGCAAGGAGAGGGGCCAGCGCCGGCTTCTCATGCTGCGGAGCTGCATCAGGTCTTCCCGTGCAAGGGTGGCTGCTGGGGTGCCGGCAGGATGTGGAGCCAGACTGTGCCCAGACCTGGTCCTGATGCAAGCTGCGAAGGAGAGCTGCCGGGACCTCGTGGTCTGCTAGTACCACACTCAAGGCACGTGCCCCAGCCCCATGTGCCCTGCTGTAAAATGGGGTGGTGGGGGCAGCCTCACCAGGGCCACTCCTGGGACAGTGAGCAGCCAGCTGACCTGAGTTATTGGGAGGTTTCGATGGCCCTTCCTGGAAGCACCAGCATGTCCCATGTTAAAGCACGGGACTTGTCCGGAGCGCCAGCGAGAGGAACCAGCTCCCGGCCAGTGCCAACTCCTGCTGCCGGGAGGCTGTCCCCTCTGCGGCCTGTCTTCCTGTCCAGCCTCTTCCCGCCCCAGCAGATCTGATCAATAGATGGTGGGGCCTTCTAGGCTCCTGTGCGGATTTCATCTGGACCCTGTTCCAGCCACTTCTCAAAGTCACTTACTGACCGTCTGATGAACGAGGGCGTGCGCGGAATTCCTCTCCTGGGAACCACCACCATGTGCCTGACTTCACCCCACCATGCAGCTTGGTCCACCCTAGGTGAGGGAGGGTGGGCCCTCGTTTATAGACAGGAGCCGGAAGCTCCTAGAGCTGACTCACTTGCCCACGGTCACAGCTTTTGGGGAGAGCTCTGCAGGGCGCAGGACTGCGGGCCCATCCAGCCCTCCCACTGTCTCCTCCTTCACCCCCCTTCCAGCAAGACTGCACTGGAGGCTGCTCGGTCACAGTCCCTGCGGCCCGCTCCTGCGCCTCCCTGAGCACACTGTAGGGCGCTCAGTGCAGGCGGGGCTGAGAGCCACCCTCCTCCTTGAGGCCCAGCACCCAGAGCAGCTCCTAACGCCTAGAAGGCGCCCGGTGGGTCTCCTGAGTTTAGCGGGTACTCGAGGGTCAGAGGTGGTCCAGATCTCAGTGACCAGTGCCATGGGACACTGGCCCCACGGGGCACTGACAATGAAGACAGCATTGCTCCCTCCTCCGGCCCAGCAGCAGCTGTGGAGACACTTCCTGCCCCGTCCAGGGATGCCCTTCTCGAACACCTCCATCCTCAGTTCTAGGAGAGAAACGGGGTTTGGAGAGGCAACTCTCCAGCCCATGCTTGGCTGGTTGGGTGGAGGCTGCCAGTACTTGCTGACCTGGGGGCCTGCCAAGCAGCTTCCAGAAGGTTCTGGGGTAGCCACCAAGAACTTACTTTCTCTCAGCCACCGCCAGGTTCACAGAAACCTGTCTCAGTCCTCCCACCCACCTGCTCCTGGTGCAAATGAGAAGGATTCTCACGGTGAGGAGCGTCTTCACCACCAGCCCATCCACGGAGAGAGCCTGCTCAGGAGTCAGTGGGAGACGAAGCAGGGCCACACCCCTTCTCCATCTCTGCCTGAGTGCACCGAGCTAGAGCTTTACCACGCTTGCTTTACATGTATATCACACACGCATTTTCTATTAACTAGAATATGAAAATGAATATTAAACACCTATTTGTACAACTTATAAGTATTATAAAATAAATTATCATTTTTATTAAAATAAATGTATAATTGTATATAAATAATTATACATAAATCATTATATTTAATATACATGTTATATATACCTATATATAGTTATATCTAATAATAAGATAAATATAAATTAAAACTACTGTTCTCTTTAAGTTAATGATATGCATGAAAGAAAAATGAGAAAATATAAAGAGAAACAGAAGCAAGCGCAAGCCTTCTCCAGTCCTACGCAGAGATCAGTATGTGTGGTACCTTTGTGTATGTGCCTCAGACCTTCTGCATATAGTCATTTATACATTTATAGTTTTCCAAGAATCATGCTTTACTAGAGTCCTTACTGTTTGTAAACCACCTCTTAAAATCTTACTCTGTTATGATTATCTTTCCATGGTAGTAAAATAGTTCTTATCATTTTAATGCAGACGTGAAAATACTTTATTTAAGCAACCCGCCCTTGTGGTGGTTGAGCTGTTCCTAACAGCATTGTTTGGAACGCTCTCCTGGCTGGCTCCTTGTGTGCAGGAGCCCTGTTTGGGGAGATGGCTTAAATTGCGGTTGACTATGGGCCATGGAGATTTGGGCATTGCCGCCTTCTGTAGTCTCACGGGACTTGGCCCAGGATCTCGCAGGACTTGGCCCAGGATCTCCAGTGACTTGAGCCGAGATTGCTGATTGGGTCAGCGCCATTTTTTGGTGGTGTGTGATGTGTGTTAGTCGTTGTTAGAGCCAGAGAAAAAAGTTATCAGAATAAAAAGCTGTTTATTTCCAGTTCGCCTCTGAACTTCTTCCCGCGGCTTCATTGCTCCAAGCGGCAACACTCGTGCATACTTAGTTGTCTTCTGAGGGTGGCTGGGTAGGTAGGCTGGTGGGCCTTCTGGAGGGATCTCGGTGGCTCCAGTAAACTTGTCTCCACGTCAGCAGTTGGACCCAACAGCCTTCTCCTGCCCCGCACAGGTCTTCGTAAATCTAACTACAAGGTCAGTAACATCACACAACATATTCCCATTAGGAAATGAGGTCCCTTTTGATCTGAACCACAAACCCCCATTGGAAGATAGAACTACTTTCAGTGGCACTGAGGCTGAGAGATCTTTCAGCGACTCACCGAGCCACCGAGGACACAGGAGCCGCGTCTGTGGGCACATCTCTGGTGCGTGGCATCGGGAGGGTCCTGGGGAAGTCTGACTTCCTCTGCCTGGATGTGGCGCTCTCATCGCTGGTGGCTGGAGGCCTGCTAGTTTGGCTCTTCCTGTGGTTCAGCGTGGGGACCTGCAGGCAGAGTGTGAACACAGCGTGTGTCCAATCCAAAGCCAGGATTTTCTATGAACTCTGAGTGTTGAAAGGCCCCTTGAACTTTCCTGTTTGGCTTTTCGTTTGAAACACAACCTTTGCCTCTGGGAATTTGGGTACCAACACAAACCCTGGAAGAAACGACAATGGGGGGCCTTCTCAGCGCCGAGCAACACATGCATGTCTAAGTCTGCATTAATATGGCCAGCAGTGCCTTTGGCCAGCTAAAAGGGATGGGGCTCAGCTCACACCAACACCCCTTCTCATAACGGGCAGCGGAACTCTTAACTGCAGCAGCTGGGGTGTTCCAGAATGGCAGCCGGGGGTGTGGCAGGGAGAGTCGTGGCCACGAGCTACTGTGCATCAGGCCTCAGGGTCATCGGGTGCTTTCACCCCAACATACTCCACTGGTTTCTGAGACCTGATTGTGCACCTGAGCAGGGACAGTCCTCACTTAAGGTCTTTGGAGCAGTGACAAAATGAGTCTTTAGATGATTGCTAAATTTGGGGGCACATATAAGTTTCTTTTCTCCAATAACATGTACTAATACTAACCATATATTTCTAAGCAAAGTAGTAAGACTCCAGGGCATAGAGAGGACAGGTCCTGGCTCCAGTGCCCTCGTGGACAGGATGCCCCAGCGCTCAGCAGGGCGGCTTCTGCTTCAGTGAGACTTGGATTGGGCATCAGATCTGCTTTCACCTGCACCGTTAAGTTCAGGGAAAGTTGCGAAGGGCAGATTGAAGAGCAGCTCTGTGATCAGTGCTCTTAAAATACGGTTGTCAAGGCCAAGTTGGAATACGTGGCTGGGTTGAGAAGCAGACCACGGCTGGTGCCACCCCCAGCTAAGGACGGCGCTTAGGTTCCCAACAGGAGGTGAATAAAAGAAGAGAGGAAGCTAGAGGCAGGGGAAGGAGAGCAAGAGGAACAAGAAAAGCAAAACCAGGAAGGAGGAGGGGAGAAGAATGTGACAGAGGCCATGTGTGGCCTGAAAAATCTAATCCCTTTCCCATTTATAGAAACCTTCGCCAAGCCCGGGGTAGACTGCAGAAAGAACGGGCTGATGGAAAAAAATGAAGTGGTCTCTTGCTTCTCAGGCCACATACAGCCCCTGCCATGTTCTCCTCTCCTCCTTTGTCCTGTTCCTGTCCTTGTTCTCCTTCCCCTGCGTTCTAGCCCCCTCTCTTCTTTATGACCTACTAAGCGAAGGCTGTCCCAGACCAGGCTGTGTGAACCACCCTAGAGGAGGGCTGAGTGGTCAGTTCTGAGACAGGAGCGGGTGGCAGGACAGGGGTCTGCCTGGCTGGCTGCGTCTCTAAAGAACTCCGTGAAGGCACCTAATGAACTATGCTGAGCAACGAAGCCATAAAGAAGGACTGTAATCACAAAAATGGGCAGTTTTGGAAGGTTCAGGAACTCCCTTATCTGTTTATTCAAGAACGGAGCAGGTTTCTACCCTTGGCCATTTGCCCAGTGTGTGGGTGAAAGCCCACTCCAGAGAAATGGATTTACACTTATGTTTTCGCTGATGGGCGGGGCAGATTTCCTATCTGTCATCACAAACAGCTCTCATCACCAGGTCACAAACACCACGGGAAAGAACTGAGGTCTGTGTCATTCCCAGTATTGTTAGCTCCCCAGAGGTCCACACTGGGGCCAGGGCTCCCGTGTAGGCTGAAGCCTGGCGGGAGGAGGAGGAGGTCGCCCGGGCCTTTCCCTGGAAAGCCCGCTGGCCACATCTGGCAGCACAGCTGGATGGGCCTAAGAGTGTGAATAAACATGCCTTGTGTATTCCTGTCGGTGCGTATGTCTTAATGGAATATTTAAGTCTATTCTACAAAAGGCAAATATGTAAAGTATGAAATCAGTTTATCTTTTAAGCAAGACATATATACACACACACACACACATACACACATACATATGTGTATATATGTATGTACGTGTATGTGTGTGTATATATGTGTGTGTGTGTATATATATACATATATATATATATATATATTTATCCCTGTAAATCCCAGTTGATCTCTCCACTATTAAAATAATTGTTTGGAAAGAGTTTCTGGTATTTCTTTATAATTATTTAGGTACCAATATCATTGATTTTCAACTTGGGAGAAATTAAATGTGGTTTGAGTTATGTTCCAAAGGGAAAATAAGCCAAAACACTCTATTCACTGTTTGTAAAATCTTGAAAATATATATTATATTTAGGTTATCCATATTCTCAAATACCATTAGTAATTTAAGAATACAGGGCATAGATGGGAAATCTTTGTTCTTTCCACTCAATTTTGCCGTGAACCTAGCTGTTAACAAGTAAAGTCTATTTTTAAAAAATAAAAATAGTGCAACCATATTTAATCTAAACTTACAGAGACTTCTGTACATGATGAGAGCACTGAGATTAAAAATCTCCTACAGCTTCTAATATAAGGATTCCAATTCACTTGGTTTGCTATTTGTTTAATACCATCACCCTGGTTTTGATGGATGTCAAAGTTATTTTGCTGCTTCTTTGCCCTGGCAAAATCCCAACTCTGTTTGTACCTCCCATGTGTCCTGGGTTGATGGAGGCCTTCTAGTTCAGGGTTGCACTGCTATTGATCTTGGACAATAGTGGTTATTCTCTCCCAACTATAAGTCAGAGTCCAGGGTGGACATGTAACTGGTCCCTGGCCTCTGAAGCAGGTAAAAATATCTATTGGGGCTGCAATAAAAGGGTTTCTTCAAAATAAAAAAGGGGCTCAGGGGTTGGTGATGACCCTGTTCTTCCCTAGTGTGGTGCTGGGAGTTACTGCCGCCATCTTGCTGCGGGGGAAGGAACTAAGAGGAAATTTCTGAAGAGCTGACCTAGAGCTCTGATGTTTTTGAGATATTGAGTTTACCAACCCTGGAAGCACCCAGCCCCAGAATCAGGTGAATGCACTAGTAGAAGTACTAAATTCCAAACACTTAAATCATTTTTCCTTGGTTTTCTGCTGTCCACCATGGAGAACGCCTGCCAACATGGGCCTGGGCCTGGGAGAGGATCTACCAAAGATCCCCATATGGAGGTAACAGAAGTGGACAGGTGTGTTAGCAGAGGGCCTCGAGTTTCAATTTATCATAATGACCATATGGTTGGCCATATCCCACAGAGCAAGTCAAAATTTAATTTGTATGACAATGGCAAAGAACAGACAGAACCATTGGCAGTTGCTAACCAAAAGCAAGCATATTTTTACTTCGTTTCTTTAAATTTGTTTTTATGATCCTAACCTGAGCCATGCAACATCACAATCAGTAAAAATGAAAGTTCAGATGCAAGTGGGGCTGGCCTGGAGCCAGGCGGAGGAGAGGAGTACGCTGTGTCCCCTCCTCTGTGTCAGCAGTGACGCGGCTGCATTGCCTTATGAGAAGGGACAGCAGTAAGGGCCGACCTGCGTTCCCGCTCTGGGTCTGAGCTTGCTGACCCAGTTATAGTAGAAGAGAAGGTGGAAGCCAAATTTGGAATTAGGTCATGAAGTCTCATGATCCTGACATTTTACCTTTTTGGTCCTGGCAGGTTTTACAGAAATATGTTTGTATCAACAGATTGCAAATTAGGAACTGGCATTAATTCTGACAATTGCTAACAAAATTTTTAAAGAATATGTAAAGTGGAACCATTGTACATTCCCAAATTAATGTTCCCATGGCAATGTTAACACAGCCACTTTGCGCGACTGCAGTGACTCATGGACTGTACTGCTTACATCTTAGAGCACAGTACCTGGGCCTGGCGGGACCGAGGGAGTGGGTATTTTTGGAAATACCTTTGTATCAAAATTCCTTTTTCTGATGGACTCATCACATTTTAGCTCCGGGACTGTCTCGGCCCTCAGGTTGCTTCAGAAGTACCACCCACAGCGGGCACGGAAGCAGTGCCTGCCCGATGCTGGAGCCGCCCACGTCTGCACCCCAGAGTTGAGGCGTCCTGAGTCAGGCCTCCCAAGAAGCAGGGAGGCCAAGCAGCCGAGGGGCGGCACATGCTGCCGTGCTGCTGCCACGCCACGCGGGCTTCTGTGGTCAGAAGGACACAGAGGACAGGGGACTTCAGGTGCATTCCCGGGCACCCCTCCTGTCCTGAGAGTGAGGAGGGTCGGGAGGGCCAGACTCCCCACGGCGGGCAGGAAGGAGCCAGCACCTTGCTCTGCCCCCTGATTCTGACACTCAGGGCGGCTGTGGGAAAGCCCTGCCCAGCCCTCTGCAACTGGGACTGTCCCTCGGGACTTGGCATGGAATAGGGGTCTGTATCGGGTTTTAGGTTTTCCTATATGTTCTTCTCTTTTCTCAAATCCTCCTTAACATTACGATTTTTTTTTTTTTAATCTATGGATTTGTCTTGTTTTTTAAAGTGCTGCAGTCTGGGAGGAGGGCCCCAGGCTGGCCTCTGCCACTGTCAGCATCAGTGGGGCACTGGGCCAGGGCCTGGGAGCCAGGCCTCCTAGCCGGAGCCTGGGTCACCACACACCGAGTTGTACCCAAGCAGTGCCATGACTTGTCTCCCTTTTGGGAAAGAAAACTGGCTTTGGACACAAGCTAATTGTCTGTTTTCAAGCTGGAGCCCCCTGCTGTTTGGTAAAGCCCCCTTCAGGTTAATTATGAAGTCCCTCAATGATGCTCCATTACTCTGAAAGCAAAATGCGCATTAGGACAGTGGAGCTGGGCCTTGGAACCCACGGACCGGCACTGCCGCCCCCAAGTTCCACTTCTGCCCAGAAGCGTCTGTCACTCGAGCAAACCAGTTTGGACAGGGAGTGGGGAAGGGCACAGGGTGGGAGTCCCCTGTCCAGCTCCAGGGGCCTGGTCTGAAGGTACCGCCCAACCCCACACTGCCGTGACTGTCTCTTCCACACACCTGTGCCTCCGGGGACGCCTTTGCTGTGGGAGGGCTAACCGAGGGGAGCACCTGCGAGTGACGCGGCGGTGCCTCGTCCGCAGCCTGGCGATGGATTGGCCTGGGGGAGGCAGGGCTGGCGGGGTGGTTCCCTTGCTGTCGCCGCCTGAAGCGATGGCCGCTTGGAGCAGCAAAGCCGTGGGAATAAGTTCAGAGGCAGACTGGAAACAAACAGGATCTTTATTCTGCCAGCTTCTCTCTCTGGCTCTAACAACTCTAACACGTACCACACACCAGCAAACACCCAACAACCAAAATGGCCCCGACCCGCTCCGCGCTCGGCCCAAGTCTCTCGAGATCCTGGGCCAAGTCTCGTGAGACTACGGAAGGCGGCAATGTCCAAAACTCCATGGCCCGAAGTCAACCGCAATCCTAGCCATCTCCCCAAACAGGGCTCCTGCATTGTGCCTCATCCGCTTGTCCAGAGTGACCCTGATGAAGGAGCCCTAATTAGGAAGGGCTGTTGCAGCTAGCTGGAAGCCATAAGTTCCACCTGATATGTATGTGACGCACCTGTAGGCACCCGCAAACCTGAAGGTATATAACCGGGTGAAAGTGGTCCGAGTTAGGAGAACGGAGAATTCAGTCAGCCGGGCAGTCACTCGGTCGGTCAGAAGAATCAGAGCGGCCAGAACGTAGGCAGAGCGGTTACAGAAGAGAACTGGTCAGAGTTAGGCCGAGACTCCTGAGGAAGACAGAAGACAGAAGAAAGAAGAAGGAAGAAAGAAGAGAGAAGAAAGAAGCTCTAATCTTTCTCTAAGCTAAGCTCTAGCTCTATCTTTCTTTCTCTCTAAGACTCTACTCTAACTCTAAGCTAAGAAGACAAGAAGAAAAGCTCGCTTTAATCTTTCTCTCTAAAAATCTTTCTTTCCCTCTCTAAGCTCTAAGAAAGTAGAAGTAAAAGTAGTAAAAGCTTAACTCTGCCTCCGAGAGTTTTCATCCCGGGTTACGGTACCAGGCAGCTTACACCCTGACACCTGAATGGTGACAGCGCAGCTGAGCGGCTCCCCTGTGCCCTCCACGGCTGCTCCAGGCACTCTGTCTTTGTTCTGGCGTCTGTTTCACAGCTGCGAAGTCCCCACGGGGAACATGAGGGCACCTTGGGGGTGCCTGAAAATCCCCTGAGGATGAGAGCCACTGAGGGAGACACCCTGCAGTCATGTGGGAGAAAGGTCCCCACAGCTCCCCGAAGCCATGTGTGGCACCTGACCCTAGAAGACTCCGAGGCAACTTTAAGACATGGCTGAACCCAGGAGGAAACGTCCGTGTGTTCTAAGTTAGTTTAGCTCACTGGTGACATCACAAGATCACTGTCACCTAGGCAATGGAATGTGTTGCTATGGGGACTGCAGAGCTGTATGATAACACAGCTTCCACATGTTGACAGAGGGCGCGCCCTTTCTTCTCCACTACAGCCAGCAAAGGTACATGCGCAGGCCAGGGGGCTGTGTTTAAATTAAAGTCGGCTAACATAAACTATTTGGAGACACAATTTGCAACACTTAAAGCATTTGGAATATCACATTTTTAGAAAAGTATTACTTAAGCACATGAGAAGAATCCCTTATGCTCCCCAACACTCACAGGCCCAATGAAGTCAGAGTTTGTTGTAAGAAACACACGAAACCTCTCTGTAAAACCAAAAGAAGGGCCGCGGTGTGGGTGGCCCGCCCCTCCCGTCTGCCACAGCATTGCCACACAGAGCCCTCCTGCAGTCCCCTCGCCTCCTGTCTCCTGGGGATCCTCCATTGTACTCCACAGGTCGTGAGCGTCTCCTTTTGTGAAACTGTGACCCACGCCAAGTGCCATACCCTCCCAGGCAGGCTTGCACGCTGACACGTATGTACACAGGTGTGTGTGTGTGTGTGTGTGTGTGTGTGTGTCTATGTACACATGCAGTCAGTTCTTGTTATTCCAGGCGGTTGTTCTACAGAGTCACTGAAAACATGAAACTCTGTTGCTGCCCGAAGCGATGGCCGCTTGGAGCAACGAAGCCGCGGGAAGAAGTTCAGAGGCAAACTGGAAATAAACAGCTTTTTATTCTGATAACTTTTCTCTCTGGCTCTAACAACGACTAACACGTGCCACACACACCACCAAAATGGCGCTGACCCCGATCAACAATCTCGGCCAAGTCATTCGAGATCCCAGATCCCGGGCCAAGTCCCGCGAGATCCCAGGCCAAGTCCCGTGAGACTACGGAAGGCGACAATGCCCAAATCCTTATGGCCCATAGTCAACCGCAATTTAAGCCATCTCCCCAAACAGGGCTCCTGCAAAACTCACCCATTCTGAACGTGGCTCCTGGGAAACTCAGGCTCGGTCCCCGTGGGCCTCTGGTCCTGGCCATGCCTCTTGTGCTTCTGGTTGAAGACGCCTTGTTGAATGCCTGCGGCTGCTTCACCAACGGAGCTCACACCAGCAGGGCCAGACTCCACGCCGGAGCCGAGCATGTGCGTCTGTGCGCGTTTCCCGTGGGCACACCACAGCCCCCCACAGTCAGGAACGCTGGACAGCACCTCACACTGTCTCGGGACTTTGTAGACAGAAAAATTACCAACAAAACCACACAAATGCAAAAAATGTGGCACTAACTGGACCACAGAAAGGCCAGTTGTGGGGAGGGGGGCTGAGGCGAGGAGGCAGGTGTGGCCTCCTCCCACCTGGGCACCTCCACGTGGGCAGGGCACTGGCCTTACAGGTGAATTTTAGCATACAGGTATATTCACAGGTGGAGTCCATGAAACAGGAGGTTCAGCTAAGTGTGTGTGTGTGTGTGTGTGTGTGGTCCATGTGTGTTCCTCACACCCACCTGAGGATCTGGTGGTGAGCCATTGGGGGTAAGGGCAAGGGGGTGCTGACTGGACCAGCGCTCCACAGCCACGCCCAGTCGTGCCCACGGTTCCGGTCCTCACCCACAGAACAGGACAGTTTGGGGGCATTCTGTGGTTCTAAGTTCTTTTAAGATTTATGTTCTTGTTGATCGCATAATTTGGAGGACGCCCAGTGTCGTTGCATGGTTTTTGCAGGACATTTTAGAAGTCTTCTCTTTGTAAGTGTTCAGGAAATAATGCAATACTTATTTTTTAGGTTCTCCATTACCAGATAGACTAGTTTTAATTTAAAAACAAACAAACAAACAAACAAACACATGGTTCACACTGCTGTTTTGAATGTTTTAAAGTTATAAAAATTTTTGAATTGTAATAACAGCACCACAATTCTTAAAGATCCTTTTCCAACATCTCCATTAGGCAGACTGCTTTGGTTTGTTTTCTAGTAACTGAAGAAGTGTGGGCTGTCAGCTAACCTTTGGAGTATGCGCTTTGTGGTGCGTTCCTCCAGACCTGCCGCTGTACCGACTCTGTCCCCACAGTGTCCCTGCAGGGTGAGCACCAGGAGACCCATTTCTCAGATGCTCGAACCCAGGCTTAGATCAGCTAGGATGAATATGAGCCCCATTTGAAACCCTGGTGTGCTTGATTCCAAAATAGAAATCCTTTTTCTTTGGCTTTATGAAATGTGACACTAAATATAATTCAGGTTTGTTGTCACATAATTTGGAAAAATTTTTTTTTGCAACTTTCAACTCTAGTTATAGTATTTTCTAGTATATTGATGGTAGGGTGGGAATAAAGAAATTGAGGAAGTAAATTTGTTTTACTGAGCTCTAAAGCTTTGCATAAACAAACCAGGCTTCCAAAAAAAAGATGTTATTAAAAGAAACTTTCAAATATGTCTCTTATTCTGGCAGTGTGGCTCTTAAATTGGTTCATGCTGTATGTGTATGTGCATGTGCACATATTAGCTGTCTCGTGTTTCTTCCAGAAAGCGCTACACTTAGCAAGTTTCTCATAAATTTATCTAGATGCAGTTGGACTAGCTGGTGAGCAGCCAGGACTCCCGCCCTGTGTGTCAGGGGGAGCGTGGATGCAGACACACCACGCCCCTGTTGAGCCCCCGGGCACTGTGCTCGGGCCTCCCAGGTTTTCTGGCCACACTGTCTCTGGTGTCACCAGTATTCTGGGCAGTATTCCTGCATTCCAGCGCCTTCCTGGGTCGTCTCCGTTCTCCCCGTCAATACCTAATTTCTCACCTTGTCCCATCACATCACTCGTGAGCAGATGTCCCCTGAGCATCTGGCTCATGCCAGACACTTTTCTAGGCACTGGGGATGAAGAGAGAATTAGAGAAAACCCTGCCTTTGCCTTATGTCCTAGGGTAGGAAGGAGAAAATGGACAAGATAAATGCATCTACAATATGTCAGGAACGACGGGACGAGTGCTCCGGTTAATCTCGTCCTGAGCTGTGAGACACATGAAACCAGGAAGCCACTTCCCGTTGGATCTCCTACTTGCCCTAAGCTGCGGAGCCCACAGGTCCTACAGGCGGCAGCGCCCAGGGAAGGCAGCACCGAGAACTTGTTACAATTCGTAGAATTTCTCACCCAACTCCTTCCTGTCTGTCGGCCTGGACCCTGAGAGAGGCAGCCCCTGCTCTCCTCCTGTACTTGTCACCGTCCTAACCAGGGGGCCACACGGGTCAGGCTCTTCCTCAGCACCCGCAACAAAATCCGCGTTCCCTGGAGTGAATGTGGCTCCTTCCACTGCTCCTGAGTCGGACGGGACAAACCCGAGACTTCCATGTTCCATTTTCCCAATATCCCAGGAGTTAGCAGGCTTTTCTCAAGATAGAGAAGCTGCTCTTCCCAGACGCTTTTCCACCAGGGATGCGTGACCCTAAATCTCCTGGCCTGGCTTCTTCACGTGTGGAAGGAGAGGCTGAACTAGTGCTTCCAGACCCCGGGGAAGGCGTCTGACCTTCATGGAGTCTGATCTTTGTAGATCTCCTGGGCACTGGGCACTGGCGGGTGCAGGGGGCCAAGGTAAGGGAAGTGCAGTCTCCCTTCCTGGAGCTGGCCTGCTGTGGGCACCGGGAAGAGCACTTTGTGAACTCCCTCAGCACCCTGCTCTGAGCCTTGGCAGGCTCCAGAAACATTCTGAGAGATATTGGAAAGACTGGAATGAGAGTATCGCGCTGCAGATGTCCTGGAAATGATTCATTTGTTGTTTGGTGCTTTGATAAGTGGAGGTTGGTTTTATTCTGAGACCATCATAATGCCTTCCTTAGAAAAGAAATGTGCACAGCCAGCTCCCCTGCCCAGACAGTCCCTGGGGCTGGGAGTCACTGCAGCGTGACCTGTGAGCGAGGTCGCTGTGCTAGGGCTGGACAGGAGGTCCGGCGCCCGGCTGGGGCGGGGAGGTTGGCAGCCCGCCCAGGTCTTCCCGGCCCTCTCCAGTCAGTGGTAATTAAAATCTTCCCCAACCGGATGACCCCTGTCAGCTGATCTCAGGCGACATTCCCCTGAGACACTGCCTGTCCTGCTCAGGGCGTTGGGATTGGCGCTCGCAGCGAGCTGGCGGCCACTGGGAGGCGGCGGCGTGCGGCCCTGCTCCTGGGCGCGCTCAGGGCCCTGCTCACACCGGCAGTGCCGCGCGGCTCTCGGAGCCTGTGCTCCTGGTGCTCCCGCTTCTTCCTGGCTGCGTGCCTCCTGGCTCAGCAGCTGCGACCTTCTCAAAGCCAGACCAGCCCTTCCTTGCCCTGGCCCACCTCCGCTAATGCCTTCCGGTGCTTGCAGAGCCAAAGGCGGACACTCACTGCAGCCTGCGGGACCTGCCTGTGTCACCACCAGATGAGGGTCTGCGTGACCTCGGGCTTCTCACCAGGAGCCCACTGCCCGGCTCACCTGCTCTGCTGCCAGGCCCTGTCCTGTGTGAAGGCGGCACGGGAGAGAGGGAGGGAGGGGGCGGAGAGAGGAGAACCTGCTGTGTAAGCTGACAAGTCCCTTCGGATCCCGAGTCCCTGTGCTGTCACCCCCCGCTGCTGGGTCTCTGTCCAGGCGAGGCAAGGGGGTTCCTGGTTGTGTCTAAAGCCTCGGCATTTAGAGCCCCCCGTGCTGGCCCTGCCCCCTGCAGTCTCCAGCTCCAGACCCAGCCTTGGCGATGCTCCTCTGAGTCTGAGGTTTTGCAGGTGCCTTGTCGGCACTTTTTTTGTTTTCCATTTGCAGAAGTACTACAAGCTTCATGCAGAAAATCAGAGAAAAAAGAATTTAAAAATCACCCTGCAAATTGTTAGTTAAAACATACCATATACGTGTTCTTAATGTTCAATGCATATATGTCTGTACACGTCTTAGACTTACAAATGTAACCATGTCATTAACAATTAAGAAAAAGTGTTACTAAAATCAATACATAATAGAGAGGATTTGTAATGATTATTAAAGAGAGATTAAAAGATCAAAGTTGTTAAGGACTTGAGTTACTTGTGTGTGTGTGTGTGTGTGTGTGTGTGTGATCTTAAGCTAGGAAAATTTAATTCTATTAATTAAAACAACCGAATGGACTTAAAGACATGAGCATGATAAATTTCACTACTTTAAAATATGATGAAAGTTTGTCTTTTCAACATTTCAAATGATTTTTCCTCCGTTGGTTGAAATCAGTAAGGTTTTATTATAAAATAAGACTCATGTTGTAAAGGATAAGATTTTGCTCTGAGGGGCTTCAGGTGCTGGCTCTGTGTAAACACTTGTCTCACATCTGCAGCAGGGCAGCCGGGGGACTGGGCACTGGTGGGTATAAGGGGTGATGGATAATATAATGAGAGCTGTGGAATATCTGTATCCAGGGGAGAAAAGGACTCAGGCACACAGGACTGAAATGACAGACACACCTCAGTAGTTGGCCCGAGTTACTTCTTGGTAGATGTCGTTTGTGGAAAGTCTTTAAAAGTGACAGATTTCCTGCGGATGGAAAGGAGGAGGGTGGAGCATGACTCATTTTGGATGAAACCCTTTTTGGATAAGATTCCGTGGTTGTACACAAAGGAAGAACCAAGAGAGAAAAATAAGTGAAGTTAGTGGAAAGTGAGACTTTCGGACTCGGAGAAAAGGTCGGGGTCAAAGAACACTGCTCTTACTCGTGGTCGCATTTTTTTGTTTGTCTGACAATCTGAAGTGCAGGAGGCCCTGGTCATCCAGAGCAACTTGGCACCTGCAAAAGGCCCCTCAGGGTTCTACTGAGTGAGGGTCCACAACGGTGCTGAGACGGGGGAGACACTGGCGGGGACTTCCTTTAACCATCGAGAGCCCTCGTGTCTTCTGTGCCAACAATCAGTTACGAAGGTCGGCTGTGGGCGGCTTCTCACCCAGAACCTGGCTCCCAGACTCCTCCTCTGAGATGGGCCCACGGGGCCCGGGCACCCCTGGTGAGGACGGGTGAGGTCTGTGCCCCTTGCTGCCCAGCCCTGCCCAGCCCCTCTCCCCGCTCGCGGCACCTGCCTCTTCACTCTGGGGTGCAGGACTCCCTCCCAGGTCCCTCCCAGATCCCTCCCAGGTCCTGCAGTTCCCTCCACATCTCGGCGTCCACCGCAGCCGGGCATCCATCTCCCCACACCAATGACGCCAGGCCTGTCACAGCCCCAGTGTCCACCCTCTGGCGAGTCCAGGGCCAGTGTCACTGTCCCCTGCCTTTCAGTGGCATTTCAGCTGACCGGCTGCTTCCTCTTGGCTCTGTGCCACCCTAGCCTCCTGCTTCCGGCCACCTCCTGGCTCTCTGTGTCCTCCGGTCTCAAAACGCTGCAGTCCCCCCCCTTCTGCACGGACACCATCGCCCCAGGAGACCCCCGCCCAGAGATGCATCTACGTGTCTTTACAGAAAAAGTCCCCAGATCTCACTCCCACCTCATCTGCAGTGGGCGGAGGCTGCGGCCCCAACACCCGACTCCACCACGGAGCGCCCATCAACACTCCCACGGGCCTGTCCCAAGGGAATGCTGGTTGTCCCCTGCCCCGTTCTCTCTACCCCCCCTCCTGTGCATCTCTGGAGTGTCCGTCTCAGCCTCTGGCCCAGACCCCAGCAGTGGTCCTGATCTCTTAAACGTCAAGTCCTGTCTCCGTTGCTTCATCGCTCCGTCCCTGCTACAACTAGCCCTTTTATAATCCTGTAAAAGCTGAACCCCACCTAATCCCCCCACACCGTGCGACTCTCCTGCACCCACCTCGATTGCCCTCAGGACGGAAGGATCTGGTGATGAGTGACTGACAGGTTGGCAGGCCTTGGGCATGGCTCTGTGTCGTGCACTGCTCAATCCGGCGGCATGTCAGCAACAGTGTCCTCGCTGCTGTGACAGATGGGCCACAGAGAGAAGGCTCAGGCCGTGAAGCTGTCTCTGGTCCACATATCAGTATAAGACCTGTCGTGGAGCTTTCCCACCTGGGAATTCTGGGACCCGGACCTGTTCCTCCATAGCTTCCCTGCCCCAGACCTGCTGTTCTCTGCACCCAGACTGTGGAGGGCAGAGGGCGTGAGCAAGCCTCGTCTGCTCCCGGTCTTGGCCCTGGTGCTTTCCCACGCATTCCACCACTGGATGCACGGGGGGCCAGGGACACGGTCCTGGGGGGCAGCACGTGCTCGGACTCCCCTCTCTGGGTGGGAGCACGAGCCCCCATGCTCAGCTAGCCGGCTCGACCCCTGAGACCCGTCCTTGTAAGGAAGGGACCAGCGAGGGCTTTGGAACCAGGAGGAAGGTCGGAGGTTTCAGGTGTGTCACCTGGTCACAAAACCAGCTGGCCAGAGCCAAGCGTGCCCGGCATCCTGGAGTACAAATGGCAGGAGATGCCCCTTCGCCCGGCCTCGTTCACGCTCAGCCCTGAAGCAGTTTCAGACCCTGGTGCGCGTCCTGTGGGTCTCTGAGCCGGCAGCCCCGCAGCCAGCGGCGGGCGGGACGAGGGGGTGCGCTTCCTCCACAAAGGTCTGCGCGGCCTGGCCGAGCACAGCTGGATCTGTGCGCGATTGAGGCAGCGGGAGAAGAAGGCGCGTCTTTGTTTTTATCCACTTTTAGAGAATTATTGATCCCCAGTTTCTACGGCTCTCACAGATGACATGGGAACAAAGGCGACGATGACCCCTGGCAGTGGAGAGCGGGAGGGACCTGGACGGCGGACGCACCAAGGGCTCTAGGTGCTGGACCTCAGCAGTGAGGATCAGCCCAGCTGTCCTCTTTAGTCCTGTGACGGGGCTGGCTTGGTAGAGGGGACAACGGAAGCAGGAAGCCCTTCCTTTCCAGAGAGGGCACGTGCACTGGGAGGGTGGGGACAGCCATCGTCTCCTGCATGCTGAGGAGGCTTCCTGGGGGTGGGGTTCAGCAGGAGCTGAGGTGGGGGCTGGGGAGACAGGCCAACGAGGCTCCCTGCACAGACCAGCCGGGTGCCTGAGAGGGTGATGGGCCAGGCAGGGGTCCGGAAGTGAGGCGGGGGCAGCTGGGCCAGGCCGTGGCTTTGCTGAGGAGCCCGGCTTTCTCCCAGGTGCCCTGGGAGTTACTGGGCTTTCCAGACAGAGGAGAGGGGTGGGCATGTTTTGGAGTTTGTTTTAGATGAATTGCTTTGGAAAGTGGACCTGGGAGATGCCCAGTGCGGAGATCAGGGCGGGGAAAGGAGCCCCTACCATCGCAGCGCGGTGCAGAGCTCAACCCCTGACTGCCACTCGGGGTTCTGAGCTCATGCCAGGAGTCAGGCCAGACGCTGGGGACGCAAGAGTGACAGGGCCCAGTCCCGTGCTTCCCCACAGAATGATCGAGACTGTCTGCTCACTGAGAAGTAGCTTGGCAATGGAGGAGGACGCAGCAGGGGCGCCTGCGGGGTTAAATCGCCCTCCTTCCCCGCGCCCCGCTTCCCTGCTCCATGCTGACTCTGTATGACCATGGGGGCCTGCGAGTGCATCTCTGTCCATGAGCAGCGGCCCAGGTCTCATTTCAACCCTGACCTTAACCAGAGCCTTGTTAGCACAGTCTGGCTGGTTCCCAGCAGGGCTGGGTTAGCAGTGACCCACCGTGAGTATCGGGAGGCACAGGCTCAAGGTGGGTCTGCAGTTTTGCTCTACAGGTCAGTTATGGGGCTGGAGAGCGGAGCTTGAGGAGGGAGAGCTGAGCTTCCGCTGATCTCCTGTAGCCCTTGTCCACTACTGATCGCACTCGCTGGTGTGGGAGGAAGGTCTTCACCTGCAGTCTCCGCCTGTCCAAGCAGGTGCATGCATGCACGAAGAGAGAACACAGACGAAGGCCAGACAAGAGAGACGGTGCATGCCTCTGGTCTTCATTTTCAGTAACTCCAGCTGGAGAGACTTCCAGGGTCTCTAGAGCAGAGGGCGCACCTGCCTGGAGCCCCTTTTAATCTGCCTTCCCACACAAGCCATGGGTCAGGGCCCTCAACAGCACACGGTTGCTGGGGTTGCCCACGCGTGTGTAGGAGTCCTCCCACCACCCCTGGGATCATGGTCTTCTTTGCTCTTGCCTGCAAAACTTCTGATTGCCTGACCAATCAGCCCCTCCAGACTAATTACCAAAAAGGGCCAATGAAAATTAGTGTACAAGGAGATTCAAAAAGAAACAGGAAAAAAGCAGGTTGCTCAGCAACCCAGCTCCGTCAGCAGAGGGGATGCTATTTTTACACTGAGAAGGTGGTTGCGGTGGCTTCTGCAGCAGAGTCCTGGGAGACCAGCTCCCCCTCAGCCAGGGAAGGGACATCCTGGAGACCGGAAGCGCACCGCAAGGCACAAGGAGGCAGAGCCTGCGAGCGAGGCGGCCTGGGCCGGGTGGCCGCGGGGCGAGGACCGCCACAGGTCTCAGGCTGAGTGCTCTCCTCCAGAGGGGACCTCGCTGCATCAGGTCCCTCGCGTGCCCTGTGCTCTTCCTGCTTGGCCCTCGTCAAAATTCACAACCAGGAATGTATTTTTGTGACTTCACAAATGGCCCCTGACTTCTGGCCTGGAAGCTTGGCAGGGCAGCGTCGGGCCAGTTCCACTCCCACCCAGGGCCCAGCCGCCGGTCCGGCTGCTCTCCGTGACTGTCCACGCGTCCCCTGGACTGCAGTGGTGACTAAGTGAAGACGCTGACTGAGCATGGCGCAGTGGAGCTGGCCGTCACTAGTGTCAACCCCAGTCAACACGCGGGGCGAGAACACACGTCTCAGCATTTTTGAGTTGCTAACAGAAGAATTTTTCCACAGTAAAATGCCTCATTCTGACAACTGCTGGTTGAGGGCTTGTCCCCAGATTGTCTCACACGCTCGCACTGAACCAGGACATCGGGGTCGGTGGCAGGCTTTCTTCTGCAGCTGGGGCAGACGCGCAGGTGCACTGGTCAGCCAGGCCCTGTGTGGCAGAAGGGCACCTAAGGGGACACTGATGAGCGAACGCACAGCTGTCCAGGGCAGAGACGCAGGCGGAGGCCAGGGTGCGTGCCATGGAGGGAGGTGGCCTGCCGGGTCCAGGAGGCTGTGTCTTGATTGGCCTTTGAGGGGTGGCCTAGAGAAGCGAGGGGGCTCGAGCCACGCTGGCGGAAGAGTCTCCTGCAGCTGGCGCTGGTGGCAGTGGGGGGGTAGGTGCCTGGGGCCTGCAGGGGAGGCCACGGGGGGGGGGGAAGGCAGTGGAGGCTCTGCAGGGGCGGGACGGCCTCAGTACCCATGAAGGATGCTGGCCGGGGGAGTGAGGCCAGAGGGAAACTGTGGGCACCTGGGAGGTGGCTTGGGGAGGGTGGCCCCAAGGCAGGAGGGGGACAGGGACTCGTGGTGCGGTAGGCAGAGGGCAGCGCCAGAGGCCTTGTGATGGCAGAGCCCGTAGGATCTGCCGCGGGTGGACGCGGGTGAGAGGAGGTGGTGGAAGGCTTGGAGGTTTTAGGCTGAGCATCTGGGGGGAGGTGGCAGCCCCTGAGCTGCAGCCCCTGGAGGCCAAGGGCACGGCCTCCCTCTCCCGGGTCACATGGCCTCGCGGGGGAGAGGGGCGGAAGCACCCCACACAGCTCGAGCTCACCCGGGCCCCGGGCAGCAGAGGGGCCGCACCCCTGTGTTGGAGTTGCTCGACGCTGGGCACCTCCAGGATGAGCTTCCTCCTGCTTCCCGCGGGAGCAAAGGGAGCGAGCCGCGGGGTTGGGGACCGCCTGGAGGAGCCGCGCTGGGGGGCCACACACAGGATGAGGAAAGGCAGTGGGGACAGGCATCAGGGCCAGGGGTCTTGGCCCCGCCATACCCAGCATGGTTCTGCTGTCCACCACCCGCCTGGTCAAGGTCGCCGTGTCACAGCCGCGCTTCACAGCCACCGCTGCTCCCTCCCTTGGGCCCTGCCCTCCAGGGTCACCAGTATGTGGGTTTCATTCTTCCCGGCTGGACCTCATCTCCCCACCCGGTCCTGGAAGGCCCTGCCCAGACTCGACCTTGGGTCATTTTTTCCTTCTTTTGTCCACAGGTAACCTCTCTTCCTAGGCTCATCCAATTCCAAGTCCTCAAATGCAACCCACACGCGAGCGTGTCCCCGCTTGTCATCACCTGGGGCTCTCTGCCAGACCCCGGAGCCAGGGCCAAATGCCAACTCTTTCTGTTTGAACGCTTCCAAACACAGAAGGCTCACTCCTCCTTTTCCTAGGCAATTGGCTTGATTCTTGGAGACCCAGTAAGTCCAGGTTGCTTTCCTGGGTTCTTTTTGGTTCTGGAACCATGAAAGTTGCCCACATTCTTGTCCAACAGATGGTTCAATACTTCAAGATAGATATCATATCTCTTTTCAGTTGGCTCTCTATAAGCTTGCCCGTGCTTTTTCAGGCATTTAAAAATATTTACTGACTATGTATTATGTACACTGCCTTGTGAAGGATGCAGTCACCAAGACGATGGCCTGGAGTCTGTCCTCAACACCTCATACCTCAGCAGGATGACACGATTCCTCCTGCACATGTTGGGTATCCCTTGTCTGGAGTGTTTGGGACAAGAGTGCTGTGGGTTGGGGATGTTTGTGGATCTCAGAACATTTCCACATACATAACGAGATGTCTTGTGGCTGGGACCCAAGCCTGAAAGTGAGATCCATTTGTCTCATACACACATTCTACACACAGACTGAAATTAATTCTATAAAATATTTTAAATGATTTTATACTTGAAACGAAGGTCACGTGTTACACCTCCATCTGTTTTGCGCTTGGAGATGCTGAATAAACCCTGGGTTGTGCCCCTGCATCTTGATGGGGACCTCTCACTTGGAGTTGGGGTGGGTCTCTCCTCTGGGGACACCATGTCGGTGCTCAGACAGATTGCCACCTGGAGCATTTGGGGCTTCAGGTTTCCCAATCAGCATCCCGCCCCTGCGTGAGCCAGGATGAGGGGCACTGCTGCAGTGGAGGCCAGCAATGCGGCCCTCCAGCAGGACCTGGTGCCAGCCTGCGCGTGCCTGCCGTGGCCACTGGTGCCCCAGGAGCCATTGGAAGACCTCATTCTTCCTTCCTCACCTCTGCCATGGCCCAGGCAGGGTGTGGGCCACAGCCGAGGCAGACTCTCCACCACGTCAGGACTTCAGCTGGTGCAAGTGGAGGTGGGGGACACTGCTGTACTGACAGGGCACGTGCCACTGCTGCTCCTGCTCCTGAGGCACACACACCGCTGGCCGTGTGTCCAGAGAGGTCTGGTGGACCGTTAGTAATCTTCACCTCTGCAGAAGTGAGTGGAAGCCAGATGGAGAGGCTGGGTGTGCCAAGACTCACCAGGCAGAATTCCCCAGCCCCGGAGGGGAAACGATTTGTCCTTCCATGGGTGAAGTGGGTGGAGCGTCAGCATGTGAAGGATGGAGAGGGACGTCAGAAGGATGGAGAGGACTCCAACACCTGGAGTGAAGCGGGTGGGTGTGGAAGGATCCAAGGACTCCAACACCAGTGAAGCGGGTGGAGTGTCAAAGGATGGAGAGGACTCCAACCCCCTGGAGTGAAGTGGTGGAGCGTCAGTGTGAAGGATCCAGTGAAGTGGGTGGAGCATCAGTGTGAAGGATGGAGAGGACTCCAACACCTGGAGTGAAGTGGGTGGAGCGTCAGTGTGAAGGATGGAGAGGACTCCAACACCTGGAGTGAAGTGGGTGGAGCGTCAGTGTGAAGGATGGAGAGGACTCCAACACCTGGAGTGAAGTGGGTGGAGCGTCAGTGTGAAGGATGGAGAGGACTCCAACTCCTGGAGTGAGTGAAGTGGGTGGAGCGTCAGTGTGAAGGATGGAGAGGACTCCAACACCTGGAGTGAAGTGGGTGGAGCGTCAGTGTGAAGGATGGAGAGGACTCCAACACCTGGAGTGAAGTGGGTGGAGCGTCAGTGTGAAGGATGGAGAGGACTCCAACACCTGGAGTGAAGTGGGTGGAGCGTCAGTGTGAAGGATCCAGAGGACTCCAACACCTGGAGTGAAGTGGGTGGAGCGTCAGTGTGAAGGATGGAGAGGACTCCAACACCTGGAGTGAAGTGGGTGGAGCGTCAGTGTGAAGGATGGAGAGGACTCCAACACCTGGAGTGAAGTGGGTGGAGCGTCAGTGTGAAGGATGGAGAGGACTCCAACACCTGGAGTGAAGTGGGTGGAGCGTCAGTGTGAAGGATGGAGAGGACTCCAACACCTGGAGTGAAGTGGGTGGAGCGTCAGTGTGAAGGATGGAGAGGACTCCAACACCTGGAGTGAAGTGGGTGGAGCATCAGTGTGAAGGATGGAGAGGACTCCAACACCTGGAGTGAAGCGGGTGGAGCGTCAGTGTGAAGGATGGAGAAGGACTCCAACACCTGAGTGTGAAGAGGGTGGAGCATCAGTCCAGAGGACACACCTGGAGTGAAGTGGGTGGAGCATCAGTGTGAAGGATCGTCAGTGTGAAGGATGGAGAGGACTCCAACACCTGGAGTGAAGTGGGTGGAGCATCAGTGTGAAGGATGGAGAGGACTCCAACACCTGGAGTGAAGTGGGTGGAGCGTCAGTGTGAAGGATGGAGAGGACTCCAACACCTGGAGTGAAGTGGGTGGAGCATCAGTGTGAAGGATGGAGAGGACTCCAACACCTGGAGTGAAGTGGGTGGAGCGTCAGTGTGAAGGATGGAGAAGACTCCAACACCTGGAGTGAAGTGGGTGGAGCGTCAGTGTGAAGGATCCAGAGGACTCCAACACCTGGAGTGAAGTGGGTGGAGCATCAGTGTGAAGGATGGAGAGGACTCCAACACCTGGAGTGAAGTGGGTGGAGCGTCAGTGTGAAGGATGGAGAGGACTCCAACACCTGGAGTGAAGCGGGTGGAGCGTCAGCGTGAAGGATGGAGAGGACTCCAACACCTGGAGTGAAGTGGGTGGAGCGTCAGTGTGAAGGATCCAGAGGACTCCAACACCTGGAGTGAAGTGGGTGGAGCGTCAGTGTGAAGGATGGAGAGGACTCCAACACCTGGAGTGAAGTGGGTGGAGTGTCAGTGTGAAGGATCCAGAGGACTCCAACACCTGGAGTGAAGTGGGTGGAGTGTCAGTGTGAAGGATGGAGAGGACTCCAACTCCTGGAGTGAAGTGGGTGGAGCGTCAGTGTGAAGGATGGAGAAGACTCCAACACCTGGAGTGAAGTGGGTGGAGTGTCAGTGTGAAGGATGGAGAGGACTCCAACACCTGGAGTGAAGTGGGTGGAGTGTCAGTGTGAAGGATCCAGAGGACTCCAACACCTGGAGTGAAGTGGGTGGAGCGTCAGTGTGAAGGATGGAGAGGACTCCAACACCTGGAGTGAAGTGGGTGGAGCGTCAGTGTGAAGGATGGAGAGGACTCCAACACCTGGAGTGAATCAGCGGGTGTGAAGGATCCAGAGGACTCCAACACCTGGGTGGAGCATCAGGTGTGAAGGATGGAGAGACTCCAACACCTGGAGTGAAGTGTGTGGAGCGTCAGTGTGTGTGAAGGATGGAGAGGACTCCAACACCTGGAGTGAAGCGGGTGGAGCGTCAGTGTGAAGGATGGAGAGGACTCCAACACCTGGAGTGAAGTGGGTGGAGTGTCAGCGTGAAGGATGGAGAGGACTCCAACACCTGGAGTGAAGCGGGTGGAGCGTCAGCGTGAAGGATGGAGAGGACTCCAACACCTGGAGTGAAGCGGGTGGAGCGTCATTGTGAAGGATCCAGAAGACTCCAACAGCTGGAGACCAGGGAGGCTGAGGGGGCTGTGTGAGCCAGGCCAGGAGGGACAGCTAGCAGGACACACGCAGGGGACAAGGACAAGTTCAGTTTCACAGAGTGAGAACATGGAAAGGGGTGAATTTGGTTCCTCCAGCTGCCATAGCAAAGTGCCACAGGCTGGCTGGCTTAACACCACAGAAATTTGCGCCCTCACAGTTGCAGAGGCCAGAAGTCCAAGTTCAAGTCATCAGCAGGGCCTTGCTCCCTCTGCCTCGAGCCCCAGGGAGGGTTGTTACTGCCTCGTCCAGCTTATGGTGGCTGCAGGCTTCCTTGGCTTGGATGGTGCTACAGTCTCTGCCTCCAACTGCACAGGGCCATCTCCCTGTGTCCGCGTCTGTGTGTAGCCCTCTCCTCCAGGTCTGCTCTCTCTTCTCACAAGGACACGCTGGCCAAGTTGGAAGTACTGGACTGGGGTCCCCTAGTGGAGCATGACTTCATCTTGACCTCATTTGCAAAGACCCTCTTTCCAACCTGCGTTCACAGGTCCCGGGGGTTAAGAGTGCCACGTATCTTTGAGGGGGAGGGTCACAATTCAAGCCACAAACAGTGGGCAGTGGAAATTCAAGAGGAAGGACGGTGGGGTGGCACATCCTTGCTTAGCCAGGCTAAGGAATTCAGGCTGTTCCTTGGGCCAGGGCCTCCACGTCCTGCCAAGTCATCAGAACCACCAGACGTCTCCAGCTGCAGACGAGCAGATTCCGCCCAGCCCGTGGATGAGGCCCATCCCGGGTAGGGAGCCTCCGAGACTCAGGGCACTGCTGCCCCTCAGCCAGACCAGAGCCACTGCTGTCTGATGAAGGCCGGCAGGAGGTCCTCTCGGGTGCCCTCTCCAGTGGCCAGGTCTGCCCAGGCCCCCAGAGCATGTGGTCTGTCAGACTCCCCCACAGCTTTTGCACATGAACAGCCTCAGGTCCCCCTCCCCCGCCAGTCCTCGTGCAGCCCCTGGAGCCTAACACAGGTCGACACTTGAACTCCACCGTGCCGCCTCAGCCGGGCACGCCAGCCCACGGAGGCCTTCCCAGTTACGCCTTGTCATTCGTCACGGTAGCTCCATCTCGCACGTTTGTGGTCTGCAGATCTGATGAACATCTTTCCTGACCTGACCGATGGGAGATCTGTGACACACGCCCTTCCAGGCTCCCTTACTCGGGGCCTCAAGATTCTCAAGTTCATGGTCAGCCTTCTTTCAGGCAGAATCGCTCCTTCAAAACCTGCGTGGACACAGGCCACCAGCCTTGACATGGTAGAGACAATGGTGCAGTTCCCACGGATGACTCCTGGGCAGGGTGAGGCAGGACAGTCCTGGGACTGGTGGGCAAGAGCAGTGCTGGGGACAGCCGGTGACAGCCAAGGTGGTGGACGGGATCAGGGAGGGGAGACACGGCCTGCCCTAGAGGACAGAGGAGCCAGAACAGCACCCGCCTCGGCCCTGCAGAGAGGGGCAACTTCCGGAGTCCAGGCAGGGGCACACCCTTGCTGTGGAAGGGCTGGGTCCCCGGCAGTGACAAACGCGACCTGGTAAAAAGCGGAGGTCCAGGGCCGTTTCCCTCCTCTCCTACCGAGAGCATTGGGTGGGTGCTGAGTTTTCTTGGGCCATCTCCAGCTGGTTCAGAAAGTGAGGGGGGAGAGGCAGGGCTGGCCTCTGGTGGACAGGAGTCTTCGGGACCATTCCTGTGGCCTCCACCGTCACCATCTGCGGCGCCTCTCACCTGTGCTGGGGGGGGGGGTCGCGCTTCTGCTGCCCCAGATCTCACCCTCCTGCCTCAGCGGTCACCACGAGGCTCGGGTTCGGAACAAGAGTGAACACTCTCCTTCCCACGACCTTCCTCCTCTTTCCTCCCCGTACCTTGCACCTGGGGCACACGGGGCAGGGCGGGAGGAGGAGATGGTGTTTTCAGAGGGCTCGGGGAGGTGAACCCCGGCAGCTGTAGTTCTCAAACCCGCATCACCTCCAAACGGGCACGAGGGTCTGTAGACGGAGGCTGACCGCTGGGTGCTCCGGAGGGCTACGGACACCAGGAGCGTGTCTTCTGTCACCTGACCACTGCGGCAGCTGCTCGGCCCACCTGCCTAAGATTATTTTATGTCCATTCAACTAGGGAGAAGAAACAAATAGGATGACACAAGAACCCCGCCCCCTAAAATACACACACACTCCTGCAGAGCTTCCCGGCTCTCCTTCCCTGCAGAGGGGAGCAGACCTGTGGTCTGGGACAGCAGTCCTGCCCCTGCCCATGCCAGGGGACACAGGGCCAGGTTGCAGTGATTGCTCCAGACTGGGTGGGGACCAGAGACCTGCCAGGAGGCACTGCATGACCTTTACTGAGGTTTCAAGAACCCGGGCAGCGGGTTCTTCTGGCTGAACCCACAAGGCCGGGAGACCTGGCTCTGGCCACCGCCCTACAGTCCTGCGGTGGAGCTGGCCCCAGCCTGGAGGTGAGATGGGACACTGCCGAGACAAAGAGCCCTGGGCCCAGGCCACATGTGAGGGCAGGTCAGCCCAGCCCAGGGCTCGCTAGTTGCGTGAGCCTCGGAGTGCGGCCAGCAGCCCTCAGCCGATGCGCACCCAGGGAACAGCGTTCCGCGTGCAGTTCCCGCCACGCAGAGTGACTTCTCTCAGATTGTTTGAAAAGGCCTTTAAATGTCCTCAGAACTAGGTGGAGGACAGCAGCCCTATGTGGGACGCAGCACACCACGTATCAGGTCACCAAGGGGCTTAGCCCCTACTCAGGGGCTGCGACCACTAGGCCCACCACAAGGCCAAGGTTTTTCTATCTTAAAAAGAAAATCTGCTGGAAAGAGCATGATACTGAGGCTGTAGGAGAAATGTCTGTTTCCTTCTGGAACCTGAGGGGGTGTGAGGCAGTCCTCAGGGGCAGCGGGGGAGCTGGAGCTCCCCATGGCCTCGCCCCTCTGCCCTGCGGGGTCCCGGGCAGTGCAGAAGTGAGACCTTTCTTCAGGGGAGGAATGAGCTCCGCCCACAGGTGGTGTCTTGTTCCAGGTAAAGGCCTGGCGTCCTCAGGACCGCACGCCGCTGTTCTCGGGCTCCCTCTGCTCTGCGAGGTTTTAATTCCTCAGTGAAAAGCAGGACGGTGCCCTGTGCCCAGGCCAGGGACTGCCAAGAAACACGGGCACCGGCCGCGGTTTTCCCTCCCTGCCTGGAGGAGTCGCGTCTCCCCTCTAAGGAGAAGGTCGCAGTGGCCAGCACACTCTAGATGCCTGAGAGCGCAAGATGACAAGGAGGACTTAGGACACCAGTCCACAGCCCAAGCCACTGTCCCAGGGAAGCCCGACTATCTGCCCCAAACTTTTCCTTCTTAAGAGGCGGGTGCCACTCAGGAACTCCCGTGCCGTCGGGCTCCCTGCTGTTGGGGGTCTTGCCAGGGCTTTCTGCCACCAGTGGAGAGGACCAGCAGCCCTCGCGTCAGCTGTGGAAAGTCCCGGGAGGCGTGTGTCCTGTGGCAGCACAGGCCCCTAGTGCCTGTGTGGAAGACTCCGAGTCGCAGCAGCTAGGTGGCAGGAAACCGCTCTGCGGGGCGAGGAGGGAGGAGCGAGCAGGAGTCTCCCTGCCGCAGGGAGCAGCCCTGGTGTGGGACACTGAGGTAGCGAAAGGAGAGGTTCTTGATGGCCTCGCGCTGGTGGTGAGAGGGGGGCGCTCTAGGGAGGCGCCAGCTGCCCAGATGGGGTCCAGCTCGGACACCTCATGGACTCGGTCCAGAGCGCTTGGTGGCCTCCCCACCCAAAGGCTCACATGGAGACCCGCCTAACTGTGCTGCTTTAGTTAGATTGTTTTGCTGCTGTGACTAACGACCTGACCAGAACGATTTTTGGAGAGGAAAAGTTTATTCAGAGGTTTCAGAGGTCTCGATCCATAGACAGCAGGCTCCAGTCCTCAGGGCTGGAGGGGAGGCAGGACGTCATGGCGAAGAGCGTGGCAGAGGGAAGCAGCTCACATGGCGATCAGGAAGCAGAGAGAGACTCCGCTCTCCGGATGCAGAATATGTACCCCAAAGCCAGGCCCCCAATGCCCACCTCCTCCAGCCACGCCCCACCTGCCCCCAGTCACCACTCAGCTAATCCCATCAGGGATCAATTCACTGATTAGGTTAAGGCTATAGCCCAATCACTTCTCCTCCAAACCCTCTTGCCTTGCCTCACACGGGAGCTTTTGGGGGACACCTCACATCTAAACCGTAACATGTACCCAATGGCATGGCACAACCACCTGCTTTTCTTCTCTGATAACTGGCATGTTTTACCAAGAAGCTGTGGGAATGTCACAGCAGAGGGCTGTGTCACACATGCTATACACACTAGGAAACAGCTAGCAAAGGGGTGTGTTGGTTTAAATAAGAATTTACAAGAACAAGTCTCCAAGCAAGGCCTTCTCTCCTTAGCAATCTGTAGCCCATGCTTCTCTGGTGGACACAGGTGGCTTACTGGCTTCCACAGTAGATCATGTGTTCTCAAAGGGGGTCATATCAGCCCCCACAGGGCAAAAAATCAGATATTGGTTTGTGTCCCTCCAAAGCTCAATCTTATCCAACGAAACCTTATTTCTTAGTGCTTAATTCCGCCCTTGGATTTTCTGAGTATCATTGAGGCAGCATTTATTTACACTGAGTTCTGAAAGAAAGAAAATATGCAAAGTGAGGAACGCGAGACCGAGACCGTGGTGTGCAGATGACTGTGCTTGCAGGCCTGATGGGCCTTTTCTGTGGGTGCCCTAATTATTTATTTATTCCACCTGAGGCTCACTGTATTCCCTAAATATGAGATGAATGCCCCACCAACACCTGGCCAGCTAGCTGGTCCTTAAACAGAGTGCCCCTCGTCCTGGGACTCCGGTTAAACGCGTGAGACCTTTGCTCCTGTGCTCCGTGGCGCGCCTCCTTCCACGCTCTGCATCTCAGTCTCATGTGCTTGCTGAGTGATTGTTCAAAGCCACACACTGTTCGAGGCAGAGAAGGGGAGGCTAAGGACAGGAGCAAGTCCGTCTGTGTGTTCTGCGTGGCCAACTGAGAAGGCTGCACAAGTTGGAGAAGCTGGGAGAGGAGGAGGGCGCAGGGAGGTCACAGTGCCCCAGGGTGACTTGAGCAGAGCAGATGAAGGGTGGCCTGTGTCTGGGCTCTCCTGCTGAGGACTTGCACACAGACCACACAAAGTGGGACTATCCTGACAGACTCCGGGCAGGCAGTCCAGTGAGGCCCTGAGCATCAGGTGGGAGAGGGTGGGCTGGTAGGAGCTCTTCACCCTGATGGCTGAGGTCTAGGGAAAGCAAGCGCCTGGGCCCAGAGAGTGGGCCTGTGTTCAGACCCATCTTTCATTTCACAAATTCTCTCTTCAGCTGTGTCTGATCCACTGCTGAGCCCACACAGTTTTTTTTTTTTTCTTTTTAAATTATTATTTTTATATCTCCCCAATCTTTAGTTTCTATACCTTGCTGGTGTTTTTATGGTTTTCTTTATTCTTTAAATACAGTAAACATGTGTTTATTTACTTAAAACTCCACTGTTGTCTACACTGGGTGTTCCCATTCTGGAGGGACCGCAGGGACGGCTTCTGCTCTCCAAGGGCTCTGTGAACCCCCCTCGATCAGCTGTACTTGTGAGGGCTCCTGTGCTGTGTGATCCCATCCTTCAGGGCCAGAGGGTCTGAGCGGAAGGTGGGTCTCTCCAGAGAGGACCTGCCTTTTGGTTTGGCCATCACCCCTCGGTGCCACCGTCTAGCAACCCTTTAAACAGCCCCTTTGTTCAGCTCGTGCCCGCAAGCTGCCTGTGAACCCGAACCAAGCCAGCCTGGGGTTACAGCTCGCGGTGGAGGCACATGTCCCCCCGAGAGCCAAGGCCAGGACGGCCAAGTTCCCGCTGGGCCCTTGGTGGGTCCGGTTGTTCGGGTCTACACTCGGACCCTCTTCCGCCCGCTGGGTCCCGTGCTCACAGACACTCAGTATTACCGAGGCGGGGGATGAATGAACGCGCACACGGATACCAAACGCGGGTCTGGCTCCTCGCGCTCCTCCCTCTCCATCGGTCCTGGAGCGCCCCCAGGCGGCTTCACCCAGCCCGTGCGCCTCCGCACGCATGCGCGCACCTCCGGACGGCCGCGCCGCAGATCTGCGAGGGGACCCCGAGCGCGGCGGCTCCCCGCGCCTTTCCCACCTGCAGCGGCGCGCGGCTGGGACGGGAGGGCGTGCACGGTAACCAGGGGCCTGCAGACCCCGGCGTGGCCTCCAGGGCCGGTGGCTGAGCTCGCTTCCTCCAGGGGCTAGCGAGGGACCCTGGGAGACCAGCATCCCTCCACCTCACCGCCCAGACCTCGGCGGGCAGCTGGTCCTGGGTCTGCTCCGCCCCGCGCTCCTCCGTTCCCCCACTGCCTGGCAACAGCGAGCCCTCACCTGCCTTTGCCGCAGTCTGCACCTCGCAGACGTCCCCAGTGGACTTGCCACAGAGATCTTGACGTGCGTTTTGGAATCTAAACGCGTGGAAAACTCACCGCTTAAATACTCTGCTTGAACGCCGGCCCGGCTGGCCCAGCTCTTTGCTGGGGTGTGCTGCCACCCAGTGGTGCCCGCTGCTCCTGTTGGCCGCCGCCGGCCCCGGGACCCGCCTCAGCCGCTGGGGACAGACCCACGGCGCCCGCGCAGGGACTTGGTACCTTGGCACGCGTCACGCCGCCCCGTCTGCCCGCCCTCTGTGTTCACGTGCTTCCCCTACCTTGGTCTGGGGTTGTGTCCAGTTACCCCGGAGCACAGGTGAAGATGCGCGTGGTCATCTTCTTAGAAAGCCTGCGCGTGCCGCGGCCCATTAACCTGGTCCGCTCTCTGCGCGGCTGCCAGCAGGTGGCGCTAGTCCCACCTGCCTGGAGTTCATTTCCCTGTGGCCCTCAGTGGGTGTTCGAAAGGACACTTTATGCCTTCTGTTAGCATCAAGACCAAACGGTTTACGTCAACTCAGGTTTCTGTGTGTGGTTTTATACATTGTAATTACTCAATCATATTAATCGTGTAAATTAATGGGTTTCACTGTGACATTTCCATATATGCACTGTGTATGATTCAAACATACCCATGTGGTTTAGCCTGATTAAAATTATGTGTACGGGTTGTTTTTAAAAGCAGTATAGCTGAGAATTTCAGAGGGGAGTCATCATGTGGCATTTGGTTCCAGCCCTGCAGCCCCTGGCTCTGTGGCTCCACAGCTCTGTGACACTGAGCGCGTTGATCACTGTTCGTGCCCTCAGCCAGAGGTTTCCATCCAATGGGGACCCAAGGAACACACTCCTGTGGCTCTTTAAGGGGTAACTAAGATGGGAGCCAATTTCATGCATCAAAGTCACTGCCAGGCCTTTTGGTCACAGTGCTAGGAAGCTTCGGGGAGGAAACAGAGGTGTTGGGAGGCCAGGGCCACCTCTGTGCTTAGGATTCTAACAGCGTCCCTGGGAAGTGAGTTTTTCAAGTGCCTCGTGTATTTGCAGTAGTGAGAAGAAAACCTGCCGTGTTTGGTGGAGAGGGATGTGGAGCTGGCAGAGACTAGGACATGTGTGTGTCTCATGCATCGGGGGAAGACTGGTCCAACCAGGTTGCTGTCCCTGCCCACAGCTGGACAGCTGCACGTGAGGGCTGTGGTTTGCAGTCAGAGAGTGTGTTGCTCATTGCTGTCTTGCAAGAGGTGGTGGAAATGTTATTTTTTAAAACCTTGCTGGTTTTGAAGGACTGAATATTTAAAATTAGTTGAAACTTTCTGTTCCTAATAGCCAAAATATTGCCCAACGTTTCAGTTTAGTGCAGAAGGTAAAATGTACCGGATTAGCCTGGAATCCATGCGAGCTGCTCACAAGTCTCAAAATACGACCAACTTCAGTCTTCTCAAACTCTGGCTTTGTTTTCTGTTTTACTTGTTTGTTCAAAAAATGTGGCTTTTATGGATTAGAGAACAAAAGGAAAGGCTTATGAAATAACACAGAGATCCCTTACACATCGGAGCTGGTGGAGTGAGGAAATGCTGAGTGAAGTGTGAATCTGTGAGCGACACACTGACTGACGCACCTCAGAAACGCACACGGGCTTACAACTCAGGAGGAAGGAGCGTGTGGCAATGTGCCCGGGGCCCTCCTGGGTCTGGAAAGTTGGACAAGTGCTTTGCAGCATTTTACTGAACTCAGCCAGCCTCCAGGTAAGCCTGCTGCCAAGGCACAGTCCACATGGTGTGGTTTACCACTGGAAACTAGTAGCATTCAATGCCAGAGAAGGTGGCACACAGCACACCAGAGGCCTTGGAGGAGGCCCAGGGACTTGAGGATGGGAGGTGGGCACAGGGAGGACCCTGAACCTCTCAGACACGTACTGCGATGTTGGGTTGGGCACGACCCCCAGAAGCTCAGGTGTGAAATCACAGTCCCCGGGCAGCAAGGCACAGGGGTGGGCTTGGAGGCAGTGACTGCATCATGAGGCCTCTGACTCATCAGAGAATCAATCCACTTGGTGAATCCACCATTTGGATGAACACTGTGTGGCAAGTGTAGGTAGATGGGGCTGGCCTGGAGGAAGGGGTCACTGAAGTTGTGGCCTTGGGGACTTTATCGGTCCCTGGACACCTTCCTCTCTCATGAGCGGAACAGCTCCTCCACCATGCCCTTTCACCATGACGATCTGCCTCACCTGGGCCCGGAGCAGGGAGTTGGCCAACCAGGGACCGGACCTCTGAAACCATGAAGCAAAATAAGCTTCCTCTTCTAAGTTGTTCTAGTCAGGCATTTTGGCCACAGTGACGAAAACTGACTTGCACATACGTGAAGACTCATTTGGGTGGGACGGTGCATGGTCAGGGAAGGAGCTTTCCAGCTCTTGAGAACTCGCGGTGTCCAGGACCAAAAGAGAGGGCGCGTCTCTGCACCCTGCAGGGGTCCGGCCTCCGTGCGTGTGGACTCTGCAAAGAGGGGCCTCTCACCATGAAGAGCAGATGCCCACGTGGATTCAGTCCCAGCCTTGGTACCAATTTAATTATCCCTCAGTCTGGTCCGGTCAGGCCAGAGGAAACACAGCAATTCGGAGAGGACAAAGTTATGCCACGGTGACACTTGCAAAGACCCAATTCAAACGCATCATTACTGAGCATGAAACAAAGCAGAAAATGTAGTCACTGAGGCCACACCTGCTTCCAGAGGGACACGGGGAAGTCAAATGGCCACAGGGGCCCTGTAGTGTGACGATGAAGGGCCTGACCCCGGGGTCACGAGACCTTGGGAGGTCACCCGCTGCAGCTGGAGTGTGAAATGGGACTAATACTCATCTCAGTGAGTCATTGTGACAGTCTATTTTGAGGTAGTTAGAAAGGGCCTGGTACACAGAGCTCAGCAAATGTCACTACCGTTACTTTTTCAGTTCCTAGCATGTCCCTAAGTAAACCAGGACCTGCCTTGACGAAGCCTGGGAGGGCCAGGCTGACTCCCTCTCTGGGCGGGCAGATGCTTCCTGGCTTATGTCATCTGAACGATGACAGGACATTTTTAAAATATTTCCCCTTTTGCTGCCCATCATTAAAGTTTCACAATTTTTAAAGTCTTGCCTTCTTGGCTGTGGTTTTAAATAGGTCTTAAAGAGCACAATCTTATTCTTAGGAATTCCCGAGGAGCTGCTTCCTCCCGGGCAGGGGTCCTTGTTCTTGAGAGCTTCCCACTGCCCAGGGCGCGCCTGGTCCTGCGCGCTGAGCGGGAGCGCGGGGACGAGGACCGGCTTCCACACAGGCGCGCGGGCACGGCGCGCTGCCGTGCTCACTCTCAGCTCTGCACCCTCCAGCTCTGGCCGGAGGCGGGTGGCGCACTCAGCACTGGAGTTGGGGTTCCCTCCAATGGCGCCATCAGGAAAGGCCAGGGGTTCCAGGGATTTGGCGCCATTGCTGTTTCCAAGAGGAGGGTGGAAAGAAAGCCTTGTGTACGGCAGCAGCCGCAGAAGCCTGGGCTCCGTTCATGGCTCACCCTTGCGTCTTGAACCCGAGCGGCACTTGTCCAGCGTGGTCACCAATATGCCCAAGCTGACATGCAAAAAGCACAGAAAAAGTGCCGCTCTCGTCAGCAAACTTGAAGCAGCTTCGAATGCTGACACTGAACTTGATTCAAGAAACAGTTGATAATGATGAAGTTGCTAAAGAACTGGATGCATCTATGTGGAAGAGCCGGAATTCCCCCCAAAAAACCTTCCTGGGTTTGGAGCAATTTTATTGGCTCCCTTAGGACTCATGATATGCCCCCAAGGTATGCATGCCTCGGGTTCGTCTGCCCCTCGAGTGTGGGACGCATGGGAAGTTCTTGACCTCCTGTTCCCGCTGCCCCTCCAGTGATAGCTCCCAGCCCCACTCCTGGGTCTCTGCCCAGGCTAAGCGGACGTGCTGCAGGAAGTGTGCACGCCAGGCCCGCATTGGCCATTTTCTACAGAAATCCAGTCGCGTGTGAACAGCTCTGAACACATACCCTCTTCCTCCCCTGATGGCAGCCGTGGCCTGCCAGCACAGCTCCCTGGGAGGTGGAGAGAAGCTCCGCCTCCTTCCAGCTGCCTCCTTGGTGTGAGGCCCCCTAGCACCCCTTCCCTGGGCTAGCCCCCTCCATCTTCCCACGAACACGGTCATCTTCTCCCCATTACACACAGCCAGTACCTTTTGAAGTAAAACTAACTGCAGCATCAAGTTGGACCCATTCGTACAAACCAGTGATAAATGGTGAATATTTTCAAACGTGATTTCTTCCCATCATTTGCCCTAGAGAGTCAAGAAATCCATAGAGCATCATGACAGCGGAAAAACAACAGGCCTTTATTTCAATCTTGGGCCTTGCATCTGACAACTTTTAAGCCTGAGCAAGTAATTTAACTTGTCTGGCCACAGATTCCCTCATCTGTAGATGGGAACATAATTTTCCACCTGTCAAGTTCATGGTTAGGATGAATCAAAATACCACGTGTGATATGTTTAGTCCATGCCTCAAACCCAGCAGGTCGTGGAAACGCTGCTGTACTTTTGTTCGCCTTTTGCTTGAGGGACACCTCTGAAGACAACACTGATCCAGCGTTCCTAGCTGAGATTGCCCCTTCCCCTCCTTGGGCCCCCTGGGCATCCACAGGTGTGGGGAGCCCTGCCTAGGAGGAGGAGGCCCGCACAGTGTTTTCGGAGCACTTGTCTAGAGACACCAGCTCCCTGTTGCCCTGGGTGGGCCACAGCCCCAGGGAGGGCCTGGGAGGGTCACGAGGGTTGGGCTACTGCGGTGGAGATGCACTGGGCCCTGGTCCAGCGTGCGGCCAATAGGCCTCCGCCCACTGTGGCCAGGCTGCTGCTCTTCTCCGCCTCTGTGGCCTCCCCTGACCTGACGCTTTGACCTCGTAGTGTGGGAAGCCAGTTGGTCCATGTTGGGGTGCTAGGCTTCTTGGGCTGCTGTACCCAGTGCCACAATTTGCGTGCTACCAAGCAACAGACGTGTGTTGTCTCACAGGCGTAGAGGCTGGGAGGCTGACGTCCAGGTGTCGGCAGAGCCGCGCTCCTGCCGAAGGCTCCTGTTTCACCGGCTTCTGGTGGTGCCAGCGGTCCCCGCACTCCTTGGCTTGCAGCCACATCTGCCCCGGTCACAGCCACAGCTCGGGATGCCGCACACGGGCACCCACATCTTCGCACACCGCAGCATCTGGGCAAGCGCCAGCCTGTGCTGGCCTCCTTCCCGGAGGAAAGGGAGAGAAATGGCCAGAAATGCCCGCACGGAGGCCTGTAGAAACGAGCCCAGCACTTTGCTCTCCCGTAAGCAAGAATTTCTGGACGTCAACTGTCCACGTTTAAGGGCTTCGTGGATAGTGATGGAGATAAACTTGACAGGATGTTTCCCAACTGTCCTGCATTAAGCAGAGACCCCCAAATTCACGTCCACCCAGAACCCGTGTATGCGACCTTATTTGGAAATGGAGTCTTGGCAGTTGTGATTAAGTTAAGATACTGGATTAGGGAGGGCCTCATCCATTGTGATTGGTGTCCCTCTAAGAAGTCATGTGAGGACAGAGACACAGGGAGATGATGACCTTGGGACAGTGGGAGCAGGGTTGGGCAAGCAATCACTCCTTCTCTCCCAGGTCTGTGGGTCCTCACAAATTGCTCCAACCACAGCAAGGCTGGGGTCTGAATACTCAGCAGCTGGCACTGCAAGAGCAATCTTAGCAATATTCATCATTTTAAAGATAAAATTCAGTTAATACAGTTGTAATCATTGCTGGATAAATTAGACCTCCAAGTACCCAGTACAGTGACTCTATGAATGAATCAAATCATGTACAATGTAATTTTGTGTTGTAACTTAGCAGGTGACTATAAACCTATAGAAGATGCTGAGAGATGTCATGCCCAGTTCCATGTCACCCCCAAGTCTCAGGACCTCTGTATTCGTTTCCTACTGCTGATGTAACAAATTACTATGAGCTTGGATCGAAAAAATACAAAGTTATTATCTGAAGCATTCTGAAAAGTCTGAAATGGTCTTCCTGAGCTACAGCCCGGTGCCCGCAGGCTGCCTGCCTTCTGGAGGTCCGGGGGAGATTGTTCTTTGGTCTTCTATCCAGAGGTGCCTGCATCCCTCGGCCTACGGCCTCCTCCAGCTTCCAAGTGTTCTACTCCAACCTCTGCCTGTGTCCTTGCCACCTTTGTCTTCCTTTGACCCGCCCACCTCCCTGTGCTTCCTCTGGGCCCACCTGGGCCACCCAGGGCCATCACTCATGTCAAGACTACTAATCACCCTGGGAAACCCCTGTTTCCTTGAGAGGTCTCATATTCACAAGTTCTGGGACTAATACATGGGGGTCTCTGGAGGCCAGTAACCTTTTCTAAATCCAGAAAAAGCAACTTTTCTTCAATATCTCTGAATGTGTCACAGCTACACTCCTTGTCCTTACCTTGAGGCTGCTGTACACTTTCGGGCCATCACTCTGAGTGCTAATGATGGGCCTCTGAGAAGCCACCACGCTTCCTGTTGCCATGCATGTTCTCTGACCCCCTGATGATTGCTTGTTCTCTGGAGACTTCACTCTTCCTCTGTTATAACAGCCAGGTGAATCTGATGAACACAGTGGCTTCTGAGGTCAGGGGATTTGCAGGGGTGCCCGGCACAGGCACAGGCATTGAGCTCCTAGGGGTTATCCATATTGGAAGGGAGGCCCTTGTTCAGTTTCTAAGGGGATTCTCAAGAATCTGGCAGATTTATTTGAAGTAAGCAGGGCAGTGTTGTCTGGTGCAGTCTCTGACTACAGTTCAGCCAGGCTCTTGTCCCTGCTAGACGTCTTTAAATGACGGGTGGCTTTCCAGTTACTTGCACACTGCTGTACCAGTGGGGTTTTGTCTGTGTGGGGCAGCGTGTGTTTTCTCGGCAAAGACCTCTGTTTGAATCCTGAAGGGCGGATGAACACAGGCTGGAACCGCTGTGTAGAAAAGGGGGTTTTATTAATCAGCCGAAGGGACACGTGGAGGGGGGAGGGAGAACTGGGGAGAGGATAGGAGGCGGGCGGTGAGAAGAAGAGGAAGAAAAGGGAGGGGTTTCAGTCCGGAGAAGGCTTAAGTAGTGAACTGGTGGTCAGAGGGACCTCCCAGAGGGGACCCCAATTCCATAGGCTGCTGGAGGTCAAAAGGGGAACCCGTGTGTTGTAATTGGCTCAGAAAGGCACCTGAGGTGTGGCCAGTGGCATGGCCAGCCTTGGGTGCTTGGGAGGTGTGTCTTGTCTTAAGGTACCTGAGAGGTGTGGCCTAGTTGGGCTACCTGGGAGGTGTGGCCTCCCTGCCCGGAATCTAACAAATCCCACCTCTACCACTTACTAAGTATGTGCTTTTAGGAAAACAGCTTAGCTTCTCTGAGCCTTTGTTTCCTTTGCCACAGATAGCGACCAAAACCCGCCTTCCTCAGAAGGTGTAAAGCAATAAGGTGTAAAGTGCTTCGCTCAGTCATTGGCCAGTAGAAAGCTCTTCGATATCTAATTTCATTGAAAGTTTTATGAAGAGGTAGGGTAGGTAGAATTTTAACTTGAGTACTTAAAAGATTCTAATTTTAAATGTGATTCCTTTGGAAGATCTCATTCAGACAGTTTCTTAAAAGAATAACATTACGCATAGGAGGTAATGCCTGTTAATCAACTTGAGGAGCCATTCCACAATCATGCCTATTTCAAAACACCCTGTGGAGCATGATAGATATACTCAACTTGTGTCACTTGGAAAAAGATATTGCAAGTGAGAAGAGGACTTTCGTGGTCACTGTGAATAAACAGGGGTGGGGAGTGTGGCAGAGTCGGTGATGGGGGGCGGCAAGCAGGAAGATGCGGGGCGCCGTCTGTCCTGGGGGCGCTGGTGGGGGAGGGGCAGCGTGAACCTGCTCTGGCTGGAGCCTCCCCCAGGTCCCTTCCGGTGGGAGTCACCACGGTGGGGCCAGAGCAAGAAGAGATCCTTGGCCTTTGGCGGGCGACTGAAGGTGGGGCTTGTAAGTGAGCTGTGAGCTTCAGGGTCCCCACGGGCCAAGCGATCCGCACTCTGAGAGCAGACGGGGCTGCGAGGAAGAAACAGAGCTCTCTGAATCCTTGGCCCGACACGACGACAGCAGGCATCGGGCTCCTGGCTGCAGGCAGGCGCTGCCAAGATCCCCGATGCTCCCGAGGACTGGACCATGGGCCCCACGCAGACTCTCAGTGGGCACCTGAGACGCCCCGAGGGAGGCGAGCCTGGGCGCACTAGTCCTCCTGCAGGGCTGCCCTGGGCCCTCTCCCCAGCCTAGGACGTCAGCCCTCCTCCCAGGAAAGCCAGCTCAGGCCGGGACCTGCGAGGGCCGCAGAGGGATTGCAGCGCAGTCTCGTCCCCATTCTCGCTGGGGCCTTCTGGCGCCTTGCGGGCTTTCTGCTCCATGACGCACAGAGGTCTGGCAGCCTCCCTTAAGGAGAACTGGAGCCCCGTCAGTCTCAACCATTGACAATCCCAAGTAGTGACAGCTCATGCAGCGGGAGCCGCTAACCTCAGGGAGGAAGAGAAGCTCGCAGAAAATGCTCGGGAGTGTTGTCTTGGTTGCTTCACTACTGGAACCCCGGTTTCTGTGCTTTCCTGTTCTTGGACAGGACTGGTCAGCAGGAACAGCCCCTCCAGAGTCTCCCCGCCTTTGCTGGTTTTCTCGAGTGCCTACGGGTGGCACTGTTTGTGACTTCAGCTTAAGTATTCAACTCATGACACCAGGTTTCCTTAGGAAGAATATAGACTCACAGGTCTTCCAATTAGAACGACGCGTCTCTATACAGGCCAGTGTTTGAATAAGTCCCACTTGGATTTTCTTCTCGCTCGTTTGACAGTATCTGGGGTGTTTCGATGCTTGGCATGTGTGCGTTCATTGCAGAGCAGAGCCCTCTCTTCCTGATCTTGTGCCCCTGGGGAAGCCAGTCTGAGTCTAATTAATCCCAAGGCCCCAGAGCAGCTCCTAGCACTGGGCGTGGATCAGACACACATCACAGAGGCTTGTGGTATCAATCCACTCCGGAGCTCCTAGCAGCACGTTTCTACTGCTGAATGTGGCACCAGACACCTAGATCCAGCTCACAGTCTCCACAGGAGCTTCCTTCCCAAACCACCATATGCAGCAGGATGCCTGAGAGAGGGTCTGGGGCTGGCTGTCAGGAACACGCAGCCCCGTGGACAAGTGCACCCTACACAGCCACCTCGTGCCTCCAGAGGCCAGGCCCATCCCAAGAGCCAGAAGAGGAAGAGGGCAGAGCACGTGCGTCCACCCGGCAGGTTAAGTAAACAGCAAAAGAAAACAGGTCTTACTAGAAATCAAAAGTAAAACACCTCAGTGAATCTTCTGGGCTTGGTGATGACAGGGACGGCAAAAAGAGCAAAATGTCTATTCTGGGGAAGGTTTGAAATTTCGTGGCAGTCCTAGGACTTGGTAGAAACTCATGGAATGAATGGCTTTGTCCTATGTTCACCACTAGGCATTCAGCACTTGGACTCTCTGATTTTTCCTGAAGTCCTTAAATCATCCTCATGACCATCAAATATCCCAGTATAGAGTGGAACAGTAGCATGAATTATTGAGTACCTACTGTATGCCAGGGGTAAGTATGGCAGAACTGGCCATGAAGATGGTGCAGATATATAACCCAAGTGGTCTTTCTGTGAATTTCTCTGGTGCTTTCTACACAGATCTCAGTTATGACAGGATTGAAATGATTTGGTCTCTTGAGGCACAGCCCCATTATTTCAACTATGCAAATGACTCTCCTGAAGCAGAATGGCCACCTGTCCTGATGTCACCTTAATCATGGGAGGTGACTTGCCCAAGCATGGCAGAGTCAGGGCTGAGATTCATTTCCTTCGTGCAGGGCGAGGGTTGGACCCAGGCAGCTGACCCCAACCCATGTCAGCAACCCCACAAGCATGTCTTAATAATTGCACTCAATTGTTATTCTAGACTTAAAAACCGTACGCATTTCTTTGCTTCAAATACATGTACTTTTTACTTTCTGTTTTCTTGTAGGGAGCTGATTATGTTTTATTTTAACGAACATACCAAAGTCCCTAGCGGTCTAGTGTCCTTTGGACTGAATCCCTGTCTCACTGGGCACCCTGGGAGGTGAGGAGGTGAACAGGGACTTTGCCTCTGGGAGTTTGGGGTCTGCGGCCAGGAGGACGCTGACATCCCAGAGCAGAGCAAGTGCGTCATGCGCGACCTCAGGCGTGCCACGGAGGACCTCATGGAATTTTTTAGTGGGTTGAAATCTATTTTAAGCGTTTCCTCCACTTCCCATTTTCAACTGCAAGTACTTCAGACTGTGCTGATCTTTGCATATAAAAATACATACTGTTTAACACTTACCACTGGCATCATGCTTTGCAGAAAATTTATTGATTTTAAAATTGTTTTGCAGCCGTGTCGTGATCATTTCTGACAATACTATTTTGAACAAGCTTCGCACTGTCGCCCTTCTAATCTTACACAGAAGAAGAAATGAACTCTTAGAATGCGCTCATGGCTCCCTTAGCCCGTCCCAGGAGTGGAACCTTGGATCTGAGCTGGAGGAGAAAGCACCCTGCTCACTCCTGCGGAATCCCCTCTATTTTGAAATTAGTTCTCTTGGTCCTTGTGGATAAGTGTGCTCCCAAGGAAAAGGCGGCGTATCTTTGCCAGAAGCAAGCAGGCTCCTTAGCGATGGCACTCCGCACCGAGAGACCCACCAGGCCCACGTTAGCAATGTGGAGAATCGCAGAGCCCACGTTGTTAGACGACAGCTGGTGAAGACAGAACGAGGGAGTGCAGGTTCACTGTGAAACTAGGAAGACGTGAGTGGGGTGTGGCTGTTGCTGAGGTCTTGTCAGTCCTAGATCTTGCGCCCTGGCAGGCATCAGCACTGGATGTTTTGTTTTCTGGCGGTTGTCACTGCGATAACCAGCACGGTGCTCGGTTTTCTCATAACATGCTGTTTGCCAGGACATGAAGCTACGGCCTGAGTCCCTTGGGGGAGGGTGGGAATAGCAGGACCTGTGTTTGTGTGATGCTTTCCATTTGTGGAAGAAGCAACAGAATGTTCGATAAAATCCTTAGCAGAGTCTTCCCATGTGCACACGACTAGAATTCCTAAGTGATCAAACGTTTTGAAGTTCAATAGCGAAAGCAACGTTCATTTTCAGATATCTACACATTTTCCTTCGTAGTGTGTGGCTCAGTGACTTGGTGAACAAAGGAAAAGTCTATCTTATCTTCATCATCCTGATTAAGGAGGACAATTTTATTTTAGCATCTAAGTTTTAAAACACATCCTTCGCATCTCCAGTAAAAACATATGACCCAAAGAAAGCGTTTTATGTCAAGCTCAAACATTGAGCGTAATCCCCAATCACTTTTTCCCCTTAAATAGTTTTAAGGAAAGTCCTTTAAAATCATAAGGTCAAGCCTCTCTGTAACACAAGGCCCAATTTTAAAAGTGAGGTCAGCTGAAGTTTGCCGTCTCCAGGGGAGGGGTGAATCAAAGACAACTCTTGCCTCCAAGGTCGGAATTCATAATATGAGACCATCGATTTTCATGATTTTGCAGATGTTCAAAAGAAGACCGAGCGAGTACATGGAGAGAAGGAACCAAAGCTCAGTCACTGTCCTCAGGGCTGTGTGCTGCTTCCCTGAATCGTCCTCAGCATTATTATTTTTTTTTGGGGGGGGAGGGGCGGGTCAAGAACTAGTTACTTAAGGAGTTCAGGGAATTGGTGGTTCAGGGACAGAGATTTAAAACAAAGGAGGTTATTTTGACATCTTTTTCGAGTACGGGTTCAGCTTGGAGACCTCTGCTTCACGTTCTTCCTCTGTCTAAGGCCCTAGAGCATCCTCGGACTTCTGCAGGGCCTTCTCCCGGTCATGCCGCCATCAGCCATGCTGAGGCTTGAGGTGCTGTCCTCTTGATCTCTCTCCTTGCCCTGCACCTGGCTGGCCAGGGGGTCTCAAGACTGCAGTCTCCACGCGGCTTGAGGAACCGCGCGCCACGCTTCCTCCCTCTACCTTCCAAACATCTGCACCTTTCCCCACCTATTCTAGTTCCCGAAGTCACACATGCATGTTAAAGAACACCAAGCACTTACAGTGACAGTCGTGAACCTAAGAATCTCCACCCAGGTAGAGGTGAGCCTAGGTATGTCATCTGCTTGTGTGAACACACCACAATGAAGTCCGTTATTCTGCATAATTAAAAGGCACTAATAAAACATGGGATAAAAGAATCACAACCCCTCCGTGATCCCTGCTTTGCATTTTAACTTTCTTGGACCCTGCTGGAAAGGTAGCATTACTATCGGCTGGAGTTCTCATGGAACATTTCATCATAAGTATTTTCCTGTCATTAAAATTCGTTCACTTGATTTTTCGTGATTACACAATATTCTATTATAATTTGCTGAACTATTTTCCTATTTTTGACACTTATTTTTTGCTATTATCTATAATATACCGTGAACCAATGTATATGTATATATTTCTCTCCATCTTGAATTTTGGGGGAATAGATTCCTAGGAACATAATTAATAGGTTAAATGAGAGCCATCCTTCGGGTCTCGGGGTCTGCTGATGGTTCGCCCTGCTGGTCCAACGTGGGTGTGCTCCCCCCCACCAACCGCTGTGTGTGCCCATCTGACCTTTGGTCACTTCGGGACATGGAGGGCTCATTCTCCTGGGCTTCAGTCATTGGCTGATGAAATCAAGGCCGCTCACCTCCCCAGGTGCTAACCTAGCCACCGCCGTCCTCTGTCCTCTGCAGAGCTGGGGGGAGCAGGCTCCTGCCCGGGCTCTCGCGATCCGTCTCTAGACGCGCACTTCCCGGTTGGTTCTTGGCCTTTTCTTTATATTTACTTTTTTGTACAGTGGCATGCAATTCTGTCAACGTCTTTCATAATTTTTCTTGAAAAACCTTAAGTAGGAACTTTGAAAGTGGCAAGGTGGGGTTTTCTTTTGAGAAGGTTCCCCGTCCTGCTGTCTGAAGGATGAGCTGGAGAGGCCGCGTGGACGCGGGTGTGCACAGGTGTGGCCACAGGGACAGAGGCAGAGGCAGGCTGCCGTGTCCCTGGACCTGGGCATGGCCTTGCCTTCACGCCCCTGTGGTACTGCTAACACCGCACACTTCAGAGCCCTTGCATCTTGACCTCTTGGTTGGGGACCCTGTGGTCACCTAGTCACTGACAGGAGTTCCTTGTCTTCCTGCGCTCGGGGAGCAGCGGGCATCAGTGCCCACCGGTGGGCAGCACATCTGTCCTTGGCCCCTGTTTTAAGAGCTGCTGGGCTGCGTGTGTGTCGTGCCTTCTGCGTTCAGTTCTGAGCCCTGGCGGGTAGTGAGCCGCGTCATGGCTGCCTCCCGCATGGGAAGCCATCGTGAAATCCAAATAAGAATTCAAAAATTAGCAGCAGAGGAGCTAAAGTGAGAAAATGCCGCATCAAAGGGAAGAAGGGACAGAAAGTGTGGCGCGTTAGGCAGTGGCGTCCCTCCACTGAGCTCTGAGCCTCCCGCCAACACCGGGCACACAGCAGTGTGTCGCTGTGACACAATGCTGAGAGGTGACGCAGAGGAGAAGCCCTTTGGCTCAGGTCTGAGGTTCCAGTGGAGCTGGCTGAGTCACTGCTCCGGGCTATGGCGAAGCCGACAGCGTCCTGTCCTGCAGGGGTGTGTGGCAGCAAGCTGTCCCCTCAGGGCCGCCAGGAAGCAGAGAGGAGGAGGGGACAGGGACGTGTCTGTCTGTCCTTGCAGGACACACCCAGTGACCTACTGTCCCCCGCAGTTTCTACCACCTCCCAACCATCCATGCAAATAGGAACTCCTGCCACCCCCCACCCCGCCCCGACCAGCCCTGGGCGAGGTCAGGACAGGTCCCAGCGCTGGGCCCAGTCTCCTCGAGCCCCACCTCTGAGCACTGGTGCACTGGGGCCCAGCCTTCAGCTCATGGCCTCGGGGACCTCCACCCCAAAGCACGTCAGGCAGCTCCCAGATCTTGCCGGGGCTGGGCGCCCCTTCCTAGACAAGCTCTCGACTTTGGCTCCAGAGGCGCGGCTTCACGTGGGCCTCGTGACAGGCGCCTTCGTCCTAGGACAGTTTCCTCCACTGTCCCTGCCAACGCGGTGTGTTTTCAGAACCCTGCTTCTAGGGGGCGACAGAGGAGATACAGGCCACCTGAGTGGCTTCCCAGTGGCGTCCCCTCCACCCCCAAACAGGCTCTCTGTGGCTGGCGGATGACGCGGGCCTCCGGGAGCTCGGGTCTGCCTGTTGCTAACAGCACTGTGGAGGCCGCTGAGCTCGCCTGAGTCTGGGTTGTCACTCACACTGAGTGTGTGCCTGGGCCGAGGGGCTCGGACTCAGTGTGCACCCCAACTCGCAGCACGGCACTGGGCCGTCCACAGGTGTGGCCACAGGGACAGAGGCAGAGGCAGGCTGCCGTGTCCCCAGCGCACCCCAGGGCAGTGTCTGAGGGGTCAGGAGTCCACTCTGCTCTTCTGGCCCCTCCGGCAGCACTGTCCACCTCGCCGCAGCCTCTGGCGTGCGCGGCTGGCCTCCTCTGTGGAGTGCGCTGGCACGGGGCACCGGCCTCCACGCCGGAGCCCATCCTCGGGGCGGCCCCGCCAGCTGCAGGTCACACGCACAGCCAGACTGCGGCCCCGGTGGGTGCGCGGCCTCCCTGTCCGCACCTCACGCTGCCGGGGTGGTCTCAGCTCACCCAGGGCAGTGCAGGGCCGCCGCTGGGCTGTTCTCGAGTGCTTCCGGGAATCTTCCATGATTCGGAATCACACATCTCAGTCCAGACGCAGAGCGGCCCCGCGGTCCTGCTCTCATTCCTGTCAATCACACATTCCTCTTTGTAGGGATCATGGGGGGTGGCCAGGCGGCCGAGGGGCCCGGCCTGGCCCGTGGCCCATGTCCAGGGACTCACGCAGGCCTCGACTGGCACGGGCGAAGTGCTCCAAGCCTGAGGTTCCCGAGCCCAGCTGGGCCCAGCCAGGCCTTCCTGACCTTGGTCTCACTGCAGGACATGGCAAAGGTGGCGGTAGGTCACATGGGGCCACCAGAAGGGCGTCCAGCCTCTGGTCACCAACGGCCAAAGCTCCCCAAGCTGAGTGCACAGCTGCCCCGGGAGGTGGCCATGGAGCTGGTCAGAGAGGGAGAGCTAAACACTGTCTTCATGACACGCGGCCCTGGAGTCCCTTCCTGTGGGTTAAGTGGCTTGATCTCAGCAACGCCTCGGTGTCCGGCTGACTTTCCTCTGCTCCTGATGAAGCCCAGCTTTTCAAGGTATCTGTGTTTTAAGAAGGCCGACCACCAGGCATGAGACCATCTCCTTACTCGTCAAAGTGGAGCACATATTGGTGGGAACAGATTTTTCTTTCTTGTTATTGTTTTGATTGTGATCTCTATGGGGTACGGTGTGGCCGTTATACATGTGTACATAGCACATGTCCCAGTCAGGTCAGAGCAGTCACGTCTCCGTCCCCTCGGGCACTCTGCAGCACTCTGATCCGCACGCAGCACGTGGCCACACTATGCGTACGGTGTGAGGTCTCGATGCCCGGGCACTCTGTGCACTCATCAATCAGGGGCGTTGCCGTTTCTGTCCCCGCCCTCCTGTGAGGGCGGCCTCTGCGCTCCTCTCCTGCAGCTGCTCATGCAGTGTCTCATGACAGCCTCACGCTGGCCTCAGACCCTGGAAGGCAGTGGCCGCACTCTAGAACCACACCCAGGCGTCTTCTGCACAGCCGGCGAAGGCTCTGCCGCCCCTGGCTTCCAGGCTGATCTGCGGCACAAGGCCTGCGCGCTGCCCCCCCACCCCAGGCTCCTGGTCCCTGCCCAAGCTCCCCTGAGAGCCGTCCGATGCAGCCTTCCCCACACGCTGCCTCCACCAGGTCTCTCCAGGGATGTGGCCCTTCCCATGGGTATAGAACGGAGATAAAGGGAAAGGTCATTGTGAAGCCTGGCCTGGAGTGGGCGCTGCCCCCGTGGAGCAGCATGTGGCTACCTGGGGACACACCGCGTGGCACCTACTTTGTTTTTATCAAGACAGTTTCATGGTTTAAAAGCACGGTGTGCCATGGCTCTGGTCTCTAGGCTGTATGTCTCTCGGACACCCCTGACCTAAGGCTTTTGTTCATTTGCCAACTTGGAATTCGCCTTTCTCCCATTTCTGCCTGTTTTTAATCACAGTGGTTTTGTAAGAACCAATTCAGATTTCACTTCCTGCATAAGGCTTGCCCATCTTCAGCACCAAAAGTCACGTCCTCAGAGGGCCAGAGAGCCCACCTTGTCCTGGTATCACCCAGGGACAGCTAGACGGTTCTCTTGGGACTGGAAATGTGCTGATCAGCCGTCAGCCCTGGCACAGCATCTAGTATACCGTAAACGCCCAGCAAATGCACGGTGACACAGGCATGTGTGACACACATAAGTGGGACAGCGGGGAGGACCGGTGCCTTCCTCCCGGGGGCAGGGGGCAGGGCCATCTGGGGCACAGTCAGGGATGAGCTGATATCTGATGGAATCAGGTTCCAAGCCAATAAGTACAAAATAGCTGAGTTGTTTTGAGAAATTCATCTGAGCAAATTTGTCCAAAACCAGAATACCCCTAGGATCACTTGAACACTAACGCAGCACGTGCATGGCCGGAGCCCCGTACAAACGGGCAGTGGTGGTGTCCGGTACCTTAGGGTAGACGTGCAGGCAGGAGGCCGTCTCTCTATGGAAACTGAAGCTTTGTTGAGTGGTCTTTCCTTCTGCCTTGGTCCACCTGTTCACTGTCTTCTGTCCTTACACACACACACACACACACACACACACACGGTGTCTATGCTCCCAAACAGGGGAAGACTGACCAGCCAAACCTCAGCAGCCCCAAGCAACAGGGCTACGACTCCGGGGGTCTGCGTTCAAGTTACCTAGCTCCCAAACAGAAGCTGACCAGCCAAACCTCAGCACAAGCAACAGGGCTACGGGGGGTCTGCGTTCAAACCTAGCATGATGCTGGGACACGCTACGGAAACAGCCGAGAGGAGCCAAATGTTTTTAAGCAAGTTTGATGCTGAAAAATAATCTTGATTCTTTAAAGATACCCCAATTGAAAATCAAACTGCTGGATGTGAATAGTGTGTGTGGCTGAGTTCTCTTGACTGCCGGGAAGCTGCAGCTCAAAGGGACGGTCAAAGGCACCAACCGGAGCCCAGGAGGTCTGAGCTTGGCCTTCCCGTCCCGCCACTTCCCCAGGGGACCAGCAGAGGGCGCCATCACACAGCCGCGTCGCCTCCATTTCCTCCATCAACCACGAGCACAGAAACAAAGCCCAGGCTCTACCAGTTTATTTTGAGGACGTCTTAATGGGAAAGAGTCTATAACGAAACTCTGTTGATTTTGTGTGGCTTTTCAGCAGGTGAGGGGTAACCTCAGCTTTGATGATAAGATGCTCTGCAAAGAATTCCCAGGGAGTAAGAGGCTCATTTTCCCTGAATTCTGACCTTCAAGTTCCGCGGGCCCTGAGGGTCCCACTCACTCTCAGGGGGTTTGGAAGGTCCGGATCCTCTCATAAAGACCTGAGGCATCCTTTGCCTCTTTTGCTGTGATGACCTTTGCAGTGGTGGTCTGAGGCCAAGGGGGGGTCCCCTGGAGCCTGGACTCCCTCACCTGCAAGTCCTGCTGTCACGGGGACACAGAAAACCGCGACCTCACTCAGGACTGCCCTCCACAGGCAGCAGAAATGACCCCTTTGCTGAACTTCACATTTCCTGTCCGCATTCCGCGAGGTGACAGGTGTTCCTGTGAAACCCTTCTGCTGCTCTCCGGCTGCAGGAGGCCTGGGAGGAGCAGCCTTGGGCACCTGCTGAGACGTACCCTGGGCTTGGAACCCACTGTACCTGGAGAAACGCTTGACCCGCTGCTGCCACTCAGACCCTGTGGATGGCAGAAGTTTCTCAGCAAGGAGCAAAGCGGTCCTGTCACGTCAAGGAAAACACGTGGCGATATTTGTTGCCAAGGACAAAACTCAAGCTTTTAGTAAAAATTAGCACTTTGAAAACTTGTATATGCCGCTGTGAACTTGAACTCCTCAGCTGCTCACTACACAGGGCGGATGGTGGGATGGGCAGCGATGTCGTGAACCAGCCTTTACCTCGGGGGGAGCCTGAGCAGTCCAAGGACCAAGCAATGGTCTGCGTGAGGAAGGGTAGGAGACCCCTCCCCAGCTCTGGGGACTTCTGGGTTTTAACTGGGAAACAAAAATCCCAGAGATGGTTTTGGATCCCCTGTCACACCCAACTGCTGGGAAGCCGCCGGGTCATGAGTTGGGCATCATATCAAAGAAGGATTTCCATGAATTTTGGAAAAAGCATTTAAAATATTCCTCCCTGTTTTGGCCTCCTGTCTATCTGAGGTTGGAGATACCGAAGGTGCTCAGGCAGCCAGGGCAAGCGAGAAGGTCGGGTTGGAGCAGGAACAAAGGGGCACGGAGAGGGTCTCCTGACGAGGTCACCTTCCTGCTGACGGAAGCGCTCGTGGACACAAGGGGGGACTCAGCCAGACAGACATCTTTCAGTCCCCGTGCTCCTAAGCAGGGGACCCAATAGAAAACCAAAAACAGACACGAGGACGGAGGCACCTAGCAGTCATAGTGAGGAGTGCGGGGACAGGGGAGGAGATGAGGAAAGGGGCAGAGTCCAGAGACCACGGAGAGAACCAGCTAAAGCTCGCCCCCGGACCCCAGCTCTGGGGCCTTCTCCTTGAGAAGTCTGTCTCTCCGTCTTTCCAATACACCTCCTCTTGCTGCCGTCTCTGGGTCCTGTTCTTCAAGTCTTTGCTGAAGAGAGACCACAAACCCAGCACCCCTAGATGCAAACAATGAGGTCAGACTGTGTCCACAGGCGCCAATCGAGCCCACACCTCTGCTGACCTCTGTTGGGCCGCCATGGGAGAGACCCGCAAGGCCATTCTTCCCCCACATCTTGTCTGTGTTAGAAAACAGCTGTTTGCTTTCCGTGGCAATGTGCGAATATTGCCAATAAATATTATGCTAACACAAAACGAGTTTGTTTCTGTTATTTTAAGTGAATCCATCATTTTCTGTTTTCTCAGTGTTGATCTAATATGGTCACTGTGAACACAGAACGCTCACGGGCACAGGAGCTCTTCCGGGCCCCTCCTGATCTTTCAGCATGTCAAGGGCACGAGGTCAAGAAGGGTGCGGGCACCTCGGGACAGCCAGAGCTGAGGACACGTGGCTCCTCCACCTGAAGCCACCCAGTCTGTGAGGTGCTTTGGTGCAGAGGGAGCAGGTGGGAACCTCAGTCTGCACCCAGGTGAGCAGCGGAACCCAGAGCCCTGCACAGGGCCCAGGAGGGAGGCGCAGCCTGGGAGGAAGCGCGGGGGGCCGTGGGGGTGGACAAAGGATCCGTGACTGGGGCCACCACAGCCACACCCTGAGGCTTGGCCAGCAGAAACTCACCCCCACGTTTCCGGAAGCCGACGCGTGAGAGCAGCGGCAAGGGTGCTCCTGGCCTCTTCCCCACCTCTGGCAGTCGCTGGGGGTCTTTGCTGCGCCTGGGCTTGTAGACGCACGGCCCTGGCCACCACCTTCACGTGTGTGTGCTGTGCCCAGGTGGCCCTGCGCGCTCTGTGAGCACAGCAGTCACGCGGGGCAGGAGCCCCCCTCCTGCACATGACCTCACCCTTATTCGTTGCCATGACCCTGTTTCCAACACAGGCCCCTTTTGGGGTGAAGGGGGACACGAGGGCTGAGCTCCGAGCACAGGGGACAGTGGAGGAGGTGTGACACCGTTTCCTGGGCCCAAGCCGCCACTGCACGTGCTGCCCGTGTGCTCACGGGCGTGGACATGCCAGGCCCAGTGGAGGGCTTCGCTGACCACAGGCGGCACTAGGAGGGCTCCCGTGAGGGGCAGGCCCTCCCCCCTCCACACGGCCTCCCCACTGCTGGCTGGCAGCAGGGCCTCACTGAACCTGAGCGTCCGCGGTGTCGCGGGGGAGAGCCTGGCCTGCCAGCTGTGCCAGCACGGAGACGTGCGCCGGGGCCGAGGGCACAGCCGTTCTGCGGCTGATCTGCTTTGCGTGTAGGGCACGCCTGGCTCCCGAAGCCCCCAGGACCCCGGCTGAGAAAGGGGCACCCCTCAGAGGCCCAGGCCCGCCACTGTGGACCCAGCAGTTGTGGAATCTGCTAATGAGCCGCCAGTGACTGAGGACCAGGACGTCTCCTGCAGAGTGTCCGGTGGTGACACAGCCCACGCTGGCCCGACTCACCCTGGTCCCCGTGAAGGGCCCTGGGCGCCTCCGTCCTCACAGCTCCCTTCCTCTGAGGTCCCTGTCCCTGGATGCGTGAGTGCCTCTCTCCCGTGGACCGTGAAGGAAGAGGGTGAGCAGGCGGGAGGACAGCTTGTGTTTTGTCAGAATCGCCACATGCTGAGCAGAGGACCAGAAAGCCACAGTGGGAGGGACAGTCCCTCCAGGGGCCACTCTCCACCTGCCGTCCTCGTCTCCAACATTTTCCTGGCCTTCGTGGGCACTTGAATTGTGGCCCCTGATTCCGCTGGTCTCCAGAGAGGGCAGCTGGTGCCAGGAGAGAGCAGGACGGCCTGGCGTGCTGAGGGCGCCTTGCAGGGCACGTTCTGCTGGTGCCAAGTGTGGCCATCTTCTCCTGGGTGTTGAAAGATACCCTCTGTCACCACAGAGGGACAGGGAGTGTCCCTTGCATCAGCCATTGCTGGGAGCAGTACCTGTGAAATCACAAAGTGGAAACAGTCTGCATTATTCTGGCTTCCAGAGAGAACCACACCGTCCCTGAAGACCCGCCGCCTCCGCTACCTCTGCAGGAGGATTAGGGTTTCCTATTGATTTCCTTCACTGCTGTAACAAACCACCTCACAGGCAGTGGCTACACCATGGAGATTTATTACCTGGTAGTTCTGGGGGTCAGAGGTCTCTGGGGACTGGCTCCTGTGAGGGCTCAGGAGGGACTCTGTCTTCTCACCTGCCCCAGCTCCTGGAAGCCACCACACTCCCTGGTCCTGGTTCCTTCCTCCATCTGCAAAGCCAGCAATGGCCCCTCCTCTTGCTCACAGCACACACTCCTGCCTCCTGTTCAACTTCTCTAGAAATTGTTCTGTTTGTCAGCTTTCATTGCTGTGACAAAATGCCGTAGATAAGCACTTAGAAGGTGTAAAGGTTTTACTGTGGCCCACAGTTTGGGAGGATTCTGTCCACAGCCACTGGGCCTACGGCAGGGCAGAACATCATGGCGGAATCGCACGGTGGAGGAAGCTGCTCAGGTCTTGGCAGCTGAGAAGCAAAGAGAGACAAAGAGGTCATTGTCCCAGTATCTCTTTCAAGGGCACGCCCCAGGACCTGCCTCCTACAATTGGGCCCCACCTCCTGAGGGTCTCCTGCCTGCCAGTAGTGCCACCAGCTGGGGAACAAGTCTCTGCACAGGCCTTTGGGGACATTCAGATCCACACTGTGGAATCTTGAGGTCTCGCTGGGCTGCTCAGGCATTGAGACTGAGCTGCATCGGCCTCCCGTCAGTTGGCGAGGAGCCAAGTTCATTGCACTGTCGCCTGGACCCTCCGTGCTGGGTGAGGTGAGGTGACAGCCGTCAGGGACTCAGAGGTGGACTCCTAGAGGACATTGTTCTGCCACCACAGCCTCCTGGGCTTCGTTTACGCAGAGTGCAGGGAATAGGGCTTGGGGCTGCCACCCTGAGGTTAGAGGACCCCTCTGTCCTCACCTCATGTGGGGGTTCCCAGTGGCCTCATGCCCCTCTTCCTCTTTTCCATGCATGCCAAAGGTGTCACCAGGAAGAGATTCGAGGTTTTCAACGTTGTGTTTAAGGTGCTCAGGGTGAAGGGACAGGGCAGCTACTAGCGTCAGCCGTGGGCCTCGGTCAGCAACAGAGGGGGACGCCACCCTCGAGGCTACTCCCCATGGCAAGGGCCAGGCCAGGCACTGCTGAGGCTTAGATGTAAGGTGTCCCCAAGGCTCAGGTGCGAGACACGCAGGAAGGTGCGGGGTGAGGTGGTGAGGTGACGAGAGGTGTGACCTCCCCGGTGCCTCGATCCCCGTGGGGGTCACCTGGGTGGGGACCGCAGATAGGCAGCCGGCAGTGTGGCTGGAGGAGGTGGCCCTGGGGTGTGCCCGTGGGCTGTGCACTGTGTCCTCTCTGCTTCCTGGCTGCCAAGTCCCGAGCTGCTTTCCTCCTCCACGGCCCCCCACCATGACGCCCTGCCTCACCGCGGGCCGGAGCTACGGGCCAGCTGGCCGCGGACGGGACCTCTGAAACCATGAGCTCAACACACCGTTCCTGCTGGTGTTGCTCCCGTCAGGCTTTTGGTCACGGTGGTGGGAAGCTGGCTTGAACGGCCACCCCCCGCATCACTCTGTAAGTCAGCACAAGGGCACTGGGGCCGGGTGCCATCGTCACCCTGTCGCTGTGGATGAGGACAGCGGGGCTTGGGAAGTGCAGCTCTGCAGCCCTGGCCCCCAGGGGGCTGGCAGGCTGTGCCATGAGCCGCCAGCCACGGACGCAGGGCCTCCACGGAGGCAGAGGGCGAGGCCCAGAGAGAGGGTGACGACAGGGTGACGGCAGGTTCCAGGTGGCCACCCCTCTGGTGGACACCAAAAAGGAGGTGGCGGAAGCCGTGACCCGCGTTTGGACAGCCTGATCGCACACAGGTGTGGTCACAGCCCGAGTACCAGGATCATGGCGGCCCGGCGTCTCCTCCTGCAGAAGGTGATCAGAGCCCGCTCACGCCTCACCGCCTGCAGCCTGAGGTCCAGGCCACCGCCACCCTTTTCCTGGGTTTCTGTGGTCACCTCCCACCCAGCTCCTGTGCCCAGCCTTGACCCTTCAGTCTGTGTCCAACGTGGCCACGGGGGGAACCCAGGGCACGCGTGCTGTCCTCCCACGCTCGGCCTCCTGGCCGGCCTCGAGTGCGCAGCATCTTGCTCCATTCCCGAGTCTTAGGGTGTCAAAGCCGACCTTCTCTAGAGCCCACGCCCCCCGCCTGCCAGCACACAGCCCTGGTGTCCCCACCGGCGCCATGACACACCCTCCCAGTGACCAGCTGCTGGCCTGTCCCCAGGGGGAAGCTGCAGGACCAGGGTCCTGGGGCCCAGGTTGCCCACCTCAGGGCCTGGGGCCACACTCCTGTGCAGTGACAGGGTCCAGCAGGGCCAAGCTGCTTTGGACCTGAGGCCATCTCCTGCGTGCTGTGCTTGTTCCAAACTCGAATCTGAGGAAAGGAGAATGGGACAGCTGTCACACAGGAATTCCACCGGTGGCTTTGGGCGAAATTCAATATGACACCGAGCAGTTGGCAGGTGGGTAAATAAACAGAAATGTTTGCTAATTGGTACGGCACGTTTCTTCTGAAAGGTCCCTGAGACGGTGACGAAGCTGACCCACGCAGCTGAAAAACAATTTTGATTGACTACAATAACAGAAGACCAAAAATACCAGTAAAATAAAGATTTTGACTCAGGCAAATTTGTTTAGATCCAAGGAAATACAGCAATTCACAGCTTCATGGTTCAGATTTAAGTTACCTTTGTTCTTATCTCTTTGATAAGCACAAAAATCTAGATTTTTTTCTTAACTACTGCCAAAAATAAGCCAAAAAATAAACAGATTGACAGACACACGCACTGGCTTACACTGCGGGATCTGGCTGCTTCAGAGCAAGACACTCATGGAAACGCGCCGAGAGGTGGGCCTGAATGTTGGAGGCAGCTAATTTGCATTTGCACGTTTTTACGCTTTCATTTAGGCTACAGCCTCCTAGTTTGATCACAAAGTGATCTTCCCATATTTTTTAAGCTCTCCAGAGGTCACTGGTTCGTGCTCTTGGTACGCTGGTGACGGTCGCCCTGTGCATTCATTTCTTGGCTTTGGTGCGTGCTGTTTGTGCCGCCTATGCTAACGACAGAGAGCGTCCTCAGGGCACCAGGACAGAGGGTCGGTCAGAGGCCACCGGCTTTCAGTGGCGTGTAGCCCTCGAATGGCGTAGTCACAGCGGCTGTGTCGTGGAAAGGACGGCTTGTCTGCACTGCACCCTGTGGCCGAGAAGCCGCAGCTTTGTGGAAACGGCAGCGCGTGGGGGTCCGCTGCATATCCGAGGAGCTGATGAGCAGGAACAGATCTGCCTCTGTCTGCAGCGATTTGACTTTTATGGTGGAGCAAGAAGGTGCGGGCAAGGACTCTGCCATCTGCTGAAAATCAATGTGCCCACCGTGGGTGCCCGGGTCCCCGCCTATGCAAAGGCCTGTTGCCGCCTGAAGCGATGGCCGCTTGGAGCAACAAAGCCGCAGGAGGAAGTTCAGAGGCGAACTGGAAACAAACAGCTTTTTATTCTGATAACTTTTCTCTCTGGCTCTAACAACGACTAACACGCACCACACACACCACCAAAAAATGGCGCTGACCCGATCAGCAATCTCGGCTCAAGTCACTCGAGATCCCGGGCCAAGTCCCGTGAGACTACGGAAGGCGGCAATGCCCAAATCTCCATGGCCCATAGTCAACCGCAATTTAAGCCATCTCCCCAAACAAGGCTCCTACAAAGGCCAGTGTCTCTGGCCGTGGGAATTTCCAACTTGTACCTGGTTGGAAAATCTTTCGGAACTCAAAACACTGTCCACTCTGCCTAAGAAAGCCCAGCCACCCAGACCAACCAGGGAGCTGGAGACGGCTGCAGCGCCCCGTCTTCCCCGGCAGCAGGACGGGTTCCCAGGCTGCGGGCAGGAGGGCAGAGGGCCTGGTGCTGACCCACTCCCGCGGGGCCCGCGGCCTTCACTTCTCGCCCATTTTTGCTTCTCTCTGGTTTCCAAGCTGCCGTGTCCATGGCTCGTCCCGCCTTCCTGTCCCTTTTGGAGCTTCTCCGGGAGTCTTCTGTCCCTAGGTTCCGAGCTGTGCCCCACCAGTGCCCTGTGATGAGAGGTGCTGAAGAGAGACACCACGAAAAGCCGACCCTGGGCCAGGGACGCGGCAGCCGCGGCTCCAGCCCTGACAGCACTCACGCTGGACCCAGGGCACCTGTCCTCCGGCCAGCGGTGGGCTAGCTGAAGCCGCCCGTGTTTGCAAACAGGATGATTCACCTGGAGCTTTCCCCGGAGGCTCCCCAGCCCCGCTGAGGGCGGGGTCCCAGCTGCTCCAGACCTTTGGCTTTGCTTCCCGCTACCCCGCCATGGAGTGTGGCCCAGGCCCAGGCCACAAGGTCCTGGGTCCCCAGGCTGCCGGGTGAAATGATCCTGTTTACGTTAACAAGTCCAGTTTACCTACAAGCATTAACACTCCTCGTCAGGAAAGCACAAAGGACTCATTTTCTGTTAGATCCCATAAGCCTCGCCAAAAAGTGAGCGAGAGAGTGATTTCAGGCCGTAAAGGAGCAACCCTCCCCCAAATTCAGTCCTCCAGTTCAAACGTCTATTTCTTCACGCACTGCTAGAGCCGCTGCGGCCCAGACGGCTGTGGTGGGGGAAGTGGTTGCATTCCTATTTAATTAATTAATGAGAGTTTATGCAGGAGCCCTGTTTGGGGATTGGCTTGAAGTGCTTGTTTTGCCATTCCTATTTAATTAATTAATGAGAGTTTTAGAGGTCTCAGAATAAAACCCGTTCAAGTGCTGGTCAGATTTACGATCTTCTAATTAAACATCTCCAAGAAAACATAATAAATCATCTACATTTTTAGCAGATGTTGGCAGATTTATGTATCACAGGAAGTTCCGTGTCAAATGGTGCGATTTAAAGCTTGTCTCCGGTGTTCATTGATTCCAGGTAGTGCTAATACTTTCCTTATGGGGCTTAACAGCACATCAATAATGTCCCACAAGCACGCTTTGAGCTTGGCAGGAAACCAGCCCTGGAACTGACCAGCTGTGTGGACGTATTGCCGGGATCCAGACGGTACGGATTAGCTCGCGCCCTGGCTTTCCTGGCCCACGGGTTAAATGGTTTACCCCAGGAATCAGGTGAGGAAGCTGGTGAAAGGTGTGCAGTGCCTGGTGGATCTTCGTGTTTCCAAGCCTTGCTCTGTTCTGACCTTTTTCCTCTTTCCCTGAGAGCACGGCCGCTGAGGCCTCTTCGGTGAGGTGTTCTCGTTTGCGTTCTGCTCCTGCAGAGCCGGGCCCTTGGCCTCTGACCTTCACTAAGCTGCCACTTGCCCTTTCCTTTCATGAGGTCCCCCTCTGTGACGAAGTTTTGGGGACACAGGCGCTTTGCTAAGCCACCCCACAGCATTCCAAGCTCACCCTCCCGCTTCAGATCCTGCGTCTCTGGAACCTTCGCAGGTGAGACCCTGCAGCCCACCGGCTCCTAGCTCAGGAAGCAGCCTGATGCATTGGCTCTCAGAGGGCGTCGCAGCCCACCACCTAAACAAGCATGCCTTAAATTGACAGATGCTGTGTTCAGAACTATGTCATCTGTTTGTGTTTTCCGTAATTCTTTTTTTTTTTTTTTTTTTTTTTTTGTGGTACTGGGGATCTAACTCAGGGGCACTCATCCACTGGGTCACATCTCCAGCCCTTTTTTGTATTTTATTAGAGACAGGGTCTCACTGAGTTGCTAAGTGCCTCGCCATTGCTGAGACTGGCTTTGAACTCGAGATCCTCCTGCCTCAGCCTCCCAAAGTGCTGGGATTACAGGCGTGCGCCACCGCGGCCGGCTTTTTCCCTAATTCTTAAATAACTTCCTGGATGCTAATCAGCAGACTGGCTGATACTTCCATGGACATAAAGCTGCAAATACACAGTGGTCTATCACAAAGTGGGTCTAACTGTTCATTTTTATCGTTCTTTTGAAGGAGCTACCGTGGCCAAAACCCAGGGAGGTTAGATCGGTTTGGGGAGTGGGACCTACAAGTCACCGTTTAGCAATCTCTCAGACTGTTTCTATATGAAGTTCATGACTTCCTGTTCTTCCTAATGGTGACAGAGTTGTCACACAGTAATTTATTTAATATATTTCTTTTCAGCCTCCTTAAGTGACAAAGAGTGAACACCAGAAGTAGGGACGATAATCGTGATAGGCAGAATGGAATTCATCAGGTCAAAATGAACAGGGCTTAGAAGCCTTTCTATCCTGCCGCATGGCTCTGAGACGTTCTGCACTTTCAACTCTTACATAAAGAACTTGAAGTTCTAGGTTTCTGTGAACTTTAAGACATCTCAAACTCGGGCTCCTGAGGGGGTGGAGGCCTGGGTGCTGGCTGCTGAGGCGGGGTGACGTGAGCGCCTGAGCGGCTCCGTGGCCCCTGGTTGCCGCCTGCGTGTTGCGTAACCCGCCTCCTGGAGTCTCCGGCTGGCCCGTGAGGAGCCGCCGGCGGGGCCCAGGCCTGGACCCGAAGGGGTCGGCATCGCTGCATCCTATGGGCTTCCTGACGCCCTTTGACCTTAAGGCTGGCCCTGGCGGGAAGGACCGCCAACGCCAGCTCACACCCTCGTCCCTGCTGGCTGCTTGGCTTCAGTGTGACAGTTTGAGCAAATCCAACGCGCTGGCTGCAGGAAGCGCAGCGCGTGCCCCTTTCCCAGAGTGCTTTCACCTGCACTGTGGCCGCCGAACTTGAGTGGGCAGCCCCAATTCTCGCTTCTCACCTGCCTCTCTGCCTCTGAACCCACCCGTGGCATCTCCTGGAGGCAGGAAGCCCCTCGGACTGTCAGAGCTGCCCTCCAGGGTCAGCCGTGGGTCCCTCGGGTCCACGCAGTGCCACTAGGAGGGCCTCTCCCAGCACCGTCTGGACATTCTGCTCCTCCACAAAGGCCAGCGGCCCTGTCTTTCCCTCTCTGGCTTGTTACCTCCACACCAGCCACGACGCCTCTGTCCCCTGCTGTGGCCTGAATGCCTGCGTCCCTCCAAAGTTCCTGTTGAAACCGGTCCCCACCCCTCCCGGTCCCAGGGCAGGTGATCGGCCCCGGGCTCTGCCCTAGCGAGGGTCCCTGGCCCTACAGAGAGGCTTCAGGGAGCCGCCCGCCTTCCTCCCATGAGGACACAGCTGGAAGGGCCATGCAGGAGAAACGGGGCTGTGGGAGCCTTCATCGTGGGCTTCTCGCCTGCAGCTGTGAGCGGAGCCCTCTGTTGTCTGTGAGTCACCTAGCCTTGGCTTTCTTGTCAAGAAGCCCAGAGGGACTGAGACATCCCCAGCTCCTCCTTCGTTCAGGGTCTGTTGGCTTCTCTGGGGTGAGTCTCGGCCTGGACTGGCCTCTGCCGGGCTCCCACCCTCTCCAGGACCCTCCATCTTTTCAGGGCCACCTCTGAGCCCACAGTGACATCTCCTGCCCCCCACACTCCTGTCACTAGTCCTATCTAGCAGTCCTGCCGCACACGGCACTTGGCATTGTGTGAAGTGGGGGCTTTCACCCCGGCTGCAGGCAATTGGCTTGGGCAAGCGGAGCTCAGGGGGCCTCCAGGTATGTGTGTGTGTGTGTGTGTGCGCGCGCACGCACGTCATGCCCTTCTGCACTCAGAACAACTCACACTGTTGCTCCATCGCAACTTCCAGAGACACCCCCACTCCTTACAGCAGCCCCCCGAGGGACAGCTGAAGAGTGACTCCAGCTCTATCAGGAAGCACCGTCCTCAGAGACGTGGAATGAATGTGTGGAGCTGGTGCGAGGCTAAGAAGTGTCAGGATAGGAACAAGAGAGCGTGGCTGCTCTTCCTCCAAGCCCCTTCTCATAGCCTGTCCAACCTCACAGATGTGAGTCTTGCTGTGTGACCCTGGGCAAGTCACTTCACCCCTCAGTGCCACACGAGGTAGTGCTGAAGGTGCAAGAAATCATCTGGGTGAAGTGCATCCTGAGGTCTTCAGTCCCTGGCAAACCCCTGGCTGGTACAGTCACATCCCTGGCTGTCCCACTCTGCCAGGGAGGCCTGGACAGCTTTCCAAAGAGCTCCCAAGTTCTCTGTTAACTCACTTGGCGAGGGAGAGGGCGCCGAGCTGCTGCCGCCCGCCAGTGCGTTGGATTTAAATATGAATGCCTCCTTCCCTCAGCACATGCAAAGATCTAACAGCCAAGCTCCTTATGATAGTAATTACAGAATGTTGAGGGGCTCTAATGGGTACATTTGTGGCACTAAGTGGCTCATTAAATGGAAGTCTTGCTGTTATATCACCAGGCTGGATGAGAATAGAGAGATCAGGTTGTCATCTCCGAGTCTGAATTACCTGGCTTTTGTCTGGTTGATTGATTGTGACAATCTTAACATTTAAAAAAAAATGTATAACATTATTTTTCAAGTTTTTAAAATGTCAAAGACAAGCATATTAAGATTTTGTTTAGATTAAGCTATCAAGTATATATAATTTTAGGGGGGGAAGGACCATTGTTATATTACACGAGCTCACTTTTTAAGCACATCTACAAAATCTTTTCCTAATTGCACATATATTTTTTCCATCAATTTTTTCCCTAAAGTAGCTGGTGGAAGTGAGGAACACTGCAAGCAGAACTGCTCCTTAGCAAATTGGGCTGAGCGTAACTCAGAGGGCCCATGAGGAGCTCCGGTCGTGACTCACACCATGTTCGCGGTTTAAGTAACAGAGCTTCGCGGCTCCGACCACTGAAATACCAAGCGGCAGAAGCTACAGGGCAGCCTCTGAGTACCCTAGAGCTGTGTGCTCCCTCCTGGGCAAGGCCAGCGCAGCTCTGTTCAGACACCAAGGGACACCCAGTAACTGGGCAGTTGGGGTGATGGAGGGACATCACCAGCCCTGGGTGGGGGAAGCCGTGTCCACATCAACTACTGGACCAGTTCAAAGAGCTGGCAGAAGCCACGGGCTCACAGGGCTAGAGCTGATTCTAGGTGTCCCTGCCTGCAGCCAGAGAGGGAGTGCACCTGGGACACAGCACAGGAGGTGTCCCTGTGCTCCTGGTAGACTGAGGCCAGTAGGAGCCAGCCACACGTGGCCGTTAGCAGACCAGAACAGCCAGCCTTGGCAACACAGAGATGGCAGAGCCAATCCCTGCACGCTGGGGGCCTGTGGGAGCTGCAGTCCCTTCCCTTGGCCCCAGGAATGGTGCCCTGTAGGAGCAGGGGTTCTTTGGAGGGCCTGGCCTCTCATCTGCTCTGCCCTGAGTCAAAGTCTTGATTTTCACCAGTGAGCTGCAAAACACCATTCAGCTGGGTTTTGTGATAATGATGATCCCAAACCAAATTGAAACCCAGAAGTAAAACAGCCTTTCAAAGTCCTTAAATTAAATTAATTGATTGACACCTACTAAGGGCAAAGTGTCATGCAGAGATCACAAGTCTACAAATATGAATTAAGCCTGTCAGTTTTAAATACAGTTAAAAATAACTGAATTTTGAATTCCCTAGTAAGAAAAAGTACAGACAAATGCTCTCAAAATTAAGTTTTAGAAGGGTGGTCTCCAGCACGGGGCTCCCATTGCACAGGTGTTCAAGAACCCACAGGGGAGAGGACTCATGGCTTCCCTGCTTAAGTCTAGTTTTAGGATGTATTTTATGCTGAATATGAGATGTTAGTATATTGGTACTTTGTAGGTGATCTATCTAAAAGTACACAAAAGTAGGTGTATATAAAAATTCTTTTACTGATAGAAATGAGCAATAAAGGTCATTTTAGAGCGCTGTTCTAGAATATGTCAGAGATGCAAGTGTGCCCTATGAGACTCTCAGGACTTCCCCATGTCTCCCACATGCACATCCTACCGTGTGGGTGACTGGAAAGACAGTGGGAGGAGCCAGCACTTTGGCTGGTCAGTCCTGTCAGCTGGACATCTGCCTTCTCTTACACGTTAATGACTAGAAGTGATCGTTGAGGAAAAGTGTAGGCATGTGATATTCTAGGAAAAGATGGGCCAACTCTAGAACTCTAGAATGGAGTAAAGGGAATTCCTCCTAAGTAAAATTAAAATTCCTGCTTACAGCTGGGTGTGGTGGTGCACACCTGTAATAATCCCAGTGGCTCAGGAGGCTGAGGCAGGAGGATCACAAGTTCAAAGTAGCTTCAGCAACTTAGCAAGCAAGGCCCTAGGCAACTTAGTGAGACCCTGTCTTAAAATTTATATATACATATATATATATATATATATATATATATATATATATATATATATATAGGCTAGGGATATATGTGGTTTAGTGGTTAAGCACCTCTGGATTTAATCCCCAGTACCCTCTCCCTAAAAATCCTGCTTACAATGCTCCTATTGTTGAAAGGTAGTTCCCTGGTTCAGGGGAGTACAACTAGCTCTAGATGCCCAGTATGATTGTTATTTGTGGGAGTATGCTGGGAAGTGAAGATAGAAATGATAGAAATGGGGGTGGAGATGATGGAGATGGGGATGGAGATGAAGATAGGGGTGGAGATGATGGAGATGGGGTGGAGGTGAGGATGGAGATGATGGAGATGATGGAGATGGGGGTGAAGATGAGGATGGGGTGGAGATGATGGAGATGGGGGTGGAGATGAAGATAGGGGTGGAGATGATGGAGATGGGGTGGAGGTGAGGATGGTGATGATGGAGATGATGGAGATGGGGGTGGAGATGATGGAGATGGGGGTGAAGATGAGGATGGGGTGGAGATGATGGGGATGGGGATGGAGATGGAGATGAAGATGGGGATGATGGAAATGAGGATGGAGATAGGGATGGGGATGAGGATGGTGATGGAGGTGGGGGTGGAGATGATAGAGATGGGCACAGAGGTGGGGATAGAGATAAGGATGAAGTTGGAGATTATGGAGATGGGGATGATGGAGATGAGGATGGAAATGGAGATGGAGATGATGGAGATGATGGAAATGGGGATGGAGATGAGGATGTAAAAGCTTAAAGAAGTGGTTGGGTGCTGAGCCTGGCTGAGGAGCCCATCTTCATTCCCACTATGGACCTAGGGAGGCAGCACCCTTCACTTTTTGAGAATTATTTTTCCATAAAATTGGAGAGTGGAAATCTCTAGAAGTTGTAAAGGTCTTGTGTAGTTCATCAACAAATTTAAAATAAGGTTGGAAGAAATCTATTTTACACTTTTAATGCATGTTTCCTCTTTTAATATGCCTCATATTCAATGTCTTGACCACTTTTTGAAGGGAACGTTTGTCATTGTAGTCCATTTCTCATTAAAAGTTTGAGATAAATATGACAGTTCTTGAGGAATCTCTTTATAACCTATTGTGCAGCTCTGGTGATTAGAATTCTTTGAGCTCCTCTGCTGAAAGGCACTATTTAAAGCACAAAGTACTTTTGAATATTAACTCATGAATTCTAACAACACCCTTTTGGGGAAGGTAGGTGGCAAAATGACTCATTCAAGGTCATGCTAGTAAGTCAGTGATGGAGTTTGGCATGTGGAAGAGGCGTCTCCAGAGTTCTAGAAGTGCTCTCCACTGAAGAGGTCCTATCCTTCTAGGACAGGGTCACCAGCTCAGAAGAGCCCATGGGCAGCCAGGGGCGTGGCCTGCTTCGTTCACGCTGGATGCCAGTTGGGGCTCTTATCTGCAAACCACAGAGACAAATTCAGAAGCAGAGAAGGGACTTACTGGGAGGGACTGGGTGGCTCAGAGGAACCCAGGCAACTCGGGAAGGAGCCCAGACCTGGGCCAGGGCGCAGGAGGTTGGGTTTCAGACCACAGCAGAGACAGTTGAGACCTTGGGGACCCAGAGAGCAAAACCTAGACATCTCCCCTTTGGCACCAGTCATCTGAAGTCCCAGATGAAGCATTCAGTTGGCTGAGCTCACAGGATACCAGGTCCTCGAAAACAAAAAAAGCAAAAACAAAAGACATTTGAAAAGTGTTTACTGCATCCGTGTGTTGGGCCCTGGGCAGTAGGTGTGCCAACTGGGCAGTGCATGTGCCATAGTAAATAAAATGTGTGTGTGTGTGTGTGTGTGTGTGTGTGTGGACTGTTTTCCAGGGGCCCAGACACGTGGGGAGGGGAGAACAGAGCAGAGCATGTGGCTGCAGGGACCACAGCAGTGGAGTGTGGGGACAGAATGTTGGTCTGGGAGGCATCAGGGGACTTCCTGGAGGAGGAGGGACCAACCCGGGTCTTGAAGGGGTGAGCGACCCCTCATGCAGTAGAGGAGGGAAGGGCCTAAGGAATCCTTTCTGGCCCCCAAAGGCAAAGTCAATGGCACAAATAAAACAGAACCAGAGAGCCTTTCTGTGAGCACAATTTACAGAGCGGGTGGCGGGAGACGGTGGGCCAGGGGAGCAGGGAGCAGAGTGCGCAGGCGTAGGATGCCCTGCAGACCCGGCTTTCCTGGGGACTAGGTGGCAGCGGGAACCTGGCAGCGTTCTTCAGCTGTTCTCGAGGACAGGTCTGGACAGGATCAGCACAGTGACGAGGCCGGGTCACCTCTGCCTCCTTGAGTTCATCGTGTCCTGGCTGGACGTTCAGTCTTCACACGTGCTGTCCCTTCCTCCAGACCCCTCTTCTCTCCTAACTGCTTCCTGGCGTCTGCTCTGCGGGAGGGGGTGCAGATGAGCATGGTGATGGATGATGGGGATGGCCTCTGCCAGGCTGGGAGCCGTCTGCGGGCCGGGGTCTGTCGCTGTTTGCGCTTGGTAAGGCTGAGCCCTTCGTGCGAGCTGTGTGAAGGAAAGCAAATCCTTCCCAAACGCAAAGCAAAAGCAAGAGAGGAAAAGAACCAGAATTTTAAGAGCAAAGTTGCAGATTTGACTCAACTTGGAACTGAAATTGGAACCCCTGAGGCTCTTCCCTCAGCCTGGACTTGAGCGAATGCCAGAGCTGGAGCCCGGGGTCCTGGGGGACCAGAGATCCACTCTGCTGCGATTGGGACCCTCCCGTCGCTTGGCTCCCTGATTCCTGTTCTTTTGGTGGGGTGACTGGAAGTGGAACTGCCGGGTCAGGGTGACTCTGAGTCGGAGGGTCGGGGGCTCTGCTGGTCTTCCCCAGGACACCCCGTGTGCCCCAGCAGTGTGCGACGGGCCTGGTCTCTCCCAACCTGGAGACTCTGCTCCATGCCCATTTTAGCAGCGGCTGTCCTAACAGGCCGGAGGCAGCACCTCGTCACTAGGCCTGGCTACACGTGCCTCGATGAGGCTCTGGAGTCGGTCTCCTTCTCCTCCACCACCCATGGTTCCCCTGGGCTGCCACAACTGCTCCCTGGGGACCTTATGCCTGTGGTCCCTTCCCTCCACAGGGCTTCCCACTGCACCACCACAAGGGCGCCACTCACGGACAGCTCGGGCAGGAGTCCCGGGGTGAGCACGACCTACTGCCCCTGCCCCTGCCCCTGCCCCTGCCCAGGCTGCAGCGGGGCACCTTTCCAAGCTCAGACCCTGTGCGCAGCCTCCCAGACTCCTCCCTCAGAGGCGCAGGCACACGGGCTCGCCTTTGTCACTGCACTTATCGAGTCATGCTCTGTGACCTCTCAGGTGTCAGAGACCTTAAGGAGAGGTAGGAGCTTCGAGGTGGCAATGGTTTCCATCACCCCTAGATGCCCAGAGCGCCTGCAGCCCTGATCACTTAGCAGATGCTCTGCAAGCGTTTTGGAGAGGCTTCTGTGAGGGGGTGGGGCATGCTGGAGCAAGGCCCCGGGAAAGAATGGAGGGGGAGGGTGTCCCAGGCGGGGGAGCAGCAGTGCAAAACCTGCTGGTGCAAAGTGGACCGTCGGGAGAGCTGCTGGAAGGCCAGGTGGCCACGCTGGAGGGGAGGGACGTGCGAGGAAGGACGTGGCCCAGGCCTGGGACCCTGTTTCATCCTGATCTTAAGAACGAAGGGAAGCCGGGGAGAGGTGTTTGAAGGGTGTTGATGGCTGGGTCAGATTTCCACTGGATGAAGCTTATTCTGACACAGCTTGGGGAGAAATTTGGAGGGAATTAATGGCCTTGGAATAGTCCAGAAGGAGGTGATGGCCTTCAGACCAGGGGTTGGGGGTGTGGGGCAAGAGAAGCGGGCAGACTCGAGCTACTCAGGGGGTGGCATCTGCAGGACTCCATGCGGGACTCAGGAGTGAGGGTGGCATCGGGGAGATCACGGCCAGACAAGCGTGACAAAAACAGAGAGGGGCAAAGAAGCACGAGGTCATGGGTCAATGCTAAGAGGAAAAGGGAGGACGGTGGCATTGCCCTGTAGGTGCTGCGCTCCTTGTCTCTGTTCAGCAGAGAAGTGAAGAGAGCGCAGAGGCGGCGAGCAGCAGCGGGTTTGCTGCACAGGAGACAGTAGCAGACGTCTCTGAAGAAGGCCCGGAGCTGGGGTCCAGTGGGGGTTTGGCCTGTTCTCTTTATGGTCTCTGGAATTTCCCGCTTTCCTCATCTCCCCTGTCCACGAGCTCCTCACCATTACTGACTGGTGTCCCCTCTGTCCATGTGGCTGTTTCAGTTTTTCTATCAGGTCCCTCGCGTAGGAGCACAGTACAGCAGTGTCTGTCTGCTTGGGTCCCTGCCGTGTCCACGAGCGCTTTCATCAAGCAGGAAGCTGGCCTCCTCAGGGGACCCCCTCCACGCCCCTTTGCTCTGGCCCCACCCCGACCCCTCCCTCGCCATCTTGTCCTGCTGCCCAGGCCCTTCTACATCTCCCTCAGAGGACAAAGCAGGAGGAGAGGTTAGTTTATGTCCTTTCTGGGGAGAATGGTATGGAGTCGCCGAGTCTGCACTGAACGCTTTCTGACCCCAGGGAGGTTGGCTGGCTGGTCTCGGGCTGGTCTCTCCTGTGACCACGTCAGGCCAGATGGCAATTCTGCACCCAACTGTTCTTCGTAGAAATTCTCAGTACAGAAACCAGCAAGGAACGTTTTCAGCGTGTGCTTGTTCAATGGAGTAGGCCCCTTCCTCTTTCTCCTGGGAGGACCTAGGCTGACCACAGCCGCATTTCCAGCTCACACGGGCGGCCTCAGTGTCCTGGAGGGGGCCCCTGGAGGCTCTGAGCCAGCAGCTTCATCTTCCAGCTCTCTGGTGACCGGGGTTGGGGTCTGGGCTTGTCACTTGCGGCCTTCTCCCTTGGTGCGTTTCCCGACATTCGATGTGCCAAGTAGCCACCTGGTCTCTAAGGAGGTGGGGATGCAGCCCAGCAGGATACGTCTTGTTTGTTTCCCAAAGGCTGAGGACGAAGTCAGGGAGCAAGCTGGTGATGGCCTCAGGGAATGGTGGCCTGAGGACCCCAGAGTAGGGGGTGTGCAAGGAGAGGGTTTGGTGGAGCCGTAAAAAAATAAGGGCCGCCTCTCCTGTTGGATAGGAGGCCTGTGTTGTGCCACCATCCCAGAGAGAAAGTGCCTGTACCAGTAGCAGACGGCCACTGTGTCGGACAGGAGGCTTTGGGAAGCAGGAGGAGGACATTTACATCAATATCATATGTGTGTGCATGTGTGTGTGTGTGTGTGGCTGTGCTCATGCGTGTGTGTGCACATGTGCATGTCTAATCTCATGTTCCTCACATGCATATTTACATGAACACATGTCTGCATGTACACACATGTACACAAATACCACAAGGCTTTACACAAACGTGTGCATGGAAACATGCATGTTTACATGCAAGTACATGTAAATGCACACTTTTGTGCTCTGTGCATGTGTGAATGTTCCGCATGTGTGCACATGTATGTGCCTGTCTGTAAGTACATGTGTGTGCAGGCATGTGTGTGCAGGCATGTATTAAGGGCATCGTTACTCAGATTGGCTCACCATGGTGGCAGCTGGCAGCGTGTACGTGGTGCAAAGGTTAGGCCGCTGATCGGGAAGGGAAGATGAAGAGCAGGCTGGGAGGCCCCACAGGCTTCTGGGGACTCTGGCTCAGGAGCTGAAGCCTCTTCTGCAGGCTCACCTGCACGGCCAGGCCCACTGGAAGGTGCCCCTCTGACTGGCTGAAAGTCCACCCGACGCCCTGATCACAGTTCCCAAGTCCCTCCAGGCAGGACCCAGTTGGGGTGTGGGTGAGGACCTGGGGACCACAGCTAGCTGGGCTGACGCTGACTCAGGGCACCGGCTGGCCCACAGAGCTGGGCAGTGCGGAGGGGGCTTTCATGGGGCGAGGGCTCCCCAGCTCTGCCCGCCTTCCTGAGGGAGGGCTTCTGTCAGCTTTGCTGCCCGGGGGGCTGCAGAAGTCCCCACCTCACAGAGTGGAGTCCGGAGCCCCAGAGAGCCTCCCTCCCCAGGGCTCCGCAGCGTGGGGCTGCGTTCAGCGGAGAAGCCAGGGAGGCCGCGCCGTCGGGCTGGATGTGGGGCAGCCTTGGCTGGCCTGGGGCGGGGAGGCCCGGCTGACGGGGCAGCCACTGGCCTCCCTCTGAGCGCAGGACTGGGTTTCACCCCTTACGTCCTGTCCAGTGGACCCTGTGCATCGGGTGCTCTGACAAGTGCCTCCCGTGTCCTCACGATCCAGCTGGGCAGTGCTGTGACCTGCGCACCGGGGCCTGCTGGAGCGCCCACAGTAGGAAGGAGCCACTGGAACTAGAACCCAGGCCTCCAAGCCCTGAGCACCCACTGCACGGTCCCACTTGTCATCCAGGGCCACCACCACATCCCTGAAGGAACACTGAATTAAAAGAGATTGCCTCGCAAGTGCTGACTGTGGGGCGGGCAGGCGGGGCGAGCAGGGGGGAGGGGTGAAATGGAACAGGGTGGGGGCTCTCCTTGGGGGCTGATGAAAATGTCCTGGAACTAGTGGTTGTAGTTGCACAATTTTTGAATAGACTAAAAACCTCTGAATTGAACAGTTTAAAAGAGTGAATTTCATGGAATGTGAGTTATATCTCAATTAAAAACTGGAAAATTATGTCAAAAAGAAAACAAATTGCTTCACATAAAGAATAGCAAAGGTCAAAAAATCTGCTATCATATATAACAACTTAGATTTTTTAAAAAAAGCTCAGTTGTTCAAAGAAATTGAAAAAAAAATTCTTGTGGCCCTATCTATGTTTGGAAAAATGTAAAGATATGCAAGCATTAAAAAAAAAAAAAAAAAAAAAAACTAAAAAACGTCTTCGAAAACCCCAGTTTACGTTCATCATTTCCTGGCTTAATTTCATTTTGGCCAGCGGCCCCCCATTAGTGTGGGCTTTTCAATGACGATAAGAAATGATGAGAAAGGGGAATGCCGTGCTCCCCGGGGCTTGAGTGAGGTTGCAGCTTGGGGGAAGGGAGGGGGCTGCTCTGTGACGCCCCTAGCCCTGCGATTACCCCACTCAGATCCTATCCAGCTGGGGCGGGAGGAGGCCGGTGCTTGAGAAAGTTCTAGCCTCTTACCAAGACCTGCAGGCAAGACACCACCTTTGAAAACGAGAGCCACGTTAAGACACATGCCCGGGGTGCCCAGGGCTCAGGAGCCATCAGCTGGTCACGCAGTCATTGACCCCGCGGCAGTGGAGCCGTGCACAGGAGCCCAGGGAGGGCCTGGACACAGAGCTGCGGGTCCCTAGTTTCCCGGTGGCCTCGGGCCAGCCTTTGGAGTGCTTTGTGTTGCTCTTACCCCGTGGCGTGGCGGCCCAGAGGGCTGGAGGGACCCAGCTGGAGTGTTCAGGCTAAACGCAAGGCGTGGCTCCAAGTGCCCGGCGTTTGGTTGAGCTGCCTCAACTGTCAAGGAACCACAGTGTGGCCGGACATTGCCAGTTGCTCCAAACTGGGGTTTGGGGACCACACAGCTTGAGCCCACATTCCTGCCGGTTGCTCTGTCCCTTCTTGTGCAGTGACAAACCACATCACCAGGAGACATGAGGAAGTCGCCCCTGGCACAGGGACCCAGCTGCTCACGGCGGCCTCGAGTTCACCTCTGACAAAGGAGTCCCTCCAGGCTGGGATACGACAGCGTGCAGAGAAATTCCCTGGGTGAGGATGAAATTCACTGGATGAGGATGAGATTAACATGAATTTTTTTCCTGCAAGAAACAGACAACAGTAGATTGTCTTGGAAGGGGAAGCTACTGAAAAGCGCAGCCACGTCACTGTGTGATGTGTGGACAGTCTCCACACACACAGACGGCCACCAGGGGCGAGGCGGAGATGAGGGGGCTGTGGCCAGCCAGGATCCGAACCGCTCAGTGGACACGGTGGACAGGACGTTGCTGGAGAGGCCGAGAAGACTGAGGAGATGAACACAGGTCATGGGAGCGCACCTATTTATAAATTATGTAACAGTTTTATAATTACTGCCAAAGCAAAAGCTTCTTGCATCCCTTTTGCCCCACCAAAGACTCATTAAAAATTTCTACATGCTGTCTGATAGCTTGTGATGGAACTTTTCTGTTACAGTAAGTCCTTCCTTCCTTCCTTCCTTCCTTCCTTCCTTCCTTCCTTCCTTCTTCTTTCTCTTCTTCTTCTCCTCCTCCTCCTTCTCTCCCTTCTTTTCTGTTTCATCTTTATCAAATTTAAATTCGCAGTTCTCAGGGGGAAGACTCAGACTCTTTGAAAACTGAATGACCACCAAAAATAAAGTTTAATGGAAATAGTCAGTTCCAGGTAGAGACAGCTGTGACCTGCCAACGCCAGGCAGGTGACTTGCACTGAGCATCGTGCTTCACAAAGTGTCCCCACCATCTTGGGGGGGGGGCCTCTGCCTGACACCCAGGGGTTGAAGTGGCTGTCTGAAGGTCACGGGCATTTAAGGAGCAGTCACGGGTTTAGCCCCAGGGTTTCTGAACTTGGACCTTCGGGACTCATGAAGTAGGCCACCCAATGGGAAACTCGTGTAGCCCCAAGAAGCACCGCCGTCTGTGAACAGCACGTACCAGAATGCACAGGTTTGATGACTGAAGTTGGGAGGTGTGAGGTTAACAGGAACAGTTATGCCCCGTTCAGAAACGCCGCCCTCAGACCCGTCAGCCTCCAGGTAGACTTTCCTGAGGTCATCTTCCTTTCTGGTCATTGTTTCCAGGATTCCATTCCTGTCCTTCTGTAGTAGAAATGTAGTCACTTCTAATTACAAGGGAAAGAGAAATCTAGCCAGTGACTCCCTTCAGTAACTAGGAGTCTTCAAACTCTATGAAAAAAAGCTATAGACAAGTTGAACACATTAGCATAGCTTAATCTTCTCTCCTACATTTAAATAATGCCATCTTCTAGGTTCCGTAGTTTCATAATTATCAGTAATTAAAATATCAAATGTTTCATCACTGAGGTGGTTTCATCTTTCTTCAGTGTTGTCAAGATGATGATTTTGAGTGTTTGCTCTGAAGGGGGGAAAGGGAAGGGAAGTTCAGGTTGACAGGAGCTGTCTGTGCAGGGAGGCTGCATCCAGGTGGCACTCCTGGAGGCCACTGAACTCTGAGCCCTGGTGGCCTGCACCAGAATCAGGTCAGGGTCTGCAGCCAGCACTGAAGCTCAGGGGCCATAGCTGCTGCTGCTCTGGGTCCTTCCTGTCAGCTGGGAGCTGAGTGGGCAGGTGGCACCACTCTGCTAGCTGCCCGGCCAGGCTGATCCTCTGTCAACCAGCCAGCTGCGTTTCCCAGGAAGAGAGAGAAGGAGGGACCTGTTGTGAGTGTCTGAGACGGTCTCCAGCGGCAGGGCATCTGCGCTCCTTCAGCAAGGTCCACTGAGTGCTTCTCGGCCGGGTGGTGTGGTGTCCCCACGGAGCCAACAGCAGCTGCACCATGCAGGGCACAGCACTAAGCAGATAGGAGACAGGAGGCTGCATTTCCCTGAGAACAAAGCAAAGGATCAGGCATGGCAAGAGCTCTCCCCAGTTCTGATGATTTTGTTTTTGTTTTTGTTGTGTTGTGTTTTCAGTTTCTGCGATGAACAAGTATTCATTCCAGGCCTCTGTCTGCCTCTGTTCCGGGCCTCCTTCTGCCTCTGTTTGACCCCAGTGCTGGCAGCAGCGAAGGGAAGGTGAAGGGTGGTAGCGCAGGGTCCCCTTGTCAATGTAGTAAGACATGCCACTCGCGTGGCAGAGAGGGCAGCAGCAGGTATTCTGAAGGCCTCATGCCCACCAGTCGCCCTAGGGTTGAGCGAGACGTGGGATTCCTTTCAAGCTCCCAGGGGTCCCCTGTCTTTATTCCACCATTTACTGAGCATCTGTTCTGTGTCTTTCATGGTGTAAGGTGCTGGAGATGAAATGCCCATAAAAGCCAGACCCCCGTGAGGCGCCCTGCAGCTGGGGGTGTGGTGTGGTCAGGATAAGCACAGAGAGAAAAGAAAAATCAATCAAAAGGAGGGATATTGGGAGGGGTCCCTCATGTGCCCTAGGTTCCTCATTAATCCAGTTCAGTAGAATCGGTGGAACAAGAAATCTCTTCAAATGACCTGACAGCAGTGTTGCTAGATGTGATCAAATACTTGTGTTTCATTTGACTATGTTTATGATAATTTGGGAGCAGCTGTTTTATTTATTTATTTATTTATTTATTTATTGTCAAAATCCATGATTTAATAAACTTCTGAGAAATTGGGTAAAAGTTTTAGGAATCTTCAGGACTGAGATCTGTTTCCTGGGCGTTGATTTCTAATGTGCATATTTTAAAATTAAGTATTTTCCCTCTAACACGAAAGTAATTCCCCCCCACACACACAAAAAGCTAGTTCCAAGATTGTTCTGAACAAAAGCCCCTCCATCCGCATGTTCTCAAGCTGCAGGTATCCAGGAACTGCTCTCTGAAGGAATTGTAGCGTCTCAGCCACTTTCCAATTGCCAAAAACCTGAGAGGGTTTGCAGTGCCACATGTGATCAACATTTGGCTTCAACTGGTGAAGTTGATCAGCACTCAGTAAATAGCTTTAAGCCATCTTTGAGTGGTCTCTGAGGTTAAAATGTTGACAGCGCAATGAATTTGATTTAAGTCTAGTGGAACCATATTATAATGGGTATTGATTCCAAATTATGAACAGCCTGTCTTAAATTTATTTCTTCCACTTGCCAGATCTTCACATCTACCCAAACTTTAAGGCTGTGGAAGTATTACTGCAGTGGAATTCATGAGTATTCAGGGACGACCTTGGACACTCGGTAGCACAATAATGAGATGATGTTTCCAGGGAGAGTTTATGTGGAAGAGCAGGTGGTCAGTGAAGAAAGCCGAGGCTCCCGAGGAAGCCTCTAGCCCCTGGCCTCCTTTATGCAAAGGTAAATTCTTGTATTCAGGAAGCACCAGAGGAGTCAGCCCCAGAGGGAGGGGCTGCGCCGTGTTCAGCCACGTCTCCCTGAAGTAGGCTCTGAGCCCCCAATTGGCTGCGTGCGTTTGCATGCTCAGACTCAAATAAGCCAGGAAGATTCACGGAGCAGAGTTAATTATGGAGATGATAAAACTCATTTGTAGGAACCATGAAGAGAATACAGAATTCAGAAATCCGGGGAGGAAGGACCAGAAACAAATGATTATTCATAGTGAACTTTTGAAGAGATCCTGCTGGTTTGTGGAAAAACCTACAAAACTCTTATTATTCTTTTCCTTAAGAATTAATACACACATAGGGGCTGGGGTTGTGGCTCAGCGGTGGAGCGCTCGCCTTGCACGTGCGCGGCCCGGGTTCGATCCTCAGCAACACATAAAAATGGATGCATTGTGTACAACTAAAGCAAATAAATAAATTTTTTTTTAAAAAAAGAATTAATACACATTGACTACAGTGCACAGATTTCCAAAATTCAGATAATACAGGATCCCTTAATCCTATGTCAAGGATAATGATCATGTTAGAACATCTTGCTGTCAATTCTTGTGGTCCATTCAAATATATATTTAATATATGTTCATATTAAATAAAAATGGATTCACATATACATGCTTTTATAACCTATTCTTTAACTTAATGCAAAAGAAGTTTTTTCTAAGTCATTTTTAATCATCAGATTTGTAGTAACAGTCAAATCAGTCACGTCGCATCAGGCAAATAACATTTGTAGTTTTCAAAAGATATTTCATTTTAAAAATCCTATCTGAGATTTTATGTGGCTGTGTTTAGGATGTTAAAAATAAAGATTTTGAAAAGGCAGTGCTCAGTGTAGTGGGTGCAGTATGGGCCGCAGGTTAGGAGTGTGGGTGGCGCTCAGATGCACTCAGCCACCGGAGCACTTGACCATCTCTGCGCCTCATTTATCTGCTTGTTCACTGATTTCCTGGGACTCGCTGAGGAGCAGACACTGCTGTAGCACTGGGCAGGCCTTAGCCTTAGTGGAGGGAGCCATCAGCCCAGGGCTGGAGTGCTCAATGGCAGGCCACTGAAACACAGCGAGGCTGGAGCTCTGTGAAGGCCTGGGCCCCGGAGGAGGAGCAGTGGCTCTGGCTGACAGGTACAGGACAACTGCAGGCAGGAGCTGGTGGCAATGGCAAGGCCTGGGGGACAAGGAGGTGACACTCTTAGGAAGCCTCAAGAGGCTGTCCACATTCTGCACCATTGGGAACACAAGCAAGATACAGGGATATCTCCAGGACAGCAGGTGCTGGGGGCTTGTGGAGGGACATGGAGGATGGTGGCCTTGGACATGGTGAAAATGTGGGGTGGGGGCAGGGGTCACTGCAGAGGAGCCAATGCTGGACACCTGGATTTCACAGTGGAAGTGGCAAGCTCAGAGAAGCCAGGAATGCTTAGAGGGTAGATGTCATGAGACTGGCACCATGCCCTCCGTGGGAGAGGAGTGTGTGTCCATTGAGCACCGGATAAGGGGCTCAGGTGTGTGAACAGGTGTAGACAAAAACTTGCATTTGGGAATACTGAGTTTAAGATGACTGCATGGCATCCAGTACAGAGAGGAGGCCCAGGCAGGAGCGCGGGTGGGGCTTCACGAGCTCCCACAGTGGACGCGGCTAGTGCCAGCCACTCGTCGGGCTGTGGTCAGCCTGCCCATTTGCACGCGTAATTGGCATTTTAATCTCAGGAACAAAGAAGTCATGAGAATGACCTCCTCTCAGGAGCTTAGGTTAATTTGAAACTCAACATCTGCTATACACAAATTAATACTGCCCGGCAGAGCTGAGGAGGGCAGGCCTCCCCTCCTGTCACCATGAAAGACGCCTCTGTTATCACCTCTGGGTTTGCTCAGTGAGCACAGCTCTCAACCGTCTTTGGCAGACCCTCACACTTTGGTGCCCTCAGGATTGTCCACCTGAAGTCAGCTCTATATGAGAGTCTGAAATCACCATCCGTAAATAAGATGACTCCTGCTTGTCCTCTAAGTGTCTTAGTCCTGCTGTCCGTCTCCCACCTGCACACTGTTGGAGACCGTCCTACACCTCAGCCCAAGGCCGAGCACAGCACAGGGATCGTGGGTGGGCTCCACACAACGTCTTCCCGTGGTGATTGTGCCTGGGCGCCTTCCCTGGGGACTGAGAGGTGCTTGGATTTAAAGACCTTGGTTTCTACTTCCTCTACAACCCCCCGAGGGAGGTGAAGCAGCCTCCCAGCCTCGGCCTCGTGCCGGCCTCCAGACCTGAAGGGAACGCACAGAGAAACAGACTCACTCACCAACACGTTCCTTGCTTAAGTTCTAGGCCCTTTCCTCCTCTTCACCTTCTCTCCCTTGGTCATTTTCCGACAGAGAGGGGGGTCCTGTGAGGAGGGGAGGGAGCTGGGCGGAGCTGGGGCAGGTGGGCAGAAAGGGCAGGTAAGCGGAGAGGCCTGGAGGCCTGGTGCCTCCCTGAGCCAGGGGGAGCCTCACCCAGCTTCCTGGAGGTGGAGCGGGCGTGTGGACTGTGCGACATCACGTTTGTCCCCGTGGATCCCCGTGCGCTCATCTGCCACTGGGAAGTTCCTCTCAAGCAAGGTCACCAGGGTGGGACAGGCGTGTGCCACGCTTCTTGCTGCCCCAGGCCTGCTGCCGGGACCCGGAGGCTGAGCCGTGTTTCTCACATCACGCGAGACAGACACGAGACGCCGCGGTCTCCTGGGCACTGGCCTGCTGTCTGCCCCCCGCGGTCTGGCCCGGCCCTGGGCCCAGCGTCCCCTCTCAGCTCATCACAGCTGCGGGGGCACGTGCTTGTGCGTAGGGGAGTCCCTGGCTGGGGGCCCCGCCTGTCTCTTCTGGGAACTGACCCCATCGGCTAGCGGCCCCCCACAGCAAGCTGGTGGGCTCCAGTAGGAGCACGGCCAGTTCCCCGTGTGGTCAGAGCTGGGCCCCAGGGTGGGCATTTGACGCCCCCGCAGGCTGGTGGTTGTCTTCCTCAGGGCTGGTGTCCCCAGGATAGACTGGGTGGGGACTCTGTGGGAACTGAATGGCGGGACAACCAGGAGCCCTGCTCCCTTCTGGGCGACGGGCTCTCTTCTGTGAAGGTGCAGCCAGGGAGCAGCGAGGAGCGGGGAGGGCCAGGGCGCCCAGAGCTCTGAGTGCCAGTCCGCAGCCCCTGCCTCGCGGTGGCCGGCCACTGCCGCCCAGCCTTCTTGTCTGTGCTGACGCTGGGTCCAACCTTGACGCCCAGAATGAGCCTGACTTCCGCAGTGTCACCTCTCCCCAGCTCCTCACCACCCTGTGCCCACACAGGTCTAGACCAGACCTCAACCCCTGAGAAGGCCTGGGCCTCGGCATCAGGCAGGACAGCAGGGAGGGCCGTGGCTGCTGTCGTGCTACTGGGGCTCACCTGCCACCGGACGGGTACCACACGGGCTGGGTGTCCAGGGAGCTGGGCACAGGGCCCTGCACGCACAGGGACAAAGGCAGTCGTCACTGCTTATTCTACCTGGTCCTGTATGCAGCGTTGCCCCTGCCGGCGCTTGTGCAGAGGCAGAGTCCTGTGCATCTCTCCAACCCTCACTGTCCTCCTGAAGTCCGCCGCAGTCCTTTTCCATCGTGTGAGTCACTCTATCTGGCGCCAGGAAGCATCTGCAGACGGAGCACGAGCCTTGGTACTTGGCTTGGCTTGTCAGCTGCCACGTGGTGCCACGTGTCGGCGGCACAGGTGGGGAGCAGCTGCCACCCCAGCAACCCTTGCATCTGCAGCAGAGGGACGTTTGCAGACCAGGGAATTAAAGGCCTCGGTCACTCTCCTTGACAGCCTTTGTTTGCCAAAAATAGAGTATAGTTCATCCCACTGTGACAATTCCCCACATAGATTTGATACTTCTCTGGCTTTTTGCTTTGGCTATAGATAGTAACACCAAACTGCAGATTATGACTATACAAAGAGGTTTCTAGAAACCTTAGAATATGATTTCTACTTCAATTCATTTCCATATAAAGAAGTTAGGAATTTTAAAATGATATTTCTTGAATCAGAATTGCAAGAATATGGAATCATGGTAAAATGGCCATGAAATAATTTATGAAAAACAAATAATCCCTTGTCTTTCTTTTTTGGTCCAGTGATTTAACTTCAGGGTGCATGCTGTTGTTGTTGTTGTTGTTTTACCCAAAATTTGCAGATCGTTTTGTATCTTCTTCATCTCTTATTTCATTTGTCACCCACCCTAGTCCTGGTGGAACACGGACTGGGGTCAATGCCTCCCATGCTGTGTCAGGGGAAAGTGCTGTGCCCCTGGGAGTGGGGGGACCAGTACCTGGTGGCCTGATCCAGCTCTGGACCCTATTCTGACACCGTCAAGTTCACAGCCCATGCCAGGAGCTCATGGGTCCACGTGCCCCCAAATCCAGGATTTCCTGTTTTTTTTTTTTTTTTTTTTTAAGGCAATCACCATACCATGGGCTTCACAGCGCCCTGACACCTTCGTGTCCACTCGGTCACTTGGCCGCATCCAGTGCTGTGGGTGGCGGTGGGCTTCAGCCAGTCACAGACGCCCAGGACTCCAGCAACAGCAACACCCACCGTTCTCACTAACCCACGCTTCCCACCTCAGAAATACTCCTGAAGAAATGCGCAGGACCACAGAGCCATGCCCACTGCTTCTCCCCAGGGCCGGTGGTGACTTCCTGAAGACCACCGCCTACCAGAAATTAAGCCTCGCCTCAGGACTTTCAGATTTTGGACAAGAGGCCATTTATCCTCCTTTCTGTCTTTGACTTAAGAATCAACTTTGCTGTTGTCCACTGAATACCTTAAAATACACTCGAAGAGGATTCTGCTGGCCCTGCTCCTTGTCGTAGTGAGTGGCTTGGACCCGTGTGTCGGTTGGGTAATGGATGGTGACCACCGGCACTGTCACCCTAGTCTAGAGAGGGTGAAGCAAAGCAGACACCTCTGTGTGCCGCGCAGGAGTGTCTGGGAGTGGGAGAGGACACACGCAGGGTCACGTCTTCCTTTCTTTCCCCTTGATTTCCAGACTCCTTGGTCACACCCTGGACTTTGCTTCCATAAACTTTGGCTCCATGGGGGTTCCCAAGGGATGCCTGCTATAGTGTGGACTTGGAATGTCCCCAAAACCCACATGACTGAGATTGGTCCCCCCGGTGGGCGGGGCAGTTGAGAGGTGGTGGCACCTTTAGGAGGTGGGGCTGGTGCAAGCTCCTCAGGTCCATTCTCTGTTTGCTTCCTGGTCATGAGGTGAGTGGTCACTCTGCCACACCCTGCCCTCTTCTGCCATCCCGCGTGCCCCTCAGAGACCTGAAGTGAAGACTCCAAAGGCTCTTGGACTGGAGCCTCTAAAACCACAGGACAAAACAAAGCATTTCTTTTTTTTAATTTTTATTTATAGTAGTATGTATTACAGTTCATACTATACATATATAGCATCTTTTTACATAAAACAGTTTGTATACAAAGTATATTCGATTTCTATCAGGCACCTGTTACAGTACCGGAGAGCTGACTCACAAGACCCCTCCTGGTTTCAGGTGCCTTCCTCTTCTGCATGCCCTCACAACTAATCAAGCTTCCTTCACAGTATGTTTAGTGAATTAGTCTAAGAATATTTTAAATACCACCTACTTAAGTTTGCAGTGTTTTAGGGGCCAAGGACATCTAGTCTGAGGACTCATCCACACCAGTGTCTGAGGCATGAATCCAAGGTGGCTGTCCTGTAGACGCCCTCCTTCAGGCCTGAGGGCTGCTACTGGGGTGTGTGGTCTGTCGTCCCCATCACCCGCCATCGCCACCCATGCAGGGAAGCAATGGCTCGCCAGGCTCTCCTTCAGATTCCAAGCAAACACAGGAACTAGTAGGCTTAGAAATCAGGGTGGCTTTGCCCAGATTTCAGTCCATGCACCTGGCCTCATGCTGATCCCTCTCCCTCTCCACTCAGGACGTAGGGACACTGCCGACCTTGACGGGCTGCTTCGTGGTGAGACGAGGGTGAAGTGTCTACTTTGCAGGGAGCTGTGTAGAAAGTAGACACAAAATACAAGATCTCTAGAAGACCAGTGCATTGTCTCTCAATAGGTAGTAATATTGGGACAAAATATGAAATTTCAAACACTTTTTAACTTTATACTTCTCACATTTCACCACATGATCATTAATTGTGGTAGTTACCTAAGAATTATTGGAACAACTCCAAACTTCTGAAAAATCCACCAGCCTTTTTTTTTTTTTTTTTTTGTCTTCATTAGTTCATAATAGTTATTCATAATGTTGGGGTTCACGGTGGCATAATCATACACGCATGGAATACAGATTGTGCCGCTTCTGTCCTCTTTCTCTTACCTTCTCCCTCCGCCATTCCCCTTCCTCTAGAATTGATCAGCTTCAGTCTTGTGCTAGCCCGTGTGAAGTCAGTGGTAGTCGGCGTGGACAGGTCAGTTTCCCTGTTTGGTCTGAGCTACTGGATATTTGTGTAGTGGGAGGACTTTCTAGTTTAATTTGATTTTGCCTTCAGGATCTTCAGTATTTCTTGCTTAAACGTTGATCAGTTTTACTGAAGTTAATAAAAACAATGAAACGGGAGGTTAGAAACAGCATTTTTTTTGGCCCGGAAAATATCTTCTTATCCTCTGAAAAATATTCTTTGGGTACCTACTGCCCACCTAAGACAATCTCTGAGTGGACAGAAATTAGTAGAAGTGGAAACAGGAAAGACTTACACTGGGCCTAGTTTTCCAAAAGAACTTGAGGGTTTGTGATAAAAACCTTCACTCATTGAGACCAAAGCCACTGGCACGAGACAAAAGTAAAAATAAGTGAACAAACAGAAGCGGCAAGCGCAGCCACGCATCTGGACGTGCTGGTGGGGGCAAAGGCGGCTGCTGAGCGCACACCCTCACCAGGCGCCTCCCGGCAGCGGGCAGACAGCTGGGCATGATGGTCAGCCGCGCAGGGTCTGCATGGTCCACTGCTCCGGGCATCTGTTCATGAGCAAGCAAGGGACAGTCCCAGCTTTGAAAAGCCAGAGCAGACCCAGGCAGGAAACAGAAATGGCCAAGGGGCAGGAGACCAGCAGAAGTGAGTGGGCTTGAGGTGAACATGGAGGACGGCGGGAGCCCGAGGGGCTTTCTCTGTGACACGACTGGCTCTGGAGGTGGGCAGCTCCCTGGTGAGGGCGCGGGACGGGAAGAGGGTGTCCTGAGCCTCGGCCCAGGCTGCCGGCCCAAGCGTTCCTGGTGAAGTCAGCAGAGGCGGGTGGGAGGAGGCCCGGGGCAGTTGTCCTGGACTTTTAATTCCAGGTAGCCAGCTTAGGCTTCAGCTTCCAGGAAGTGCCCTCTCGGTTGGTGTTTATCTTTTTCTTCTTTTAGTAAAAAAAAAAAAAAATGCTAAATGACGAAATGCCTTAGGAAGATCATGTCCTGGTGGCTCCAGGGGAGGGGGGAAGGGCTGGCCAGCTACATCGGGCAGTGGTCAGTCTCCCAGGGCCCTGCAAAGGGAATGAGGGAGGTAGGGTGTCGGGAGAGCCCTTCAGAGGAAAGGGACTGAGAGGTCTGCGGGGACCGAAGGGACGGAAAGGCACCAAGGAGGAAGCCCGTGGAGCAGGTGCGCCTCAGCCGAATGGTGGAGAGCACAAAGGCTCGAGGTGTCCGCGACGGCCGGTGACGGTGGTCAACTGTCCAGCCGCTTCCTGGAGACCATGCAGGTGTCTGGGGATGTGGTCAGTGATATTAAGTAGACATCAGGGATTATCAACATGGGAATGGGAGCAGGGAACGTCGAAGGCAGAAGAGGCCGGCAAGGAGCGGGTCACCCCACTGACCTGCTCGAGCAGAGGAGAGGCAACCCTCGCTAAGCAGCAAGAGGTGGCCCCAGCTCCCGCTCCTCACCCATCCGAACGGACTTGGGTGTTCCGTCCACACCAAGATGGAAGCAGGAGCAGCAGCCGGACAGGAGACAGGACAGTCAGACGTTGATTCCAGAAGCCCAAGTTCTCCTTGTCTCCAGAGTTTTGCATTTTTAAGGAAAAGTTCAAGGGGACTCATACCAATTCACCCCTCCGAGCCTCCTGCCTGGTCAAGTCTTAGGCTGAAGAGCGTCCAGGTGGCCCAGGGAGCCACAGGCAGGCTGCCCCAGGTGGCCGCACATCTCGCCTGCCTCAAACTGCAGGTGGGTCTATCATCCGAGGGAGTGGCATACCATACCGAGGCCTTCAGCAAGGTTGTGATTCACTTCTGGGTCGTACCACGTGGAGACCCCGGTGCACCTGCTCCAAGGTTCACTGTGCACCCACCACCTAGCCCAAGCAGCAGGGGCCAAGCAGTGTGCGGGGCCTTCTTCCACTAAAAATGACCCCGAGACACCTCATTTTTCAGGTTCGCTCTGGAGACACTCACTAGGGTCTTGGAGCCAGACGTGGAGTGAGGCCCTGCAGGGCCCCTCTGAGGGCCGCAGGTCGGAGGGGAGGATGGGGGAGCTCCTCACAGCTGGGTGCCCGAGGGGCCCTGGGGAGTGGGCATGGGCCTCTGCAGTGCCGCAGCTGGTCTGCCACGGGTCTGTGGGGTGAGCGGCTGAGCAGCTCCTGCAGAGGGCACAGCCTGGGGTGCAGGCGTGGGAAGGAGATGACGCAGCATTGAAGGAAGAGGCTGACCAAGGCCAGCTAAGGAAGGGCCTTCCTCCCAAAGCTGGACCTTGACCTGAGAATTGTGGGGAATTAAAAAAGGTTTTAAGCAAGAGAGTGACCTGGGCAGCTTGGCATCAGAGGGCTCCGTGGAGGTGAGGGACACAGCACTTCCAGAGCAGGAGCCAGGGGCCAGGGGCTCTACACAGCTTGGTCCAGGATGCAGGGGTAAAGGAGGTGCTGGACACTCACTTGGCCTCTGCAAGGAAGAACAAAGCTAAATTTCCTCAATGGCATGGCAGACACCAGGGACCCATGGACTAGGTACACTTGCATTTTAGTCCTGGAGCAAACGATCCACGTGGTGATGTTGCGTCTCAAGTCTGTGCGTGCCAGAACTCAGGATGATTTACTGACAGAAAGTGTCCGTGCCCAACACAGGCAAGATGTCTGCTGTAGAATGCTCTCGTCAGTGTCGCCTCTCTGCAGGGCCAACGGCATGTCAGAGAACACTAACAAGCAAGGGTCTTTCACTCCACATGCAAGAGGAATTCCAGCTGCCAACCCAACACACAGCACCCCTCCTTGTGAGTGGAGAGCGTTCCCAGGCAGGCTCAGAGGGTGCTTTCGAATGGGACCAGGCAGACACCGTCGAGTAAATCAGTCCGCACAGGTGACAGCTGAGCGCTCTGGCTGCCTTCAGCAGGTGAATGCAAAGGGTTTCTGCAGGGCCAGGAAGTGTGAGCACCGGCGTTTTAGAGTCGCACACGACAACCAACCAACAAGCACCGTCGTCCCAACAGGAAGACGCTACGATGGACTCACGGGCTGGGGCGGAAGCCACCTGATCCAACTTCTTCCACTCACAGAAAGGACAGCAGGGGCCAGAATGGAGAAAACCCCTCCACGAGGTGTGGTCGGGGTGGAGTTGGGCTGTGCAGGTCACCTCTCCTCCCTGGACCCCCAGCTGTCAGAGCACATCACTTCAGTGCTGCGCTGTGTTTTCTGTTGGACCAGGAGACTGGAGCCGGTGCCACGACTGCGCGTAGCTTCTGGGTGGATCACAGGGTGACTGGCAGCTAGTGAGGCATAATTCATAGCATTAAAGGTCACATGCTCACAGACTGTGTCCGCGCCCAGGAGCAACCCTCAGCAGGTCATCCAGGGTGACCTGACGCCAGTGCTCCCGAGAGCTTGCTCAGGAAGGCCAAGCTGGAAAGGTAGCCAGGATGGCTCCGTCTGTGCCGCTCCCAGCAGGTGCTGGAGAGAAGCTGGCAGGCCAGGAGGCGGGGAAGCACCCGAGCCCTCACCCACAGGCTCTTCAGGAAGCTCTGAAATATGAATCCTGTTCCTGACACTGTGACCTCCCTCCTCTTTCAGCCCTGTAGAAATTCCCACTCCCCACATCTGGGTGCCCTGGATGTAGTGGCAGAAAAAAAATGTGACTGTAAGTTTTCAGACCCGTGGGAATGGACACAAGGGACATCTAACTCCAGAAGCAAGCACACTTGGCTAAACTAGGAAAGCCATCAACAGGACGTCCACAGACCTGGGGGCTTCGCCCAGGCGGCCCAGATGCTAACAGGGCCATCAATTTGCCTCAGCTTGAACCTGGCTTCTAAGAGGACCATGGGGAGTTAAAGTTCTGCTTCTGCGGCTCTAAATGAGCGAGAGACTGACGTTGAACTTGCCCTTTTCTTCTTTCCAACTCACGGTCAACATTTCCACGAGCTGCAGCTCTCTGAACCTCCTGCCGCCCCTGGCCTCCGCCGCGCCAAGGCGTGGCCGAGGCCCCCTTCCAGACTTCCTTTTCTGCTGTGTGTCAAACCTTCTGTCATCACTGCTCTCCTGCCACAAAAACAGGTCACAGCGGAGTCCGAGCAGTGCCATGGGCAGGGCAGAAATGCAGGGCCAAGGAGTGGCGTGCAGGGTGCCGAGGGTTTATTCCGGAGCTGCCATCTCTGCTTTATGGAAACGAAAGTGACTGCCCGCTATTTAACTCAGCAAAGATCCCAACAGATGAATCAACTCCCAGTCCTGTCAAGAGGCGACCCCTATAGTCAAACAGGAATGACGTGCCCTCCTGCCCACATCTGCATATTTAACTCACGAATACTGTGGAATTATTTTCTCACTGAAAGAGATAAAATCAAATGCATGAGTTAAAGCAACAATGGTAACACACTGAAGGAATGTCCTCCCAGCTCCTCCTGTCTCATGCAGACAGGAATGTGACAATCTGCAAGATCATACACTGACCCTGAAGACCTCTATGAGATGGGAAGACTGGAGGAGAAGCTGAATCCAGAAATACACAGCTGAGAATATCAGCATCATTGATACCGTTCCTAGCCATCTGAAAATGAGCCTCACTAGGGAAATGACATTCATGTGGGTGGACTCATTCAGTGGCAAGCGCTGTGATGGTCAGGGCTGCTGCTGTTCTAGGACCAACCGGTCCTGAACTTACCAAGTACAGCCCAGTGTCTACAGCCATTCGAAGGCGCCTTGCTCGAGGGCGTGAGTCCTACCAGGCTATGTTCACAGCATTTAAAGACAGGACCAGGCTCCCTTGAGAGGTTGGGGGACACTCACAGCAGTCCCACTGAAGAGGATCCCCTAGTTTAAGGAAGGTCCCGAGGCCCAGCTGAGCCAAGTGGCATGTCCATAAAGTGGACACCTGCGGGGAGCCTGAGCTGGCACTGGAGATACCCCGAACAGGGGGCCTCAGGAGCCAGGCAGCTTCACACACAGGAGGGGCCGTGGGGTCCGGAACTGGGAAGACCTGGGGCCTCTGAACAGCACTGGGTCAACTGGGTAAAGGTAGGGCCACACATGCCACAAGTGCTGAGTTTCACCTTTACGTGGTGTCACCACTAGAGTAGGCGAGCTGTCCCAAAGGAGTCAACCAGCCCGCCCTGCAGGATGGACAGGAAGACCCAGTCCACTGGACAAAGGCTCTCTGTTAATGTAAATGTCAATACGCATGACACGCGGACCCTACGCAGACACCCCCACTGGTTGTGGGTTTGCCATTTTACACACACCCAAGGTTGAACACGTGCCTCGTAAAAAGGAGCAGCCTGGCCCCAGCCCTGTGGGCGCGGAGACCCCATGGAGAATGGGCTGCTAGCCAGGAGCGGACAGAGGAGCCCTCTCACACTGGGTGCTTTTTCTCAAAGGTCAAGTGGTCGCAGTCACGCCCGGCCTGCAGCTATGAAACAGGGGATGATGAGAGTAGAAAACACGAAGAAGCTTCATTCCTGTCACGGCTGAATCAAATGTCACCTGTTCAACCTGCAGCTGAGGGAAGAGCTGGCCTTGCACACTCAAAACGCCTCAGAGGGAAAAGGTCACCTCTGAAGAAGCTGCTTTACTTTGGAAATATGAACTCCGGACATGGAACTGCATCTTACAAAACAAGCTTGCTGCCATTTGTACGGTTTTTCTGACACTTCATTTTTCATGCATCTCTGCACTCAGTGGTCTTGTTTTGCCAGATGTGGAACATTCCTGGGAGGGGCGGGCCATATGCAGATGAATGGCAGAATCTGTAATCCGGCAGGAAGAATCTCATTAATGAGGCCCACATTGATGTTTACATTCTAAAGTTAATATTTATCTCAGTAATGATTACCTACCACTGAAAAGACTTGAAGTTCTAAAAAAAAAAAAAAAATCTAAAGTTCACTTTTGAATCAAAAGAATGAGCATGAACCTATTGATCAAATTCCCACACTCTCCAGTGGCTCCTGAGGAGATGGAAGGGAGGCCATTTGGTTGACAACAGCTGTGTCCAGGTAAGCACAGACTGACCATGCCCGGGCAGAGCAGTCACTAGGGGCATGAGCTGTACACCGTGACCCTGGACTGGGATCTAAAATGTCACGAAGGACCATGAAGACAGAAGGGACAGGTCTATCTTCCTCTTCAACACATCTATGGATATATTAATGTAACATTCCCAACAGACGGAAAAGCTAAGGAGAGCGAGGAGGGGCAGGACTTCCCAGGCTGGCTCAGAGCAGACCAGAGAGCTTCGCTCTGGAGGGAGGACGTTCTAAGGGAGGGTGAAGTCCCAGACGTCCAGGCTCCAAGACGCAGACCACGGGTTTTCCTTTTCGCTACATCTCAGCATTCTAAAATCCAGCTGAAACCTTTTAAGCACGAAACACTCTGGTTCCTTCTGGACAGCGAGCTGAGGAACCCTTGGTCCGTGTGCTCTGAAGAGTTCACAGTGTTGTGCCGCGTCCAAGATCTGCTGTCCTCGGGAGTCTGCGAAGGTGTGTGATCCATCTTTGCGGTTGGCCATGATCTGAGGAGTACAGCAGGGCCAGGGGTGGCAGAGAAACAGATGGACGCCATCCATCGTGGAAAGCATGTGCTAGGTTCTGGGTTAAATGCTGGAAAAGTGCGTTTCCACTTAACTCTTGGCGAGCCTAAAGTGTACGGGGTCATCCTTTTTATTTGTCCTAGGCAAAGAAATAGCTTAGAGAGCAAGTCATGCGCGCGCTCCACGCACCTCCGGGCGGCAGCCAGGCCTTGCCCAGGCAGGCGGGAGGCCCCCAGCCTGTCCTAGTCCCCTCTGGTCCCAGGTGCCATCCACACTCACTGCGTTGTGGCACAGAGCTCCCTTTAAATAAACAATTAAGCATTTAAGTGGAATAAAGATGGCGCATCCCACAGCACCGTAATCTTTGCCAAAGAACACCTAACTCCACCGGAACCACGTGGCGTGTTCACCCAGCGGTTCTGCTGATGACCCCAGGGGCGGCGGGGCGGGCCAGAGGACCAAGGCCAGGTGAGGACCCTTCCCCGCTCCCCCCTCATCCTGAAAAGCAGACTTAGTATGTATTTAAACACACTTGTCAAAAGAGCTGGGCGAGCCCAGGGGGTTTGGAAATAGGGAGCAAATTCCTTCCTGAGGAAGGCCCCCACCGGGCGGTGCCCCGGGACTACCTCTAGTCCTCCTGCTGCTCTTTCTCTTTCCCCTTCCCCGCCCCTGGTCCCCCGCCCTGTCCCGCCTCCTCCGGACCCCGGGAGAGCACAGTCCCCCCAGGTGCCGCTGGAGCCCAGCGCGCGGGCCCAGGTCCCCGCGGCACGCCTGCGCCAGGCCAAGAGCCAGGCGCACGCACCGTCCGCGCCCGCGTCCCTCCGCAAGGGCCCCTCCAGCGCGGGTCGCGGTGCGGCGCACTGCAGCAGCCCGGCCGCGGCTCCCTCCACCTGGGGACGCGCTCTGCGCAGCCGCGTGGCTCCTCCCGCGGGCGCCGCGCCCACTCCCTTGTCAATCTCCGCCCCGCCGGGCTGTCCGCCCACCCGCCTGACCCCTGGCTCACCTCTCACCCGGACACCCCTCCCACCCGCAGCCTCCGGGGAGGTGTCCCTTTCCTGCTTCACGGTCTGGCCCTCGCTGAAACCCAGCGCCACCCCAGCCTGATGTCCTGCCGGGGACAGTGGCAAACTGCCCTGGGCCACTTGACCAAAGGCCCTTTCTGGCGCCTTCCTTCTGGTGGCCATCCTTTGCTCCCTTGTAATTGTCGGCCCCCCCCCCCAGCCCCGGACACACAGGCTGGTCCGACAGTGCAAGCCTTCTTGTTTCCTTAATCAGCCTAGGAATAAAGAAACAAGACAACGCAAATGAGAGCAAATGAAGGCTTGAAAGTGGGAAAATTATAATATCAGGACAGAATTTGGAGCGCATTCTCCTAGCAGCCATCAACATCTTAACATAGATTTAGAAGAAATATTATAATTTGAGGACCTCTGAACACAGAATGAGTCATTGTTTGGATAAAATATTTCCCTTTAAATCCTTTCCGTCAATCTGCCCATCAGCCGAGCCTGCAAACACACCTATTTCCACCGTTTCTTGGTATCTGGCTGTTTAAACCAATGTTTTCAAAGTGAAGTTAAGGTGGGAATAGTTCTTGATTACACACAGAAGTAGAGAAAAATAGGGACCACAAGGTGTGCTTCACAGGCAAACGCAGGCATTGAGGCGGTGGGTCCGGAGGGGCCGGGAGTGAGAGCCAACGCTGGCCTGCCTTGTGCTGTGCCCGCAGAGTCTTCGCAGGTGGAAGACAAGGAGTCTCGCGTGGGTGAGCGTCTGCTGCAGAGATGCTCTTGAATGGATCCTGGGCAGCATTCGGCGAAAGACGCCTCCCTGCGGGCGCGGTCAGAGAGGCACTGCCTTCTCTGCTTCCCGGCTTGTTCACTCGGTTCTCGCCTTGCTCCAGATAGGCCACTTGCTGGGCGTGTGACGATGAACAAGAGTCGTGTCTGCTTTCCAGTTGCTCATCATGTAGCACAAGGACGTAAGCAGGAAGATGATTTAGAGACTTTTAAAATTCTTTTTTTTTTTCCTCTTGTCCACAGCTGCCCTCTTGTATTTACTTGTGGATGCAGTGGAAGTAAGGCTCCTTAGGGACACAGAGACACAAAGGCGGAGATAGACACATGAGTTGGGAGCTCAGGGGAAAGTGATGGGCCGCAGATACGTGTTGGAGGATCCTCGCCGTGTCCAAGAAGGTGAAATCCTGGGAGGAATTGGAATCATTGGGGAGAACAGGCAGAGCCCTGAGAGGGAGGCTGCCTCCCCTGAGGACTTCCGTGTCCAGAGAGGGATCTGGGGAGGACGCCAGTGTGTAATCAGAGGTGGCTCCTCTGCTGAGATTAGAGTCACTAAAAATGATGCATGTTTCTGGTGCTAATAAGCATTACTATTTTCAAAGGGTGAAATTATGGGTTTCAATCATTCCTTCCACCCATGACTCAAGCAAAATTTAATCCCCAGTGATACGTTCAATATTATCCCAGACACCAGGCATCTGGATCATAAAATAAAGCTCCGCCCCCTTGGAGTTTAAGACTAACTTGCCAAAATAAAACCTCACCTAAAACAACTGAAATATTATAACAAGGTGTTCTTTAAGGCGCAGGATCCCTGAAAGCCCTACAGTAATGGGAGAATTAAGTGAAAACTATGCAGTCAGGAGTATCTTTAGGGAGAGAGTGGGACAGTGGGGCCAGGTCCAGCTGGTAGGGTTTTCTCAGGGAGAAGGTGTTCCAGGTAGAACATACTGGATCAAACTGTCTCAATCAAAAGTAGGGAGGGGTGGTAGGTAAGAAGGTAGCCAGCCACCTTGCCCCTGTGCACTGGTGAGACCTGACAGGTCATCCCAGGTGCTGGTGAAACCTAACCTAGGGCCACGCAAACATTTTTCTCCAAGAAGGGCACCGTGGTTGCATGATCTCCAGGCCCCATGTCAGCTGGCTCTGCCCCCACACCCTTGCTACAGCCCTCCCAAGCCGAATGGCAGCTGGGCCATTCGTAAGGGGCATCTCCCAAAGGGCAAAGGGTCTTACATGCTCTTCACGGCGTCTCTACATGGGTAGGGTATGGGCACCCCATGAACAGCTGTTTCAGCCAAGCCGTGAAGGCTTGGAGAATATGATGGAGACTAGAGGAGCCTTAAGTCAGGGGTCAGGTCTGAGCTAGCAGGCGCTTCCCTGTCCCCAAACTGCTGAGTGGAGAGTGGCAGTCATATGGTGTGTAAGCAGGCTAGAGGAGGAAGGCCAAGGCAGGGGCCAGGCTCTGTTGGTAGTCAAGGTCCAGGAGAGGAGACCTTGCACCTGAGACTGGTCGTTACATGACATCTATCACCACTGACGACTTTTGGACTTGGAAGGTTAAATCTCTGAGCTCAGCATGGTTATTGAGGACTGTGAGGATACCTCCATCCACGCCTTCTCACCTTACTACAGAGATTCCACATTCTTACATTTCATCTTGAAAACACTCACCTCTGCATGCTGGCCTTGTGTCTGTCTACAGGAGGTACCATGAGCACTCACCCGAATTATCTATCGGGTCACCACGGGAGAGCCCATCCGATGGGCTACTCTAAGTAGCCACTGATAGAACCAGGGGACCAGTGACAATTTTATCACCTAACAGGAAAAAGCTCAAAGCTTCAACCTTCAGATCAATTCCCCCATAACTCTATAGCAAAATAGAGAGCAAGAATTAACTAGAAACTGTTGACTGGGCTGGAAAATATGTCTAAACTTGTAAATTCTTGCATCTTTGAATTAGGATAGTTGATGTGTCCTAATGATTCAGCAATACCTTTGTCTCAGGGCAGATGCTGCTCTGTGCAGATCTCCTAAGCAAGTCAAAGGAACCAGTGCATGGGAATAGAGGGCAATTTTTTAGAAAGGCACTCATCTGGGTGAGATGGATGTAGACAGTTCTCTACTTTGGACACTTTCTTCTGTGCAGGAAGAGACATGAGCTTAAAGGAAACAATAGAGTGAAGAGAAAACCTACAAAATGGAAAAAGTATCTGCAAACTATAATCCAATGAGGGGTTACTATTCACAATATGTAAGAAGCAAAAAACACAATAGCAAAAAGAGAAAAAAGTTCAATAAGCAAATGACCAATAGACCTAAACAGACATTTCTCAAAAGAAAACACACGCCGGGCGCGGTGGCGCACGCCTGTAATCCCAGCACTTTGGGAGGCTGAGGCAGGAGGATCGCGAGTTCAAAGCCAGCCTCAGCAATGGCGAGGCACTTAGTAACTCAGTGAGACCCTGCTTCTAATAAAAATACAAAAAGGGCTGGGGATGTGGCCCAGTGGTCAAGTGCCCCTGAGTTCAATCCCCGGTACCAAAAAAAAAAAAAAAAAAAAAAAAAACACACATGGCTGGGATGTGGCTCAGCAGGAAAACACTTGCCTGGCATGTGTGAGGGCCTGGGTTCCATGCACAGTACTGGGGGAAAAGGACACATTAAAATGACCATCAGGAATATAAAAGAACATTCAGGGAAATGCAGGTCCAAACCACAGTGAGGTATCACCTCGCTCCAGTAAGAATGGCCAGCCCTTGTCAAGAAGACAGTGGTAAGAAGTGCCGGAGGGGTGGAGAAGAGGGAGCCCTGGCACACTCTTGGCAGGGACATCCATCAGTGTGGTCCTTATGGAAGACAGTGTGGAGGTTCCTCAAAACGTTAACAGCAGAACTAGCTCATGATCCAGCAACCCCGACCCTGGGTTTATACCCAAAGGAGATGAAGTCCATGTGTCCGAGAGATTCTGCAGTCCCACGTCTACAGCAGCGCGAGTCACAAGGGCCAAGAAATGGAAGCAGCCTGAGTGGGCATCGACCTTCGAGTGGACAGAGGAAGTGTGGAGCACACGCAACACACAGCGCGACTCAGCCACAGAGAGGACGCAGCCCTGTCTGTGCAACAAGAAGGAAGGAGCTGGAGATCACTGTGTTTATTTGGCCAAGTAAGCCACACACCACATGATCTCACTCACACATAGGATCTAAATAAGTTGATCTCACAAAAGTTGAGAGGAGGGTGGTGGTTACCAGAGGCCGGGAGGGGGGGAGCAAGTTATGGGGAGGTGGGGGCCGCTGATCAGTAGGTACTGAGTTATGGTGGGATGGGGTGAGGGGCAGGTGGGCAGTTGCACAGTCAGGTGACTAGCTTACAACAAGGTACCACCTGCTTCAAGCAGCGAGAAGAAAGGATTCTGAAAGTTTTCACCGTGAGGAAATTGTATATGTTACAGGAGATAGCTGTGTTTAACCTGATTTAAACCTGATACACGTATGCATATATAGAATCTTCACACAGTGCCCGCTAAAGATGTACAACTTTTATGTTTTGGGGTATCAGTTAAAATAAATTTAAATAGTCATAATCTAAAATAGTGTAATATGAGATAACTCTATTTATGTGGGTTTGTCTCTGTGCCCTCTATTTTGTACCATTGGTCTACAAGGTCTATTTTGGTGTCAATATCATGCTGTTTTTGTTACTATTACTCTGTAGTATAGTTTAATTTCCCTTTAATTTAAGGTCTGGTGTAGTGATGCCACCTGCTTCACTCTTCTTGCTAAGGATTGCTTTGGCTATTCTAGATCTCTCATTTTTCCATATGAATTTTATGACTGTTTTTTCTATTTCTGTGAGGAATGTCATTGGGATTTTGATTAGAATGGCATTAAATCTGTATAGTGCTTTTGGTAGTATGGTCATTTTGACAATATTAATTCTGCCTAGCCAAGAACAAGGGAGATCTTTCCATCTTCTAAGGTCTTCTTTAATTTCTTTCTTTAGCATTCTATAATGAAAATTATTCACTTCTTTTGTTAAATTGATCCTCAAGGTATTTTTTTTTTTGAGGCTATTGTAAATGGGTTAGTTTTTTTCTCTTTAAGAGGATTTGTCACTGATGTACAGAAATGCCTTTGATTTATGGGTGTTGATTTTATATCCTGTTACTTTGCTGAATTCATTTATTAGTTCTAGAAGTTTTCTGGTGGAATTTTTTTTGGATCCTCTACGTATAGAATCATGTCATCGGCAAATAGTGATAGTTTGAGTTCTTTTCCTATCCTTATCCCTTTAATTTCTTTTGTCTGTCTAATTGCTCTGGCAAGAGTTCCAAGAACTATGTTGAATAGAAGTGGTGAAAGAGGGCATCCCTGTATTGTTCCAGTTTTTAAAGGGAACGCTTTCAATATTTCTCCATTTAGAATGATGTTGGCCTGGAGCTTAGCACAAATAGCTTTTAAATGTTGAGATATGCTTCTGTTATCTCTAGTTTTTTGAACATGAAGGGATGCTATATTTTGTTGAATGCTTTTTCTGCATCTACTGAGATGATCATGTGATTCTTTAAGTCTATTGATGTGATGAATTACATGTTTTGATTTCCGTATGTTGAACCAACCTTGCATCCCTGGGATGAACCCCACTTGATCGTAGTGCACTATTTTTTAAATATGTTTTTATATTCAGTTTGACAGAATTTTATTGAGAATTTTTGCATCTATAATCATTAGAGATATTGGTCTGACGTTTTCTTTCTTTGATGTGTCTTTGTCTGGTTTTGGAATCAGGGTGATACTGGCCTCATAGAATGAGTTTGGAAGTATTCCCTCTTTTTCTATTTCATGAAATAATTTGAAGAGTATTGGTATTAATTCTTCTTTGAAAGTCTTGTAGAACTCAGCTGTGTATCCCTGTGGTCCTGAGCTTTCTTGGTTAGTAGGCTTCTGATGGCGTCTTCTATTTCATTGATTGAAACTGATCTGTTTAACTTGTGTATATCATCCTCAGTATGGGCAAATCATATGACTCTAGAAATTTGTCAATGCCTTCGATATTTTCTATTCTATTGGAGTAAAAATTTTCAAAATGATTTCTAGTTATCTTTTATATTTCTGTATTGTCTGTCGTGATATTTCTTTTTTCATTATGGATGTTAGTAATTTGAGTTTTCTTTCTCCTTCTCTTTGTTAGCATGGCTAAGGGTTTATCACTTTTATTTATTTTTTCAAAGAACCAACTTTTTGTTTTGTCAATTTTTTCAATTGTTTCTTTTGCTTCAATTTCATTGATTTCAGCTCTGACTTTAATTATTTCCTGTCTTCTACTGCTTTTGTTGTTGATTTGTTCTTCTTTTTCTAGGGCTTTGAGATGTAATATTAGGTTGACTTTTTCTTCTTTTAAGGAATGAACTCCATGCAATGAACTTTCCTCTTACTACTGCCTTCATAGTGTCCTAGAGATTTTGATATGTTGTATCAGTGTTCTCATTTACCTCTAAGAATATTTTAATCTCCTCTTATTATCTTCTGTAATCCATTGCTTATTCAATAGCATATTATTTAGTCTCCAGGTGTTGGAGTAGCTTCTGTTTTTTTATTTTATCATTGACTTCTTTTTTTAAAAAAAAATATTTATTTATTTACTTTAGTTGTACACAGTGCAATGCATTTTATGTTTATGTGGTGCTGAGGATTGAACCCGGGCCACACACGTGCGAGGCGAGTGCTCTGCCGCTGAGCCACAACCCCAGCCCCTATCATTGACTTCTAATTTCATTCCATTATGATCTGATAGAATGCAGGGTGGTATCTCCACTTTTTTGTATTTGCTAAGAGTTGCTTTGTGGCATAATATATGATCTATTTTAGAGAAGGATCCATGTGTTGCTGAGAAGGAAGTGTATTTGCTCATTGAAGGATGAAATAGTCTATATATGTTTGTTAAGTCTAAATTATTGATTGTATTATTGAGTTCTATCATTTCTTTGTTTAGCTTTTGTTTGAAAGATTGATACAGTGGTGAAAGAGGTGTTTTAAAGTTACCCAGAATTATTGTTTTGTGGTCTATTTGACTCTTGAAATTGAGAATAGTTTGCTTGATGAATGTAGATGCTCTATTGTTTGGGGCATATATATTTTTGTAATTGTTATGTCTTGTTGATGTGTGGTTCCCCTAAGCAGTATGTAATATCCTTCTTTATCCCTTTTGATTAACTTTGAAGTCTATTTTATTTGATATGAGGATGGAAACCCCTGCTTGTTTCTGCAGTCCATGTGAGTGGTATGATTTTTCCCAACCTTTCACCTTCAGTCTGTGTATGTCTTTTCCTATGAGATGAGTCTTTTGAAGGCTGCATATTGTTGGGTCTTTTTTTTTTTTTTTTTTTAAATCCAATTTGCTACTCTATGTCTTTTGATTGATGAGTTTTTGCCATTAACATTCATGTTTATTATTGAGACATGATTTGTATTCTCAGTCATTTTTGTTTATTTTTGGTATTAAACTTGACTTGGTTTATTCTTTGATTGGTTTTTCCTTTAGTGTAATACCTCCCTTTGCTGAATTTCATCGTTTTTTTTTTTAATTTCCTCCTCATGGAATATTTTGCCAAGGATGTTCTATAATGCAGGCTTTCTAGTTGTAAATTCTTTTAACTTTTGTTTATTGTGAAAGGTTTTTATTTTTTCATCAAATCTAAAGCTTAATTCTGCTGAATATAAGATTCTTGGTTGGCATACATTTTCTTTCAGAGCTTGGTATATGTTGTTCCAGGATCTTCTAGCTTTCAGGGTTTGGGTTGAAAAATCTGCAGAGATCTTAATTGGTTTCTCCTTACATGTAATCTGATTTCTTTCTCGTGTGGCTTTTAAAATTCTCTCCTTATTCTGTATGCTAGGCATTTTCTTTATAATGTGCATTGGTATCAATCTGTTGTGATTTTGTGCATTTGGTGTCCTATTAGCCTCTTGTATTTGATTTTCTAATTCATTCTTCATGTTTGGAAAATTTTCTGGTATTATTTCATTGAATAGATTGTTCGTTCCTTTGGTTTGTAACTCTATCCCAATAATTCTTAAATTTGGTCTTTTTATGTTATCTCATGGTTTCTCACTATCTTCACTGTGAGGTCAACTTTATTTTCAAAATTATATATTTTGTCTTCATTGTCTAAAGTTCTGTCTTCTAAGTGATCTAATCTGTTGGTGATGCTTCCTATTGAGTTTTTAATTTGATTTATTGTTTCCTTCATTTCAAAGATTTCTGGATGTTTTTTTTTCCCCTAGAATCTCTATCTCTTAATTGAAGTAATCTTTTGCTTCCTGTATTTGCTTATGTAGCTCTTAATTGAAAATGATCTTTTGCTGTCTGTATTTGTTCTCTTATATCATCCTTTAATTCACAGAACATTTTAATTATGTATACCCTGAACTCCTTCTCTGTCATTCCTTCTGCTGTGCTGGCCATGGATTCTAATCATGAAATATCTTGGTTTGTTTGGGGCACTTTCTTCCCTTGTTTTCTCATGTTGATTGTGTGTCTTCCCTTCCAGCACTGCAGATCCAAGGTATTATAATTTTTACCCTACAGTCTTATAGTGTCCCTTCAGGGTTCTAATACCTCTTCTTTAAGGGGAAGAACGATGTTAACAGATCCCAATCCAAACAATATACAGCCCTAAACCAAATAGCTGCTATTAAGACGTTCACACAATATACAGAATGCTTTGTCACAATATACAGAAATGGTGAGTTCAGTTATTATCTACAATATCAACATTAGGTTTCCAAAAGTGTCTGCAGTTTCTGATGGTGTACAAAGAGAAAACCTGGGGTGGGGTGTAGGATGAGATGTTGACGAGGTTGGAGGTGAGGATATAGAGTCATTAGATCTTAGGAAGCGTGAAAGAGGAATGTAAAGAAGTTGGCCGGTGGTAGCAGGAGAAGAAAGAGAAAGTGGTTTGGAGGAGACAAGTAAGTGGGAAGACAATAGAGAGATTACAAAAAACAAACAAACATAAAAATTAAGAGAAATAAAAAAATGTAAAAATAAGAGATAAAAGAATATACAATACAACTGTAATATACTTCTCAGACATCCCAGTCCTCAGTAGCCTAATTCATGAAAAGTACTTGGTTTCACAAATGCTGTGCATATGAAGGTGGGAGAAGAGAGAAAAAAAGAAGGAAAAAAAAGAGAGAAAGATAAAAGAAAAAACATCTTGATGGAAAATACAAGGATTGTCTTGGTTGGAGACAGTGTCTTTCCTGCGTCCCTTCTCATCCAATAGGTGGGGTGTTTTTGCTGGTGTCTCCACCCTCAGGATGGTGAAGGTTATTGGGGTGGGAGGGTTGGTCTTGGGGGCGGAGATCCTGGAGGTGGGGTATAGCACTTGCCGGTCCCCAGTGGGAGACTGCACCCCAAGGATCTCCTTTGGGGCCTGCTGTGTGATGTGGGCGCCTGGTCTTATCTCCTTATTATATCACCTGTAGACCTCACAATTCTTGGTCTCTAATTTAGTCTCTTAACTGTATCTTACTCATCCCCTCCCTTTCTACTTCCCAATCAGGAACCTCTCTCTCCAGAGGTCTTGTGGGCTGTGCCCTGGGGGCTGCACACCTATCGTGGACAGCTGTTTTGTATGGGTCAGTTCAGGGCCAGGCTTTGTGAGCTATGGACCAACCTGCCATGTAGCCATGACCACTGTGCCGGTTTAGTGGCTGCAGGGGGCGGGGAGGTGGGAGTTGAGGGGGAGTTGGGGACTTTTGGTAACTTGATATTGCTTCTATGCCCCAGCCAGTGTCCCAAGCTGGGAGTTGTCCCAACTAAAGCTGGTGACAAAAGTGTCCCAAGATGGAGGCGGCTGCTTTCAGAGATGGGGTGTCGGGCTGGGTGGGGCCAGGTGGTGGCTGGGCGGTGTGTTCAGAGACGCAGCTCTGTGGCATGCAGTGTGGTGGCTGGCAGCTCTCTTCAGACCCTGTCCTGTGTCCCCAGACGTAGGCTACCGTGTGTAGGGGACTGTGGCAGTGGTTGCAGCGTCCCAAGGAGGTGACTGGGGGAGCCCCACGTTAGTAGATGGGGGTCCACACAGCAGTGGCGGGGGGCAGCGGCCGGGTATCCTGTGTGGGAGCGGCGGCCAGGAGACCTGTGACGGTGCCGATGCTGCAGGCCCTGCAGTGACGCTGAGGCCTGGGGACCTGCGCAGGCACAGCAGCCAGGACTCCTGTGTGGGAGCGGCGGCCAGGGGTCCTCCGACAACTCACGGAGAAACAGGGTTCCCACTCTTGGAGTCCCAGGTCCCAAGCGACACAGAATGCAGTCTCCCTCTGGCCCGCCATCTTGGATCCCCCCATCTCCAGCCCTTTTTATTTACTATTTTAAGATGTCGCCGCCTGAAGCGATGGCTGCCTGCAGCAACAAAGCCGCGGGAATGAGTTCAGAGGCAGACTGGAAACAAACAGGCTCTTTATTCTGCCAGCTTCTCTCTCCGGCTCCAACAACACCCCCACACGCCGTCAGCGCTCCTCCAACAACCACACAATGGCACCGACCCAATCCACAATCCCCTGCGCCAAGTCCCCCGAGATCATGCAAATGGCGCCAACCCGATCCACAATGTCCCGGGCCAAGTCTCACGAGACCATGAAGGTGGTAATGCTTATGGCTCACAGCTAACCGCAATCTTAGCTATCTCCTTAATTAGGGCTCCTGCATTAAGACAGGGTCTCACTGAGTTGCTTAGGGCCTCACTACATTTCTGAGGCTAGTGATGATAGCACTTTTGAGAATCACAGTGGTGCTAATAACATCTTAAACTTTAAGAGTCACCTGATTAGCCAGGCAAGCACGGACATGTCTTTTTTTTTTTTTTTTTTTTTAATCATAAATACTGCTTTTCTGTGTGTCTTTAAAAGAAGCACAGTGTCTGCACCTGCAGGCTTCAACAGGCACTTCTCCACTGAATGGAGACAAAGGACAAAATGACTGACTCCATAAGTTTTTAATTTTAAGCTTTGCCCAACAATGACCTGGGTTTACAAACCCTGTAGCCCTACCTAGTCTGCAGTGTTCTCAGGGTGATTAGATCATAGGCCAGGCCGTCAAAGGTCAAGAGTGGAAAGCAGTGCGTGTCAGAACACAGACCCAGCCACGGTTCTTTAAGCTCCGGGTTCTGCTCAGAAGTAAGAGGTTGTGGTGTGTGAATGTAATGATGTAATGCTTGTCTTCGATTATTTCAAGACAAAGATGCGGCTATGTTGTAGATATACTTACTTTTGTTTAAAAACTGACTGCAATGCTGTAGTCACTGGCTAAATATTCAGGCTATAACACAATTAAACTTAGAATCATATTAAAAATTTGCTTGCCATCAAAGAGACTAATGACTTTGACCAGACTCATCCCCCATTCCCTCCCTTAAAGTATTTTATTTACAGACATGAAAGGGCCACAATGAATCCATTATTCTATAAAACTGAAATGCACTATTAAAAAAGAATAACTGCTGTAGATGATTGTAAAATGTTGAATAAATAAATGATCTTGAGGCTATGGAATACTAAATGAACAGAAAACTATTACTTTCTGGTTGGAGGTGACTTTTATTCCAAGTCCTTGTTCAGAAATATAAATTAAAGGAACAGCCTTTACCCAGCCTTTGTAGGATGGACTGTATTTTACCCTGAACAAGAGGAAAAGCATTTTGTTCTGAAAATATGCACGTTATTTTATATAGAACAAATGCTGGATTTAGAAAACAAACATTTCTCAAGCCCCAAAGAAATAACAGATTCAATGAGGATCACCAATGGCTTCCAAAACAATGAGATGAAGAACGCTGGAGAACAAGGTGCTCCCCTAAATAATCTCCCACAAAGTACTTTTTCTTTGCAAATAGCAAAACCATACTGTTGAAATGGATCAGGTGGTCACCATAACCCAGGAACCAAACTTAGCTTCATGACAGTGTGCCTTCTCAGAGATGCCACAGGAGACCTATGAAGTGGCCTTGCCCAAATAGCCCACCTGCCTGTGATCAAGCCTCCCTACCAGGGTCCCCATGCGCACATCTGCAAGGGTCACCCTGCTTTGTGCCTGTTACTGGGGACAATTATTAGGCCCTTTTCAATTTCAAAAGTGTTTACTTTGGATCCATTATAGGATTACCATATTGAAATCTATCTTCTAGCATGCAGGAAACATAGGAGCTAGAAGAATAAGATAATGATAACTTTAGAAAACCATCAGTAAACCCAGAAACGGTAACGTTCTGCCAAACAGCTGACCTGCCTTCTTCATAGGTACAATGTCATGAAAATAAAGGGAAAGAAGGGGCTGGGGTGGCATGAGCCTTCACAGACTACATGGAGCACCGGAGACCTGACTGGACCTTGGTCTGGGATTACAAGAAAATGAGTTTGCTAATAAAAGACACCTGAGGATAAGTGAGGGTGTTCAATTCTAGATGAACAATGGAGAATCCTTATCAATATCTTTTGAAAGCTAGGAGAAAGCGAGGAAGCATTCCTGAGCTCCATGACGCTGATCCCTTAGTTGGTGCCTCACATCCCCATGCTGCTTTCTATATGCCACCCAAACATTGCTGGCCACGTCTCGGTTCTACTCTCTGGGGGAACAAGGGCCAGACAGGGAAGCCCGTGGCCAGGGCGATGCAGGTAGTCGACTTCTCCAAGCGCAGGTGAAGGTGCAAGGGGCGTGTAAGTGCATTCTAACTGCAAATCCTCCTGGGTGGAATTCAGTCTTTCATCAGAAAAGGCTTCAGATGTGCACTAAGAAAATAAAAGCTTCAAAACCAAACCCTCAAAAACTCCAAATGCCTGCTACAGCTGCAGGCCTGACCCAAGGGTCATCTGAGTGGCATGGACAGTGGAAGCCCTTCAAGATGGTATTCTTTTTGCCTTCTCTGAGTCCACAGGCCCATGTTGGCAGAAACTTGGCCAGGGCAGGAGGGTCAAGAGTGCCAGGTGCAGTGGCTGAGCTGAGCTGAGATAATGACTCGTTCTTATCTAGCGGCTGGTCACACAGCATGTGCCATGGGAGACATTTGAGTAGCCAGCATCACCACGCTGGGCACTGGAGGGATGGCTGGGGAGGGGCTGGACAGTCACCCAGTGCAGACAGCTGCAGGGTCAGAGCCCAGGAGAAGCAAGTGGGGAGACTCCCTGGGAGGAGGAAGAAGAGGGGAGTGGAGAAGCCGGGCTCGGGAAGACAAAGGCGCTGGCAGGCAGCCCCCAGAGTGGGTGCCGGTTCAGTCTCTGCAGAACCACCCCCAGAAAAGTCAGCTCGGGTTCCCGATGACAGGAACAATGGCTGGGAAGAGGGGGTGTGGAGATGGAGAGAATTAACTCCTTTCTGACATTAAAATGACAGCTGTTTTGACAGAGCTCTAAAATAAGCCCATGTCACATAAGGTTGTCTTTTATAAGAGAGTATCTATATAATTTTAATTTTTTCTATTATAGGATTGCGTGCAGCACAAAACAATAGGTACGTTCATGTTTATTCATTAATAATCTTGTGGATCTTCTTCCCCAGTACTGTCAGTTCTTATTCAAGAAAGTTTCCTCACGCCCAATTGTTTATGAAGTTCAGTGGTAAAACCAGCACTCCCCCGAGGCCTGCCCGTGACCGTGTCCAGGCAATCACTGCTCAGAGAGCCGGTATCTCAACATCAGGAAACTATCTTGTCACAGGAGAAAATGTGTATGAGCATTGGTGTGAGTGTACAGGTTAGTGCAAAAGTGTTCAAGTGTGCATGTGTGTGAATGTGAGTGAGCACATGTGAGCATGTGTGAGGGAGTAAGTGTGGGTGGTGAATGTGAGTGTGTGAATGTCTGCGTGTAGATGAGCAAGTGTGTGTAGTGAGTGTGCGTGGGTTTGTGTGAACGTGTGTGTAGGTAGGTACATGTCTAGATGAGTTCATGACTGTGGTGTGTGAGTGTGTAGGTGAGTGCATGTGGGTGGGTGTGTAAGTGTGTGAGTGACGCATGTGGGTGGGTGTGTAAGTGTGCGAGTGAAGCATGTGTGTGTGTGTGTGTGTGAGTGAGTGCTTGTCTGGGTGAGTACATGACTGTGGTGTGTGGGTGAGTAGGTGAGTGCATGTGGGTGGGTGTATAAGTGTGCGAGTGATGCATGTGTGTGTGTGTGTGTGTGTGTGTGTGTGAGTGCTTGTCTGGGTGAGTGCATGACTGTGGTGTGTGGGTGAGTAGGTGAGTGCATGTGGGTGGGTGTGTAAGTGTGTGAGTGACGCATGTGGGTGGGTGTGTGTGTGTGCTTGTCTGGGTGAGTGCATGACTGTGGTGTGTGGGTGAGTAGGTGAGTGCATGTGGGTGGGTGTGTAAGTGTGTGAGTGATGCATGTGGGTGGGTGTGTAAGTGTGCGAGTGAAGCATGTGGGTGGGTGTGTAATGTGTGAGTGAAGCATATGTGTGTGTGTGTGTGTGTGTGTGAGTGCTTGTCTGGGTGAGTGCATGACTGTGGTGTGTGGGTGAGTAGGTGAGTGCATGTGGGTGGGTGTGTAAGTGTGCGAGTGATGCATGTGGGTGGGTGTGTAAGTGTGCGAGTGAAGCATGTGGGTGGGTGTATAAGTGTGTGAGTGAAGCATGTGTGTGTGTGTGTGTGTGTGTGTGTGCTTGTCTGGGTGAGTGCATGACTGTGGTATGTGGGTGAGTAGGTGAGTGCATGTGGGTGGGTGTGTAAGTGTGCGAGTGATGCATGTGGGTGGGTGTGTAAGTGTGCGAGTGAAGCATGTGGGTGGGTGTATAAGTGTGCAAGTGAAGCATGTGTGTGTGTGTGCTTGTCTGGGTGAGTGCATGACTGTGGTGTGTGGGTGAGTAGGTGTGTGCCTCTGTGTGTGTGTGTGAGAGTGCTTGTGTGGGTGAGTGCATGACTGTGTAGGTGACTATGTGAGTGTGCGGGTGAGTGCATGTGGGTGAGTGTGAAAGTGTGGGCGAGTGCAGGTGAGCACACAGTGTGTGGAGAATGCCATTGCACACTCGTGGACAAGAGACGGGACGTGGCACTAACTGCTGGTTCCAGTCTTGTCTCTGCTTCTTACTGGCTTTGAAACGCTGTGCAGGTTTTGGTGTTTCTGAGGCTCTGTTTTTAGATCTGTAAAATAAAGATAAAATGCCCACTTTGCAGGAGTTTTGTAAAGATGAAGTGAGATAATGGAATAAAGTGTGCCAATCCTCGTACCTGGCCCATAATAAATACCTAACAAATGCGAGTCACCCTTATGAATCTTTCCCCTCAGATCTGTAGAAATCTTTAAAACCTGCCCTTTATTCTTTTTTGATATTGGAGAGCCACACACAAAAGGAAACATGGAAGACACCGGCTCTGGGCCAGGGTACCTTCACGCCCGCTGTGGGTCGCAGTGTGGGGCTGGCTGTGGGCCAGAGGCGCAGGGCAGGACTCCAGGCATCCCCTCAGTGAGCGGGGAGCAGGGACAGGCCCCGTTCCAGTGCACTATGTGAGTGACCTCCTGTCACACCACAGACAGAACACAGTGGCCTTGTCACTCCAAGGGCCAGGCTGGGCCTGGTAAAACAGTTTCTACCAAGAGCTTGCATTGAGTGTATTTTTCCTAAGATTTCTCAATCTGTAAAGTGGACTTGCATCTTCATACTGATGACTACTCTTCATGCTAGGCCCATGACTTCTTTAAATTAAGATACAAAATCCAATGGGAACAGGGACCCAAGGATGGCCTCTTTGGCTTCACGCATCTGGTAAGTCCGGGCTCCTCTCAGTGCGACCTCAGGCCTCTGGCTGCACGGAAGCCGTCTGCACCGTGGGCGCTGAGGTAATCTGCGGGGTCTGGCCAACGTGTGGTGGGAGGGCATTGTCTTTGCACCCCTGGTGCTGCTACAGGCGCTTCACTGCGCACTGTGAGATGGGGACCCAAGTGGCTGAGGGCAGCCGTCCTTTCCCCAAGGGCTTGCGGGCTTCACCCTCGCCAACAGGAAGAAAGTCTGGAGGCATTCTTTGGGTGGGAGTGATATCAAGCCGGAAGTAAAGGGGAGCCTTAAGGCCTGTAAGCACGCGTGTCAGAAGAACACGTCGACTGAGGGACTGTGGTGTGGCAGGAAGTGCCTCACACCCGCCTGGCCGGGGGTGTCTCTCTGCCTGCGCGCCTTCTCTGCGAATGGCCAGAGGTTGCTCCAAGTGGACATGGGCCTCGGTCGCCGACTGTTTATAGAAAGATGACGTTAGCTTTGAACTCTCAGCCATGGTACCCGTTCCTAAAACAACATATTCCTGAGTGTGATCCTGTTTCTATAGACTTTATTTTTAGAGCGGAAAGCACAAAGTTCCCATCATCCTGCGCTTCCGCCCGGCCCCTCCTCCAACTACCCCAGGCCTCAGCACCTCCTTGAGGGAGGCGCTTCTGTCATTGTCCCCAGCAGTCTGTGGTCTCGCCATGGGCCTGCGGCAGGCTCCAGCCTCTTGCAGGGCAGCTCACTGCCTTAGTCTGAAGTCCCTGCGGCCACCTTCTCGCCCCTGCTCCCCATGCCTGGGGACCGTGACCCTTCCAGGCCTCCGGAGTTCGCCTCTTCCAGAACGTCCTAGAGCTGGCTTCCTCTTCTTGTCTCCCTTAGTGACGTCCATGTGAGGCTCCCTGTCCTTCTGTGGTTGGATGGTGCCTTCCTTCCTGTCCCTGGATAGTCTTCCACTGTCTGAATGCCCCGGGGGCCTCATCCCCCACCTACCGAAGGGCACTCTGGTTACTTCCAAGTTTGGGTGGCTGTGAATTAAGCTGCTATCCACGCCACGCGCGGGTTTCCTGGTGTTGCTGCCTGAAGCGATGGCCGCTTGGAGCAACGAAGCCGCGGGAAGAAGTTCAGAGGCAAACTGGAGACAAACAGCTTTTTATTCTGATAACTTTTCTCTCTGGCTCTAACAACGACTAACACGCGCCGCACACACCACCAAAATGGCACTGACCCGATCAGCAATCTCGGCCAAGTCACTCGAGATACCAGACAACAAGTCCCGTGAGACTACGGAAGGCGGACAATGCCCAAAAATCTCCATGGCCCAATAGTCAACCGCATTCTTAGCCATCTCCCCAAACAGGGCTCCTGCATTTCCCCCTTTTGTTTTAAAAGAGGGGATGCTCTAGGACGTCTATGTGCAACCAACATTCTTACCCGTCATCGGATAATCAAGGCTGTGCCCTTGACTCCTGTCTTAGGTTGATATGTCGGCCACATGAGACTGTCCCGTGCGACTGTGCCTGTCTTAGGTTGTCCCCTCTGGGGATCTTACCCGTCATTGGCTAACCAGCCATCCAATGGAGCCCTTTAGGATCGACTATATATGATGACTAACAGCCGTCCAATTGTGAGGAGATGTTGCGGCTTTAAGGCGACAAGCCTTTTGGTGATGAGCCAAATTGCATAGCATATCAAATTCTTTAAACAAATTAGCTGCCCTGAAGTTCCATCAAGTAACACACTGAATTCTCTAGACAAATACCCGCAAGGCATTGTCCCGTAAAGTCCCAAACAATGAAAGATCAAAATGTCCATTTGTTATAACACGTTGATGTAGGAGGCCCCATGCATGTATAGAGCAGAGGCCACACTGTTGGTGAGGTTGTTTGATGCTTGAGCAGCAGGGATGCTTGCGGCGGCCGCGATCCCTGCAGCTGTAGCAGCAGACGTCTTTTTTATGTCTAGACAATGCCACCGGCAAATCTTCAGGGCCCGCTACCTAGAAACTCAAGCATCAATTATTAAAGGAAAGTCAGTGCTATTGCAGCACTGAGTCAAGAGGCGAGTTGTCAAACTACAAAATAGAATAATTAGATTAGAAAATTAAAGTTGATTTTTGTTCACACACATCGCTGGTTGAGCTTCTACAAACATAAGTTGGAAAAATATCATATTTAGAACAAAACAAAGAAAGACTGAGGGTAATTACTGCATTAAAGATAGATTAAAGAAAAGGTAAAGGCACTTTGGAGAAATAATTTGTTAGCTGGAACCCTTGAGTCTCTGTATACAGAGCAATCTTTTACCTGTTGAGATAATTGAAATTAATGAGCTATTAAACAAATGAAGTTAATAACAAATAAACAATCTTATGTCAAAACACCAAAATATCAGGTTATATAGCACTAGTCATATTGTTTGCTAAAGAGAAGTCCCAGGGACACCTATATATCAAAATTGAAAGTACCTTCATTTATAAAATTATTTACTCTTAATTGAATACACTTAACCTAAAATGAATTAAAGTTATTTGGATCCATATATATATTTTTTTTTTCATAAGCGCTTTGTTATTTGTGACGTCACACTGGACAGATGCACAAACATACAAACATATATTTGTGACGTCACATTAACATGAAATGTAGACAAATGTACAGACATAAAGACATGTATAAAAAAAAATACAATTGTGTGCACACTAAAGAGAGATCTCCTCGTCCCGGCCGGGAGGAATGACACTTAAGTTGTGAAACATTTTGAAGGACTCTTTTGAGGAAATCATTCTATACCTTCATCTTGGTCCTCTTGATTTTGTACCTTTTTTATTAATCTTGATTCTTCAATAACTTCATCTTGATCATTTTGATGTGGTACCTGTTTTATTAATCTAGATGGTATCCATATTGGAGAGGATTCATGTTTTGGAAAAAACAAACAGATCCTCTTCCCCAAATTAATACTGGATCTGGACCCTTCCATGTACCTGAAAGAACATCCTTCCAGTAAACCAAAGGTTTATGTTGTTGGTGTGGATTCCAATGTCTGTCTCCAGCAGAATAACCATTAGAGTCTAAAGTTAAAAAATTTAAGGTAAACAGGGCAACTGCCAATCTGTCCTTAGGACTTTTCCAATTTCCTTCTTTTTGTTTTAATAACATAATTTTCAGTGTTCGGTTTGCTCTTTCAATAATGCCCTGACCCTGAGGATTGTATGGGATGCCTGTTTTATGGGATATATTGAATTTTGCGCAAAACTGTTTGAAAGATGAGGACGTATATGCAGGGCCATTATCTGTTTTAAGCATTTTGGGGATGCCCAATGCAGCAAAAGCTTGCAAACAAAGAGATGTAACATCTTTAACTTTTTCTCCAGAATGTAAGGAAGCAAAAATCATGCCTGAGCATGTATCTATGGTAACATGAATAAATTGCAATTTTCCAAAACTTGGCTCATGGGTAACATCCATCTGCCACAAATGATTGGGCATTAACCCTCTAGGGTTAACGCCAAAATGAGGATTGGGCAAATGTGTCATACAAGATTTACAATCTTTTACAATTGTTCTGGCTTGCTCCTTTGTGATTTTAAACCTACGTTGCAAGGTGGTGCTGTTGACATGAAACTGGGAGTGAAATAAAGTAGCTTGTTGTAGCACTGAAAGTATAAATATTGTTTTTGTAAGTTCATCAGCCTTTTGATTACCTTCATGGAGGGGACCAGGCAAATTAGTATGTGCTCTAATATGGCCTACGAATAGAGGTTCTTTTCTTGCCCACAAAAGTTTTTGTATTTGATAAAACAATTTAAAGGCTGGAGTATGAGGTGCTATTGGTCCTGCTAACTCTAATTTTGGGACGGCTTGTACAATATAGTGGCTATCTGAAAAAATGTTTACGGGCTGGTCCCTAAAATTTTCCAGGGCTCTTACCACAGCTTCCAATTCCACTAGTTGAGCTGATTTGTGTGCAGTTATGTAAGTCATATTTTCTTTTTTAGTGACTACTGTAGCAGTACCATTTGAGGACCCATCTGTAAATACATTAAATGCCTTAGGAATAGGTTGATTTTTTATTACCTGTGGAAATATAATAGGATGATTAATACAAAAAGATAATATAGGGGACTTAGGAAGATGATTATCAAAATTTGCAGAAGTAGAGCATTTAGCTATAGCCCAATCATTATCATTGAAGCATAAATATTCAATCTGTGATGATGAATAGGGAGTACTAATAGTAGCAGGGTGAATGCCAAATATTTTAGTAGAAGTCTTAAGTCCTTGAAGAATAAGTTTAGCCACCATGGAGGTATAAGATTCAATTATACTTTTAGGAGAGACGGGCAAATGTATCCATAATAAAGGCCCTTGTTGCCAAAATACTCCTGTGGGTGTATATTGTGAAGAAATAATAATCAACATCAGCGGTTGAGTTAAATCAAATCTATCACAATGAGCTCCTTCCATGGCTTTTTCTACTAACTTTAAAGCTTTCCTAGCATCAGGAGTCAATGTTCGTGGTGAAGATGGATCAGGGTCTCCGCGAAGGATGTCAAATAAAGGTTTTAGTTGGCCAGTAGTGATATTTAGTGTAGGGCGAAGCCAATTAATGTTTCCCAGTAGTTTTTGGAAATCATTGAGGGTGGTCAAATGTTCTTTATTTATTAAAATTTTTGGGGGTCTAACAAAAGTATCCATGATTTTAAATCCTAAATATAATATGGGAGATCTGGTTTGAACTTTTTCTTCTGCTATATATAATCCATATTTTTTTAAATTTTTCTACCATGTCACTGAATATATTAAATAAGATTTTTTGATTAGGGTGGGCCAATAAAATATCATCCATATAATGTAAACACATGAGGTTTGGATATTTATTTTTAATGGGTTGAATAGCCTTGTCCACATATATTTGGCATATGGCGGGGCTATTAGCCATTCCCTGTGGTAAAACCTTCCATTGATATCTCTGATCAGGGCCATTATTGTTAATAGAAGGAACTGAAAAAGCAAACCTGGGGGCATCCAGAGGATGTAGGGGAATAGAAAAGAAGCAATCCTTTATATCAAGAGTAATAAGATGGAAATTTTTTGGAATAGCTATGGGACTAGGAAGTCCAGGTTGAGTAAGGCCCATAACTTGCATGGTTTTATTAATTTGTCTAAGATCATGTAACAATCGCCATTTTCCTGACTTTTTCTTGATCACAAATATGGGGGAATTCCAGGGAGAGGTGGAAGGTTCTATATGTCCTGCTTCTAATTGTTCCTGAACTAGTAGGTGGGCCGCTTGTAATTTCTCTTTAGATAGGGGCCACTGAGGGACCCACACTGGCTTATCAGAAAGCCATGGTATTTTCAAAATTATTTTCTCAGTGGCCCCGAAAAAAATATCTTTTTCCTTTATGATAATGATTACTTTTAGGGTTAAGATTACTCTGTACTTTTTGATAATGATTTCTTTTATGGTTAAGATTACCCTGTAGGTTTTCACATTTAACACCTGCAGGCTTGGTTGCAAGGTGTACTCCCATTTGTTGCAAAATATCTCTTCCCCATAAAGTAACCGGTAGGTTAGGTAAAACATAAGGCTGAAATGTTCCTTTATGCCCTTCATCATCCTCCCATTTTAAAATTACCACACTTTTATCTGGGAGGTTATTATATCCCAAGCCTCTTAAAACTGGTTGAAGCTTTTTGCAGAGGCCAGGTGCTTGGGCCATTGGCGTAAATTAATAATGGAAGAGTCAGCTCCAGTATCTATTAATCCCTCCATTTCTATTCCTTGGATTTTTATTTTACACATAGGCCTCCTTGAACAGTCTCGAACCCAGCAAGCCATGGGTCTTGAGTCAGTGGAACAAAATCCTCTATTGTTCCCTTCTTGAGGCATACCCATTTTAAATGAATTATGTAAATTGGGAAGGAGAAGCAACTGAGCAATTCTATCTCCTTGATTAACAGAACTTATACTTTGGGATGAGCTAAGCATTATTTTTATTTCCCCTTTGTAGTCTGAGTTTATTACACCTGGGGTCACTTTCAAACCTAATAAGCTTTTAGGACTTCGCCTGATAATAAGTCCTACAGTCCCTGAGGGAAGAGGTCCCCTGACTCCTGTGGGAATCAGTTGAACCCCCATTTCAGGTGTTAACACTATTCGGGCGGTGGAACAGAGGTCTAATCCTGCATTTCTTCCTGTTCCTCTGGAGAGGGAGTGGATGGGTAATAGGGGTTTGTGTCGGGGAAGCATCTGAATGGATGCTTGAGGATACTCCGCCTCCAATGCCCCGTACATTTGTGGGCCCCGGGGTATTGGGCCCCATGCCCCGTTTTTTGAATTCCTGAACAAAGGATTTCCATGGATGTCAAATTTTGAATGGCATTTATTGGCCCAATGATTTCCCTTTTTACACCTGGGGCAGCGGCCTGGGGCACGGTATGAGCTTTGTCTTATTTCTCTTTTGGGATTTTGCCTAGAATAGCCTGATTGATTATGATAATTTTGCCTGGAATATCCTGATTGATTATAATGTCTACGGTTAGCCTTTGTGAAATTTCGAGGGGAAGCACCTCTCATTGAGGCTGCAATCACATTTCCTGTGACAAAGGCGTCATTTATATCTTTACATAGTTGTATATATACGGAAAGATCCTTTTTAGTTCTCCATGGCCTGATGGCTGCTTGGCACCATTTATTAGCATTTTCATATGCTAATTGAACAACTAATGGCATAGCTTGATCAACATCTGCAAACACACTACCTGCAGTTCTCAAAAGTCGATCAGCAAAATCAGCATATGGCTCATTAGGTCCTTGAATCACTTTTGACAAGCTACCTTGTAGATCCCCAGGTCCTTGTACAGTTTTCCATGCCTCTAAGTCAGCTGTGTTTATCTGAGCATATACATCTGGGTCATAATCTGTTTGAGCCTGTAAGTCTGCGAATTGCCCTTCTCCTGTGAGCATGTCTATATTATAGTTTCCAAACCCTGCAGCCGCGTTTCTTTTAGCTGTTTCTATACAAAGTTCTTGGAATTGCGATCGCCAAACCAAGAATTGCCCCCCGCTTAATGTTGCTTTACATAGACTTTTCCAGTCTGAGGGGGTTAAGCTAAAGGTGTTAAGGGACTCCAGCATACTCAACGTGAATGGAGCTTGGGGCCCATAAGTCATTACTGCCTCTTTGAGATTTTTTATTGTTTTGAAATCTACTGACTGATGGACCCTCTGTCCATTTTTCTTTTCAAATGCTGGCGGTTCCCAATGTATCTGTGAGTTGCCCTCGAGAGCGCATAAGCGATCAGAAAGACTTTTTATTTCTGTTTCTAGGGTATGCAAATGCCTAGTAATACCCTTCATATTTTCTGTAATGAATTCCACCCATGGGGGAGTAGAGGACACAAGTGGTTCCTCTACTTGACGGTCCTTTTTCTCGGTCTTTTTTAGTTTCTTTTTTCCTCATTTTCTCAGGATCACTTTTACTAGATTCCTCACCACTGCTAATTTCACTGACAGCAATATCCTGAGGCCCAGGTTCCATTAAGAGCAAGTATCCTTCAGCTATCACCAATAACTCCCGAATAGCTCTAATAGCTTGGACTTTTGTCATTTTTGGGACTCTTCTAATACTCTCTTTACTGGTCTTAGTTGGCCCAGTGGAAGCTACGCTTTTTTGATCACTTTTACTTTTTTCTATATCCTCCTCACTGAGAACAGAGTCAGGTATATCAAGGAGTCTTTGCATAGCCTCTATCACTTGGGATTCAGTTATATTCGAACCCATCTTTAGAGACCTTTCAGTTCTTACCTGTCTGCTCTGAAGTCCCTGTACGGGCCGCCACCTGTTGCCGCCTGAAGCGATGGCCGCTTGGAGCAACGAAGCCGCAGGAAGAAGTTCAGAGGCAAACTGGAGACAAACAGCTTTTTATTCTGATAACTTTTCTCTCTGGCTCTAACAACGACTAACACGCGCCGCACACACCACCAAAATGGCGCTGACCCCGATCAGCAATCTCGGCCAAGTCACTCAAGATCCCGGGCCAAGTCCCGTGAGACTACGGAAGGCGACAATGCCCAAATCTCCATGGCCCATAGTCAACCGCAATTCAAGCCATCTCCCCAAACAGGGCTCCTGCATCCTGGGGCCATGCGTTTCAGCTCCTCTGGGGGACCACCAAGGAGCATGACCCCGGGCCATATGGTGAGAGCGTGTGAAGAGAGGGGCACGACGTCTTGCAGAGTGGCCTCGCTACTGCGCACCCCTCCCTCCGTGATGGGCAAGCTCCAGGAGCTCTGCGTCTCTCCCAGCCGCGGGTCTTGTCCATGCTCTGGCTTGGGCTTTTCTAACAGTGGGTGGTGGTGGTGGTGTCCCTTCAGTTTACGATTCCCTGATGACGTATGACGTGGAAGGTCTGCTCATGCATATTTGCCATCTTTACGTCCTCTTCGCTGGGGTGGTTGTTCAGGTCTTTTGCCCATTTTTAAACCGGGTTGTGTGTTTTCCTGTTGCTGTGGTTGACGTCTCCTCGGCGTGTTCTGGATGGAGTCCTGTACCAGACGCACATTCTGCAGATACCTCCTGTCTGTGGCTCATCTTGTCATTCTCCTCACGTGGCTGCCACAGACCAGGACATTTCAGTCTGGATGCAGTCTGGCTTACCAACTCCTCCTTTCATGAGATTCGCCCTTGTGTTGCATCTGAAAGGTCATTGCCAAACCCAAGGTCCACCTAGCTTTTCTCCTCTGCTGTCTTGGAGAAGTTTCATGGTGTCACGTCTGTATTTCAATCTGTGACCCATCTTCCATTATTCTGTGGCGGGTGTAAAGTCAGTAGACTCCTGTGTCCCCAGGTGGACTCCAGGCCACCCCAGCACCTGTGCTGAAGAGTGTTCCCTTCCCCACTCTGTGTCCTTGTCCTTTGTCAGAGGTCAGCTGACTGCATCTGTGTGCGCCCATTTCCGCGCGCTCTCTTCTGTTCCACTTACGGTCTCGTCTAACCTTTCACCAACACCACACTTGACACAGTTCTGATTTGCACAGTTTCTGGCAAGTCCTGAGGTTGGCCATCTCAGTCCTCCAGCCCCATTCTCTTCAAGATCGTGCTGATGCTTAGACACTCACTCCCAGAACTCTAGCCTTCCTGCAGTCTTCGTCCTGCTCTCTCCATTGGGCTCAGCCTTACCCCCAGCCCTGATTCAAAAGGCACTCTGGCCTCCTAATCAAATCCATCCCTCCCTTCCAGACCTGGTAGGATTTTGCTTGGACACTACTATCCCCTTTCCAATAGCAGTGGCCTCCCCACCCCAGTGCCCATGCACCTAGGTGGTCCCCATCATCTGGGGACAGAGCACACTGAGTTGAGCCTGCTTCTGTGTCTCTGCCAGTCAACAAAGACTGTGTTATGCGTCAGGACCCTCCACAGGGTCTGCAGGGGACCAGAACTGGCTCTGTGTCTGCTCACTGGCCCCCATCCAGGGCTGATGAGCCCCGCTTCCTTCCAGAACCACACAATCGATCTCTTTGAGGATGGGAAGCATGGAGAGAACTGGGAGGAAGCCCTGTGGTAGGCGCCCCGGGAATCAGGTGCGAGCTGGGAAGCAGCTCTACATGCAAAATCTACTCTGCAGGACGTGTGTGACCAAAGCCCAGCAAGCAAGCACACACAAGCAGGCACACCAGTGATTCATCCCCTACGGGACGGGGTCCCCCCAGCCAGTTCTTCATTGACTGAGTGCTAAGGGGTGTACGTCTTCTCAAATGCCGCCTGGGCTTTCCTGCCTCCTACTGGGCTATTAAAGAAACGCACCTCCAGTTGTCCCCCTCCCTTTGTTCCCTGGTGACGGGAAAGCCTTCTGGGGTGCGTGCATTCTGACAGGCTCACAGCTCCTGCTTCTTTACCTAAGTTGCTACTTCTCAAGCAGAAACAGTGCATCTCCATTGGTCAGGCCCCCTTCCCACCCCTGCTGTTGGCCCAGGCTGCTCAGGCCGGGGACTTGGGATCCCGCGCATCCATGGGCCCGGTGCTGCTGTGTGACCTTCCCTTCTGCTGTGCCCCTCCCCCGGCTGCGGCTGGCTTGCTCACTTCCCAATTCTATTCTAAGGCTAGGCACTACATTCTGAAGATGGCACTGGACCTCACTTGCACACCAGGCCTGGTTCCTTCTGTGCCTGTCTGGTCTTGGGCTGAGCCCTCTGCAGGCACGGACGGCCCCAGCTCTGAGGGAGCATGAGGAGGAAGCCCTTCACACTCAAGGTCCGGCTGAGTGTGCCCTATTGATTGACAGGTGTGGCCCTGTGGAGACGCTGCTTTCTCACGTGAGAAAAGGAAGCTAGTGTCTCCTTCCCAGGCCACGACATGATCACGGCAGAGAATGTCTGCAAATGAGCCCAGGGCAGGGCTATGCTCAGAGCATGTGCTCAGAAAATGCCCATCTGCCTTCTTCCTCCCTCCTTCCCTCCCCTCCTCCCTCTCTCCTTCACCCCTTCTTCCCATCCTTCCTTCCTACCCCCAGGACATGCTGTCCTGAGCTCGGCCGCACATGCTGAGGGTTCTGCTTCCAGATCCGAGTCTTGGTGTGTGAGTCAGCTTTGCATCACTGTGACCAAAAGACCTGACAAGGACAACACAGAGAAGGGAAACTTCATTTTTGCTCATGGTCAGAGGTTCAGCCCGTGGTCAGTGACTCCGTAGCCCTGGGGTGAGACAGGACATCATGGCAGAAAGGTGTGGCAGAGGAAGTTAGCGCAGGACATGGGGGCCAGGAAGCAAAGACAGCTCTGCTTGTTAGAGGCAAAATATAATCCCAAGGGCTTGCCCCAGTGACCTGTCTCCTCCAGCCTCACCCTACCTGCCTACGGTCCCCACCCAGTTAATCCACATCAGTGGATGAATCCGCTGATGAGGTCACACCTCTCGTAACCCGATCATCTCACCTCTAAACTTTCTTACATGGTCTCATGCGTGTGCTTTTGGGGGACACCTCACCTCTAAACCGTAACACTGGGCATCCTTGATAGTCTACCCCGTCCTCCATTCCCCTCCATGGGGCCACCAGAGTGCCAAGAACACAGCCTTTCCACGAGGAGACGTTCCCGTGTGCTATGGGGCTGCTGGGCTGGGGGCTCTGGCTCTCCCTTCCAGTCGGGACTCCACACTGTACTTGCGAATGGCTAGACGATTCTGGCTCCTGCCAGCAGGCAAGATGGGTGCGTTTGTTTTTGCACACTTGTCTTGGAATGTTGGTACTTTTGGACAGAACGTTGGAATAAGATCTTGGCTTCATGGACTGCTTTCCCCTTCGGGGGTGCCTGGGGAGTTGTGAGGTGGGAGAAGAGGCGTGGAGATGTGTCACGTGGGCAGATGTTGCCGTCACCACAGACGCTCATCCCAGAGCCGTGGGGCAGCAGCTTCCAAAGCCTGCAGCTGCCAGAAGTTTTCCTCAATGATCTAAAAGTTCGAACGAACATGCTGAGGTTTAAAATCTCTTCCTTTAAAGCTCTTCCGCAGCCCTTTAGACTTCTGCTTGTCCTCCCCACCACTCGGAAGAGAGGCCCGCCAGCCCCACTCACCCCTGCCCATCCACCCGCCAGCAGAGTCAGTGTCCACGCAGAACTGTGGGCCTCCAGGAGTCAAGTGCTGTGGACGCTGGCGGGCCTCTCTCCCTCCGCCTTCGTCCAGACATCCCTAGATCTGAACAGGAAGAGGCTGAAAGGGACTTCCTGCCCCCGCGGGTGCACTTCTGTTGGGGCACTCTTTCCTGTGGTGCCAGGAAATCCCGTCCATCCTGGAGTTTCCTTCTGATGCCTCTTTCTCCTGTGTCTTCCTGAGCATCTGCCTGGGGCGCCCGTTGTAAAGGTAGTCAGGAAGGCACACGCTCTCCCCAGGATGCCAAAGGGGGCTGCCTCCCTTCCTCCGCAGAGGAGTCCTCCTGGGGTCAGAGAGGCTCTCTGGATGGCTGTAGCGCACACCACGCACTGCGTTTGAATTCTGTGGTGGCAAAGGTACTGGCAGCGTGGCCACAGAAATCAGTGCACCAGCCGCCCATCTTCAGAGCTCTCCTTCCTGCCAACGGACCACACGCATGAAACTCCACATTCCCAAGAAATGCCAGTATCGGATCATCAATGTTACAGGAAACTTGAGTACAACTCCTCACTAAATTCAAGTAACTCTTTGTTCATACTTCCATTAAAGGAATTAATGAATCTTGTTTCTTTAATAAGCATTTTAGGATTTATTTGTTTGTATCTTTTATGCCATCAGCACTGAGGCCTTAATCATTAAATGGAATTTTAAAATAGCCATTGAGAACAATTTACAGCTCCGGGAGAGTATGTTTAATCATTAGGACTTGTATTTTCTAGAATGAAGAAAAAAAAAGTTAAAAAAAATTAAAAAAACTAATAGGATGGTTACTTACGTAGCTGCCATTACTACTATGTGTGAAGTTCTAAACTAGTCATGAGGAGTGAGCTGACCACTAACTAACGGGCGGAAGTGAAGTGTGAAGAGGGTGCTGTGACACCAGCCAGAGGCCATTATTTTAAAGAGCCATACTCTGAAAGGCTGCTGCCCCCCAAGACGGAGCCTGAGGATGGGAGTAGACACCGTGTCTCAACGTCCCCAATGAGGAGAAGCAGCCGTACTGGGGACCACTGGTTAGAAGTCTCACTGTCCCTCGTTGCCTTTTTCTCTAGCACACAGAACTCCTTTTGTCTCTAATTCTCCTTTGTTCCCTGTCTTTTGCCCTTACAGCTGCAGTGCTATTAGGTGCCAATGAATGGCAAAGTGGAGAGGGAGAATCCATCTCCCTGAAGCCAGGGGAGTCTGGAGGCCTCGCTCAGCTTCGGGTCTTGGATCATGGGTGAGCGAGGGTCCGCCTGCCTCCCCTTAGCCCCTGACAGAAGCGAGCCTTAGAGATCTGGGGAGCGAAAGGCCCGCGGTGGCTTTCATCCTGCCCCACCAGAGCCGCTCTCCAGGCGCCTCCTGCAGGTCCCAGCCCCGCCTCCACCTTACCTGTTTTCACCTTGTCACAGTGAGCCGGACTCTCAGTCACCGTCACTTGCTCCTTCCCAGCTGTGGGGACAGTTCTTGGCCAATCCTGCCACTGAGGGCCACTTGAATTCAGCCTGCTTGTCCCCAGCCCCTTAGGCTACCCTAACGCCCTCCCTCTCCCCTCGGTCTAAGCCAGGGAGAAGGCAGAAGTGCCCGCGGGGCTGGCCTCTGGCAGAGGCTGCTGTTTGGCCATTTCCAGGTGCACGCGAGCCCTCTGCTGCTTCCGTGCCACCTCTACTACACACAGTACCCAGCAGACTCAGCGTGAGTCTTCATTGTTCTACCCTCTCCTGTACTTCAGTTTTGAAATCTGACATTTACATTTCTTCCCTGAGAACAGAGGGCTGAAATGGAATAGAGAAGGAGGGTTTACCTGTCAGCCGGGAAGACAAGAAGCATGGGGACCAGACAAGCCGGAGGCTCGCGGGAGAAGGGTGGGGCGGAAGCCAAGAAGGCACTCAGAGGGGTCAGAGGTTGATGGGCAGCCGAGAGAGCCAATCGGCTGGCTCCACTGCACACCCCGGGTCAAGACGCGTCCCCACCATTGCTTCCTCTGAACCCAGGCTCCTCCTGCCACACCAGCTAACTAAGGTGTAACTTGAGGAGTCACTTAACCTCATTCAATCTCATTTCCTCTTCTCTAAAATGAACAGCAATCAATCGAGAGGACCCTGCTGGGTCTCAAACCGTGTTTTTCGGGGCTCTTCAGCCAGCCCCTGGCCGCTGGTGCAGGGAGGGGAACCTCCCTCCACAGTGCTGTAGCCTCCACAGTGTGGCCCCGAGCTGATGCCGCCCTCCTGCACCCCTGCTCCATCTCCTCCCAGAGGCGACTCCTTTCTCCCACCACTAACAGAATCATCTGAGTACTGAGACCCTCAGTACTCAGTACTGAAGGAGAGGCCTCATTGTGAGGGTGCTCAGTCATTGCTTAATCTTACTCACTCATTCCACAGATGGAACAAGTGAGTTAAAATGTTCCACACACATGTTGGGGCAGGAGAGAAAAATCTACACTCCTGTACTAACTTGGGGAGAAGCGTGTCTCCATAGCCTTGGAAAGACACACACCACGACACTGATCCCGCGTGGCGGTGCTTCACACTGTGCCCACACCAGCTACCTGGCGGAGTAGCGCGGCTCCGTCCCAGACAGCTCTGACAGCCACAGTAAAGGGCTTCGGGAATCACAGGGACGCAATAAACACTCGCCAACTGAATAAAATATATGAAAAAGGACTTCAGATTGCTAGGTAGCCAAAAAGTATTTACTGCTTTCGAGGACGATGTCATTTTGTAGAGAATGTGGTTCATCACATACTCAAGAATTCCTAAGGCGAGAAGGTGTGTGTGGACTGGACTGGGACAGGTGTTGAAGAAGGGCAGTGCCAGGAAGGCAGCAGGCACGCGCCTGCGTTTCTGCGGAGGGTTGCTTTGCTCCTTCGCTCCTATTCAGCAGCATTATACACAATTCACACACGGGAACGAACTTGGATCCTGAAGTTGATTGTCTGACCTCCTGCTCCTGCATTGTGTCCCGGTGAGGTCGTGTTGCCAGCCAGCAAGCACGTCCCTGGTGCACTGAGATGCAGCCTCGTTCTTCGGAGTAGATGTCTGGGTTTTAGAACTCGTCCATGATGGAGACCCTGCTATGTGTGGCCCTGGGGAACCTGATGAATCGCGCTAGCCGAGTGCCAAGTTGCACAGGAAATGTCCGGGAGGGGGACGGTTGAGTCCCACGTCCAGCCCGAAGGCCGAGTGAAACACAGCGTGCCGCATTGGCCTCCGGCTCTGGCTGCAGAGCTGTCCACCTGGTTCTGAGCAGCGAGGCCTGTGCACCCTCGGGGCCCTGCACCCCGGCCCTGGTGTGGCTCTCCACCCAGGCTACAGTGACCTCCCGGGGGCTGGCTGAATACCTTCCTGGAAACTGCCATGAGGTGGGACGTCTAGGGCGATGGCCTGGTGGCCGCGAGGCAGCCTTGAGCTGGCAGGGTGATTTCTTTGAAGCAGTACATCAAATTCATGAGGAGGGTGGCAGGAGGCTCCCAGAGGACAATCAACTTGTCAGTGACTCACACGGCTCAGCCCTGTCACTGAGCTACGTGCTGACTTTGTGATTCAATTTGGAATTATTAAGGAACTTTTGATGTAAGGAATCCGGGGTGAACATGCTTTAATTAGAACACTCAGATCACACTTGGCTGAGGCGGACATCACCTACCCCATTCTCATGGCTTTGGGTATTTTTCCTTTCTCTGGAATTTTGGTCCTACATATCTGGGATGTTGCTATTTGTTTTTCCATGGCTGATGAAACAAATAATTTTAAGACAAAGTGGCCCGAAGTGACATAAATCTGTTATCTTGCAATGTGTGGGGAGAAGCCCAACGCAGGTCTCACCAGACAAAAATCAAGATGTCGTGGGGCTGGCTCCTGCTGGAGGCTTCTAGGGGCACCCACAATCTCCTGGCCATCTGCCTTCCGTCTTCAAAGCCAGCCACAGCAGATCAAGTCTCTCACCCAGCGTCACCCTGACCCCTCCACGGCAGGTCTTCCCCTGCTGCTCCCCGTCTCCATCTTCCTCTCTGGAAGACCTGGTGATTATGTCGGATGACCCATTAAGCCAGGATAAGCTCCCCTCTCGAGACCCTTGAGTTAATCCCACTTAAAATGTCCCTTTGCCACATGAATAAACATGGCCCCAGGTGCCAGAGACCTGGATGTGGGCATCTCGGCAGGGGCTGGGGGCACAGCATCCGGCACTGGACGTGCTCACCTGGCACTCACAGCAGGAGATGGCCAGTGAGCGTCTGTCCCTGCACACACCAGCCCGGGGGCAGCTTCACTTCTTGCCTCTGCATCTCAGCGCATGCCCTGTGATTGGCTTGCTCTGACGCCAGGCTGAGTTGAGGGCCACAGTCAAGGACAGACGCTACACCAGACAGGAGGAGGAGGAGAGAAGGTCAGACTCAGGTCAATTCAAGACCAACGGCTGACACCAATGCAGGACGAGGAGTCTTGCGTGGATGCGGCCCAAGTTACTCACCTTGTACAGATGGGGTGATCAAAAAGGAAAACGTCTCCTTTTATCATTTCATTTATCACTTTTATAAGTATTCTTATACAATATGGGTCCTTATGGATTATTTGGGAAATACAGCATTTGCTAATTAATCACATTAGGGACTAATTAACTGTTCTCTTACGATAAACTCATTTGATTTGGAGTGAAGATAATCATGACAATGTAATATTTGTGATATTACCACATTTGGTATCTCTATTAATTACATGAAGTTTTTCAACTATCTGAAAGAAAATGGCCTTTTTGAATATTAAAGACTATTCCATTTTAGTACATTTTTATGCTAAATGTTTACACACAATTTTTTTTTTACAAGACACTGTTATTTTTATTGCTAAATTTTAGGTTCCTTAGAAGAACTCAATGCACTTTGCAACTGAATTCAAATTTATATCACTTAAGGATACATATGTGAATAAAAGGGAAAAACGAAATAGAAGAAACATAAAACATTCAGACCTGAGGCAGAACAGGGGTCTTTGTCCTGAGAAAGCAACCTTTTCCCAGCCATCATGGACTCGCACCAGGAGAATTTCAAGTGCTCGGTGGTCTTTGCTCTCTGAGGCCACCCTGCACATAGCTGCTTTGAAGCCTTCCAATAGCAGCGGCGGTGTCACCTCTGCTTTGCTGTGGGCTGTCTTTTCCCAGCAAGAGGAGATGTTCCTGGCTTGGAAGCTGCATAAATTTGGACTGTATTGTGAATATTGTTTCCCGAGTCTGTGGCCCAGCTACGGGGAGGGGGCAGCAGTGACTGCCACTCTTGGGTTAGCAGAAAGCTTTGTCCTCAGTGTTTGGGTGCCTGCGGGCTGACCCACATTGCAGCCTCTGCTGCCACCACTGTCACCATGCGACTGTGGGGCTGGGAGAGCCGATAGAGGGTGGACGCTGTCCACTGTCTCCTGTCAGGTGTCAGGGTGTGCAGGAGAGAGACCCAGTGCCACTCAGGAGTGGGGTACCTGCCCTCCTCCCTTGGTCCAGTTGGCACTCCAGGACTTCCAGAACTTTCCATCTGTCCAAGTCTTATAACTGCATGCAGCAGAGAGGTGGGGCGGAAAGTCCTCGCGCTTCCTCAAGGAAATGGAGCCTCGCAGATTTTCTAATCAGTCCCCTTCCCTCACTCTGCTGAGTTCATTATGAGCTTCATTCCATCAAAGGTGGCTTTGAATTGCTCACTACCGAAGACAAAGAGCAGTGACATATGCATAGTTGTCACTTTCTGGCTGGCAAACAATGATAACACAAAAGCCACCCAAGCCTGAACAGTACTCTAGGCACAAAGAGAAACCATGCCCAGGCCTGTCCCAGCCGCGGTGAGTTGGTCCACAGCGGGATTTAAAGAGATGGACGAAAACTTGGTGGATTGGCTTCTGAGACACTGCGGAGCCTTCGTCCTGACACTAGTCAACAGGAATGTCACAGTGATCCTCTGGGAAAGAGGTCTGGTGGCCACGAGCACATGGAATGGACCAAAGAGACCCCCCCTTGCAGGGGCACATGGAAACACGGATCTCAATCAGGAAGGTTGACAGGAGGTATGACGCGGAATAGGGGGAAGAGACACCAGGGGGGGCAGGGCAAATGGGGGTGGGTGATGGCTTAGACTACAGGGCGAGGAAGGGTTTCAATTTAAAAATGACTTCTAACTTGGGAATTAAAACAGAGAAACCAGATGTGAATGACAGGGAAAGACTAATGTGTACGAATCTAAGCATTCTGAATTTCAGATGTTACTGGGTCTCCAGGAGGGGACACAGACAGGGGGGTTTCTAAGAGAAAGACCACAGCTTGGGTGAAGAAATAGAATATTCTGAGGTCCTGAACAGGATTTGGAGTTGAAACTAAGTGTGAATGCAGTTCATGGACAACAAAACAGAAGAAGAAGAAATAAGCAAAGAAAGACAGAGGATCGGGACTGGCCTCTAGAGGCGCAACCAGTGTTTGAAAGTGGGATGAGAAATGGAGACAATCAGAGAGGCAGGAGGAGGCCCAGGGTGACCCAGCCCGAGGAGAGAAGGGAGAGGATCTGAGAAACAGCAAGCTTACCAAATCAAGCAAGCCTGGGAGCTGCTGTGCACAGTGAGGGCCTCAGGGGGACGGTCTCACACGTGGTGCAGCCAGCGTGCAGAGAGGTGGCAGAGAGACAGAGGCACGGGCTCCGGCTGCAGCTCATCACGTGAGCAGAAGCAGCGTGGAGGGACGTGGCCTGGAACAGTGGAGACTGGAAAACTACGACCCAGTGGGGGACAAGCACTGACCCGAGAGGGAGGGTAGCAGAGGGGCCAAGCAGCAGAGGGGCTGCCGGGGATCTCTGGAGTGACTCGCCTCCCCACACTCACCGGGGTCTGCTTCTCCGGGTGCCTGGGCTCATGCTCTGCCCCTCCGTATGGAGCAGACCCCTCCTGTGCCACTGTGCTTTCCTTCTCTATAACAAGATACCTGAGATAATCAACTTATAAATAGGAAAGGTTAAAAAAAGAAAAAAGAGTAAAGGTGCATTTGGGACCATAGTCTGGAGGTTCCAGTCCCTGGCGGGTCGTGCTTCAAGGCAGGAGCATGCAGTGGAGCAAAGTCCCTCCCTTCTTCCTGGGGAGCAAAGGAAAGGAAGAGGAAGGAACTGGAAGCCTGCAATTTCCTTCGAGGCCACCCCAGTGACCTAAAGACCTCCCACCAGGCTCCACCTCTTAAAGGCTCCACCCACTTCCTGATAGCACCGAGTCTTCACGCATGGACTTTGGGGGACCTTCCAGATACAAACGACAGCACATGCTTTCGGCCAAGTCATACTCCTCAGTGAAGGCTGACCTGGGTTCACTCCCTGCAAAAGGTTGTCTCGGTGACTCCACAGCCCCTGCCCGGGAGAGGCTGGCACCCCTGGCAGGTGTGGCCTTTGGTGGTGTGTCATCTCTCCCTTGAGGGCTGGATTGCAGACAGTGGCCTACGCCCCTGGGGCTTGGCAGCCTGTGAGCCCCTGTGGGCAGCAGGCGTGTCTCAGTCAGTGGTTTGTCGCCATCACTTGAAGCATCACGTTTGAGCCAGATTCAACAGCGACTGGGTGGGTGTGAGGCTGAGGGCAGCAGGTGAGCCCGTCCCGGGGAGTCGGGATTGTGCGGAGGTCAGTGCAGGGCCGGTGCTGGCCCAGGTGCTCTGTCTTCCAGGGCTGCAGCCCCAGAGGAGCGAGATGAAGGTCATGTGCACGTTACACGTGGTGCACACTCACACTCGGAGGGCGAGACGGCGTGTTCACGGGCCAGGAGAGTGGGAGCCAGAGGGCAGCATGGCAAACCACAAGGCAGGCCGACCTCGACCTGCGGGAGGCGGAAGGCTGGTGGCACTGGGGGGTCCCGGGGATGATGAGTGGGGGGGGGCAGGGAGCCGAGGGCCGGGATCTGGAAGAGGTTTGCCTCACGCGAGGTGAAGGGGGGCCTTTGCAGCTTTGCCCCCTCCAGGACAGCGGGAAGTGTCATGCACCTCCCTGTGAATACCTATGAACTGGGGGAGCGAATAAAGGGCCAGGTAGGCAGCAGGGGCGGGGTGGCGAACCCTCTCTCCTGGCCAAAGGATCTGGGCACCTGGGAGAAGGCGCTCATGCCGGCTGCACGGGGAGCAGTGTCAGGGACGGGCAGGTGGGAGGTGCGAGGCACACCTGAGGCAAAGCCGCCTCAGGTTTCCTCGGGACCTAGGTAGGGCTCTTTCTGCCAGTTTGCCTGATATCAAGAAATTGTGCAGTACACTCCCGAGTACGCGAACAAAAAAATAAAGTGAACCAGCGTTACAGACACCACTCCATGCAGTTAAGCAATATTGTTAAAGCAGGTCAAATTGCAGGAATCTTTTATGTGGCATTAAAATAGGGAAGGGATTAGTTGAGATCGAGGACCACTGGTTTGAATCACAAATATAAGCCACACCTAGACCCACACCAAGTCTAGAAAGAAGCTGCTGAGGTGAGGTGGTTTGGAGGTGGGGGCCACTCCTCCACCTTGAAACAATGGCCTCCATACACGCACCCGCGTGCACACGCGGATTACACATCCACAGCACACTGCAGAGCTTCTTTCCAAACAATGACTGCTTCTCCTGCTGAAGTGAAAAGGCCTTTTGCATATCACCTGGGAAAGAAGTAAAGGAAGGTTATGCAAGAAGTCATTTTGGGAACTTTGTTTGCACGGGGGGGGGGGGGGGGGGGGGGGGGGGGGGGGAACCCAAAGTGTTCTTTTTTATCAATCCCTAACAGATTAAATGCTTAAATGTGGGATGTGAAACTTTGAAATTTAAAAATACAAGATAATGTCTTTATCATTCAGTTAGGGAAAGACACCTTAAACAAGAACCAAAATCATTATCCACAAAAGAAATCATAGTTACACTTGACTCTAGTGCATAACCAAGAGCACCTCATTAAAGGCAGCACAGGAGGGTGGACTTGCAGGACACGCTGCGGAGGGACACTCACCACACCTATCCCCAGCCCAGGAGTCACCTCTAGAACATGCAGGGGATCCAGAATCAACCTTAGAAAATGACAACCCAACTGAAAGACAATGCACCCAGTACAAGGAGAACTTCCTAGAGGGAGAAACACCCATGGCCCATAAAAATGTGAAAAGACGCTCAGCCTCTTTAGGAATCAGATGTGAACTTAAGCTACAACGAGGTACATCTTAGACTAACTAGTGTGACAAAGATTTAAAAGTTGGCAAGATTAAGGATCAGTGGGAACCCTACACTGTTGGTGGCACTGCAGCGTGGGAGAACAGGCGGGGCACCTCGTAGAAAGTGGGACATGGGGGTGGCTGCTCCACGCTGCAGCACTGTCCACACAGGTGTGCAGACTGACACCTGCGCCAGGAGTCGTGCAAGTCCAACAGGATGGACTGTTACACAGAACTGAAGAGGGTTATACCCACAGGCCATAGCAGGGCCGGACCCAGGGGAAAATGCTCAGTGAAAGCACGCATCAGCCAAGATTCAGTGTGATCACATTTTTATTCGAACCCGAAACCAAGCGCAGCTCAACAAGGCACCATTCGGGATATGTGTGTGAATATACCAGAAGTGCCTACGAGAAAGCCGTCCTCTAGAGGGAATGACTGACACAACGTGGCTGTGGGGGTGGGGTGCAGCTGGAAGGAGCAGACCTGGTCTACGCAGTGGTGCTGGGACCCCTGGTCTGGGCTTGATGTTGGTTGGTGAAGGGTCAGTTTATGGCCGTGCTTCATGAGGACCCTGTGCTTTGGACTATCTTCTTCTGCATGCTTGCAGCATTACCTAACTAAAATGTAGATGTCCCCGGGAGAGTCCCCCCCGCACTCCTGCCTGTTCATGTGGCTTCAGAGCAGTGGTAGGCGTCTGCCACTTTCCCTAGAAGAGGGTCTGACGGTGACAGGAGAGCTGCAGGCGTACTTCACAGAAACTTCCCTCCATGTCCCGTCGTGCTTAGGACAGCTCGGAATCAGCCTTTCGTCCCAGGCAGGCTGCCACACAGGCCCAGCGGGGTCCTGCCCGTCCCCTCCTGGGCAGGGGCGCTCATGTGCTCTGTTGCGCACCGTGTTGGGTCCACCCCTTGGAAGGGATCGTACGTGGACACCTGACAGCAGGTCTAGCAAAGAGGACGCTCAATTCACCTCTGGGGAACACAGCCCACGGCACCCCTGAAAGGCCCTGATCTTGGTCTGTTCTAAGCTGCCACGGATAAATGGACATTCCAGGAAAAGACCTTTCTTGCCACCCCAAAGTAGCTGTGAGTCCACCTGCAGCCATGGGGCCAAACCCAGCTCCTCTGCCAGGCCACCCCCTGCCCCACGCTAGTGCTGTGGTGAGGAGCCGAGACTCCGCCAGGACAGCGCTCTTCAGCAAAAGAGCATGCAAATGCTGGCTTTTCCTCCGGGCTCTAAGACAACCGGAGCAGGAGAAGGCTCCCTCTGCCCCCACCTCTGTAGTTCAGTCATGTCTCATTTTTAAAGGGAAGAAAGCGAGGGACAATACAAACAGACTGACCTGAGCAGTTATTTGGTTGCATGTGTCTATACCTGAAGACAAAGCAGAACAGCAGGGGTCCAAAATCAACCTTAGGAAATGACAGCCCAACCTGGGAGGCAGCCATTGGTGATGTGGCCTAACCTGAGGCAGTCATATCCCCCTTGAACTTCAGTTTCCCCATCTCTAAGGAGGCACTGCCCACCTGCTGCCCGCTGCAGGACCTGACTGCAGACCTCCTTGGTGTCCTATAATCCAGGGGTATGGGAAGAAGGGAGGGAGTCAGGGAAGGAGAAACCCAGGGAGGGAGGCAGCTCCTAGACCTGTGCTAAATAATACAGTGCAGGAAAAGCTTTCGTGAACTGCAGAGTGTCACACAAATTTGAAGTAATTAATGCCATGGCTAAGGTCAGTTGTTGCTGATGAATACTGTATGCATTTCCAACACAACGCCCTGCTCTCTAAGAAGTTAAGGTGAAAGCAATTTTTTTGTATTTGTGAAACATTCATAATGTCTTGTGGACTTAACTGAGGTAGCTCGATTTCATAGAAATGAGCAAGCCGGTCAATGATCACATCCACTCCTGGAAGGTTTTGAGCATTATATAAGGTACCAGGTGAACGGTTGCCAAAAGACTGCGTGATTGTTCTTGTATTTGTAACTTTTAAACTGCAGAAAAGCTTAAATGTGTGTTTGACATATGCATAATTATTAAATTAAAAGCCACTTGATTTATAGAATTAATAAGGATCAATCTGAAAATAAGTTTATTTTAGTGTGAATTTCATAGCTGAAAATCCTTGTGAAGAAACAGTTTGATTATTTCTTTTTTCACTGGGTGGAATGTTTGAAAATAGTTAATACACACAGCAGTTTCATACTACCTCTGTTTTCTCCTAGTTTTTGAATACTCCAATCTAGAGAAATTACTTGAAGATTTTGGCAATGTGGAAGATGGTTAAACATCTCATTCAAGTGAGGGCTTTAAGAATATGATATGGTCCCTCTCTGGACATAATATAGTCAGTGACTGTTTTTTCCTCACTAAAAACTAAGCTACGATTTCTAATACTACTTACAAAATGAATATCAATTAAATTTGTATGTTTGCTCACTGTGAGTTTTATAGGATTACCTTAATTAGTGGCATTAGAAGCTAAGGCAAAATAGTTAAAAATTCATTTAACAAAATGGTTTGTTTTTAATCAGTTTTATTCTTCTATTAATCGACAGCAAAGTAACAATACATAGGCAAGCAAACTTAGGTCATTTTTTTTCCTAATATACCCAAAATAAATTTGTATTTTCCCATTGAAAAATGTAACAAGAGTACATTATTTTTTTCCTGGGCACTTCAGACTTTAGCTCCTCAGGGAGATTTCAGCTGATGACCTTTGGAAAGTTCAATGGCAAATATTACTCCTGTTGCCAAAATAAGGGGTGACTTCCAAGTCGGGTGCTAGAGAAGCAAGTGCCACAGCTACTGTCAGCCAGAGTGGTTGTCATGGCTGGTTTACAGTTAGGAAAACATCCGTCTTTCTGAAGAGGCTGGAACTCTTCCTGGCATCTGCTCCACACTGGGCTTGTGACATCAGCGTTCTTGTTGTGACAACTGCCTGTCTCAGAGGCGCTTCTGAGTGGCTTGCGTTTGTTTACCCCACTGACTACAGTCCTGCTCATGTCACAGTGATTATCTAGGGGAAAAGATTCCACGTGGCTAGATCAAAATGTTCACGTTTGTATCTGACGGAATGATCGTCCCCAAAGATTGGGCGATAAGAGCGTGGGCTTCCCGTCCCCGCAGCCCAGGGTGCGCCTCCCACGGGAAGGGTCTGCTTCCCTCCTCCGTAGAAAGACGCCTGGGGCAGTCAGAGCCGCGGCGGGTTCTCCACAGCACCGAGCTCCTCACCACCAGGGGCGTGCTCTTGCACTGGTCCTCAGCTCTTTGGACAAGTTTTTTTTTTTTTTTTTTTTTTTAAGAAGTATTAAAAAAATGAAAAATCTAAAAACTCAAGTAACTTAAAAAGAGCTCTATTCCAGCCTTCCAGAATTGAAGATTATAATTTTGTCACATTAGCATCTATTCTTTTCAAGTAAAGGTCTTCCTGCTTTTGAATCCCAGTCCTGTCCTGGATCTGCAGAATCTCGGGGAATTTAGTGTCCTTTTCCACGTCACTCACTTCAAGATGCATGAAGAGCAATAAGCACTCTTGTAGGTGTGTTTTTAAAGTGCACATAAAATACACATTTATTTATATATGTCCCAGCAATTTGTTTTCTCCCCTTAATATTGTCTTGAAAGATAAATGTTTTCTCTTGCTACCAAACTATTCTAAGGAGTCTTGCTATTTGATCGTCCTTTTCAGAGTGGAATTTAAATGAAAAATATGAATGTTAAGGATGATCACTCCTCAGTCACCTCTGTTTTACCTCTCCTCTCCACAGGAGTCCTTCCATTTCGTCTAACACTTGCAATTTAGTTTTTGTTTTTTTTTGTTCTGCTTTTTTTTTTTTTTTTTTTTTTTTTTTTTTTTTTGTTGCTGCTGTTTTGTTTTTTCTATTTGGTATTCAGAAAGAGCTAGTGTTTTAATTTGAAGGATCTCTAACTCTTGGGGATACTCGAAGAGGTTGGTTTCACATGTAAGTGAGTTTTCCAGTCCATTGAAATGTCAGATCTCTTCCTAATTAAGATGTTTTGATGGAAGGAAGTCTCTCTGAAATAATGTCTTTAAAAACCTCAGCCTTAAAAGCAAGAAGCCAAATGCATCTAACACGCTCCTTTGAGTCATATGATTGATTGTAGCACGTATTTACAATATTCCAGGGTCACAGGCTGTTTTCCCTGTTGTCAACAGCTCCATCTAGATTTTACAGATTTTCTGACCATTTGCTTATTGTTGAACTGACAACCATCTTTTGCTCTCATCAGTGGTAAAGACTCAGGGAATCCTCTCCTTCCTTCTTTTTCTGGCTTCTTAATAGACTGTTAACAGGAAATTAATTAGTCCAAGCTCACATTTCCTCCACAGTGACCCCATTTAGCACAAATTCCAGGGCCTTTTTCCCTCCCACTTAATTTTTGGTTTTGGCTATGACCTGGCCAAAATAACTGAATATAAAGTTTTAGACTTTTCTGGAATTTGATTTGTAGAAAGAAAAAAAAAACTAAGTGTTTGTAGATTAGAAGTATTTTCTATTTTTAAGCTTATACTTTCACTCAAAATATACACACAAAAAAGGAGCCAGCGAACACAAGCTGTGATCATGAGACGCGAGAGCAGCGTTTCGAACACGGCGTCCCCAGCAGCCCACAGTGAGCTGGGCTGGACGCTGTCTCAGGTGGGACCCCACGACGACCCATCCCACGCCTTCCCACATCCAGAAGCAGACAAGACCAACTGTCCAGAAAGCGACAGGACAGTCTTCTCTGCCAACGGTGGAAGAGCCCAGATGTGCACGTGCATACGTTAGAAGAGTCACTGGTGCTGAGCAGGAATAAGTAAAAGCTCATCACCTTGAACCTGAAAATAGAATGACAGCTCAGAGGGCGCGTGCTCCCACAGCGGCTCTGCCAGCCTATTTTAAACAGTGACTTGGTCCAGGGAAATGACAAAAATGAGCTTGTTAAAAGAACACGGGCGACAGGTTTCTAAGGAAATGATGTTGTTGAACCCAGCTCGGTCTCTGTGCTCCGCAGGGCTGTAGAAGGTGTCACTGAACGGCCTCGGGTGGCCTCCTTCCAAACGCAGATTGAGGCCACTTCTCAAACCTTCTGGCTCCCAGGGTCCTCACCCTGTCATAGGTCCTAACTCCCCCCAAAAATCAACAGGCAAACTTTCTCACTTCCCCTTAAAAAATTCATCTGCCCACCTAGATGCGAGTGGACAGTAAAGCACCAGCTACAATGTGGGACAAGTGACCATGACTCTAGGACCATGGAGGCAGAGAGAGGCCCTGGAGGTCAGCCAGCCCTCAGCTTGAGAGACAGGAGGTGAAGCCATGCTCACATGGAGGTGACCCCTCCCCCTTTCTTGGTGGCCTTTTCTCCTTTCAGCTGGACGTTGGAGGGGTGAGACTCAGACTTGGACGCAGGACTTTGAGCCATGTTGCAGATGTGTTCGGGGCTTATTCACGGACCGGTGCAGGAAGAGCAGCTTTGGAGAAACACATTTAATTTTCTGCGTGGTGCAGGGGCGTGCTCTCTCCAGAGCACGTAGAACCTGCGGGATGTGACCTCAGGGCTGGGGCTCCCTTGCAGCGGGAAGTGCAGATGGCATCCTCTTGGTGACCAGGAGGCCTGGCGAGCACGGCCTGGCCAGGGTTCTGCAGAGGAAGCAGCGTGAAGTCCACTCACTTTCAGGGCTCTCTTTCTGTGGTTCTGAAGCGCTGGCTCTTAAGGGTTAACAACAAGCGCCAGGCAGTTGGACAGGCCTCTCAGCCACCAGTGGCCTGGGCAGGACGGCACAAGGCCTGCCTGGAGCCCTCACCCTGCACATCAAACTCCGCAGTGGCAGGGGCTCCAGAGTGTGGTGCCCCGGTGCCAGAGGGGCTGGAGGGCCCACATGAGGTGTCCTTCGAGGGAGCGTCACGGAGGGCAGGCAGGGCACAGGCAGGCGCGGTCGCCTGAAGGCGGCCCTGGCTGCCATGCTGTGGCTCTCTCTCAGGAGGCGAGGCCCAGGCATGAGATGGTCGGAGAAGAAAACGACGTGCCGCTGCCTTAGAGCAGGGACTCGGAAGAGCTCGTGCAGGAGCTGAGCCTGAGGCCTGCACTGCGCTTTCAGAGCAGAGGTGCCCGCCGGCCAAGCCCGCAGCCAGGCCTTGGAGGACGGGGCGTTCCCCGAGGGGGCACAGGTGGCCGTGGGGTCTACAGTGGGATTTCAGAGCAGGACCTTGAGACATGGAGACTTTCAGCAACAGAGGACTGTACATCTTGGGGCATGTATAAATGTGTGCCTGTGCAGAGAACATTCTGGAATAATGGGAGGAAAAATGTCTTGTTCAGACAGTGGCAATGGAGTTTGAGGGTCAGTGGGGAGATTCGTGCTCTTCATTCAACTCCTTTCTGCATGTCTGGCCTCATTTTTCAGTAAACCTGCTGTTTTATGATTCTTAAGTCCCAGAGCCCCAAGAACTAGGGCTTGTCATCTGAGAGCCTGCTTCTTGGCTCCCTTGGAGAGAGCAGCATGGAGCCCCGTCATAGCCTTGGGATGAAAGAACTTCTTCTTCCTGGCATTTTGGCATTGAGGTTTCTTTCCCTAGTCTTGGCTTGGTGGTATTTTTGCTGTAATGTTTGCACGTCTGTCCTTACACAGGAATAGAGATGGGAGCCAGGTGTTGCCTGGACCCTTCTTTGAGAAGATTTGCTTGAGATGTTAATTTAACTGTCAATATTTTCTTTTCCAGAATTATAAGAGAAAATCAAAATTACATGATAGATTGGAATGTGTGTATACACATAATGATATCATGCTGCATAAATGATTTATTGTCTTTTATTACATGCAGAACCTCACAAAGGCTGGGCGAGCAGGCAAGCTGGTGTCAGAGCACCAGCCCCTCTCTTCTCTACTCTTGTTCTAGAATGCCTCAGAGTCTTCATTTAGATACCAGACCCCTCACCTTTGTTCACAGGCAGATCTGCTAATGTCTTACATTTCTATCTGCATGTCATTTCCATGATTGTGTGCTTTCCAAGATTTTCACAAAGTATAAAAAAACTATTAGCGATTAAAGTTTTGTTTAATTTTAGCTACGCGCTTGGCAAAGTACAGAATACTTTCAGCCAGAAGCTACCCATGTTCTTTCCCTTGGCACAGGGAAAGAAGTGATTCTGTCAGTAGACACCACTGTTTAAACCAAGAACACAAATGACCGAAGGCTGGCCCTCCGCATTTCGCTTTTTTGGAAGTAAGTCATTGGTTCAGTGGACATCCTACCGGCTCTAATAGTCCCCCTTCTTGTTGTCTCGAGTAGATCGCTAGCTACCCCGTGACATGCAGTGTCTGTGAAGCTGGGCTGTCCAACACAGAAGCCACCAGCTGTTGAGCTGGGTGCGGTGGCGCACCCCCATAATCCCAGCACTTTGGGAGGCTGAGGCAGGAGGATCGCGAGTTCAAAGACAGCCTCAGCAATGGCAAGGCACTTAGCAACTCAGTGAGACCCTGTCTCTAATAAAATACAAAAAAAAGGGCTGGGGATGTGACCCAGTGGTCGAGTGCCCCTGAGTTCAATCCCTGGTACCACAAAAAAAAAAAAAAAAAAAAAAAAAAAAAGCCACCAGCTGCATGTTTACCAAGATTTAACTTCATTAAATGAGATAACGTGAAACCTCATTTCCCCATCAGAGCAGCCTGTCCACCTGTCCGTGGCTGTGCAGCTAACGACTGCCGTGTCCAGCACCAGGGCTGCCCAATGCTCCATTTCCACAGGAGTGTCTGCTGCAGCATCTTCTAGAACATACCTAGTCATAAAAGTGGTGGAAACAGAAGCACTTCTGCATAAGGTCAAAGTGTCATGAAGACGCAGTTTCCAGTCTGATCTTCACAGAACAGGACACAGGATACTTGCACAAATCCACATGTTTAAAGTACCCTAGATGTATTGGATCGTTCCTTCATCGGAGCGCAGTGTAACTAGCGTGGTGGAGCTCAGCGCTGCAGCCTTTTTGTTTGCCTTTCTTTTGAAGAAAGGGAGGAACGTTTGAGAACAACAAAGTTGGTTATGGTCACGAGGTTTTCTCTGACTTAATACTGCAAGATTTTGCTCAGAATCTGCACCAGTGCTACTTCAGTGGAGTTACATTATCGGCCTTCATACATTCAGGAAAAACAGGATCCAAGAGGCCAGTCGTGCATTCCTGCATTTTTCCCAGGGTTCTTTGAATTTCCAACCTTAGGTGATCATCAAGTCTTGGATAAATGATACATGAAGCTCCTCAAGTCCTTAGAAATGCTGCAGGATAAGTCTCTTCCTGTAAAAGCTCACGTGCTATTCATAACACTGAATAATCTTATTTCCTTATGACTGTGGAAAACTTTGAGAACTAAGTGAAGAACATTTAATATAAATCGCTGCTTTATATTCTATACAGAAATTCACTCACAGTGGACCTAATACGTAAAAGTGAAAGCTAAAACTAAACTATGAGCTCTTAGAAGAAAACATATGTGTGCCTTCAAAACCTTACATTGGACAGTGGTCTCTAGATCCGGCACTTAAAGTACAGCCACAGGAGGAAAAATAGAGAGACTGGGTTTCACCAACTAAAATCTTCTGTATTTCAAAGGACACTATCAAGAAAGAGAAAAGACAACCCACGGTTGGGAGGAAATACTTACAAACCGCGTATCTAATCAGGGTCTCCTGTCTAGTACATGTAAAGGACTCCTCCAACCCAACCATGAAAAGACAAAAGCCCAGCTTTAGAAGGGGCAGAGGCTCTGAGTAGCCACTTCTCTAAAGAAGATGTGCAGTGCTCCACAGACACAGGCAAAGGCGCCTGGCTTCATCGGTCTTTTGGGAAGTATGGACCAAATGCACAGCAATACACCCTCCACAGCCACTAGTGATGGCTGACGTGGAAATGCAGACAAGGAGAAGTGCTGGCCAGGACGGGGCCGGTGGAGCCCTGGCGCTGGGCGGTGGGGCCGTGGAAGTGTGGGAGGCACTTGGGCAGCTCCTCAGAGAGGGCCACGTAGCACTGGCCCGTGAGCCAGCTGTGGCCCTGCTGTGTGCACGGGCCGCTGAGAGTGCGTGTTCACACTAGGAATTGCACTTGAACCCCGCTGAATCAGAACAGTTGTATAAATAACGGCCCAAACCCAGGGAACCTTGAACACATCGCGCTGAGTGACAGAAGCCAGCCGCAGAGGACCACGGATTGTGTCATTTTTTTTTTTAATTAGAAATCTCCAGAACAGGCAAATTCATAGGTGCAGAAAGCAGAGTAGCTGTTGCCAGGCACTGGGGAGTCACGGGGGTGACTCAGACATGGGGCTTCCCTCGGGTTAGGAGTGCGTTGGTAGTGATGCAACCTGGTCACGTGCAGAGAGCCACGGAAGGGTGCACCAGGCAGGGTGAAGCTTGTGGGCTGCTGGAGCCCAGTGAGACAGTAAGAAGGAACATATAGGCACGTGAACATGATTTTTGTCACTCTTTTTAGCCACTAGTCTAACAATAAGTATTTTTTTCAGTGTCATCTGTCCTAGTCTTTTAGGGAAAAAAAAAAAAAAAAAAAAAAACTAATAAGAATAAGTGTCAGAGTGAAATTATAAAAAGATCTAAAAGTCTGTTTCACATAGAAACCGAAGAAAGCTTCTCTTTTCACTTTAGCTAAAGGTGTAAATGAGAAATGGAACGAATTATTTGTGAGCTGAAGAATTCAATTATAAAACAATGGCAAGTTTAAAAGACTTAAGTAGGTAATATCTTTTAGTCAAAATCACATGTTATATACGTTTTCAATGGCAACATTAAAAAAAAAAAGAAAAAAGTGAAAAAAACAAAACAAAACAAACAAAAAAAAAAAAAACCTCTGAGCCACACAGGGTGTCTTAGGTGATTGGAATGGTTCTGAGTGCACCAGCAAACTGTCAAACACACCAAATCAATTCATCTGCTGCTGTCGTTGCGTTTATATTCAGACATCTCCCACATGCCTGCCTCTCTCAGAAAGGGGAGCAGGAGCCATCGCAGTCAGGAGCCCACAGTCTGTTGACTCCTTTCTCAGTTCTACAGAACCCCAGCTTCCGGACCTGGGCCGAGAAGGGCTTTCCACAAAACGGATAAACAGCTCAACACAAAAGAACTCGACCGGTTTTGCAAAACCAAACAACGCACAGAGAACTGGCTTTAGTGTGCCGAGCTTCAGGCGATCGGAGGGGGTTTGCATCTCATTGTCTAAACTTCGTAGGGAGCTATTCCTTGGGGTGCACTTGCCAACTTTGGTATCTGTGCTCAATTAAGAGTACAGACAAGACAAATCAAACTTCAAGGAAAAAAAATCTTGCTGAGAGCTTTGGAACAATGTGTAAGGACATGGGGTGACATACAGAAGGACGAATCTCCGGGTCAAGCCCAGGTGCTCTAGCCTGACAGCTTGACTTCGGGTCACTGTGAGGAGGGGCACCCTTCACAGAGGATGTGACCAGCGGCCATACCCGCCCTTTCTGATCGCCATGACCTGCTGGGCACTGTCCCCCTGCCACCTACTCCACACAGGCACTTGAGGCTTCAGGGGAGATGGGAGCCCAGGGGACAGTGGCAAAACGGATGCCTGGAAGAGCACCCAGGGTGATGCGCTAAGAAAGAGTCTGCTGCTGTGGCCACAGTCTTTCTGCCTTGACCCACTTTGTCCTTTAGAATGTTTCCACAGGACTTTAGAGGAAACGTTTTAGAAAAATGAACTAGATTTTAAAAAAAAGAATAGAAAATGCACAGTTTTCAACCAATTGCTTCTCTGTTTAAAGTAATCGCCGTACAATATGATAAAGTCCATATCAAAACTTTGCAGATTTTCCTGAAAGGTAAAATCATCACGTACTGCTCTGTCTACCACGTTGGATTTTTTTTTTTTTCAAATACATTCTTAATACTAGAATATACTAATACTAGTGCAATTTCCCAAATTGGTTGATAATAGCATTTCTCACTTCTTGAGTACATAGGAGGAAAATACTAACAACATCCTGACTTTCTAGATAGAAAAGATTCACAAAGATATCTGACTCACTCCAGGGTGACAGCTGGTGTCAGAGCAGGGATGCAACGCCAGGTGTGCTGGGCAGAGCTCACAGGCCCTGTCTCCGTGTGGTGCTCTGTGAGCCCTGCGGGCCCTGGGCTTCCCTCTAGTTTTTCTCACTGCCTGTGCTGAGTGGAGTTTTGTTCTGCAAAGGCAGCACTTTGTAGAGGCTAAACACACTGCCTGTTCCACCCCTTGCAAGCAGAGGGAACTTGGTCTGTTTCCTTGTGTGCAAAGTGGGGAAAGGTAAGAGGGGATAAGAATGTCTACACGGGACTGTTGTCAAGATTCAGTGACTCGCCACGGTGTCATGCCTTGCTCAGAACACCTGGGCACACCTTGCTAGGAGGTGGCTCAACTGTACGAAAGCCTTCTATGTCTACAGCTCAAAGACGGAAGAAGAGAACGAAGCAGCTGTGGACTCCCCAGACGGGATGACGGCGCTCTAGAAACGCACTTGCGGGGAACTGGGAACTGGGCTGGGCCAGCTCATGGCCCGACCCTCTTCGTGGTAAGGATGGTCACCTTCCAGCCATTCTCTTCCAAGTCCTGCTCAGACTGGTCGCAGAGTCACAAGATTTTGTACCAAGACGTATGTCAGTCTGCAGCCCATTTTTGGCATAAACATTCTCATTTTTCCCGTGGAGTGATCTGGAAGTGTTCTGTAGAACATGTAAGGGCTTGAAACACTGGAGCAGCAGGGACAGGCACCTGCACTCTGTGAGGAGCCACGTCTCACCCACCTCAGGGAGGTCTGCAGAAGTGGCCTGTTACGTGCCACTGAGAAGTGTCAAGTGTCTGCCTGAGAACAATTGGTTGTTAGTGTCAAAGTTTTTCCCAGTTCATGGTGACACAAGAAGAAAAAGCAGACAAAAATTTTTATGGAGCTGTACTTGAGTGGCGGTCATTATATATTGGTGCTATAATTTGCCTCATTTGTAAAGATAAGTTGCATCTCAATATGTAATGTGATCATAAAATGTAATTCCAGAACAGAGCTACCAAACAGGCTTTGGCCTCCTGTGTCTAGCCTTCTTTGAAGAGTGATGTTTCTTTAACTACTGTACTCAATATAGCATATAGGGTAAGAATTCATTTAAAAGATATTTCTAATTTTTAGTAATTACTCACATCAAAACACTAAGCTAAATAGAAACCTAAGTTGTTGTTGCTGGGAGTATTTTTGTATTTACTAATTTAAGTAGGCCTGTAATTATAAAAATGGAGCGTGTTTTTTATCATCGATTTTTTAGGCAACTCTTTATGATGTGTGACTTCAACTTCACATTGATCTTTTGAAATGTGGGGGAAAAAAGTAAACTGGGATATCAAACAAAAGTGAAGGGAAATTGAAGAGTGCCTGCATCGAAGGATGCAGGAGCCCTGTTTGGGGAGATGGCTAAGATTGTGGTTGACTACGGGCCATGGAGATGTTTGGGTGTTGCCGCCTTCCGTAGTCTCATGGGACTTGGCCCAGGATCTCGCGGGACTTAAGCGAGATTGCTGATCCTGTTGCCGCCTGAAGCGATGGCTGCTTGGAGCAATGAAGCTGCGGGAAGAAGTTCAGAGGTGAACTGGAAACAAACAGCTTTTTTATTCTGATAACTTTTCTCTCTGGCTCTAACAATGACTTTGACACACACCACACACACCACCAAAAAATGGCGCTGACCCGATCAGCAATCTCGCTCAAGTCTTGTGAGATCCCGGGCCAAGTCCCGTGAGACTACGGAAGGCGGCAACACCCAAACATCTCCATGGCCCATAGTCAACCGCAATCTTAGCCGTCTCCCCAAACAGGGCTCCTGCAGAAGGATTAAGCGAGAAGAGAGATGAGCTCCACCAAGCGCCAGGGACCAAGGAGGAGCTTGGGGAGGGCAGCTGGAGCTCTGACCAGCTCCCGTGAGTTCACCAGGTGATCCACATGCGCAGCACCAGCAGAGATGTGCTGGAAACCTGTCACCCAGGGCCAGGAAAACAGCGTGGGAAAGAAGCCGGAGGGTCTGGTCCAGGTCACTGGTGTGCCCATGAACCAGGGGACTGGACTCGCATGCCCAGGCCACCACACCTCAGCTTTGGAGAGTGGCACTGGGAGAGGGTGCAGGAGGGAAGAAGGGAGGGACCCAGGTGGTGGGCAGAGGGAAGAGGACAAAGCTTGAGGTTATCTGTGAGTCCCCAAAAGACAAAAGCCACCTGCTGAGGGTAAGAACAGTGAGTCCCTATGAAGCCATGAAGTTTCACGATTCAAGGTAGAGGGAAGAAAAATGAAATCTGTTTTTCTGAAAGGAGTGACTATGAGGCTGCGAATCAATGTCCTCTGGAAATCCAGGGCAGCACCAGGACAAGGGCAGCTGGTGCGCAAGCTCACAGTGGGGTGGGTGAGCTCCCACCACTGGCCAGGAGGCACCCGGCACATAATAGTGCTCACTGCATGGCAGTCACGGTGCTAGTGACAGGCACAGAGCGCCCCTCTTCACCTCATGCCACACTCTGCTGCCTGGGACGTTGCACCACTGAGTAAATGTCCAAAAAGATGCGGAAAGAACCCTGGGCTGCGGACTGCCTCTTTCTGCAAAATGAGCCTCTGCAAATGAAGTTTAATCAAGAAAACCACGTCTGGAACTTGACAGTGACGAAGAAGAAAACTGGTTACCAAAAAGCCAAACAATAAAGCTGTGTGTCATCAGGGGCAGACGCAGCACTGGAGCCGGAGGCTGGGGCGCTGGCCAATGCGCTGCAGGTGGTGATCATGTATTCTTTACCCTCGGCCTCCCCAGAGCAGCCCTGCTTGGCAAACTAGCTTGGAAATGAGATTTAAGAAATCCCCACTGTGTGCAGAACCCCCGCTAATTTTCTCGGGGGCCGCCTTGAACAGCGCAGGGCGCAGGGGCAGGGGCTGGCCAGCCTTCGACTCCCTCCTCGCTCCAGGCTGGGATCGTGTGGGAAGATCTATTCAACCACGACTTCTCCATGATCAAGATGAAAGCCCTCCACAACGGGCGCTCATTCATTGTGCACGGTAAGAGCAGAATGTGAAATGATTCAGGAGATGTCTCTGCTCTCCCACAAAAGAAGAAAAAATCATTTCTGTAAGAGTCTTGGCATTCAATTCCACACGTTTCATTCTAGAACCAGATTTGACTTCATGTGCAAAGTCATAAAACTCACCGGCATCAACTCAGCATGGGGACTTGAATCAAGAAATGCAATCGAGGGTAAAATAATTCTAGGAAGGATGAAGTAGAAAAGAAGTAGCACGGGCAAGTTTTATAGAACTGCTTCGGCACACTCCAGCATGGCTTACTAAAAACAACGGGAACTGGGAAAGCAGGGGAGAAATGGAGACAGCGCAGGCCCGAGGCCCCTGTGGCCTGTGCATCTCTTAGGCAACTTGGTACTGCTCTCCCGTGTTTTCTGTGGGGAGACTGGAGTAGCTCACCTTCTGGAAAGTTCTTTGCCCCTCGCTGTTTCATGATCCACAACAGAAACGACTAGATCCCCTGCACAGGCAGTCGCCTCAGGAAACCTACAAACGCAGTGGTTCATGGCGGCAAGTTGACCCTCAGCGTTGAGAGTGGTCAGGATGCTGGAGCCACGTCTTCAGAGCAGCAGGCAGACCCAGGGGCTCAGAGAGCCAGCCCACCCTTCAGAGAACGGCAGAGCAAAGCAGGCAGCGGGCCCTCAGCTGGCCAAGTGCCCTTCTGGCCAGGCAGCGCTCAGTCAGGGACGCAGGACATGGGCACCTGCCCCGGGTGCCCTCCTCTTGCACCTCTAGGCTCAGCTCTGCTGGGAGCGGCTCAGGAAGCACAGAAACCACCAGGGTTGTTCAAAGTCTCCCCCGAGGTGCACAGGAAGCGCTTGGCTCTGGGTGCCACCTTCTTTTTAAAATGTTTTTCGGGGCCTGTCCCAGGGAAGCCTCTGTCTTGTACCAGGACAAAATGGTGCTGCTCCAGACCTCGCTGATTGCCCCAGGCAGGAGTGGCCCTGGGCCCAGAGTGGCCCTGGGCCCCACCCCAGGCAGGAGTGGCCCTGGGCCTCAGAGGCCTCCATGTGTACACAGCTCAAGCCTTTCTGAGGCTCTTTCTTTTCCTGTGAGTAAATACAGGGTTTTCAAAACTTCACAACATGGTGGTGAGAAGGATTGTACTTTTAAAGCAAAATGAATAAATAAATAAATAAAGTGCATCTTCTAAGCAATTGAAGTGGAGACACAGATCACACGGGCTTCCAACAATGTTGGAAATGGAGAAATCTTCATAAAGGAAGCCTTATTTAAACATGTGGGTATTTTTGACTTAAAAAATCAAGTCAGGAAAACACAGCACCTAATTTTAAGTTTTTAATTTCAAGCAAAATTTCAGATAATTTAGACAAAGTGGCAATCTTCCACTTACTGTTAGTACTGACAATTCCGGTGAAGAGCCAACGTTCATCTAAGAAATGATGCACATGGACCCTTCAATTTCCTGCCATGTTCAGAGATTCTGTTGTTGGAGAATCTCAAATAGGCTTGAAATTTAGTTTGGATTTACTAAAAAAAAAAATAGAAAACTGAATGTATCGTGTTGTCAAAAAAGCGCTTCATTGTAAAGTTGTTACTTCTCTCTAAATCAATTTTGTTGTCATTCCAATAAGCATGTGAAAGCCATTTTTAATTAGGCAAAGCAATTCTGTAGGCCATGTGACAAAGTAGATAAATTGGGAATTGTTCTATTGGATATTAAACATTATAAAACTCCGTCATGGAAACAACCACAAAGGCATGTGGGGACATCTGGATCAGCAGCAGAATAGTCCAGAAGCAGGTCCCCACGCACAGAGAAGCTGTGCGTCTCGAATGCACCAAGCAATAGGTGGTGCTGGGAAGGACTGGAAAAATAGATGAGTACCTTACACTCCATCCAGGATAAATCCCAAATGAAAGTGTCAAGTGAACAAGCAAAGTCACGAAAATGGTAAAAAATGTGAGCATCCTCTCCCAAGCCCAACAGAGAAACAGCCTAACTACATTGCAAAATGCAGAAGCCATCAAAGGCAAATTGAAACATTCAAATTAAAAAAAAAAAAAAACTTTCATAGAAAACACATCATAAATCAAAAGTCAAAAGACACAATGGGGGAGAAATTGCAGCCTGTCCACAACTCCCAGAAAATAGCAAGAAAAATTGTTAATAGGGGAAAAAAAATAAAGGACTAGTATCTGAATGGAAGTTATTAGTGTAGGGAGAAAGGACATGAACATTCCGCTAACAGAAGAATGAATGAGAGGGATTCCTCGGCCTCCCTCCCTGAGGCGCCCTCTACACACACTGAGGACCTGAGCCGCTGGGGAGCATGCTCAGTGGTGGACACCGAGAGCAGGCCTGCTCCTGCACTCCCACGGAGGGGGTTGTGGCCAACTCCATCCACACCAGAAAGATCCGCAGCCCCGCCAGTCTTCAAGCAGCCCGCCCAGGGCACTCTGCGATACTGTCTGCGACAGCAGAGCAGCAACCCAACCTCCAGCAGCCCAACGGGGTGCAGGAGGCCTGCTGCTCCCTGCCTCTCCTTCCCTGAAGCTCTGCGCTGACCTGAAAGGCTCTCAGAGGGGCAGGATTAAGAGAAATGCAAGGTGGATAGGGAGAAGCATATGTTCGTATTTTCTGTGCATTCATAAGAATCTGGAAGGAAACAAGAAGAAACTAACTTGGCTGGCCAGCTGCTTAGGAGTGGGAAGCCTAAGGGCAGATGGGGAAAATACAAGACAGGAGTTCATCCATGATGTTTTATAGTTAAAAAAAAAAAAAAAAAGAAAATGAACAGTATGAATGTACAATCTTCTCAATAACTAAACTTTTTTAAAAATAGGACTTCAACAACAACAACAAAAAATTCTGGATACCTGCATCTTCTCAAAAGAACTTCCCCAGACTTTTCCCCATTAGACCTAAAAATACTTTGCCTAACGTTTCCAGCGCCCTGTTTTGTCAAATACGAGCCTTACAATTTTGTGTTCCCTGGAGACCAGCTCAGGAGGCATCACGCAGTGGTACTTAGTGCAGGGTTCCTGAGGGTGCTGTGCATGCCCTACGTGTCTGGAGCTCACGCCCCGGACCGCCAGCCTGGAGCGTCCACAGGCCCGACTGAGCACAGAGAGCAGCTGGGAAATGTGCCCCAGGGAACCCGCCCCCAGGCCCTGCCCTCTGCTGGGACCCACGAGGGTCGCCTGGCACCCAGCGGCCCGCCACTCTCCTACCTCTTTCCAGGTGACCTGTCCTCTCCTCTCTCCCCCTCCATTTCTACAAACACGCCTCACGCCAGCTCTCCCTCAGTCCACAGTCATCCAAACTGTGAAGCCCTGTCATCCCTGGTCCCAGTCAGTGTCAGCCCTTCTTCCAGGTCACTAGGTAAACAACCACTTCAAAGCTTATTCGATAAAAAAGACGAGACATCCTGCATTTTGTGCTGTATTTAAGGAAAGGAGAGCTCTAACAGTCGCGCTTTTGAGTGATGGCAGAATGACATGTGTTAAGAAAGGCGTTTTCTGCAGGTACCTGCTGTGTGATCATGTCAAAGAACTCATCCACCCAGGGCAACTGTTTATTTTATAAATCATTTAAGTCCAATGAAGCACTTCGCAGCTGATAACTTGTAATTATTATTTACAGTATGGTGGGGGTCATGACGCTACTAACATGAAATAATAACTGCCACTAGGTAATGTCCTGAAAAGTTCTATTTTTCATGAGAATTCAGGCCACCGTCAGCAAAGCACAGAAATTCTGGACTTTGATTCTTCTCCCAGTTGCAGGTCCTGCTGGGGGCTGGGACATGTCCCTTCCATCTTGTTTTCTGTGGAGGGAGGGCACTAGTATGTCTTAGGAGAAGTTTAACAGATAAAGACGAGCAGTTTCAGGAACATATGTCCACCTTTGCTGTCCCTGCTGGAAGCATGCCAGGGAGCAGGGTCCAAGGGAGCAGCTGTGTCTCTTTGCTTCTGTGGTTTAATATCTAAGATCGATGGGAGCATGCAAAGGCTCGCACCGGCCTCTCCTTCTGCTGCTGACTTAACTAACGCTAAAGCCAACAAAACCACACAGCTATTTCCAATGACAGTTTAAAGTTACTATTTCACTCTCTCAGTGGGAAGAGTGAGTGTGAGTGTGTGTGTGTGTTACACTTATATTATCTGCATAAATTAGTTTTGTCCCCATTATGCAGATAAAAATGTGAAGTTGTAAAAGCTTACGTTGGCAAGATCACAAAGCTACTGATGACGCACCCAGGGCTCAGGGCAGTCCCAAGCCCGTGCCCTCCACAGCCACACAGGTCTGTGTCTCAATCACAGCTCTGCAAGCTCCCTGCCAGGTGGTGCCACGGCAAGTCACTTCTCACTTCTCTCCTCTGAGTCTCCGCACTGCTAACCGGACGATGAGGATAATCCACACACCGTGGGCTTGATTGAACCCCACAAAGCTTGCGTCTAATAGTGATGCGTCTACACAGACTTAATATTGATACGTCAGTTATAAGAAAAACTAAATTAAATAAAAACTCCAAAGGTATTTAGACCTTTGGCTGGGGGATCATAGCCTTCCCTTGCTCCTCAAAATCAGTTTGCCAGTTCTTGATTTCCATAAGCAGTCCTGCTATTGTTTGATCCCTAACTCGTTCCAGGCATAAAGAACTCAAAAAAATGAAACTGAATTAAGAACAAAAGAGAAAGGAGTGTGTGTTGCCACTTCCTCTAAGGAGACAGGCACCGGTGGACCCTGGTGCTGCAGCAGTCTGCATTTGAAGGTGAGGTGAATACCTGACCTTCGACCTTCAGCTACCACGTACAAATGAGTTTCTCACGCTGTATTCGCAGCTCTTCTATACACACAATTTGCACGATAAGTCTTTCTTTGTTCCTTCCTTTCTTCCTTATTTTTTATTTTTATTTATTTTTGGTGGTGCATGTGCAGGACAATCATTTTACCCCAGAGCTACATCCCCAACCAGTGCCCCTCCACCCCCTTTTTCCTTTTGTTTTAGAGACAGGGTCTCACTAAGCTGCCCAGGCTGCCCTTGAACTTGACTTGAACATGGGATCCTCTGGCCCCAACCTCCCAAGCAGCTGGGAATGACAGGTGGGTGCCACGGTGCCTGACTTGTGAAATCTGTTTTTTACTCCTAATATAAATACTGATTCAACATTTCACACCAGTGAATTGCAAGAACATAGAGATATTTTTTTTCACTGGGTTGTTGTCAGCACATGTTCATGAACACTGTTTTCTTAGGGCGCTCCTTCATGTGTTGTGGACTTGGCAATAGAAATGTCAGCATTGATTGACAGAGGCCCACTGTTCACAGAGACCAGCGACATTGATAGCAGTCACTTCACTGCCTAACGTGTGACTTCCCTTACTTTTCAGTCCTTTTTTTTTTTCCTGTGAACTTTGCCAGTTGTTCATGTTACAAAGTTGCTGGCACTGCTGTTAGGACCTGCTTAGTCTGAATATAACTTCAAACATTATGTGTCAACTAAACCTATCTTTCTGTATAAAACTTCTTTAAGCTTTCATTCAACTTAATTATGAACTTTTCTTTTTGAAACAAAAAGAAATGGCCCACTGGAGAGATGCTTATTCATTACATCAGAGAAGCCCACATTCTGGATCAACTTCATGATCCAATGTGAGACAAGTTTTCAGAGGGCAGTACAAAGACCTCTGTCTTGCCTCACACGGTGGTGCACACCTGTAGTCCCAGCGATTTTGGAGGGTAAGGCAGGAGGATCATGAGTTCAAAGCCAGCATCAGCAACCTAGTGAGGCCATGTCTCAAAATAAAAACCTAAAAAGGGCTGGGGATGTGGTTCAGTGATTAAGTGCCCCTGGGTTCAATCCCTCGTACAAAAAAACAAAACAAAACAAAAGAACCTCTGTCTTCATTCCAAAATGGCAATCATCCAAGTGCAGACAGTTTTATCTAACAATCCTCAAAACAATACAATAAATAAACTACCATTTTCATTTTAAAATGAAGAAATTGAGGCTCTAGGAAATTAAATGACCTGTCCAACTCATGCAGCAAATGGAGTGGGGTTGAAGCTCTGAATTAAAAATCCTGTTTCTAACATCTGGTGCCCCAATATAAATAAACATAAAATATCTTATGGTTGGTCATACCTATGAAACTATTATTCTAAAGGATAAATGTTTCCCACCCCCCAAAAAAAACTACTTCTAAAGCAACATTTGTCTCCAATGATATTATGATGAAATATTACAGTATTAGACTTATTACTAGGGTAAGTGCTAATTAGTAATAGGAGGCTCTCATTCCTTCATACTGGGAAGTGATTGGTTATAATTTGTTTACTTGAAGATGTTTTCAGATAGTTTCAGAAACATTGTCGGTTCCTTCCACAGTCACTTATAAAGCCCCAACTGTGTGCAAGGCTCCAGAGTATGGATGTGAATAAGCCCCAGTGCCTGCAAGAGCCTGGTATCCAGTAGAAAGACAGTCAATCAAAAAGACAAGTATTTCCAGGTATTGGTTATAAAAGCAAGCAAACCAAAAACCGTGCTGCAGGTGATCGCATGCACATGAGGAAGCTGAGAGTCATCTGTTCCTTGTAGCGTGTTCCTCTTACAGTGGTGTCATGTGGCACATGGCGCTTGGCACATAAGTCGTGGGCCTCATGATCTCTCCTGGGCTTTCATGTGTTCCACAGGACGAGGAGGCTGAAGGTGGACACAGCACCTATGTCTCGTTAGTTCCACGCACAGGACTTCTCCAATTTAACACAGTGAATGATCATAGAAGAATCACTGTCTATGTTTTCCTCATCTCTAGCTAGTAGTTACCATGCTCACCTCACAATGGAGAAATAAAGTGTGTGACCATTAGCACTTTTAAGTATGCCAACATGGTAGCCTCTCAAAATTCTACTTCAGAGGATCAAATAAGATTCTGTCACTTAAAGGAAGTTATCCAAAAAATTAATAAATCTATAATAAACTCTTGAGAGTCATTTAGTTAAAACAGAACCAAGTGTGTTAAACTTTGCTGCTAGGAGCAGTATACCTGAGAAAAACAACTCAGAGGCAGGAAGATTAGTTTTATACTCTGTATACAACCAGAGATATGTAAAATGTGCTCTATATGTGTAGTATGAATTGTTACGCATTCTGCTGTCATATGTAACAACTTAGAATAAAAGAAAACAATTTGCTCATGGGCTCAGAGGTTTCAGTCCGAGGTTGGTCAGAGGTTTCAGTTCAAGGTTGGCTGCTCCATTACTTGGGGCCTTGCAGGAGCCCTGTTTGGGGAGATGGCTAAGATTGCGGTTGACTACAGGCCATGGAGATGTTTGGGTGTTGCCGCCTTCCGTAGTCTCACGGGACTTGGCCCGGGATCTCGCGGGACTTGAGTGAGATTGCTGATCGGGTCAGCGCCATTTTGGTGGTGTGTGTGTGTGTGTTAAAGTCGTTGTTAGAGCCAGAGAGAAAAGTTATCAGAATAAAAAAGCTGTTTGTTTCCAGTTCGCCTCTGAACTTCTTCCCGCGGCTTCGTTGCTCCAAGCGGCCATCGCTTCAGGCGGCTACAGGGCCTGAGAAGAGGTAGACTGTCATGGTGGAGGGCGCGGCGCGGGAAGGAAAGCTGCTTGCTCTGGCATGGCAGGAAGCAGGGGTTCAGGGGTGAGTAGGCAGGGAAGAGACACAGTCCCCAGGGGCACGTCCCCAGTGGCCTGGCTCCTCTCACCATGCACTACCTGCCGACAGTGCCCACCACTCCCAGCTGTCCATGCACACTATTTACCCATCCAACGGTGAGGTGGAAGTCCTCGTGATCCAGTCATTTCCTGAAACCCCACCTCTGGACATGGCCACGTTGGGGACCGAGCCTTCAACAAGGAGTAAGAGGGGCCGTTTCAGATCCATATCGTAACAAAAGTCAACATCCGTGGTAGAAAGAAAAACCTAAATATTAAAATTCAGTCTATTTTTTAAGTAAAACTTGAACATCTAAAAATTATTCGTATTTAAAATAAAACCAAAAATCTACATTTGGCTTAAATTCCACATTTGGGGACAGGAAGGCTAGTGGCATCAGTCTTCCAGAGTGGGAAACGACTCCACCCTTGGAATCAGGGTGGGGACATGGCCCTATGTGTCTGACCCTTACAGTACAGAGGGAACCGAGCTGCTTCGAAGAAATCCCAAAGCGGCCCTGCCAGCACCTGCCCTGGCCATGGGGGAGCATTCCAGCCACCTGCCAAAGCTCCCTGAGGTCGGCTGCGGGTGCTCGCTCTCTAAGTGGCTACAGACTCAGTGCAGGGTGGCACTGACCCCTGCCTTCCCTATGAGTCAGGTACTTTAGTTTCGCATATAATTAAAAATGTTGATTGATAATAAATTTAAATTCTACTGAAAAGCCTCTATGCTAATAACGTTTTCGTATATGGGTAGATGTGTAGATATATATGTCTGAATATATAGGCATAGACTTCTCTAATATGATATAATGCTGGTGATGTCTTCCCCACTGGAGGGAAAGGAAAGCATTGAAGTATATCCCTCTCTCTAAATTAGGGTGCTCCTGGTAGAAGCAGCAGCTATTAAAGTCTTGCAGCTATGTTGACATTAAACAGTGCTGACTCATCAGCAACCAGAAAATGTTGCCTTGTGGAGGTGGGATTCAGTGTTGTGACCCAAGAGACAGATACTTCCGCAGTGTCGATACAGTAATTAAGACTTTTGGCAGCAGACAGCATAACCACTTATGTTACTTACCTACTGCTGTGTAACAAGTCACCCTGAAGCCTGGCAGTTCAGATCGGAGCCGCCTTCTTATCTCAGGTGCCTGCAGGGGGGTGCAGGTGCAGCCAGCAGGCCTGCCCTGTGGCTCGGGGTGTCCTGCAGCTTTCCTTGAGAGGGGAGGGGCCTTGAGAGGGCCTGGAGCTCCACAGGCAGCTCCCAAAGCCGCCAGCTCCGGAGAGAGCCTCGGGGTGCGCGTGGGGGGAGTACGTAGTCCTTCATGACCTCATCTAGGAAGCCACATCTATCACTTTGGCAGAGTCCAAGCATCCACAGACTTGGTGCCCGATTGAGAGAGGGTGTCACACTGGTGCAGCCACCAGGAAGGGAACCGGGACCCCCTGTCAGTGCTACCTGCCTCACTGACTCTGCACACACACGGCAGGAAAGGTGCTGCGTGGAGTCTAGGGCAGGGTGCACCTGGGCCTGCAGGGCAGTGAGAGTCAGTGGGGGAGGTGGGCGGGTGGCTGTCAGTGGCCTGTGGCATCTAACATACTGTGGACAAAGAAGGCAGGGCTCACTGCCATCAGGGCTGCGCCTCCCTTCTGTCATGCACCAGGGACACCGTGGCCGGCCCCTCCCCTCCACCAATCCCCCGAGTGCCTGTCCTTCAGCCTCCTGGAGCCTGTGGCCTGGAGAACACTCCCTGGGTGCCTCGGGCCTTAGTGCTGAGACACCTGACCGCAGGCACGGCAGAATCAGCCCAAGAGCAGCAGGGTCTCGGGCTCCGTGGCCCCTAGGATCACTGGAAGCTCTGAAGCTTTGCTTCCACGGCCAGCACTGAGCTGTGGTCTTTGGCTGACAAGAAAACACCAACAGGTCATCACATCCTGGATGCTGGAAAAGAGTGGTGTGAGTAGAACGCGGGCAGGACGACATTTGAAAGGGAGACAATGTAAATACAACCCCAACACAAGGAGAATGTCCTGTGATCAGAGACACACAGCAAAATGAAAGACCCCAAACAGCTCCGCCTTTCCAAAGCCTCCGAGTTTAGCTCTGAAGAGCTACTTAGGCTGTGTGCGTGCATTTTCAGGGCCAGCGCTATCTCTGATCATGTGTCTACACCCCAAGTCTCCACGGAGATAAAATACAAAGAGGAATTGACAATGGAATGCTAGAGGACTTTTTGAGAGGAGCAACTCTTCATATCAAGAAAGGGCCCTGGGGCCCGTCCTTCCTGCCTGGCATCTGTTTCCCACAAAGGTCTGCAGGTCCACTTCCCGGAAAGTCCCTGCTGCAGGATGGTCCCCTGGAAGGTGGGGGCTGTGCAGGGTCCGCAAGGGCCTCCCTGGAGGGTGGGTGAGGAACCAGCTGGACTCTGGCAGAAGGGCCCACTGCAGAGGGGTCCTCTGTCCCGACACCCCCTGGGGAGAGGGTGAGTATCTGGAGAGACGTGCTCTGCTTTCTGCTGAGCTCTGCTTTGATGGGGCTGAGAGATCAGAGCAAGAGAGGACCAGTGTGCGCAGCCGCCTCCTGACGTCCAGTGCACCCTCCCCGCTCTCCCTCTGGCCCTGCCCTGGGGGGAGCTGCTGCCCACCAGGAGTGGCCGCATCCTCTGGGCTTCTCTCCTGGGGCTCATTTTCTTTCTGCCTTCTGGAGATCCACCAACTCTCTCATCTACCAACGGCCTCCCTTGCATCTTTCTGACTTTGTGGATTCCGTCATCCATTACGTTAACAAATACGTTTGAACAGAGATTTAAAAAAAAATTTTTTTTTTTAGTTGTGGATGGACACAGTACCTTTATTTATGTATATGTGGTGCTGAGGGTTGCACCCAGGGCCTCCCCACGCATGCTAGGCAACTGCTCTACCACTGAGCCACAACCCAGCCCTGGAGCAGAGGGTTGGCCCAGACTGCCTGAGTGCAGACACCAGGTCCTTCACTGACTAGCTTGGGACTGTATCTCAGCTTCTTCATCTGCAAAATAGGTGAATAGCAGTACCTACTGCCCAGCGTTGTTTTGATGATGGAGTGAGCTCATTTGAACAAGGCATTTGGAACGTTATCCGACACCTGGCATGTCCTGTGCAAATATCTGCCCAGGGACAATGCCAGCAGAGACAAACGCATGTGCTTGCTCTAACTTCCTCAGTTGGAAGCCGGTTTCCATTGTTATATTTTGTTTGAAACTTTGATTTTTTAAATTTTATTCTAATTTGTTATGTATGACAGCAGAATGCATTTCAATTCATATTACACATATAGAGCCCAATTTTTCATCTCTCTGGTTGTACACGACATAGTCACGCCATTCGTGTCTTCATACATGTTCTTAGAGTGATGATGTCCATCTCATTCCACTGCCTTTCCTACCCCCAGGCTCCCTCCCTACTCCTCCCTCCCCTTTGCCCTATCTAGAGTTCGTCTATTCCTCCCATGCTGCCCCTACCCCCATTATGGATCAGTCTCCTTATATCAGAGCAAACATTTGGCATTTGGTGTTTTGGGATTGGCTAACTTCACTTAGCATGACATTCTCCACCTCCACCCATTTACCTGCAAATGCCATGATTTTATTCTCTTTTATTGCTGAGTAATACTCCATTGTGTATATACACCACAGTTTCTTTATCCTTTCACCTACTGAGGGGCATCAGGGTTGGTTCCACAGTTTAGCTATTGTGAATTGTGCTGCTATAAACATGGATGTGGCTGTGTCCCTGTAGTATGCTGTTTTTAAGTCCTTTGGGTATAGACTGAGGAGTGGGATAGCTGGGTCAAATGGTGGTTCCATTCCCAGTTTTCCAAGGAACCTCCATACTTCTTTCCAGATTGGTTGCTCCAATTTGCAGTCCCACCAGCAATGTATGAGTTGCCTTTTCCCCCACATCCTTGCCAACACTTATTGTTTGTATTCTTAATAGCTGCCATTCTGACTGGAGTGAGATGAAATCTTAAAGTAGTTTTTATTTGCATTTTTCTAATTGCTAGAGATGTTGAACATTTTTTCATTTTTTGTTGATTGATTGTATATCATCTTATGAGAAGGGTTTGTTCAGTTCCTTTATTGATTGGGTTATTTGTATTTTTGTTGTTAAGGTTTTTGAGTTCTTTATATATCATAAAGATTAGTGCTCTATCTGATGTGTGTGTGGTAAAAATTTTCTCCCATTCTGTAGGCTCTCTATTCACCTCACTGATTGTTTCTTTTGCTGAGAAGAAGCTTTTTAGTTTGAATCCATCCCATTTATTGATTCTTAATTTTAATTCTTATGCTATAGGAGTCTTATTAAGGAAGTTGGGGCTTAATCCAACATGATGGAGATTTGGGCCTACTTTTTCTTCTATTAGGTGCAGAGCCAAAGACCTCTGCAATAAAAACTACAGAATGCTAAAGAAAGAAATTAAAGAGGACCTTACAAGATGGAAAGATCTCCCTTGTTCTTGGATAGGCAGAATTAATATTGTCAAAATGACCATGCTACCAAAAGCACTATACAGATTTAATGCAATTCCAACCAAAATCCCCATGACATTCCTCATAGAAATAGAAACAGCAGTCATGAAATTCATCTGGAAAAATAAGAGACCCAGAATAGCTAAAGCAATCCTTAACAAGAAGAATGAAGCAGGTGGCATCACAATACCAGAAATTAAACTATACTACAGAGCAATAGTAACAAAAACAGCACAGTATTGGAACCAAAATAGACTCGTAGACCAATGGTACAGAATAGAGGACACAGAGACAAACCCACATAACTACAGTTATCTTATATTAGACAAAGGTGCCAAAAGCATATATTGGAGAAAAGATAGCCTCTTCAACAAATGATTCTGGGAAAACTGGGAATCCATTTACAAAAAAAGAATGAATTAAACCCCTATTTCTCACCATGCACAAAACTCAACTCAAAGTGGATCAAGGACCTAGGAATTAATCTATTATTATTTTTAAAAGAATAATTTTTAGATAGCTTTAGCTTTTAAAAATTAATTACATTAATTAAATAAACAATTTATAAAGTTTTAATATGTATTTTTAAAATATCTCAAAATAATAATGTTTATTTAAAGCTATTTGTTTTAGTTTTGTGAGTGCTAGCACCGAAGTACTACTCCAAAGACTGGAATTATATTCTTTTTTAAAAAATTTATTTATTTACTCTAATTTGTTTTACATGACAGCAGAATGCATTTCAATTCATAGTATTGATATGTATTTTAAAACAAAGGATGTGACAGAAATATGCAAAATATCAACCACTTTCTCTGGGGTGTAGCTTAGTAGTGTTCTTTTTTTTCTTAAAAAATTGTATGAATCTTCCAAGTTTTATATAACTAATATAGAGCACATTCTCAGCAGAAATGAATAAAATGTCTAAAGCAAGATTTATAATAAGGTAAAAAAAACTTTTTGCATTTAATATTTATTTTAAAACCACTAAAATTTTTAAGAAGCACTTTTAAAAGTAAAATTCTGCAAGCAATATTAATATATCCCAGAATCAGGTGGGTTTTCAAAGAGTTCACAGCAAGTGTCACGAGATGTCAAAAACTTGCAATTTTTTAAAACTTATTAGTTCTATATATATCCTTATTTTGAGATATGGCAATCAAACATCAGGACGACTTGCCAAGCACCTACATTTCTTACGTCAACTGGAGGCAAGTGGGAGGGCACGGAGGATCCACAGGTAGGCCTGGCCTCTGCTGCCTTTTCACCTGAGCTGGGGAGGGCCTCCTCGCTCCCCACCGCCCCCTGCGGGCCGTGGAGAAAAATGCCGAGACCTCCACTGTGCAGACCCTGTGCCGGGTGCTCCAAGCACACCCTGCCCAAGCCAGGATGAGTGCCGGCTGAGGGGGCAGGAGTGACACCTGCATACAGTGTTCCCTGCAGGCCAGGCCTGCTCCCTGGTGTCTTTGAGAATCTGTTGATATAAGAATGTGAACCATGGGCGCAGACGTTCAATGCCATAGCAGATTCCACGTAATATCTGGCACACAAAAAAATAATCTTTGATAGGATCTTGAGTAAACAAGTAAGTCGAAAACCCTGTGGCAACCTTCATGTGCTTCCATATCACTGTGCTTGCTGTTGGTACTCTGTTATGCTAATTAGATCTCTGGTCATTATCATTATCAATATTACCTCATTCACAAAGCTAAAAAGTCTTCATGGATGCAGCTGTGTTTGTGGTTTGAGGCTATGCCTTGCTCTGGCTCCTGGTTGCTCAGAGAAATCTCTGATTCCTGGGCTCAGCCCAGACTTTGGGTATCACTGTGACTAGGTGTGACACACACACACACACACACACACACACACGTTCCTCCACATCGTAAAGACATTGCCAAGTATAATGAGCGTCTGTGGAACCCTCGCCCAGGTTAGACCTAACAGAGCACTGACGGTGAGAACCCCGTGAGCTCAGTCAGGTGCTCTTCCTCTGCCTCACCCTCCTTCTCCAGGCGGGAGCACTGTCCAAAAACATGGCCCCTCTCTCTCTCTCTCTCTCTCTCTCTCTCTCTCTTTTCACTTTTTATACTTTTACAGCATATATTTAAACAACACTTAGTAATATAAACTCAAAACTATATATAAACCCTATATATCATATTTGTTATTCGGAAACCTGCTTTTGCGCACGTTGGAACAGAGCTCCCACCTGTTCGCTTTCCCAAGGCTATGAGATTCTGTTACGCAAGCATGCTTCAGTTCCATCCACCCAGACTTTCTCCGAGGAGCGTCTAGGCGGCTTCTTCTTGGCTCTATCTTTATGCAGATGCGAGCGTGCAGCGTGGGTACCCATCCTTAGGTTATGGGGGACTGTGCTCGTGCCCCGTCCACACGTCTTCAAGTTCACCACGTGTCGCCAGTTCACCTTCCAAAGTTGTTTCGCCCGTGAGAAGTGGGTCCAAGCTCTCCCCAGCACCTGGCATTTTAGTTTTTCCCCAGACTGCCACACACAGAACGCTCTTGGATGGTCTTGTTGGTTTTGAGGCTAGTGGGTTTGACCACATTCTTGCGTTGGGGGTGCTTGTTTTTCTTCACCTCCCTTGCTCGTTCCCACCATGTTTTGGCATTTCCCTGCTGACCGGCAAGCCCCTGGGGCTCTGGCCCACCTGCTCCCCCACCGCCCAGTCCTCTTGCTGTCTGTGTCTAGCTGTTCTTTGCTGTGCTTCTGATGATCATGGGTCTGGATCAAAGTTCTCTCTCCGATGAACCATTATTGTCACCATCTGTTCTCCTAGGACCTAGAGCTCTTCTCCCAAATTGTTTTCCAAGTGTCCTGGACTTTCCCTGTTAGGAGTATTCGCACCTGAGCTGATGACTTTGTCCAATATGAAAAAACAATTGTCCAAGCACTTTTTATTTAAAAATATATTGCACTGTGTCCCATCTGAATCTCCACCAATGTCTGAGTCTGTTCGTGGGTCCTGTCTCTCTCTCCTTCCCTCTCTGAGTCGGTGCCTGGCTGTCCTGCTTGCCAGAGCTTTCTCAGAGTCTTTGCACTGCTAAGTCAGGGCCCCTCCTTCCTCATGCTCCCGGCTGCTCTTGGTCCTTAGCTCTTCCAGTTCAGCCACATCTTATGAGAAAGCGTGTGTTGAGATCCAGGTTGGAACTGCACAGGACTTTCAGGTTGGTTCTATATAATCGTGAACTCCGTGTCACAGACAGTTGATATCGCTCCATGTATTTTGGCCTTTTAAAAAAGCTTTGCTGGGTGGCCGGGCGCGGTGGCGCACGCCTGTAATCCCAGCACTTTGGGAGGCTGAGGCAGAAGGATCACGAGTTCAAAGCCAGCCTCAGCAATGGCGAGGCACTTAGCAACTCAGTGAGACCCTGTCTCTAATAAAATACAAAAATGGGCTGGGGACTTGGCCCAGTGGTCGAGTGCCCCTGAGTTCAATCCCCAGTACCACAAAAAAAAAAAAAAAAAAAAAAAAAAAAAGCTTTGCTGGGTGGCTCTCATAAGCTGAATCCTCTTGCTTTGAAAGGATGCTCATACCCCTTGGATGCAGAGACCTCACTAAGTCTGTGTGCGGAACTTGAGGCTCAGCCCTACTGGAACCCAGGCCTCTCTTGTCATCCGCGCACCTGAGGCGGATTCGTGTTCCCTCAGGACCTCACTTACGTGCTGGTCCTGCAGACACCTTTCTAGAAAGTATAGCAAATAACTCCGTATTGTCAGTCCTGGCTTTAATTTAATGTTCTTAAACTTCCTAAGGCCTCGATTTCGTCCGTTACTTTTACCTTGGCCTGTTTTGTTTTAAAATTTTCAAAAGACTTCACAATATTGAGAGGACAAATCAGAGGCTACTCTCCTCATCGGCACTGTCCACCTGGTCAGTCCCCTGACTTAGGACCCTGCTCTGTCCTCTGAACTGCTCACCTGGTGTCTGGTTCGCTTGCTGGGTGCTCCTGACGTAGGGTTGTCTGCGTGTGGTCAGGCATCCTAGGAAGGCTGCCTGTCACATGAGTGCAAGGGTCAGGCCCCGCCGTTCCTTCAAGAGGTGTGAGAGTCAGCGAGGACCGGGGCTGTATGTGAGCGACAGGTCAGAGCTTGCAGGGCATCACAGACCCCGAGACCACGCCTGGGAATCGAGAAACCCTTCATGCAAGGCGTTAGAGAAAGGCGAGAGCAGTGTCCGCGGCGGTCAATAAACCAGGTTTGGGCTTTGACGTTGTCGGACTGAATTTTTATATTATAAATCAAGCACATTTAGAGTAAACTGGATTTAATGGGTATGAACTGACTCTTCTAACCATGACTGGATCGTGAGTTTGTTTTGAAGTCAAGAAAAGAGTGGAAATATTTTAGTAGTTCTGAAAGGATGTGAATTAACTACTCTGAACCAATGTTTTCCGATACTCAGAGCAGTTGAAGGAACTGCACAGTAAAAACTGAGAGGCTCGACTTCTGGACCCCCAAAACCAAGCAACTAAAGTTTTAAAAAATCATGGGGAAATATTTGTGATCGACATGACAGGCAAGGGTCAGCACATCCCAAACATCAAGCAAGTACCTGAAAACAATCAAAGACTGACTGCGTGCAGGGTGTGCAGAAAACCCAAAGCCACCCCACGCCAGGTGCATGGCACGGGCTCCCCACAAGCCCCAGTGCCAGATGCCAGGAAATCATGCTACTGAACTCACGATTTGGAAAAATGGTTAGATTTTCTAGTACTTAAGTAAAAGCTAATTAAAACACCAATTCGCTACAGTTTTAATCCTGTTAGTTCTGGAAAACATTAGTTTAAAAGTGAAATTGAGTGCTGTAGAGGTCGCCAGGAAATAGGCATCCTAGAAAATTATGATCTTGCAAATCAGAATAATACTTTTAAATCAAAAACATTTTTAACCTTTAGGCCAAGAATCTTACTACTAGAAACTTAACAAAACTAAATATTTCAAAATAACAAAAAGGCAACACTGGTTTACAATCCCTTATCCAAACTCTTGGGCTGGGTGTTTCAAAATTCAGGGCTTTTTTCATCGATGAGGTTCAACTACATATCACAGTGTTCACGTGTGCGCACACACACACACACACACACACACACACGCAACACCCATGCTCCTGCACAGCAGGACTGCAGCTGTGAAACATAGGGGTGTCCACCACAAGCAAGATAGTAACTCCCCAGTGAGTTTTGAGTTCGAACTGAAGAAAAAAAATTAAATTTGCTTCCAAACTTATTTTTAAATTGCTTTTAGCGCTTTTTCTGTTTCATAAGTGTACACGCAGCTCTTATCCCAAAGAGATATTGATATCAGTGTTGCTTATGTCACAGTAACTTAAACAAAGCAGGAAGGAATTTTAAAGATGGACAGTGTGAAGCAGTCAGCGCTGTGTCTGCTCACGGCAGTACTAGAAATGCCAGAACCAAAATCAAGGGCCCGCGCACCAAGGGCCGTGACGTCCAGCGTGGGCCTCTCTTGTGCTTCGCATCGACAGTGGGCATGGAGATGCCCGTGTTCATGCTCCTCTGCTTCACGTGTCTGCGCCACAAAATTAGGCAAATTTAGAATTTCTTTTCCTTCAGATATTACTATTTATAATAATGGATAAGCTATTTCAGAACTAACCTTTTATTATTTCTGCCACTTTCCCAGAGAGATTTCGAATCAGTTGTGGAAAAAAAAAAAAAAAGAAAAGAAAAGAAAAAGAAATCTCTTTCAAACAGATCACCCTGGTCCCTGCTTCTCCCCGAGGCTCTGTGGGGAGCCGCCTCCGCCCAGGGAAGCCTCCACCACTCGGGTGAGGTGCTCCTCAGGCCTCAGGGGCCTGCACTTGGGTAAACAGGTGGCGTGGCCTGCACTTTATCCACGCCCTGTAAGAAACATTCATTCAAACAAAAATCAAGTTGAGGTGATCCATTTCTTAATCTGTAAAACAAGAATAATGTGTCTTACTAACATTCCTGGTGAAGATCGGCGGGGGGGAGTCAGAACACCTCCATTGGAACCCTGCCCTGTCCCTTGATCAGCTCTGCGACTGACGCTGATTTAGTGAATGAGTTACCACAATGTTAACTGGTCCTCGGTCATCTCTCAGGGGACGGGGAGAGGACAGCAGAGTCTGCAGAGGGCTCGACTCCAGGCTGTGTGCACAAGCCCCCGAGCCATCTTACGGATGAAGGAGCTGAGTTTCCATCAAGTAAGATGACAACTCAGGTCCCCTCTAGTGCCATTCCTCAGTGGTCCCCCGGGAGATGATAGAAATGCAGGCAGCAGCTATGTCAGATCAAAGGCAAGCACGAGACATTTTCAACAATTAGAATTCAAAAAGTGATGTCCAGGTAATGCCTGTGGTTGGGTTATCAGCACTACATAAATGGTACCTGTGGATGTTTACGACTGTACCATGCTACGTAAGATGTTGGGAGAGGAGAGAGGGTGGGGCCTCGTGGGAACACCAGGCACTGGTTTTGCGACTCTTCCGCAGGTCTGACATGATTCCAAAATGCAAAGGTCTCCCACGGTGATATGTCTGGGAACATTTGTAACTCCACTAGGGTATGAGGGACTCGTTGTAGTGCCTGAAAAAACTATTAGCATCTAGTAGGTGCACAGCAAATGTTTACTCAACCAATGAATGATTCACTTGTCCCACTAAGAAGGAAGCTGGCTGAGAGAGGGAACAGGGTGCTGTGGTCCCGGGAAGAACCAGCCACCAGGCTCTAAAACAATTTTCTAGGACTATTTTCTTTCCCTGTGAAAAGACAAGGCCACACCCCGAGGGACATTAACTGAACAAAGGCTGCAAGTGCTGGCGACTCAGTAGAGCATCCAGTCAGCTCAGTGGGAGCAGGTGGGAGCTGAGTCCCCAGCTTTTCGTCTTGAACTAGGAAGAGGGACCCCCCACCTCAGAGGTGAGGTGCACTGTCAGGTGCCAGGAGGTGACAGTCTGGATGAGAGCCACAGGCATGGCATGGGCCCTCATCTGTGGGAGGGGCCTCTCCTGAGAACTCCTGTGCGGACCCCATGGCCAGCCAGCCCTCAGTGATTGGAATGTCACTTGCTGTCATTGCTGGATACGCGCCCCCTTGCATATCTCCTGAAAGACAGCCAGGGCCAGCTGGAGGGCTCCTGCCTCCGGCCCTGAAGGCACACCTAATGGATGTGAGGACCTTTCTCTGACACTGGACACGCAGCTGACAGGTAAGAGACTTGCTGGTAGTGCTAGGGCTTCCAGGGGCTGGTTTTAGACTAAGTGAGCACTTGCAGTCAACCCGGGGTCAGATGGCCGGGTCGGAATCGAACTCCTCCGTTCACATGCAAGTTACCCAACCTGTGCTTTGTGTCAAGTGCTGGGGACTTTAATTCTGCAGTGATGCCAGGATCCAACACAGCCATCAAGGCCTGGACACAGTCAACATCTAAACCACGAAGTGTTAATTAATCCATGCTCGACGGACACAGGAATGAAGCAGGGTAAACGTGTGCCCACGGCCGTGCAGTTCCCCTCTGCAGCTAACCCTGCAGACCACTCCCACCCACCAGGCCTCAGCTCTGTTAGTATTGACACATTTATGTAAGATCTCTATTCTTTTCAAGCCTCTGGAAAAGGAACTCTTACATAATTATTAGATGAGGCTCATATTTACACGAACAAGTCCAATTATAACCACCTAGAACCATGTTTTATCCCAACTCCTAATGAAGGCATTTTTTAAAATTCAAAAATTTCACATAAGTTTGAGCTTTCTGGGCTAAAAACTTACCCAGCACTTGTAGGCAAGCCGCTTACCCATGCTCCAGTGCTCCTCTGTGGGACGGGGTGAATACCAATGTCCCTCCCATGCGATGACCAGTGCAATGGGAAGGAGGTGTCACCCGTGGCCAGCAGCAGGGGCTGCAGACGGGCGCCTGGTGCCATCTGTAGCAGCCTGCAAGGGAGGCCCTGTGGACTTGATGGAGCTCAGAGGTTAGTGCAGGTTTGAAGGCATGGGCACTGGTTCAGTTCAGGTTGTGTCACTTAATTCTGGGTCTCAGGCTCACGCCTGAGGGGTAGGAGTGGCACCGGAGGGGAGGGTGCTGGCTAGAGGGGAGAATGATGGGAGTATGGGGCGCTCAGCCGGTGCTCAGAGCCATGATGACTCTTGGGTCCCAAACACACATGCATGGCTTCGTGTAAGTCCCACTGCTCCTCACACCAGCTGCCAAAGTCAGATTGCAATACCCATCCTGCTCTCTCAACCTGTCATCTTTGGAACAGAAAAATCAAAAAATTAAAATAAGATCCCCTGGGAAAACCCCTTTGCCTCTGGTTGTGAGCTTGTAAATTTAGAAGTTATGCTTTGACAATTATTTTTGAAAAGTAAATCACCAAACATATAAATAAATCTTCCTATATGCCTATCATCAATCCCATTTCCTTCCCTCCTTCTCTGCAAGAAACCACACTAACCTGGATTTACCAGTTTTCATTCAAATGTATATTTTTAGAGTTTTAATATACATATCCCTATATAATGTGGAGTGTTGCTGTGCACAATTTAAAATGTTATAAAGTGACATTCACTTTGAAAATTTCCTCATCCACGGGTAGATTGCTGGGTAGTATGAGATGCTTTTAATTCAATTCTACTACTTACAGCCAAATCAGTCATGAAAATAATTGTATTGATTTAAACTTCCACCAACAGATCTTTGTGAACATGTGAACTTGTCAGACTTGATTTTTTATCCCCGTAACACATGCAAAACACTATTTCATTTTTGATTTGATCAACTAACAATAATTATATAATAGTACCAATAATAAAAACAAAACTGGAAGAATCATCGAATTCCGAGCAATTCTTTTCAGACTTATGTACATGGTTGCCAGTATATTTTTCCAGTTTCACTGAGGTATAATTGACAAAATTTGTATGTATTTAAGGCATACAATGTGATGTTTGGATATATGTACAGTGTAAGAGGATTACTGATATAGTTAATTAACATACGCATCTCATCACACACGTGGGGAGGTGCTGAAAAATTTAAGATCTACTTACTGTCTTAGAGAATTAAAAACGTACTAAACAGTACTATTAATAGACACACTGCCATGTTCGGTCTCTGGAACCTATTCATACAGAGTGACGGATATTTTGTATCCTCCGACCTCAGTCCCTAGCAACTGCGGTTCAACTCTCCACCTCTCTGAGTTTGACTTGTTTAGATTCCGTGCATGGGTGATATGATAGGGTATCTGTCCTTCTGTGCCCGTCTTATTTCACATAACACAAATTCCTCCACGTTCATCCATGTTGTCATAAATGAGAGTTTCCTTTGCTTTTAAGGCAGAATAATCTGTGTGTGTGTGTGTGTGTGTGTGTGTGTGTGTGTGTGTGTGTTGATGCTTTCTTTATCCATTCTCCTGTCAGTGAACACACCTGGCTATTATAAAAAATGCTTCAGTGAACATGGGTGTGCAGGTAGCTCCTCAAGGTATGAATTTCATTTCCTCTGAAAATGCACACTAAGTGGTGGAATTGCTGGTCATGTGGGAGTTCTATTTTAGATCTTTTACGGAATCTCCATAATATCCATAATGGTTGAACCAGTTCCCATTCCCACCAGGAGCGAACAAGGCCTCCCTCTTCTCCACATGCTCACTAACACAGTCCTTTTTCTTACGGACAATCAGAGTTCTAACTGGTGTGAGGTGCTATCTCATGGTGGCTTTGGTTTGCATTTTCCAGATGATTAATGGAATTGAGCATTTCTGCATGGACCTGTTCAGCATTTGCACATATTCTTCTGAGAAATGTCTCTTTGGGTCCTTTGCTCATTTTTAAATTATCTGTTTTCTTGCTGGTGAGTTTCCTGACTCCCTTATATACGTCAGCCATGAAGTCCTCCCCACGGGTGTGTTTGCAGGTATTTCCCGCTTCCGTGGCTTGCTTCCTTTGCTGGGAGAAGCTTTTCAGTTTGATGTGATCCCAACTCTCTATTTGTGTTGCCTGTGCTTTTGAGGTCACCTCCGAAAATATTATTGCCCAGTCCAGGAAGTTTTTCCCTGTTTTCTTCTAGTAGTTTCTACCACTTCAGGTCTTGTGTTTAAGTCTTTGATCTGATCGCACTGATTTTTGTATATGGTGTGAGATGAGTGTCCAGTTTCACTCTTCTGCCGGTGGATCTCATTTTGCAGAACCACTTGCTGAAGAGATCAGCCTTTCCCGTTGCGCGCTCATGATGCTTTTGCCAAAGACCACCTGGCTATGAAATCAGGGGGTTTCTTCCTAGCCTCTATGTTCTGGTCCATTGATGTATGTCAGTATCTATGCCAGCATGATATTCACTTGCTTATTATAGTGTTGCAGAACATTTGGAAATCAAGCAGTGTGACACCTCACCTTTTGTGTTCTTCCCGGTTCTTCATGCTCAAGATAGTATTGGTTTTCAGAAGTTATTTGTGGTTTCATATGTATTTTAGGATTCCCCACCCCCATTTCTGTGGACAATGCCATTGAAATATTGATAGGGATGGCATTGAATCCAAAGATCACTTTGAGTAAAATGGACATCTAACAAATTTAATGTTTCTATTTCATGAACATGGAATATTTTCATATTTTATTTTTGTCCTCTTGGGTGTTTTTCATCAATTTTTTTTTTTTTTTTTTTTTTTTTTTTGTGGTACTGGGGATTGAACTCAGGGGCACTCGACCACTGGGCCACATCCCCAGCCCTTTTTTGTATTTTATTAGAGACAGGGTCTCACTGAGTTGCTAAGTGCCTCGACATTGCTGAGGCTGGCTTTGAACTCGCGATCCTCCTGCCTCAGCCTCCCAAAGTGCTGGGATGACAGGCGTGCGCCACCGCGCCCGGCTTCATCAATGTTTTATAGTTTTAATTATACAGACCTTTCACCTTGCTGGTTAAATTCATTCCTAAGTATTTTTTAAGTGCTAGTGTAAATGGTCTTTTCTCTTTCATTCTTGTTTTTGATAGTTTGTTGTCAATGTATACAAATGCAACTGACTTTTTATGTTGATTTTGGATCCTACAATCTTACTGAATTTTTTAGATCAAATAATTGTTTTGTGGAGTTGTTAGGGATTTTTCTGAACAGAAGATCATGTCATCTGTAAACAGAGCTAATTTTCTCATTAGGATACCTTTTTAGTTTTTGTTTGTTTGTTTGTTTAGTTGTAGATGAACACAATACCTTTGTTTTATTTATTTATTTTTATGTTGTGCTGAGGATCGAATCCAGTGCCTCACAAGTGCTAGACGAGTTTTCTACCTCTGAGATACAACCCCAGCCCTGCCTTTTTATTCTCTTTCTTGCTCTGGTTAGGACTTATATTACTATATAAAGCCGCATTAGAATAATTGGGCTTTGTTGTCTCCATCCTGATATTTGAGGAAAATCTTTCTGCCTTTTGCATTTTGCCATTTATATAATATGAACTGTGGGTTTGTCATATGTGGCTTTAATTGTGTTGAGGCATATTCTTTATATGCCTAATACATTGAGAATTTTTATTATAAGTGGTATTGAATATTCTCGGATTCTTTTTTATTTACTTTTTATCATGACACCTATTGGGATGGTCATAGGGTTTTCCTCATTTGCTCTGTTAATGTAGTGCAGCACGTTGTACAGATTTGCATGCATTGAAACATCCTTGCACTCCTGAAATCAATCCCACTTGATCATGGTGGATGAACCTTTTAATGTACTATTGAATTCTGTTTTCTATTAGTGTGTGAAGGATTTTTGCATTTATGTTCATCAGGGATATTGGCCTGAAATTTTACTTTCTTATAATGTCCTTGTCTGACTTTGGTTTCAGGGAAATATTGACTTCATAAGGTGAGTTTGGAAGGGATTCCTCCTCTTTCAGTTTTTTGAAGAATTGAAGAATAATCATCATGAATTCTTTAAATGCCTCATGGAATTCACCAGTGAATTCATTAGGTCTTAGGTTTTCTGGAAAGATTTTTCATTGCTGATTAAATCTCCTTACTCACTGGCCTGTCATATTTTTTTATTTCATCACAGTTCAATCTTGGTATATTGTATGTTTCAGGAAATTTATTTCTTCCAGGTTATTAAATTTGTTGGCATATAATTGGTCCTAATAGTCTCCTAGGATCTTTTGTTTTTCTGTTGAAATGCCTCCTCTTTCATTCATAATTTTGCTTATTTGAATTTTCTCTCTCTCTCTCTCTCTTTCTCTCTCAGCTAAAGGTTTTTCCATTTTTTTATTTGCAAAAAAAAAATCCTGTTTCATTGGCTTTTTTTTTCTGTTTTCTCTCTGGTTTCTATTTCACTTATTTTTGCTCTGATCTTTATTATTTCCTTTCTACTGCTAACTTCTGATTTAGTTCTTCTTTTTCTGGTTCCTTGAGGTGCTAAGTTAAGTTGTTTGTTTGTGGTCTTTCATAATGCAAGCTTTTGCCATGCTAAATGCCCTGCTTATAATTGTTCTTGCTGCACCCCACATGTTTTGGAATGTTGTGTTTTCATTTTCATTTGTCTCAATTATTATTTTTATTATCATTATTATTACTATCTTTTGACTTCCCCTTGGACCCATTGGTCAAGGACCCTGGGGCTGGGGCTTGGGGCTGGGGCTTGGGGCGGGGCTGGCCGCAGGTTCGCTGGAGCAGGCTGGGTGCTGAGGTGCAGAGCAATGTTGCCTCCTTGCTTCACTTCCCAGCCCCCACGCAGAGGGTCTCCCCCACCCACCATGCTGAGCTTGATGTGGCACTGTCCTCACTACCCTCGCTGATGTGCCTGTCCCCGTTTCTGGGCTCTTGCCAGGTGTTGTGCTCTCTCTCCTGGCTCCCTGGCTCTCGTGAAGGTATCCTGCGTGTGGATTGTTGGAGTCCACATTTCTGGGAGGTGACGAGCGGGAATCCCGTTGGCCGTCTTGCTGCGGTCACCCCTTGCCAGTGGCTGGACATTTGCTCATACCTTTGCCACCCACTGCTCCCTGTGTGCTGGTCACATGTAACCAAGGCACGTCCAGAGCCGTGACCCAAGAGCTGGAACTGTCTTAGCCGTTGTTTTCCTGTAACAGTCTTTATTTTGCTTTTATTACTGAATGATATATTGAGTAAAATATGTTTTTAAGACTCATGTTTCTTCAGAAGTGTGAAGAACGTTTTCTGTTCTGTGGAGAAAATCTTTGGGTACAAATTTAATCCCACTGCGTGTCAACTTTCTTCTCTGGTTATTTTAGATTTCTCCCTTTGCCTTTGCTGTTCAGTAATTCCAGTATAAGAAAGATGCGATGGTGGGTTTTCTGTGTCATCGTGACTGAGTTTCAGCGTGCCGGGATGTTGGGTCAAGGATTAGTCCGAGTGTCTCTCTGTGGGCGTTTGAGGGTCAGATGAACGTTTAAGTCGGGAGGCTGGGTAAGCGGATGGCCCCGCGATGCAGGCTCTCGTCCAGCAAGCCTGCACAGAACCAAAGGCTGTTCTCCCCCACCAGGGCTCTCCTGCTGATGCCTCTGAGCCGGGCCCTGGGCTCCTTCTGGTCTAGAGGAGCCTCTGCCCTCTGGATTCAAGCTGCAACATGATTTGCACAGATTCTGGACTTGCCGTCCACCCTAATCAATGAGCCAGTTCCTAATAACAAATCTGTTTACATACCCATGTCTATCTGCTGTCAGTCTTGTATCTACCTATCATTTCTCTACCTATCTTCCTAGCATCTCTCTGTCGAATCTCCTGTTGGTTCTGTTTCTCTGGAGACTGGCTGACTGAGCCAGAATCCACGTGTGGATATTCACTCTGCTGAAATCCTCACGTTTCACCATTGGAGGGGTTTTCTGTTTCAACAGCCTTGAAGCTTCTCCGCCCACCCTCCCGGACAACGTCATCCCATGGTTCTCTGTTGCTGCCTGAAGCGATTGCCGCTTGGAGCAATAACGCCACGGGAATAAGTTCAGAGGCGGACTGGAAACAAACAGGCCCTTTATTCTGCCAGCTTCTCTCAGCTTCTCTCTCCGGCTCCAACAACACCCCAACACGCAATTCACACTCCTCCAACCACCACAAAATGGCACGGACCCGATCCACAATCACCGGGGCCAAGTCTCGTGAGATCATACAAATGGCGCCGACCTGATCCACAATGTCCCGGGCCAAGTCTCACGAGACCATGGAAGGTGGTGATGCTTATGGCTCATGGCTAACCACAATCTTAGCTATCTCCTTAATTAGGGCTCCTACAGTTCTGATCACCCTCCTTCTGGGACTCTGGATGCTCTTCCTCTGTGTTCCACACGCTGATTTTTCTTTCAGGTTCTTCACCGGGGCTGTGTTCTGGGCCACCCTCAGTTGTCCCCTTCAGTTCTCTGAGCCTCTCTCCTCAACTGTGTCCACGATGCTAGGTTTTTGAAGTTTTCAGTGACTGTATTTTTATGATCACTTTATTTAGAAAGCTACTATTTGGCTCTTCTTCAAACCTGTGTGTCCTTTTTCTCACAGTATTTTGTTCTTTAATTATGGCCTTGAATCCTTTGTGCCTTTGAATTCAACTGCTCTCGGGGTTGTGGCGCTGCTCTAGCGTCTAACGTGTGCGGCGTGTGTTCTTGTTTGCTGTATGTGCACACTCCCTCGTGTGTTTCCCTCCTGTTTTGTCACTCTTCACTTCGACGTGTTTTTCTGTGGGAGGTAAGTGTGGTATAGGTGGTGGCAAGTCCCTCCAGATGAACTTGCTTCTGTTCCCGGCAGGTGGCCGGGGAGTGCCACCCCTCTGAGATCCCTTCTAGGCCGCTTTGTTTCCCAGACTGTGGATTCCCAGGCTGGGCACAAGCAGTCAAGTTCAGACTGCAGTCCAAGTGAGGTGCAGAGTTTGTGTTAGTCGCTGAAACCTTTCTTTCCTCCAAGAGACCAAGGGGAGAGCTACTCCTTTGCAGGCTTCTTTCCCAGTGGTCAATCCTTCTCATTTCCTTTTCCCGTAGAGGTGCAGCCCACTCAACTCCCACTTGCACAGACCCAGAGCCTCATGCCACATCTACAAACAGGAATTCAGAATCACCAGGGTACAGGAATAGTGCAGGTTGGAGTCTACCCACAACTATAACTACCGGTTCTGATGTTGACAAAATGGCACAGTTCCCTTCTCCTGGACCAGCTTGTCACTTTAGGGCAAGTCTATACAGTAATTTTTTGTCTATGGAGCTTTCTTGGCTTCAGTGAAAGCTTAGTGCAGGAGGAAGAGACGTGGGGTTCAGTAAGTAATGAGAAAGTGGCATTATATCTTTTGAGACAGGAGAACAGTTTAATTTTCTCCTGTCAAACAGCTGGGTGTTTTAATAATCCCAGCCTTTTAAAGTCTCAGACTTTTAAGTTTCCTTACATCTTTGACATGATTTCTCTTTGCAATTCCACCCACTCTGGATGAGAATAATAACGTGCTAATGCTCTATTCTTCCTCAGCGCTTTATGTTCAGAGAACTCAGAGCACTCTGCAGACATCGCCGCTCACCTAGTACCTTTGCATACTGTGGTGGCTCGTTTTTAGTAAAAAGTCCGCTTCGTGGAAAATGAAGACCAGTGGCCCCACGGCAGTGACCCTGAAGCAGAGTGTCAGGTTGTCCCATGAGTGCCCAGGGTTGGGAGTGCCACAGGAAGGACAGGCAGCCTCTTTCCCTCCTCGCCCAGCATGAGAAAGCGGCTTCCAGCCTCAGATGTGGGGGAAGTGAATTCCCATCCCAGGTATTCTTCGGGGAAGAAATGGACCATTCCAGGCTCTGGCTGATGTTTGTCCCCCGGGTGCTGGTGGGGTACGGCTAGTGAGGCTCTCAGCAGGTGGAGACAGGACCCACCAGGGTCCTCGCAGCAGGGAAGATGCTGAGCCGCTCACGTGTGACTAAGCTGCGTGGGTGGTGTAAGGCCAGGCCACTTCTAGAGCAGCAGGTTCCACGGGCAGGGAGAGCCCGGGGGCACTTGTTCCCCTGGGGCCTGAGAGGGGGCCTTGCAGGAGGATGGGGACCTGACTCAGGAGCGGCGGCTGCACACGGTGATCAGCAGGCAGGTGGCACCCACCAGGGAGAGGCTGGTGCCCAGGGAGGTCCTGATGGGCAGAGCTGCGCCGCTGATTGGAGATGGAGCTGATGGGCCTGGTGTAGACTCCTGCTGCGCTTGGGGAGGTTCAGATCTGAGGCCTCCCAACAGGCACACCCCTAACCTGCGCGCATCCTCCAGCTTCCTCCAGGTGGCCTGTTCTGCAGATCTGCAGTTTAAAAAGCAAAAATTGTAGCAACTGGTCTTGCTCTAACTGCTAATAACATCCAGGTTAACTGGCCATGATCAGAATCGACAGGGAGGACAAGCTTGGCTGGGCTCAGCAGCATGGCTAGGGAGGTTCATGCGCTGGTCTGTGCCGTCTCTTCCCTGAGATCGCCCAGGTAGGCTGAGTGCTGGTGCGACTCTTGGATTTCTCAGGGAGGGGACAATCAGATCCCCACAGACCTCACTGGTGACTGAGAAGCAAGCCCTTCTGCACACTGCCCCAGGGCTTGCCCACCTAGGAGGCTGCGTCTGCCAGCAACCCCGCTTAGGGGGGTTGGCCGAGGGTCTCAAGGTCTGCCTGGCTGACATCCTGCTTTAGCTCAAAGCATCAAAATCAGGTAAGTGATGCACAAAGCAGTACTAGGGATAGGTAGGTGCTGCCCGGAAGCTGGGATGAGGTCCAGCTGCTTCCGCTGAGCAAACCGCTTGCCTTCAAGTGTCCCAGTAGTCTCAGCAGAAAGGAGAACTTTGCAGGCCGGTGCATTCAGAAGGAAGGGCTTCTCGGCAATCCACCTGCAGCAAGGAGCAGGGCAGGGCCCTTGTCTAACACAAGAGCTAATGTTCCACCAGAAGCAAATGCTGGAAAGTTGACTTTGTGAGTTTCACACGGAGGGATCTGAACAGCAGGGGGATGTCCTCAATAGGAGCTTTCTTCAAAATATTGAGTCCTTTATTTGGCTGCCTCTGACCTTGGTTCTTGACACTGGGCAAAAACTTAAGAAAAAACATGGAACTTTGCTGACCCTGCTTGATTCACAGACCATAGCTAACTGCTCACTGAGAGCTGGCCCCGCCCCAGGTGTCCTGAGGCCTATTTCTCACAGCCCGCAGCAGCACGAGGCCGTGTCCCCACACTGCCATGAGAACAGGCCAGGACGGTCCAGGAGCTCACCCCACGCCACGCTGTTCCTGCAGGGGCACAGCCAGGACTCAAACCTGGCAACTCTGGCTTTGAAGGTTGAATGTCCAACTGCAGTGCAGTGTTTCTGGATCAATAAGGCTTGGATAGAATCACCTCTAAGACACACTCAGATTGGGATCCCCAAATGGCAGTTGTTATCGATTCGATGTTAGTGTTTTAGAACAGCAATCAGGTTTCTCTTTATAAAATTACTGCGTGACGGCCGCGGCAGGTTCGCTTTCCCATTCCCCCAGTGACAAACCGCGCCAGGAAGCCACTCTCTCTCCTGCGCCTGGGTTCTGCCCGTGGCTCCCTGCTAGTCCTCAGCTTGGAGGCAAACTCCACCTTGAGGCAGGAGGCTCCCGCTGGACCGCCTTCCCCAGACAGCACAGGCCTCCTCCTGGGTCCTCCGGCTCTGCTCAGTTGCCCTGAGCCATCCTCTGAGCACCAGCCCCGCCTATTCCCTGTGGCCCTGGCCAGCACTGGACAGGCCCTGTGCTTCCCCTCGTCCTTGCTTGGTGTCGCCTCTCATTTTTGCCCACCATGTTGTCTGTAGTACCTCCAGGGGCCACAGGATGGTGGGTCCCCCTGGGGGAGGCAGGCCACAGCCAGAGGCTGCTGCAGCAGAGCCTGGCGGCTGTGCTGGCTCAGCTTGTGCGCGTGGGCTCTGAGCACCAGGGGCCTCTTCAGACATGCGTGTGCTGGCCCCTGTGTGTGCGTGCTGTGGTCCCTGAACACATGGATGGCACTGGGATCCGAGGACGTGGTTTGTTGGATGTGCAGAGCCAGGATAAGGAATGACTTGGGAGAAGATGGGCTCCGAGTCCAGCCACGGAGAGTGAGTCTGACTGTGGCAATGGGGAGGGGTGCTGGAGCCCTGAGAGGGACGGCCCCACCTCCGCACTTCCAGCCGCATTTTAAATGTGGTCTTGAGGTTTGGGTGTTTTGCTTCTGTGCTTTGTCACCTTTTCAAGAAGGATATACAAGTGACATTGGCCTTTCACGTGTGCAAGTCTTCCAGGTGCATTCGAAAGACGGCTGGACAGCACACGTCATCCTTCTACCAAAACAACAGAAACTACCCGCTGTCTTCCAGCTGGCACTGTTACCTGGCCGTCTGCAGGAGTCTGATTCTGCCCCTTAGGACAGCCTGGGTTGCCTCCCTTTCTGCCTAGCAATCCACAGCAGCTGCAGTTTATTTGATAACAAATAGATCAAGGACTCTCAATACTGGCTCTTTCAAAATTTTTTTAAAAGTCTCACCTCCAAAGTAATTACTCCCATGGGCCAAATATCCAAGGTGATATTTGATCGATTCTCACCAATGCAAGGATCCACCAGAACTTGGATTCACATGGCTGGGCCCACAGGGTACCCAACCTGGTGCCCAGGTTGGGTGAGTTTTTGGTTGCTGCCCCCTAGTGGTAAAGAAAGATAGGGCTCATTTATTATTTCATTACTACAGTATCTGTTTTCCAGCCCAATCTTTTAAAAAAATAGACTTCCAGCCGGGCGGGGTGGCGCATGCCTGTAATCCCAGAACTTTGGGAGGCTGAGGCAGGAGGATCACGAGTTCAAAGCCAGCCTCAGCAATGGCGAGGCACTTAGTAACTCAGTGAGACCCTGCTTCTAATAAAATACAAAAAAGGGCTGGGGATGTGGCCCAGTGGTCAAGTGCCCCTGAGTTCAATCCCCGGTACCAAAAAAAAAAAAAAAAAAAAAAAAAAATAGACTTCCAACTCTCCATACCTGTGAAGATGACTTCAAGTAATTTCTCCAAATATTTGTATATTTTCTTTTTTTCTGTTCAACATGTAAGCAACTGGATAAAATCAAGTGAAAAAAATCTCTGATATGTTTTGGGGATATTTCCAGCTGAAAGAGACTGATACTCAATTTCACTGAAAAACAATCACGTTTCACAGGAAAGTATAAATTGTACCAATTCTTGCTAATCTCTTCTTAATTTGTTCAATTTCAAATGACAGTTCCTCCACTACTGAAGACCTGTAACTCTTACATACTGTAATTGGCCAATAAAGTGGCATCTCAGAAGTGAGTCAGGGCCAGCCCAGGCCCCACTGACCATTCCTGGTTGGCCCAGAAAAGGGCTTGAATTCTACATGGGGGTCTCTCCCTGGGCCAGGCCCTCCCTGTTGTGCTGCGTCGGGCTGTTCTGTATTTCCATGGGCCTCCCCTAGACTTAGGACGGCGCCTTTTCCTAAGCCCTCGGGCGTGTCTGCGGTCGCTCTCGCGTTACCATCTCGAGGGGCAAGTTCTGCGGGTGACCTGGCAGGTTGGAACTGCCCCCTTTCTCAAAGTGTGTCTTCTGCCTGGCAAACTCCCGATGGAAGCAGGAGAGCCAGGGTCTGAGTCAGGCCGGCGCCGCGGGCGCCCCAGAGGGCGCGAGTGAACGGGGGTGTTGGGACCTGCTCGGGAGCAGGCCCTGCAGGCAGCGCTGCGCACGCGCACGGCCCTGGGGTGCTGCTGTGCGTGGTCGCGGCCAGGAGGTGCTGCACGAGCCGCGGGACGGGAAGGGGCGAGGAGGCACTTGAGGGCGGGGCACCACCGGGCAGGAGCTCAGGTGGGGTTCCCACGGCTGCCCCTCGCCACCGCGCTTCACCTGAACAGTGGGGGGAAAGGGGGGACTGTTGGGTTTTTCCTAGGTTTCTACTAAGCACCAAGACCCAGTTTTCTTTCTGAGGAAACCAAAATGAAGCCCATTTCTCTTTTTCCTTCCCCCTTCATCTCATTTTTGCAGACTTACAAAGCAGCTTTGAATTTCGGTCCCTTCCAGCAGTCTAAGATGAAAAGCAGCTGGACAAGATCAAGAGGGCCTCGCTGTTCCTTTGAAACGCGGGTTACTCGGGTGATGTTTCGTTCAGTAAACAAGCATGCTAGGAACCGTCCTCTCCGTGAGTCAAGCCACTGGACGAGAGCGCACATGATTTCAGCACTTTTTAGTGATCTACGCTCTCCTGGCCACCTTCCTCCCATGTGAACATCTCCAGTTCTTGAGTGGCCCACGGTGGCATCAGCCTTAGGGAAATACCTGTGAGTCACCCACTTCCCAGGACCTCCCCTGGGCTCCATGTCACTTGGGGTCCCCTTTCTTAGTGACACCCCCCACACACACTCTTCAGAGCAGCAGGTGCAAGCGCAGGCCCTCGTCCTGGCAGGGCCCCCCCGCCCTTCTCTGGGTGGTGGTCTGATTCCCCTGACAAGATCTGCACACTGGACTCTGGGGGAGCCTCCTGAGTGAGGGCCTGGCCCCAGGGGAAGTGCAGTGTGGCTCCAGCCTGGACACGAGAGGTGCGGGAGGAAACAGCTCGGCCTCTGGAGAAGGCCCTTCTCCCAGGACAGGACACCCACTGGCCAGAGCCCCTGTCTGAAGCCCCCCGTGCTGTCTCCTGTGCGGTCATCTCCGGGGAGGAAAAGGCCCCCCAGACACAGAGCAGAGGGCAGTGGGGGCACACACGTGTGCAGCACACTCCTCCTTCCCAGGCCCCCACAAGAGCCCTCCATTGGAAACGACAGTGCCTTTGTGCTCGATTCCGGCCACACTCGGGTGGCTCTCTATTTTGCTGGACACATCTGGTCCTCTCTGTAACCTCCAGTTTGGTCACGGGTGTGAGGAAGAGCCTCTCCCAAAGGGAAATCAAAGAGCGTTTCCCGCTGGTAGCCAACTGTCCCTATAAGAGAGAGCACTGCATGTCCAGGACGTCCTGTGTCATCGGGGCCCCCAGGGTGGCGGGCGTCGGTCGCCAGGGAAGCTGGTTTCCGGTGTTGTGTGGGATCTGGCCACGGGCAGCCCTCCTGCCCTTACAGAGGAACCAGCAGAGACCATTCCAACACGGTGCTTATCAGCTGCAGGGAGCTGACGTCTGCGTCACCGCCCGGCCCTCGAGCTCGGCACCAGAGCTCTTCCTGGCAGGTTCTTGCTGACGTTGTTTGACATTATGTCATAGGATTAGTCATCTATTTTGCTAACTGGTAGGACCAGCTATGCTTATTACTAATGTAAAATTCTGAAGATTTCCATATGTGTCAGTCAGTTTTCCATTATTATAACAAACACCCTCGGGGGGAGCCCTGCAAGGGCAGGTTCCCCCAAGACCTCCCAATAGCCCCACCTCTGAGAGGTGCCACCACCTCCCCCAGCCTCTGGGCTCAGGAAGCGGGTCTTCAGAACGTGAGTCTTTGGGAGATACTTAAGATCCAAACTGCAGCACCATATAACTACCCAGAGCCATTCTTTTCTCCAGGAAAACTTTACATCTTTCCTCATTGCATTTTTTTCCTCAATATTGGTGTTTTCCACGTTCCGTAAGATGCTTCTCAGTTTCTTTATCCACTTGCTGTAAAGGGGAGGATCCTGGCTCTCCCCTGTCCTTCCTCCCCGCCTTCTTCAAGAGCTGGGATGTTCAGGAGACAGTGTTGTGGTGGAAAGCCTGGCTGTGCTCCTCCAAGCCCCTTAACTCACCCTACCTAACGATGCACCCCACGCTCCTGCCCTCGCGGGCACGCGCACAGCAACACAAAGGCACACACACCTGTGGATGTGCAGAGGGGGCGGCGTATGCCCCTCGAGAAGGGCTGGGCAGACTGCTCTGCCCCTCTGCACCCTGTGGGTGGCCTGTCAGAGCCACTGGGCTCAAGCTGGCCCCTCAGCTGCCAGGCGGCATGTTTGCAGAGGATGGCACAGAGTTGGAGATGACAAATCGGAAATGCCCCACAAAAAGAGACTGTGTCTCAGTGGAAAGCAACAGAAGAATGCGAGGGAGGAAAAGACAGAGGCGGCCCTCTAAGAGGGGGTAGATAGAAATGGTGGGGCTTCGGCTGGGCAAAAGCAATGCACCTTTCAGAAGAAGGAGCCCGGAGACCGGCATGAAGACCAAGCCCACTGGGTCTAGCTCCTCCCCTCTGTCCCCATGGGCCCCCCGGGATTCTGAGAGTTGCTGGGGAGGAGGAAACCAAATGGCCACTGTCTTTGTCCCTTCTGTGCTGCCACCGAGGGCACCCGCTCCTGCGGCAAGGGGAGAGGCAACCCCGGGGCAGGGTTGACGCAGGTGGCGGCTGTGACTTCAGGTGCTTCCCCTGCTTGAGGCCTACTGTGGTTCCAGCCCGATTTTCCTTCCACATGATGACTGGCCATAGAAGCAAACCTCATTTGATTGCAGCCCTTCCCAGCAGATGGGGACATTTGAGCGAACTTCCGTTAATGATTCGCGTAAGCATTAGAAGAAATGTAAGGACCTGGCAGATGTGCTAAAGGGACTTTGAAAATACACTTGGCACATTAAAGACCCAGTGACCAGTGAAGCCCATCGGATATCAGAAAGGAACCCTCTGGTTTGGGGTAAGACAAGATTGCAAGCCCAACGTCTCCCTGGTCACTCCTGAAGGTCCAGCCGCCTGCCTGTGGGTCTGTCATGACGATGGTACTAGGAGGCTCAGTGGGGTTGCACTTTTGTGTGACTCTGCTGGTCTTCTTGCTGCATTTTCTCATGTAGGGCAACCTTCCTGAGGAGACTAGGGAGGATTTTATAACCTCATTCCTTAAATGAAAACTCTGAGCTCTGAGTTTAGCCTATGGGACTTCTACTATCTTTTCCAACTCTACCACCTCCATTCTGAGTATAAATGAACTCTCCAATTTGGCCTCGTAAATACATGGCAAAGAGCCCCCAGCCTGAGATCTGCTCAGTGTACACCCAGCCTGGCCTAGCCCACGGTGAAGGTTGCTCACCGTGTTACTACTGACCAGCGTGCCGTCCTCTTGTCTTACTTTTGACCGGTTGCCTGCTGCACACTCTAAAGCTGTAGCACACTCAGCCATCCCAAGGGCCCTCATTCTAGAACAACTCTCCTAACTCACCGCTGGGCTTCTTTTTTTTAATAATTTTTAATGTGTACAACTCACATACAACTGTTTGCAAAGTATATTCGTACAATTCAGGTCTTCAATCATGCATTTAGGAAAACGATATCCGTCTCATTCAACCACCTTTTCTTTTTTTTTTTTCCTTTTCTCCCCCTCCCTCCCCCCTTGCTCCCCCCCTTACCCTCCCTTCCCTTTGACCATTATAGTGTTCCTCTAGTCCTCCTATGTACCCCCCCATCCAACAATACTATGAACTAGCCTCCTTATATCAGAGAAAACATTTGGTACTTGGATTTTTGAGACTGACTAACTTCACTTAGCATTATGTCTTCCAACTTCATCCATTTACCTGCAAATGCCATTAATTTATTTTCTTTTATTGCTGAGTAAAATTCCATTGTGCGTATATACCACATTTTCTTAATCCACTCATTTACTGAGGGACATCTAGGTTGGTTCCACAACCTAGCTATTGTGAATTGCGCAGCTACAAACATTGAGATAGCTGTGTCACTATAATATGCTGTTTTTAAGTCCTTTGGGAATAGACACAAGAGTGGGATGGCTGGGTCATAGGGTGGTTCCATTCCCAGTTTTCCAAGAAATCTCCATACTGCTTTCCATAACGGTTGCACCATTTTGCAGTCCCACCAGCAATGTATGAGTGTGCCTTGTTCCCCACATCCTCTCCAACATTTATTGTTTGTGTTCTTGATAGCTGCCATTCTGACTGGAGTGAAGTGAAATCTTAGAGTAGTTTTGATTTGCATTTCTCTAATTGCCAGCGATGTTGAACATTTTTTCATGTATTTGTTAATTAATCGTGTATCTTCTTCTGAGAGGTGTCTTCTCAATTCCTTAGCCCATTTATTGATTGGGTTATTTGTTTTTTTGGTGTAAAGTTGCAGGAGCCCTGTTTGGGGAGATGGCTTGAATTGCGGTTGACTATGAGCCGTGGAGATTTGGGCATTGTCGCCTTCCGTAGTCTCATGAGACTTGTCCCGGGATCTCGAGTGACTTGGCCGAGATTGCTGATCGGGTCAGCGCCATTTCGGTGGTGTGTGCGGCGCGTGTTAGTCATTGTTAGAGCCAGAGAGAAAAGTTATCAGAATAAAAAGCTGTTTGTCTCCAGTTTGCTTCTGAACTTCTTCCCGCGGCTTCATTGCTCCAAGCGGCCATCGCTTCAGGCAGCAACATAAAGTTTTTTGAGTTCTTTATATATTCTAGAAATTAGTGCTCTGTCTGATGTGCGTGTACTAAATATTTGTTCCCAATTAGTTGGCTCTCTATTCACCTCACTGATTGTTTCTTTTGCTGAGAAGAAGCTTTTTAGCTTAAATCTATCCCATTCATTAATTCTTGGTAGTAATTCTTGCGCTACAGGATTCTTATTAAGGAATTGGGGCCTAATCCGACATGTTGGAAATTGGAGCTTACTTTTTCTTCTATTAGGCGTATTGTCTCTGGTCTAATTCCTAGGTCATTGATCCACTTTGAATTGAGTTTTGTGCGTGGTGAGAGATAAGGATTTAATTTCAATTTGTTGCATATGATTTCCAGTTTTCCCAACACCATTTGTTGAAGAGGCTATCCTTTCTCCACTGTACATTTTTGGCGCCTTTGTCTAATATAAGATAGCTGAAATTATATGTATTAGTCTTTGTGTCCTCAATTCTGTACCATTGGTCCACCAGTCTGTTTTGGTGCCAATACCATGCTGTTTTTGTTACTATTGCTCTATAGTATAATTTAAGGTCCGGTATGGTGATGCCCCCTGCTTCACTTTTCTTGCTCAGGATTGCTTTGGCTATTCTGGGTCTCTTATTTTTCCAGGTGAATTTCATGACTGCTATTTCTATTTCTTTGAAGAATGACATTGGGATTTTGATTGGAATTGCATTAAATCTGTATAATGCTTTTGGTAGTATGGACATTTTGACAATATTAATTCTACCTATCCAAGAGCAAGGTAGGTCTTTCCATCTTCTGAGTTCATCTATGATTTCTTTCTTTAGTGTTCTATAATTTTCATTATAGAGGTCTTTCACCTCTTTTGTTAGGTTGATTCCCAGGTATTTTATTTTTTTTAATGCTATTGTAAATGGGGTAGTTTTCATCATTTCCCTTTCAGAGTCTTTGTTGCTGATGTACAAAAATGCCTTTGACTTATGTGTATTGATTTTGTATCCTGCAACTTTGCCAAATTCATTTACTAGTTGTAAAAGTTTTCTGGTAGAGTGTTTTGGGTCTTCTAGGTAGATTATCATGTCATCAGCAAATAGTGCTAATTTGAGCTCTTCTTTTCCTATCTTGATCCCTTTAATTTCTTTCATCTGTCTAATTGCTCTGGCCAGAGTTTCCAGTACTATGTTAAATAGCAGTGGTGAAAGGGGGCATCCCTGTCTTGTTCCAGTTTTTAGAGGGAATGCTTTCAATTTTTCTCCATTTAAGATAATGTTAGCTCGGGGCCTTGCATAAATAGCTTTTATAATGTTGAGATATGTTCCTGATATTCCTAGTTTTTCCAGTGTTTTGAACATAAAGGGGTGTTGTATTTTGTCAAATGCTTTTTTTGCGTCTATTGAGATGATCATATGATTTTTGTCTTAAGTCTATTGATGTGGTGTATTATGTTTATTGATTTCCGAATGTTGAACCAGCCTTGCATCCCTGGGATAAACCCCACTTGATCATGGTGCACTATCTTTTTGATATGTTTTTGTATCCAATTTGCCAGGAATTTGTTGAGGATTTTTTCATCTATGTTCATTAAAGATATGGGCCTGAAGTTTTCTTTTTTGGATGTGTCTTTGCCTGGCTTTGGAATTAATGTGATATTGGCCTCATAGAAAGAGTCTGGAAGAGCTCCCTCTTTTTCTATTTCTTGAAATAGTTTGAAGAGCATTGGTATTAGTTCTTCTTTGAAAGTCTTATAGAACTCGACTGTAAACCCATCAGGTCCTGGACTTTTCCTTGTTGGTAGCTTTTTGATGGCGTCTTCTATCTCTTCACTTGTAATTGGTCTGTTTAAGTTGTGTATAGCCTCCATTACCAGTTTAGGCATATCATATGACTCAAGAAATCTGTCAATGCTTTCGATATTTTCTGTTTTATTAGAATATAAGCTTTCAAAGTAATTTCTAATTATCTTCTGTATATCTGAGGTGTTTGTTGTGATATTCCCTTTTTCGTCACGAATGTTAGTAATTTGAGTTTTTTCTCCTCTTCTTTTTGTTAGCATTGCTAAGGGTCTGTCAATTTTGTTTATTTTTGCAAAGAACCAACTTTTAGTTTTGTCAATTCTTTGAATGGTTTCCTTAGTCTCAATTTCATTAATTTCTGCTCTGATTTTAATTATTTCATGTCTTCTACTGCTCTTGGTGTTGGTCTGTTCTTCTTTTTCTAGTGCTTTGAGGTGTGATGTTAAGTCATTTATTTGTTGGGTTTTTTTCCTCTTAAGGAATGAACTCAGTGCAATGATTTTTCTTCTTACTACTGCCTTCATAGTGTCCTAGAGATTTCTATACGTTGTATCTGTGTTCTCATTTACCTCTAGGAATTTTTAATCTCTTCTTTGATGTCTTCTTCAACCCCTTGTTCATTCAGTAGCATGTTGTTTAGCTTCCAGTTGTTGAAGTAGTTTTTCTTATTCCTTATTTTGTCATTGATTTCCAATTTCATCCCTTTATGGTCTGATAGAATGCAGGGTAGTATCTCTATTTTTTTATATTTGCTGAGAGTTTCCTTATGACCTAATATATGGTCTATTTTGGAGAAGGAGCCATGTGCTGCTGAGAAAAAAGTGTATTCGTTTACTGAGGGATAAAATATTCTATATATGTCCGTTAGGTCTAAATTGTTAATTGTTTTAAGTAAGCTTAAAGTTTCTTTGTTTAGCTTTTGTTTGGATGATCTATCCATTGGTGAGAGAGGTGTGTTGAAGTCCCCTAGAATAACTGTGTTGTGGTCTATTTTACTCTTGAACTTGAGAAGAGTTTGTTTGATGAAGGTAGGTGCTCCATTATTTGGGGCATATTGATTTATGATTGTTATATCCTGTTGATGAATGGTTCCCTTAAGTAGTAAGAAATATCCATCTTTGTCCCTCTTGATTAGTTTTGGTTTGAAGTCTACCTTATTTGATATGAGGATGGAAACCCCTGCTTGTTTCCGCCGGCCATGTGAGTGATAAGACTTTTCATAGCCTTTCACTTTCAGTCTGTTGATGTCTTTTTTTTATGAGGTATGTTTCTTGGAGACAGCAAATTGTTGGGCCATTTCTTTTAATCCATTCTGATAATCTGTGTCTTTTGATTGGTGAGTTTAGGCCATTAACATTCAGGGTTATTATTGAGATGTGATTTTTATTCCCATCCATTTTTATTTGAATTATGGTCTTTAGCTTGATTTGGTTTCTCTTCTGGTTGGTATTTCCCTTAGTTTAATATCTCCCTTTGTAGATTTTCATTGTTATCTTTCTCTTCTTCTTCATGAAAAATGTTGCCCAGGATGTTCAGAAGTGCTGGCTTTCAAGTTGTGAAATCTTTTAACTTTTGCTTGTCGTGGAAGGTTTTTATTTCATCTTCGAATCTAAAGCTCAATTTTGCTGGATATAAGATTCTTGGTTGACATCCCTTTTCTTTCAGAGCTTGAAATATGCTATTCCAGGATCTTCTTGCTTTTAAGGTCTGGGTTGAAAAATCTGAACATAGTCTGATTGGTTTTCCCCTATATGTGATCTGCTTCCTTTCTCTTGTGGCTTTTAGTATTCTCTCTTTGCTCAGAATATTAGGTATTTTCATTATAATGTGTCTTGGTGTGGATCTGTTGAGATTTTGTTTGTTTGGTGTTCGGTATGCCTCTCGAACTTGGTTTTCCCATTCATTCCTCAAGTTTGGAAAATTTTCTGTAATTATTTCATTAAATAAATTACTCATTCCTTTGGCTTGAAACTCTGCCCCTTCCTCTACGCCAATCACTCTTAAGTTTGGTCTTTTTATGCTGTCCCATAATTCTTGGATGTTATGTTCTTGATTTCCAACGAGTTTTGCTGTATAGTCTAAATTCTTCTCTAGGACATATATTTTGTCTTCATTGTCTGAGGTTCTTTCTTCCAAGTGGTCTACTCTGTTGGAGATGCTTTCAATTGAACTTTTATTTTGGTTTATTACTTCTTTCATTTCTGGAATTTCTATTTGGTTTCTCTTTAGAGCCTCTATTTCCCTATTGAAGTAATCTTTTACTTCCTTTATTTGTTTTTGGAGTTCTTTGTCAAAATGATCTTTTGCCTCCTGTACTTGCTCCCTCATCTCATTTTTGAGTTCATTCTTAAGTTCCCTAAACTTTTGGCATATGTAATTTCTAAATTCCATCTCTGGCATTTGACCAACTGTGTTTGCCATGATATCTACTGATGAGGAATCTTGATTTGTTTGTGTCACTTTCTTCCCTTGTTTTTTCATGATACTTGTGTGTCTTTTCTTCCTGCACTGTGGGACCTTGACTGTTTCAATTTTACCTTAATGCCTTATGTTGTTCCTGTAGTACAATGCTATCAGATCCCCTTATAATTCCTTTACACTTTAAAACCTAACACTTTCTATTCAGAAAATTCAATTTTGATCACAATGTACAGATTTTGTTAACCCAGATATTATTTCCAATTTACTCTGTACGCTTCTAATGGGGTTTTATAGCTTCAAGTATTGGATACAGAGGTATTATGTTTAAGAAGAAGGAAGTGTCTTGAATCGTTCTTTCTTGGAAAGTATGAAAGGAGTGTTCTATTGAAGTGGTTTACTGGAAGTGGTTTAGTATCAGTAGAAGATAGAAGATAGAGAATGGAGTAGACAATTAGGTGGAGAGACCAATTTATATATAAAGTAAGATGGAAAAGAAAAAAAAAGATAAAAGAGTAGAAATTGGTGTAAGAGAGAGGAGAGAGAGAATCAAGAAAATAGAGAGTAAACTATATATAACACCGCTTTGCTATCCAGTTCAATTGCACTGGTTCTAGAAATCCCAAGTTCTGCGTAAAGCTTGTTTTTGCCTCTGTTTAGTATGCACTGGCAGGGTGCAAATATGAAAGATGAAGGAGGAAGAAGAGATGCCAAAGTGAGAAGGAAGAAAAGAAGGAATGAGAAAAGGAGCAGAAGCAAACAATCAAACACAGTGACAATCAATGCAAAAAAAAAAGCAAAACAAAACAAAGCCAAAAAAAGAAAAAGAAAAACAAACAAACAAAAAAACCCCGAAAACCAATAAAACAAGGAAACCAACCAAAAAAAAAAAAGAAAAAAAAAAAAACGTCGAACCCCAAGTCTCAAATAAAACGGGCCCTGGGAAGCCCCCCTCTCTTTTCCCTTTCCAGTTTAAGCCAACTGCATCGGACCTCGTCCAGATAGTCTGAGACCCTGTCAGTGGAGTCAAGTCTGCACCCTAGGCCTGTGGCGGAATGGCTCAGGGGGAAGATTAGGGGTGGTTGTGTGTCAACTGATGAATGGCACCGGGAAGGGGACCCTCCAGAAGGCACCCTTTCCCCACGCCCACCCACAGTTGTAGCTTCTTGTGGCCGCTGGGCTGGCCTCAGACACGCCCTCCCCTGCTGGTTACCGGAGTCTCACCCAGGTGTGCGCTGCCTTCAGAGCGATGGGGCTCCCTGGATGTCTGCAGCTATTGTCTCCTCCGTCTTTTCCCCTTTGTCTGGGTCAGCCACTGCACTTCCCAAAGATGACGGCGTTCTCCTCCCATTCAACAGCAGCTCCGCAGACCCTTGTGTCACTCCAGAGCGTGCGGGACCGGCTTGGCAAGCTGTGCGAAAGAGCTCCACGTAGACACCGCCCACGCCTCTAGGCCTCTTTTTATCCCTCCTCACCAATCAGTTTCAAAGCCGCTGGGTGGATCATCTCCTTGCGGAGATAGTATTGGCCCCTGCGCCTGCAGCCCGAACAGCGCTGCTTTGGACTGTGGACCGCTGCGACTCTGCCCCTGCTTGTTGTGGTCCAGAGAACCTTGTATTTCGCCGTCCAGAGGTGCAGGAATGTCTCGGCTCCCTTTCAGTTGCAATAGAACCGCAAGCAACGCGCTCAAACTTCCCACTCCGCGTCCTTCAGCAACTGCGTCCAGAGAGCACCTCCCTCCTGTCGGCCATCTTCCAGAGTACCACCGCTGGGCTTCTGAGTGAAATATTCTGTTCACATTTCTCAGCATCTTTTGCTCAGGGGGATGTTATCGGAATAAAATTCAGATTTACCTTTGAGTGAGAATAAAGAAATAATCAAACCTTTGTTTTATTTCTGATTTATCCCCATATCTTCAAAACTGGACTTAATGTTTGGGAAACCAGTTGGCAGCAACCAATCAGAAACAAGAACTCAAAATGAGGTAGTTGAAAATTTGTACCTATTCACTTCTCTGGAAGGGGTTGACCGTCATTCACTTTCCTCCTGGTCACGAAGTGCAGAATTTAAGTACATAATTGCCAGTGGCTGTGGCGAACCATGCCCTGTGAGGTTCAGAATTCACACACCTGGCACAGGCTCCCAGCAGTGACAGGCAGGAGTGGGGATCCCAGTGTTGCCACTTCCTGCCTGTCTTGGGGGTGAGCAGGTGGAATTTCACAGGAAACGGGACAGCAGGACCTCGCTGTCCCTGGCGCGTGCTGTGGCAAGTGCTCTCCCCACCCTGTGGAAAAAACTAAAGAACTGACCAAAGGAGAAAAAGCAAATTGCTGGGGGTCATCAAAAGGAAACCTCAGAATTTGAATTTCGATTCAGGTCAGAGTTCTGCAGCTTTTGACTGTCTGCTCTACCCACCACCACCACCCCCCCGCAGTCCACGTGGCTGTGTGACCATCGCCACCTTGGCTTTGAAATAATTAGCTCTTCTTTCAGGAGAGCTATGTGACTCTTACCCCAACCGGGCAGTCAGTGACCAGAGGTCAGAGGCCAAGGCCTATTTGTGAAGCACAGGGCACTTATGAAGGTGGGTTCAAAGGCTGATTGTTGTGAACAGAGTGGGATTTTTATTATGTTGAATTCGAGCAAAAACAGTTCAAATTAAGTTCCTGGATGCAAAATCCATACTTTTTGGAACAAATTTTAATACAGGGTTTATAAAATCAGTAGGTCTTTATGCTATTTTACCCAGAAAAAGATAACAACTTTAAGTCTGATATTTTAACATTCTCTAAACTTTGTATAAACACACCTATGCAGGAGCCCTGTTTGGGGAGATAGCTAAGATTGCGGTTGACTGCGGGCCATAGACATTTTTGGGCATTTCCGCCTTCGTAGTCTCACGGGACTTGGCCTGGGATCTCGCGGGACTTGGCCCAGGATCTCGAGAGATTTGAGTGGTGACTCAGCAGATCGGGCTAGTGCCATTCCCGCTCGGGCGCATGGGATGAGACCAGAGAGAGAACGGACAGGGTTATCGCTATTGTATAGATATATTGTAGTTTCTTGTAAGAGTAGGTGTCTTGGTTTCTTGTGAGAGTGTGTATGTGGTGTTAGAAATTACAAGAGACAGAGAAAGATTAAAGAATTTTTTCGTCTCCATCTCAACTCCTTCCCACGGCGCCGCCGTTCCGGGCTGCAATTCCTTTCCGGCTACAACACACCTACATATCAGTACCAGGCTACACAAGTATCTTATCTTACCTGGTAATGTTCTACCATGAGTATGAGTTTAAATTGGCTTTATAAACTATGTGTCATGCTTATAAATACGTGGGGCAGAATTAGCAGTAAGAGAGTGTCTGCCTTCTATTTTCCCCAGATGATGGTGAATGCAGCCAAAGAAGTCGATAGTATCAGTCTCAGTTTCTTCATCAATATCTTTTTTAGACTGTATTCACTTGGCATCATTGAAAATATTACAATCAATGAATTAATTAAAAGAAGGAGAGCACCCATCTGTGAGATGGGCAATGTTCGTACAGACTGTCTATCTGTGTGTGGGAATTGAGCACTTGCTGAATGCAGAGGCTCCAAGGTCTCTGGTTCGTGAATGAACGTCACCAGCGAAGTCAGCGAGTATCCTTCTTGCTCTGTTTACTCTTCCTGCGGAGGAACCGCCTCCCAGAAAAACCATCTGGATTCTATTGCTTTTTCATGCATCCTGGGCCTGATGGAATCTGGAACCACTTATGATGTCACAGGCTGTAAGTGGCACTTAGAGTATGGACAGGAAGTCGGAGGCATGAGAGTCCCCCCGCAGGGAGGAAGTTCAAGTCTTTCCTAGCATTCTCTAGGGGCTTAACTCCAGACCCCAAAACACCATGTTCCTTGAAGCAAATAAGAAGCAACACAGTGTTTTCAAGTTAAAAAGTAACAAATTGGACTGGAAATGAAATAATTCCTCACTAAATACCCAAATCGAATATTTTTTGAAGTGTAGTTTCACAGCTCAAGGTTCAGGGAAGTGATAAATGCATTAAATCATAAACACTTCAGACCGGAAATTGGTCTTCACCAAGGCAAAAGAAGGTCTGGATAATCTGCATGCTTGTCCCAACCCACCGGGGCCAGTTTTAACCCCAACAGTACTAGGTTACACGATTTATTTTTTAATAGCTCAATTGGATTTCATAAATCCTTGTTTATATTGATTCAATCTCTATTTAACCCTCTCCATGTAAGAAAGTTCTAACATTTGATTGTTCTGTATGTTGCATTTAATTCCTGAGACTGTTTGCAGAAAGCTCTCCATACACCCTCTCAGTATGACTTTCTTTGCCAAGTTTAAGGTCTTCCTTATTTAAAATTACTTCCCAATCTGTGCACACTGTGGACCTCCTCTGACTCTCAGGACCTGAAACTGAGGATCACCCTGCATCCGTGGCCAGGCCAGAGCACGGGTCCTCCAGGACCATCTGCCACATTTGGAGACTGGGCTTGTATTCGATCATCTAATATCACATCAGCATGCTCTGCCTCTTAGCAGTCTCGCCACACCCCTGGTTCATATTGAATTAAGAGTGCCTACAACACCCAGCTGAGCCATCTTTCCTAAAGATAATTGTCTGCCTAGTTAAATCCTGTATTATTTGAGAATGTTTCTCAGGGCATTAGATTGGTATTCATTTCAGCTGTTATATATGTTTTATAGGTGTTCACATCATGCAAAAATTTGGAAAAGACATTTCTCAGGACATTTTATGATTTGAGACTTGGTCCTAGGAGAATTTCAGGTGGCTTTTCTTGGTCCTGTTTGTTCTTCCTTTTGCTCTTTTCCTCCTCTTAGTCCACGCTGGTGAAACAGCAGTGGAGAAGGCTCCCGTGATGGTGCACCTTGCACTGGGGCCCAGTCAATGTGGCCAGGGGGCTGAAACGGCCCGTTCAGCTCTTAGGAAGCTCATGTGCTGGGCTGGGCTGCTTCTGCCCAAAGCAGGAGCACCTTTCTCTGACTTATGCACTGGGGCTTTGCTCAACTAGCAGTGACCTTGATAGTAGGGCATGTTGAAATTCAAAAGAGCATAGCTAAGTCCTAAATCACCCCAAAGCATGATAAGAACATTTTTTAAAAGCCACACCATGCTGAAATGCCTAGATCCAAATACAGAAGCTTCCTTCCTGCCCTGGCCTTGTCTTTTTCTTGTACCCAAGAACCAGACATTCTGAGCCTCTGCCTCTGCCTTTGCATCTATGGTTTCAAATGGTCATTTCCTTTTTTCTAGGTTGTAAATTATATCACTATTTTTTTGTGACTTCTTTGTCTTTTTTTAATATTTATTTTTAGTTGTAGGCGGACACAATATCTTTATTTTTGTGTTGTGCTGAGGATTGAATCCAGTGCCTCATGCTAGGCAAACACTCCACCTCTGAGCCACAGCCCCTGCCTGAGCTCACGTCTTTTAGATGTCATGTATTGGGTTTCTGTCAGGACGGAGGACTGAAGTCCTGCACACACCCCATACAGGCACCTCGCACACCCCATGGTTCAGTGTGGTGAGCCCCTCAATTGGCGACGGCCACAGCATTTGCATCAAGGTCCCTGTAAACATTCCTCATTCTTGAGCCGGTAGGGTATCAGATTCCATTGTTTTCCCTTAAACAATTTTAACTTTCCTTGAAATTAATACAGCCTTGCTTTAACATGAGTTTGGTTTTCCGGCCATGCCTAATTATTTCCCCCAAGGCTCCTGCAGAGCTCACACACAGTATCCACACGTTCTGAGCATTCTCTGAAGCTCCTGCAACCCTGGTGCCTCCCTGGGAGCAGCTGTCCCCACGCCCTCCGTTCTGCTCCACCCACCAGGCTGCACCTGGGCTCTCCTGTGGCCTCCGGGGCCTCCTGCAGCCCAATTCCTGGCAGTCCCTTCCCTCTCCTGGTTATCCTGCTTGCTTGCTTGCTTGCTTCTTTTTGGCCTCTGTTTCTGCAGTGCACACTGTCCCCGGGCTTCCGACACAGGCTGCTGGGAGGCCAGAAACCCCTTCCCTGCCGATGGGCAGAGGTGCTAGGTGGATCTCACGTGGCCTCTGAACTCTGTCCCTTCTCCCCACCATCCCCGAGCGTCTTGAGAAGCAGAGCGCCATTCTGTCCAATTCTGTAAGAGTCCCCTCTCCCTCTCTGGGAGTTCTTGGCCTCATTTCTGGACCCCTAATGAAAATAAACTCCACAGTGTCAGGGTCGAGGTCTGACTCACTGCCCCGAGCCTATGGTACGCCATTCCGCCCCGAGATTCCTGGGCTTTAGTTCTGCGTTATTTCCCCAGAGTACGTCTTTGATCATTTCTTCTTCTCACTGAGTTTTTATTTTCTGTGTCGAATTAATCCTCATGTTTTCTTACCTTTTCTCTCTTTTTTCATTTTTCTTCTATTTTATGAAGGATTTCTGTATTTTTGTCCCTCAAACTCTATTAATTTAAAAAAAATTTTTGTATTCTATCTTTAATTCCAGAAGTTCTCTATTGTCCTCCAGTTGTTCCTTTTATAGCGTTTTTTTTTTTTTTGTTGTTGTTGTTGTTGCTAAAAACGCAGTTATCTTTCCTTCTCCCTCTGAGAACACCATGGTTTTGAGGACTCTTTCCTTCCTGTGTGGTGAATCCCAAGTCTAGTTCTCCTGTGTGTTATCAAGCCTCAGTCTTTTGTGTCGGAAGCTCTCCTGGGCTCTCTTCTTATCCTTCACCATCTTTTGAATTGAGATGCTTAAGGGCAGATTGGGCACCTGGTGAAGAGTTGGGGAGATGGGGGCATTCGCTGCCTGGTGGGCTTGCCACCAGCAGTCCGTGGAGAGATGACTCCTCCGGCTCAGATTCCAGGAGTCACAGATTTTTCTTTGGTTACAGTTCAGTTTCTCCAGAAAGACGCTCCTCTCTCTTACTAGTGGCCAGGCTGGGATTGGCGTGAAGCAGGGATTTCCACCCTGGGAGACGACAGGAGCAGGCGGGCGAGGGCACCTCACAGCCTCCTGGGTTTACGCTCGGGTCCCAACCAGAGCCTCCTTTCCACCCTCTCCATGCACAGTTGTCTGAGTACAGACTCTTTTTCAGTTTTATGAACCAGATTCCTAAATGGGTTCATTTCTTCTGGGAATTGCTTCTGGGGGTGGGGGACAGTGTGTCCCAAATTTATTTACATATTTTTTATGGTGATCCAGCTCTTTTAAGTGTTTCCTTTCAATGCTTGCAACTGCCATATCTTTACTAAAATTAGAACTATACAGGAAAGATTAGCGTCATCCCTTTACAAAGATGGCATGCAAGCCCATGGAGCAGTGCCCATTTCTACAAAAAAAAAAAAAAAAAAAAAAAAAAAAAACTCAAAGTGGACACAAGGTTAAAAATAAGAGCTAAAACTCTTACAAGAAAATAATATAGAAGACAAGCTTTCTGACGTTGGTATTGGCAATGATTTCTGATATGACACCAAAAGCACAAACAACAAAGAAAAAAAACAGATAAGGTGGACTTCATCAAAATTAAAAACATTTGTGCTTCAAAGAATACAAGCAACTGAATGAAAAGCACCCCAAGCGGGAGAAAGTGTTCGCAAATCCTACATCTGATAAGGGATTGTGTCTCCGACTATATAAAGCATCCCTATAATGCCATAACAAAAGCAAAGCAAAACCAAGCTGCTTCAAATAGAGGCAAAGGACTTCAGTAGATTTTCCTTTAAGCCAATGGAATATTACTCAGCATTAAAAGAGAATGAAATCATGGCATTTGCAGGTAAATGGATGGAGTTGGAGAATATCATGCTAATTTAGCCAATTCCCCCCCTCCAAAAAGAAAAAAAAAGTGCCAAATGCTTTATCTGATTTAAGGATGCTGATTCATAATGTGGTTGGGGGGGCATGGGGAGATTAGATGAACTCTAGATAGGGCAAAGGGGAGGGAGGGGAAAGAAGAGAAGGGAGGGGGCATGGGGTAGGAAAGACGGTGGAGTGAGATGGACATCACTACCCTGAGTACACGGATGAAGACACAACTGGTGTGATCCAAGATCCAAGAGAACAACTCTACTTTGTGTACAACCAAAGATATGAAAAATTGTGCCCTATGTGTGTAACATGAATTATAATGAATTCTGCTGTCATATATAACAGATTAAAATTTAAAAAAAAAAAAAAAACACAGAAACGAGGTGTACCCCAAAGGCACACACGTGAGACAATAGAAGGAAGTGTGGCATTGAAACAATCAGACTTGAGAGTTATAGCCTGATCAGAAGATCGATCCACTAATGTGGGCCCCCGGGGCAACGCAGGCAGCTCAGAGGTGCAGGTGACCCAGTCACGCACGGATCCCCTGATAGGGACTCCTGGATGGTGACCAAGGCAGGTGGGTGTGGCTGGAGGAGGTGGCTCACTGGGGTGGCCTTTGGGGTTATGTTTTGTCCCTGGTGAGCGGAGCTCTCGGCTTCCTGGCTGCGTGTCCTGAGCTGCCGGCTCCAGCCGCCCTTCTGCAGTGGCCCGCTCCCCGCTCGGCCCAGAGCAGTGGCGTTGGCCAACCCGTGAACGGAGACCTCTGAATCTATGAGGCCACGTGGACTTCTCCTCCTCTACCTTGTCCTCACCGGGTCTGCTGGGCACAGGGACGAGAAAGCTGACTAAACACACCGCCGGACCCCTCACACACAGGAGGAGGCTCAGCTTGTGCATGTGGGTGTGTACGTGTGTGCATGCGTATGAGTGCGAGTGGCGGCATGCACGTGTGTGGATGGCAGGGTGCATGGCACATGCGTGTGCGTGTGCACATCTGTGCGCTGTCCCTGTCTCCCCTCCCCAGGCTCCTCCTCTTTGTTCTCTGGAGTCTGCTACTTCTCTCAGGTTCCTTCTCCTTCAGAGGAGCTCGGTCTCTTCACTGACCCCAAATAGCACTCTTGGAACCTGCTTAGGGGTCATTTGGGGGAGAAATACCCAAACACAACATTGGCTCAAATTTAGGCGATGCTCATCTGATGCACACGCAGCTTCTGTTGGCTGTTTTTTGGGTCATGGGCCCGGTACGGCCCTAGAGAGAATGTTTCTGATCTTACAATTAAGCATTTTAAAATCCTGATTTTCATCTGTGCAAAACGTGACGGCTTATCCCAGAAACACATGTGATCCGCCTGTCCCTACACCTCCAGCTGCTGCTGTGAAGGAGAGCACCAGCCCCGTCGCACACCCACCCACACCCGACACGAGTCTCCCAGGTGCCCAGCCCCACCTGACCACCAGGGTGCCCGTCGCCACACCTGTTCCTTCTCAGCTGTCCTCGGCACTGGGCTCACCGCCAGAGGCCGTGGGGCCGGGGCTCCTGCTGAGGGCATGGGCATCCTGCTCTGTCCAGCAGAGGACGCTGAGCTCACACAGGGCCTGCGTGCCCACGAGAGCTTTGCAGAGCAGCAAGCAGAGCAGCCCACCGCTGGGCACGCTGCTCGCCAGGGTCCTGGCCCGGGCAGGTGGACGCACTCCAGGTGCTGGAGCCCCACAGCTTCTCCCTTGGTGTCCACAGGCCCCTGGGCTGGGACTGGGTCACAGCAGCGTTCCGTGTGCAGAGCTCTTGTTCGCCTCCACCCTGTGTCTGGAGACTCGTCCAGCCAGCCGTGTCGCTTGCCACTTCTTCAATACGTGAGTTAACAGATGTTGCTTTCAAGGGGCCCAAAGATTCCTTCACGATTCAGTTCCTGTGTCCCCTGGTCTGAAACTCAGTCCTTGGCACTGCTCAGGCCCCATTCCAGGAGCGTCCTGGGCCTCCTGTTGCTGGGAGCTGGGGTCTGGATGCTGTAGGCACCCCGGACCCCCCTGTGCACCTGGTGGAGCCGCACCACCCACCAACCTTTGTTTACTTTCATCTGCAGTCCACATGGCCGAATTTCAATCTCTGTGCATTCCTCTTGTTTTAGAAAGCAAATTTGGCTTTGGTCTTTTAGATCCAGGTATCACCAGAATATAGTGAAACGTGAAGGGCTGTGCAGACCAGCGTTCTGGGGGTCAGGAATGTGAACATGAGACTCCCTGGCTGTTATGGTTTAGCTGTGAGGTGTCCCCCAAAGCTCCTGTGTGAGACATGTGGGTGTTCAGAGGTGAAGTGAGGAGAGGGAGACTGACCCGTGAGTTCCTCCCTAGGGATCACCTGGGTGGTGACTGTAGGCAGGCATGGCGTGGCTGCAGGAGACGGGTCCCTGGGCTGCGACTTTGGGGTGTATATTTGTCCCTGGTGAGCAGAGCTCTCTGCTTCCTGGTGCCACGTCCTGAGCTGCGGTCCTCTTCCATGCTGGTCCGCCTCGATGTTCCGCCTCACTCGAGCCCAGAGTGATGAACTCAGGCGACCACACACTGGGCCTCTGAAACCGTGATCCAGAATAAACCTTCATCCTCGACATCACTTTGGTCAGATCTTTTGGTCGCAGTGATAAAGAAAAAGGTGACTGAAACTCTGGCGCCCCCTCATGAGGTGGGTGTGGCTAATTCGCAGCCCCCGTTCTGTGGGCTCCACACAGCCTAGAGGGACACAGAATAGGAGCTATTGGCCGCCCAGCCCGCGGCGTGGCTTTGTACTTGCGGCGTGTGACGTTCGAGGTCCAGTGCCTCCAGGGTGTAGGTTCTAGGACCCTCACGTTTGTTGAGTGCTGTGTTTTGTTCCCACAACACAAAATACTGCGCTGGTAATGGCTCCGCGGGCGGGCATGCTACGTGTCACGGCTTGTTTGTGGGCCGTTATGGGCAGTTGACATGTCAGTCATACCTCAGTAAAGCAGTCTGGAAATATTTTGTGATATTGTGGGGCACGTTTCAGTCCAAAATATTTACTACATCAAAACTCCTCCTCACACCAATAAAGCATTCAACATGCACATGGGACTTAGCACTTATTTATAATTGTCACATGGCTCTTCACATCATGCTTCTGGGACCTCGGCTTTCTTCTGCGGGTCATGGGCCAGAATGCGAAAACCTCCATGCAGGGACCCGTGAACCCACAGCCACACCCAGACAAGCTGCACCCACAAGCCCCAGCTCCCCCTTGGCCACGGAGACAGGTCAGACATCTCTTTTTCATTTTTAATATTTATTTATTTGCTTTAGTTGTACACAGTGCCTTTATTTGTACGTGGCGCTGAGGATCAAACCCGGGCCGCGCACGTGCTAGGCGAGCGCTCTACCGCTGAGCCCCAACCCCAGCCCCAGACATTTCTTTTTAAAGCGCTGGTATTTCAGGGTTTTTCCTCCCACCATCTTCTCTGGTGCTGAACCTCAGGTTCCCCCCGTTGTTCCTCTCCTCACTCAGTACCTTCAGCCTGATGCCATTGCCGGCTCTTGTGACCTGTCACAGTGGTCCCCTGTCTACTGAGCCCCTTTGTTGAGACAGACTGCCCTGGCGGGTTTGTGGAAAGGGATTCAGTCAAGCCCTGCAGTCCCCCTCCATGGTCTGAATCAGACACCGTGGTCACGTGCAGAGTGCGGGTCGTCCGTGTTTCTTTCCAACGTGACGTCACACACTTCGGAAGAGCATCCTGGGCCAGGGTACCTCAAAAGCTAAGGAACCACCGTCGGGTGTGGACGCACACTGCCCAGCACGTCCCCACTTTGCTGCTTTTGCTGCTGCCTTCCAGGGTGATGACGGATGCCCTCCGCCAGTTGCAAATGTGCCCCTGAAACTCGCTGTCGGGGCCGTGCGCCAGCGCAGTCCCCAGCGGTCTTAGAGCCTGTGCTCAGGCTGCACTTGGCACTGACGAGGTCCTGGCCCTCCTCCTCCGCAGCCCCCTCCCTCCCTCCTCTGCACGGCCGCCGTCCTTCCTCTGGGGGTCCTGTCGGAGGCTCTGGACATGCAGGCCGGGTGAAATCCCTGAGGAAAACCTCCCTAGTGAAGCATGCCTCGTAAAGCCCCCTCCCACGACCAGCCCTCAGCGTCCAGCAAGTGCCCCTGACCGACAGCCCCGGTCTGCTAGGCCGCGGCCGGGGGCCTGGAGCTGGGCGTGTGTGGCTCCTCTGCACCACCTTCTGACGAGAGCCCGTGGTGTCTTCCTGAGGGTCCTCATCTGCAGTAGTGCCAGAGGGAGGCCCAGCAGGAGCCCCGGTCACGCTACCTCACCCCTAAGTGACCCACCCACCACGGAGACTTCCAGGGCAGGCCGCTCCTGACGAAGGAGGGACACCGGGTGGCCCGCGAGGCTGACGCTGCTTCTCTGTTCTTTTCCAGCCGGCCGCCGCCCCGTCACAGCTAAGGGCGGGGTCAGAGCACTGGCCCTGCCGGCCCGGCAGAGTCGCGCTGACGCCCAGGAGCAGAAGAGCAATGACCCCACCGAAGACGCCGCGGGCTCCGGCCACGGAACAGGTACAAAGGCATCGTGGTGACTCCTGGCCTCCTGAGGACTCGGCCGGAGAACTCGTGCGTTCTCTGTCCTGAGCTGGGGCCTCGTGGACAAAGTGGCCCAGAAAACTGCCCAAGGCTGGGAGGGATGTGGGGGTGTGCACACGAGAACAGGGCCCAGGACACAGAAGTGGCCGTGTGGGAATCCCTCTTGAAGCCCTTGTGGGACATGTTTTTATTTTCTGGAGTTAAGAGTGGCACCTTCTTGGTGCCAATTTATGATGATAAATCGTTGTGAAGAGCTTACCAACAAGCAGAGGCACTTTGAATATGAGAATTATTCACATTACCTTCACCTGATGGCCTTTACCACTGAACTAAATGTCCAGCACTAATTCCCTGATTTGAAAGTTTTCACGCAATGGGGAGAACCGTAGACGCAGCTTTCCTGAAACATCAAACAAACGTGCTTTTCTGTTCCTGAGGTTCTAACGTGACCCACGTGTGGACGCAGGAGCTTTGTAACGGGAGCACCAAGGGCTCCTCACCTGCTCCTCGTGCGCATGCGTTAAGACCAGGGCTCTGCACAGGCCGTGGTGGACTCCCTGCCCCCGGCTGAGGGCCGCCCACCTGCTGCGCTGGCTCCGGCTCCTGTGGGGCCCTTGAGCCCGCAGGGCGGAGGTTAGTCCTGCTCATCTCACAGGCTCCAAGAGATGGTGCCTGTCCAACGGTGCTGTGCTTCAGGAGGGACGCGTGCCAGGAAGAGAGCCCAGCAGGCAAGCAGCGCCAGTGGCCAGTGCAGAAGAGCCACGCGAGAGGAGTGTGACCGGAGTGCTCTCCAAGGAGCCCTGGGAAGATCTGGGGACTCAAGTCCCTGAAGAAACAAGAGCATGTGTCAAGGCCCTGAGGCAGGAACACCTTGGCCAGTTCAGAGCTGAGCACAAAGGTGGGGCGGACTGAGCCCAGTGACACGGAGGAGCCGAGGCCACCGAGCCTCAGCGGGAAGGAGCAAGGTCCTGCAGTCCTGGGAGGCCACCGGCCTTCGTTTCCAACTATCGGGAAAATATGTGCCAACTTGAAGCAACAGATGAAGTGGCGAGATGTGTCCTCTTACGGGACCCCTCTGGCCGCGGGAGACGGAGCCAGGAGGCGAGAAGGAGAGGAGCTGGCGGAGGGAGGAGGAGTGGCAGCTCGGGCCTTGGAGGGGCCCCGAGGGTGCTAGCTCTTCCCTGGGGCCTGCTGCTAGGATGGATGGGTGTGTCCTGAGCTGGCCCCTGAGCCTGGGTGTGTTAGGAGACGGAGCTTTCCAGACTCCTTCCAGGTGACGCCGAGTGCCAGCAAAGCACAGGCCTCTGGTGCAGAGGGACCGAGGAGCTAGAGACGCAAACGTGGGGTTTATGGGGTACCTAGCACTCGAGTCCTGTCCTGGTTGAGGTTCCCAAAGAGGGTGGCATCTGTAAGCAGCCAGAAGTGAGCCCTGGAGCCACCGGAGAGGCCACCAAGGAGAGCTGGAGGGCAGGGGAAGCCCCGTGGAGCCCCCGCGGAGCCCAGGACACCGGAGGAGGGAGCGTGTCCAGGAGGAAGTGTGACCAAGCCCTGGAACAGATCTAGGGATCGGGGACCTGGAGCGCCCCGCGCAGGGGCAGAAGAGGGGTCAGGCGGCGGGTGCAGATAACACCTCCTGGGAATCTTGTCACAAAGAAGAAAGAAGTGGGTGGCGGCGGTCTGGAGAGCGGGCGTCCAGAGGGCTTGGGCGTTGGTTGTTTGGAATGTGGGCAGGGCCCTGCCTTGGATCCTGCCACAGCTCAGGTGATGGCCTGACACCGGGGAGGCCTTCCCTTCTCTGAAGGAGGATAAAAGGCAAAGTCAGAACCCTCGTTTCCAGCCTTGATCTAGGGGATGCTCTGGTCCCTGCATCCTCGAGCCCTTAGAGCCAAGAGACCCTGGAAGCTGCAGACACACGCCAGGCCCCTGCCCATGCCAGCGTGGAGGGCAGCAAAACGCCCAGACGTGACTGGTCATCCTCGTCCTGTGTCACTGCTGTAGCTTAATTAAACTTCACTGAAACTAAAAGTCCCGTCTCAGTCACACCGCCTTGCTCCACGCGCCCACACGTGTCACACCGCCTTGCTCCAAGTGCCCAACACGCGTCACACCGCCTTGCTCCACGCGCCCGCACGCGTCACACCGCCTTGCTCCACGCGCCCGCACGCGTCACACCGCCTTGCTCCACGCGCCCGCACGCGTCACACCGCCTTGCTCCACGCGCCCAACACGCGTCACACCGCCTTGCTCCACGCGCCCGCACGCGTCACACCGCCTTGCTCCACGCGCCCGCACGCGTCACACCGCCTTGCTCCACGCGCCCGCACGCGTCACACCGCCTTGCTCCACGCGCCCGCACGCGTCACACCGCCTTGCTCCACGCGCCCGCACGCGTCACACCGCCTTGCTCCACGCGCCCGCACGCGTCACACCGCCTTGCTCCACGCGCCCGCACGCGTCACACCGCCTTGCTCCACGCGCCCACACGTGGGGAGCAGGGTCCTCAGCAGAGCGCACTCCACCATCACCAGGACGCCCGGGTGGGGCTGCCTTCAGTCACAGCAGAAAGGAGTGGCAGGGAAGGTGGGCGCCTGTCCCTGGGGAAGAGGCCGGACCCTGAGTGAAGTGTGCTGGAGGCAGTGACCGGAGGCCCTGCCCTTGAGGGCGGAGGGAGCAGCCGCATCAGAGGCCGCCCTGGCAGCCTCCTGGTGCCATCTGCACTGAGGTTCACAAACCCGAGTTGGAGATGAGAGAAGAAGAAACAGAAACCCGGAAGCGCGGCCACGGCAGTTCCGGCCATCGTATTTCAAGGTCCTGTTTGTGGCTCAGTCCTTGAGACGCGAGGAGGCTTTTGTGACGGTTTACAGAGGAGCTCCCACCCACCCCACGGCACCTTGCACAGCAGATGGAGTTGCATTAGTGCCCTGGGAGATGTCTGAGGCCTAGCAATGCTGGCTTCTCCAAAGGTGGGGGACGGATGGAAGGCGGCCCTGGGAGGCCTTTCTCAGGGACCCCAGCACCCTGTGTGAGCGGCCAGCAGAGCTCTGTGGGCAGGGCCCCACATAAGAATCCCACCTCCGGGCGCCTGAGGTTCTGAGCAGAGGAGGGGCTGTAGGCGGCCCCACCTCAGGGCGGGACTGGGCTGAGTGTGGTGGGTGGGCATCGGCCTGGAGCAGCCTGGACCAGAGCTGAAGGCTGTTTCTGGGGGGAGCAGACTTCCTGTGTATCAAACAACTGACTCAAAAGCAAACTTTCAGAGCACAACGTTTGTATGGGAATGTCTCCAAATGGGATTGCCAGGTTGACATTGTTCAAAGGCTTCAGGAGATTCTATCACTACTGTTTTCCATAACACAAGACTGTGCCTGGTTGTTCAATGAAATCCTGATAAGGATGGCCCTGGGGTTAAGGCCAAAGAATAGTGTTTCATGTTTTGTAAACTCTGAGAAATCTGACTTTCCTTGAGTGAAATCTTGCAACTTGTTACTCGTGTCCTTTCTCCCTAAGATGTGGATGGTGACAGGATTTAATAAGTCCTAATATTGGTTCCCAAGGAATCTTTCATCAGATGATGAGAATCAATCATCCTCCAAAGTTTCCCTTTTTGTCTTGGCTACCTGCAAAATCAGTCTCTGATGTTTCAGTGGGTGAAAGTATTGTCGCTGTGGCCAAGGGTGTCTGTAAGATGGCAGCAGGAGACTTGAGGGAGAGACAGGGACTTTGGCTCAGGTTCAATCTCTGTTCTTGGCTTCTAGGATCAGAAACTGGGCTTCATCAGTTTCCGTACCACACGTCACACTGCTGCCTGACGTGCTCGTTAGAACACAAATCTATGACTTATGATGGCAACAAGCGCTCTCTGGCAACCGGAATGCTCTCCTCATGCGTGAAGCCTGCCCTGCTACCGCAACACCCAGGCAGTGCCAGGGGGCTCTAGACTCTGCTGAGCACCAGAGGGAACGGGCGTGGTGAGGGGCTCTTTCACATCACGCAACGTCCCCGAACAGCCCTGTTGCCCAGGAGGGGACTTCTGCGGAGAATTGCCTCTGCCCCTCAGCTTGTCTTTGCTCCTCTACAGAGCGGTGTCTGAGCCAGCGTCACCACGTCAGCCCTCCGTCTCGTGTTCACAGAGCCGTGTGCTGGGCGGGTGGCTGCCCCGCTCAGGCCCCAGCACCGCCTTTTCCTCCGTGTCCTCGGGGAGCGACGCGATCTCTGGGCACCGTCCACCATGGGTTTCACAGGGTGGAGTTTGCGTGATCTCCTCCTCCTCTTTCTCGTGCCTGGGTTACTCCTGGAAACCATCTCAGTTCTTTTTGGAGAAAGGAATTGTGCATCTTGAATGTGAGATTGCCTTGTTTATTGTCTGCATGGTGCCCAGGTAATTGTGAGACTTTAAAAGTCATGGCATCTCTTTAAGAATCAAACTCTATATTTTGCCTTTTAACAACATTATCAGTTGCCTAAATTATAATGCCACCTTACATATTGAAAGCATTATACCCACGCTGGGGATTTAGCTCAGTGGTTGAATAAGTAGCCTAGCATACATGAAGCCCTGGGTTCATTCCCAGCAGTGGAAAAAGGAAATGATAACCAAAAGCTGTCTGAATAATTTTCCAATGAAAAATATTGCCAGGCACAGTGACGTGGCACAGTTGATCATCTAAATGACCCAGAGTTTGCCTTGCCACTCCCACAGGTGTTTCTTGAAGACCAACTGTGCGTCAGCACTGAGCTAGGTGCTGAAGCAGGTGCTGTGGGGAGCATGGGAGGTCGGAAGCCAGGTCTCCAGTTTAAAGGGCTCTGGCTAGGGTTGTCCACAAGAACCCTGCTCCCCGTCTCCAGCACCACTTTGGCAGTTGTGGGTGTGGTGCTGGGTCTGGAGGGTCAACGGCAGCTCCACAGCCCAGGCTGGGCCTTGGTAAGGGAACCGCGGCTGGAACCCTGGCCCTGTCCTGGGCGCTGGCAGTCGCCGCGTGTCGTTAACAGCCGCGATGGCGTCTTCCCCTCCCAGCCTCCCTGACTCAGGACGGGAGAGACCTCGACTCAGACCCCGGCACACAGGTTCTCTGAGTGTCCCCGGTCACAGCCCTGGGTGGCCTGGGTGCTGGCAGGACGGGAGACACACTAACCAGACCTTCCACTTGTCTACCCAGCTTCACATCTCAGTGTCCCTGCACAGGGCCCCGAGAGGAAGCTTCCTGCTCACAGAAGCTGACCCACAGGACCTTTCTCGCTCTTTAAACCTCCCCGACGTTTTCCCTCTTGAGGGCCAACATCCGCTACTTGCCTGCAGGTGTGGAGGGGGAGACCCCCGGGGTTTCGTGGAGACAGAGGATGTGTGAACGCTGTGTGAACCTCCTGGAACAGCCCCCCCCTACACAAGAACCCCAGGGGGCAGAGCAGGGTGTCCAGCTTCTCCTGCGGCTGGTCCTCCTTGAAGGTCCCTGGCAGGGGCAGCCCCTGTGGGATGGGCCGCATGGGCCGTCCGGGGCAGCCCGGTGCCCCCCCCCAATCTCCTGACGCCCTGTCTGTGAAGGGCACGGTGGGTCCCGCGGATCTGCTCCACGTGTGATCCTGTTCATCTGCTGCCTGCTGCGGGGACTGTTCCACTACACCCACGGTGTGTCCTGGCCCTGAGCCCGCAGACGCCAGCCAGCTCCCAGCGCTGCAGAGTCTGTTTGGGTGTTCCTCGCTGTGAGTGTGGCGCTGCAGCTGGCTTGCTCCTGCTGGGGTGCACGGCTGCGCTGGTGTGACGGCAGCCTCGCAGCGTGCGGAAAGGAAACCCTAGAAGCTGTGACTTCCACGACCCGAGAACCCTGCACCCCAACCCTGTGTCTTGGTGACCCAACTCTCTGACCTGGGGAGTTGGGGAGTCCATCCTTGCTGTGGTGTCACCAGCCTCCAATATTCCATCTTAGAGGCGCTCGACGGGGTCAAGATCAAGGAAGGCCGCCAGGCTCTGGTTGACTTCTCCGCCCCACAGGCTCCAGAGCCATGGGCAGTGGCCAGGAGGGGAGCTCGGAGATGACCAGAGAGGGCTCCGTGGGGGCAGGATGGAGTCAGGGAGGTGGAAGGTCCCTGGAGGTCAGACCGTACTCCCCTGCTTTGGGCACGAGACCAAGGGTCGCAGAGCAAAGAGCTGCAGCCCGGTCCTTTAGGAATGACTTGGCTAATTAGATGGCTTCTTAGCTTCCAAACATGCAGTGTTCTCACCTGTTCTTAGAAGAGAGCACCGGGCCAGCCGCGGGTTCCTCTACTTTATGGCTGGGAGGGATTTGAACTCACCATGAGGCTTCGAGCTGCTCGTGGAGGGGAACTGCCCAGCAAGCACAGCACGTGTGTCCTCTGTGGTGGTCAGGTGGTCACGCCCAGAGGACCCTGAGCGCCTCTGGAGCCTGGTGAGGTGACGTGCATGCTCTCGGCCCCACTGCCAACACTGAAGGGACTGGCAGGGGCTAAAGCCACATGGCCTCGGCCCAACACCACGTGCACAACGCCCACCCCAGAGGGCCCTTCGTGGGAAAGGACCCCAGCCACTGCTGTCGCCAACCGCCCCAGGCGGAGGACAAGGTGACTGCGGAGTCTGAGTTAGGCTGTCACACTTAGAAAGCGCTGTCATTGCGTCTGATTAAAAACAGTCGTTTGCAAGATTGCCGAGAAACCTGCGACCTCGCGCTGCGACCCTGCTCCGTCTTCCCGCAGGTGACCATTGGAGCAGGTGAAGTGCGCACCTTAGCTCTGAGGCGAAAATGCGCCTCACACTGCTCGGGCAAGCCAAGGGCACTGTTGCCGCCTGAAGCGATGGCCGCTTGGAGCAACGAAGCCGCGGGGAAGAAGTTCAGAGGCGAACTGGAAACAAACAGCTTTTTATTCTGATAACTTTTCTCTCTGGTTCTAACAACGACTAACACGCGCCACACACACCACCAAAAAATGGCACTGACCCGATCAGCAATCTCGGCCAAGTCACTCGAGATCCCGGGCCAAGTCACTCGAGATCCCGTGCCAAGTCCCGTGAGACTACGGAAGGCGGCAATGCCCAAATCTCCATGGCCCATAGTCAACCGCAATTTAAGCCATCTCCCCAAGCAGGGCTCCTGCAGGGCACGGCTTCCGAACGCTCCCGGGCTGGGCACCACCATCCTCGGTCAGCACTGGACCTTCCCCACAGCCAGGTCTGGTTCCGAGAGCCCCGGGCCGTGTGGGGAGAACATCAGAGCCTCTGTGCGTTTGGGCCTGTGCAGGCTGACGGGGACACCAGCAGAGCGAGCGGGGCCATGAGCAGCGTCCCCGTCTGTGACCTGGGGCCTGTCTGGCCCTGCTCCTTGCTTCTCTGCGTCTCACGGTGCTGTTCAGTTCAAGTTCACAGCGTGCCATCCGCCGTCACTCTCCTGCCATGAATCCGTTGACCTCAACAATTCTCTCCTCACTGCCACAGAGATCTCTGGATGCTGGAAGTCCCTCTGCCACCCCCACCCCAGGCTGCTGTGTGTGTCCCCTGGAGGAGCAGCGAGCAGCGTCCGAGATCTCAACCGAGGCCTCGCTGGCTCATGCAAGCAGAGCGGCCCCTCTCCAGCAAGACGCCCACCTGCAGTCTGTCCTCGCTGGGCGTTACAGTGGTCCCTGTCAAGAGGAAACAGCCGCCGGCTGCCTCCACACTTACAGGTGTGCCTGCTCTCTGCCGCACAGGGCTTTCCTCTGCAGTGTACCTGACCAGGACTTGTCCCTCTGAAGCAGATGATGCCCTGCCGCCTCGAGGTGGGCTCTAGGTTCACCCACCTGGACAGCAAGCCCCGCCCAGGAGGTCTCAGCATTGTCCTAGGGAAAATGCAAACACACTCCATCAGGGCTGACCTGGCCTCGCCCACCGCAGCGGCTTCCCGCCCACCTCCCTCGCCTGCAGCTCCATCTTGTCTTGTCCCTTCCGGCCCCTCAAGGACCCCGCTACCCAAAGGACTCCCTGCACCTTCTCGTCACCAGCAGGATGCTTCAACACCCAAGTCAAGGAGCCTCCCCTCACACACCTGCAGGCGCACGCCGCGCGGGAACACGTGGGTCCGGCTTCCCCCTCTGTCCCCGGGCACCTTGTCCTCACATCTCGGGCCGCCGTCTGCGGCTGTTCAGGGCTCCCTGCGCTCCCAAACTGGGGCTCTCCCGACGGCAGAAACCACCACGCCACTTCTACCTCCCAGCACCCGGCACAGGTCAGGTCACATCAGAAACTCAACCAAGAATCAAAGAAGACGGCCTAGGGCACGCTCATGCCACTGAGTGGCTGGCACGCGCGGTGGCCTTCTCCCAGAAAAATAGAAAGAACAGCCACAGCGACAATCGGTGTTGGTGGGTTTGGGTTCGGCACACGATGGAGAACAGAGGAGGCACTCGCAGGTCACGCAGGAGCCCCACATTGCTGAATGGTTTCCACCAGGTGGTGGCTGGGCAGGTGGCTCCTCTGCAAGCTCCCTCTGCTCCCAGCGGTGGGATCCCGAGTATCTGAAGCCAGCATCCAGTGACCTTCCAACAGCTCATGTTCACCCATCCATCTGCAGAACAGGGGGCCCTCAATGACTGTTTGGTTTATGCATGCAAGGCATTCAACAGAGCGACTCTGACCTACTAAGCACAAGAGAACTCCATGCCACTGTCCTCCCTTTTGTGGAGGGACATCTAACAAGACCCCTGAGGCTGTCTGAGGCCTAACCGAACCCTGCAACTTAATGCCATTTCTGTCTCAACCAAGCACTGACCACAGTGTGGCCACGACTTCTGCACTCTGAGGTGTGATGGAAAACTAGCACGGGTTCCATATTTTCCTTACAATGTTTTGATAGATGATTTGCTCTTACGTAGATAGGAGCAACTGCAGAAAATGAGGTTTTTTTTTTCTTTCCTTTTTTACTAAGTCAAGAACTTTATCTTTCACTTAAAGGGACCATTTTATGGCTTTTCTCCAGCATATCCAAACTGTCAGCAGTGATTCTCTTGTGTTTTGGGGCCACTATTAAGTAAAACAATGGTCACCTGAACACAAGCACTCACTGCAAGGCCACCATGACTACTGGTGACCAGTGGGCAGGCTGGACAAAGGGACGGTTCACCTCTAGGTGTGGGTTGGGGGGTGCCAAATGGAATCACCCTAGTCAGATGGCACTGACCTTCACACTTGGGAAGTTTTCATTCCCGGGATTTCCCATTTAATATTCTAGGACACGGTTGGACTCGGGGAACAGAAACCTTGGAGAGCAAAACCACAGATGTGTGGAGGGCAGCGTACCCCCGTGGGATCTCTGGTTTGCCCTCTTACTGTAACACTGACAGAAAGCCAGCATCAGACACAGCGGGCGGCGTACCCAGCCATCTCACAACCACTGCTGTGACCAGCTGCATCAATAAACACCTCACACATTGCATCCGTCCCCATGGATGCCTGTGGCGTCATCACCACGAACACATCACCCTCCACCCCAGACCACAGGCCACATGAAAGTGAAGCAGCAGGGTCTCTCTCAGGAGGTCCTAGGGGCACAAGAAACCTAGCAAATGGCATAGTTCAGTGTTCCTCAGGAGCCGAGGCCAGCTGGTGGCCGAGTTCTTCTCTGGTTCTGTGTGGCCCACTGCTCCCAGGAGTGGTACCCAGGAGATGGGATTTCATTCCAAGCATAATGGGTTCTAAGCATTATCTTTATGAAGCTGGGTATGCAACTGAACAGGCCACTCCATGTCGTCTGCAGCAAAAATTTGAATTCTATCAGGCCCGTCGACTCTCTCCGACCTCTAGGCAGCACAGCAGACTAGGTGGTAAATGGCATCTGTCTTCTCTCCCCAGACTCTCTTCTCCTCTGTGCAACCAGCAAAACATGCTGCGCAGTGCTGGTGCAAGGTCGGTCAAGAAAGAACAGTCCTTCTGAAAAAAGGACATAGCACACAGCTCACCTTGGTGAAGTGCGCCTGTCCATGGCTTTTGTCGTATTTGCAGTGAATTTGGAACTTTTCATTTACTTCAGAAAGAAGTCCTGTGTCCTTAGCTCTCACTCACCAAGTCCCTGCCCTAGCCTCCTGCCTCTGTCTTAAGTGAGCAACTTCTGTCTTAATAGCTTACTATTCTGAACTTGCAGTTAAACCAATCATATAAAAGGTGATTTTTGTGACTGGCTTTTTTCACTTAGCGTAATGTTTTATAAGATTTATCCATATTGCAGCACGTACCAGAACTTGATTTCTTTCGTTTTTAAAAACATTTATTTATTTACTTTAGTTGTACACAATGCAATGCATTTATGTTTACGTGGTGCTGAGGATCGAACCCGGGCCGCGCATGTGCAAGGCGAGCGCTCTGCCGCTGATCCACAACCCCAGCCCAGAACTTGACTTCTTTTTATGGCCAAATAAATTCTACTCTTTGGGTATACCACATTTTGTCTATCCATTCATCCATCGCTGGACATTTGGGTTATTTCTATCTTTTAACTATTATGCTGTAAAATTTATGTACCGATTATTCTTTGTTTTGTTGACTTAACTCTATTGTTTTTCTGTTCTCTGTTTAATTCATTTCCACTTTAATCTGTAAAATTTTTTTTCTGATTGCTTTAGGTTTAGTGGGCTCTAGTTTTTCCTGTGTCTGAAGGTGAAAGATTAGGTAACTGAGTTGAGGTCTTTGTTCTTTCATATCACAGGCATTTACAGCTATGAATTTTCCTCTCAGCACTGTTATAGCTTCATCCACAAATTTTGGTATGTTATGTCCTTGTCTTCATTCATCTCAAAGTATTTTTGGGCTTCCCTTTGAGTTTGTGACCCATGGGTTATTTAAGAGTGTGTTATTTAACATCAAAATATTTGTGAGTCTCCCAAATTTCTCCATTATTGATTTATAATTTCATTGCATTGTGGCTCCAGAAAATATTTTGTACTATGGTAATCTTTTAGAATTTATTGAACTTTGTTTTATAGTATAGCATATGGTTTATCCTGGAGAATATTCCATGTGCTCTTGAGCAAAAGACATAAATTCTGCTCTTAGCTAGAGTTCTTAGGCATTTTATTCTACTCTGTAAATATCTGTTAGGTCTAGTTGGTTTACAGTGCTCTTCAAGTCTTCTATTTCCTCATTGATGTTCTATTCTATTTTTCTGTTCATTATTGAAACTGGGGTATTGAAGTCTCTAAATATTATTCTGTAATTGCCTATTTCTTTTTTAACATGTTAGGTTTTACTTCCTGTATTCTCTTGTTGGATGCATATATCATTACATTTGTTTTATCTTCTTGATGGATTAACCCCTTAATGGTAACAAAAAGTTCCTCTTTCTCCCTAGTAACTTCTTTTTGGTCTAAATTAATTTTGTTTAATATTAATCTGGTCACTCCAGCTTTCCTGTGGTGGATATTTATATAATATCTATTTTTTTTCCATTCTACATAAATATATTTGCATCTCTAAATCTAGAGAATGTCTCCTGTATGCAACATATAATTAGATGTGTTTTTTATCTGGTCTGACAATCCTTGCCTTTTGATTGGATTGCTAACCCATTTACAGTTACTGTTATCATTAGTATTTTTTATTTATGTCTGTCATTTTATTTTCTGCAGTTCATATGTCTCTTGTCTCTTGTTCCTATATTTCTTCTTTACTACAGTTTCATTATTGAATGATACCTTCTAAGGTAGAATTTTAAATTCAGCTAGGATTTTTTCCTAATTTTTTGTTGTCTGATTCCAACCCCCATTGCTCTTCCCATTATGTCAGGACCCGTCTCACATTTATGATTACATATAGTATTCCAGCTATATGGCTGTGGTTGGGGTTCCCTGCCCTCCCTTTAAGTATCAACTCTTAGTAGGACTCATTATCTAATTTTTCATTTTGTATAACACCAGAAAGTGGATTACAGTTTAAGGCTTGACATAGCACTTTGGTAGAGACAAAGGAGATTACTTATCTGAGCCAAAGTTCCCCCTGCTTCTCCTCTGACTCCCTCACCAAAGCAGCCTTGAACAACTAGTATTATTTTTTAATGATTTCCCTAGTGTTTAGGGGAGGATTTTATGGCATTTAAAATTTACTTAGCTACTGAGCAAGTATGCTTTGATTTTTTTTTTTTGTTTTGTTTTCATAATATGAAGATGTGAGACTAAAGGGAAAGAAAAGACTTCATGATATTAAAGCCAAAACCTGAGAGACAAAATAATATTCTGAGATACTCATTCCAAGGATTGACAGAAACCAATATTCACTATAGTCAGCAGGAATGGTGGTAAGTGATACAAGAGTAAACTGTCATTTTCCCCCCTTGAAATTGCAATTTGTTTTTATTGTGATAAAATGTACATAACAAAATTTATCATTGTAACTGTTTTTAAATATATAGCTCTGTAGCATTAAGTTCTTTCACATTGCTATACAACGATCACCTGTCCATCTCCAAAATATTTTCAGCTTCCCAATCTGAAAATTTGCCCCCATTAAATATCCTCATTACACCCACCAATCCCTGGAAATGAATCTACTTTCCATCTCTATGAAATTTCCTATTCTGGAAACGTAAGTGGAATCCTATAATATTTGTCTATTAGTGTCTGGCTTATTTCACTTAGCATAATGTCTTCAAGTTTCCTCCATATTTGTAGAATGTGTTTATTCATATGAACTTGAATTATAATCTGGGGTAATAAGCCAGAAGAACTTCATTATTTCTCATAAAATGGATCAGCTAGCATCAAGTGATCTCAGTTTTTGCTTGTCTGGAAAAGTCTTTGTTTGCCTTTAGGTTTTAATTATATCTTGGCAGGATATAAGATTGTTTACCAACTTTTTTTTTTTGGAGGGTGGTTATTTTTTTTTCTTCAGTACTTTGAATGTATTGTCCCACTGCTTTTTAGCCTCCATTGTTTCTGCTGAGAAGTCATCTGTTAACTTTTATTTCACACCATTTTTCTCCAGCTTTTAAGATTTTCTTTGTCTTTGACTTTAAGCATTTTTATTATGGTGTGTTTTTTCTATGACTCTCCTTTATTTTACCCTATTGGAATTCATTAAGCTTCTTGAATGATTAACGTTTTTCGATAAACTGGGAAATTTCCAGCCATTATTTTTTTGGATGTGTTTTCTTCCTGTTTCTTTCTCTCCTCCTGGCACTTCCATTATGTGTGCTATGGGTATGCTTTGTGCCACTCCATCTTCTCTGGGGCTTTGTTCATTTTTCTTCATTCTATTTTTTTTTTCTGCCAATCAGCTTGTATAATTTACATCAGTTAAGCTTGCTCATTCTTTCTCCTGCCTGCTCACATCTACTGTTGAGCCCTTTTAGAGAGTTGATTTCAGTTATAGTGTTCAACTCAACGATTTCCACTGGGCTCAGTTTCATAATTTCTCTTTGGTGTTGATATCCTCTACTAGATGTGATAGTGTGTCATTCTTCGTTTACTTCTTTAATCATAGCTTCCTTTAGTTATGTGAATATATTTATAATGGCTAGTTTGAATAATTATCCTATTGAATCTGATATCCTCTTCCTGTTTGTGTTTTGATCCCCACCCCCAACTCAGTGTATGGGGCATAATTTCCTGTTTTCTTATTTCTCATGATTTTTTGTGGAAAACTGGACACTTTGGTTACTGTAGCAACACCATGTGCTAGTCCTCTCTTCCCCAGGGCTTGTGTAGTTGCTATTTGCTTATCTATTTGGCTAATGACTGGCTGTATTATCGGAGTGACACCTATGCTCCCTGTGACACATCTGATGCAGCACCTCAGGAGGGAGAGCTTGGGGATTGCCAGGCACCCTGGCGTGACAGTATACTGGAAGGACTCTCCCCCCTCTTCCTTGACTGCACACAGCTATGAAACCCCCTAACTGCCTTGCTGGCTGATTCCTGGATTTTTTTTTCAACAATGCTCTGGGGGCATAAATTACCTTATAATCAAATCACATTTTGTCTCTTTTGAAGAAATAGTTTCTGAGGTTGGTGTTTGATATTCGCTCTGCCCTTAGGAGGGCTCCTGCCAGGCACCTCATTCCCTGGGTCTCTCCTGCAATCTAGTCAGTAACGTCTAGGCTGTCTCCTCACTAGACCCACAAATCTCCTACGAGTTGCCTTTCCCCATAACCTCACTGTTCTTGAGAGTGTCCTCAGGCTTAAACTTCTGCAGGCTCTGTCACAAATGAAGTCAGTTCCTCTGGGAAGACACAAGACCTCTCTGCTTTCCAATATGCTCCTCCATTTTCCAAGCCCTGGCAGAATCCCTGAGCCAAGTGCTGGGGCTGGGCTGGGGACAGTGGCAGGCTTCCCTCTGAGTGATGGCCCTGATTGGGAGGTGAGCACTTGTGTGTGAGGGGTTCAGGCAGCAGCTTGGAGCCTCCTTGGCTTGCATCTCTTGATAAAGAAACACTGCACACAGCTGGGATGCACAGTTGGGGCCTGTGTTCTCCAGGTACCACGTTCAAGGTAAAGACCTCCGTTCCGTGAGTGGGGCTTGGGCAGAGGAGGAGTCCTTCCTCCTGACCGTAGTCACCTGCACTTAGCTTCTGCAGCAGGCAGTGGGGGGCAAGATGGAACAGACCAAAGTCCTCCTTGTCCTGGGAACAAAGCCCTTTGACTGGGTGCTATGGAGGTGGAAGGGGTGAGCCTGTGCCCTTGGCCTGGGGGAGAAGGGGCCCTGCATTCTTGGTGGAGGCTGTTTGGCATGGAGTCTGCACCTTGCTCAGTTGGGAGAGGGAGCCAAGGTGTTCTCACACTACAGACGTTTGCATTCTTAGCACAAGTTGGTAGATTTCCTTGAATCGCTATTTCTTCGTGTGCTGTTTGCATCTAGGACCATTTCCAGAGGCTCTCAATGGGCTTTTAAAACAGTTCTCACCAGTTCCACTGGGGAGCAAATCCAAGGAGCTCCTCACACAACCACACCAAAGGCCAGTCTCCAAGTGACTCACTCTCAGTATTATGTATATTGTTTGTTTTAGGGAAAAAGGCTCATTTATGTCCCTATGTAGAAAATCCACCCACTTCAGGGGCAAATGTGTTACAGAAATGTGAATGTAAAATAAACAGAGTTTTCCATTGACTTCATTTTCAAATAAGATTTATTCCTAGGGGGGGAAAATCCCATAATTGCCTGAATTGAAGTCTACGGCAAATGCAAGGGACAGCTGCCAGCCTGCTAAAGCTGTGCTTCTGGGGAGCCGGGGTTCTCCATGAGTACTTTTGATTTCACTGTGGAGGTTGATCTTGTTCTAATTTTTCATTTTCTCTTTACCATCAACATTCCCTTCTCACTTATCCTCTGTCCCAGACAGTTTAAAAATAAACAAAACAAAACTCTACTGGGTGAACTTTTGGACTCAGAAGCTGCAGCTGAGCTGGACAGGACCTTAAGGTTCATGGAATACGGTGTCTGCTGGTCTCATAAGGAGGAGATGAAGTCTGGGCAGGGGGTGAGCAGCTTCCTCATCAGCCCTTGAGAGAGGAACCAGACCTCTTGCCCTCGCTGGCTACCTCTGCCCTTGGCTTTAGAGGTCACTTTGGGACTCAGAGTTGAAGGGCAGTGAGCTCTAGCACTGGAGGACTCCTGGGCGCTGCCTACACATCTGACCTCCACTCCATCCTCTGGCCAACAGCTCCTGTCTCTCCCGTGGCTGCTCCCCACCTCCCCCTCATTTATGAGGGTACCCGTGGACGTGGGTTGTACCTGCTCATATTCTTTGCCTGCAGCTACTACAGTTAACACGGTGTATAACAACCTGAAAAATCATTTAATTACAAGGCTGAGGGGAATGTTAAACAGAATGAAAGGCATCCCTCTGTCTTTGATTTTGTAAATTTCTCTCTGCATTAAATTAACTTATAATAAAATATAGCTGCATAGTGCCCCCAAAGAGAGGCAGCCGGTTAAAGGACAAACCAGCTATTTCTCTGAATTGTGCCACATTTAGTATGCCTGCAGGTATATATATTAGCTAATATTTTTGCACACAGTGGTGTGGTTTTGTGCAGTGTTTCAACTTGTATGCTTTAGAAGTAAGATATTTACTTCAAACTAGGTATTATGAAATCCAGAATAGTTTTTAGAAAAAATAAGTTGATTTCCTATTATTGTGTATCAACTGGGAAAAAAAAATGGTCTAAAAGTGATTGTGAAATCTATGGAAACAGTGGGTACTATTTGAAATCAGAAAACTGCTTCATAGAGGCCCTGTAAACATGTTAATTTTTTGCCTTCTTGCCTAAGGTTAATTGCTCCCAGAAAAAAAAAAAAAAATGTAATTTGTGTCAAGGTGTAGGAAATATAATGTAGTCCTTTTAGATCCGTGAGCAATGTTCAAACAAATTAGGTCCTCTTAGCCAATTACTGAACAACCCCTAAACAATAGCTGCAGGTTGTACAATAATGGTGTAAACAGGTGTAACATGGAGGGCCATGTTCCTCGACAGTTCCTCATCTAAAACCTCAGCTGCAGTTTTCTACTTCACCTCACTGCTGATTTCATGCCACATCCCTGTACCTATGCAAACGAGCATCTGAACTAGCCCTGCACAGGTAGCCAGCAGAACCCCACCCACCCACGGACGCTCACAGGTGGAGCAGGGCTCACAGATGTGGTGCCTCAAGTCCAGGACATCATGGTTATTTTTAAAACCAAAGCGTGACACCTAGAATTGTGTGTTTGGACTATCGATGGTCAGTCACCTAGACCTCTTTTACCCTCTCCATGATTTTAAGTTTATAAACTTTTTTTATTTATAGAAGGACACAATACATTTTTACTTTTTTTATTTTATTTTATTTTTTTTTGTGGTACCGGGGATTGAACTCAGGGGCACTCGACCACTGGGCCACATCCCCAGCCCTTTTTTGTATTTTATTTAGAGACAGGGTCTCACTGAGTTGCTAAGTGCCTCGCTATTGCTGAGGCTGGCTTTGAACTCGCGATCCTCCTGTCTCAGCCTCCCAAAGTGCTGGGATTACAGGTGTGCGCCACCGCGCCCGGCACGTTTTTATTTTTTTAAATATTTATTTATTTGCTTTATTGTACACAATGCAACGCATTTATGTTTACGTGGTGCTGAGGATCGAACCCGGGCCGCGCATGTGCTAGGCAAGTGCTCTACCACTGAGCCCCAATCCCAGTCCCTCCCATGATTTTAAAAAGAAAAATGAGGAGACAGTGTCCTGTAAAATCTAACAGTGTCACAGGTGTATCTCTGTGGCACAGACATTATGGATTTAGTTGGGACTTGAGAATTAAGTGTGTTTTCCACTCCTCCTGGTTGTATTAGACAATACTTTCCCTGTGTGAGAGTTTTAACTCTATTACAAAAGGAGGAGAGGACGGGTACTGTATGACCAAAAACCCCTACAGGGGTTTCTAAAAACAAACTTTCTCCTAAACACACAGTGGCCTGCTCTGGGTTAGCAGGGATGCTGTGTTGTGCTCATCTCTGCCCAGAAAACGCTCCCTAACCGCGGCTGGAGGAAGCACTGCGGCCGGCGTGCTCAGGCCCTGGACGGTTTAACCTTGCGCAGGGAGAAAGTCGAGGCTGGAGGGCCCACAGACCCAGGCCCGGAGCCAAGCTGTGAGACCACTGGCACAGCCAGGACCCTGGGCCAGTGACTCAGAGCTGAGCCAGTGTCAGGAAAACCAAGTTGTCGCGACACTAAGGCACGCCCAACGTGCAGCCCTGTCCTCGCTCCTAACTCTGACTGTCCCTTTGCCCTCAAGGGCAAGCTGGGCCCTTTACCCCTCCCCCTTCTCTGCAGACCCACGGACCCGAACACCAGGAGAACTTAGCAAGCACTGTCCCCACGCTGGCCTTCTTTACAACCCCACCACACGCTCTGAGGCAAGGATTCATCACCACCTCTCCCCTGGCAGGCAGACAGACGCGGCTGAGGGCACCTCTCCGGCTCGAGGTGCTCCTCCCTCCCGGCACTCCGACTGCCGCCTGTACTTGCTGTCCGGGAACCACATCTATATTTGAGGGTTAGTCTGCCACTAATGAGGTATTTTTTAAATCAAATCTTTTAACTTAAAGTTACTGAGGAAACAGGGATCTATGCAAGAGATGATTCACTCTGAGGACTTCAAAGGGTGACATAAGCTGCCTGCTTATCAATTCATAGTGTGCATTCAGACAGTACAAAGGATATAATTAAAATTCGTTAATTCAGTAAGTACTTACTGAGTGCTTGATTTAAAAGTATAAGATAAAATGATAAAAGGGGTCCACCCGGTTCCACCCCCTTAGGGCTAACATGCGTTGGAGTACTGGACAAGTGGCCAGCCCCACAGGGCGGTGCAGTAAGTGCTGTGCTGGTGGCTAAGGTGTGGTGGGCAGCCCTGGAGGGCCAGCTGATGCAGGTGTGGTGGCTCACAGAGGCCTCTATGAGCAGGAGTTGGCCAGCTGCATTAGCCAGGGTTATCCAGAGAAAAAGAGCACAGGGTGTGTATGTGTGTGTGTGTGTGTCTGTGTGTGTGTGTGTGTGTCTGTGTGTCTGTGTGTGTCTGTGTGTGTGTGTACAAAGAGAGGAGAGCAGAGCTATAATGAATCAGCTCCCATAGACACAGAGGCTAAGGAGTCCCGAGATCTGTCGTCAGGGCTAGAGGACCAGGAAAGCCCTGGTCTGACCTCTAGCACAGTATGAGACCCAGGAGAGCAGGACCCCCCTCGGGGAGGGAGTCTGCCTCACCCCACCATGGGGTCGAATACTCACTCCACCCAGAATCGCCTCACACCCTCACCTAGAGCTCAGTCCTACCGTGTCTTGGCACCCCGTGTCCTGGTCAAGGTGACTCGTGGACTTAGTAGCCATCACACAGTACAAATGGGGAGTTAGCCTGGAGGCCAGATGGACAGACAGCTCCTGAGGGAACTGAGAGCCTTCTCACACGCAGGCTTGCGCAGTGAGCTAGGAGGCCTTCGGAACCTCCTCCCCACACACAGTCCCGGTTTGGACTCGCCCTGGGAGCAAAGGGGGTCTTTGTGACATTTCGAGCAAGGGAATGACCTGACCAGAGTGAGCATTTCCAGAGGCCACTGGGCTCTCAAAGGAAAGGGGAACCCAGCGGAAGGCAGCGAGGCCAGAGGCCAGGTGGGGAGGGCACCAGCAATTCGTGACACCCCAGATGTGGACGCCATGAAAAGCCATTCCAGGAGGACAGGGGCCGAGTCTCTTGGTGGATGGGGCTCATGTCCAGGGGAACAAAACCTCACTGGGGAAGGAACCCAAATAATGTGGGCAAACATTTTGTAGGAAATGAGTAGTCACTGCAGAGTAGCCAGGTGGAGCTTGAGCTGAAACTAGTCAACATCAAAGTGAAATAGAGGCAGAATATGGGGGAAGAATCCTGAGCTTTGGCATGAGATGGCCCTGCATCCAAATCCTGCCCCTACCAATGTCACTGTGACCACAGAACACAACAGAACCTCACAGGGACGGGGACACTGACGGTTCCTGGTTAACATCCTAGCAAATAAAACCACGGAGTGCTAAGGAAAGGCAAGAGTCAGCAGTCTTGCCAACTGGGGTAAGAGAGAGACACCCAACCTACTGAATGGTACTCACAGGTTGGTGGAATCTGTAATTGCACCAGTGTCTAAGAGCTCTTGAAATGCTGTAACCACCCCAAATGTGGTTTCATTTTCTGAAGTTTCAGTTACCCATGGCCAGCCACTGTCTGAAAATATTAAATAAAAAAATCCAGAAATAACAATTTATAAGTTTTAAATTGCATGCCATTGCAAGTAATGTGTTGACATTGCATGCCATCCTCTGCTCTGTACTGCCTATGACATGAATCATCACTTTGTCCAGCAAATCCGCACTGTATATGCTACCCTCCCATTAGTAGCCTATTTGCCACTTTGATTATCAGATTTACTATTGAGGTATCACAGTGCTTGTGTTTGAGTGACCCTTATTTGCCTTAATAATAGCTGCAAATGGGGCTGGGGATATAGCTCAGTTGGTAGAGTGCTTGCATAGCATGCACAAGGCCCTGGGTGCAATCCCCAGCACCACAAAAAAAAAAAAAAAAAAAAAAAAAAAAAAGTCCCCTAAGTACAAAAATTGTGGTGTTGGCAATTTAGATATGCCAAAGAAAAACCCTAAATGCCTTTTTTTAAGTGAAAAGGTAAAAGTTCTCAATAGGAAAAGAAAAAAGAAAAAAAAAACACAGTCTGGGGTTGCTAACACATGCAGTAAGAATGAACCTCTTTTTTTTTTTTTTTTTTTTTTTTTTTTTTTTGGTACTGGGGATTGAACTCAGGGGCACTCGACCACTGGTCCACATCCCCAGCCCTTTTTTGTATTTTATTAGAGACAGGGTCTCACTGAGTTGCTAAGTGCTTCGCCATTGTTGAATCTGGCTTTGAACTCGCGATCCTCCTGCCTCAGCCTCCCAAGTGCAGGGATTACAGGCGTGCACCACCGCGCCCAGCAAGAATGAACCTCTTAATGAGCCTAATGAGCCTAGTTTATAACTCACACGAGGTTCTAGGTATGTATGCACAGGAAAGTACAGTCTGCATAAGGGTCAGTCCTCTTCATGGTTTCAGGCACCCACTGGGGTCTGAGAACATATCCTGTGGATAAGGGAGGACACTACAGTCACCATGTATTAAGCATACCCAGTGGGCTGGGCACTGTCAGGGACGTGACCCTGTTTAACCCTTGAAAGAACGTTGGGTTCAGTATTTCCATCTTAAAGGCACTGAAGCTGAACGGTCCTAAAATTCACTTGATGTGGCCAAGTTCTCACAGCTAATGAGAAACAAAACCCACATTCAAACCCGGACTGCCACCTTTTAGCGCCTCGATTAGCCCTCCAAACACGCTGTGCAGACCCTCCAGTGCACTGACTGTGCTGCCAGAGGAAGTGGTTTTGTTTTTTGTTTGTTTTTCATGGAACACATGACTTACATTTTTTTAAATGTTTAAAATTCATATGATTTGCAATGAAAACAATATAAAAAGGCACACTTAGAGAAGTCTCACTCCTACCCCTACACTTTTCACAACACTGCCATCTGTTCACACACAGAGGGGGGGGAGAGAGGGGGAGAGGCATTTATTTCTTGGACAGCTTTCCTGAGTTCCCAGTGCGTCCAGCTATGACTGTGTGTTATTTACCTCTTTGCTCACACACAAGGTAGCATGACACAGTCCCTGCTTGCTTCAGCTGGTGGTAGGTCCTGGCGATGGCTCAGGCCACCTGGATCGACGTGTCTCCCATCCCGCCACAGGCTGCCCACCCACTGGTCATTCATTAGAACAGCCGCTTGGGACCAACCCCAGGGACGCCCTGCAGGCCATACGGGCTGCTCTCAGCTGGCCTCCCTCCATGGCCTCTCAGACCCTTCACCTCCGCCACCAAGTCCACGCCTGGGGAGCGCGTGAGCAAGCCTGCTGCAGAGACTCGCGATCTTGCTAGCGCCATCCAAGCAGCCAGAGGGGAGGCTGGAAATCATGTCTAGCTAAGGAACCAGGGGAAGGCAGATGGGCGAGGTGACTTCTGTTTGTCTGAGGATGAGTCAGAGTTCAGAGTCAAAGCCTGTTACTTCCCATCCTCTCCATTTCTGTGATACTTACCAGAGTGGGATTCAGCGTAGTGATCATTCATCTTTATTCTAAAGAACCTGCGTGGATTCCTCCAGTTTGGTGACTGATCCTGTAGTTGAGAAATCTTCCTAAGTGATACGGACATGAGACTCTCTGACGAAGAAGCCACTCCGTGACGTGGGTGGCAGCCTGCCTCTGGGCGTTTGGGGAGCCTGGCTCTGGAGTGACAGGTGCCTGAACCAGGAAGACGGGTCCTTCTCACCAGAGCCTACAGGGGAACGTGGGTGGCCCTGTGGGCGGCTGGAAAGGCAGGCGCAGGGTTCAGAAACAGCCGTGTTCTGAATTGTTTTGGGGGTGCTCAGCTTACCAGGGTTTTAAACATCTCTCCCTGACTCTGCTGCAGATCAGTCTGAATAAAGCAGGTTTTTAAAGTCTGAAAGAACTATTGTTTCAGCTAGCGTAATTCATGTCACTCGCCTTAACATCAAACTAGTTTGCATTTTCCAAAGCACTCCCGACGCACACGTCACACGCACAGCACTTAGCGAACAGGCAAGGCTGCAGTGTAGGGAGACCGCAGGTCCGTAATGAGCTGAGGTCCCCACCGAGAGCATCCTCCTTCCCATTAACAGCAGCAACACCAGAGCTCCTGTTGGTGTTTGTGCTTTCCCCCAAGTGGCCATGTCTGTTGTACTCTCTAAGGGAATTTAAAAAGCCCTTAAGAAAAGCATTGCAAACAAAAGAACAATGCAAATGTAGTTCGTGATTTGACTGGAAACATTGCTATTTCTCCTCCTACCAATGCATGCGATGTGTGGTCCTTTGTTTTAGAAGCTGTGCTCTGCTCTCTGTAAGGTAATATATCGCCACTGCAAGAATCTACCCTGAGGTTTCAGTCAAAATCAGTAAACGAGGTTCTGGGAGTGCAGCCACTGCAGACAAAGTACGGGAAGCCAGGCTCCCTCCTTTTCCAGTTTGGTGATGTAAGCTCGTGTGCACACACAGGCTCACCCCACAATGTGCCGCCACCCGCTGCCCTCGTTGGATTTGAGATTAACGCCCTGCATCTTGGGCTTTGAACCCCCCAAGCTGCGAGCTAAATAAGCCTTTTTTCTTTATAAACTAGCTAACTCGGGTATTTCACTGTAGTAATGCCACGCTGCCTCTTACAAGGAGTAAAAGAATAGCGTGTCAGGGGGAGGCAGCTGTCTGGAAACATTCATAATATATTTTCTCTAAAGAAAAGGTAGGGATTCCTGACTCTGAGCCAATCCTGAGGAGCAGACAGACCAGACTTGCCTTATTGAATTTACAAGCACAGTTAATGGTGCATCTGATTTCTCTCGGTCAGCTCTGGAATTACAAACTGAAACATGGCCTCAGAGGAAGACCGGCTACTGAGCACACACACTAAGACCCCAACACAGGACGCAGCAGGGAGCCTTCCCATTGGACTTACCTGCACACATCGGCTTTCACTGTCATTGCTTTGGAGGAATTTTCCAAATTCTATGCTACCGGGTGCTGGTGAGTCAGTTGCTCTAAGACTTATACAGCAACGTGGATCTTTGCTGCATTCTCCCATGCACCAGGGACCTTGGGATGATAAACCTTTGGCGGAAGGAAAACTGACTCTTAGGACTCTCCAAGGTAGTGATGGATAACAAGGAGTGATGTCATACAGATTGCACAGGAACACTCCCTAGCCCATTCCTTAGGCTATTAAGTACCCTTAGTAGGAAAGATCACTTCAGAAATCACAGATGCATAGGTGAGGCTAGCAAGCATATAGGAAGCCACACATCTAGCTTTTAGGAAATGGGGACAAGGTCTCACTGTCCCCTTTCTTGACCCCACAACAGCTTCATTGGTTCAACTGATCACAGTGCTAATTAAAATGCCAGTACCATGACAGTAGATTTAAAAGGAATTTTGAATCATCGAACAGCATATAGAACTTTCAGTGTTCTATTAACATCACATAGGTTGTGTCCCAAGCCAGTCTCCATGCGTCTTTCTGTTCAGTTAAGCTCGGGATGTGGCCTTTGGGCAATCGTCACTGTGACACCAGAACATGGTCTCCTCCAGGCTCTTCTCATACCACTGGGCCCTGAGGACAGGGAGCACGGTGCCACAAGGGCCACCACGTGGTGGCACAGGAATGATGGATAGCTTGCCAACGCTGCCTGTGTTCCAAACAGCAGCAATGGCACTGAGAAGAGGGCCAGCCGCAGGTCCAAGACACCGCCACAGGGGCGGCTTCAGGGTCAGAGCTGGGACATGATTTTGGAGAAGTCATTTCTTCATTTCCCTTGGCTGATTTCCAGGTGCGCGGCAAGGCTGGTGCTCACCCACGCTGGACACCTGGCTTCATGGACGGTGGCATCCTGAGCATCCTCAGGTACCAGCTGCCCTGTGGCCTGGGCTCCTGCACGGAGCCCAGCACCCACACGGCTGCCCTCAGAGATCTTCTCAAGGACAGACACACTGCGCAACCGGCAGAGAGGACACCAGGTGCTGACGAGAGAGAGCAGGAGCGCGAGGGGCAGGTGCAGGAGAGGCTCGTGGCTGCACACAGCACTCGAGCAAGGCCTCGCTGAGATCGTGCGTTTTGAGAAAAACACGAACCAGGTGGAAAGTACGGGCATCGGGACAGGAAGGAGACCGGTGTGGCTGGAACGAGCCAGCAAGGGAGCTCCGTGGGGGAAGGAGGGGTGAGGAACAGAAAACCCTGGAGACCGGGAAGGCAGCACAAAGTTTGACAAGTGGCGTTTCCATACACGACATGCACAGCACCCCGGTGCCCCGTCCCAGCTGACCCCCAGTGTGCCCATGAGCTCCACAGCACACCCAGGAGGGCTGCACTGTGCGCTCCCTGGAGAAAGCTCGAGAAGGCGTGCACCCTAAGTATGACGGGACGTGGCACTCGGGCTGCAGCGACCTGGGAGGAGAAGGGCCTCGGGTGACCTCGGCAGGATCTGCCTCTCACACCCAGTGTGTGTGCATGAGAGACTGCGGGGCCGGTCGATGAGGTGTGTGTGGGGGTGTGTGCACATACATGTGTGAGAGCGTGGCTCAAACGAGTCCTTTCTTGTTCTTCATCTAGGATGCCCTGGCCTTGGAGTGGCCCCGAGGCCTGGGTCCGTGCCAGCCAGAGGCTCCAGGGTTCTAAATGGTGTTCTCTTTGCCCCACGCTGTCACTGGACACACCTTCCACCCAAGCGGTGCCAGTCCTCTGCTGCTCAGGCCCTTTCAGAGAACACCCCTGTGAGCAGCTGTCCATGGCCACAGTCCTCCTGCCCACCCGCCGTTCCCTGGCTCCGTAACCGAAGCTGTGAATTTGCACCCTGAGCTAGACGCTGTCCCCAGAGCCACAGAGTCAACAGGCAGTGTGGGCCTGGCTCTGCCTTTACATTCCCGTGGTGGAACTGGACAAGGAAACAGGGAATTGTAATGCAAATTAAACGCTACGAAGGGGGAAGTTTCAGTGTCTACGAGAGCAAATTGGAGGGGCACCTGCTCAGACACGAGCGTGCAGGCACAGCTTGCCGGACCAGTGGTCAGCCAGATGCCAGCCCCTCTTGTTGAGATCGATTTTCATGTTCCAGTTGATGGAAACTAGGGTGTGCAGGTGCCTTGGTCTGTTCAGTCTGCTAGGACACAATGCCCTGGACTAGGTTTTGGGGCCTGAGATGTCCAAGCTCAAGGTGTTGGCAGAGCCGTGCCCGGGGAGGTCCCCCACCTGGCTCACAAACGCTGTCTTTTCCTGTGCTATCACACGGCAGAGGGGCCAGCGTGGTCTCTGGGGCCTCCTTTACCAGGGTCCTGACCCCATCCGTGAGGGCTCCATCGTCGTGACCTAGTCAGCTCCCAGAGGCCCACTCTCGACAGCTGTGGTCAGTACTTCAGCATGCGCATGTGGGGCAGACACAATTAGCCCATGGCAATAGGAACATCTGGTGACCTTCATAGATGGGTAGAAAACCAACAAATGAAAACCAGGACAAGGACAACTGGAGGGAGTTCATTATTGCTGTATGAGATAAATTCCAGAATCTCAACCACGTTCTGTGAGGCATCATGCCCTTCCTTGATGATATCAAGGACTTTCAGGAAAATCAAGCTCATTACCGTGAGTGCAAGGAGACACATCTTTGTCAGTGGGTTTGGAATCTCATTGGACCGCCCCCTCCCCCAAGAGTCTCCCTCCCTCCTGCTCTCGTGCCTGCAGGACAAGAGGGGTGACATTGGTCTGTAGGACCGACCCCCCGGTACACGGTCCTGGGCTCTGAAGACTAGAGCTGATTCTGGGATTTCAAGACACCTATGGTTGTGAGCTATCTCCTGTCCACAACTCGCCTTTCCTAGAAGGGGGTAGTTTCTAAAATAACTCTAGATTCCTCTATGGTTTTAAGGAAGACACGGCCTTGCACTGTCCTGCACTGGCAGCACCTGGGACCTCGCTAGAAATGCAAATTATCAGCCCCACCCCAGGTCCACTGAGTCAGAAACACTGGGTGTTGCCGCCTGAAGCGCTTGGAGCAACGGAGCCGCGGGAAAAACTTCAGAGGCGAACTGGAGACAAACAGCTTTTTATTCTGATAACTTTTCTCTCTGGTTCTAACAACGACTAACACACGCCAAACACACCACTAAAATGGCGCTGACCCGATCAGCAATTTTGGCCAAGTCACTCGAGATCCCGCAACAAGTCCCGTGAGACTACGGGAGGCAACAAAGCCCAAATCTCCACGGCTCATAGTCAACCGCAAATCAAGTCAATCCCCAAACAGGGCTCCTACAACTGGGGATGAGGAACCTGTTTCTAAGAAATTCTCTTGGTGATTCTGAACCATTGCCTCAAAGGAAACACACGCAGACACAAAACATATTTTCCCAAGACCATTATTGAGGTTGGTATTGATGCCAAAAAATGTTATTTTGAAATTTTCTCTTAAAATCGTCTCTTTTTCTATCACCACATGGAATCACAGATTAGGAAACTGGCTTTTAAAATTCCTTTTTGTAGACCAAACGTCTCTGTTCACCATCTGGAAATCTGACTTCATCACAGACTCCAGTACCTGTCCCACGGGCGTGCTGGACAAGGTGGGCCTGCAGCGCTCGGAACAAGGCCCCGAGTTGGTAAAGCGGGGTCCCTCCCGAGCGCGGGCCTCCCCGGGCTGGTGTGGACAGGTCTCTATGCCCTCCACCCCGAGCTCTGCAGCGCCTGCCCCAAAGCCAGCTGGGCCTCCAGCACTGCAGGCTCCACAGCTGTGCAAGACGGGGGTGCCAAGGAGCACCCGCCTCCAGCCGCTCACCTAGCACACGTGGGAGGCGACGGGTGTGCTCGGGCAGAAAGTAGTGAGCGTTCGGGAAGGGAGCGTTTCTGTGTGTCTGTGTTACACACTGACAGGAAGCGAGCCAGTTTTCCTTGTCTTTACCTGAAAGTCGTCTGCAGATCAGGACCGGAGTTCAAGGCCAATTCGCCAACAATGCTCCATCATGTTTTCTTGGTGCACTCGAGAGGCGCCCCTCTCCAGAGGCGTACCTGAGATCATAACTGCGTTTGCCCTGTGGGACAGGGAGAGCGGGGCTTCCCCTCGGCCTCTCCTTTGTGCTCTTTTGGCAGCAACTCACTTGAATCTTAGAACACGCAAAATATTACATTGGGCCTTAAATCTTCTTGCTACGTTACTTCCAAAGCTTCCAACAGGAGATTTCATAATGAGGTTTCTTGATATTCCCCAATTAGGTGTTGTACCCCTTAAGAGAAAAGAGCAAGACTGGGATGCAGGGGTTGTTTGTCCATCCTGGTCCCACTGGTGTCCCTAACAGGAACCAAGGGTGCTCGCTGTGGTATCCAGTAGTATGTCAGAGCACCCACGGAGGGACCCAGCAGTCTCAGCAGCACCCACGGAGGGACCCAGGAGTCCTCAGCAGCACCCACGGAGGGACCCAGGAGTCCTCAGCAGCACCCATGGAGGGACCCAGCAGTCTCAGCAGCACCCACGGAGGGACCCAGCCGTCCTCAGCAGCACCCATGGAGGGACCCAGCCGTCCTCAGCAGCACCCACGGAGGGACCCAGGAGTCCTCAGCAGCACCCACGGAGGGACCCAGCAGTCTCAGCAGCACCCACGAAGGGACCCAGCCGTCCTCAGCAGCACCCACGGAGGGACCCAGCAGTCTCAGCAGCACCCACGGAGGGACCCAGCCGTCCTCAGCAGCACCCACGGAGGGACCCAGCCGTCCTCAGCAGCACCCACGGAGGGACCCAGCCGTCCTCAGCAGCACCCACGGAGGGACCCAGCAGTCCTCAGCAGCACCCACAGAGGGACTTAATAGCAACTACCCAGCAGCTTCCGTGGTAACTATTAGGAGATTATTCCACAAGTGCCACTTCTCAAACTTTTCTCTCTGCATCTCTACATTGGACCCCAGAAATCTGTGGCCCTGTGTCCTAAAAGGAAAATAAAAGAGGGTACAGATACGCATGAAGCAGAACCATGTGAAAACACCCTTTCCATAGGTCAGACACACTTGGCCATCAGCTGTTTCATGGTCCAACTTCCCCATCGATCTTTTTCTGGACCGTGAAGATGATATCAAGATGATGTTTTCTTCAGCCTTTGCCCTGAAGGAGACCATGCAGGATTTCCCCGGCCCCCCATCTCTACCCTCTGTGGGAGCCCCAGCTTCCTTCCTTGACAGCATCTGCTGGGGTCAGGAGGAAGAGGCAGGTCACAGCCCCCAGGGTGGGGAAGGAGAGCTGTGTTAGAATCCAGATCCCCTCCCAAAGAGTCTTTCCAGTCTGATGGCCTTCCCCAGGCTTGCTGGAGGGCTGCGAGAGGGTCTTTTCCACTTCTCTGACGGAGCCTACAGGCCCTAATTTTTCCCTGCAGGCATTTGAGGCTATTGTAGCATTGAAACCTTGAGTCAGGAGCAGGAGAAATCAAGTTAGTTCTTAAAGAGAGCTAAGTCAGCCTGCCCTTCCCTGGTCACTTCACCGTGCCATGAGCTCTGTGCGCCTGGGGGCGGGGCAGGGGGCGGGGCATTGCTCTGGAGATGAACTTGAGGCACCTAAGACCCCGCGGGCTGCGTGCTAAGACTTGGAGCCGCATCACACATTCTCAGAGTGTCCCCTGGGAAACTCAGTGTCCCCTAGACACCGCTCATCTTCTTCCACTAACCAGGCATTCCTTCACAGAAAGGATGGGGAAGAGTCTGGACGTTTCCCACTGATTTCCAGAGATCCTTGCTGGGTGACAGAGGATTAGGTGCCTGTTGCTAGGATAGAATTTCCACCACACTAGGAAAGAATGCGCATGCTAATTTATCATTCAAAGGGCTTTTTTTTTTTTTTTTTTTCTTTTTTGGTAAGAGCTAATGTACAAAACCTGTTAGTACAAAGAGAGAAGAAGGGAGGGGGAGGCTGGGCGTGGGTGGAGGAGGGCTGGGATCTGGCCGGGTAAGGGTTTGAGATTCCTGCTGCAGCTGGCCCTGCCTGGGACCAGGGTCCCCAGGAAAGCAGAAGCTAGGACAAGTGCATGTCCATGGGCAGCCCCAGCAGAAGGCAGGGCACGCTTCCATAACTTTATTTCAGAATACAAGTGAAATAATAATGAGGATTTGAGCTTTCCCACTCCTAGTCTAATTTTTAAAAAGAAACCCCAAAGGGCTAGAGCTTCTAAAAAGATAAGATTCTTTTTTTTCCTCAGGAATACATGAGAAAAAGATCTGAATACAAAGGTGGTAGCTTAATAATGGCTAGGAATCACAAGAAAGCCTGTCGGCCAGGGCTCTCCTAGGAAACCAAGCCAGGGAATATACACACATAAACATAATGTGTTTGTACATACATTCATAAACAGACGTACAAATGCACTTTCATACACTTACATATTAACAAACATATACATGCATGCATGTACACAAACACATGTATACAAAGACATACATACATACATACATATATATGTGTGCATGTGTATGTACACACACACACACACACACATTCATGCAAACAGAGGTGTTAAGGAATTGGCTCATGCAGTCGACCTGGTAAGTCTGAAGTCTGCAGTCCAGGCCTGGCAGGGGGCTCCAGGTATGAGGTGGTGCTGTTGCTACTCCTCTTCCTAAGGTAACCTCAGCTCTCACTCTTGAGGCCTTCCACTGATTACATGAGGCCTGCCCATATTGTGGGGAGTCATTGCCTTTACTGGAAGCTGCCCAGTCTGGGTGTTCACTCATCTGAAGAGACCTTCACAGTAACGTCTAGACTGATGTTTGACCGGACAACTGGGCACCATGGCCTGGCCAAGTGGACACATAAAATCAAACATCACAGGAAGGAAGAAAATAGGTCATTCAAACAAGACTTTGTACTTTTTCTTTGAAAGTTATCAGAATAGTCTCACTGCTTGGGAATAAGAGAGTGTCTGTACTAGTGGAGGAAACCCCCGCAGGGGTCCCTGAGTCCTCCTTCCAGCCCTATGAAGGTCTTTAATTCTATTCACTCCCAAGGTTCCGGGCTCGTCCTGACATGTAGGGAGGGGCTATGGTGTGGACGGTCAGTCCTGCAGCGCCGTGACCTTCAGCGCACTTGATGACAAAAATACACATGACCTGCGGGTGGTCAGGTCATGTGAGCCCACCCACACTTTCCCACTTCATTAGGAATGACCAACATCCAGGGCCTGCGCTGGCCTGGCCCGTGGCCTGCTCCACTCCCTCCCCACTTGCCTGTTCCAGGCACAGGGACCTGGGTGCTCCCGAGGCCCTTCTGACAGCCTGGGCCACACCTCAGCCTCCGGGGACGCCTCAGCTGACCTGCCCAAGGCTGTGCTCCGTCACCTGGCGCGTCTCACGTATTCTGTGATGCGTTGCTTCTGACTCCATTCTGGAATGAGAGCCTCGGGGGAGCCCATCCTCTCTGTCTGCCTCACTCACCCACCCCCGGGCCTAGCACAGGGCCTGCTTGCAGCGGGCACACAGTCGGTTGCTAAGTGGGTGAATGATGTGCTCAGCCTGGGGTGACAGGTAGCACTCGGTGGCCTCTAACCCTGTCCAGCAGCACCTCTGGGTTTTCCTTAACTGCCTGACTGAGGTGCCCCAGGAAGAGTGGGGACCCTTGCAAATCCCTTCTGGGGGTTCCATACACAAATACCTTGAGAACATTTGTACATCAGATTTAACGTGATCTTTTTCCAACTAAATATAGAACACAAATCTGAAAAATCTGAATTTAATATTTTGAACACTTCTGTTTATTTTTCAATACATGGAATATACTTAGATAATAACAGACTATACACTTGTTCAATGAAAATGAACCCTTATTTATTGGTCCATGCATCAGTAAACAATGCTGATGTCTTGCCATCACATGGTCCAATCTTATTGGCATTTCCAGGGATAAAATATGGAGTTTTATGATTTGGCCTTTTTGCTTAGCCTGTGTTCCAAATCAAAAACAAGCAAACAAAGTAGATATTTAAATATCAGGCTTGGAAAAATATGTATATAAGATTTGCAGCCAGGCGCGGTGGCGCACGCCTGTAATCCCAGCACTTGGGAGGCTGAGGCAGGAGAATCACGAGTTCAAAGCCAGCCTCAGCAATGGCGAGGCACTTAGCAACTCAGTGAGACCCTGTCTCTAATAAAATACAAAAAAGGGCTGGGGATGTGGCCCAGTGGTTGAGTGCCCCTGAGTTCAATCCCCAGTACCAAAAAAAAAAAAAAAAAAAAAAAAAAAAGATTTGCTTATTTGCAGAATAATAAATTTATATTACAAATGTAGCCTATTTTTAGGGCACGTTGAGGACTAGAGAAAACCACTGATAGACTTGTGTCAAAATATCCTGATATCTTCACCTTCCTTTTTCATCTAAGATGCTTATTCTGAAGATTTAACCTTTGACTTGGAAGAAAAGGTCCTGGCTGCAGTTGGACCCTGCAGTTGTGGGTGTCGGATGAACAGCGCCAGGGCTCAGTGAGGAGGGCGAGGTCCAAGCCTGGACAGGGAGAGCATGCTCAGAGAAGCCCACCCTTGTCCTGGCCACGGGGATGCGGCCCATGCCCCCATGGAGCAGGCCCTGCCTGGACGCAGTGTGGGGGGGGAGCTGGGGCTGACCCTTCAAAGACGCCATGCTAGGTCCTGCCTCTGTGCTCTCCTTGTGCAACACAAAGCCAGCCAGTCCTGGGTGTCGCCTGCACTGGTCCTGTGGCCTGGATGGCCCTGGGAATGGGGAGTCAGGCTACAAGCTCCTCAGCTACATTGTCTCTTTGGACGGTTCTCATAAAAACAGCAGGTCCAGGGCAGGGGCCGACTCCGCGCTGGGCCTCCTGAATCCCCACAGTTTCTCCTACGTCATCCCCACCGTCCATCCTGGGAAAACTCAGAACCGTGAAATGACTGGCCCCAGGGCAGCTGGGACGGGTGGATCTAGGATTCAAAACCAGGTCTGTTCCAACTGCAGAGACCAAAGTTCTGCTTCCATTTTTTTTTTTTTTTTTTTTTGGTCATATTTCCACCAGCTGAGTGTTCGCTTTCTGCATCTCAGCACTTTGGCAACACACAATCTTAAATAATTCTCACAGCAACTGGAAGAGGTGACTATCCCCCCTGCTTCCAATCTCAAGATGGATGATGACGCTCAGAAAGATGCTGTGTTTTGTCCAGGGATATAGGACAGTCAAGAGGCAAAAGCGGGGGCTGGGGTTGTGGCTCAGCAGAGAGCGCTCACCTCGCATGTGCATGGCCCCGGTGCGATCTTCAGCACCACATAAAGAAAAATAAAGACATTGTGTGGAACTAAAACAAATAAATAAATGTTTTTTAAAAAGAGGCAAAAGCAAGATCTAAACCCAGGGATGTGTCCCTGGAACAGAACCGGTGGCTTCTGAGCAGCTCAGTCCCCTTCCCTGCAGAACAATTATAAAGTTTGATCATACGTGTGCACAACGAGAGCACTTTAAAAAAAAATTTAGCAATTTTGTAGGACACACTCTTTTATATAATCCAAATAATAATAGTAATAGTGGTCTGAAAATATTCTAATCTTCTTAGAAATACTTCTACATAAACCCATGGATCAAAGAGGATATGTGCTCTATATGAAAACTGTAATTTAAAATCACCCAGCAAGATACAGTGGTGGTGGTGGGGGGCTGGGGTTGTGGCTCAGTGGTAGAGTGCTCATCTCACAGGGTGAGGCACTGCGTTCGACCCCTAGCTGCAGGAGCCCTGTTTGGGGAGATAGCTAAGATTGCGGTTGACTATGGGCCATAGACATTTTTGGGCATTTCCGCCTTCCGTAGTCTCACGGGACTTGGTCTGGGATCTCGCGGAGCGCCACATAAAATAAGTAAAATAAAGGTATTGTGTCCATCTACAACTAAGACATTTTTTTTAAAAAGTGGGAAATAGTTCATTCTAAAACCTGTGGTATTCCTACAAGCACAACTCAGAGGAAAATGTATAAATGGGCATGCCTTCAGTATTGAAGAAGACAGGCTGGAAATAAAGGAGGCAAGTTCACATACTAAAAATTAGAAGACAAAAAAGGAAACTGTGAAGAGAGAATAAGTAGATGAAACTAATAATATATAAAACAGGAGATTTATTTTTTAACACACATAAACTGATTCTTTTAAATGAAAAAAGTGACAGAGAGGACTTAGTTGTGGGGTTGGGGAAAAGGCTCAGGGTCCCTGCCTGGCACAGCCCCTGTCCCCAGCCCATGACAGAAACCTGGCTTTAACCCTCGCCTTTCCAAATCCAACAGAGAAGCTATGGTGGTCTAGTAACCATACACCTGCTATGAGGTAAGAGAAAATCAAAACTATATAAAGACTAGGCTTTTCTACTTTTGGAGCAGTGGGCTACAGACTCCTGGAGGGAGCTCTGGAGGAAGCTCTGGAGTCACGTTGACTTGAGCACGTCAGGTGATGTCCTCAAGGACACAGACTTTCACAGGTGATCTCCGCAGTCCCCACCTCCGATGCTGGGTACCCTTCCCCTTCTCCAGTCTAGTTTGCCTGATAGGAAGCTCGCAGTTCCACACATCCCGTCTCCTTCAGAGTTGCCGTGCTTGGTGACTGCTTTCTGGGTCACGTCACCTGGATGCGGCAGCTCTGGGACTTGCACAACTCAGAGGAAAATGTATACATGGGCATGCCTTCAGTACTGAAGAAGACAGGCTGGAAATAAAGGAGGCAAGTCCACAGACTAAAAATTAGAAAACAAAAACAGGAAACAGGCTTAACAGCTGAGTGGGGTGGACTGGGCCGGCACCGGGCAGAAGCCACTGCTATGGGGGTTTCTGTGGAATCCAGTCAAGACGAGCTCCGGGCTCAGTCCCGAGTGTTGCTGGGATGGTTCCTGAAGGCCTTGGTCACGTTAGGCTGCTTTACACCAGGACCAGTAAAATATGGGCGAGGGATGAAAGCCTTTGTTATTAGTAAGTCTGATAAGCTTTGTGGAAGCCTCGCTCATAAATAGAATCAAGTTCTAAATTTAAGCAGCAATCTTCAGTATTCATGGCAATAATTTATTTTTTAACACTTCATGAATTTGTGTATCATCCTTGTGCAGGGGCCGTGCTAGTCTCTGTGCTGTTCCAATTTTAGTACACATGCACTCCTGGCAATGTCTTAATGAGTATATTTACCTCCCTTGTATTCTCTCTCTCTTCCAAAATTTTATATTGAGTTTGTGTAAGTCATATTAAAAAAATCACACTTCACCTGTATTTTGTGGTGATGTGTTTTTACCATAAAGAAATAATAACTGGGGCTGGGACTGGGGCTCAGTGTAGAGCGCTCGCCTCGCATGTGTGAGGCCCTGGGTTCTATCCTCAGCACCACATAAATAAAATAAAGGTATTTTGTCCACCTACCACTAAAATATATATATATAAAGAAATAATAGCAGTTTGAGGGGATATATATGTTTGCCTTTGTTTAAACATTGTACAGTGCATACATGTATCAAAACATCAATCACGTGGTGCCCCATAGATATCACAACACTTATATTCTCATGTTTCCGTTAAAATGTCTAAAGAGTCCTAAAGAACAATAACAATGGGGTGAGCGCGTGGTTGGATTCTGCATTCATCACTCCCCGTGTGTCATGAAACATCGAGCCTCCAAATCAAATAGTGTATTTTAACTCTTTCTTTTGTTCAGAACTAGGTTCCTGGACTGTTTTCCTCTTTCATGAAGTTACCCCTCTGAGTCTGGAGAACGCCATTCATTTCATACTTCTGTGGATGTCCCCTCTTGTCCCTCTGGTTCCTCTTTCTGCTCTTGATCATCAAAGTTGGTGCTGGTGGTGGCAGGGGAGTTAGCGTTCCTGGGAACGAGAAAGAAGTTTGGGTTTGGATGGTTGCACAACCTTGTCAGAGGGCTCAGTGCCACAGAAATTAATGCCACTGACCATGGTACGTTGGTAGATTTTATGTGATGCATATCGTACCACAATACAAAATTCGGTGCCAATAAAAAATAGGGAACTTCTTGCCAAAAAACAATGATTCAATATTGATACATTGCAAACCCATGCAACCAGTGTTCTCATCAGCATAGTCTGATCTGACAGGTGGGTCAGAGAGTCGACCACTGGTTAGTTTTCAAACATTGGAGACAAGGCCTTGAAATGAAACCAACAGAAACACATTGCCACTGTAAGGGAAAAGGAACAAGGTCTCCTTCACACTTTGAGACACTATCGCAATTCATCTAGTAGGTCCCATGCCACATTAACTTCTAAATTCGTTTTAGTATGTTCATCCCCATTGGAATACACTTATTTGTTACTGCTAGCAGCGATGGCAGATTACTTGAAGGTACAAAAGTCCTTACTTGGCGTTGTTTTGAACATCTAGGCATAGGACAGGATAATGTACCAGGACCACAAGACTCCTGGATGCAATTTCTGGAAATTTCCAATGAAAATCTCTACCAGAATTGGAGTGCTGGAGGGAAAAGGAAAAAAAGTAAACTTTCATGCCACCAGCGGGTCACAGTAATGGAACTGGAGACTAGGCATCAGGTGCAGAGACCAGGCTCCTCGGTGTACACCACTGGACACAGCAGAGTCCGTTCCTTGCTGCACGCTGGTGTCTCGCCTCTGTTCATGACTGCGGTGGGAGGAGAGCACGGGCACCATCCCTGAACCTATTTCTGAACCCAATAAATGAATGCAACCAGGGATAGTAGAAGACTGCCTTCTAGTCTCAAAGGCCCCTTCCTGCCACTTCCCACCTGATAGAGGCTACCTGATTTCTTTGTCTCTCTGTCAAGTCACATAGAGGAAAAAAAATGTTGAGAAGCCAAGGTTGCTGTCTTCAGTGATTTTTCCTCAAGGGGTCTATTTTGAAAGATGAATATAGGAAGTTCTGCTGAACTGCTTACTCTAGTCGATGCTGTAGGATGGTGTGTGCTCACAGTGCAGACTAGGACCTTCCCATCCTGGAAAAGAAGCCCAGACACTGTCCCCAAACAGCGCAAGGACCTTACTTCCTTGAGATCACGCTCCTTTTCCGTTTGGCCACTTTAACAGGAGCTCATGGGGAAAACAACAACAACAACAACAACAACAACTAAGACATTGCTTTCTCCTCTTTAAAACATTCACAGGTCAAAGCCTGAGGTCAGGACAGCTCCCCTGTGTGAATGACCTTACCCCAGCCACGGGGCCTTGAATGCCTGTCCAATTCTGGTACAGATGGGAACAAAGCTCAGAGGGCCACTTGTGCCTCAGGCCATGTCTTGCTGTGTCTGCGAGATCTGCAGGAGGGAATCAGCCCTCTGGATGCAGCAAGCCATCCTGATTCTCAGTCCTGAGACACAGCTGGAGAACCTATCAATATCTCTTTATCTTGTACCTCTGACCCCTTGTCAAGGACCACTGCAAGAATCTGGCTATTAAAATTAAAATTTTTTTCAAGAGAAAGATTCTGAGTAGCAAACGAAGACCTGCTTGTCTCAAACTACACCAACAATGCACAATGGAAGCATCACACTGTAACGCATGGGGACAGACTCAAGGGCCGCTTGGGTACCCCTGCTGCACCTGCGTGCTCTGGTGCATAAGGTGTTCACAGGGATCACAGCACACATCTTCTTCTGGATTTGGGCCCTTGGATCCATCAAGGAGCCAATGCTCTGTCTCTCACGCCCTGGCCCCTCCTGTTCCCTTCCTCCTCCAACACCTTAAACTGGACTTCAGTTATCTGATTTTTTTTTTTTCTTTTAAGCTTATTCTTATCATTAGGTTTTTGAGATATAATTTTGTCACATTGGTTTGATTCTCAAAACAGTCTCAAACAAAACTGATACATGTGCATGTGACTCATAAAACTTGGGCAGAAATGCTGATTAAACAGAGCTCCTGGCCCCGTTCTTATTTGCTCCCGGTTTTGAGAACCTAAACTGGCAGAGCTTTCTAAGTGCCAATGGTTTTCCAAGGTGGTTTGATGTCTCTGAATGGCGAGTACTTGAAATACAGCTCTGCGTCACAGCCCCGCAGCGTTACGCATAGTGCTAATGCGCACACAGTTATCGCAAGGACGCAGTACTGAGCAGCAGTACTTTTTAACACTATTGACCTCAGAGCTGGGTATTCACAGACATTACACAGAGGTGATTTTCAGGACAGAGTGGAATGTTTTGGTTTGACTAGTGAAAATTTCTACCTGTATCTTATTTTAATCAAGGAATATGTGATCCCTTTTCCTGATGGAATGGACACTTGGGATGTATTTGGAATACGCATGTCTTAACAGTTGCATGTTATTAAAAAATCTTATTGAAAAATTGGACATTTGGTTTTTTATTAAATAAAGACAAATATAACCTCTACTGGTTTTACTTGTTTGATAACATAAAGTGAAAATAAAATTAAAATTTGATTTATAGTTACTTTGTTTGAATTTATAATAGTAATCTAATTGAAACTGAAAATCTAGGAATATGAATTTGTAATAGTAACTTAATTGAAGTTGAAGATCTAGGAGTATGAATAGTAGCTGAGTTGCCTTTGGTCTGTTTTCAAGACCATCCATTCAAGGTATTGACTTTAATGATTTTTTTTTACTAGAAATATAATAGCCTTGTTTTTTTTCTTTTTAGGCTTGACTATGACGATACTATAAGAATGCACCCCTCAATTTAGTCAAGATTTGTTAGCATCAGCAGTAATAGAGATCTGTGATCAGTTGGCATGCAGGTGACAGGTAGGAAAGCAATTATTGAGTGCTTGTTGTGTGCTGCCCTTTATTAAATGTTGCAGGTTGTAAAACTCCTGATGTCATGCTGTTTAAAACTGGTTCACCAATGTACATCATGTATGCATTAATTTTCTTACAAAAAGATTCAATGCAGCCTGTTAACAGATGCAGATAGAATACTTAAATTCCAGGAGGTAGACAACAAAGCTATGATGAATTGGCATGAGAAACGTTGAAGGTAAGACAAACTCAGAACCAAAAGTGAAGGGTTTAGTGGGCTTGGGAGGTCATGAATAGATACCTGGAAGCCTAGCTCCATTTTGCATGCCTAATAGTAAATCTTTAGAATGCGAGTTTGCATGTATCACACCTGCATGACATATACAGGGATACTTTACTACCTATTAAATTGAAAAGCCTGACTTGGGAACAATAAGCCCCTTGGTTATGAGTTATTTTGGTATCCGTTTTAAATAAATTACAAAAACTAAAGTCGAGGTAAAAAGAAAGTGCCTTTTAATTAGACCTTATCCATTAAGTAGGTGAGTTTACCATTTAATTAATCTTTGTTTTCATATATTATAAATACAAATCATTATCATGTTAAAAAAGAACAGGGTTTTCAAGAATCACTGATGTAAAATTTACAGCTGTAAGCACTAATCTCATAAGTTGCAAAATAAAACCAGTTAAGACACATGCCTATGAATTTATAAAAATATAAAATATTAACCACATAAGTTATGAACTATAACAGATTGTTGAGCAGAATGCATGGTTAAGTTATTAGAAATTTTATATTTTTTTGAAGAATATCATCATTCAAAGATTCTTGGGCTCTACCTTGAGCCATGTTTATAAGTCTTTTTACAAGCATATAATTCAAAGAAGGCAAGTATTATCTGTACCTTACAGGAAACTTTAGACATAAAACACCAAAAGTAATAGAGAATTAACTTGATTTTAAAATCACAACATATGGAAGAATGTTTGCAGAACTTAAACATACTTGCCCTTGCCTAGGTGCACAGACGTAAGCCTTCATTTTTAACATAAAACTCATTCCTGATCATTTTTCTTGGCAAAGGGCACAGGCAAATTCTTCACATTCTTTTAAGACGTTGAGTTGCCAGATATGGTCATCATCAGCTTGACAATTGTGCTCCTGTTACCTTAATTCTCTTAGATTTTATGCCTTGCAACTTGCTCTGGCAATTCCTCATCTGAGAGTTAGGAGATAATTTCCTTTAGGAGAGCATCGCAACAGTTTGGATTTCTGTAATTGGTCCTTCCTATGCTCCTAATAATTACAGTCGCGGTTAAATGGCACAGTAATCTGATGACACGTTCTCAGGTAAGGATAGTGTTAACTTCAGGTGGACTGTCAGAGTGCAGTGTTCAATCAGTTATGGGCCATAAAAAGTCTGGAGTAACAAATGTTTAGTGACACATTTTCTGATATATCACAAGAGAAACTGAAAGGGAAGAAAAAAAAAATCCTCAAGAAACACATTCTACAGGTGTAGCAACACCTGAGCCCTGTCGAGTGACAAGCCTCCCCACGTGTTTATAATTCCAATCTACAACCAAACGATACTTCTTGAAGAACGCCAGAGTGACCGATTGCCTAAGAGGCTTAACAGCACTAGCAAGGACACCCGTGCTCAGCAGGAAGACCATAGATCAAAATTTAATTGCTAATCATTAAACATCTCCTTAATTTGTTCCTTTTCCGTTGTCATGGTTTGTGATTTTTTAATTTGTCCAGGAAATGTGTCCCTTCCAGCAAGCAACTGGAGAAAAGAAGGATGAAAAGTGGAAAGAAGGTTGCTTCTGGAAAAGGGTTTATGAGCACTCTAGAGTCCGCGTCCTGATGTAACAAAGACTCACAGAATAAATACTTGGTATTTTCCACCCCGCCCCCTGCGCCGGCAAAGTGGCTTGCATTCAAGTTAAATGTAATTTTTTTTTTTTTTTTTGTAACTGGAAAATCGCTTTAATGACTCCAAAAAAGCGCAACTGGTAAACCTTAAGAGGCAAGGAGAAATATCATGCGTGTAAAGGAACGAACAATAAATACTCGAGAGAGAAACTCATCTTCTCTAAATACGTGGAAGCCCTTTCCGGCGCGAGAGTCCAGTCCCCAACCCGCTCAAACTGCCACTTGAAGCAAAGTCACAAGGGTTGGGTCTGAACGGTGGGAGAAACTGTGAGCCCCAGGCTGCGCAGAGATCAGGCGGCGTTGCTCCATCTTATCTAGTTTTTATCTTGGTCGGAAAAACAAACAAACAAAAGCAAAAGCAAAAGCACCACACCCCCAGTCCCTAAGGTAAGAGTTGCCAGAATCATTTTCTTGGTCCTCAAATTCAGGAATTTCAACCTGAGAGTGTCCGGACTGGCGCATTTTGCACGCAACACGCAGAGTCGGTCCAGGAATCGCCTAGAAGCCGATGTTCTTTACCTAGGGAAAGAAGTGGTACCACGTCCCAGGATTCCCACCTGCTATGTTTGGTGCAAATGCAAATATGCCCTTTACACTGTTGGGGGTTTGCATGGGAGTCGGGAAAAGCACTGACAAGGGAAGAGTCCGCAGCACAGTTCGGGAGGGAAAAAAACACGCAAAACTGGAGAGAAGAAAATGTGCAGGGTGAGAAAGCGCAGGGGCGGGAAGCAAGTGTGGGGCCCCATCTCTGTGTGGGCAGAGCGGCTGCACAGCCGCTCAAGCCTCGCGCTCCGGTGACCGTCTAGCCCTCGGTGAAAACTGGGATGTGGCGCGCATGCACCCACTAGGGAAGGTGACCTAGTCCGGGGTGTTTGCACAGACCGTTCCAACATGGGGCTGCAGGATCACCGCCTTCCACTGGGACCTGTCGAGTCGTGGTGAACCCGCCGCGAGTGCCAGCCAGAAGGCGGACACCTGCGCATCTGTGCGCTTGGGCTCTCCAACTTCTTCAAACTTCTGCCCCAACTTGTTCTGAGTGCTCATGCGGCGGCACAGCTCCCTGCAGTACCACTGTCTGGATTCGTGGCTAGAGGAGGGGACTACAAGAAAGCCGCCGGTGATGAGGCGGCCTTCAGGGCTTTGGGGCGATGATCTCACAGTTTTCAGTATTTGAGCCATAGTTTGTTCTTTCCATTCCCTATCCCCACCGGGGCAAATAGCCTGTGCACACTAAGTTCGTTTTAAAGTGGGAATCGGAAAGGGAGTCCTGGGGATGGATCGTCTTTCAAACCTTAAGTTTATTGGAATCACTATGAGTTCATTTAAACTACCAAATGTCTAAGTGTGAACTCCCCTCCTGCGAGCTGTGACCGAGCAGTGCCTAGTGGGGCTGCTGGCCCGCCAACGGGAGGATTCCCTGGCTCGGCAACCTACAGGCAGACGTGGCTAGTCCAACAGCACACAGCTGGGACAACTGCAGGGGTGCGGGTTTAGAATCTGGAACACCGAACCCAGATGTGACAACGCCCAGCAGAAACGCAGCAGTGCCCCCGCCCGCTGGGCGGTCGAGGGAGCACAAGGTGCGCAGAGGGCAGGGGCGCGTGGGGCCCTGGCGCCGCGGGGCCGTCCCAGCGAGCGCGCAACGTGGGCGCGGGCGGCGGCAGCGTGGGGAGCTACTGCTCCGCCAGTGGGCGTCTTCTGCCGCCGCCGCCACCGCCGCCTCCACGGGCAGCGGCACTGCGGCGCTTTTCTCTGCTGCTTTCGGTCAGGCACCGAGGCTCAGCTGCCTGAGCGCACACAAACCACGCCACGCCTGCAGACAGCGTCTCCGCAGACCCTCGCCCGTGCGGGGAGGACGCCGATTGTGCGCGCCAGCCAGTAGCCAGCCGCGGTCGCCCGGGACTCGCCCCCAACCCCGGATCCTTCGGCACCCGAAGCTGGGCACGATGTGAAGACTGGGCCGGGAGGGGCGCAGGCGACAGGCTAGGAGGACCAGACAGGCGCTCGGGCCGAACGACCGGGGAGGGCAGGTCCTGCGGGGGCGGAGCCCGCCGGGTCCCGGCTCGCCGCGCCCCTCGGGCCAGCGGCCTGCCCCCACGGCGGCCCGAAGAGGAGGGCCATGGCCAGCCCTGCGGAGGCTCTGGCTCCCCGCCCCCAAGCTCCATTGCCTGAGGCTGGGGACGAGCCGAGCCCCGGCCCCGGCAAACTCCGCCCGGAACCCCGGCGTAGCGCGGCCGGCGGGGGGAGCGCGGCGGGTCCGGGCCTGGCCCCCGAGCGGCCTGGCCGCGGCCGGGCCGAACGCGCCGCGCCCCCGCGCCCGCCCCCCTCCTCGGAAGGCCGCGCCAGCCCCGCGGGGGTCTCCGGCGCCCTCTCTGCGCTGGGCGCTGGTGGCTGCGGCTGGGTCGCTGCTCGCGCTCCCTTCGCGCTCGCCTTCTCCCCCCCGGTCCCCTCCTCCTCTCCATCTTCCTTGTACTTCGGGCCGCCGCCCCCCCTGCCCCCTCCCCCTTTTCTCTCCTCCTCATCTGCCTTTCACCTCCCCGTGCGTCTCCCAGGAAGGGAGGGCGCAGCGGCGGCAGCGGCTCGAGGAGGCGGCGGCGATGCTGGCGGAGGAGGAGGAGGAGGACAAGAGGCAGCTCCCTTGAGCGTCCCCCCCGGCAGTAGTCACCGCGGCGGCGGCGGCAGCGGCGGCGGGCGGCGGCGGCTCTTCCTCTCGCCTGTGCTCCAGGGCTTGCTGCTCCCAGCCCGCGCCGGGCCCCGGCCGCCGCCGCCGCCCCGGCTTCCCCTCGGCCCGGCCGCGCGCCGCGCGAGCTCCGCTGGCTTCGCGGACGCCGGCGGGGGCTACTCCGGCCCCTCGGGCGGCGGCCGGACTCCGCGGCGGCTGGGAGGCGCCAGCTTCGCTCTCGCCGCCGCGTCGCCGCTTCTCTTCGGCTCCGACATGGAAGATGGACCTTCTAGTAACGCGAGCTGCTTCCGAAGGCTGACCGAGTGTTTCCTGAGCCCTAGTAAGTGCCCTGGCTCCAGGTTTCCTGTGGCTGGGCGGCTTCTCGCCCTGTGGGGAGCTGCTGGGGGCTTGGACCTCGGGGAGCGAAGGGAGCACCGCGGTGGGCGCGGGTGTCAGAGGTGCTTAGCGCCCAGCGGCCTTTAACCGGGGGCGGGAAGCTGGTGGCCCCTCGGTGGCACGCGGGCGCGTCTGTTAGCGCAGGGGCACCGGGCTTTCCCAGGACTCGCGTGCGCGCCTAGGAAGGGTGATCTTGTAGGGCGGCTCGAGCCGGGCGTTTAGATGGGACTTGTCTTCGCCCCCTGGGGCATGCTCTTGGCCACACTGACCCGGCATGTTTCCCATACTCTCAACTTTGTCGCCGCTTAAGCTAGGTTTCCCTCTCTTGAGCCTGTGACCTTTTGGTAGGAGTAAAAGCGTTTCCCTCTACTTGGGGGTCCAGCCCGCTGGGTCCCTGCGGCTGGGGTGAGGGCAGACCAGGGTCCTGGCGCCCCAGGCTTCCAGATGTGAGGGCAAATGTGTCAGCCCCCACACCCTTCTAGTGGCCGTGTTATAGAGCGTGGACCAGGGAAGTGGAAGTGGATGTCTCCCACGAAGAGGACGCGCCCCGACCCAGATCGACCTAATGCAGACCTGGGTGTCAGCTGGTGTTCGGGTGGGTAATGAAAGGGAGGGACAATGGGGCGTTAGCGTGGAAGAAGGCGCCGCTGGTTCCGAATCGCCCTGTCGGACTTGGTGTGGCCACTCCGCCTCGCCACCCGCGGGCGCGCGGCTGAGAGCGCGCTGGGGCAGGGGCGACCGAAGGCGTGTCACGGGGGAGGGGGACCAGATGCAGCAGAAAAGTCGAGGCAGAGAGAGCTTCACTAGAAGCTAGGAGGCAAGCGGGAGATGTTGAGGAAACCCGCGCCGGATGCGCAAAGGGGGGAGTCGCCGCTGTCGTGGATGGAGGGCGAGCAGGGTGAGGACTGGAAGACTGGGACGGGAGGGCGAGGCGGGGCCAGGTGGGAGCCTCCCGTGGTCCCAGAGATACTGTCCGTGGAGCACAGGGCCACTCCGGAGTCGGCGGGCCGGGCGCGGCTCCCCGCGGCCCTGAGCGCGGCTAAGGCGCCACCGTCCACCGCGTGCGCACCCGAGCCTTTGTCTGCTCCTCGCTGGAGAACCGCGTTTCCGCGGCGCTTTCTCGGGCAGGATCTCCTCCAGGCTGCGGTTTAGGCTTCCCGCTCCCCGCTGCAGCACACTCCCTGACCTCAGCCGACCCGCGGCTCGCTGGCACTAGGGTCCAGCCCCTCCCCACGGCCAGAGCTCCTCTTGGCTTACAGCCCGCCCAGGCGCGTTTGGGGTGCAGCTGCCAAGGGCGTGCAGTGTGTCCCGCGCGTGGCTCTTCTATTCTCTGAAAAACCGCGTGGACCAGTACGCGGTAGCCTTGTGGCCAGTGGCCTCTTACTTTTGTTTGCGGGCTCTAGCTGCTGGCAGCAGATCTCTGCTTATACTTGCAAGTTGGCTTGATTGGCCAGCAGGGTGTGGGCCCTGTGCTCCCAGCTGACTTCTTAGGTCCTGTGGCTTCCCCCAGGTATCTGCTAACACACCCAGCTGAGTTTGTGAGTAGAATTCATGAGCCATGGATACTTAAGTTAAAAGGGGATGTGGGTCTGGATATGAGTATGTTAATGGAGTGAGCTTGTGGCCCTCAGCTATGGTCAGCAGAGACATTTCTTACTTTTTGAAAAAGACCCCATGAATTGGTCATGGATTGAAGGTGGTGTGAGAGGGTAGCACCCTGCTGTCTGTCTGGGGCACTGGAGTAAACCTGAGACCTGGCCCAGGACTGCAGTTGCTTAGGGCCCTCTTGGTGCACGCCAGAATTCCTTTTTTACAAAATAAACATCATCCTGTCTCCTATGACAAGGGATGGGGGTGGTGTTGAAGGCTGCTGTACCTTGCAGTGACAAACACTGTCTTGGGGAAGAGGTGGCACTGAGGCTTCAGGGTGTAGGTATTTGGAAGGAACACATTTTTCTGGAGATAATGGTGTTTTTGTTTGCATGCTGCTATGACTTCTGTCTGTCTGTCCTCGGGGATTAACATGCTGATGTACATCGTGGAGCAGAATAGAGATCAGCAGCCCAAGAGAGGTGCTTAAGTTGTCTCTGAGAAACCAGGGGCTTTCCCTCTAGAAGAGAGCACTTAGAGGAGAGGGCCTTAAGAGGCCTCCACTCTGCACAGAGTTCCTGCAGGGAGGAGCCAGCTAGGCAGCCACACCTGCCCAATTCCCTTGGGAGCAGCTTGGGGTTCAGCTAGGAGCAAAAGGCTCCAGCAGTCTTACTTGGGACTTTACTAAGGTAGTAAATGTTAAGATACTTTTTAAAATAGAATCGGTTGGTGGATTGTCCTCACTCAAGACTGGGGAGAGGGAAGTGATCCTACAGGGAATAGTGTCCACTGTCAGGGTCTTTGGTTGTGTCTGTTGTTGCTTGAAAAGCCTCCTTGGTCTCAATTCCTAAAGTACTAGAAGCCGGGCAGAATTTTCCAATAGTTTTCATTAAAAATCAGCCTTTTGGAAAGAAAAATTGCCACAGCCATGAAGTCATCAGGGACCCCAGTTTCAGACAATGTTCTCCCATTCACTGTCACTGCTCTCCATAAAGCAGCCTTTTGGAAGGAAAAATTTCTGGATACTATAAGAATGTAAACATGCCTGAATATCTTTGGACCTGTCTGTGTTGAATATTTACTCCCCGTTTTCTTTTCTTCTTCTTTTTTTTTTTTTTTTTTTTTTGTGTGTGTAGGGGGAGGGTACTGGTATGGGGCTTGAACTCGGGCACTCAACCCCTGAGCCTCATCCCCAGCCCTATTTTGTATTTTATTTAGAGACAGGGTCTCACTGAATTGCTTAGCGCCTCGCAGTTGCTGAGGCTGGCTTTGAACTTGAGATCTCCTGCCTCAGGCTCCCGAGTGCTGGGATCACAGGCGTGTGCCATCCTGCCTCACTTACTCCCCGTTTTCTTTCGGTTGACCTTTTGGTCTGGTAAGTCGTGTGCAGGCTGCCGGGTCCAGGAGTTGCACACACACTTTTCATCTGTCCCGTCTCTTGGTCCCCCTCCTGTGTCTGAGCTCTGTGGTGTGCTTCACAGCCATTCACTGAAGAGACGCTGCAGCCAGAGCGGCGGCTGCATGCCAGGGTCTGCCCTAGCCGGGCTCTGGACCCAAGTGAGCAGAGCCATGGACCCATCCTGGGGGAATTTGCAAACTGGTGGGAAAGACGGAGCTGCCAGGAAGTGGGTCTGGTGTTCCTGCCCAGTGCTACGAGAGGCCATTGGGCTCCATGCCTGACGCCCTAGCTCTGTGCGCATCAGGCCATTCCTGACTTCGTCTCATTTTTTGTCATCTGATGGCCACCAACTCTTCCTCAGACATCCAGCACCCCACTTCATTGCTAGGAGAGCTGCAGATTGTGATGGGAGTCCTGCGCATGGAGAGCCCAAATCAGTTGTCCCAGAGTGAGTCCAGAGAATGTCACTTTGCAGTGTGACGAGCGTGTAGGATGTAGAGCTGTGAAGTTGGGCTAGGAATGGCCAAGATGCAGTGCAGTCAGCCGTCCTCAATACACACAGGCTGTCTGCACCGGCTGGTCAGTGCTGTCACTCCAAGGCCATACAGCTTGAGGAGGTGCCCGGTGGGTCTTGCATGAGACACATCTCGAAAGAATCTTGGAGGCTGAGTTGAGAATATTGCTCTAAGGACATTCAGAAGCCACGGATGCCTCTCAGTCTCTCTTTAGAATGTTTGTTTCACCAGTTAGCTGCTCTGAATGAGGAGGAGAGCTCTAGAAAAAGGAAAAGAGGTTGGTCAAGAGGGATACAGAAGACGCAGGGAAAGCTCACGGGATCGACTTCAGACTACAACCGATTGTATGTTTCTCAAATATTCAGGAAAAAATCATATTTGTCGAAACCGGAGTTTAAGCACCCTTCACGCCCATCTCTAGCCACCCATTTCCTGAGACACGGGAGTTGTATGGCCGACACTGGGCCAGACTCAGACAAGTATAGTCTTTGTTAAAGAGCAAATGTGCTTAACCCTTAGGAGCTACGCTAGCCTTGACAGCAATATACTTCTGTGGGCTCCATGGGGCTGACGCTGTGGGAGAAGATAAAACCCGTAGCGCAGCAGTAGGAGAGGGTCTAGATCAGCTGGCAGCCTGCTGGTGGTCTACAGGGTGTGAACTGCTGGCGGGTCCTGGAAACCATCGTCATGCCCCTGCAGACCAGCCCAGCGAGGCCAGGAAGTGCTGCCAGGCTGGCTGTGAGCGCAGTGTCATCGACTCTGTGGAGGGTGAACTGTTTATCGACTGGGTACTCAGTCCAAAGGGCAAAGTTATTTAATCTGGGCAGAATTAGTTGGGTTATGTTTATATAATTCCATGAAAATCCACCTTGACCATGGTGGTGGTGGTGGGGGGGAACAACCTACGTAGACAAAGATACTCCTTAAAAGTGGTGGAGAAGCAGTAGAGATATTAGAAAATGGTGTCTTCTGCTAGTTCAACCTGACACACTGGCTCTAGATCATTTTGGCCCATAAACGGTTTTCTGTCCCATTAGGAGACAAGGCGGTGCAGTGGGTAGTGAAGCAAATGTTTTCCTTAGCGTAAAGCAGGTGAAGCGTGGCCTGTTGAGCACTTCAGCAATTCATTCACTGTGGATTCTTGTTTAAAAACAGCCCATGCGGTCTGAGAAGGAGAGAAAAAGTAATTTTCTTGTAAAAGGAATATTTTCCCTTAAAAGGAAAACAGTTGTAATCCAAAACATTTTAATTTGCTTTTAAAATGCGGACCAAACTCCTGCAGCTGATCTTTGGCCAAGTCTGCCTAAAGTAAAACTCTCAGGGACAGAAGAGGCAGGACTTGGAGACAGGACAGCTGGCATCTGGGGTTCCTGTTTATCACTGCATGGGCCACCTTCTGGACTCACCCTGTTCGTTTACTGGCTTCTGTTTATTGCCCATGCCCTCTCTCTAGAGGGCAAGCTCATTGAGAGCCTGGGGCAGGGGTTTGTCGTCTTTGGTTATAAGTATGACAGTGCTGACGCCCACATGGAACGTAGTCACATATTTGTGTTAAAAATCCAAAGGTGAAAACAGGTTTGGACAACATGGAGTCCACTACCCGTACTGCCTGTCTTTAGAGAACCTAGACCCTATGAGCATGTGCTGAAAGCTCGCTCTGTGCTCTAGGACCTAGGACTCAGAGGTGTGTGAGACAGAAGCAGCCTTGGCCAGGGCCACCAGCCCCAGGACACAGCCAAGGTTCACTTACTGTCTTACTGAGAGAGTGCTCACGGGAGGCTCTGGATGCACTGGGAACCGGACACCCTGTCTGGGACACCCTGTCTGGCAAGCCCTGCAGAGACTGACTCAGGGAGGCCTGGCCCGGGCTGGAGGGTGGAGAATGTGAGGTCCCTGGAAGCCCAGGGAGGCTTTGCAGGCTTGGGAAAGGTACCTTCCGCCACAGCAGGCGGAGCAGAACCTGCAGCAAGGTGAGGAGGAAGGTAGGCAGGCGGAAGAAGCATTCATTGGGGCGAGCTAAGGACTCTCTACAAGAACAGTTCTCTGTCGGGTGCGGTGGCGCACGCCTGTAATCCCAGCACTTGGGAGGCTGAGACAGGAGGATCGCAAGTTCAAAGCCAGCCTCAGCAGTGGTGAGGCACTTAGCAACTCAGTGAGACCCTGTCTCTAAATAAAAATACAAATAAGGGCTGGGGATGTGGCCCAGTGATTGAGTGCCCCTGAGTTCAATCCCTGGTACAAAAAAAAAAAAAAAAAAAAAAAAACAGTTCTCTGGCTGGGTGTCGTGGTGCATGCCTATAATCCCAGTGGCTTGGGAGGCTGAGGCAGGAGGATCACAAATTCAAAGCTAGCCTCAGCAACTTCGAAAGACCCTGTCTCAAACAAAGAAAACAGTCCTCTTGAGGACTCCATACCTGCAGCAGGAATGGCAGGAAGACCACCCTTCCTTCTGCAGGTGGGATTCTGTGTGGCTGGGGCAGGGGGCTGATCTCGGTGCAGAACCAGCAGCAGCTGAGAAGAGGTGGGAGCGGAGCTCAGGCCTGGACCTGTGCAGAAGTCGGGGAGGTGGACAGAAACCAGAGGGGGCAGTGTGGTCACAGGACTGGCTGGACACGGTGGGGGACACTGACCCTTCAGTGTTGGGTGGAACTGTTGGGTGGTGTGCGGGAGGGGTGGGGGGAGGGAAAGAGTATCAGAAGTGAGCACCTGTGTGTTCTGAAGGGGGGTCTCGGCCTTGTGGCCCCTGCTCCCAGTGCTGCAGGCAGTAGCCCCCGAGCAGGCAAGCACGCAGCGTCCGAGTGCTAGGCAGTGAGGTGCACCCGAGCACGGATTGCCGGACCCCTTCAGGGTGGCCTGTGAAGGCTGACTCAGGGTGGCCAGTGTGCAGATATCGGGGAGAAGACCACTGGGGGATGCCCCCAGGCTGGAGGGGCAGGATGAAGCTGCATTGCGGGAGCTGGAAGCCCCCCAGAACGTGGGGAGGTAAGGAGGCCACAGTGGCAGCCCAGAGCAGGGCTTTGTAAGTCGGGGGAGAGACCCACATCGCACCCCGTGCGCAGGGCGTGCTGCGGGAGGGTCTGGAGCTGGTGGTGCTGTGTGATCGGCTCTCAGAGGCTGATCCTGGCTGCAGTTTGGTGGCCACTGGAGGGGCTGTTGTGGAAACAGCACGTGAAGCCACTGCAGCAGGCAAGTCGGGAGATGACAAAGGTGACTGGGACTGGGGAGTGAGGCCAGAAATGGAATGTCGCGCCGGCGCAGGAGGCTCTCAGAGGCAGCAGGTGGACTGGACGTGTGGGGGGGGGGGAGAGGACTCCAGAGCGGGCCGCGGTGGGTGCCAGGTGGGTGCCAGGTGGCGCTGTCCACGGTGGAGGTCTGCAGCAGCAGCACAGGGTGTGGGCTGGGATCAGGGGCTTCCTTTGGCAGTGGAATCCTGGGGTGCCTACGCCACAGCCTGCGGGAGATGGTAAGAAGGCTGCTGGACAGTTTGGAAATCAGAGGCTGATCGTAGCTGGAGAGTGAAGCCTGTCGCCCTGGTCCTTAAAGCCGGCGAGTGTGTGGATGCTTCACGTGGACTTTGAGCGTGTGTTGAGGGAGACCCAGGAGTGGGCTGTGGAGCGGGGCCTTGGTTTGAGCGGTGGGAGTGCTCCATGGGCGTTTGATGGGTGAGGGTGGTGGCCCTTTGGGTGCTGTGGCACAAACTGGGCTGGCAATCGAGATTGTGAGTGCCGCCACCGAGGCAGTGGCTGATGCCACCGCTGGGAGTGGAGATGGCAGTGAGCAGAGGCAGTGGGAAGAGGGCAGGGGACACCGCGACGGGAGGGAAGAGGAACAGCGGGGTGCTCTGAGCAGGAGCCATCTGCACAGAGGAAGAGACATGGAGCACATCAGTCCCTGGAGCTCAAGGGACGAGCCTCAGCATGGACGAGACCAGGTGCCCCAGAGACCAGGTAAGTCCAGCACCACCATCAGTGGCCGGGCCAGCGAGGGGACGAAAGCCCGTTCAGTGGGGCGAGAGTCGGTGGCAGTGAACGTGTCCTAAGGCAGGTTCCATCCTCAGGGAGAAAGCTGGGGGCTGGCCCCGACCTGCCCGCGGAGGAGCACTGGCCACCTGCCGGGAGGCGCCACTGGACAAGGGTTATTTGCTGAAGAAACCCAGTTGAAGAAGCTGGCGGAAGAGGCTGGCCCAGCCCCTGAAGGAGACGGGAGGAAGGGATGTAGTGGACCACAGAGCTTAATGGAAACTGATCCCTGGAGAGAACCGGGGCGAGTGGTGTGGACGTTGGCACCCTGTTGTTGGTGGGCTGGGGCGGGTCAGGAGTCCACCGTGTCTCAGCAGACACTTTCTGCCCATTTCCCCTGATGGGCAGCACTGTGGTCCTCTGAGGGTTGGCTGCACAGGAGGCAGGCACAGAGAGGCTTGCCGAGGGGCGTGGGGGGCAGAAGTGAGCTGCCCAAGGCCATAGGGCAAGCAGCAGGGCTGTGGAAGGCCCGCGGCCCACTCAGGAGGGGAACACTCGTAGCCTCTGCATCTAAAGAATAGAGGATCCACGCGAGTTCAGAGCCAGCCTCAGCCATGGCGAGGCACTTAGCAACTCAGTGAGACTCTGTCTCTAATAAAATACAGAAAAGGGCTGGGGATGTGGCCCAGTGGTCGAGTGTCCCTGGTACCACCACAAGAATAGAAGGATCCAGAAAGGCATGCACTTTGAAGCGCTGAGATTCGCATCCTGGTGAAGAGTGACCTGCAGGATGACCCTGAGGCGGTGTCCTGAGGGAGGAAGGGGTTTGGTTTGTGGGGGCGATGAGAGGGCGAGTCCGGAGGGAAGAGAGGAGCTGGGCAGCCGCAGAGGTGGAAACGTGCGGCCAGGATTCAGGACGTGGGAACTGGGGTGGCCGCGGGCGTGGGACTCTGGGCAGCAGCGAAGAGGGCAGGGCACAGAGGGTCTGGCAGATCAGGTGCCAGGTCCGTCTGCCTGGTGAAGGTCATGCCGTGTTTTCTGCAGAGGGAAGGGTCGGCACCAAGGGCACGTGATGCGCAGGTGTCTGTTGGCTCCAGGGCTCCAGTTGCCATCTCCTTGGTGGCAGTAAATATGTCATGAGACCTGTCCCTTACTTTGAAGGAGGTGCTGTCTGATGAGGGGCCCAGGCAGATCAAGGTGACGAGGGTGTGTCTTGAGGTTTGACCTTGGGTAGAGGAGTGCACAGGTGCCCCACCTTGCTGGCCTCCCACTGCCCAGAGGGTGCTGCCAGGTCCTGAGTGTGTCCCTGGTCCCACTTCTCACTTTCCACAGTGTGTTTCGTGCCCCACCCTGCCTGAGGCTGGTGAACTTCTGCCCCAGGTCACTCTGTCTCTGCTGAGGGGAGCCTTCTCCGGCTGGGTGGACAGAGGCCCATGCGGTCCCCTGGAATCCCCCCCTTCTTCCAGGCTTCCTGGTCCTGCCACGTGCTGGTGTCGCCTGGTGCTGCCAGTTGTCCGCTTGGTGTCTTTCCCCGGTAGCCGCGGTGTGCCTTGAGGGCAGGAGTGGGTCTTGTTCAACTTCTGCATCACAGTGCCTAGCACACCGCCACCCCAAGAAGTCCAGCGAACCATAAGGAAGGCATCCAAATGGCAGGATGAGAGTGCAGTGGTCCTTTAAACTATTCATCTTCTAAAAGGAAAAAAAATAATGAAACAGTGTGATCGTAGGATCTTGCTGGCATAACTTGAAACTTCATTTGATTCATTATTTCTTTTTCCATGTGGTCTAAATACACTCTTGGCGCCAGCGCCCGGGCTTCTGCGTCACTGGGAACACAGTACTTCACACGTGGTGAGGTCAGCAGGGAGTGGCCACCGGAGCCCAGGGAAGCAGGGAGATGTGTGCTGGACTTTTGGGGAGCTTCGGCTTCCTTTCCTGAGGCCATGATAAGAAACTGGTTACTTGGACAAAAGTATTTGCTGCGTAGCAGAGAGCAGATTGCTTGTAAAGTGCTAAAACAGCGCTACGTGTTTGGAAAAGGCAAGCATATTAAAAGAATTTTTTTTGGTACCAGGGATTGAACTCAGGGGCACTCAACCCCTGAGCCACAACCCCAGCCCTATTTTGTATTTTATTTAGAGACAGGGTCTCACTGACTGGCTTAGCGCCTTGCTGCTACTGAGGCTGGCTTTGAACTCGCGATCCTCCTGCCTCAGCCTCCGGAGCCGCTGGGGTCATAGGCATGCGCCACTGTGCCTAGCAAAAAATGCAGGCATATTTGGCTTTTTTAAAAAAGTATTTTTTCATTGTAGATAGAAGCAATACCTTTATTTATTTGTTTTTATGTGGTGCTGAGGGTCGAACCCAGTGCCTCACACGTGCTAGGCAAGCGCTCTACCCTTGAGCCACAACCCAGCTCGTATTTGACTTTTTAAAGAGGACAAGTATGGTGTAAGGGGCAGTTTTGCATAAAGAACCACTGCAGGCTGGGGTGGGCGCAGGGGTCACAGACGGGGAGCAAGAGCCGCGTGCTGGCCTGGGAGGCAGGTGGTGCGTGTTGGTCTGTCGTGCAGTCTGTCTGCTTCTGTGCTGTTGTCTTGGCAGGTTTTAGAATGAGAACTAAAATGACGTCTGAAAGGGCTTGATGGTGTGGCCCCCTGGATCTGGGAAATGTGTACTTTCAGGTGTCCTTTTTGTCCCTGGATCAGAAGTTTACTTTCAGAGACATTCGTGCCCAGTCATCGTGTCGTTTTGGATAATACTCTGCTTCTCGTGACTAACACGTCGTTTAGTTTTTAAGGCAGTCACACCGCGGTAATTCCGACAGCGTGATACTGGCAGGTGAATGAGTAGGTGGACAACCGGAGCAGAATAGAAGAGCCGGGAAGCAGACCCACACGGGACCCCAGGACACTGTGAAAGGGTCATCTTGTGTGGAGGAGGAGGGCAGGCGGTGGAGGAGACTCTTGTCATCTAAGAGACATGAAGTGGGACCCTTCTGCTGTATCCAGGGTACAGTCCAAATGGATCATATATTTAAATATAATAAAAGACAACCATAAAAAGAAAAGAGGAAGTTCCTTTTCAGGCTTGGTGTGGGAAGAACCTTTTTAAATGTGACCCAAAATCCAGAAGTTATCAAAGAAAAGATTGACAAGGTAATCTACACTAAGTCAACCAAACAGAACATCATCACATGGCCTTAGATAGGACCGGGAGGTCCAGTGCAATTCTAGAGAGCTCCTGCCAGCAGCTGCGCTGCCTCTCTGGCCCTCTCTTGGTTCCAGGGGTGTTTTCAGCTCAAGCAGCATCAAATTGCTAGCAGTTCTTGAGCTTGGAGAAAACACGTTCTGCTCCTATCACAGCAGAGTGCTGACCCTCTTAATGTAGAAGAGCTTCCAGGAATTGTTAAGAAAGACAGCACCCACAGGTAGTCCAAGAATGTGAGCAGAGCTCACGGAAAAAGAGAAGTAAATGGCCCTTTCAGAAAATAAGAAGATGTGCCACTTTATTTCTGATAAGATAAATGTGGTTTAAAATAACACTAGGCACCTTTTTCACCTGCCAGGTTTATAAAATTAATAAAGTCTGTAACACACAGTTGGTAACTCCAGGAGGAGGCAAGCACTCATGTGTTCCCTGAGGGAGTATCGAGGGATACAACCCTTGAAGAGGGCAGTTTGGCAGTATTGATCATTATTAAAAATGCATGTATGCATTGAACCAATAATTTTACATCTGGGAATATATACTCACACAAAGGCAAAATGACTTAACAAGGTATTCCATAGCGCAGTATTGTTTGTAGTAGAACATTGGAAACAACCTATAGTCAATCAGGATGGGCCTGGTTAAGTCACATTTCAGCAGTAAAAATGAATGCACCAGAGATGCATTTGTACACTAAAAAACACAGGTGTAACACACACACACACACACACACACACACACACACCCTGGACTCACACATGCTTACACACACAATTTTGTGTTAGAAAGGACAATAGATTGCACAAAGAAACTGGGAAGACACACAGGAAACTCTTATTGACCCTGGGCAGTGTAGGGTGTCAGAGGAGGACCAGGGCCTGGGTGCGTGGAGAGTAAGAGTTATAGGGAGACTTTTCAAAGTGTATTGTTTTCTGGTTTTTGATTTTTGGATAATGTAACTTATTTCCCTATACAGAAGTCACACTTAAAAATAAGCAAGGATTTGCCGAAATGCCACTTGTTTAATCGTGAGTTGCCTTACTTTGTTGTTGATGTAGTTTTGTTGTTTTTTCTTGTCTTCTGTTGAGATCACAGTTTTAATTGTCAGATTCTAAAGTTTGCTCAGTTGACTTGTGCCTTCCTCTAACATCCCACTTACTTCTCCTACACAAGATCCCAAATGTCAGGCTATGAATATTAAAAAGTCACACGCACCAGTACCCCTCAGAGTTATCAGCTCCTTTTCTACGTCATGCACATATTTGCGAATGGCAAAAAAAATCCCTTCTATTTTAATGTGGTTTCTGAGTCTGCTAGTCGGTAGCTTCGGGTTTAAGATATGAACTATTGTTTAGATGTTTAGATGGTTGGAGAGCTGCCCAGCCAGATTCATCTGGCAGAAATCACTACATTTTGGCAAGAAACCGAACGTCTTCCTTGTGGGAACATGAGCCTTACGTTCCAGCCCTTCTCCAGTGAGTGAAAACGCAGCTTCCAGCACTACCCCACCCAACGACACCACTACCTGGGGGCCTGTTGTGTGCATAAACTGTCCCCACGTGACAGCCAAGTGACTCTTAGTTCAGAGAGGGGCAGCGGGAATGTAATTCTCAGCAGACCTCGTGGGGCTGAGCAGGAGGTGCTGGCCATCAGGTGCAGCTGCCCAGAGAGCGCTCCCTGCCGGTCAGGGTGAACGTGACTTAGTCAGAGGCTCCTGTTTGATCTCTGTCCTGGTTCTGCGGAGGGTTTGGAGTGAGTGCTGCTGCTGTGAGTGTCCGTCCGAGCGGGCTTCTTCCTTCCCCGTATGTCCCCCTCGGCTTCCATGTCAGCCCTGCTCATATTTCTGTGTCTCACTGATAATGTTGACAGTTTTCTTTGTCTTATCACTTACTATGATTTCCTTCTAGTCCACCCCTGGGTTTTATTCTAACTGCAGCTTCCTTCCTACTTACTGGGTTTGTGAGGACCCTTTCCTAGCCGTTGGCGTTGGCTCTTTGGCCTTGGCTGGCTTCTCCTGTGGACCTGCTCGTGCTCTTGCTGGGCCCAGGGCAGCTGGCCCTTGACGCACAGCCCACGCCTGGGAGGCAGAGGCCTGACCCCCTGCACAGGCCGGTCTCCTTCTCTGGGGCACTCTTCTGTTGCAGCTGTCTCTAGGCGTGGGGCCTGGGCCTGGCTGGGGAGAGGGTGGCCTCTCAGCCCTTCGCTCCTTGCAGTACTGCGAGTCCTTGAGGCTGGCAGGCCTCGGGGATGTCTCTGTGGCCAAGGTCATGCTTTATGAATAATGGTAGTGCCCTAGTTTGCTGCTTTTCTCATCAGATCTGACTATAGCCGAGAGTTCTGGCACCTTCTCTGTTTTGCAACTGTTCTGTTCTTTTTGTCAAATGGGCCATCATTAGGAAATCTGTCAGATTTTTTCCAAGTGATTTTTAAAATTTTCATTTTTGTGTGTTGGTACGCTTTTAAATGTATCCTGGTCAAATCTTTGGGATTCAGAGTTGTTGACTTCTGCGTCTGGGTCACAGCTGGGGGGAGTCCCCTGTGAGCTGAGAGGGCCCAGTGTTCAGCCCCAGGTTCAGGCGGCTCCAGCTCTTCCCGAGTGCCCTGCGAGTGCCGGGCACCTGTGCGGGAGCCACGCTCACTCTCGTTCACCGTTCCTGCTGGCCCTTGGCAGTGTTTTGCCCTGTGCTCTGTGCCTGGCCACTGCTCAGGGAAGTGGGGACGTGGGCGCGCGTCTGCTGTGCCCACGTCAAGGGAGCGTGCAGCACGGCTGACCTGCAGCACGGCTGACCTGCAGCAGCGTCGCCGTCGCCAGCTGTCCCCCAGGAGAAAGGAGGTGACGCGGCCACACCGGTGTTTCTGCGGAGCCTGCGGCACAGGAAGCGCAGGGACTCACCAGCCGGTCACTTCCGTGGGTTCCCAGCCGCCCACCGGTGGCTCTTGTGAAATGGTGGCCTGGAGCCCTGGTGACCTCCGGGTGGAGGGAGCCTGGCAGGAAGGGAAGAGCGGAGCCGCGGGGCGCTCTGTGGCCAGGAAAGGTGTTCTTTGTAGTCGCAGGAAGCACGGCCTCAGGGAGCACTGCGGGCAGGAAAGGCCGAGTGGCCCAGCAGCTCCCTGTCTTGGCAAGGAATTAAAAGGGAAATGTGTTGAAAATAAAAGGGAGGAATATTTAGAAAGATCAAACTGCAAAAAAGTGATGGTCACTAGCACTCCTCCGTTTCGGGGGGCCCACGGGGAAGGTCTGGCACAGTCGGTCCCCTCCGGAGCCTCTGCACCTCAGGGGTCCGCTGCCCTGTCCTCCTGCCCACTTCACATCAGCATGGCCCCCACTCCAAGCAGGCGTTTCTGGGGGGCCTTCTGTGTGTGGTGTGGGAAAGCTGGGTGGCCTCTGACCGGGAGGGCCTGGTCGAGGACGCCTTAGACTGCCCTGAGCCTCTTGGGACCATCTCTAGTGGACACTCTTGCTTATATTGTTTATGTGTCTGAGGTTTCCCCTGGTCACTGGTTATTGCTTACTTCAGAATTTTGTGGATTTTTGGTCTATACTCCTGATTAACTACTAGTGGCCTTAGTCCTATACGTATTAAAGTTTTCTTTTGAAGTGTAATTCATGCTTAAAAACAGCATATTACAGTGACACAGCTACTTCAATGTTTATAGCAGCACAATTCACAATAGCTAGGTTGTGGAACCAACCTAGATGTCCCTCGGTAGATGAATGGATAAAGAAAATGTGGTATATATACACAATGGAATTTTACTCAGCAATAAAAGAGAATAAAATAATGACATTTGCAGGTAAATGGATGAAGTTGGAGAATATAATGCTAAGTGAAATCAGTCAATCTCAAAAATCCAAATACTGAATGTTTCCTTTGATATAAGGAAGCCGGTTCACAGTATCGTTGGGTCGGGGTACATAGGAGGATTAGAGGAACACTATAATGGTCAAAGGGAAGGGAGGGGAAGGGAGGGAGCAAGGGGGAAGGGGGAAAAAGAAAGTGGTTGAATAAGATGGATATCATTATTCTAAATGCATGGTTAAAGACTTGAATGCTGTGAATATACTTTGTATACAAACTGTTTTTGTGTAAAAAGATGCTCTATATGTATAGTATGAACTGTAATACATACTACTATAAATAAAAATAAAAAAAAAGAAGAAAAGTGAGGACATGCCTCTGAGCAGTTATCTCAAGAGTAAGTTTTGAGAAGGCTACATTTTAAATCCCTGTAAAAACATTCTACATCTGGTTTGCATTTATCTAAAACAAAGTTATCAATAGATTATATTGTTTTAATTTAAAGCTATGAATTATTGGAGGAATTACATTTATCTGTTGCAGCATTTTTGAATATTTTGGATCCCACAGAATGGATGTGTGTCCTTAAAAAGTTATGATTGGCTTCTTTTCCAGTAGGCGATTCCTCATAAATACCAAGGGAAATTTCAGGTAGATGCCACCTGCTCAGCCTTGGTGAGGCTCCTCCCGCCCTGTGCGCTGCAGAGAGCACAGTTAGCTTCCTCTTCCTGGGTCTGCTTGGCAGCGTGAACCGAGGCTTGCTGACCGCCTCCCATGACCAGTGGAGTGCCCCTGGGAGTCCCCTGTTGAATGGCGGCCGGCCTCTGTGTTGGAGCAGAGCTGGCCTCCAGTTTCCTGCTCAGCAAAGTGGGTGTCCTGTCGGCGACAGCTCTCCTCAGGACTTTGTCTTCCAAAGAAAATTGCAGACTCGTTTTAAGTCATCATACTTTGAAATTTCCTTAAACTGAAAAAAAAAAAAAAAAGTTCCCTTTGTATTACGTGTGAGAGGCTTACTTTTTGTAACATAAAAAGAAAAAATGCAGAGCAGTTTTCAGAAATCCTGACGATGTTGCTCTTCTTCTTCTTCTTCTTCTTTCTTTCTTTTTTTTTTTTTTTTAGCGTCTGTGGCTTTTCAAAAAGGTCTATAAATGCGTGCCTTGCTCCCCGGGTGGGAGGCCTTTGCCCTCCCTTGCTGAGGCCTGGTGAGCTGTCCCTCTCACCGCCAGTGGCCCACTTTCCTGAGGAGGCTTGGCGTGGTCCTATTTTGGGATCTGACCCGCTGCCGCGCTGGCTGGTGATCTTGCTCTCTGTGCTGGTTTCCCACCTCACCTAAGAAAGCCAGCCGCAGGCAGAAGACGAGGCGAGGCTGTGCCCCATCGGTAGGCAGTGCTGGGGTGACGTTAGTAGGCGTTTAAGGAGCCGCCATGCAGGTGACACCAGAGTTAAATGCGGATGCTTCTGTGGGGCAGGCCCTGAGGTCTGCCTCTGAGCTCACTCTCTGAATTACTTCGTCTTCATTGGAAGAGATCTCTGTGAGCGCCAGCGTCTTGGCCTGGGCTTCTTTGAAAGCAGAGCCTGATGTGAGGACAGGTCACTTTATGTGGGAGGGGCCAGGCGGGAGGGACTGAAGCAAGAGTCACAGGCCCCAGGGGACCCCTGCAGGAGGTGAGCCACCTGACCCAGCAGGACCTCCTGGGGGACAGAGCAGCAGTGCTCTGAGGTTCCTGGTGCTTCTTGCTGGTGGGCTGAGCGGGTGCCAGGACCTTGCCAGGGGTGTGCCCAGCAAGCAGTAGGGCCGCCTGTGCGGGGTGCTGACTCCCTCAGCTGAGCCTGCCCTTGGGAGGGACGGGTCATCACCATTGGAACAGACCCCAGAAGCGGGCCAAGAGGAGGTGGCACCAAGTGCCGGCGCTCTGCTCCTGGCAGAACTCCGGAGTAGATGGCGACGACGCCATTTTCTTGGTCCCACTTGTGGAGTCTGAGGCGTGCGACTTCTTAGAAGCCTTCATTAATTTTTAAATTTTTCTTGAGGACTGTATGGTCCAAACAATTGCACTTCTTATTACATCTGAGGCTTTGAGGCAGAATTATGCTGAACGGAGGCAGGCACACTTCACTATCGGTGAAAGGCTAATTTATATTCTGAATGCTGTTAGGCAAGGCAGGAGTGTGAAAATTCACATTGGGAAAAGGGTTTTTGCCAAAGAATTTGGAGAAAGAAAAGGTTTTCTGATTAATCCTCAATTAGTGAGCATATTCAATTGAACTAGAGCAGCCTATGCAGAGAGCACTCAAATTATCAAGAATTTCTACTGTTTTGATGCTTCTAGTCTTCAGCTTTTAGAAGCAATTATTCCAGATCTTGCATTAAAACCACATGGGGGGTGGAGCTGTCCTTGTAAGTTTGGTACAGATGGGATTTATTTTAGTAAAATGTCTTCATGGCTGCATTTTTTAAAATCAGAAAATTATATAAAGTAAGTGATTAAATTATTGTAATGGTGACCATATAGACTAATGATGGAGATTATTTTAAAATAGATACTAGAAATAGCATATTCTGTGAAAGCAAATATGTGCAGTTACTGTCTCAGGACAGGGCTAGCTTTCCTGGGGCGTCCAGGTAGTGTCTTAGGCTCTGGGACCTTTTGTCTTCCGTGGCCTGCCACTGTGTCAGGAGCACAGACAGTGCGGAGATAAATGACTTTCTGTGTGTGTTTCAACAAAATCGTACCAGAACAGCCATGGGCTGACCCCTCCCCGTGTTAGAATACATCATTTTTAATGAATACAGATTTCTCCCTTGGGGCTTTGGGGAGCCACTGGGTGTCAGTAGAAAGAGGTCCCATCACCAGGGTCATACCCAGTCTGGGATACGGGCCCAGCCAACCACTGTGACTTCTGGCCCTCTGCCCCAGGTCCCACCTTGTATGGGGCACGGGCTCTGCCCCCACATTAACTTCCCTAGGAAGCCAAGAGGGCAACATTTCCATGAAGCAGAAGTCGTAGATTTTCACATAGGATTTATGTCACTGGTTTTCATGTTTCGTGGTACCGAGTCACTGTTTACAGACAGAAGGCAAGGGACTCCCGTATAAACACGTGCCTGTGCCCAGGAACTCTGTGGTGCAGGTGGCACATCTCTTGGCAGGATGCTTTAAGTGTTTCTTGTGTGGTGGAGCTGGACTGTGGGGCCGGCATCAGCGTATCCTTTCTTTGTGGAAAACCACATGCACGCCCACGGAGGGTGCTGGGTTTACTCCCTGGCTGACCTGTGTGTCTTCTTATCCCTGCGTGTCGGTCGCTGGTCCTGGTGCAGGTCTGGGTAGTGCGGCGTTGCTTGTTGCTCAGCCGTGCCGGGAAAATTTCAGCAGGCCGCCCATAATGGCCATGGCCTGTGTGCAGCTTCTAATAATATGTCACCGCGGTTGGAGTGCCTTGCTGGGTGGTCACGGCTGTGCAGTGGTGGGTGGTGCGGTGAAGGGGAGGAGGCGGGAGAGCCGCTGGTGCCTCTGCCCGCTGGTGTGGTGCTCGGGTGAAGTCCCAACAAGGAAGACTCTGCATCTGTGGGACCTCTTGAAACGGTGACCCTCTCCCGGCTGTCTTCAGGTGGGAGACCCTGCAGCAGGAGGGCGTGGGACAAAGGTCACTCTAAAGGAGTCGGTTTCTCATAGATGAATTTTCCTGACATCAGGTCTGCCAGCCCTGCCTTTCTACTTTCCTTTTGTAAAATTTTATTTGGAACCGACATGACAATTCTGCCTGTTGGGGACATGTGACATTTCTGTGTGTGACATTGTAGGATGATTAGTTCAAGCTAATTGTCACCCATTGCCTTACCGCTCAGCAGCTGTTCATGGTGGGAATATTGAGAATCCAGGTAGAGCACCTTTGAGATACCCATTGTTATTAAATGCAGGCTCTGCTGTGCAGAACTCCAAGGGCCAGTCCTCCTGCCCAACTGAGATCTTGCAGACTTCGATCGACATTTTTCCTGTCCCTTTACCCCAGCCCGCACCCCTGGTGACTACCCTTGTGCTCTTTCCTTCTGTGATCTTGACTTTTTAAGCTTCCGTGTGGAAGTGGAGCCTGGGGTATTCGTCTTTCTGGGCCTGTGTATGTCAGTCCACTCCTCTCCTTTCCCTCACCGTCCTCTCGTTTCCAAGAGAAGAAAGGCATTCTCTCCTCTACCTGGAATCTCCTGGGGTTCCTTGCCCCAGAGTGTCAGAATTTCTGGGGATCTGAGAAGCTTTGATCCTGAGGGACAAAGGGACAGCAGACAAGGAGAACGTCTTGAGCACGACAGACTCTGTTTCACCACTCACAGGCTCCTGGCAGGGTTCCGGTCTTCATCCTCACCGCGATGCCCATCCACAGGCTCGCACACCCGTCCATCCGTCCATCCATCCACCCACCCATCCACCTGTCTATCTAGAACCACAACTCGGAAGTGAGCAGCTGTCACAGGGATGCAAGTTAGCATATGTATTTAAACTATGGAATAACCCTTTCAGACAGAGATTGGGTCTGATTCAGCATCTGGCTTAGCAGTGAAGACAGGCTTTCCAGGAAGGTTGTGTGGTAGAGACTACACGCTGAATGAGCTTCTCCTTAGCGCCAAGGTTTTGACAAAAATAGGTCCCAGGCATATTTGCTGGAAAAATATGTGGGAACATATATCATTTGCAACTACATAAACTCATGATAAAATTTTTCCTAAGTGAACTTAAAAATGTGTGATAGGGCACTTTATAAGTCAGCTCCCCGGGCGGCTGGCTGGGGGTGTCTAGAAGTTACGAGGCTGGGGGAGGAGAGCCAGCAGGTGTGATGGGCTTTGGGGATCTGGCTGGCAGGTCTCTTTGGCAAGACCAAAGGGGACTGTGGGTGCTTGCTCATCTTCCTGCTTCCAAGCGGGAATGCCACTGGCTGATCATCTGGGACTGGGCCCACCCAGGGCTTTGAGAGCCCTCCTCACCCGTGTCTCTGTAACTATGTTTTGCTTGTTTTAAGGCCCATATTTGTGTGCCAGTCTCCCCCAGCAGAATTCACTTCAGTGAATGTGTTTTGAGTGCCTCATGTGGTGACAGTTGTGGACCAGTTGGTGTCTGTGACCTCAGTGAGCTGACACTGTGGAGTCAAAGTGGCCAAAGCAAGTACAGTGCCCTGCACACGCGTAGGGTGCTGCAGCCACCGGGGGCATTTGACAGCGTCTCCCTGACTCGGCAGTGTGGGCGTGGGTGGTGTTTCCGGTGCAGGGAGCCACACGTGAGCCCTGAAGAAGGGGACTCGAGGCGCACGCACTTGAACCCAGGTGTGGCAGGTGAGGCCGGCAGCCTGGCTGGCACACTGCATTTGCAGAGTCAAAGCAGTAGGTCGTGTTCCCAGCCGATGAGCGGATCAGACACACACATTCAGACCACGTGTCCCTCCTGGTGGCCCCAGGAAACGGAATGCATCTGAGAGTGTGCCTGTGACGCTTGAGGTTGGTGTCCAGGAGGACAGAGGCTGTGGGTGCTGCCCGCGACGGGGCATGTCAGCCGGAGAGTTAAGAGGGATGACAACACTGCTCTCCAGATGGGGAGAGATTTTTCTGTTTTAAAGAATTGTTTTGTGGTGTTTTTCTTATTTGGTTCTTACAAGAGTCCACAGAGGATGAATGGTAACAGTGTGGCTCGGAAGCAGTCCGAGTCTCTCTCTGAAAGCGGGGGGCAGGACTGCGTCCTCCTGTTGAGTCTCAGAGGTGGCGGGAGTCTCTGGCGGCACGGGGGACGCGCTCCCACCAAGACCAGGCTGACCATGCCATGCAGGTGAGCGCCCGGCCTGCGCCTCCTAGGCCGAGACCGAGGCCAGGCCTTCCTGGGAAGACGTGTTTCCCACAGCACTGGCGTGGAGCTTTTAGGTCACCTACATTCAATAGTTGAGTTATTTTACACATAAACCTTTTAAAAATGTGTGATGCTTTTCTTATCTTCTTAGATGTACTATTGTGAGTCTGATATTCTGCCTTTTTACTTTATGAGCATCAATTGTTCTTTTTTATAATCTAGAAATGCCTTTGAGAGGACTCTGAAGGCTTATAGTTCCATTTGCCGGTGTAATTAACAACCTCAGATTGTTGATAGCCATTTTTGTTTGCCTTTCTTGGAACTTTCCAAGGTTTTCCAGGCTCAGCCCCACATGCTTCTGGGAGAGCCGGTCCCCGACGCTCCAGGCTGCCGCCCACCCTGCTGTCTGGTGAGCGGGTGGCCAGAGACTGGGCAGCTGCTAGCAGGTTTGAACGTGGCAGGGAACCAAGGGCCTGCTGCAGGTGTTGCCAGTTTCCCACAGCTCTGCTGACTGTGTGGACAGTAGAAGCGTGGTGTTTGTTTTTCCTGTGAGTGTTGGGAATGCGTCCCTGTAGCAGTCAGTACAAGTTATTGTTCTCACAGGGCGACTCGCGTTAGTCCTGCTGATTATATGAACCGTCTTGATAAGTAATTTTATAGCCAGATTGGCAAGTTACACCGTCTGTGTTTGCCTCACGTCTGAACCCTGCAGCCACAGTGCTGCGTGCCTGTCAACCTCGTCGGACGCACTGGGCATCCAGGTAGGGTGTGGTGGAGTGTCAGCTCCGCTGAGCAGGCTGCTCTGGCCCAAGGGTGCAGGAACGCCACAGTGGCTCTTACAGGTACAATGACGCCCAGATCTTGGCTTCCTGCTTGCTTAGCTTTCGTGTTCTTCACCTCTTCCCGAAGCTTGAGTATCAATGGTTTCCTTCCTGATTAGGAGATTCCCCCAGTAAAACTGAAAGTGTCGTGGCCTTGTTGATAAAGTAACGTGAAATCTTTGCTTGAAAGCCTTTATGTAGATCAGTAGTAGTAAGAAGTTCTTGTTCAGCATGTCTTTTTGTGGAATAAAAAATGCATGGTTGGTGATGTGTAAAAACATGATAGTAGTACTTGGGAGGCTGAGGCAGGAGGATCGCGAGTTCAAAGCCAGCCTCAGCCATGGCGAGGCACTTAGCAACTCAGTGAGACCCTGTCTCTAATAAAATACAAAAATGGGCTGGGATGTGGCCCAGTGGTCGAGTGCCCCTGAGTTCAATCCCCGGTACCAAAAAAAAAAAAAAAAAAAAAAAAAAAAAAAAAAACAAAAAAAAAAACCATGATAGTACATAAACAGGCATATGCTTTTAAATGGGTTTTTAAAAAATTGGTGAATGAAAACCATTATAACTTCTATGATTTGAAAGACTTTCAGCCTCCAAAACACTTTTTAGCATCTAGAAACTTCACGTTAATTAAGTGCATTTCTCGTGCCCTAGTGGAATGAGGAACACGCGTGTGACTTGAAGCACGTCCGTCCTTTTGGTGTTACATGGATTGCTTCTATGTCCGCCTCCTTTTTCTAATCGTGATTAACTGCAGGGGAGACTTCTGATAGGCCTGGCTTCCCATAAAGGTGAGATTAGTCTCTGAGTTCTCAAGTATACACATCAAGGTGCTGGATGGAAAGCAGGGCAGGAGCCTGGTAACTGGAGGGCGTGCGCAGCAGTAAGAGCCCTGGTGCAACGCAGGAACAGGACGCCTGGGGTCAGAGGCTGCAGAGGAGTACTAGACAGTGTGGAGTGGGTTCCTCCTCCCCTGGCCCTAGATTCCTGGGCAGCTCGCTCTCTGATGTTTTCCCTGATTACACACGTGCCCTCCTTCCTCCCTCCCTCTTTGTTCTGGATAAAGACAAGTAATAAATGTGAAAGTGCTTTGTAAACCATAAAATTCAGCACAGATAGGATGCTCTGTAGGGCACTGTTACAAAATCGAGGGGACTGAGCGCATAAAAGTTAACTGTCCTCACTGTTATGTAATATTTGGTGGCAATTGTATGTTCTAGGTACTTAGAGACTCCAGTTCTCCTTTAATGTGGTAGTTAATTTGCCGTTGTTGTTGAATATTCTATTTTAGATTGCTAGGTAGGAACTCAATACATACCTTATTATGCAATGTGGGTGTTGTGTGGGCAACTTAACCTTGGGATGACGAACTTAACTTTTAGCAGTTTTGAGTAGTATATATTTAAATGATGAAGTTTAAGATTTCATACTATTTGCTTTTTTAAAAATTTACTTTTTGCATTTATGTGTATAGTAATGTGAGCAATATAGACTATAAAGATTCCATGATCTATCTCAACAACCAGTGCTAATTAGATGACCTGCACTTGGATGGGTGCATTCTCTCTGAACTCAACACAATGGAATAATCGGTATAAGAGAATTAAACAATTTTCCTTTTAAAGCTAGATTTTCTTTGCTAGGAAATGACTGACTCCTTCCTCCTCCTCCTCCCTCTTCGTTAAAATCCATGTTCATTTAGCTTTTATTTGCATTGAGTTGGGACCCTTTTGGTGCTTAATCAGAATTGTAAACTGGAAGTAAAAGAGAGGGTGGATGTGCTGCCAAGCAGACTGGTTTCCCAACAGAAAGGGTTAACTGCCTCTCTGAGCAACCACGGGTAGGTTTTATGCTTGGACCTTATACAGAAGAGTCTTAGAATCTGATTAGATAGCATTTGGAGTTGGCCCCTTTCACCAGCACAAAGAAGTCCTGACCCATTTTTAAAAAAGAGATATTATTGACAGCAAGTGAAGGACTGATGGAGGAAATGAGATGGGGATGGAATAAAAACCTATGGGGAAATAGGAGTGTGGGGAATAACTGCTGGAAAGCGTTTTCTTATTTCAAGGGGTAGGAGACAGGGCACATTTTTAGAAATTAATTTTTGGCTGTGGAGTAATTCACGGCAGATTTTGCCTTCTGCTGTGGCGTTCTGCCTTTATTGTAAATATCATTTGCAGAGACTTCGGTGAGGGCTCTGTGAAGGCTTCAGCTCGGATCTGGGAGGACTGCGGCCGGCTCAGGTCTGGGCTGCCGCGCTCCCTCCTGGGCCCTTTCCCAGCACTTGGATAGGAAGCCGTCTGCGCCCAGCCTTTTACAGACCACGAGAAGCCATGCCTGGGAACAAGGGGGCTTCCCCGCTCTTTGTGACCCTGGTGTGCGGCCTGACACGTGATAGGTGCGCCAGAAGGTGTTTAGTGCGTGCTCTTCCTCTTCACGGCTGCCACGTGTGGGTAGTTTCCCAGCCGTCCCCAGAAAGCTCAGGTTTGGATGGAGCCCTAATTAGGAAGGGCTGTTGTACTAGCCCATGGGTTCCCCTGAAAGCGCACCTCACCCGGAAGGTTTAACCGGGTGAAAGCGGTCCGAGTTAGGAGAACGGAGAATTCAGTCAGCCGGGCAGTCACTCGGGTCGGTCAGAAGAATCAGAGCGGCCAGAACGTAGGCAGAGCGGTTACAGAAGAGAAACCAGATAGAAGACAGAAGAGAAACCAGATAGAAGAAGTAATGACTGGTCAGAGTTAGGCCGAGGCTCCTGAGGAAGACAGAAGACAGAAGACAGAAGAAGGAAGAAAGAAGAGAGAAGAAAGAAGCTCTAATCTTTCTCTAAGCTAAGCTCTATCTTTCTTTAAGAAAAGCTCGTTCTAATCTTTCTCTCTAAAAATCTTTCTTTCCCTCTCTAAGCTCTAAGAAAGTAGAAGTAAAAGTAGCAAAAGCTTAACTCTGCCTCCGAGAATTTTCCCGCGGCACCGTGGCTGGCCACAACAGGCAGCTTACAGGATGTGACACCGGTCACACAGGCATTCGGCCAGGACAGTGCTTGCAGGCCACTGGTGTGGTCTGGTGGTGAACGCGTGGTCTGGAAGCCACACGGGCCCACGGGCGCAGCCACTCTCCCAGCAGGAGGGGTGGGCAGTGCCCGGATGAGAGCCCCTGTAGCCACAGCTGCGATGGTGGAGGCAGGTGGTCCTCTCTAGACTGGGCCTTCATGGGTGCTCTTGGCTGTCCTGCAGAGTGTGCTGGCCGGGTGCGCCCGCCTAGGTCATGGGAAGGTCTAAGAGGGCCCCGGTCAAGGCAGCAGTAACCCCCCAGCCCCGGCCCAGTCCCGCACTATCTACCTCAGTTACCTCCCCTGTAAAATGCAGTGAAGGTGACGGTGCCTTTTCACAGGGCTGTGGAAGGATTAAAGTTGCTGAACAACAGGTGGGAGGTCATCAGCTATCCTGTGGGTCCCCGCAGGCCTCTGGGGGGCGGGCGCTGCTTCTCAACCGTTCTGTGACAGTGACACCATCATTGGTTCTGAGGCACCAGGAGGCTTGCCTGTGGGAGGAGAAGGGTTTGTGAGGCTGAAGTCTGAACAGTGGGCACAATAATGCCCAGTCACAGTGCACCCCGCGCCCCCTGCTTTCGAAGGAGACTCCTTTCTGTGCCCCGTCAGTTCTCCAAGATGGCTTCCTGCAGGTGTGTGTGTGAACGGTCTCTGCAGGGTCACTGCTCGCACGACGGCTGGCCTTTTCTGGTGGTCAGCCTGCTTGTGCTGTGGGAAGCTGAGGGGACAGACAGCTGCTGTTCTGGGGACTCCCGGGGCCCTGGAGGAACATCTGGGATGCGAGGTTTCCTGTCAGGCTGGATTTGCACAAGTGGAATTCTTCCTTATGAAGATTATCCAAAAAGTTGTCAATTAGGACAAGATTTGAGTGCTCTTTTTCCAGTAATGACTATTTAATCTTCAAAATCCCATATCAGTGGAAAGACTGTGGATTTCATAAACCCAAGTGAAAAATTCTTCCTTGTGAGTTTGGTCCTCTTGAGAATTGTTCGAGCTGTGTTTGGAGGGCCCTGTGTGAAAGTGTCTCTTTCAAGTCGTCGGGAACTAGCTGCTGTGTCAGCTAGTGGGGTGAGCGAATGCCGTCTATTTCCTGTGGCTAGTCCTGACCCAAGTACAAGAAATTCAGGATTGACGACATGCATGATGTGCCCTAAGGAAACAGGGGACTACGAACGTCTGCCTCCGGACAGAGTCACGCACCTGGAATCAGTAGAGGAACGAAGGGGAGCTCAGGAACTTCCTAGAGGTCATGGAATGGCTCTGGGCACACTGAAATGCTTACAAAGCGATAGCACTTAGCTTGCCACATTTGCAGCTATTGGGAGTGTTTCTCTTGGAAACACTGCTTATCAGAGTTTGCCTAATTGTGCAGTAGCTGACATTTTCCTATTAAGAAAACGGATTCTTCTTTTCCCATGGAATTAAATGATGATATTTCTACCTCTTTCTTTTTTGGTTCATAATGTTTCCTTAAGTGGTTGCTTAGGACACCTTCTTTCTTGTAATTCCCCGAATTATATTTCTTACCAAAAGCAAAGATAATGCTCTGTTCACAGTGGTCTTGAAAATTTCTGATTTGTACAAACTTATTTCTTAGATATAAATAAAACCATCCTAATAAGTAATGCCTTTGGGAGTATTAACCTTATCAGTATTAACCTAAGAACTAATTTCAAGTCTCTGGATAAGTGTTACAAAGTGCATAGGTAAGATAATGTTTATATTTGCCCTAAAGTCTGGAATGAGCTAGAGTACATATAAACATACTGTTTTCTTTTATGGTGCTAATTCTGAGAAATCTGCTCTGATATTTGTTGGGGCTGAGTTCCTGAGTTGATCACTTACCTGTGTGGAGCTAAGGGTTTTGCTTAGTCTCCTTACCTGTTAACCTCTGCTTAGGTGTCCATTTAGTGCACAGCAGTGCACTATTGGACCCCCCCTTCCTCACCATGACGCACGCACATACCCTACTTGACGTGCACCATGGGGACAAATCCAATCTCTGACATTATGCCTATGCAAAAACTATTCAGGTGTTGTTCAGTCTTAAGAAATGATAAATAACACCCCTACCCCACACGAAATAATAAGTAATGCCTTTGGGAGTATTAACCTTATCAGAAGCCTTTTATAAGTCCAATCTCTGGACTAGGCAGACACCCTTAACATTATGTTATTGTGGGATCTCAGTTTCAGTGAACCCCAACACTTTGTAAGGAGAATACTGCCTCTGACCAGGGGAACCCAGGGCTGCCTCTTGGTGACCGGAGGTGCCTGTGCTCATTGTGCAGAGTGGCTGCTGGGTTTTCACGAAGGCGTGTCCCCTCCGCCCAGCTAAACCCGGTGTCCAGGCAGGCCGTTGGGGCCCTGTGTCCCGCGCTCTTCAGGAGCTGTGCTCCTTAGAGTTGGGGCAGGCCAGAGCTGAGGGCTCACCTGGACCTATTGGCACGTGCTCAGTGTGGGGACATTGTGACCAGTTGTGTCCACAGAAGGCCAGGAAGGGCCTCCTCGTGTGGACATGCCGCGTCTCTCAGTGTCAGGAGTGCTGCTGGCTTTCTAGAACAAACCATCTGCCTTTGTTTTATGGACACTGAGTTTTGTAAATGGCCAGGTTGCAATTTCCCCGTGACTGTCAGAAAGTCTACAGCCAAACCTGCAGGGGCTCACCCACTGCCCATGTGTCTGTCCCCTGTTGTGATACATGTCTGGTCTCTTCTCTTTCCGTATCTTTTGTTTCCTTTCTTCTTTTTCATTTCTGTGTCACATTTGCCCCCTTTTTCTCGTGGCACTTTCTCATGGTGAATTCTCTGAAATGAGGGAGGTAAGTAACCTCCACTTACACCTCACCTAATGCAGTCCTGAGTCAGTGGAGTGCAGAACCTTGTCTGACATAAGGGTAACCAGCGGTTTCGTGGTCACAAAATGAATGGAAGGAGTCACAGGGCCAAGGTTCAGCCTTAGGTCTCTTCCTGAAAGCCCAGCCTTACTGGACCAGCCACACCAAGTTATTTCTCAAGAAATGCCACACACAGAGCAAAGGAACCAGGACACCTCACACATGCAAATGACTTCCAGGGGCCGGGGCTGCAGGTGCTTTTAGACCACCAGCCCAAGAAATCCAGATTCACAGAATTGATCCTGGGCAGTGCATCTCAAACGTGCTGCTTGTAAATGCACAGATTCTGGGCTCTACCCCAGACCTACTCAAGCAGAGACTTGGAGGGTGGCCTGGCAGGAGGTGTCACCAAGATGTGATAATCCCTTTTACTTCCAACTTTGGGAACCACCCAGGATATTCACTTCAGAAAAAAAACAAATTGTTTACACATAGGGTTTTCTTTAATAGTGGGCCCTCAGAGTCTGCTTGCATTTGGCTTCAGTTTATGAGGGTTCACCTTGTATACGTGCTACATTGCTTCAGGAAAACACCTACTGTGGAAAAAGAAGACTTTTTTTTTTTTTTTTTTTTTTTTTTTTTTTTTTTTTTTTTTTTGGTGGTACTGGGGATTGAACTCAGGGGCACTCGACCACTGGGCCACATCCCCAGCCCTTTTTTGTATTTTCTTTAGAGACAGGGTCTCACTGAGTTGCTAAGTGCCTCGCCATTGCTGAGGCTGGCTTTGAACTCGCGAGCCTCCTGCCTCAGCCTCCCAAAGTGCTGGGATTACAGGCGTGCGCCACCACGCCCGGCTAAAAGAAGACTTTTTTAAAAAATGAATGTAATCTCAGCTGTTCCTGTCCTCTAGTAGTCCTCAAATGACTCTCCTCCTCCCTGTGTCTTTTGGAGACTTAAAGGATGGGTTTTAAGTGTTCGTTACTTGGTTTCATTCCTTCTCTTGACGACTCCCTCTTCTCTCTCCTCTTCGGAGTGGGAGTTTCAGTTTTTTCCTAGCATGCAGCTTCTGGGACTGTGACACAGTTAAGACCCCTCCTCTCAAGGCTCTTTGTGCTTGTGTGCAGAATGGTCCTCTAGCATGGAGACACCGCTGCTGAGTGACAGAGAGCCTGAAGAGGGTCTGTTTGTGGCCCCTTATTCCTAATTCTTGACATTTTCCCTGATGCTGTGAGGCTTCAAGAATGTAAAGCCTGGCTTCAAGGCTGCCTCTCACACATGCATTAACCGGCCTTAGCGTCTGAGTTCAAGAGCTGTGTTTTCCTGCATGGTGACTTTCTTCGAGGAAGTGAGTGTGGCGCACTCCTGCAGATGCTGTGCAGTGATCCCTTCCAGCAGAGACCTGCTGACAATGCACAGGTGAGGGTGGTGGCTTCACCTTCCTGCTGGAGTAGGAGGATGCCTTTGCAGGCAGGCTGGCTGTGCTCCCACCTGGTGACTCCTGGCTGTCTTATCGAGACCTGACCAGAGGAGTGTCTTTAGCTGCTGGTCTGCAGCCAGACAGTTTCCTGTTTTGAGTGCATGTGCCCAAAGGGGTGACTTGTTTCTACATTTGTCATTGAAGTTATCAGACTTGACCAATCTTGTGATTCCATTTCTCTGTGGTCACTTTCCCTCAAAGGTTGCATAATATGGGCAGAAATTCTCTCAAGATTTAGCGAGGTCAGAGTCACAGTAACTGCCACTGTCTTTGTCCTTAGTCTGAAATCTCAAGATCACTTTCAAATGCAAGGGATGGTGATGAGCCATCTTCTCGTGCTTCTGTTGACAGTAAGATGCAGAACCAGTTGTTTTCTTTAGGAGTCTCACTCTCGCGACGTCGCGTAATGATTCTCTGACGTGAAGAAGTGTGTGCTGAAGACATTCTGAGTGGAGAGAGAAGGTCCCACTGGTCTCTGAGCCTGGGACATTCTGCATAGCTCTTCTTTGATAGATGCCACCACAGTCTCATGCCTGAGCTTGCTTAGGACCTTTAAACTCCTATTTCTTTCAGTCCTTCAAAACCAGAACTGCTGGGGCTCCCTACTTATGGGGGGTGGCCTTCGTCCCTGGGTCTCTGCAGTCTCAGCCTCTTGGTATCTCCTTCTCTCTCTCTCAATTTCAGTTATATGTCTATTAGTTGAGTATTAACAACTGTATTTTGGTGGCCCTTGTTTACTTCCAATTTTACATGGCTGAGGGTATAAGTTTTCTGTAAGTCCTGGTATCTGCTTGATGTTTGTAAGATAGGTTGTGGGTCACACATGCTTTGTTTCTCTACTCTAGGTAATTACTAACTTCTAGCTTATTAGTACAATATTACTGTTTGTTTATGATTTTGTGACAATAAATTTAGTTCTGTAATAAAAAATGAGACTGAGGATGCAGCTCAGGAAATGTGAGGCCCTAAGCAACATCTGCAGCACAGCAAAAATAAAGCAAAACAAAACAAAACAAAACAAAACAATTCATATATAGAAATAATGACTATTACAATTAATAAATCTGATGTACACAATATGTCATTTCAGTTTTGGAAGTAAATCATTAATTACAGTTTATTTTTGTCCAAGTTGTCCCACTCAGAAAATGCTAAGGGGATTATTAATATATTTTGCCCCCATCCCTATTCCCAGGTAGATAATAAGGATGATACATTTATTTGGACATAGTAATGTTAGTCATTTTTATAAAAGGTTTATTCTGTAAAAAAATTCATATAACAATTCTCACTGAAATTGATTATACAGGTGTTGTCATCAATCCTGTTGTTTATAGAGCATGGATTGAATCACAGACCAAACTGGCAATTTAATACATGAAATCGAATAAGATTAGTCTGTTTCCTCAAGTGTCATCAGCAGAGATCAACTTGAGATGCCAAATAGTTGAGTTGAGATCGGACCTTCCTTCATCTTATCAAAAGCACACAGTTAGTTGCCTTACACACTGCACAGGAAGACAAGAATTCCAATTATTTTTGATCCCTGGCATACGGTGTATTGTCAAAATAGGGTCTTAGCCTGGGCTGGTCTGCAGGGGAGCCAAGGCAGAGCTCTGGACTGGAGGAGGGGAGGCCTCGCCAGCCGGCTCTGGAGAACTTTTGTTCTGCTTGGCCAAGATCTCCTCTACTCCTCCCCTTTTCTCCTCACGGGGCTCCCAGTGAGAAGAAAGGCCTTTGATCTTTTTTTTGGCCGCTCTTATCATGCTTTTGGAAGTTGCCACCTTCCGTTTATGTGTCTGTGCAACAGGCTGCCAGGCGGTCACCTCCCTGTGAGGCCACAGCGTAGACTCCCCTGGAGATGCCCCGCACCCTACCAAAGTGTGTCCCAGAGGCCAGAACCAGACGGTTCTGCACGTGTGATATTAGTAAGTCTGAATCGGATCTTATTTGTAGGACTCCTTCAGATACCTGTCTGGGTTGGGACCAGAAGTGTTTCAGGTTTGTGATGTTTTGGATCTTGAAATGTTTGCATGTACATGATGAAACACTCTGGGGGTGGGTCCAAGCCTGCACATTCCATAGGCACCTTCTACACATTGCCTGCAGACAATGTCCTGCATTTTTAGGGCACCTACGTTTTTACTGCATCCTGTCACATGAGGTCAGGTGTGTGAGTTTCCACTGCGTCATGTCAGTGCTCTGGAATTCCAGATTTTTGGAGCAGTTTCAATTGGATTTCTGCGTGAAGGGTGTTTTATTTGTACTTTTTAAAAAAATATTTATTTATTTGCTTTAGTTGTACACAATGCAATGCATTTATGTTTACGTGGTGCTGAGGATCGAACCCGGGCCGCGCACGTGCTAGGCCAGCGCTCTACCGCTGAGCCCAAGCCCCAGCCCATTATTTGTACTTTTAAGTGTATGGAATTACTAAAACCCACTTCCACACAATTACCATCTTCAGGAGCATGCAGATCAGTGTTAACAAAGTCACACTCCTGTTCTCTGCTTTTATACTGAAGTTAGGAAGCTTTCAAGGAGTTTGAAGTGTTGTTTCACGTGACGAGTGTTTCCTAATTGTGGATGAGATTTTTATATTGACAATGGTGTTTAATTGAAACCAGAATGAAACTAGTACAGTAAAAATGACTTAATATGATATCAATTTATTCTTGTTAGTTTTTAATTGAAAGCAATTGCTACTCAGCTGATTAAAATTCTCTAGTGTGCTTTAATTAAAAAAAAAAAACAAAAACTCATAACTCAAACTAGGCTAATTGAAAGTAGTTTTTAATATTCCTTCTTGCTTTTCTTGGACAGTTTATAAATGAATTTATATTTAATTAGGGAAACAAAAAGTCTCTGTCATTCAAGTGACTTGCTTTCTGGCAGTTCGAGTGCAGAGGGTGCTGTTGGAGGAGCTGTAGGCTGGGCAAAGCTGCCTTCTGTGCAGTCTTGGGGGCAGGCTGTGGGACTCGAAGGGGGCAGTGCCTTGGAACTCTCCCTTCCTGGTCATGTCACCACCTTATCTACAAAGAACAAAGAATGCAGGTGGTGCAGTGGCCCTCTGGAATCTGGTTCTCTGAATTCTGGTTGGCTTGGGCCTCTGCCTCTTTCATCGTCGCTAGACTCCGGCTGTGTCGCATCCCCTCACACCGCACAGCCTAATTTTCCCACTCTTAGGAACTCTGGAGAAGTCGTCTTCAACTCTTAGTCATCGTGTCCTCCCACACCATCTACCCACATGCACATCAAAAATCCTGAAATAGTGTAGAGCCATTTATCTCTCTATTAAAAAAAAAAAAAAGACTTAATAAAATTTTTGTGATAATAGGGGCTCTGACAAAACTGACAAAAATCTGGACTTTTTAAATACATGGGCCTGCTGTCCTCAGTTAATGAAAGGGTCTTTTCAACATCTAGAGTATTCTTAATCTGGCACTTTGAACATGCAGAACATTCCCGTTCATTTTGCTGTTGAGAGAATCGGAGTAGCAACATCTCTTGTCTAGACCTTGTCTAGATTTATGTTGGCCTAGGGGAGTAGTGATATTCCCCGGACACACCACACTTTAGAAAGTTAACCATTTTGGGTGGAAATCTTGTTTAAAATCCATGTGTGCTACTCTGACTTCCCGACTAGAGCTGAGTGATATCACTTTGCATTTTCCTCGTAGAGATAACTGACACCATGCAGGCTTGCTCTACGCTGGGCACTGTGCTGAGCTGCTGAGCCTTGTGCCTGGAATCTTTTATCTAAGCCTCAGTATACCGCTGAAGGTAGTAATGACTGTGTCTCCACTGAGTATGTGAAGAGACGTGTGTCAGAGAGGTCAGGTGGCATGGCCTGCCAGGATGCCGTGGCAGACCCAGGAGAGCCACCCCTGGAGTGGCAGGCTGAACCCTCCCTTTCTGGCCTAAGATGGTGATGGCTTTGCGCTGATCTCTGGAATTCCAAGGGTTGGAGACTGCTGTAATTCACAGCCTGGAATTCCAAGGGTTGAAGACTGCTGTAATTCACAGCCTGGAATTCCAAGGGTTGAAGACTGCTGTAATTCACAGCCTGGAATTCCAAGGGTTGAAGATTGCTGTAATTCACAGCCTGGAATTCCAAGGGTTGGAGATTGCTGTAATTCACAGCCTGGAATTCCAAGGGTTGGAGATTGCTGTAATTCCCAGCCATGTTCGTTTGTGAAGCTGATGTACCTTGGCGTTCGTTGGTACTCCGGGTAGGCACTGTTTTGGAATTATGTGTAAAGCAAGAATAAATGACTTTCAAATGCAAGGTTAGGTGGGCAGCTTGTTGGTGAATGGCCTCAGCCGTGTGGATTGAACTTGGTGGCAGGTTTGGAGGCTTTTCAACTCCCTTGCATCATCTCTGACAGAGGTGCCTGTCAGAGTTCTAGAGAGAAGATGCCCTAGCAGAGCAGATGCTTCACAGCACTGAACACCTGGAGGTGTCAGCAGGTCTCTTGCTGTACCACCTACCTGAGGATCACTGCAGTTTGTGCACTGAGTGCTTCCCTGTGGTGGTTTTGGTCTGTTGGCAGCTGCAGGTGTCCCTTCTCCCGACAAGTAGAGGGGCATGGGGCTGCACAATGTCCCCAAAGCTTGGTCTTTGAACCTGTGCTTGACATGATGCTGCGGAATCCTGTCTCCTAAGGTAGTTTGCTTTTCCCAGGCGGCATTTGGACACGTGGACCCAGGTAGCACCAGGCAACATTTGGATGTGTGGGCCCAGGTGGCACCGGCACTCTTCCTTCCCCGTGTGTGCTGGGAGAACTAACCCTGGCTCTGATGAAATCATACAGGACAAAAGACATCATTAATAGTAAATGCATTTTTAAAAGCCTCTGATCATTTATATCGTGAAACTTCAACAGGCAATACCACGTCTATTTGAAAATGCATGTATGACAAGAAAATGTCCTCCCTGGGATTCTCAGCAAAGCCTCCCATGGAGCGCAAGGCTGCTGTGTGCTGCGAGTCACCTGGAGACTCCACTCGGCCCGTTGAGAGGACACGCGCAGAGGAGAGGCGGCTGTGCACCCTCCCCACCAGGTCGCTGCTCGGCAGCCTGCCCCTCTACTGCAGGTGTTCCTGCCTTCTCAGCTTCTGGACCTCTGGACGCAGCACCACAGGTCCAGGCGGGAACACACGCCTGCCTGTTCCTAAGAGGGGCCCTTCTGGAATGGCCCCTGTGTGGGAGCGCCCCCTTTCCTGCTGGGCCTGGGTAATGACAGTAACCAGCGCCAAGGGAGGAAGCCAGCAATGCCTCTTAGTTTCTCTCTTAACCCTCAATGATAACAGACTCTTCTTTTCTTAAAAATTAATGGTATTGGAGCTGGGTCTATGGCTCAGCGGTAGAGCGCTCATCTCGCATGTGTAAGGCCCTGGGTTCGATCATCACCACCACATAAATAAAACAAAGGTATTGTATCTACCAAAATAAATAAATAAATAAATAAATAAATAAATAAATAAATAAATAAATTGATGGCATTTACCATAGTATTTTACATAGGTATAAAAATAAGTTATTTCTGTCTAGAATAAATTTATTACCCTCTTTCAAAAAATTGTATGGTTCAAATATTTTCTTTCTTTGGTGGGTTACTAAAAATTTGTTATTTGAATAGTTATTTCCTATATTTTAAAATTATTAACTCAGAACATTTGCAATAAGGCTATATTTAGCAAGATCTATTTGAGTTTTATTTTATAGTTAAGATGGGAAGTCTGCACATTTTCTACAGTGAAACCGAAGAGGATGGCTGTATTTAGAGAACAGAGATCTTGACATCCAATCCAGAGAAGAAGGCCTGTGGAGCGATCAGCTCCCTGTGAATCTGCCCAGCATCCGTTGTGGACTTCTGTGTAGTCCAGGACAGTCCTTTGTGGTCTCAGTGACCCCTCACTGGGAGGGAGAGCTAAGGTCTGGCCTTTAGCTATGCACTTGATGCAGCGACTGCTCCCTTCCTTGAGTGGCTCTCCTGCCTGGGCCTGGTTCCTCTCCAGCTGCTCTGTGTCCTTCTCTGGCTTCTCCTCGTGGTGCCTGCTAGGTGTCCAGAGGTTGCAGGGCCCAGGCGCCTGTTCACTCAGTCCTGTGGCTTTCAACTCTCAGCTGGTCGCTGGCAAATTTATCTGCAAGTGTTCCTTGCCCTGAACTCAGGAGTCATAAGACAACTGTTTGTTCAGTATTTTCATTTAAAGCCAGGTATCTCAGACTTGTTCAGAACCAAATTCTGACTTCCGCTGCCAACGTGTTCTTGCCTTACCTCTGCACGGCGTCTCTGTCCTCCCGGTGGCTCCGGCCCACGTCTTCCAGGTCGCCCTCCACGCTACCTGGGCCTCACGTCTTGTTGACTCCGCCCGTCCTCAGCCCGTTCTCACCACCTGCAGGGCCTGGTCCGCTGGGTCTCCCAGCTTTGCCATGCTCCTTGGCCGGCCGTGTCCACACAGTAGCAAGAGGGAGACTTGAGGGTGCCCGGGGTCCCGTGGCCAACGGGGTCAGGTCCAGGGTCCTCACGGCTCCTCAGAGGCCTGCTTCCTCTTTCCAGCCCCAGCGCCTTCTCCTCAGGCCACGCGCACGGCTCTCTGCTCCTCGGGCCACCGCTCGGCTCTCCCTACTCCTCGGGCCACACGCTCGGCTCTCTGCTCCTCGGGCCACGCGCACGGCTCTCCGTGCTCCTCGGGCCACGCGCACGGCTCTCTGCTCCTCGGGCCACGCGCACGGCTCTCCGTGCTCCTCGGGCCACGCGCACGGCTCTCTGCTCCTCGGGCCACGCGCACGGCTCTCCATGCTCCTCGGGCCACGCACTCGGCTCTCCGTGCTCCTCGGGCCACGCGCACGGCTCTCCGTGGGCCACGCAAAACTCGCGCACTCGGCTCTGCTCTCCGTGCTCCTCGGGCCACGCGCTCGGCTCTCCGTGCTCCTCGGGCCACGCGCTCGGCTCTCTCCGTGCTCCTCGGGCCACGCGCTCGGCTCTCCGTGCTCCTCGGGCCACGCGCACGGCTCTCCGTCCTCGGGCTCCTCGGGCCACGCGCACGGCTCTCCGTGCTCCTCGGGCCACGCGCACGGCTCTCTGCTCCTCGGGCCACGCGCTCGGCTCTCCGTGATCCTCGGGCCACGCGCGCTCGGGGCCACGCGCACGGCTCTCTGCTCCTCGGGCCACGCGCACGGCTCTCTCCGTGCTCCTCGGGCCACGCGCTCGGCTCTCCGTGCTCCTCGGGCCACGCGCACGGCTCTCCGTACTCGGGCCACGCACTCGGCTCTCCGTGCTCCTCGGGCCACGCGCACGGCTCTCCGTGCTCCTCGGGCCACGCGCACGGCTCTCTGCTCCTCGGGCCACGCGCACGGCTCTCCGTGCTCCTCGGGCCACGCGCACGGCTCTCCGTGCTCCTCGGGCCACGCGCACGGCTCTCCGTGCTCCTCGGGCCACGCGCTCGGCTCTCCGTGCTCCTCGGGCCGCGCACGCACAGCTCCCACGCGCACGGCTCTCCGGGGCCACGCGCACGCGCACGGCTCTCCGTGCTCCTCGGGCCACGCGCACGGCTCTCCGTGCTCCTCGGGCCACGCGCACGGCTCTCCGTGCTCCTCGGGCCACGCGCACGGCTCTCTCGTGCTCCTCGGGCCACGCGCACGGCTCTCTCTCCTCGGGCCACGCGCACGGCTCTCCGTGCTCCTCGGGCCACGCGCACGGCTCTCCGTACTCCTCGGGCCACGCACTCGGCTCTCCGTGCTCCTCGGGCCACGCGCACGGCTCTCCGTGCTCCTCGGGCCACGCGCTCGGCTCTCCGTGCTCCTCGGGCCACGCGCGCTCGGCTCTCTCCGTGCTCCTCGGGCCACTGCGCTCGGCTCTCCGTGCTCCTCGGGCCACGCAAATCGCTCGGCTCGGGCCACGCACTCGGCTCTCTGCTCCTCGGGCCACGCGCACTCCTCGGGCGGCTCGGCTCTCCGTGCTCCTCGGGCCACGCGCTCGGCTCTCCGTGCTCCTCGGGCCACGCGCACGGCTCTCTGTACTCCTCGGGCCACTCTCTCTGCTCCTCGGGCCACGCGCTCGGCTCTCCGTGCTCCTCGGCTCTCCGCTCCACGCGCCACGCGGCTCTCCGTGCTCCTCGGGCCACGCGCACAGCTCTCCGTACTCCTCGGGCCACGCGCTCGGCTCTCCGTGCTCCTCGGGCCACGCGCTCCTCTCCGTGGGGCCACGCCACGCGCATGGCTCTCTGCTCCTCGGGCCACGCGCTCGGCTCTCTGGGCCACGCGCACGGCTCTCCGTGCTCCTCGGGCCACGCGCACGGCTCTCCGTGCTCCTCGGGCCACGCGCACGGCTCTCCGTACTCCTCGGGCCACGCGCACTCGGCTCTCCGTGCTCCTCGGGCCACGCGCTCGGCTCTCTGCTCCTCGGGCCACGCGCTCGGCTCTCCGTGCTCCTCGGGCCACGCGCATGGCTCTCCTCTCCGTGCTCCTCGGGCCACGCGCACGCGCTCGGCTCTCTGCACTGCTCTCTCGGGCCACGCGCACGGCTCTCCGTGCTCCTCGGGCCACGCGCACGGCTCTCTGCTCCTCGGGCCACGCGCTCGGCTCTCCGTGCTCCTCGGGCCACGCGCATGGCTCTCTGCTCCTCGGGCCACGCGCACTCGGCTCTCCGTGCTCCTCGGGCCACGCGCTCGGCTCTCCGTGCTCCTCGGGCCACTCTCCGTGCTCCTCGGGCCACGCGCTCGGCTCTCCGTGCTCCTCGGGCCACGCGCACGGCTCTCCGTGCTCCTCGGGCCACGGGCACGGCTCTCTCTCTGCTCCTCGGGCCACGGGCACGGCTCTCCGCTCCTCGGGCCACGCGCCATGCGGGCCACTGGCTCTCCGTGCTCCTCGGGCCACGCGCTCGGCTCTCTGCTCCTCGGGCCAACGCGCTGGCTCCGGGCCACGCTCGGCTCTCCTGCTCCTCGCGCCACGCGCATCGGCTCTCTGCTCCTCGGGCCACGCGCTCTCTGTGCTCCTCGGGCCACGCGCACGGCTCTCCGTGCTCCTCGGGCCACGCGCACGGCTCTCTGCTCCTCTGGCCACCACGCGCCACGCGCACGGCTCTCTGCTCCTCGGGCCACGCGCACGGCTCTCTCTCCTCGGGCCACGGGCACGGCTCTCTCCTCGGCCACGCACACGGCTCTCCGTCGCGCTCGGCTCTCCGTGCTCCTCGGGCCACGCGCGCACGGCTCTCCGTGCTCCTCGGGCCACGCGCTCGGCTCTCGGTGCTCCTCGGGCCACGCGCACACGGCTCTCTGCTCCTCGGGCCACGGGCACGGCTCTCTGCTCCTCGGGCCACGCGGCACGGCTCTCCCTCCTCGAGCCACGCGCACGGCTCTCTGCTCCTCTCTCCGTGCTCCTCGGGCCACGCGCTCGGCTCTCTGCTCCTCGGGCCACGCGCACAGCTCTCTGCTCCTCGGGCCACGGGCACGGCTCTCTCCGCTCCTCGAGCCACGCACACGGCTCCCGTGCTCCTCGGGCCACGCACTCGGCTCTCCGTGCTCCTCGGGCCACGCGCTCGGCTCTCTCGTGCTCCTCGGGCCACGCGCTCGGCTCTCCGTGCTCCCGTCGGGCCACGCGCTCTCCGTGCTCCTCGGGCCACGCTCACGTGTGCTCCTCGGGCCACGCACTCGGCTCTCGGTGCTCCTGCAGCAGACCAGGCGCCCGCCTCCTCGGAGCCTCCGTGCACTTGGGTTCTGCTGCCGCCTGTCCCTGTCAGCGACGGGCACCGGGACTGGCTCCGCGAGGAGAGGCCTCCTCCTGCTCCTCTGTCCACACCGCTTGCTGGACGTTATTTCTCTTCATAGCACATTGGATCGTGTGACAAATATTTGTCACTTTATCCTTTACTGTCTATAAGCACCCCCGGGGCAGGAACTTGGTCTGGTCACTGTTGTGCTTCCAGTTCCTGCAGCGGTGCCCGGCACAGAGCGGGTGCTCCCCGGACTTTCTCACATGGTCTGTGGCTTCCGTTGATCCATGGGTCAAGGTTAGATTTAAAGCCCCTAAAGGTGTCATCAGCTTCAACTACTCAGAGGCTGGAATTCTGAACTGGATTTAGTTTATGTTAGAATTTAAAGTTTTGGGAGGGTGTAAGAAAGGAAAAAAAAATATTTAGAAATACTGTAAGAGATAGGCATGTCAAATCAGAGTCGGGGAAGTTTCTCAAAAAACTTTTCTCTTGAAATTCCTGCAGTTGCTGGTGTTATTTGATAAGAGAATGTGCGCGTCAACTTAGAAAATAAAGTTAAGAATTTACTCAGATGGCCAGGCGTGGTGGCGCACGCCTGTAATCCCAGCACTTTGGGAGGCTGAGGCAGGAGGATCACGAGTTCAAAGCCAGCCTCAGCAATGGCGAGGCACTTAGCAACTCAGTGAGATACTGTCTCTAAATAAAATACAAAAAGAAGGGCTGGGGATGTGGTCCAGTGGTCAAGTGTCCTTGAGTTCAATCCCCAGTACCACAAAAAAAAAAAAAAAAAAAAAAAAAAAAAAAAAAAAAAAAGAAAAAGAAAAAGAAAAAAAGAAAAAAGAAAAAAGAATTTACTCAGATGGAAATGTTTGAATCTGAGACTGACCAGAAGCAACAAGTGTCTGCGCAGAGGTCAGATGCAGGGGAGTGGGCCCGGGTCCTGAGAGCCTGCTGCGGCCGAGGGGCCTGGCCGGAGGAGGGACAGGTCTGTGAGAAATGGTCCAGAGATGGACGGATCCCTCCGTGGGTGATCCACGTGGTGGGCAGGAGGCAGGGACTTTGAGGGCACCCCAGGGTAGCTTGAGGGACTTTGAGGGCACCCCAGGGTAGCAGAACTTGGTGGCTCCCTCCTGCCGCTGCTGAGCTTGAGGGACTTTGAGGGCACCCCAGGGTAGGAGCAGAACTTGGTGGCTCCCTCCTGCCACTGCTGAGCTTGAGGGACTTTGAGGGCACCCCAGGGTAGGAGCAGAACTTGGTGGCTCCCTCCTGCCGCTGCTGAGCTTGAGGGACTTTGAGGGCTGAGCAGAACTTGGTGAGGGCTGAGCTTTTTGAGGGCACCCCAGGGTAGGAGCCTTGGTGGCTCCCTCCTGCCGCTGCTGAGCTTGAGGGACTTTGAGGGCACCCCAGGGTAGGAGCAGAACTTGGCTGCTGAGCTTGAGGGACTTTGAGGGCACCCCAGGGTAGGAGCAGAACTTGGTGGCTCCCTCCTGCCGCTGCTGAGCTTGAGGGACTTTGAGGGCACCCCAGGGTAGGAGCAGAACTTGGTGGCTCCCTCCTGCCGCTGCTGAGCTTGAGGGACTTTGAGGGCACCCCAGGGTAGGAGCAGAACTTGGTGGCTCCCTCCTGCCGCTGCTGAGCTTGAGGGACTTTGAGGCACCCCAGGGTAGGAGCAGAACTTGGTGGCTCCCTCCTGCCGCTGCTGAGCTTGAGGGACTTTGAGGGCACCCCAGGGTAGGAGCAGAACTTGGTGGCTCCCTCCTGCCGCTGCTGAGCTTGAGGGACTTTGAGGGCACCCCAGGGTAGGAGCAGAACTTGGTGGCTCCCTCCTGCCGCTGCTGAGCTTGAGGGACTTTGAGGGCACCCCAGGGTAGGAGCAGAACTTGGTGGCTCCCTCCTGCCGCTGCTGAGCTTGAGGGACTTTGAGGGCACCCCAGGGTAGGAGCAGAACTTGGTGGCTCCCTCCTGCCACTGCTGAGCTTGAGGGACTTTGAGGGCACCCCAGGGTAGGAGCAGAACTTGGTGGCTCCCTCCTGCCACTGCTGAGCTTGAGGGACTTTGAGGGCACCCCAGGGTAGGAGCAGAACTTGGTGGCTCCCTCCTGCCACTGCTGAGCTTGAGGGACTTTGAGGGCACCCCAGGGTAGGAGCAGAACTTGGTGGCTCCCTCCTGCCGCTGCTGAGCTTGAGGGACTTTGAGGGCACCCCAGGGTAGGAGCAGAACTTGGTGGCTCCCTCCTGCCGCTGCTGAGCTTGAGGGACTTTGAGGGCACCCCAGGGTAGGAGCAGAACTTGGTGGCTCCCTCCTGCCGCTGCTGAGCTTGAGGGACTTTGAGGGCACCCCAGGGTAGGAGCAGAACTTGGTGGCTCCCTCCTGCCGCTGCTGAGCTTGAGGTAGGAGGCAGCAGGGAGTTCTGGCCTTCTGGAAGGCAGGCAGGTGAGCAGGAGGGCAGCTCCGGAGACCAGGCTAGAAAGGAGGACTTTTTGAGTTATAAGAATAGACAGAGGGGCTGGGTAGAGCGCTCGCCTAGCACATGTGTGGCCCGGGTTCGATCCTCAGCACCACGTAAAAATAAAGGCATTGTGTACAACTAAAACAAATAAATATTAAAAACAAGAGTAGGCAGATGTTTTCAGAGGCTCAGAGAATAATAACTGAGAGGGGGGAGGGGGAGGGAGAGAGAGAGAGAAAGACCCCGACCTGGGGAAGTTCCCACTCTTGGAGCCAGTAAGAAGAGTATTTACAAGAAGCGTCGTGGGCACAGGGCGGGGCCCCCCTGGGTTCTGCACTTGGAGCCTTGGTGACGCCTCTGGCCTCTAGAGACTGACCTCTTCCCCCAGGCACTCCCTTCTTTCTCTGAGTGAACTTAACGTCCGGAAATAATTTTGCACCCGTTTTAGGAGTTGATGCTCATGGTGCCTCCTTCAGAGCATTATGGGCTTTGCTTTTGGAGGATTTGTTTCTCCAGTTTCTTTTCCTTCTCCTTCTTTTTCTCTGTCAGGAATTCCTGTGCCAGGGGTTAAAAGGCATCAGACAAGGTAGCATCTCTTGGCATCTGAGCTGATCCTAAAGAAGTCTCTTTCCTAGGCAGGTTTCTTTCTAGCATGAAGCTTTTGATATGACTGCACTGTGTGTGTGTGTGTGTGTGTGTGTGTGCGCGCGCGCGCACGCGCGCGCGTGCATGCACGTGCTTGTGAACCACAAGGGTTTTGTAGGATGGAGAGGAAGCGCGTTAGTCAGGGTTCGCCAGGGAAACAGAAGAACCAAGCAGAACCAATTGTACGTATACACACACACACACACACACACACACACACACGCATGCACTCACCCCCGCCCAGGACCTGGCTCATGTGATCGTGGAGGCTGGCAAGTCTGGGGTGTGGAAGGCAGGCTGCCAGGCTGGGGATTCAGGTAGGCGTTGGTGCTGCAGCCTCAAGTGTGAACTCTACAGAGTGGCAGGCTGGCAGCTCCGGGGGTTTCTTCAGTGCTTCTGTTTTGAGGAGAATTCTTAACTGGGGGAAGCCTCTGTGTGCTGCTAAGGCCTTTAGTTGATTGAACTGGGCTCACCCCACAGCATAGAGGGTATTCAAAATTGAATGGTTAATATGTTAATCATGTTTAAAAATCAACTTCCCAGCAACATGGAACCTGGCGTTCAGTCAGACAGCTGGGCATTGTGGCCTAGTTGGGTTGACACATGACCTTAGCCATTGTGAGAAGAAAGGAGACAGTTTTGGAAAATCATCTGTCTCTGTCAGTCTCGTGAGTTTCTTTACTGACAGTTTTGATCAGAGACGACCTGTGGCTCCTGCTTTGAAAGGAAAAAGGAGCTTTCAGTTCCAGAAAGGAAAGGTATTGCATTTCTGACTTTTATGTCATGAACACAGAGCCAGTTTTCTAACTGTGAGAACCCTGGCTACTTTTTAATGTTATGTGAGGATTTACCAAGCATCAATTCCATGTCCTGCTTTTCTTTTTTGAGTTTTCTAAATGTTTTGAATGTATCTTTAGAACATGCAGTTTACTCACTGGACTTAAAATAATTTAGTTTTTATGGTGTAATTTCATCAGTAACAGATAAATTTTATTAGGATCTTCAAAAACATTTTTCTCAAATACTCAGGACAATAATGAATATAGAATAAGAATTGCCGTAAATAATAAAAGTGTGAGAACCTGTAAATTGCTCAACTATTTTCACTCTGAGAGAACATTGCTCTACATCCTAAAAATGGAGTCCAGAAGATTCTGGGCTCTTCTGTGAATCCTGCTGTCATGTGAAGGTGCATCTTCTGTTTCTGGGTACCTCACGTCACACCTGGTATAGTCTTTTATTTGGACGTTCTTTTTGTTGTTGTTGTTGTTGTTGTTGTTTTTTTTTTTTTTGGTACCAGAGATTGAACTCAGGGGCACTCGACCACTGGGCCACATCCCCAGCCCTTTTTTGTATTTTGTTAGAGACAGGGTCTCACTGAGTTGCTAAGTGCCTCGCCATTGCTGAGGCTGGCTTTGAACTCGCAATCCTCCTGCCTCAGCCTCCCAAAGTGCTGGGATTACAGGCGTGCGCCACCACGCCCGGCTATTTGGACATTCTTTCCTGTGACCTTTGACTGCTCTGCCCAACCCTAGACCTGTTCTGACTTTCCCACAACTTCCTGGTTGTAGCCCTCAGGGGTGTTTCCTGGCATCAGAACACTTGCAGGAAGGGTCTCCCTTCCATTTCTGCCACCCATCAGCCCCTCCCTGAACTCAGCCACTGAGCAGGATGGGCAGTCAGGAGAGGAGACACGAGAGAGAACCAAATACCGCAGTGTGGGATCTCAGGAGCCTCTGAGCACAGTGACTGGTCCTTGGTATAAAAAATGATTTGTGGCTCAGAAGGTTGAATGTCGTGTCTTTTTTTTTGGGGGGGGGTTGGGGGGAACCACGGATTGAACTTAGGGGCACTCAACCACTGAGCCACATCCCCAGCCCTATTTTGTATTTTATTTAGAGATGGGGTCTGAGTTGCTTAGTGCCTTGCTTTTGCTAAGGCTGGCTTTGAACTCACAATCCTCCTGCCTCAGCCTCCAAGATGAACCAATGGTGCCCAACTTAGTCTTCTTTTATTAAAGGTAGAATGATTGATAGGTAATTAATACAACTAATGGATAGAGCAAAGTGACATGAACAGGTAGAGACTGAAGTGCATTCTCAATGTTGTTGAAGCAGATTCATTTTAGAGATCTAGCCTACTATAGGGTGAGATATGGTGAGAGTTAATGTGGAATAGATAAGAGTCAGTTATAAGTTAAGATTGGGAGCTTATTAAATATATTATCTCATCCTTACAACTTATAAAATAGGAGTACAATGTTGCAACATGCTCAGAGAGTAACCTAAAAGTGAAATTTTTTGCTCCACTAACACACATTTAAAAATTCCAAATTAAATGCCACAACAGTATTGGACTAGGTGATTTTCTTATGCACCAGTTTTTACCAGTTAGCAAACAGACAGTTAAATAGCACACATGAAATACATGTGCATAATTTTTAGGGAATTAGAGTTTGCTTTCTGGGAAGCCAGGTCCTGTAGTCTTCTCTGCTTCTTCTACGGGGCAGTGTTTCTAGTCATTCGTGGTTGGTTTCTGAACCTCGGTTGCTGTAGGGAAAAGCAGCCTGGTGTTCCACATGGCTGAGTCAATGTTGCCTCTACTATGTGGCTGAGAACAGTTAAAGAGTGTGGCTCCTTAAAGCAGAAGGTTTGTCCTGCTCTTCAGACTGGTTCCGTGTTTGGTGACCTTTCTGCTCAGAGGCAGTGCTTAGTCACATCTGCACCCATGAGGCTGACTGACTGGGACTTTCCGTCTCAGCACTGTGCGCCTCATGCCCTGGGAAACCCCTCGGGCCAGTAGACTTGGGTCACTGTTCACGCCAGCACCTGTCCTTCCAGCAAGCCCAGCTCCACGGGGTCCTGTGGTAGTGACAGTGCCGACAGGTATCCGATGGAAAGGCTTATTCCAGACCATTGAGGGGTTGAACTTAAGGCTGTGGTATTGCAAAGAGTGTTGTAATTCTGAAGCAGACCTTCTCCCTGGTTTTCAGACATTGCTTCCCTGAGTTTGTGGCCTTTGCAAGGGACATTTGCCTCATGGGCTCAGGTGGCAGGAAGCGACTCTTCCTTCTTTGAGAATGGATAGCTTCATCCTCTCAGGTGACGTGTACCTTGTCCCACAACCTCTCCTGGCATTTGTGTTTAGAGGTGACTGTACTTGAGAAAGCACATGCGCTTGAGGAAACCTAACCATTTCCTCTGTCGTTGTATTGCCTTTTTCGAATACGTTTTCTTAAAGTCATGCCCAGTGCTTTGATTCTAAGCCTCTAATACAGAAATTGCATTGACTCATTCTGCATGCGTTGAAAAGGAGTCTGCTAGTGTAGTTAAAAATATTTATTTTCAATAAAACACATTGAAAAAAATGCTTTGTGAAAACCCTGGTTGTATACGATATCATATGTACCTTTTTCTTCGTGGGTAAGAAATCCGTTCCAGTTTTCTTTTATTTGGGTACAAAGTTAGAGTGCATTTTAAGTTGCTGTATCAGTAGAAACTGACTGCAGTAAGTTGTCCACTAACAAGACAAGCTGTCTAGTGCCAGAGAAAAACAAGCTTTTGAAATTCAGTGACTAAATAATAATCTGCTTGTTGGGAATGAATTTGGCATCCAAGCCAGGTGGGCGTGGCCATGGTCCTGGCTACCAGGAGCGTTACCTGTCCACCGTTAAATCTAGTTGACACAGAGAAATTTCAGAAAGAATTCAAATGGCATCCCATCCTTCAGGCTGTGTGTCCAGGGGGAACGTTTTTTCTGATGAGTGACAGCTAGTCGGGGAACAGTGGACACAGCGAGTGTTCCGCTCACTCTCTTCCCAGGAGCTGCTGCTCCTGAGGTGCGCAGTCCCGGCTGAGCTGCTGGGGCCTCCACACTGCTTCCTTCGCAGCATGTTGGGGACACTCTTGCCCTTTAAAGCTGGGTTTGATGACATAGGGCACACTTATTCTCAGATGGTTTTATGAATTGGCTCCTGATAGGTTTCCGGGTGAGAATAGCAGATATGTCACCATGTGCCTTGTGTCATATGGATAGGGCCAGATAGGACGGGAAGACGCATCTGACCTGGAAAATATCTTTTGTGCAGCTGGAAATAAAAAACAGAGGAAATCAGGTTGAGACAATTTACTAGAAAGTCAGTATTTCCAAACCACAAATCAGGCATAAAACTGAAGGAAGAGGGGGTGCTGGGGCTGTAGCTCAGTGGTAGAGTGCTTGCCCAGCAAGCTGCAGGCTGTGGGTTCAATCCCCAGTACCACCCAAAAACGAAAAGAAAAAAAAAAAAAAAAAAAAACACACCAAACAAGTGAAGAAAGGAAATCAGATTTATGGGTAAAAATCAGGGATTTAAAAATTCTAGTGTGAATCAACGAAAACAGATTTTGCTTCATTTCCCTCTGCTGTGGTCTTTAGGGTGTGGATTCCTGCATTCCCCGGTAATGCTGCAAACCCCAGAGAGCATGCGATTAGATCACAGGAACCAGAAATGAAAAATGAAACCAGAAAATGAAAGTGAGCACCAGCAGGGAAGGTGGGAGCTCCCGGGGCAGAGCGGGAGGCTGGGAAGGCAGCGCCTGTGAAGAGACACTTGAACTCTAGTGACACAAACGAGCGGTAACCGAGTGAAATTACCCTTACTCTACACTGACCACGTCAGTCCTGCTGTGCATGAAATATTACTTTGCTGAAAGGAGTTTTAAAATAAAACTTCCTTGAAATATTTTGATACTTATCATTTTTAAAAGGGCATCAGACTCACAAAGGCTTTATCATTTGTTAAAAATAACTTTAAGCAAAACAACAAAGTGATATTATCTTACTTCTTTCATCATACATTGATCTGCTTTGCCTTTTGCTTCTGTTTATGTTTATCACACATGGAAAAACCCAGACTTTCATCACTTTGGAATCAAACATTTGATGGAATTTGTTGAGAATGTCTGAATAACACATCTTTAGAGAACTGACAGTTTTAGAAAGATAGTTTTTTTAATTTTTTAATTTTTTTTTTTTTTTGGTGCTGGGGATTGAACCAGGGCCTTGTGCATGCAAGGCAAGCACTCTGTCAACTGAGCTACATCCCTGGTCCAGAATGACAGGTTTCACTTAATTGCTGGGACTAATTAGTCACATGATCAAATTTAACTTGTTTTATCTGAAAATAATGGATGGAATTAAATTATTTATATTATATGTGTTTCTGTAAATTCCATCCATTGAATTTAACACTTTGCTCAGTTTCTTATTTTATCCCATTCTTTGTAATGAATATTCCTGCATTCAGAATTCCTTACTTCTCTTTGATCAAGAGAATCACTGAGCCTCTGTGTGGATTTTAAAATATTTTCTTCATTCAAGTCATTTAGTAAGTAGTTCAGACATTTACTGAAGGCCTGTTATGTGTCAAGGCTGCTGCTCAGTGCTGGGAATACAAAAGGGAGCAAACTAAAAACAGTCCCCTTTTCATGGAGACTTGAGAAGGGCAAGCAGTCCAGGCTGGTATGCTCAAGAGCCTTCCTGCAGTCGGTGGTCTGGAAGCCAGGCTGCCTGGGTGAGTAGGGTACGCGGCTGCAGGACGGCCATCGGTAGGGGAGGAAGCAGATGTGAGGCCAGCATGCGAAGCCAGCCTGGCTCATTGGCCAGTGGGCTTGAAGGGACAGCAGGAAGCTGACTGGTACCAGGTGAGGCCTAAGAGGTGATTGGGATCCTGTGTTGGGAGGCTTCACGAGCCATGTTGACATTTCCGACCTCAAGTTATGAAGAGTGATGGGAGGTTTCCAGGGTGGGAAATGGCATTGTTAGCTTCGCACAAGGGCTGCTTTGGCCTGTATCAGCAGTGGTTCACAGGGGCAAAGCCGAAGGCAGAGAATGGAGAGCAGGGTGGCCAAATGCCCAGCAGTGTCTGGGAGCTAGTATTTGGCAGAGGGTTGACAGTCGGTGGAAATGTTTGAGATGTCCTGATGGCATCATTAGCACAGCTGGGAGTAGGGCCAGGACCCCAGATGACCTCGAGTGTCAGGAGGGGACAGTTGGGGGGAAGCTGTGCCATTTAAGGGAGAAAAGGAACACAGCAGAAGAGGTGACTTGGAAAGCAAGGCGCTGGGTTCAGTTTTAGCCCCGTCGAGTTTGACATGCACATCGAGCAAAAAAGTAGAGATGAGAGTTGGCTCTAGTAGTCGAGGTAAGAAGCTGAAGCTGAGAGAGTTACAAGGGCTGGGGTATGGTTAATTAAAATATTACTTTCTTTAACTTTCATGCTGCTATTCACAAGAAGAACACAGTGTTACATATGAACTCAGATAATTTCACACTTAACTTTAAATAATAATGTTTATGACTTCACAATTCTGTGGCCTCCTTAGTAGTCACAAGCAAGCAATTTCTTGATGATAATCAAGTACATTTGATCTACTAACTGCTGGATTATAGAGTGTGATATTCTTTAAAAATTCCATACACGTGCAGTAATACTTTATAGTAGTACTCTTGAAAAGGCAGCTTTTGTTGAGACACTAACCTTACCTTCTATTTAACATACGATACAGAATACAGGGGTAGAAACCAAGTAAGAGATTTGCTTTTCAGTCTAAAATGTACCAATTCAAAGGAAAATTAGTAAATATAAAGCTATGTTATATATAAAGAGAAAATACTCCTGTTAGTTTTAAAATATATTAAACTTAGATGTACTGTCATCTTCAAACACTATTTCTGATTGCAAAAATGGTTTAGTTAAAATGGTAAGATTTTAGGGTTTTGGTGTTGAGGCTTTGCTACAGTTCTAGTTGTTTAGAAATGTCGTGAGGCTGGAGGTCTCTGGGGGCCATTGGAGTTCATTCCTCGTAGCCTACTTCAGTTGCCTCACCTTGCCTGCCCGACGGGGACAGAGCTGCACGGCCATTTCCCCCGTCACTTCTGATGTGAGACTGTTTTACGTGCATGTCGACAGGAGCGGGGTGTCCCTGATGTTGGCTTCTGTGGTGTTGGGCTGGGAGAGCCTGTGAAGAAGAGCTCCTCCTGTGGGATCAGAAGGACCAGCAGGCTTCCCTCTCAGTCTCTAGCAGTGTGAACCGAGTTAGATCCGCATGAGGGTCATTTAACATGGATTCTCTTCTGCGGATATTTGTTGCTAATGATTGGTGTTCAGTATGCAGTGATTTTCTTTGAAACCTTAAATGAAATTGGAGGTTCCTTTTGCATGTAGATAAACCAGGGAGAAGAGGAAGTAGGGTCATGCCACCCAAGCAGGTAAAGATAGCACCCTGTGTCAGCAACCAAATGAAGCTCCTTTCCTGTGATTGCTGAATGATAGTGTAATTTTCAAGCTGCATTCGATAAGTTGCTTCATAGGCTGAGAAAGCTGATTTTGAATGGAGATCAAGTAACCTGAACAGTACATGATCTTCGTTGTAGTTATGATTGTATGAAACAAACATAACTTGTTTAATGCAAACACTGTGGCAGGCTTTCTTGCAGAAAACTGCATTAATATTTATGGAGACTTTTCTTTGCATTGCTTTCAAGGAAATGAAACGTGTCATGACTGCACCAGTGATGCGGATGGGCCGCAGGCAGCTGGCGCTGAGACACGGAGGGAGCTGTAGAGAGGTCTACGGACAGTGACAATCACTTGTTCTATGCCCACTCAGCTCTCCCATGCCCCTTCTGGGGACAGTCCTGGTGTGTGATTCGTGTCTGGCCCCTTGCTGTCCCCAGGACTGGCAGAAGGCCCTGGAGAAGCCAAGCCTGCATGGCAGTCAGGACAGCCGCGGTAATCATGCAGAAACAAGTGCCCGCGAGACTCTTAGTGGCTCAGGTGACATTAGTGCATTTCTTTTTCATACACACAGTTTGCCATAAGTACAGGTGACAGTTTCATGGGTCACTAAGCTCCTTTTTGTCTGTTTGGCTTTTGCCTCTTATAATTGAAAGGGTCCTTTGAGAAACAAATGTTTTGGAATTTTATTCAATGAAAAGGAACACTATTTTAGGAGAAACAGACAGATCCACAGGTTAGGAGTAGCATTAGGTTTACTCTGACACTGATTAGGACTTGTTAAACTTAAATTAGACTAGCACTCCCTGTTTTTGAGGGGGGAAACTGAAGCAAGGCAATTTGCAGGGAACTTTGATCGCTTGTTAAAGGTCACACAGGAATTTAAGGACAGGAACTGGAACCAGAAAAAGGTTTCCTGACTCCTTTTAATTCTTCTATTGCTTTCTGATCTCTCGTACAGGTAAAGGTGGACTTGTTATGTAGAACAGTCTTGAGGGCCACTTTTTGGTAAAGCATACAGAGGAAAGAAGTTTATATGAGGTTAGCCAGCACAGTGGGTACACACTGCCTACAGCTGGGAATTATATTAAAAAGTCTCTGTGAATACTTGTGGCAGTAAAAGCAATAGCGAATTAAAAGACCTGTCCAGAGAACAAGAAACAAGCCTTGAGAAGACTGTGGCATGGTCTTCTCACACACCACTGGCTGGGTTGTAGGCAGCCCCCGTTCCTGCTCTGCCAGCCCAGCCAAAGACCAGAGATTCTGTGGGGTAGGAGACATTGAGACTCCTGGGGATTTCAGATGTGGATTCTGGATTTTAGAGATGAATGTGCCATGTAGACCTATCTGAATTTTATACTGCAGTTCACTCTTACGAACTGAACTAATCTCCAAAATAATCTGATGAAACACGTCATCTAAATAATTTGGAAATACATTTCACATGCATGAAATTCTTCATGCTGCACTGTGCCAACTTCAGTTGCAGTAGTCACCTTTCTGTCCCTGTGACAAAATAGCAGAGAAAAATACAGGGAGGGAAAGTCTTATTTTGTGCATGTTTTAGAGGTTTCAGGCCACAGTTGCTCGGTCCCCAGTGCTCTGGGCTTGTGGTAAGGCAGTACCTCACGGCAGGAGGCCCGAGGTGGAGTGAAACTGCCCCTCGTGGTAGCCAGGAGGCAGAGGTAGGTGATAAGAGAAGGGAAGAGGCCAGGGACAAGGGACACTCTTCGAGGGCACACCTACTTTCTCCAGGTAGGCCTCGCCTGCTGCGGTTTCCACCACCTCGCACCGTCCATTCCATTGTGAGCCCTCGGTGGACAGTTCCACTGATGATGTCAGAGCCCTCGTGAGTCAGTCACTTCCCAAGAGCCCCACCTCAACAGTGAGCCCCTGGGGGATTTTGCAGATGCAAAACTTTGAAAATTTGTCTAAATTGGTAATTAAATGATTATAGTTAATATAAAGATTATAATTGAAGCTGTGTTATTCAGATTTAATCAAGGAATTGGGTACATGAACCAAACTTGGCTTCCTCCTTCCAGTGAGGAGGTGGCAGCTGCTCCTGTGGGGCTGGGGGTGTGCATCAGCTCCTTTAGGTCCCACAGTGGGTTTCCAAAAGTTAGGTGACTTCTCCTCCAGAAAAAAAATATGTTTTTTTTTTTTTTTTTTTTTTCTATTTTCAAGTTGGAAGCAAAAAAAAAAAAAAAAAAAAAAAGTGAGTAGATGCTCCCCCCAACCAGACTACTGGTCTCCCCTCTGCTGGCCTCAGTCTTTCTGTGTGAGCCCTTTCCTCCTGCTGGGCCGGGCCCTTGTCTGCGCAGCTGGTGTTCTGTCCCTGCTGTGATCATTAGGGGTGTGATTTTTCTGGCTTTTCTCCTGGGTGTGAGGTAAGGTTGCGTTTCCCCATCCCCTTCAAGTTTATGCTCCTGTGACCTGCTCTCCTCAGTGAGACCTGTAGGGAGCGGGGGTGTGTTACTTACCAGGGGAAGTCCTTAACAGCCCACTTAGGTGACCGTCTTCCCTCCCCGTCTTGAGTTCCTGAGAACAAAGCAGCGGAGAATCCCCAGAATTTCAGTGGGTGAGGACAGTGAGTGGAAGATCCTGGGCGTTTCACGTTGCCGAGACTCTGGGCTACTCACTACGCTGAGAGGGCCCGCGCCTTGCCGACTGACACACGCCCTCCGCCATGGAGTCTTCCCTCGTTCTTTTTTTTTTTTTTTTTTCTTTAATTATAAAATGTGTTCCCTCACTTGGGAACCTACTCCATCCAGGCTCTGTGCACAGTTCTTGATTTATGTTCTGTCACTCACTGATGATGTGAATACCTCATTCGAGGTCACACGTGTGACATCAAAGCCTGTGCTGCTAAGGACTACACTTGCTCTGACTCCCTTGGCCATGTATTATCCAAACGAATCCCATGAGCCTCTGCTGTGTGCTCAGCACTGTGCAAGGTTCGAGGACCAAATATGAGTGGCAAACAGTTCCTGTGGAATAACAGTCTTATGGGGAGAAAGAGATTCAAGCCAGTATAACGACATATTAGTAAAAGTCATAGGGCAGAGTGGGTGCTGAGAAGATTTAGCATCAGAATCTCCCACCGTATTGTCTTTGGCAAGTGTCTCTCATCCCATCTTCAAATCTTTGTTCGCTTTTCTCATTCCTGAAATGGGAGGATTTTCAAAGTTTTTCAACTATGAGATGTAGTTGGTACATTCCTCAAAGTATCATTGGCAGTGACTGAGAGGCGTGTTCGAAGCCCTGGGTGTGCCACAGCTCGCAGCACGTGGCAGGTCTGTTTGACCTTCAGCAGACGGGCACTGAGAGGAGGGAGCAGGGGACCTGCTTGAGGGAGAAGGACCAGAAAAGTTGTGCAGAGGAGGTGATGCTCGGCCTGCGTTCCTGAACAGGAGGAAGTTTGCTCCAACGGGAGCAGAAAGGGAAGTGTGTTCCAGGGTGAGGGAAATAGCATGAGGGAATCAGGAAATACGTGGGGCCTGCAAGCGAGCAATTGTGGGATGCACAGGACACAATGGAGCAGCAGCAGGAGCTGACTGCGTGCATCGCGCAGGCCAGCTGGAGCCACTGTGTAGGCTGACTCTGGGCCGAGGCTTTTTAAAAAGATGGGTTCTGCAAGTATAAAAGCAATGTCAAGGAGAAGGGAGACACAGGGGAAGGAGAGGGAGCCAGCTGGTAGACTGCCGGAGAGAGAGAGAGGGGCACAGACAGACAGAGAAGAGAGGACGTGGGACTTGGAGCAGAGGATGGGAAGGGGAGCAGCAGGTGTGGGGGAAGCTAAGGGTCTGGATTGACAAGACATATTCCTGTGTTGAACTCTCAGGGGTGAGAGCGCAGAGCCTGGGGGAGCTCCCAGGTTTCCGACTTGGTAACTAGAGGGATGTTTGAAATTAAGACTGAGAGTGCAGCATGAGTTTTGCTTTTCAGTGAGTATTCACTTTAAAACTTCAACCTGAAGAGTGCTCAAAGAAAAAAGGAGACATTCCACTCCCCATGCATGTTTGTCTCTTCCCTGTATTTTAAAATCCTGTGTCTGTACAATGACCATTTTAAATGGAATTGGAACTTCATTTTAAATGGAATTTACAACTTCATTTTGTCATGTACTGGGTAAACCCAAGCAGCTTCCCACCCAGGTATGGAGATAGGCCTCCCTCCATCACCAGTATAAAGAACACGGGTCCTGTGTAGTGGGGTGTTTGTTCATTTATTTACATCTATTTTTTAAGTGCTACTATCAAGAACACTCTGGTTTATCTGTCTTTTTATACTTCTGAACACATAGACTTGTTTTTCAGAAAGAATAGTAAGTTGAGCTTTGTGCACGCAGCTCCCGAGGTGGCTGCAGGACAGGGGGGCGGGTTTGTCAGCTGGCCTGCCGGATGACAAGGGGGCTTACATATAGGAGAGGGCCCAGCTGGAGTTAGGTATTGCAAGGTGCCCAAGCGAGCATGGTGCTTGAAGGCACAGGCAGTGATTCATTTACTGAAACCGTCTACCAAGGGTCTGCAGCTTGCCAGGCGCTGTGCTGTCCTTGGGATATGGCCTCTCCAGCGCTTTACTGCAGAAGCTGGGTGAGTGTGAGCACACAGTCTCGACATTATGGTAAAGGCCCCCGAGGAGAGCTGGGGGCAGGGAAGGAGCCTGCCTTCCAGATCTGGCGGTAAGGGAATGCCTCCTGTTTCCTTGGCATACATCTTTGTTTGCTAAGCCTAAATGCTGTTTTCCCTTATGTGTGTGTCTTGATTGCTGCCTTTCAGAGTATCCTAGAAGGAACGTGCTTTGCAAGTGTCGGTTTAAACACACTTGTGATCCCAGCTACTCAGGACGCTGAGGCAGGAGGACTTAGGAGTTTAAGGCCAGCCTAGACAATTTAGCAAGGCCCTGTCTCAAAGTAAAAAATAAAAAGGGCTGGGGATATGGTAGAGTGGTAGAGTGGCCCTGGGTTCAACCCATAATATTGGGGTGGTGGCAGGGGTGGGGGGTGTTTTAAACAAGTAGAACTATTCCCAGTTTGGATGAGAATTCACATAGTTTTTTCGCCGGCTTCAGCTAAGTGAGGAACAGTATTTATCATTTGCTTGCACCACCTTTTGCTTATTCATTCCTTAACGGATAAACACTTAGTGACAATTCTTTGTTGTTATAAAAAATATTCTACCTAAGAAACAACATATGGAACACATTGTATTTTCCCTCTTTCTCCACATTTCTGGCCGTTTTTGTGTCCGACTGTCAGCGTGCCACTGATTGCAGGGAAGTCACTGTGTTTGGGGTGCAGAGCTTGGGACTCCTCAGACTCTCAGCACAGACTCCATCTGGACAGTGCCCAGGGCTCCATGCATCAGAAGGAACACACTTGAGGATGGCTGCTTTTGAAAGACTCCCCTCTGGTGGGCAGAAGCCTTTCAGCAAGGTCATTTCCTGTGTTGTCCCTAGAATGCCTCCGGCTACAGTGTGGGGCTTGGAAGTGTCATTTTTGCTACTAAATGTTACTTCTCTCATTGTACATATTTAATTGCTTCCTACTTAACAACATGTGGGTTTCAATTGCCTTGACCCTTATCTCACTACAGTACAGTGCTGAAACATGATAAAGTGTCACTGGATTCTTAAGGAGGCTCTAAGGCTATAGCCCCACACGTCTTTTGCCTAGGTTTCTCACCGTGGTTCCACAACAGAACTGTGGGAAGAGCTTCACGGCCCCTCTCCTGGACTTCCTCATGCAGACTCTGTTGTGTGACCGATGATTCATACAAGATGTCCACGGGTTTCCAAAGTTGGTTCAAGTTATCTGAAAAGGAGGTGTATCACTAGTAACTATGATGTGATGAAATTTAATGTGATTTTTAAATTTAGTTTTACTTCTTTTATTCTGACTTATAATTGAACCTAATTTTGTTTTCAGATCAGAGGGCAAACAACTTCTGTGTCACCCAGAAAGTTTCTAATGGGGACCAAGTTAGACTTCACAAAGCCGTGTGTCTGGCCTTCAGGTGGCCGCATCCTGTGCAAGCTGTGATTTGAGAGTGCTGGCTTGATGAGGCTCAAGCTTTTGTCACATGGGTGCCCTCCCTAGGAAAACAACACAAAGTTATCTCACTATTGCAACTTCTACAGGATGTGATAACACGAACTTACTGCGAGGGTCATTCCCAGAACCTTCGGTGGGCTTGTCCAAGTGTGGGACCTTGACCCTTTGCTTCATGGTAACTCTGCCTGTTCTCCTTTCAGTTTCCACAGTGACTGAGATTGTACATTTGGAAGGGCACTCTGGAGGTACATTGATTTCTCTAGGACTCTTCCATTAAAATTGAAATTTCCCCTGAGAGAGACTAAAACACTTCAGCCACAGAGGCAAATAGGTTTATTCTCCAGGGCCAACACCCATGGGTTGGAGCTGCATCTGGGAGTGGTTTCTTGAGAAAGGGATGTGAGAAAGACTGACGGTTCGTGGGATGAGTGTAAGGGTGGTTAGGTGCAGGGTCAGAGGAGGTAGGGAGACAGGAATGGCTCAAGGAAGCTGTTCCTTTTCCTCGGTACTGCTGCCTGACATCTTTACATAATAACTCAGTGATTGTATTACTTTCTCCTGTCACTGTCAAAGCTACAGGGAATGCTGGAGCTGAGGGACTGGTGGGAAGAGGAAGGGGTGACAGCCTCAGAAGCTATAGCTGAGTGTTCCAACCTGAAGTCAAACCTGTCTTATTTACCTGTCTGCTTAGTATGTCCTGATTTTAGTGTCTGGTTTTTAAAATTCTGATTTTAAAAGGGAATGTTTTTCCATTGTTTTCTGTCATCTAGCATATAACATTCATTATTGCAATCAGAGCAGAGTTAGATTAAATGTTGTAGTGGTAGATCAGGCTTTTTGGTTATGAGATTTTTTATATTTGAGAGGAGGCAGTGTAATCATAAACTGTCATTAATAAATCAGACAGGCACGAGGGAGCTTACAGAATACTCAATGTACCTAAAAGCAGATAAATTTAATTGGAAAACAAAAGGCAGACTGCCTATGTACAGACCTATAAGTTTTTAGACTAAGAAGTTAACAGCAAGTTAAAAAAAAAAAAGTCAGAGGGCTATGGCGTCTTAGAAACTAGGAAATCTAGAAAATACTTACCTGTGTGAAAGGCATTTGAAGGACGTGGAAAATGTGCCTTAAAAGTATTGGTGTCTACCAGGTCTTGAAATCAGGCTTAAATCTTCGAATGCCATATATGGATAGTATTGCTTTCAATGTTAGATATGTCTAAAAATTAAGTCCTTACTTGTGAGGTAGGAGTGGGGGGAAATAGAGTAGGAACAATTTTTGAAAATACCAATTTTTGATTGTACTTGATACAACTTACATCTGAATATTTAAAGGCTGTTGAGTAGGTCCTGCCTGTCCCACTGTGGGCAAATCCTTTGTGCTCTTGATTAAGTACTCTGAAGGCCATTATAGGGTACACGTTGTGCAAGTGAGAAAGTCCGATGAGGAAACGCATAGATGTGAGTCTGCCAGGGAAAGGTCAGAGGGATGGGGTGAGGAATGACTGCCAGGGAGCTCACAGGACAATGCTGAGGAACACGGGGTGGAACCGAGAGGAGAGGGGTGCTCTGCTGTGCAGAAGCGAAGGCCAGAAGGAATGTGTGCTGCACTGCAGATTGAAGGACACGGTGGAGCATTTATATGCACCTATGTGAACACACACACACACACACACACACACACACACACACACAGAGCTCAGTTTCTTGAGTATAACTAGAGACCCTCAGAAGGCAACCCACTTTCTCATCAGATTAAGTTTTACCCTGATCTTCAAACCTCACTCCACAGAGAACTCATTCACCACCCTTTTCAGAGACAATGGCTCTTTAGAACTGCAGGCTGGCTTGCCACTCTCTCTCCCCGGGTGGTTAGCATCTTGGACGGGCTGCGGGCTGTCTTGGCAATGCGTCTCCAGTATGTAGCGCTGAAAACCCAGGCAGGCTTCTGTGGGATCCCTGGAGGGGTGAAAGTGATTGATTGTAAGGTGTCGCATTCAAGGGGGCAGGAAGTGGGGGTTCGACAGAGACCTTTGGCTGGGGAGGGGCCTGTGGGGAGTGGGGAAGTGAAGGTTCCAGGGTTGGACTGTGATGTCAGCAGCCTCAGAGGGCAGCAGCTTGTACCCAGACTCAGCAGTTGGAATCTGTTGGAGGGCGGTTGGTTAGTCCCTGGGCTGGAAGACCCCACTGTGTGTCCCTTCGGGCTCCAGGCAGAAAGAAAGTAATCTAAGGCTTTGTGCAAGTCCGTGTTCTTGGGAGTCCGAATACTGATGCCAAATCCAGGAAGCAGGCTGCGGAAGAGGCTGGGGAGACCGCCCACGAGCCGTGCGCTCTTGGCTGCAGACGCGTCCCTGGCAGTTAACGGTTGACTGTGGTATGGCAAAATTATATGGTGAGGAGGGTGCTTGTGCAAATGATAGTAACAGCGGGTGTTTATTAAGCTCTTACTGTGTACCAGGTGTTCTGTTAGGACTGTGTGAAGACCCCCGAGGTTCTCTGAGTTGTTTGGTGATACCAGAGTGTAACTGAGGCACACCATGCTTTGCTATTTAATGTGGGTTCAGTGACACAAGCAGTGGCTGCGGAGTTCCCCTGGCTTCTTCTCTTTGTTTTTAGTTGTAAATGGACACACTATCTTTATGCTTATTTATTTATTTTTATGTGGTGCTGAGGATGGAGCCCAGGGCCTCACGCATGTGAGACAGGCACTCTACCACTGAGCTACGACCCCAGCCCTCCCCTGGCTTCTTGTTTCTGCAAGAGGTCAGAAGAGAGAGTGACAAAGTCACAAGAAAAAGCTGATGTATTTCAATTTACTGGGAGGAAGCTTGGGAAGAGGTAGTATTGAATGAGAAAAGGTAAACCCCTAGTGGCACTCTGTGTTTGCGGGACAGAAAGAGCCACCCCTCTTGCAAGGAGGGAGCAGCACGGCAAGGGCTGCGCTGCGCTGGAGTTCTGCCTCTGCTTTCTCGTGCTCACTGGCTTTTATTTATTTACTTTTCATCTGTTCTTTTTACATCTACGTGACAGTAGAGTGTATTTTGACACATGTTACACACATGGAGTATGACTTATTCTACCTGGGACCCTGTGGGACCCTGCTCTTGCAGTTGTGCCTGCGGTCACTGGTGGTGTAGTCCCATATGAAGAGAGGAAAGCTGTGTCGGAGTCATCCTTGCCAGCTGGTTTTGATGTGCTTTTGTTCCAGCAGAGCATTTATTACTTGCCACAAACACTGCCAGTCATTCAGTGAAAGAATTGGCACTGGAGTCATCACGATCGTTTGCCTCCTTTCCAATTCATCTAGGTTGTCCTCTAGCAGGTCAGTTCTAAGATGACCAGAGTGGCGTGTGTGAGAATATATCAGAAGGTCTAGATTAGCATTGAAGCTAATCAGAGACTATTTAAGGTAGGACTGGTCGTCACCTCTTGATGGGTGCAGAGGCATGGTTTGGGCAGGTGGACTCTAGGAAGGAAAGCTCTCCCTTAGAAGACAGAGGGTGAAGCCACGCATCCCTTGATGTTAGGGAAGTCCTGTCTGTAGCCACACTCCTGTCTGGCAGCAAAAGCAGGTGAATAGTTCCAGGTTTTCCTAAGTTACTTGAAAACTCATAGAATGATGGAGTTTTTCTTGGAAAATTAATTTGTGGTTGTACCTAGCATAAGAGTTTGACAGAAAATAGAGCTCAAGGATCCATTTATTGAGCAAATATCCTGTTCCAGAAAGTATATTAAGAATTTTACTACATTATCTTTATTTGTCTTCACAGTGAGCCTTGTAAGATAGTTACTGTTGTCATCAGCAGTTTTATAGGGCTGAAACTCAGGATAGATCAAAGGTTGTCTATTTAAGATCTCTTTGATATTGTTAGTATTTTTATGCCATCTGGAAATAAGGAGAACCTATATTAAACAGGAGTAGTGAGTTTGCTTTTAAACTTCTCAACGATTCTGCCATTTTCAGATATAATTAAATAATTGCTAAAAACTATATTGGTATTTAGAATCTAACCTGCAGGAGCCCTGTTTGGGGAGATGGCTTAAATTGCGGTTGACTACGGGCCATGGAGATTTGGGCATTGTCGCCTTCCGTAGTCTCACGGGACTTGGCCCGGGATCTCGAGTGACTTGGCCGAGATTGCAGATCGGATCAGCGCTATTTTGGTGGTGTGTGTGGCGCGTGTTAGTCGTTGCTAGAGCCAGAGAGAAAAGTTATCAGAATAAAAAACTGTTTGTCTCCAGTTTGCCTCTGAACTTCTTCCCGCGGCTTCGTTGCTCCAAGCGGCCATCGCTTCAGGCAGCAACACTAACCAACAGACTAAACAAGTTTGGAGTTTTTTCTTTAACAAAAAAATAAGTGGGGGAAAGTCTTTTAAACTAGTCCTATGTGTAGTGTATTGCCTGCCTCATGTCTCTGAGTGGGCCAGGAAAACAGAGACCAGAATGTCATTTTGCTAGTATCATTTGTATGATCCCAAGTGTTGGTTCTTAAGGTGCCGCCTACTCCACTGGTCCACGTGGGTCACACATAGCCACCCTCAGTTGCCTTTCTCTTCTTCATCTTTAGAACAGTTTCATGGTCTTTCCCCCATTAGCTTTTCTTTATATTCCACTATATGAAAATGGAATCTAAGGGCCCATGAAGAATGTAGCCAAAACTATAAGTAAACCTAGTGTCCTTCAGATCTTTTCTTGTCTACTTTGGCTTGATGTTGCCAAACTCTTGTCCATAGCCATCAAGCTGCTTGGAAAAGGATGGGCTGAAATGTGATGTAGGCACTCTGTTCTCAAGTGGGTTGTTTCTGTCCTGTAAAATAGGTCTAAGTCTTTGTTTATTTGCCACATTTGGAATTATTTGAGGGAGTTCTTCCTATTAATTGGTCATATTAAATATCATATACTTATCAATATTCACTAAGATCACCTAAGTGAGAAAACATTTTTTTTGGCTGAGACCTAAGTTCTGTATAGGAAAATGCTTGGGTAAGAATATAAGCAAAGACCCATTGGCTTACTTTTCTACATACAATTTATTTTAAGAATTGAGGTAACTTTGTGACTAGGTCAGCATTAAAACCTGATTTTTGTTTTTAGTATTCTTTCAGAAGAAGGTTTTTTTTTTTTTTAAACTTGATTCACAGGACAACTTTCCTAATACATGCTGTGTGTGTGTGTGTGGGCGCGCGCGTGCATGTGCAAGAGTGCGCGTGCGCGCGCGAGAGAGATCTGTTGTTATTCAAGACATATTAGGAGTCTACTGTGTGCCAAGCATGATTTTAGGAACAGGGGTATAGTAGTGAATAAGCAGATTACAGGCTCTCCCTGTCCTCCTGCATGATACCTATGCTATGAGAGCGGAGGGGTGAGACAAAAAGTCAGTAAAACGTGCAGTATGCCAGGAGGATGCGTGCTATGGAGAAAAAGAAAACAGTGAAGGAAGTTGGGGATTGTGGTTAACATTTTAATCCATTAATCAGGCTGCATCAAGAAGGTGAAATCTGAGCAAAGGTTCAGAGGGAGTGGACAGTAGTGGTGAGACTCAAGCAGAGGGGACACAGCAGGTACAAACCCTGGTCTGCAAGTGTGGCATGGAGGTGCCGCCCGGGGCCTTGTGGGCAGGGAGAAGAGCGGTGATCATGTGGGTGTTCAGGGCCCTGGAGGGATTCTGGATGGACTCTGAGTAAGACTGGAATTCATGGAAGGGTTTTAAGCAGAGAAGTGACCTGATCACTTCCTGAGATCACTCTGGCTGCTGGGTTAGGAACAGTCACACTATAGGAGGAGAAGGATGGAAATGGGGAGGGGGCAAGTCGGGAGGCCAGTGACTGATTCTGGCCGAGGATGGTGGTGGCTTGGACCACAGGAGAAGCAGTGGGAAGAGTGAGAAGTGATGCATTGTGGGTTCAATTGAGAGACGCAGCAACAGGACTTCCTGCTGGACAGGGTGTGAGGCAGGAGAGGAAGACCCCAAAGACACCATCAAGGTCTCAGCCTGAACAACGACGCGAGTGTGGACGAGGTTCAGGAGGAAAATCAGATGTTTGATTTTGGACATGGGTATAGTTTGAATATTTGTGCATCCTCCAAAATCTGTATGCTCAAACATAATAAACAAGGTCATAGGTATTAGAATGTGAGGACTTTGAGAGGTGAGTGGGTCTTTGTGAATGGGATTAGTACTCCCATAAGAAGCCTGGAGAGTTGCTTTTCTCTTCCACCATGTGACTACACATAAGATGCATCTTTCCTGAGGAGAAGGCCCTCATCAGTTACTGAATCCGCTGGCTCCTTGATCTTGGACTTCTGAACCTCCACAACTGTGAGCAATGAATTTTTTTTGTTTGAAAATTACCCAGTCTAAGGTATTTTGTTAGAGCAGCCTGAACAGAGTAAGATAGGCATGTTAGAGATACTGAATGGGGCTTTGGAGCTATTGTCATGGAAGTCTAGGAGTTGGTGATCGGGAGCACTGGTTTTCATCTTAGATGGCTGTAATGGAACATGGGCAAGCTTTTCATGAGTATGTTGCATGGTTGGTTTTATTCATTTAACTTAAGTATGGCAATGAAATGATATCACTCTTAATTTTGGTTGTCCCACAGACCTATACTTATTAACTGCAGAGATCCATCTATGTATGTGATAATTGATTTAGTTTTCTTGGCTATACCATAGCCAAAGACTTTTAGCTGTCTTTTCTGCAACAACAGTGTTTCACAGCTTTGGAGGGGAGGCATATTAGTTTAAGTCTTAGAAGAAAATTAGTAGGGACAAGTAGGCTAGAAAAGGAAGGACTGAGGCCAGGGTGGGTAAGCTGTAGGGCTGGCCCTAAGGGTGTAAGGGAACAAACTATAATTCACTGGACCTGAATGTTTAACTCAGTGGTGGTTGGGATTGCTAGGCTCCTGTAGTCAGAGAATCTGGGTTTTAGAATCAGATGAACTTGCTTTGAATTTCAGCTTTGCCAGTCACTAGATACTTGACTTTGAGAAAGGAATCTAATTCCCCTGGATTTCATTTCCTTATCACCTCATGGTCTGGGTCTTCCCTGCTGCATCAGACTCACCTCCTGCACGCCTCGTAAGTGTTCTTCTCCTTTCAGATTATGCAGGAGAGTATACGGCTCTCTAGCTGAGCCCAAATTCCCACTGCATCACATAATGTCCTTTCTATTTTAGGTGATGCTTAATTTGCTCACTAGGTTCAGATGGTGTCCGCCAGATGTCTCTCCTGTAAAGGTATCTTTTCTCCTTCCTAGGAAGTAGTCTGTGGAATGGGTCATTCAGTGGTTTTAGCATACACTAATGAACTTTGTCTGAATTAATTGTTACTTTGGGCTTACAAATGATGATTATAGATAAATTGTTTATTGATGCCTTCTCTTTTTTAAGTTTTTGGTAGTGACCTGAATCTCTTGCTCACATTGGAATATTGATTCATCAACTTTTTCATTAGGTCATTTTTTTAAAGGCTTTATTTATTTGTTTTTAACATTTTATTAGTTGTAGGTGGACATAGTACCTTTGTTTTATTTATGTGGTGCTGAGGAACGAACTCAGGGCCTCACACATGCGAGACTACCAGCATTCTACCGCTGAGCCATAGCCCCAGCCCCTCATTAGGGAATTTTGAGCTTCAAGATTTTTTATTATATATAGGTGAGGGTTTGAGTTAAACTGAATATGCTGCAGGGTAATGGTTTTTCTGATCTCCTTGTGAAGTGTATCTACTATAAGCTTTTAAACAAAAAATAGTGATGAGCGAATGGGTCAGTTTTGTGGGTTTTAAAGTTCTATTGTAAACAGCATAAAATCCATTTCAATGTCAGGTAGTTACATTCTTAATTTTTATCCGGCTAAAATATTTTTTTAAAAGTACAAATTGAGATTTTAATTAAAATACACTGGCATTTGCAATACCTATTAACAAATGACAAATTATAAATGATTAATTTGCTATGATAAAATTAATATAGGTTTTAAAATGCCAATTTATAAATAAGGTATCTGTTATTAATTTAAATTGACCTACTATCCCCAAGATATATAACAATAAAATTCAAATGATTGCCTTTAAAGATACCATTCAGCTCTGAAATTTGGAGATGGATCTTTTTTTGCAAACTTTTTACATTTAATTTTTCTTTCATTTAAATTTCCTTCATATTTAGATATAAATGTGCCTGTAGTACAAATATGATAAACTTTGAAGAATTTATTTGTTGTTTTCAGGTATATGTGATGACAGTAGGGTGTATTCTAACATATTATGCAAACATGGGGTTTAACCCATAACAATTTTGATCCCATTCTGTGTTTGAACGTGATGTGGAGTAACACTGTTGTTCATGTAATCATGTGTGAGCATAGGAAAGTTGTGTCTGATTCATTGTGCTGTCTTTCCCATTCCTGTCCCCCTCCCTTCCCTCCATTCCCGTTTGTCTAATCCAGTGAATTTCTATACTTCCTCTCTTTACTCTCCCTTGTTATGGGTTAGCATCCGCATATCAGAGAGAACATTTGGCCTTTGGTTTCCTGGGTTCGTTTATTTCACTTAGCACGATATTCTCCAGTTTCATCCATTTGCCAGCAAAAGTAAAATAGGCTAAAATATTGAGCAGCTACTTTATTTTCTTTTTAACGTCTTCTGAAGAGTCATTTAAACTCTTCATTTTGTGTGTCCCATGTGTGAAGTGAACTTAACATTGCCTCTTGGCCAAGAATGCAGAGCAGGGCAGGGCCAGATGAGTAATGCTTGTGGCAGTTGGAACCTCTGGTGACCCATTCCATACAGCGGTGGCTCCTCTTGTTGGGAAGCATGGGCTTGGGATGAGAGAGAGCAGCTGGGACTGAGAAGTCTACCATAGCAGAGCACCACAGAGCACAACAAGCATTGAACAGACGTGTTCCATATTGACACCAACGACAACCACACCGACTCACTCCAGAGGCAACTGAACCCTCCTTCAAAGAAAAGAAACAAAGGCACATTTAAAATACTTATCAGGGAAGAAAATGCTTGAAATATCCAGTCAGCTAGTTTTGGGGCTGTGGGAGAAAAGCCCCCATCGTGCTGGCCACTAGGCCCTTTTAAACCATGCTAGTACCGCACCAAGGGTTATGTACCATCTTTTAATTTCCCCTTTCATAGCACCCTCTGCTCCTCCTCCTCCTCCCAATAACAATACTCCTACTCTTGCTTTACAGCTCTTAATCCGGATGACTAATACAATGAGAAGTATCTTGGGCGAAGCAACTCTCATTTTCTAGTTTGTGTTGATTTAAATACTTTGTTAATTGAGGAAAATTAACTCTACAATTCTATGATGTCATCATGGTTTTGTAATTGAGTTAAATGTATAGAATTCTTTTTTTTTTTTTTTTAATTTTTTAGTTGTTGCTGGACTCTATTTATTTTTATGTGGTGCCGAGGATTGAACCCAGTGCCTCCTACATGCTATGTGAACACTCTACCACTGAGCTGCAACCCCCAGCCCTTATTAAAAATTGTTTCTGCCGGGCGCGGTGGTGCACGCCTGTAATCCCAGCACTTTGGGAGGCTGAGGCAGGAGGATCGCGAGTTCAAAGCCAGCCTCAGTAATGGTGAGGCACTTAGCAACTCAGTGAGACCCTGTCTTTAAATAAAATACAAAAAAGGTCTGGGAATGTGACCCAGTGGTTGAGTGCCCTTGAGTTCAATCCCCAGTACCACAAACAAACAAACAAACAAAAAAAACCCCAAAATTTTTCTAAATTGTTTTTAGTGTCTGTTGGAACACATTATAAATCATGCATCATGTGAATTAAAAAGGAAGCCATACTTTTGCAGTTGGGTCATAACAAGCAGTCCAAGTAATGGGTAGAAATTCAGAGCCTGTGGTCTTGATGTTAGGAAAGGCTTGCACTGTGGTTCAGGTTGATTCAGAGAGGAGGTCTCCTCGGGTGACTCCTTGAGTGTGACTCTGGAAGCGAACAGCTGGTTTAATCCCAGCTCTGCTGCAGGCTAGCTGTGTGGCCAGCTACTGACCCTCACTGTGCTTCAGTTTCCTCACCTGTGCCAAGGAGGCAGTGAGCCTCGTGGAATTTTTATGCAAAATAAATGAGCGAGTACTCGTTCATGTTAGCTATCGTGGTGGCTACTTTCCTGTAAACCAGTGCCGTGCTTGCCACTCTGTTTCTGAACCCCTCTAGTCTTTATGAGCATCGCTGTGACATATGTGCCAATGAACCCCTCTAGTCTTTATGAGCATCGCTGTGACATATGTGCCAATGACGCAATGATTCATTTCAAGAGCAAATGTATATAACTGAGAATCTAGATTTTTCAGGTAATTTTCAGAAGAATCTACTACTTTGTATGCTTTTTATTGCTTGAAATAAAACTGAAATAACAGAGTACACATGTTTCAGCTTACTATTTTGTCTTTTGAAGTATTTTTCTTTCAACACTGTAATACTTTGAGTTTTAAGTATGACTGCACATTTTTTATGTACTTGAGTGGCTGCACTTGTTGAACACCCATTCCCTTGCTTTCTAGTTTGTTCTTTAACCTGCAGTTCATAACACATTATAGATGTTATTTAACTGGAGCATATAGAAAACTACACTTTATGAGCTTATATTTTTTTTCCATCCATTTAATTTTCTGTGTATTCTTCCATCCAGGAACCAATTCTGCATGCCAGGCACTGTTACATGACTGGGGAGGAATGTCATCAGAGTGAAACAAGTGAATAACATGAATACCCATGTAGTCACAAACCAGCCTGAAAAATACTAACTCAATTTTCAAAGACCAACAAACCAAAACAAAACAAAACAAAAAAAAATGTGGCTTTAATATTCATTTTCCTTCCTTCTTTCCTCTCTCCCTTCTTTTTTTTTAATATTTATTTTTTAGTTGTAGGTGGACACACAATATCTTTATTTCCTTTTTTTAAAATGTGGTGCTGAGGATCGAACCCAGGGCCTCACGCGTGCTAGGTGAGCACTCTACCACTGAGCCACAGCTCCAGCCTCCGTCCCTCCCTCCTTTCTGCTGGGTACTGAATGAACTCAGTGCCTCACACATACTCACATACTAAGCAGGCACTCTACCACTGAGCTGGGGAATGTAGCTCTTTGGTTTTGGGTCTCCTTACTTTAAGCTAAATGCAAATGGTAAGAATAAAATGCTTTCCTAAATTTTAACCAACATATTTTTTTTTTTTTTTTTTTTTTGGTACTGGGGATTGAACTCAGGGGCACTCGACCACTGGGCCACATCCCCAGCCCTTTTTTGTATTTTATTTAGAGACAGGGTCGCACTGAGTTGCTAAGTGCCTCGCCATTGCTGAGGCTGGCTTTGAACTCGCGATCCTCCTGCCTCAGCCTCCCAAGTGCTGGGATTACAGGCGTGCGCCACCGCGCCCGGCTTAACCAACATATTTTTAATGTAAACTAATAGAACCCTTAAGAGAAGAACTGAAGTGGGAATTCAGTCCGGTTTGTTCTCTCAGCACGTGCGCTAAGTCCTCTGGGGAGCCCAGAAACAAGTAGGCAGAATCTTACTGAACTTCACTTCACTGTCTTGTCACACTGTTTTACCCAGTCAACCTTGTTTTCTGTGCCTTGTCCAGGAAACAGAATTAGATGCTATATAAAGACTTGCAGTGTTTTAATGGTACAGCTCTATATGTTTGAAGTTGATGAAATTTTAATTTGATTTTTGTGATTTCAGTAATTTGTAGAGAAATGTACAGGTGAGTTTACATAGGTTGACAGTGCATTAACCTGTCTTAAATATGTTCATTTTGTGGCCAGGGCTGATTTGAATGGAACTGCTTTTTAGGGGAGTGGTATGGTAAATACTTGGGATTGATCCCAGGGGTGCTTTTTCACTGAGCTACATCCCCAGAACTTATTTAGTTTTTGGAATTTTGAGGCAGGGTCTAAGTTGCTGAGGCTGACCTGGAAGTTGCGACCCTCTTGCCTCAGCCTCTGAAGTCACCAGGATCAGAGGCTTGTGCCACTGTGCTGGGCAGGAACTGCTTTCTCAGTGATTACATTGGATAATAGGACCTTTAAAAAAATAAATGTGTTTAAAGAGCTAGATTTTTATGAATGTTTATTTTAAGTATTTGTTGAGTACTTCCTTTGTATTAGGGCCATGCTGGAACCTTTATACCCATTATCTCCTTGAACATTCACAAAAACTCGGTTATGTAGCCAGGTAAATCATTCAGCGAGAGGTTGCTTTTAGCAAGTGGGAGAGTGGAGATTCAAGCCCACATCTTCGTGACCCTAGAACCCAGGTTTTCTCTACTAATTGGTAGCTTGCACACTTATGAATCTTATGAGCTAATAACATTATCTTTCTTAGAGTAGGATGACATAGGTTTTTCCCCCCTTTTTATTTTGCTAGCTAAGAATACTGAAAATAAAGTTATCATTATTTCATTCTGGAAAGAACTCAGTAAGTGTAGTGAGACATCATGTTAGCATAAAGAACAGTGTTAAAGAAGAAACTGTTTTGCGAAAAATGCATTACGGGGACCTGCACACTTGTTACACCGCAGGAAACTACTCGGCTGTGGGCTTTGTCTTGTCCTGCTTTATCTTCCCAGTCAACTTCTCTTCCGCTAAGGGGGGCTTTGGTGAGGTGGGGCAGTATGAAGAACATCACAGACGTGGAGGTGAACGTCAGAACGCAGAGCTGGGGTGTATTTGGCCAGCCTCAGACGCTGTGTACTTCACTTGGTCTCTTGCCTGAATATACAGGCCAGCCTCTGGGAAGATGCTGTGTGGGAGAGAGCGTCTTTCTTTGTGAGTTTGTATTATGAGAAATTGTTGAATGGCTGAATTACTGAAATGAATATTAAATGATATTTAAAAGTTTCCATATTTCATTTATTTCTCATGGAAGAGTGGGAACACAAACATATGGCAATGTATTTTTCTCAAAGACAGGAATTTTTAAAAACCTGGTTTTACTAGAGAAGTTAGAGATTCATTTTCTATTTATGAAAACATCATATAGGTTTTTCTTTTTCTAGATCCCTTCTAATAGATGAGAAAATGTAGTTGGTGTGCAGTTTAAATGTAGCTTATCATACTCTCCTTGGAATATATCTGAAAGCAGGGACCCAGTGAAATCATAAAGCTAACTTTATTTTTCTCACGCCCCAGTAGTTAATACCCCCAAATTAATGTTTCTCTAATCTAGGCTGAGAGGAGGGAGGCTTAGGTCTGTTGCAAGAATAACTTGTGTAAGGGTACAGACGTAGAGTTAGATATATTTATCAATTTGAGCAGTGTTTGCTGACTTTATCAGAAGACAACTTTCTGGGTTGATGATAATCAGTATAAAGACAGTAGTTAAAATAAAGTCAACTAGTTTTAGGAGTGGAAATAAAAAAGTAAAATCTAAAGGTTTTGAGATGGATTTTTGTTTTGTTTGCTGGATCCTGAGCCTGCAAGGCCTTGAGAGTTGTCTTGTTTTCAGAAACTGTTGTTTAGCAGTGTTTTCTGTGCTTAGGCCTTTATGAGGTGTTTAATCTCATTTAACCTCTGTAGTCTTAGCTTGAATTATAGAAGGCCAAAAATAATTGTTCCCTTTCCTGGATGCCATGTGAAAAATTATCTCACATATATATTTTTTTTTCTAATGATACTTTCCCAAAGGCCTTTTACCTTAGTTCTGTCACATCTATCAGTTAAATAGGAAGACGAGTGATTCATAGCTTACCTCTAGAGAAACCTCCAATATACCTGAAATACTTGTTGATAGACTTCAAGTCGGTTTAGCAAGATCATACATGTTCATCTAACAAAAATGCTTTTTGGAGGAAAGGACATTAAGTGTAGCATTCTATTAGGTTATATGCTGTAAGACTGACTAAATTTTGTTATTTCTAAGGATTATTGGGCATTTTAGCAATGTGTTGATGCTGTTGGTAAAACCTATAAATTGTGAAGCAGTTTGCATGTATTTGAATCTTTCCTAACTCTGAGATGCTCTATAAAAATAGGGCTCCCTCTCCCTGTACCCCACCTTGTCTGGGGCAGTGTTTTCCCTGCTCAGGCGCCAGTTAGATGGGGTGGAGATGGAATCTGCCAAGTGATAACTTTCTTCCAGTTTTTACTTGATGAAATGTGCAGCATAAATTTTCTACCTATCCTGGTAGTGTTAATAAAATGAAACAATAAATTAAATGAGAGATTCCTTTGTCTATTCAGGTAATAATACTTCATCTGAGACCCGAGAGAGCCTGAGGAAATTACCAGTTGTTTCCTTAAACTGCTTCTAAGGGTGATGAAAGTAACTACCAAATTTAGACCTGAGAGCAGGGTTTGTCCTCAGGGCTTTCTTCCCATTAATTCTTCAAAAATTGGTGCTCCCCCATCTTGATGGCCTTGACTCCTTCCACAGAGTGCCCACCGTTCCACACATAGGTGACGTGGTGACAACAAACAGGACAAACTCGAGTCCCCCAGAGGGTTATGTGCCATGTGCGTTTCTGTGTTCCTGATCGCCCTCTGTGGCGCCATCTTAGTGTTATCCTTCCATCTTGCAGAATTGAACGGGCACCTATCTGAAACTTATAAAGTACTGATTCTAAAGGTGCTGCTACCTGAAGTTTTGCTTGCATGCAATTCTCCACAGATTTTTAAAGATAAAGCCCCCGTGTTAGTCAGCTTTCTATTACTGTAACAAAATACTCTAACATCAACTTAAAAAGAGGAAAGATTTTATTCTGCTTCCAATTTTGTACTGTTTGGAAAAAGAACAATGAATTTGTGAAGAGGAATTATTGAACAAGTGGATCTCTGGATTAGGGTAAATTCTAGGTATGTCACTAAGAAATAAGTGTGTGTGTGTGTGTGGGGGGGAGTACAGGGGCTTGGAGGTTCCTAGGGGAAGATAAAGGTTATTCCAATGGGTTTATTTATTCAGGCTCGTTACAATCCCTGTTACCACTTTCTGGTGATTAAGCCTATTTTTCAGCCTCCCAGAAGAATCTATGTCTTTCTACCTATAGGAAAAGACCAGCCAAATGACCCTCACTGAACCGCATCCCTTGTCAACTTAGTGCTCATCTATATCCACTGAGCCCATATATAATCTCCAAAGAAAGACAACGGGATCATTCTTCCACATCACAGGATGCCACTGTGTACAGCCCCAAATATACTCACCCTTGCCCTATAGAGGATGCAAATGCTCTTTGTGTCTGTTTTCCTGAATATCCTATAACTTAAGTACTGTGGCATAAAGTGAACTGTTATTGATGTGTCTTATGTCAAATGATAAGGGGATAGGAGAGGGAAGGAAACAAATACATGTACTTAAAATCTGTCCACACATTCATAACAAGTTGTGAGCTACTCCTAACAGGTGCAGTTCCCGATTCTATAACTGGCCACCGTCTCGTAGCTGGTACTTATAACTGCCTTCTTCCACGGCTCATTCCATGTTCTTTTTGCCCACAAGAACCTTAGCTAGTTGTGGATCTTTGCTCCTAAGGTCACCCAAACCTTCATTTCTACAAGACCTGGGCCATCAAAGGTCCTGCCTGAACTGGATTGTTAGTTTCCAGTTGACTTTAATCACTAAGAGGTCCCCAAAGGGACCTCCCACATTCCAGACATCTTCTCCTTAACTCTTTTATGTAGCCCAGAAGCAAACAGGTGTCCAGGGGGTTGGGTCAGGACAAGGAGGAAACCAAAAGTAACAAGTAGCAACACTTAGTTGGACAGTGCAAGCCAGAGACAAGACAGCGCGGGTTCCCCTCTGTTCCGTTTCCCTCCTTGCAGGGCAGTACTGGGTGAGAGTCAGGGGATCTGCTCAGGTGGGGACCTGTTTCATTGATGAGGAGTCCCAAACAAGAAGCTTCTGACTCTTTATGGGCCTGTTAGCTGTGACGGGAAGGAGTACTGAGTCAGAGTGAAGACAGGAATCTTAGCTGAGACCCCCCCAGAAGAAGGCCACTGAATGGAGGCACTTGAATTTGAAATGAAGAAACATGTGCTGGCCCAGAGGTCAGAGAGGGCCGAGTCCTTGACTGCAGTTTTGTTCAGTGCACCAAGGCCTGCGTGTAGGTGAGCACTGTTTCCACAGGAGGCCTGCTAGGCAAAACTCTGCAAGTGCTTATGGTGGAATCTGACATATGACACAGAGGATTTGGACCTAGAGCTAGACTCCTTAGTAGGAGTAGTAGTAGCCATCTCCTCTTGGCAATCGGGATCACTTACCTCAGCCATCACAGTAACTCCCATTTTTGCCCATGGATTCAAAGGCACGAGGAACCCAGAGTGGCTAAGTGGCAATCATGACTTTGAGTTCAGTGTGCGTGTTGTGTCTTATGGGGGAACACAGTCCCTGTACAACTGAGATCTCCTGACCAGGAGCAGCAGAGTATATGGGGGCAGTACATGTGGGGGCAGGAAGTGAACAGTTTGGTAGTAGACCACTGTAAGTAAGAGTGAGCGGTGCCATTCTCCCCAGCTGTTGGTTCCTGCAGCCATGAGTCTTGGGTGTGGGAAAGCCAGCAAAGAATCCATATATTGGATGCTGGTTTAGGGCAAATACAGTCTCCCAGAGGACACTGACCTAGCTCTGCTGAGTTTTCCAATGTCTTTCCCTAATTCTATCAAGTTGGCTGCTTCAGGATGATGGGGACATGGTTTGGTTGGTGAATTCCAGGAACATGGTCCCCTGCTACTTTTCGTCTGTGATGAAGTGAGTTCCTTGATTAGAAGGAGTTGCTGTGTAGAAAACACTGTGATGGTGATTACATTTAGGGTCCCCTTGAATAATGCAAGGTAAGCTCCTCCTCTCAAGGTCTTTACTTTCGCCAGATAAAGCGCTCTTCACAGGTTCCATGGATTTCTTTTTAAAATATTTATTAGTTGTAGGTGGACACAGTACCTTTATTTTATTTATGTGGTGTGAGGCTCGAACCCAGGGCCTCACACATGCGAGACGAGCGCTCTACCACTAAGCTGTAGCCCCAGCCCCTAGGTTCCTTGGATTTGATGTGGACATCTATTAGGAGTCCATTTTGTCTGTCCACCGTATTATCTGACTGTTTCACTTACATATTGTTGAGATGCAGTGAGATTAAGAGGGGTGCAGAATAGATGTTAAAGACTGTGGAATCTGAAGGCCAGCTAATTTGAAACATAGCTCAGGAGCTAATTTGCTGTGTAAACTTTGGCAAGGTATCAAATTTCTTAATCCTATATTCTGTAAAATAGGGATAATAATATCATAGGATTATTTTGAAGATTAAATTATTTAATAAATGAAAAGTGATTCGAATGTTGCCTGACACACAGTAGGCATGCCAGCAGAGGTTTACCAATACTCTCATAAGCAGTTGGCTGAGAAAGACTGCATGATCCCAGCAGCTGTGGAGGCTGCTCTTGGTGGTGGACACATTTGTTGAATTTTTTTTTTTTTTACTCGTGCAAGTTCACTGCATTATTCACCACCTGAAGATATACTGGAAAGGCATCAGGAGAGCAGTGTTGTGTGGGTTTGAGTGGAGAGGAAATCTGCAGGAGTGAGTTTCCCCATAGATATGCATTTTGGGCACTAATCTCATCAAGACCAGATTACCTTCCAAAGACCCCCACCTCCCTGTTATTACTACACTGGGGATTCGACATGTGAATTTTGGGGTGTAGAGATATTCAGTCCATAGCACTATCCCTTCATCAAAGTGTGGCGATGTTGCAGTTAGCATTTAAATGTCCCAGTCATTCTCTATTGGGAAGATTTAAATTAACTATATTCTTATGAGTGGTGATATGACAGTTTAGAATTGAAACAGGTGAAAGGATTTCTTACCTCCAGTTTCTCTCCTTGGTGTCACTGAGATGGATCTAAAAAGGAAATTAACATTTACTTTTCTTACCTATTTTGTAATTTTTGTGTTAAAATGACATATTTTAGCATGTCCAAAATTGACTGCACCGCTTTCTTTCTCATTAGGAAGCTGTGCCACACAGGGACTCATCTTTATTCTCATTCATTGCTGCCCTACCAAGTAAGTGCAGCTGTTCCATCTGTTAAATATTTCTCAAATGCATCCCCACTGTCCTGTATGGACATTATTCACTTTCTCTAAAATTCACTTTAGTAAAGTCACATGTGTTAAAAAGCTCACAGTAAATGCAGTGGAGTTTGAATACAAGACATTGCGAAATCTGGGCCCTTGACAAGCATCGACCTCATTTCTGTCTCTTATTTAAGCCTCAGCAACATTAAAGCCTATTTGCAGTTCCATGCATATTCCATGCCCTTCTTGCATCTGTGTCTTCTTATGCTGGGATCCCTGTCTGGAAATCACAAAACCATTTGCTTGCTTGCTTAATTTTTTCTTACTAAAATTCAGATCAGGCATTGTTTTCAGAAATCACATCTGACCCATTCCTCCCTATGCCTGTCTCCTGACTCTCAGTATTGGGTTCATTTATTCAAACATTCATTTATTTAAATATTTATTAGGGGGCTAGAGGTGTCGCACAAGACGTTGGGTTTAATATCTAGCACTAAAAAAAAGAAAATTAATATCCACTATGGGCTTGGAATACAATCAGTGAACAAAACAAAAGATCCCTGCTCTGTGGTTCATACATTAGAGTCAGGTAAACAGAAGGAAGAAAGTGAATAAAAAATGAAATTATTTAGGATATTAGAAAAAGAATCATGGGAAAAGTGCAGGAGTAGAACAGAGTAAGCGTGGACCAAGAGTTGGAGATAGAAGTGATATTAAACACTATTGTCCCTAATGAAGTTATATTTTGAAAGAACTGAAGGTGGTACAGGATTTTTGCATGTTAATATCTGCAAAAAGAGCAGAGGTAACAATAGGGCAAAGGCCCCAGTATGGAAGCACACCTGGTTTGCTCAAGAGAGGTCACGAAGGGCATTCCACACAGGACTTGTGAACCTCATTACAAACCTCTTCCTGTATGAGGTTGGGCAGTGTTGGAGGTTTTTGAGTAAATGCGTGACCTTATGTTTCGGCAGGGTGCTGTACTGTCACCAGACTCTAGACAAATGGAGGTTAGCCAGTAAGGAGACTCTTAAAATATCTGGATGAAAGATGATGATGGCTTGGATGAGGCTGTTGACTTTTGGGAAGGTGAAATGTCATCAGATTCTGAACTTGTTTTGAAGTTTGAGACAATAGGCGATGACCTGATGGTTTGGATGGGAAGTAAGAGAAACGTCATATATGATTCTGGGATCCTCGCTGTCATTCTCCTTAATCCTAGGCATCTAACTGGTTGTCCAGGCTCGTCTCCTACTCAGTCATCACTGCTTCCCCCTGCTGTTCCCTATCTGTACTGCTCCAACAGCTGGCAAATGGACATTCCTGACATCGAACCTTTCCACAGGAGGAAAGCTCTTTCTGAATGTAAATCTGTTTTTATGATTCTTGCGGTTATATTCTCAGTGTTTCCAGTTGCTCATAAAGTCTGAAGTCCTTAGCATGCCATGCAGGCCCTGAAACTCTGCTAACTTTGAGAGCTTTATCCTCTACCCCTTCTACATGCTCTTCATATCACCTACCATTTTTGAATCTTCTGAAGATCTGATCTTGCCTGGGAGGAGAGTATGTGCTGTTTGTTGTGCTTCAGTGCACTTCCCATTTCGTCCATCAGTGCATTACAAGACTGAATGTGTGTGTCCACTTGTCTGTGAGAGTCTTCTCTGACCTTAATGTGCCACCTGGTCTGGTGCTTTTCTTTCTTTTCTTATAAACCTGGTGAATCATTGTTAAACTCCTCATGCCACTGTTTCATAGATTTTTGTGCCATTTGACACCACTCTGAGCACTCAATGGCAGGTGCAGAAGTAGTCTTTCACTGTTAGCTGGCATAGGCCCAGTCCATACATGGCTGACTTTTAGGCAGTTGAGGAATTAAGGCAGAAATAGGTAGAAATCAGTTGGACTTTATATTAGTCATGAAAGAACAAAAGTGGAAGAAGAGAGAGTTTTGTGGTCCAAAAGGGCAAGCATGTGCTTGGAAGGAGTTGGAAGTTTGAGCCTAGTTGTCACGGAAGTATTGAGGGCCTCAGGAGAGGGAGAGTAGCAGGAGACAAGGCTGTTCAGGAGCAGATCATGGAGGTGCTTCTATACCTCAAGAATTTTTCACCTTGTTCTGAAATGGTGAGGACCTGATGGAATACTGAAAACAACAACAACAACAACAACAACAAAAAGCCATACAAAAACCTGAAAAAAACCATGATTGTCCTTTTGGTTCACATGGCATTTTGTGCCCATCCTACTGTTTCCTTGGGTTGTAGCATTCACAGGAGAATCTATGAATCAATAGTACTTCTGGATGTTTGCTGAGAAGGGGAGGGAAGGTAGAGGGACTGGTTAAGGAGGCTTCTTTTTGTCAAGTATTTTACAGTTCAGCAATCCTGGGGGGAAGGAGCTTGTGTTGGTTGAGGGAGCTGGGGGCTGTTGGGGCCTCTTGCTTACAGGAGCTAGAACCCAAGAAGCAGGGCCTCGGGGTGCAGGGTCGCATGCGGTTCTGTGGAGGCGCGGTGCCAGCCTGGCAGAGGGCAGAGCGCGCGGGAAGAGCTGGGCTGTGGCCTTGGTGCTGCCCCCATGCTTTGGGCGGACCCGGTTCGGGGCTGCTTGGGCAGGGCAGGAAGTGGGCAGAAGGAAGGAATGGAGGGAGGAAGTGAGGGGGGAGAAAGGGAAGGAGTAAAGAAGTGGGGGAGAAGAGGGAGGGAGGAAGTGGGGGGAGAGGAAGGGAGGGAGGAAGTAAGGGGGAGGGGGAGAAAGGGAAGGAGTTAAGTGAGGGGGAAGAGGGAGGAAGTGGGGGGAGGGAGGAAGTGAGGGAGAAGGAGGGAGGGAGGAAGTGAGGGGGGAGAAAGGGAAGGAGTAAAGAAGTGGAGAGAAGAGGGAGGGAGGAAGTGGGGGGAGAGGAAGGGAGGGAGGAAGTGAGGGGGAGGGGGAGAAAGGTAAGGAGTTAAGTGAGGGAGAAGAGGGAGGAAGTGGGGGGAGGGGAGGGAGGAAGTGAGGGGGAGGGGGGGAAAGGGAAGGAGTAAAGAAGTGGGGAGAAGAGGGAGGGAAGGAAGTGAGGGAGCAGGTGGAAGGGGGAAGAAGGAAGGAAGCAGAAGGGGAGGAAGTGAGGGGGGAAGGGAGGGAGGAAGTAGGTGTGAGGGAGGGAGGAAGGGAGCAGCGGAGGGAAGGGCGGGTGAGCGTCCCGCGGTGACGTCACCGGAAGTGACTGCCACCTACCCTGAGGTGATGAGATGGCACCCGGAAGCTCCAGGGCAGGGGTGCGGACCCTGGCAGGTGGCAGGTGGCGTGCGCCCTGGGGCCCTGGGCGGCCTCCAGGCACAGGAGACCAGGGTCTTCACAGTTGGCCGCGGGGCGCGTGGGGAGTGGCCGGGCCCAGCCCTCTTTGCCCTGCCTACCTGCCCTACCTGGCACCACGTGGGGAGTGGCCGGGCCCAGCCCTCTTTGCCCTGCCTACCTGCCCTACCTGGCACCACGTGGGGAGTGGCCGGGCCCAACCCTCTTTGCCCTGCCTACCTGCCCTACCTGGCACCACGTGGGGAGTGGCCGGGCCCAACCCTCTTTGCCCTGCCTACCTGCCGTACCTGGCACCATGTGGGGAGTGGCCGGGCCCAGCCCTCTTTGCCCTGCCTACCTGCCCTACCTGGCACCACGTGGGGAGTGGCCGGGCCCAGCCCTCTTTGCCCTGCCTACCTGCCCTACCTGGCACCACGTGGGGAGTGGCCGGGCCCAGCCCTCTTTGCCCTGCCTACCTGCCGTACCTGGCAGCACGTGGGGAGTGGCCGGGCCCAGCCCTCTTTGCCCTGCCTACCTGCCCTACCTGGCACCACGTGGGGAGTGGCCGGGCCCAGCCCTCTTTGCCCTGCCTACCTGCCCTACCTGGCACCACGTGGGGAGTGGCCGGGCCCAGCCCTCTTTGCCCTGCCTACCTGCCCTACCTGGCACCACGTGGGGAGTGGCCGGGCCCAGCCCTCTTTGCCCTGCCTACCTGCCCTACCTGGCACCACGTGGGGAGTGGCCGGGCCCAACCCTCTTTGCCCTGCCTACCTGCCGTACCTGGCACCACGTGGGGAGTGGCCGGGCCCAGGCCTCTTTCGCCCTGCCTACCTGCCCTACCTGGCACCACGTGGGGAGTGGCCGGGCCCAGCCCTCTTTGCCCTGCCTACCTGCCCTACCTGGCACCACGTGGGGAGTGGCCGGGCCCAGCCCTCTTTGCCCTGCCTACCTGCCCTACCTGGCACCACGTGGGGAGTGGCCGGGCCCAACCCTCTTTGCCCTGCCTACCTGCCGTACCTGGCACCACGTGGGGAGTGGCCGGGCCCAACCCTCTTTGCCCTGCCTACCTGCCGTACCTGGCACCACGTGGGGAGTGGCCGGGCCCAGCCCTCTTTGCCCTGCCTACCTGCCCTACCTGGCACCACGTGGGGAGTGGCCGGGCCCAGCCCTCTTTGCCCTGCCTACCCTGCCCTACCTGGCACCACGTGGGGAGTGGCCGGGCCCAGCCCTCTTTGCCCTGCCTACCTGCCCTACCTGGCACCACGTGGGGAGTGGCCGGGCCCAGCCCTCTTTCGCCCTGCCTACCTGCCCTACCTGGCACCACGTGGGGAGTGGCCGGGCCCAGGCCTCTTTCGCCCTGCCTACCTGCCCTACCTGGCACCACGTGGGGAGTGGCCGGGCCCAACCCTCTTTGCCCTGCCTACCTGCAATACCTGGCACCACGTGGGGAGTGGCCGGGCCCAACCCTCTTTGCCCTGCCTACCCTGCCCTACCTGGCACCACGTGGGGAGTGGCCGGGCCCAGCCCTCTTTGCCCTGCCTACCTGCCCTACCTGGCACCACGTGGGGAGTGGCCGGGCCCAACCCTCTTTGCCCTGCCTACCTGCAATACCTGGCACCACGTGGGGAGTGGCCGGGCCCAACCCTCTTTGCCCTGCCTACCTGCCCTACCTGGCACCACGTGGGGAGTGGCCGGGCCCAGCCCTCTTTGCCCTGCCTACCTGCCCTACCTGGCACGAAGTGGGGAGTGGCCGGGCCCAGCCCTCTTTGCCCTGCCTACCTGCCCTACCTGGCACCACGTGGGGAGTGGCCGGGCCCAGGCCTCTTTCGCCCTGCCTACCTGCCCTACCTGGCACCACGTGGGGAGTGGCCGGGCCCAACCCTGGCCGTGGGGAGTGGCCGGGCCCAGCCCTCTTTGCCCTGCCTACCTGCCCTACCTGGCACCACGTGGGGAGTGGCCGGGCCCAGCCCTCTTTCGCCCTGCCTACCTGCCCTACCTGGCACCACGTGGGGAGTGGCCGGGCCCAACCCTCTTTGCCCTGCCTACCTGCAATACCTGGCACCACGTGGGGAGTGGCCGGGCCCAACCCTCTTTGCCCTGCCTACCCTGCCCTACCTGGCACCACGTGGGGAGTGGCCGGGCCCAGCCCTCTTTGCCCTGCCTACCTGCCCTACCTGGCACCACGTGGGGAGTGGCCGGGCCCAGCCCTCTTTGCCCTGCCTACCTGCCCTACCTGGCACCACGTGGGGAGTGGCCGGGCCCAGCCCTCTTTGCCCTGCCTACCTGCCGTACCTGGCACCACATGGGGAGTGGATGGGCCCAGTCCTCTTTCGCTCTGCCTACCCTGTCCTACCTGGTACCACGTGGGGAGTGGCCGGTCCCCAAAGCTCTTTGCCCTGCCTACCTGCTGTACCTGGCACCACGTGGGGAGTGGCCGGGCCCAGCCCTCTTTGCCCTGCCTACCCTGTCCTATCTGGCACCACGTGGGGAGTGGCCGGGCCCAGCCCTCTTTCGCCCTGCCTACCCTGTCCTATCTGGCACCACGTGGGGAGTGGCCGGGCCCAGCCCTCTTTCGCCCTGCCTACCTGTCCTACCTGGCACCACGTGGGGAGTGGCCGGGCCCAGCCCTCTTTCGCCCTGCCTACCTGTCCTACCTGGCACCACGTGGGGAGTGGCCGGGCCCAGCCCTCTTTCGCCCTGCCTACCCTGTCCTACCTGGCACCACGTGGGGAGTGGCTGGGCCCCAGGCCTCTTTGCCCTGCCTACCTGTCCTACCTGGCACCACGTGGGGAGTGGCCGGGCCCAGCCCTCTTTGCCCTGCCTACCTGTCCTACCTGGCACCACGTGGGGAGTGGCCGGGCCCAGCCCTCTTTGCCCTGCCTACCTGCCCTACCTGGCACCACGTGGGGAGTGGCCGGGCCCAGCCCTCTTTGCCCTGCCTACCTGCCGTACCTGGCACCACGTGGGGAGTGGCCGGGCCCAGCCCTCTTTCGCCCTGCCTACCCTGCCCTACCTGGCACCGCGGGCTCCCCGGGCCCAGAGGCTGGGAAGGCACGTGTGCGAGTGGGTGGAGAAAAATGAGACGGAGGACAGTGGAGGGACAGTGCTGTGCGCTGCCCCACAGGGCTGTGTCCCTTAGGGCACCTTTGGCCGAGTGGGAGGACCTAGCTTCAGACTGTTCAAGCACTAAGGAACATGTAGCCACGAAGCAAGAGGCCTGGAGGCAGCGTGTCCAGGGTTGAGGAACTCAGTGACTTGCTTGTTCTTCCCAGGCTGCAAATTGGAACTGTGCTGCTAGTGGCAACGTGGCACTTTGGCTATATAGGTCTGGCGTGCACATTGAAGGAAGAGTGGCTCCCCCCCCCCCCAATATTGCACCTGAACAAATGTGTTGGAGGGGAATGAGAGTATTACCAGGGTGGATTTAGTTCATTAGGATTTATTCTGAGCTGGATGAGATAGTGTGACCTTTCCTGAAAGGGAAAAATGGTGGCTAGCAGTATTCTGAACCAAGGCAATAGCAGTGGGTATGAAAAAGGCCGAATAAGTCAGAAATGCCGTGGAGGTAGGATGGACAGGTGTTAGCTGTCATGTGCATTTAGGGATTGAAGAAGAGGGTGGATTGGAGGATGGCTGGGATATGCAGCTTAGGTGACTAGGAGGAAGAGGATTTCACTAAAAGATGGGACGCAGAAGAGGGAGGAGTAAAGATTCAAGGAAGTTAAGGTATAGTGATGCTGAGAATTATCTGATGGTTACTTGATTTTTTTGTTTGTTTTTTGTTTAGAAGCTAATGGTATAGATGTAGAAGTCATCCACAGAGATGTTACAGTTGAAGAGATGGGGGTAGAGAAGACTTTGAAGGAAAAGAATGTAGAATGAGGATAGAAGAGAGGAAATCCCAACATTTAACAGGTGAGTAGAGGATACTAAGCTAGCCAAAGAAACATAGAAGGGACATTCAGAGAGATAGGAAGCAAACCAGCTCTTTGTAGTTTCAAATTTTAATCTGCCAGTTTATTAAATTTATCAATTGACTAAAACTTGTTTTATTTAGACATTGAATTTATTTTACACTAGGCCCCAGTCAATTCTCCATAGCATCCTTGGCAGGATTTTATTGTATTAAAAACTTTATGGTATTTTATATTGGATGGGTTAATTTTAACACCTTTTGAGGATTTCCTTCTATTGGTTGATTTTCATTTTGTTTTTCATAGGGCATTTGGTCTGCTTAGGAATGTATTTGCTTTAAGCAAATTGATTATTGGCTAACTGACCTTTTTTTTTTTTTTTTGGCTATGTTATGTAGGGGAAATTTTCAAGAAAGTTTGAAATCAATTAGCAATATCTGATAATGCTGAGACCCAGGAAGATGAAGACTGGGATAATCAGTCATAAAACTGAAATAATGATATTTAAGAATTTGGGGGAATTCGGGTTTTTACAAAAAATGAGAGGTTTCATTGCAGTGCGGGGGACTATACTCATGGGGCAATGATTAAGGAAGGAGTTAGAATTAAGGACACTAAAGTAAGTACAAGTCTACTTTTTATACTTTGTTGGTAAAAGGAAAGAAAAAGAGAACAGAAGGTGTGTTGGGTTTACCAGGTTTGAATGAAGTTTTGCTGTTGTTGATGATGATATTTCAGGGTTGGTGAAAACATGAGCATATTAGAAATTTATTAGCAGGGGGCATATTTTGAAGACATGAAATGTAGAGGGGGAATAATTAAGTGAGCAAGGCAAAAGAGGAATTGAACCACGAAGGAGAGCTAGCTGCATTAAGAGGGGATGGAAAGTGGGTAGAGGTTCAAAGATATGTTGAAGCGGAGAGATGAAGAGTCCTCTTGGGGGAAAAGAAGGTCAGTTATGTGTCACAGGATAATGATGTGTCTGAATGCTCAAGATTAATGAACAGTCTTGACTTGGCTGCTGTGGGATCAGGATAGGGAGTCGTCTATGGGGAATGAAAGAATTAGTAGGATTGCATTTTAAATTCTAACCGGTTAGAAATGGTAGTGAAGAGAATTGGATGGTTGAGTTCACCTTGTATTGGGTTTACAAAAGGAATTTTGGGGTGTACAGTGAGGTGTCAGTGAAATAACTGGCAAAGGTTTCAAACTTAATAGGGAGGCAAAGTTAATTCAGATGTTTGAGGAATAAAGTGAAGAGAGACCGAGTGTACAACTGAGAGCACAGACCAGGCTCAGGAGTCATGGAGAACGACACATGAGGAAAGGATGATGCGTTTACAGAGGGGACTTTGTCAAGGGAGAGTGAGAACAGTTTTTCTCTTATCCATGGTTTAGAACAGCTGATCTCTGACACATACAAAGGAGTATTGAGTCAGTTAATTGTGTTTGTTCTAATTTAACAGATGAGCTTGAAGGAATAATAAATACGTATTACCATGATGACAAAGAAGCATGTGAAGTGTGGTGTGTATATATATGTATATATATATATACATATATATATATACATATATATACACATATATATATCTACACACACACATACATACACACATATATACACACACATACACACACATATACACACGTATACACACACATATACACACATATATACACACACACACAGAGTACTGTTGGTGATAGTTGTAAATCATGGCATAAATGCACTATCATTTTTAACAGTAATGTACACTGTGTGTTAAGACTAATAAATTAAAATCTTGTTCTTCAGAGTACAAATATTTATTTCATTGGTGAAATTAGTTTTCATTTAGCAAGTGCAGTGTTTCTCTAAATATTTAAATTTTGTTTTAAAATGATTTTTTTTGGTGGTGCTGGGGACTGAACACTGGGCCTTGTGCATGTGAAGCAAGCACTCTTGCAACTGAGCTGTATCACCAGCCCTTAAAATGATTTCTTAAAGCAAAGATAGATTTCAAAAAATTATTTTGGGGTAAAGTAGTTCTTGTAAGACTTTTTTTTTTGTCTTTGAGTGGTGTAACTGTTTGAACCCCACCTGACCTAATGTGACCCTCCCCTTCTTTGTATTTAGAGGTATGCATATCAGCCAGTATTTGAAAGCAGTCTTAATCCTATTTCCAACTTTTTAGTGGAGCTAATGTAAGACTTACATGTACTTTTCTTAAAAATTGCTTTTTCTTTAACTCTTCTAAGTGGAGTCAGTGGTCTCATAGTTCTGAAAGTATAACTTCAGCATTCACTTTCATAATTAAGAGAAGAAGGGGTTGTCATATATAGCTAGGTTGCCCGTTTAAATAAAACAACAAACCTTTCTTAAGGTTGGATTTCATCATAATTAGTGTAATGTGTTGGATAGTTTGTTTTGTTAATAAATTGCTCAGAGCTGCTTAGCTCATAACTTTAACCTACACCCTCACAATCACACACACCTTCCTTCCGCTGGGGTTCACACAGTGATGGTTGAAGTGCCAGAGACTGTCAGCTGATAAGATAAGAAGCACATGTCTATTGCCACAAGCCTGGGGTCCCTCCTGGGCCTGCTGACGCACATAGTCCTCTCCTGATGTCAAAGGGTTGATAAGCAGCACCCTGGCTCCTTTCCTGAATTTTGTGCCAAACCAGGGGAAAAGACTCTTTGTCTGGGAAAAAAAAAAAAAAAAAAGCTGTATTGAGATTTTTTTTTTTAATTATTGCTTTTTTTGACTATATGCCAGATTCCTATCTGTTTAAATAGTTTAGTATTATTTCTGAATTGTTTGGCAGAAATGTTTGTTAGCAAAAATATGGTTAATTCATTAGGCATGATATTCTATGATTTGTTGCCCTTATAAAGTTTCACATTTGTTATTTTTTGGTGGGAAAATAAATATGGCAAATTTGATAAAAAAGGTAGGTTAGTGGGTTTCATGAAATGACGTTCTTGTACTCTGTGCATTTACCCCATCTTAATAAATCTATCCAGGGGGGAAGCTAATCATAGGCTAGCATCATTTCAGTTTAACATCTGATAAGCTGTTTATCTCAACTTGCTTATTGGCCTTTAGACTGAAACATGGAGAAATTGTGGATTCCTGGGTTGGAACTGTTCAAGGCTGGTGGTAGTCTGCTGCTGCATGTGCCAAACATACTAATTCTACTGATTAAAAACAATCCAGACACAGAACATGCTCTACAGCCAAACTGTCATTACAGAGATGAAGTCTCAGTAATATACCATCCAGTAGAATATCTGCTCTAACTATTTTAATGGCTCTTTATGAAATCTCAAATATGAAGGTAAGTATAAACCTGTAATTCTATGGCTACCATGTTAAAAAGGGGAGGACAAAGTGTGCATTTTAGAGTGAAATATCTGAAAATCTACACAGCTAGTGTATCATCTATCAGAAGTTACTAGTCACTAGTTATGCTATCAACTCAGGTTAAGGAAGTTTAGCAGGTTTTTCATTACAGTTAAGGAAGTTGAGCAAAGTTAGCAGTGAGAATTGTGGATTTCATTATACACACAATCCATAAAGAAGGATAAATTTATTTGAAAACGAAAATTGAGACGAGAATATGTCTGGTTTTATTTTCTAGTTTTGAGAGCAAATTTTTGATTTAAGCAGTGAGAATGTAGTATTGTATTGCTAATGTTTTGTTGATTGTTTTTTATACTTAAGTGCTAGCAATAGCTGACATTTACTGAAAACTAAGCAAATTCATGCTTATTTAATCAATTAGAACCATAAAGAAGGATTAAATGCCTTATTTGAAAACGAAAATGCTGAGACGAATGGCTACCTAATGTCTTTGGTTTTATTTTCAAAGAAGAAAAAAAGAAAAGTTTTGAGAATTTAGAAATAACCAAATTCTTTCAGTGCCATTTTTGATTTAAGGTATTTTCTTGAGGCTGCTTTTATAACAATGTAGTATTGTATCTTTTTTTGACTAATGTTTTGTTGATTGAGTACAAACTAACTTTTTTATACTTAAGTGCTAGCAATAGCTGACATTTACTGAAAACTATTTTAAGCAAATTCTATTTATGCTTATTTAATCCTTAAAATAATCCTATGAAGTGTAGATATTATTATGTCCATTTTCCAGATGAGGAAATTGGGGCACAGAAATATTGGATAAATTGTTCTACTAATTCAATAGACTGTAAAGAATTGTGGTATTCTCTCTTTAACAATTACAATTTTATGATGTAAATTACATGGTGCTAGTGAACAGAAAAATAATGCTCTCTTCCTTTAGCAGTTGTTACTGTCATTAAGTGATTAGTTATTGGAGAAAGAAATTATTGGGGTCTTAGAGGTAAACAGTGATACAGATGAAACTTCAGAGAAAGCGGAAGTGCTGTGTTTGTGTTTAAATCTTTCCCAATATCTAAAGATAAGTGAGTAGAATTCTGGGTTTTGCTGCTTCTGTGAATTAAGCTCATGTTAGTAGTGAGCAAATTTAGATGCTGTATTCCTTCTTGTAGAGTGTGTTGCTCACCAGGGAGAACTTGGCTCACTCAATGTTAAGCAAGAACTAGCAGCTTTTTATGGTGCAGGGGTAAGATGTTTGACAACAGTGTAGCAAGTTGGCTGTACAGCAGATGATGTGGCATTACATAGCTATATTAGGAGCAAATGGATGGAAACCTTTGAGTATTTTCAGTACAACTTCAAACAATGTAGCATGACTGTGGATTATGAGGAAATAACATAGCCTGATCGCCTTGTGCTAAACACTTATGAAGGATAATGTTTAAAAAATGTTTAAAAAAAAGTATCATCAGTTTGCCTAAGAACAAACCTCTGGGATAGTGATAGATACTGCTTTATACCTGGTGGGTCCAGGGTAGTATTAGCATGTCTTAGCTGGGATCAAAATAATGAAATTACTAAAAGTAGTGAAATGCTCCAGTATGATTATAAATTCCTTCATTTACTCATTCAATTCGAAAGTGTTGTTGAATGCCTACTATGTTAAAGTATAGTGGATTCTATATTTGCAAATTTGTCTACTCACTAAAATTTATTTGTAACTGCATAATCAGTACTTGGTGTGCTTGCACTGTCATTTTTGCATGTGCAGAGTAATTGGTTGACAAAAGTATTGTCACCAAAAGTTTGCAGGAACCTAGCCTCATGTTTCTATTAGAGGCAGTGGTTTTGTATTTGCAGATTCAGTGTTTGTGTTGATTTTATAGAACATAACTACTATTGACAATAATTGATTATAATTACTAGGCTCTGGGGATAGGAAGATGAATAAGATATAGTTTCTTTTCAAAGATTATGTTAATTGTGGAGAGACACCTTCAGTCAATGTTTAATAAATTGATATACTGAAGGCCCTATAGAGCATAGATCTTTCAGCAGACCTTGAAAAAATGTGTTGCATTGCCAGCTTATTATCTTTATGAAAGAAAATTGAATTATTTCCTCTTTTAAAATTAAGTAGCATTTGAGAAAGTGACTTTGGAAAACATCATTTTTTTTTTTTTTTTTTTTTTTTTTTTTTGAAGATGAAAGAAGGTTTTTTTATTCTTTGGCTTTAACTATCTCTCAAAACTCTAACACTGGCTCTTTCAGCAATCTCTCTGACTCTTTACTTCTTCTGACTACTAACTCTTTACTTCTTTACTTTACTTTCAGCTTAGAGAGAGAGAGCTTAGAGAAAGAGAGATTCTTTTTTCTTCTTCTTCAGCTTAGAGAGAGAGAGCTTAGAGAGAGAAAGAGAGAGATTCTTTTTTCTTCTTTCTTCTTCAGCTTAGAGAGAGAGAGAGAGCTTAGAGAAAGAGAGAGAGATTCTTTTTTCTTCTTTCTTCTTCAGCTTAGAGAGAGAGAGAGAGAGAGAGAGAGAGAGAGAGAGAGCTTAGAGAGAGAAAGAGAGCTTCTTCTTTCTTCTTCTTCTTTCTTCTTCGGCAGCCTCGGCCTGACTCCAACCAGCCTTCTCTTCTGACCGAACTCTTAACCGCTCTGACTCTTATTTCTTCTTCGGACTATGTTCTGGCTACTCTGACTCTTTTCTTCTTCTCTGTCCCGAACTCTTCTTCCGACCGACTGAGCGACTGCACGACTGACTGAATTGAATTCCTTCTGACCGCTTTCACCCGGTTATATACCTTTAGCTTTGTGGGTGCGTCACGTGCATTTAAAGGTGCGTCACATGCATACTTATTATCAGGTGGAACTTATGGCTTCCAGCTAACTGCAATAGCCATATCCCTAATTGGGGCTCCTTCATTCATGTAAACCAGGAACCCTTCATCTTAAAAGAAATATACTGTTTTCTCGATGCTAACCTAGTAATAAGTGAATTGTAAAATTCAAATCAGTGCTCTCTGAAATACATGCTAAAACATTATTAGCATATGCACTGCATTAATTCTTACTGAGGGATTGTTCCATTTATCATGATTATTTCTCCTAGTTGATTGTACTAAATTTAAGCATTAGAGCATTGTAGTCTTAATATGTATATTTCAGATCAGATATCAGATCAGATTGATAATCCTTATTTTTGCATCTCATTATTTTTTTACATAACATTTTCCAGTTATTGAATAGTATAATTTGGCCTTTTAAATAATTTTAGAAACAAGTATAAGATTTTTGGACCAGAAAGTGTTAGTTAAATTGTGTTTCTTCAAGATTTGTGCATTGAAGTCCTAGCACCCAGTACCTCAGGCCTTGTGATCGTGGACTTCTGGTCTCCTGGCTGTTTGGAGAATAGGGCCTTTGAAGAGAGGATGAAGTTAGATGAAGCTCATAGGGCGGGCCTCTAATCCATAAGACTGTGTCTTAATGGCAGCACTAGCAAATTGGTATTCTCCTCTCTGAAAATCATTCTAGAGTTCAAAGGACATTTTAGTTTCTGTCCTAACTTTTCTTGGCTATTCATTGTTTTAAACAAACCTTATATGCACAGCTCACATTGGAAAGTTCTTCTTGCTTATTTTTTTCTTCCCCAGAAAACAAAACTAAACACCTCCCATTGGGTCCCACCTCCCAAAACTTACATGAACTGGAAACTTAACCCCAGTGCAACAGTGTTGGGAGGTGGGGCCTAGTGGGAGGAGTTTAGGTCTTGAGGCCTCTGCCCTCCTGAATGGATCCATGCCCCTTGCAAACAGGCTTGATGCTGGGAATTTGATCTTTTGCTCTCTTTTGCCCTTCTTCTGTGGAAAGATGCAGCAAAAAGCTGCCACTGCAGGCTGGGATTGTGGCTCAGCGGTAGAGCGCTCGTCTGGCATGTGGGCGACCCGGGTTCAATCCTCAGCACCACGTACAGTACAAATAAAAATCATTGAATAAAATGCATTGTGTACAACTAAAAGCAAATAAATAAAAATATTTTATTAAAAAAAAAAGTTGCCACTGTTGCCAGATATGTATCCTTTGCAGACTTCCCAGCCTCCAGAACCCAAAGGCAGTGAATTTCTGTTCATAATAAATTACTGATTCTGTGCTATTCTATTATAGTAGCACAAAAAAAGCTGAGGCAACAACTTTTATGAATGTGCAAGTAATCAGTGAGAGAATATTATATACCTACTTACCTTTTTACATTATCTCCCATTAATTTCTAGTTTTTCATTGTACATAATGTATACTGCCCATTTTATTTCTTGAGACAAACGGCCTCTTACAGTATTCTCCTGGTGGTACTATGTTCACCTCATTTAGCATTAATACTTGAAGGAAATGTGGGCCAAAAAAATGTATTAAGGACAATATTATCTCTAAAGAGAAGTCAGCAGCATGGAAGGATCACCCACAAGTGACTGACATTCTTCTGGCTCAGATCCTGTGAAGAAAGCTGCTCTGCTTTTCTCATTTGTGGTGTGACTGTGTGATTCTGGCTGTCAGTCTGCTGTTATCTTGCTTGCGGTGCCAGCTGTTGCGGGGAAAGAAGGCATGTTTGCTTCCCTTTATGCAAATGCTTAAAGGGTTCTTTTTTTTTTTTTTAATTCTAATCAGTTATACGTGACAGTAGGAAGCTCTCTGATTCACTGCACACAAATGGAGCAGGATTTTTCACTTCTCTGGTTGTGCATGAAGTAGGGTCACACCTTTTGTGCAGTCACACACATATGTAGCATAATGATGTCCCTCTCATTTCACTGTCTTTCCTACCCCTTTGCCCCCTCCCGCCTCTCCTTTGCCCCATCCAAAGTTCCTCCATTCATAAAGGGTTCTTTTTAATGAATCATTTATTAGGCATAAGTCATATGGAGAACTAGTCTTTAAAACATCTGCAAATTTGGGGCTGGGGCTATGGCTCAGCGGTAGAGCGCTTGTCTCGAATGTGTGAGGCCCTGGGTTTGATCCTCAGTACTACATAAATAAAATAAAGGTATTGTGTCCACCTACAACTAAAAGTAAAAAATATTTTTAAAAATCTGCAAATTTGATTTTGTATTTAGAATAAACTTTGTGTTTAATTCTTTTGTAAAGCGAAGAACCTTTTTTTTATAAAGTATATAATCTCATCCTCTTAGGTAAATTCAGATTTTGTAATTAAACCCTAGATTTGGTTTGTGCTAGGCTTCCATCCCTAGTGTCATCCCCCCTCCTGTCCCTGGTACTAGGAATTGAATCCAGAGGCACTCTACCACTGAGCTACATTCTTAGCACTTTTGATCTTGAGATAGGGTCTTGCCAAGTTGTCTAGGCTGTCTCAATTTGCAATCCTCCTACCTCAGCCTCCCGAGTAACTGGGATTACAGTATGCTGGGATTTCTAAAGATCATGCATTTTGAAAGTTTGATTAAGGAGACTGTAGTGTGTGGAGTGTCTCACCTGTGCCCCTCCAAATGATATGTCAGTGTCTTGAACCCAGAACCTGTGAATGTTACCTCATTTGGAAAAGGATCTTTGCAGATGTGATTAAGTGCAGGATATTGAGAGGAAATCATCCTGAATTACTTCTGTGGGCCCTAAATCCAATGACAGGTGTCTTGAAAGAGGCAGCAAGAGATCATACAGTTAGAAGAGGAGATGGCACTGTGATCACAGAGGGTAGTTAAGGTGAAATGGCCACAACTAAAGAAACGTTAAGAAACAAATTCTCCCTGAAGACTACGAGGGAATGAGTTTCTGCTATTAAAGGCAATCAGGTCATGGCCATTTGTTGTGGCAGCCAAAGGAGACTAATACAGAGAGCGCTCCGTTCTCATGACCTAAGTCCCTCCTCCTAATGCCATCACAGTTGGCATTAAGTTTCAACATAGGAGTTTTGGAGAAACACAAGACATTCAAACCATAAAATAGTGAAGTCAAGATTAATTTTTAAGTGGGTTGGTAAAATTGGAATATGTGCTTTAAGAAGTAACCCAGCCTTACATTACTTGCAAGAGAAGAAAGAATAAAAAATTCACTTCCCCGTATGGAACCCAGAACAAAGAATGGCAGCTGTGTGGGCTGTCGGTTTCCACGGTGTAATTTAATACCCTAAATTAAGGGAAAGAGATATTATATCTGAAATGAGGGGGAAATGTTTTATAGAGCAGTACTGTCCAATAGAAATGTAATGTAAAGCAAAGGTGATGGATGTAAATTAAAATATTTTAGTGGCCACTTCAAAAAAGTAGGGGAAATTACTTAAACTTAACCCAATATATCTAAAATACTGTAATTTTAATTTAGGATTAATATGTCATTATTTAATATGGTATGTGACATCCTTACATTTGCTTTGCTGTCTTTAAAATCCAGTGTGTACTCTTACACTGGAGTAGTAGCTTTTCAGGCACTCAATAGCTGTGTGTTCCCAAAGGCCATTTATTGGACACACATAGCCCTGTGCACTTTGTTGTGCTAGAATAGTTTTTTTTTACTTCTCTTTCCCAAGAAAATGCCATTTTTTAAGGACACCACAGGCAGTTAGTATTTGGTGAGTGATTTAATGATACCTGTGTATTTTAACAGAGCTTATACTTTTTGTCATTGAGGAAATCACCCTATTAAAATTACTTAGTTCTTTAAAAAATAGTTTAAATAAACCCTTGTTCAACAATTGCTGTGTGCTGGGTACTCTGTTAGGGCAGATGTTAGAAAGGTAAGTTAGAGATCCTGGGCTTTCAAAAAAATTGAAATCTTGACATCAAAGCAGACAAGTATATCACTGAGAAGATGAAGTAAAGAAGGAAACATAGTGGTAAGAGCTTTGGATTTGGATTCAGAAAGTCTTGGGTTTGATCCTAGTGTCAGTAGGGATTAGCATGGGTTATTTACATCTTGGGACCCCTATACGTTATTGAGGAAGGTTGATAAAATTCCTGGCACCTCATAAACAATAAATGATGATTTTTTTTTTTTTTAAGTATTGGAAAATGAAATGAAACACGTAGTTACTGAGTGTGTCGAGGGTGTGGGGAAATTGGGAATGGTTTCATGGTAGCAGTGACAAACATACTTCTAAGGAAGTGAATAGGAACAGAAAAGCATTATCAGCAGTGGAATCATCATGCCTAAGGACACAGGGACGAAAATAAAAATTGGTTGACAGACAAGATAGTTTTTCTGAGCAGTTTTTAACCTATGACTAAGTTTTAAAAGCAGGCTTAAATGTCACTTTTATCCATTGTTAGTTGTAAGTATTTTATTTATTTATTTATTTATTTATTTATTTATTTATTATTTATTTATTTATTTATTTTTGTGTGGTACCAGGGATTGAACTCAGGGGCACTCGACCACTGGGTCACATCCCAGCCCTTTTTTGTATTTTATTTAGAGACAGGGTCTCACTGAGTTGCTAAGTACCTCGCCATTGATGAGGCTGGCTTTGAACTCGCGATCCTCCTGCCTCAGCCTCCCAAGTGCTGGGATTATAGGTGTGTGCCACCACGCCCGGCTAGCTGTAATTAATTTAACCTCTGAATCTTGACTGAGAAATGAGGTTGATGGTAATACCAAGAGCCCATCTTCTGCCCCCTTCTAGTGTTTCTCTAAGGATAACTGCTTTTCCAATGCCTCCCAGACAGACCTTCTTTCCTAGCTTCTTATTAAGTAGACTCATGCAGTATTTACTCTGTGGTGTCTGGCTTCTTTGGTCCAGCATTGTGTGCTTCACTCATACTATTGCACACAGTGGCAAATAGTTCCTTCTCACTGCTATGTGGCATTCCATACTGTGAGTATAGTAACTCCTGACTGATTCTGCCACTGATGGTTGTTTGGTGATTCTGGGTTTTGGCTGTCTTAAATAGCACTTTCTGGAATATTTTAGTATTATCTAAGGCTTCTGATAGACATAAAAAAGCATTTCTGAAGGGTGGAGTTCCTGGGTCATAGGATATTCACATGTTCCACTTGAGTAGATGTTGCCACACAATTTTCCAATCGGATTGTACCACAGCATTCCCAGAAGCAGTGTATTAGAGTAGGGGGTGGGAGTTTTGAATTTCTGATTTTGCCATATTTCCTTTATAACAGCTGAGTTTGATTGTTACTCTGCTGCCTTAGAAACACCTTACCAGATAGATGTCTGTTGCTGTTTTAGTCAGCTTTTCATTGATGTGACCAAACTAATTGAAAAGAACAATTTAGAGGAGAAAAAGTTTGTTTTGGCTTATAGTTTTAGATGTTCAGTCCATGGTCAGCCAGTTTTGTAACTGTGGGCCCTAGGTATAGCAGAGCATCATGGCAGATGGGCATTGTTGGGAAAGCAGCTCAGAACTTGGCAGCCCGAAGCAAGGATGAGGTTCTGGGAGGTGGGGGAGGGAGAGGGAGGAGAGAGAGAGTGTGTACACACACATGTGTGCAAGTGAGCAGACACACACTAGCTCTCTGCTCACTGGAAACAAAATATAAAACCCAAAGCCACGCCTCCAGTAACCTACTTCCTCTAACCACAACCTGCCTGCCCACAGTTACCACCCAGTTAATCTGTATCAGTGGATTAATCCACTGATTAGATCATAACTCTAATAACCTAATCATTTTACCTATGAACATTCATGCATTGTCTCACATACCAGCTTTTGGGAGACACCTCACGTCCAACCCATAAAATTATTTTCCTGGCTCCACAAAGTTCATGCCCATCTCCCATTGCAAAATATATTTAGTCCATTTCCAGGAGTCCTCTTAGTCTGAACAGGTCTAGAATTTCCCAGAATTCTAAGTCCAAAGTCTCCTTTGAGATTCAAGGCAAACTCTCAATGTGAGCTCCTGTAAAAATCAGAAGTAAGTTGTATGTATCCAATATCTAAAGTCACAAAGAAACATTTGCATTCCACAAGGGAGAAATAGGGGCAAAGAAAAAGGATTGGGACCAAACAAAACTGAAATCCAGCTGGGCAAACAAATTTGGTAGCTTCCTGTCCAACATGCAGGGCACCTGGCATTGTGATAGTCTCTTCAAAGTGGGGGCTCCACCCATATGACCTTACTTGTTGAAGCTCACATGGCCTCCCTCTTGGCTTGGCTCAGCTCTATTCATAAAATTTTACTTGGCAGATCTTCCACATTACTGACATCTTTTAGTCTCAGGTGTCTCCACTACATCTTCAGTTGCCTTCTAATAAATATAAATTTTCCTCTGAAGGGCTGCCTATTGGGATTCCAACCTTGCTTCACTTTGCCTGACTTCTTAGGCCTTCCTTTGAAGTGTTGGTGAAAGCCTCCATGACCCCTCAATGCCAGCATCCTGCATTCCTGCAGAACTAGCACCACGTGGTTGATGCCAAGATCTGCCACCATCTTGAGCAGTGGCTGAGCCTCCAGGGACAATGACTTCAGCAGCCTGTGGGTTCCTGGGTGGCTGAGCACAGTGAAGTAATTTCTTTGCCCTTCACCCCATGCAAGCAGGGTCTCCCACTGGTCTCTTCTCAAAGGAATTTTTAGTTTTATATATTTGAGTCTGTGATAAGCATGGTCTTGCTAATTCCTAAGATACCCTCATTCTATCTGTTTTATTGTTTCTGTGTAAAGTACTTAGCATCTCTTTAGTGGCTATAATCTCTTAATGATGGTGTTTTTTTAGCCCTAGTTTTAGTCCTTTTCTGGACAAACTACAGCTTTTTCAAATTTTTCTACTTTACTTTCTGCTTTCCTGATTATCACAGGAACCTTGGCTCCCCACAATATCCATGCAACTGCCTGAATGCTCTCCTGCCTTTACATTTCCTTTGCCAGATTAGTCAATCACCTTTAAATTTAGCCTCATAGAAAGTCTCAGGACATAGGGAAAATGTAGACAGCTTCTTTGCTAGAATGTAACATGACTGTCCTTTTGTCTAGTTTCCAATAGAGTCCTCTTCCTCCTCTGAAACTTCATGAGCCCAGTCTTTACTGGGCTGCCAACAGTACTATTGACATTCTGGTCTTCTGAGCTATCATGAGAATCATTCATCTGTCTCTGCTTGCACTATTCTAAAGTTTTTCCAGTTTGCATCTTTAAACTTTTCAATATTCCTCCCATAAATTAGCAACAAATGTTTCTGATCCACATGGTCAGGTTAGTTATAGCAACGACCCCACTTCTGGTACCAGTTTCTGTTTTAGGCAACTTTTCATTGCTGAGACTGAGCTACCTAACAAGAACAACTTAGAGGGGGGAAAGTTTTTGGCTCATGCTATGGTCAGCTGGCTCCGTAACACTGGGTCTTAGGTGGGGCAGAACATCCTGACAGAAGGGTGTGGTGGAAGAAAGCAATTCAGTATGAGAGAGAGAGAGAGAGAGAGAGAGATTGAAAGAGTGCGTGCAAGAGCATGTGTGGGCACACATGTGCGTGTGCAATCTGTGCTCACTAGGGACAAAATATAAACCCCAAAGTCATACCGCCAGTGATGTACTTCCTCCAGCCAGAACCTATCTGCCTGCATTTACCACTGCATTACCCACTTCATATCAGTGAGTTCATCCACTTATTAGGTCACAAGTCTCATAATATTGTTTCATATCTGAACATTCTTGCATTGCCTCACACATGAGTTTTTGGGGGGCTACTTCATTTCTAAATTGTAACAGTTGCCTGCAGGGATCAAGTATCTCAGTGCTCATCATGCATTGTTATTTGACACTTCTTTTTTCTATACCTTCAGCTCTAAAAGCTTTGCCATGGCATTGTGCCATTCAGCCAAACTGAGTTACATGTTGTTTTCATGAGCATGTTTTCTAGCACTTATTTCTAGACTTTGACCCTGTTGTATTACCTTTACCAATGCCTTGTCTGTTCTTTTTTGCTGGCTCTCATTGGTCCTTAGTGTCTGTTCGGACATCACCTTTTCCTGCAAGTTGTCTCTGGCCTCCCCACCAGCAGGACTTATCACCTATGTGTTTGACTTCCTCTTTAGATTCTAAAAGCCTCAGTGAAAATGAGAGGGGCAACAGTGTTATTTTATTTCTAACATAGTATAGTACTGGTATCATTCTATGTGCTTAGTGACGATTTATTGAATAGTAAATGCTTTTATCTGTAAGATGAGCATGGATTACCCCTAACTTGCTGCACTATTTCACAGGTGAAGTGAAATCAGTGAGTCCACCTAGGCCACGGGCTGTGGCAAAGATCCTGTCAGTGCTTGTGGGCTAAGTGCTTTATTAACCTGAATTGTCTTCTTTTGGGGGAAAGGTCTCTTTTTACCTTATGGCTTACAATTCTAACTTCTTTGTGAAACTGTCAGTGATTATTTAAGACAAACTGGCTAGGATTTAACTCTTAGCCATTTTACTAATTGAACTAGGACTTTTTGTTTTTCCCCTCAGCTTTCTGGTCTGTTGAAGGAAAGAGGGGATTTGGGGAAAGAAGGGGGAGAATGTAGGAGCCCTGTTTGGGGAGATGGCTTAAATTGTGGTTGACTATGGGCCATGGAGATTTGGACATTGCCGCCTTCCGTAGTCTCACGGGACTTGGCCTGGGATCACGCGAGACTTGGCCCGAGATCTTGAGTGACTTGCGCCGAGATTGCTGATCGGGTCAGCGCCATTTTTTTTTTTTTTGGTGGCGTGTGGTGCGTGTTAGTCATTGTTAGAGCCAGAGAGAAAAGTTATCAGAATAAAAAGCTGTTTGTTTCCAGTTTGCCTCTGAACTTCTTCCCGCAGCTTCGTTGTTCCAAGCGGCCATCGCTTCAGGCAACAACAGGAGAACAGGAGGATAGTGGGGAGGAGGAGGATTAAATAAATGCTGTGTAGATTAATGTATGTAATAGCACAAATAGAACCTAGTACTTTATAAGTGCTATGTAAATGTTAACAATTGTGATTTTTGTTAGTACTGAACTACTTTTGCACTTTACTTCCTAATACAAATTTAGCACTCAGTGTTTTCTGTTTTGTATTATTGACCACATAAAAAAATTTTGTAAGATGGTAAATTGAGAACAGAGGCTGTATCTTAAAAATGTCTTCTAATGCCTGGGTATGTGGAAAACACAGAAGTGCTTAAATACTTATTGATTGGTGTTCTGCTGCTCTGTTACAATAAATGTCCTGTTCACTGATAAAGTACTGCTATATTTTGAACATGATTTTTACCTTTCTTTTCTCAACTCTAGTTCAGATCTGTCATTTACATTTATAAAACATCTGTAACATACCAAGACAATACTATACAACAAAAAAGCTTGGGGAAGTAGTTTGATACCAGTAGTGTATCATGTTTTAAAAGATGGATCAGGTAAACTGCTCTTTCTCTTTTAAGGTGTAGGCTATTGAATTAAAAATATAGTTGTGCACCAAAGAACAATGTTTTGGTCAATGATGGACCACATATTTGACAGTGATCCCATAAGAATATAATGAAGCTAGAAAATTTCATTTGCCTAATCACATGGTAGCCAGTGGTTACTCCTGTATTTGCTGACATAAAGAAACCTACTGTGCTACCAGTCATATAAAAGGATGTCACACATAAACATACAGAGTACATGATACTTGATAATGGTAAGTGACTGAGACTGGTTTTGAATTGTATACTTTTATTGTTATGCTAGAGTACACTATTTCTACTTATATAAAAAAGCTTACTGTGAACAGGATGCTGTGTTAGGCTGGCAGCAGCCTCATGTGTCTTGTGCTCATCTTATTTCTTGATTGCACCGGGAGGCCACATCTAGTAATTGACTGCATCCTGAGGTTATGTAAGCTCTTCAGTGCTGTCCACTCCAGGATGACATTGCCTTAGGGTTGCCCTGCTGTCAAGCAGTGTGACTGTCACTGTCAATGGTTGTTTAGCACTTTTACTGTTGTGACTTTATTATAGTCATTATTTCATGACAAACTCATGATCTCTTTAAATATGTGGCCATAGCTTTTTTTCATTCCACAATATTTCCAGGAAAGCATGGATTTATTTTTATGATGGAAATGGTTAGGAAAATAAATCTGATTTTTTTGTTAATTATGCATTTAATAGGCAATTTTCTAGAATGTCATGTAAAGATTCATTGTTCTTTTTATAAAAATATGGTTTATTATTTGTGTCTAACCAGTTCTCTTGTCCTCTTATTAGTCTATACATTTATTTATATTTAGCTGTGCTCAAGCTTTTGGGACAGATGGCTCTTAGATGGGTGCCATCGGGTGGCGATGCCTGGGTGGTATCATCAGAGTTCTGATTCATCCTTATCTTATCCAGGCTCCATTCATTAGTAATAATGCAGGTGTGTTATTTTGCATTTGGAGGCATGGCTTTCCACTTATTGACATGCTTTCCTTTTTAAAAAAAAATTATTTATTTTTTATTCTAAGTTGTTAGAAATGACAGCAGAATGCATTACAATTCATATTACACTTATAGAACACACTTTTACATATCTCTGATTGTATACAAAGTATATTCACACCATTAGTGACTTCATACATGCACTTAGGGTAATGATATCCATCTTATTCTACCATCATTTTTTTTTTCTTTTCTTCACCCTTTTGCCCCTCTTTCCCTCTCTCCCCATTGGCCATTCTAGTGTTCCTCTAATCCTCCCATGCTCCCTGTCCCAACCCCACTGTGAATCGGCCTCCTTATATCAGAGAAAACATTCAGCATTTGGCTTTTGGGGATTGGCTAACTTCACTTAGCATTATATTCTTTAACTTCATCCATTAACCTGCAAATGCCATGTTTTTATTCTCTTTTATTGCTGAGTAATACTCCATTGTGTATATATACCACATTTTCTTTATCCATTCATCTACTGAAGGGAATCTTGGTTGGTTCCACAATCTAGCTATTGTGAATTGTGCTGCTATAAACATGCTTTCCTTAGTAAGCAGTGTACCCCTGCCTGTCAGGCTAGCAGATAAACTGTGTTACCAGTCAGAATGGTGCTCGGTCAGCATAAGATAAAGAACAGAGAGATGCAAAATTTGGAGGATGGCACTTGTAAACTCGGAAAAATTCTAATAAAAAATTTATGCTTCCTATTAGATACCTCCCAACATGTCCTATATATTTACCATATAGTAGTTATTTTACTTCCTATCAACATACTATTTAATGCAAGTTACTCAACTTAGTTTTTATTTCTTGATCATGAGGAAGACTGACACTGATTTTTGTGTGTGCTTATGAACAATTCCATGGACTTAACATATTCAATCCTAACCACAAGCATGATACACAGAAATCCCAATATTATAAAGAAATTCCTTTTGCAGTTACACCTTTCCTTTCCTGACTCATGACCATGGCCAGCTTGTGACCCATTGCTATAGTTTTGTATAGTGTCGTATAAAGGGAATCATGTCTTATATAATCTCTTTTCTTTATACTTCAATTATTTTGTTATAGCAATAGAAGATAGAGTAAGGCATATTAGATTACAACCTAGAGTCCTTACAGGTTACATTAGTGTTCACTCTTAGTGTTGTACAATCTGTGGGTTTGAACAAATGCATGATGACATGTATCTACCATTTTAGTGCCAAACAGAGTGATCTCACTGCTCTAAAACTCCTGTACACTCTGTTTATTCATTCTAATCTCCTAGCTTGTGGCAACCACTGATACTTTCGCTGTCTCTGTAGTTTTGGCCTTTCCATATAGTTGGAATCATATAGGATTTAGCCTTTTCAGATTGAATTCTTTCAGTTAGTAATATGTATTTAAGTTTTCTCCATGTCCTTTCAAGACTTGATAGTGCATTGCTTTTTACTGCTGAATAGTATTCTATTATCTGGATGAATGGCAGTGTTCTAGCTTGGGTCTGGAATGTCTTGGAGAATGTCACATGTCACGTGTTGAAAGCTTGTTCTACTAATGCAAAGAGTGCAGAGGTGGGGCTTGGGGAGTGCTGGGGTCATGAGGACTCCAGCCACACTGTATCAATCCAGAAATAACTGAATGCACTACTGGGATGTGGTGGAGACGATAGGCACTGGGGCTTGTAGGAAGCAGGCCACTGGAGGAGTGCCCTGGAAGCATATTTCTTGCCCCTGGCCCCTTCCTCTGTGATCCTCCCCCCACCCCATCACAAGCTGAACATATTTCCTGTGCTATTCCTTTCCACCATGATGTTCATGCCTCACCTGTACCCAAAATAATGGAGCTGGGCAATCATAGACTGAAACCTCTGAACTGTGAGGCACAATAGATTTTCCTCCTCTAACTTGCTATTCTCGGATATTTGTCACAGTGATAAAAAGCTGACTACTATATATAGTTTTTCTGTTCATATGCAGAAGATCATCTTGGTTGCTTCCATGTTTTAACAATTAGGAATAAATCTACTGTAAACATTTTTGTGCAGTTTTTGGTTTATATGTTTCAATTCCTATGAATACCAAAGAATGTGATTTCTGGGCAGTATAGTAAGAAAATTGTGAGTTGTGTAAAAAATGACAAACCATCTTCTACAGTACTATTTAACATTTCTATCAGCAGTGATTAAGAGTTCCTGTTGCTTCACATGCTTGCTAGTATTTGGTGTTGTAATTGTTCTGAATTTCTGAATTTCGGTCATTCTAAGTGGTATCCAGGGGGATCTTGTTTCGATTTGCATTTCTCTGATGACATAATGTGTGGAGCACCTTTCCATTTTTCCATTTGTTTTCTGTGTGTATGTATGTTTGTATGTATGTATGTGTGTGTGTGTGTGTGTGTGTGTGTGTGTATACATATATATATTTGACTTTGTTATGGTCTTGGGCTTTTTTCCCCTAATCATTTTTTTTTAATTGTTGAGCTTTAAGATTTCCTTGTGTATTTTGGATAATAGTACTGTATCTGACATATGTTTTTCACATATTTTCTCCTAGTCAGTGGCTTGTATTATCATTCTCTTGATAGTGCATTTCACAGAGCAGAAAAATTAATTTTAACAAAGTCCAACTTGTTAATTCATCCTTTTGTGAATCATGCCTTAGTGTGGTGTATGTAAAAAGTCAACATTAATCCCAAGGTTATCATACAGTATCTTTTAGGAACGTTATAGTTTTATATTTAAGTTAATGGTTTATTTTTGTGAAGTGTGTAAGGTATATCTAACTTCATTTTTATGTGGTTGTCCACTTATTATTCCAGCACAGATTTTTAAAAAGACTACCTTTGCTCCCTTGTATTGCCTTATTTTCCTTTGTCAAAGATCTTTTGACTATACTTACTTGGGTGTATTTATAGGCCTTTAATATTCTCTTTGTCTAATTGTTTCCTCAATAACTGGATTGTCTTGATTATTGTAGCTTTATATTATATCTTAAATTTGAATGTTGTCTGTCTTCCAACTTTATTTTTCTCCTTCAGCATTTTTTTTTTTTTGTTTTGTTGTTGCTATTCCAGATCTTTTGATTCTTTTCCAAGCGTTAGAATCAGTTTGGCCATATCCACAAAATTTGGTTTGCACCAAATACATAGATCGAATTGGGAAGAGCTTGTTTCTTTACAATATAGAGTTTTCCTATTCATACTCAATGGTATATCTATCCACTTAATTATTTGATTTCATTCATCAGGTTTTTGTTGTTTCTTTATATAAATCTTGTACATCTTTTGTCTTTCATTTCTTTGGGTGCTAATATAAGTAGTTTTAATGTCAAATTTCACTTGTTCATTCCTGGTATATAGGATGAAGGTTGATTTGTGTGTATAACCCTTGTGTCGTATAAGCCTGCCATAATTGCTTATTAGTTCCAGGAGGTTTTTGTTGCTTCCTGAAACTTTTCTATACAGTCGTGTCAACTGTGAGCAGACAGTTTTATTTTTTCATTGCTTTACTGCAAAAACTTTAGTTTGCTTTTCTTGTCTTGTTGCACTAAGATTCCTTAGCTCTCTTTTGGTTACTGCTTTTTCCCATCCTCTTACTTTCAACCCATTACCTATTCTTTTTGTTTAATGCCTTTATTTTATTTATTTTTATGTGGTGCTGAGGATTGAACCCAGTGCCTTGCACGTGCTTGGCGAGGGCTCTACCACTGAGCCCCGGCCCCAGCCCCCATCACCTATTCTTGTCTTTGTATCTAAAGTGACTTGCTTATAGACAACATATAGTTGTCATTTTTTTTCTTTAACCATGTCTGCCTTTTAATTGGAGATTTTAATCAATTTTCATATGAAATGATTAGTGATAAGAATGTAGATATTTCTGTCATTTTGCTGTTTGGATTTATTATGCCTTCTTCTGTACCTTTTTTTTTTTGGGGGGGGGGTGTAGTATATTTAGATTAGTTTCTCATTTCCTTTTCTGTACACATTTTAGTTATTTACCTAATGAATATCTTAGGGATTACAGTTGACCTCTTATACCTTACAGTTTTTTTAGAAAAATTAATAACACCTTAACTTGAGTAGTTCATAAAAATTCTGTTTCTATATAAGTTTATTCCTACCCCCCCCCCTTTTTTTTTTTTTTTTTTTTTTTTGGTACCGGGGATTGAACTCAGGGGCACTCGACCACTGGGCCACATCCCCAGCCCTTTTTTGTATTTTTATTAGAGACAGGGTCTCACTGAGTTACTAAGTGCCTCGCCATTGCTGAGGCTGGCTTTGAACTCGCGATCCTCCTGCCTCAGCCTCCCAATCATTCCTACCCCTTTTATGTTGTTATATCTTTACGTTTTACACCCAGTAACACTGATTTATAAGTTTTATTTTATGCATTTGTTTTGTAAATCACATCGGGAAAAAAAGAGGACTTAAAATCAAAATACAATCATTTGACTTTTGTGTTTGCATATGGAATTGCTTTTATCAATGTTCTTTATTTCTTCATATGGCTTTGAGGTAGTCCCTATTGCCTTTCATTTCTGTGTTAAGGACTTCCTTGCCATATTTTGTATGATGATATACTCGTGACATACTCCCTCAGCTTTTGTTTATCCAGGAGTTTCTTAATTTCCCTCCTTTTTTCTCTCCCTCCCTTCCTCTCTTCCTTCCTCCCTCCCTTCCTTCCTTCCTTTTTATGGGGCTGGGGATTGAACCCAGGGCCTTGTGCACGCTAGGTGAATGCTCTACCACTGAACTAAATCTCTATCCCTCATCTTTATTTTTTAAAATATAGTTTTGTTGGATGTAGATGTTAGATGTTTGGTTAGCAGTTTCCTTCAGTACTTTTAAGTATATAATTTTGCTGCCTTTGGCGTGTGTGTGTGTGTGTGTGTGTGTGTGTGTGTGTGTGTGTGTGTGTTTTCCTTTCTTTTTTTGAGAAATTAGCTGTTAAATTTATTGGGTATTTCTTGCATGTGATGAGTTCCTTCTCTCCTGTGCTCATTTCTTCAATAATTTTTTATAAATTTCTTATCTTTATCGATATTCCCAATTACTGAGACAGGGAGTTCCTGGATTCTTTTTATTCCATGTCTTAGGTTTCCTTCAGCTCTTTGAGCAAATTTAAGGAAGTTAATGAAAGTCTTTGTTTCTGAAGTCCAGTGTCTGAGCTTCCTTAGTGACTGCTCCTATAAATTTTTTCTCTGAATTGCCCATATTGACTTCTTTGCATGCTTCAGAGTTGTCTTGTTACAAGCTTGACATTTTAAATATTATGCTGTAATTTTTGAAAACAGATTCTCCATATTGTTTTGATTTCTTGCTGTAGGTTGTAGTTGTCTGACTTTTCTAATCTGTTTTGTCAATCAATTAGAAACTACTTTTTAAAAATTTATTCTTTTTCCTATGTGGTTTTTCACTTCTAGCTTAAAGTTATTTAGCTAATGTGTTGATAGAGATTTCATTGCATGTCAGAGTCAAGAAAAAAAATTTAAAAAGAAGGAAAAGAAAGTATAAAATTCTCCCCATTTTTGCACATTGTCTTTGAGTTGGGGCAGTCCATCAGTGCTTAGAGAAATAGAAATATCCATGTCCACAATGGATGCATAATATGGAATACTATGCCTGTCACACAGGGAAACATTAGTAATCCTTTGTAATTATAACTTGGCGTACAATGTAGCTGATGCCAAAATAATTTACTTGCATATTGAAGTTTTTTTCTGCTTAGTCTTTCCTTCTTTTCAATTTTTATTTTTTTGGGGGGCACTGGGGATTGAACTTGACCACTGAGCCACCTCCCTAGCCCTATTCTGTATTTTATTTAGACAGGGTCTCACTGAGTTGATTAGCACCTTGCGGTTGCTGAGGCTGGCCTTGAACTTGCGATCTTCCTGCCTCAGCCTCCCAAGCCACTGGGTCTTTTCAATATTTTGCTGTTCTTTATCTCTTTTTTTATTTCAATTCTTCTGCACTTCTTTCTCTGTTCAAACTTGGCATGATCAAATAAGCTTTGTGCACCACTGTTCAGTTTTCCCAAATAATTTATACTTTTTAAAATAATTTATACTTAAACAATCTGTGTGTTGCAGCTTTTTGGGTTTGTTTGTCTTGTTCTCTATCCAGGAGTGCATTCTGAATTAAGCCACAGTGCAGGGGCAGAGTGTTTGCGCTTTCATTCTCCCTGTCGCTGCTGTTGGTGATGCGTATCACCTTCTCCTTCGATGGTGAGAACCACTCTGGTCATGCTCAGTCAGATTGTTTGCTCCCTGGGTCAGTGCTTACTGTGTGTGTGGGGACTTCCTGAAGAGTAGCAAATCCTGTCCATGCCAGTGGTAGCCATTTGCTGAGTGGTGAGTTGCAAGTGAGGGAGGGTCTTACATTCCTTTTACTTTTTATTTTTTGATTCTGAACATCCTGAACATGACATTTTCTTGTGTTTTGGTTTCCATATAATTGGGAATTAGAAATACATTGTATAAGTTTATTCATCTACAATGCCACAAGAAATCTGTAGAGTAATTGAAGACATTGTACCATTACTACATAATGGAAGAGAATTTTTTAAAGAATGTTCTCTTACGACATGGATTTAAAATGTTAAAGCAAAAAATATAGATAAGTCAATCTAAATACACATATATCATATAATGTGTGCTTTTCCTGAATTTATTTACTGGGATATTTAATTTTATATACCATAATTTAATGATTAGTACTGAAATCATTCTGACTACTATGTTACATGTAGTAGTCTTTTAAAATTCCACATCATATAAGGGCAAGCATCATTTTTTTTTTTAATGAATTAAAAGTGAAGTCCTAAATTTCTCAAATGTACCTTAATGCATTTCAAATATTTCTTTTCCCAGCATAATATACAGATGTATATAGTAATTGATGACATTGTACCATTACTACATAATGGAAGAGAATTTTTTAAAGAATGTTCTCTTACGATAAAATGTTAAAGCAAAAAAATATAGATAAGTCAATCTTTATGTGAGAATATTATTTACTTTTCAACTTTGCTGCATTGCATAGAAAATCATTTTCTTGCTTTAAAACATTAATCCAAAATCTCAGCTCAGTTGAGCTATTAAATATGGCACATAAACTTCAGTACACTATTGAACCAAATGGATGAGGTTCTAGGTTAATTGATGGGGCCATAGAACTCCTTGAGTCTGATGAAAGCTTGTTAACCCTTCCTCAGAAAAGGAACATATATTAGAGAATGTGAAATCCCATGGAGTGACCTGTGGGTGGAGTTGCTGGGATGCTGTGAAGTTTATCCATGGGGCGTTCAGAGGCCTGGATTGAGAAACTATACTAATACTTCAAAATCTAAACCATCTCTCTTTGACCCTTTCCCCTTTTCTTATAAAATCATAAATAGTGCTTTGTTTACTTGAAGAAGAAAATATTAACAGGAAGGCCCATTCAACTCCAAATTACAATTGAAATTAGGATATTTCATATTTGTGTTTTTGATAAATAATCATGAGTTCATCACAGAGCATTAGAGAAATTAGTTTGGGAATGAATAAGTCAAGATTAGATTTGCCATGCCATTCACATTTACTGTGTTTATAATGAACCACTTTCAGTGCTACAGCAGTGGAAGAGAATTAAAATAAACCTTTGGCCTGACACACCTGTATGAGGATGGCTTAGATCTAAGAGAATGTCTTCAGAGGACATCCCTGCATCAGTGTGCTAGGGCTGCCGGTACAGAGTAGTAGAGGGGAAACTTAAATGACAGATTGAATTGTCTCACATTTTTGGAAACCTGAAGTCCAAGGTCAGGGTGTTGGCAGATGTGCTTCCTTCTGAGGGCTAAAGGAGAACTTGTTCCATGCTTCACTTTGGTGTTTGTTGACTGCTGGAAGGATCTTCACCTTCATTTTTTACATGGTGTTTTCCCTGTGTTCATGGCTGTTTCTTCCTGTTGAGTTCTTTTCATAAGAATACCAACCATGTTGGAGTAGGCCCTCCCAACCACATCATAACCTCATCTTAACTAATTACATCTACACCATCCTATTTATAAACGAGATCACATTCTACTTCAATGTATGAATTTTGTGGAGGTAATTTTTATTGCCATAGTTTCATTGGCCTTTCTTTTTAAAAGATTGTAAAAGTCCTAAAGTATAGACACCAAGGCATTTAAATCAACATTGTATCAAGATCTTTAGTTGCATTCCTTGTAGCATATCTTCATAAGCATAACTAGCCTACTCTTTCTTATTTACTTTTATCTATTTTCATTTTTCTAAAACCTCCATCTGTGAGAGATCAATAAAGTTTTAATTATTTTTTTCAAACAATTATTGAAGCCAAGTTTTCTCAACCTCAGCACTGTTTACATTTCTCATGGATAATTCTTTGCTATGTCTTCCTGTGCACTGGGATTTTGGCAGCATTCCTGGCTTCTACCCTGGGTGCCAATAGCACCCCTTCCCTTGTAACAATCCAAACCCAAAATGTCTCAGATGTTGCCAAATATCCCTCAGAGGCAAAATCACCCCAGCTGAGAACTCCTGATTTAAACTGCACTGTGCGCCTGCCAGATACATGGCAATGTAGGCACTTGGTGATGACAGTCCTGTCCTCAAGGGGCTCTTGGTCTCTGAGACCTGGTAACTGTACAGCAGCAGGATCAGTGCAGGGCAGCAGAGGACGGTGCAGAGTGAGGAGACCTGAGAACAGGCTCCTGCCTCCCGCGGTGGCAGGAGTGAGGAGAGTGGAGACCAGGGAGTCTATTGGCTAAAAACAAAAATCACTGTTTTCTTAAACGTGTCTGGAGGATATGTTGTTTTTTAACTTTCCTTTGATATTCTATAGATTTTTTTCATCCTTGTCTTAAATTGTAGTTTTAAAAATACTTATCCAAAGGCATCTTGAGGAACAGCTAATATTAGTGTCTGTGCTTTAATGTAAAATAGTTGGAGAACAGATGTTTTTGTCCCGAGGATCTAATTCATTCATTTTCTTTAGGCATTTAGATTTAATATCAGGCTATTTTCTGTTTCATCAAAAATTATATCCAGTGCATGTAAATTTTGCTTCGATCTTTTGAACTGTTTTAAAGATAGTTGTTTTAATTATTTAATAATACATAGCTGCAATGTGTCTAGTGAACTAATAATGACTGCCACACTACTCTAGTCATTTAGTTCTTAAGGCCCAGGCCCAGAAATGTGTTGAGAGAGAGTGTAGTTGCTTTTGCTGATGTTAACCTCAGAGAACAATCAGAATCCTTTTTCTTTTATTTCCTAGTGCAGTTAGATTAGGAAATAGATTTTGGAAGTTTTCTTATCTGATATGTCAGTTGCACTCAATATTCAAACATTGAAAATTTTGAAATAGTACACAGCAGTAGTGAAAAGTTAAAAAAAAAGGTGACTTTATATGTGATTTGCAAAATCTAATTTTAATACTTCCATAAAGCTTGGTATGTTGAAAATTTTTCTGGAGAATTGAAGTTAATATGATTAGTCTTCTATGACTTGATAGTGGTGAGATTGATAAATCATGGTTACAGTTAGTCAACTATTAAAAATAATACTACTCAAATTTTGTAGCACCACAGTTTTTAGACTTAGTAAAAAAATTTTTGTAGTTTTCTTTATATTTAAAAATTATTTTTGTAGTGTTGGAGATTGAACCTGAGGTATTCTACCAATGAGCTATATCCCCAGCCATTTTACTTTGTTATTTAATTTTGAGAGAGGTTTTGTCTAAACTGCTGAGGCTGCTCTTGAATTTGCAGTTATTCTACCTCAGCTTCAGGAGTTGATGGGATTACAGGCACCAGTGCACCTTTTTTTATGATGTGGTTCTGTTCTCATTTTTCTTCTTCTTCTTTTTTTTTTTAACCAGGGATTGAACTCAGGGGCACTTGAGCCACATCCTCAGCCCTTTTTTATTTAGAGATAGGTTGTCACTAAATTGTTGAGGCTGGCTTTGAACTCACAGTCCTCCTGCCTTAGCCTCCCAAGCAGCTGGGATTACAGGTATATGCCATAGTGCCCAGCTATGATGTAGTATTCTTACAAATAAAAGAGATATATGAATTTGGACATCTATAAAAATTTGGTTATTTTAATTTATAGTTAAAGATAGGTGCCATAACTTTTATTTCTTAAAGATTTGCTTTTTATGTACCTGAAATACATTAATTTGTATGACAGAAAAAAAATGTAATATGGGGCTGGGGCTATGGCTCAGTGATAGAGCGCTCCTCTCACACGTGTGAGGCCCTGGGTTCGATCCTCAGCACCACATAAATAAAATAAAGGTATTGTGTCTACCTACAACTGAAAAAAATATTTAAAAGAAAAAGAAAAATGCTATTCTTTTTTTTGGGGGGGGTACTGCGGATTGAACTCTGGGTGCTTATCCACTGAGCCACATCCTCAGCTCTTTTTATATTTTATTTTGAAAAGGGCCTTGCCAAATTACTGAAGCTGGCCTTGAACTTGCAATTCTCCTTCCTCCCAGGCTGCTGGGATTAGAGGCAGTGCCACCACCCCTGGCTTAATGCTTGCTACTCTTTTACAATAGTAAATACTTTTCTTTTGTCCTTATTTCCCTTTCTTGATGTTTCCTACTTTTGTTTTGTCCTTATTTCCCTTTATGATGTTTCCTTTTAGGCTCTTTTGGCCAAATTTCAAAGCCCTTTTAGATTTTCATCAAATCGTTCTTTGAACCATATGCTATGTATGTAAAAACTGGCTTTCTTATTTTTAATTAAAAGTTATTAAAAGACTTCACTATGTCATCCAGCAAATAGTTGTTGGGTATTGATTATATGCCAGGCACTATTCTAGGCTGGAAATAGGAAGCTTAAGTAAAGTAAACAAAAGTGATATGTTAGCAATATAATGTTAGCAATATACAGTAGTTTGTGTTTCTATGCCTCCACCTTTCCTTAGCTTCACTTTCCCTGTGTCAACATAGGTCTAGAAATACTAAATGGAAAATTGTAGAAATAAATAATTAATATATTTAAAATAACTTCTATTATGGTATATTGTTATAACTTTTCCTTTATTATTATTTGAAGTCTCTTATTGTGCCTATTTATAAATGAAACTTTATCATAGGTGTATATGTATAGAAGAAAACACTGTACATGTAGAGGTCAGCAAGGTCCTTGGCTTCAGAAAACATCTTAGAATGTATCCCCTGAGAAGAAGGTATGATTACTGTACACCAAGAAAAAAAATAAGGAGGACAAAAGTCTTTTTTTTTTTTTTTTAAGAAGGACATTTGCGGGCTGGGGTTGTGGCTCAGCGGTAGAGCGCTTGCCTAGCACATGCGCGGCCCGGGTTTGATTCCTAGCACCACGTAAAAATAAAGGCATTGTGTACAACTAAAACAAACAAATAATTTAAAAGAAAACATGTATCACAACACTTGCTTAAAAAAAAAAAAAAAAAAGAAGGACATTTGGCAAATTCAGAAAAGGTGACCAGTGAGACATTACTGAGGAAATGAAAATTCGTCATTTAAGACCTGAAGGGTACAAGGAAATGGGCCTTTGGGATATCTGGGGAAAGAGTTTCCCAGGTAAAGAAATCCAAGTGCATGTTCCCTAAGGCAGTGCTGTTGGTATGTCTGTGCCGCTCCAGTAAAGTGAGGAGGAAGAAAGGTAGAGAAAGAAGTAAGGCAGACTGGTGCATGTCATTTATTGTGGCCTCCAAGGTTATGTGGATGATGGGAATTACTCTGTTGGATGTCAGAAGCCTTTACAAGACTGGCTCATGTTTTCACAGCATCACTTTGTGGCTTTATAGAGAATAGAATGAAGGGGGTAGTCCCAGTGAAACCATTTAGCATTTAGAACTACTGAAATAATACAGGTAAATAGAATGTGTCCAGAACTTGATGTCGAGTAGATTTCAATCTACCAGAATGTAGATTTAAATCAAACAAGACTTAGGGGTTCAGAAAGGGGAGTCCTATGGCTGACTTGAGAGATTTTGGCCTGAACACCCAAGATAATGCAGTTTTCATGTAAAAACATGATGGAGAATGTAGAAGAGAAGGTTTTGGACAAGATTTACTTTAGAAATGCATGAAGTAGGGCTGGGATATAGCTCAGTTGGTAGAGTGCTTGCTTTATATGCACAAGGCCTTGGGCACCACACACACAAAAAATGCATGAATTAAAAAAACAATTTCTAGCTAGACTGGCATACCATAAGGGGGAATAGACTGTCCCGGACATACAGTGATTCAACTTACCATTTTTCAACTTTACAATTGTGCAAAAGTGATTAGCATTCATTGGAAACTGTATCAAATTTTGAATTTCCTTTCCCAGGCAGTATAATAATATTGTGATGCTGCGCAATGGCAGTGAGCTAGCTACACAATCACTGTTGTCTACATAGTCACAAGCATATGCATTACCAGGGTAAATAACAAGTAGAACACCTGTGTTACCAAGCTATGATGTTGGTAGGTGAGGTGTATTAAATGCATTTTTGACTTACCAACTTAAGATGGTTTGCTGGGATATAAGTCCATTATGACTTGGGGGACATTTGTATTTTCAAGTAATTTTCTTGTTAGATATAATAATGTAACTTCACTCAGATATGTTTCTTTTTTGCTTTTCATGTTTTTCAAATTGTTTTGACTGTTCTACGTCTTTTGAATCCATATACATTTTTGGAACAGATAATCAATTTCTACCCAAAAAAAAAAAAAAAAAAAAAAAAAAAAAAACCCAGCAGGGACTGTATTGAATCTGTAGAGCAACTGGGGAGAATAATCATTCCAATAATGCTGAGTCTTGTAGTCACTTCCATAGTGTGTGTGTGTGTGTGTGTGTGTGTGTGTGTGTAATATATATATATCTCCATTTAACTGTTCTTCAATTTGCATTTGCATTATTTTTGTTTTCATTGTATTATTCTTACACTTTGTTAAATTTATTCACTATATATTATGTTCATTTTTTTCCTACATAAGCATTTCATTATTTCTATGTATTCTAAGATTTTTTAAAAATTATTTACTAGTGTCTGGAAAGGAATTGATTCTTGTATGTTTATTTGTATCCTGTGACCTTGCTTATTTGTTCTGCTATTTATTTTGTTTTTATAGATTCTTTAAGATTTTTTACCTGCCAGATGGTGTATATTTATTTACAAATGAAGACTTATGTTTTTTCTTTCTGAGATTTTTTTCTTGCATTCTTATATTTGTTAGAACCTTTAGTAAAATATTGAACGGACATAGTGAAAGCAGACATCTTTGCCTTGTCTCTAGTCTTAGGAGGAAAGCAGCACTAGCTTTCTATTTCTATATTTTCTAGGATTTTTCAGAAAGTATGGTATTTTCTAGGATTTTTCAGAAAGTCCCTTCTGTCTTCTGTTTTGCTGAGAATTTGTGTCATGAGTAAATACTGTATTTTGTCTTCTTTTTCTGCAACTATTTTAGAAGATCATAGGGTTTTTGTCCTTTGATATATTAACATATTATATTTTGTTAATTGATTTTCAGATGTTCAACAAACCTTTCATTCCTGGGTTAAGCCCTTCTTGGTTGTGTTGTGTCCTTATTTTTTTTTCCAAATTTATTTTTTATCCTAAATTTTTAGAAATGACAGCAGAATGTATTACATTTCATATTATACTTGTAGAGCACATTTTTACATATCTTTGGTTGTATACAAAGTATATTCACACCATTAGTGACTTCATACATGCACTTAGGGTAATGATATCCATCTCATTCTACCATCTTTTTTGTGTTGCTGCATTTGATGTGTTAAAAGGTAATGATATCCATCTCATTCTACCATCTTTTTTGTGTTGCTGCATTTGATGTGTTAATATTTGGTCAGGACTTCTGTTCTATACTCATGAGAGATACTGGTCTTTGGCATCAGGTAAAGCTGGCCTCATGACATGCACTGGAAAGTGTTTTTCCTATTTTGGGGAAGACTGTGTGTGGGATTAGTATTATTTCCTTCTAAACTATTTGTGATAATTCACTGGGGGGAAACCATGTGCTTTTTTAAAAATACTGATTTTCAGTGATACTGTTGACTGGCTGATCTCAGTCACCCTCCCTGGGGTATTTACCCTCTGTGTACCTGCCATGTCTGCTAACTGAGCCTTTGATGTTACTTACTATCTTTTAATTACTTATTATCACTCAATTAGGTATTTTAACATTTTATTCTTTAAAGTTTAAATTTACATTATCTACTCATACTTTGCCATTCATTGCTATATAAAATATAAGCAAATTGAAAATACTTAAGAAAACACCCAATATTGTAGCACAAATTGAAGCAATTTAAGAGGCTTAGATTGAAAATCTCTGCTTTCTGCTCTCCGGCTGGATGTCTTTCCCTTGTGTGCTGTCATGGGACTGAATTCTTAACATTCGTCTGCATCTCTTTTGGGCAACCTGCTTGGAGTATCTGGGATGTTACAGGAGGTGGATGCAGCCTGCCAGGACTTTCCCAACTGTTCAGTGTGCTCACTGGGAATCATGTACCTGCTACCTCCCAAGCTGGGTGACTGTATCACTCCATGTTTGGGTGCTAATGTGTAATTTGGCAAAGTGGAGATGGGAGATGTCATCTCCTGAGTTGTGCATCCATGCAACCAATTTTGTTTTTCCTTTTTACAACTTTAATGTTTGTTGGCAGATTTTTTTTCTCAACTGGTTAAGGGTAACATAGTTAGATTGTGGTTTTTATTAACTGGATTAACAATAAAATCCAACACGGAAAGATTCATTCATTTTCTGCTGTCTCAAAACAAAACACCACAAATTTAGTGACTTAAAATAACACCCGTGTATTGCCTCCCTGTTGTATAGAACAATAGTCTGGTCCCATGTGACTAGTTTTAAAACTGAAATTAAGGTGTTGGCCAAAGTTAGTTCTCATCTGGAGGCTCTGGAGAAAGCTCTATTTCCAAACTTGTCATTTCATTGGGAGAATTCAGGTTAAAGACTGAAGTCCCTATTTACTTACTGTCACTGGGGTCTCTTCACCTCCCAGGGGTTTGCTGCATTTCTTGGCATGCTACTCTCTAATCTTCGAGCCAACAAAGATTCTTAAATTTTTCTTATACCTCGAATCTCAGACTTCTTTTCCTATAAGCAGGAGAATACTCTTTGTTATTAAGGTGTTCATGTGATTAGATCAGGCCCAGTTGGATAATCTCTAAGACTATTTTGAAGGACAAGATGTCCTATCAGGGGAGTAAAATCCATGCTTACCATAATTTTGAGGGTTATGGAGGGTGTAGAAACCAAGAGAAGTCTTAGGCTCATTTTAGAATTCCACATCTCACAAAAGGCTGTTCTGTTTTATTGTATCTGTGGTTTTGAATCTTGATGATGTTTATAAAGAGGGGATTGATTTGAAAATCTTACTGTACAATTGAGTTAAAAAGACATACTCATGCTTGTTTTTAATTTCTAGGATGACTTTCTCATGGGGACAGTGTATAGTATAATTTTCTTTTATGCTTTTTAAAAAAGTAGTACAGAACAAAGATGGGAATTAACATTTTCTTTGCCATATTGGATACAACGCAGAATTTCTGGAAGATTTTGTTCATTTGTGCATCTTCAGTTTTTAAAAAATCAGTATGAATGGCTTGTACGTATATTCCTCCTAACTCCTATTTTCTTCTTTTGAGCTGGAAATTTAAAATTCCTACATTTTACTCTAAATCACCATGCAGATGTCCCATAGGAAATGATATTTCAGCAGATCCCAAACCAAAGTCACTTTCTTTTCCATGAATCCTTTCCTACCTCTTACGTTTTATATCCTGTTCTGTTGTCACTGTCACTACTCAATGTAGAGACCGTGCAGTCTCCTTGGACATATCCTCCTTCATCATTGTCTTTAAATGTTTCCAGTTCCTGTTGGCTAGCGTTACCCTACATTGGGAGCATTTAAAAAACATATTTATTTATTTGTTTTTTTAGTTGTACACAATGCCTTTATTTTTACGTGGTGCTGAGGATCAAACCCAGGCCACACACATGCTAGGTTAGTGCTCTACCGCTGAGCCACAACCCCAGCCCTTGAGAGCATTTTAAAAGTCTGTAAGGTTAGGGTTATTGTTACATTATTGAGTATCAGTTACATAGATATGCCTGGTTCACAGTAGGCATTTAAATGAATTACATTGAATTTGAGAAGCATAAGTAGTAATATTTTAGAGGAAGTCTGATATTACTACTTATGCTGTCTGAAAAATAACATTTCTGGATGAACTTATAAAGAAGGTATGTTTTTAGCAAATAAAAAAGTATGACTTCAGCTTGTTCTGAGAAGATTTACATATATTTTGATTATTTTTTCAAATCTGTCAGTCATGGTTTTTAAAAACTTCTTTTACAGGGAAAAAGGTTTGGTTTATAGAAATGCCTAACATTTGGGACTCATATATTTTCACTTTTAGGACATTTTTTAAAACTTTCAGTAAATAAAAATGTAGATGTGATGTTTACATTATTTTGTCAGGGTATAAAATGGTCATAAGAATTAAAATTACAGTTGTTATTCTGTTTGTCTTATCTAAATTCACTTTTGAAACAGTGGCTATGGAAGTTTTATTATGAGTCTGTCCCATATATTTGTTATATCAGTCCCTTTTTGTGGGGATTCTTCTCTTTTCTTCATTCTTTTTTCCCTACAAGGTTGAATTACATCACATGAAACATGTTTTATTTCCTCTCTAAAATATTTTAATGTGTCCTTAAAACAATGCATATGGGGGCTGGGGTTGTGGCTCAGCGGTAGAGCGCTCGCTTAGCACATGCGCGGGCCTGGGTTCGATCCTCAGCACCACATAAAGATAAAGGCATTGTGTACAACTAAAACAAATAAATATTAAAAAAACCAATGCATATGTCTATGGTTTATTCGTGGGAGCATTTATCAGATTCTTTTTTTTTTTTTTTTTTAATTTTCAGTGCTTCACTGAAAATTTCAGTGGATAGTGATAGGTTTTAAATTCCTGTTATTATTTGAAATATGGGAGATAATTCTGGATTTCCAGGCAAGGTTGTTCTTGTCCTTTGGCAGCTGAAATATTTGTTCACCCGTGCATGGTATGTGTTGTGGCTAAGGGGCAAAATGTATTTACTTAGCATTAGGCTTATTTGCATTTCATGGCTGTTGTCTATCATTTGAGAAATCACTTTCACCTTCAGGTGACCAGATTTGATCTTAATCATTTGGTTAATAGTAGACTACGTGGATCATGATAATAACACACATTCTACTTGTTTCTAATTTACTGACTACTTGTGTCTTTGCTCTATATGACCTATCCCAGCTCGAAAATCATTTGAACAATGTTGCCTTCATCTAAAAGTAACTTATGTCCATTCCAGCTGTTTCCAAGGCAAAAATCTTAGACTTTGGGTCACTTCCATTTTTACCCCCCCCCCCTTTTTCCCTTTCTGGTTAATCTCCTTTAATCATTAATGAATTTGTCTAAGAATAACCCTCAGGTTTGCTTGTAGATTCACCTTCATATTTGTCCTCCAGTACTTGCCTAATTGGTTGGATTCATCCTTGGATACCTGTCCCTGTGTGGTCCTGTTCTTCCTTTTTTTGGCAGTACTGGGAATAGTGGGGATTGAACCCAGAGGCACTCAGCTGATGAGCTGCACAGCCATTTTTATACTGTTATTTTGGGAAAAGGTCTCTCTGAGTTGCTGAGGTTGGCCTTGAACTGTGATCATCCTGCCTCAGCCGCTGGAGTAGCTGAGGTTATAGGCGTGTACTGCCATGCCTGGCTTCCACTTGGGTTTCTCTGAGATGACTTTGAGGTACCCATTCTGATTAACATTGTGATTAGCCAGACAGTGTCTGGATTTGACAAGTATCATCTTATGCACTCATGGACGTATCTGAAGAATTAACTATTCTGAAATGTAACTAAATTAAATGTTCCTAAAAGTGGGCAAATAATATGTTTGAAAAGTCATATGACATTTAAACAGTAGCATGGCATTTTCTAACAGGTATTTCTCACAATTTTAAATCTCATATTTCTTGATATAAATGTGTTCATTATTTTGGTGAAGATGGATATTACTGAAATAATTACTCATTAATCAGTTTCTATCTTTGCATGTATTATAACCCTATGGATTAATTACTATTATTAGACTCATTTTGCATATGAGGATGATGAAGCTTAGAGTGTTACTTGGCTCTCTAAGTAACTTAAAGTCAATAGCCTGCATTTGAGTGCACATCTGGTTACTCAGAATCCTGAGTCTCCCACCAGGTCACTGTAGATTTGGAATCATATTTGAGCTGAGGAAATGGGAGTACTGAACATGGCTTGTGGCCGCACCTGAACATCTGTCCCTGTTGTGCACTTCATTGTGGAGGTGCAGCTGGAAGTTACAGAAATGTAAACTGTGGTGATCTTAAGCTTATTCTTAATAGTTATACTTGAAATGATTGTTTCCATCTTTATATAACTTTGAGCAGCTCAGGTTTATAGTTGGATTTCTCAGTTTAAAGAAATTTTCATTGATGTCCTCAGTTGGGAAAACAGTTAATTTCACTTTTGTTTAGAAATGAGTCAGTGTGGGACTTACCTTCTGATAAGTGCCTATTATGAATGTTGGAAACAGAGTCTTCTCAGCTGAGGTCCCCTGAGGCTGTTAATTCCCACGGGATCATTGAATAGTTGGATCAGAACACTGCTGGCATGTTAAGCCACGGCTTGTAAATGTCTGCTGTTTAGCTTAGAGGCAGACCTCCATTCAGGGAACGCACATGATTAGAAAGATTATTTAGGTGATATATATACACATGGGAGGTAAGGATAATTATAATAAGGCATTTATATTTATTTTGTGTCCTGTTTTTCCTCTTTGGTTAAAAAGAATGGTATCAGTGTTTATGGCATTTAACAAAATCTAAAGAAACATCTTATTCCTTCATTTCCATTATAACTTTAGAGTCATTTATATCTGTCATGTAATAATCTTCATTCATTGCATATAAAAGACTTTGATGTTTTAAGTACAGCCCCTCAAAATGAAATTTAGAGCCTATTAATCTCTTCCCTTATCTGATAAGTGGTTAGAAAAAACTTCTGTATAAATCCATATGGTCATAAACTATGTGTGTATGTGTGTGTGTGTGTTTTTACTGGGAATTTAATCCAGGTGCACTCTACCACTTAGCTATGCCCCAGCCCTTTTTATTTTTATTTGAGACAGGTTCTTGCTAGGTTGCTGAGACTGGCCTTGAACTTGAGGTTCCTCTGCTTGTGCCTCCTAAATTGCTGGGATTGCAGGTGTGCACCATTATTCCAGGTAGCCATGAACTTTCATATAAAGGGTGATGTGTAATACATAGGAACATATTTGCAGAAATGGTGTAGTGTTATATGCAGGTTCAGAGAATCTGCTTTAAGACCTGGGATTGCTAATGAGTGTATCTGTGATCTTGTAGAAGTGGGCAGTTTCCAGCAAACATATCCCTACCACTCCTTCCCAATCTTCTCTGAAATCACAAGAGACAAGGACTTACTCATTGATGAATTCACTTAATGATGACAGTCCCGGTCTTGTGGTCCCCCAGAATCACTCCTAATTTGGTAGTTTTCTAGGACTCACAGGTCTCAGCATATAGTTGTATTTGTGACTAAGATTTATCACAATAGAAGTGTGGTGAGCAGAGGGACAGGCACGCTGGCAGAAGTCCAGGGGAGAGCCGGCTCGGCTTCCAGGAGTTCTTCGTGGAGTCCCTTCAGACATGCTGATCCCTCCAGCAGCTTGTGTAAAGTGCCGTTACAGGGAAGCATGTTAGAAGCTTGCTACCCAGGCTTTTATTTGGGGGTTAGTCATGTGGACAGGTTCCACAGTTTCGGACTTTGAGAAGAAAAGCACGTGCACAGGCCGGTTGTTCTCACAGTGCCTTTAGTTAGCCGTGGCCCGGGAACTGCCAGAGCCTGCTTTCCAGGTGCTAGGAGGGCCAGCTGGGGAATAGCCTTTCTACAGAGAGGACACTCAAGCTGCTAGGGTGATTCCTTTCTGCACAACGCCAGGCCCTGTGCTGTGTAGAAAATGAAGCAGATCAGTCTTACCCTCACAGAGTTTATAGTCTAGTCGGAGAGGCTGAAGTTTTATTAGTGCCTACTCAGTAAATAGGAGATTTCAACGGGGAGGAGTGACCTGACACACGGGAGTAGTGTGCGTGCAGACACGGTGCACCAGGGCTTCCAGTGTGGGGTGTGCGGTTAGTAAAGGGTCTCTCAGGTGAAGTGTGGAGAAGGGAACTGGCAGCAAAGATCTTGAGTGGGGAGAGGGCAGAGAAAGGAAACATGGGAGGAAGTGGGGTCATTTCTGTTGACTTCTCCTTTCTGTACTAAATCAGATTTATTTTCACGATTAGCCTTGTGAATTCAGGGAGTTTTTCGCACAAAATTTCTTTCTAACTTACCAAAGCATAAGCTTTAGCAGTCAGATTTTTAAATTTATGATTTGAGGTAAAAAGTGTAAAGTAAAATTCCAAATTGAAGGTAACACTAATAGCAAAGTCATAAAGTAAAATGATCTCAGACAAGAGAAACTGTGGGAAAACAATAGTCAGTTTGGGTTTATGAAATAACTCCTGGGCTTGCATCTTTGTTCCAATCCTGATTGTTGTTCTCATGGCCAATAGAAAATGAATTCAATTGAATAGCGACTCTGCTTCTTTTTCCTATTTTATACCTGAAACTATAATTCAGGGTTTGTCAAATGTTTGTTGCATTTACTGTGTGCCAGATGCATAATACTCTGGGGCTTAACTGAGCTAATGTGTGTGATGTGCATAGCACAGTATCTTTTATATACATAGAAAACACTACAGTAAAGCCAACTGCTTATTAAAGATCGTTTGTTAATAACAAATACTTTTAACTCTTTTATCTTTTTGGTAGGGAAGGAGCTTAAATAGTTGGAGTATAGATGCAGGAAAGTAAATATTCACAAAGGAGAAGGTGTAAAAAGTTGGATTTTGGGATTCTAAAGGAAAACAATTGGTTTTATAAAAGTTATTCCTCTATAATCTTGATTAGCTTCTGGATAATGGAAGGTTTATGTAGATGCATATATATGTGTGTGTGCCTGGAAGCACAATTACATGCCATTTAGGAGAATACACATGTGTATGTACACACAGATTAGTAAGAACACTGCTGTTAAGCAGTGTGACAGTCCAGGATTGCTTAGTATGGCACACGATAATTTTGTTTGACAGATTTTGTGTTAATGTGCTAGAATCATTTATGTTGCAGCATATAATAAGAAAATTTACTTTTTTGATATACATTTTGGAACTTTCTTGAAACTAAAAAGAATTTTAAAGTAATCTGTGTATGCACTCAGCTCTGAGGTTTGTAGGGACTATGAGGATCTCTTAGGCTGCCAAGAGTTTCAAGTCCCTGAGTCTCTTCTTACTGGAAACCAAATATAGGAGCTGTACCATCTTAGAGGGATCCTTTTATAGCTACAGATTTTTCTTCTTAAACATCTGTTTAAAGTTGCACTGTTATCTGGTTTCCTAAAATATTAATTCTTGTTTTGATCCCTGGGTTCATACAAAACAAAAACAAAGTAAAAACAAATAAAGCAAAATTTGCTAACCTGTTTTACTTAATAATATCCAGGTTAAGCAGTAATAATGCCCGCAAGAATCTTTATACTCCTTCAAACTAAACCTTTATACTCCTTCACCCACTCCTCATTGGGCATACATTTTAGATTCATAGTTCAGCTGTTCTTTGACAAATGAGCTATTATATAATAATACAATATTTGACCGAGTGAAAATTTTAAAAATCTACTTAAGAATTAGACTGTCTTTATTTAAAAAAGGTGAAAATGATTTTACTTACTGCTCATACCTGGGCTAGACAGAGGGAATTATAAAATTGAGAGTATTAGTGTGATAAATCAGAGAAAGGGTTATTGGTCATGTATTCCTTAGAATTAAAAAAATAAGGTTTATTGTAATCCAACTGAATTTAGCTGTAGTGAAATAATGGGAATTTAACTTTCTGCCCTTTTCTGTGACAGGACAACAGACAGAGTGCTTAAGGATATGACACCTACTTTGGGAGGCAAGAGTTCTCTTAAGGTCAAGAAGACTTAGGTGAAAGTAGTGTAAGGGCCTGTGAAATGGAAGTTTGGGGACCAGGGTGCAGGGAAAGGAAGGTCCATGGGCAAGGAAGGGCATGCTGGACTCTTGCCACATATTCTGACTGCTTCTTTAATATAATAGAGAAGAAGGATTCTTCTCCACAGTCAGGATAGTAGAGTTAGGACTTGAAAACTACTGCTTTTCTTTCTTCCAACAATGTATCTTTTAGTACCTATAGTTAGTCAGTTAAATTTATCCTCAGAATGATTTAAAACAACAATTCTTTAGCCTCTGATTTGATAGTTATTCTTAAAAAGAACTTTTATGGATATTCAGATATAATACTTAGAAACAATAAATGCTTCAGGATTTATAGATCCCTTTATCAGAATAATAAATTGTTATGGTAACAGGTTTTTAATCATTGGCTGCTCCAAGTTTATCTTATGTATTTTCTCTTCATGTCCTAAAATCAGGTATAAGCCGAAGCTTTTTTTTTTTTTTTTTTTTTTTTTAAATACAGGCATATTAAAATACAGTAGAACATTACTTTCAGGCTGCACATTTATGAGGTGTATGTGAAACATAATTGCATTTCATGTTTTGAATTAGGTTTTATCCCAATATATCTCATTATGTGTATGAAAATATTTCAAAATCTGAAAAAAAAACCCATGAAATTCAAAAGACTTCTGGTTCCAAGCATTTTGAATAAAGGATACTGTACCTGAATTGGAGACCAAGATCTGTGGGCTGCATGTTCTGCTTGATACTGGGATATTGTTACCTCCAGGCTCTGTCTACTAATATAACAAGACAAAGTTCATATATGCTAATTGTATATATATATGTGTGTGTGTATCTACCAATATAATCTTATAATTGCCATCTGTGAAGTCACATGTGAGTTTGTATTGATGTTTTCAAATCTATTACCATGTGGATCAATCTCAATTTCTCCTCCCATCCTGGTATGTATAGTGTCAGAATTGTTAAGCTATGCCACCATGGGCTAACTAACAGCTTTATGAACTAGAGCACTGAGCTTTTATATATATATATATATATATATATATATATATTTGCATTTGGTCTTATAGATTCTGCTCATTCCTAGAGTTATGTAGATCAATACCGTATCCTTATCCCTTCTGTTACCTTCAGTGAGATTGTTTTCTACATTTGTAGTACCTTTATATATTTTTTTGAGATTCTGTTTTCTATGCCTGATCTTGAAAGTGATTTTAAAAGTTTGTGCATATTATAGTTCATTCTTTGTGTTGTGAAGTTTTATGGGTTTTGACAAATGGCTTAGTGTCTCATACTCACTATTACAGTACCATATGGAATATTTTTATCACCCTAAAAGATTCCTTTGTTGCATCCATTCAGCCTTTCTCCCTTCTCCTTGAACCTTTGCAAATATTGATTGTCTTACTATCTCTGTAGTTTAGCCTTTTTTTTTTTTAGGGGGGTACCAGGGATTGAACTCAAGGGCACTTGACTACTGAACCACATCCCCATCCTTATTTTGTATTTTATTTAGAGACAGGGTCTCACTGAGTTGCTTAGTGCCTTGCTTTTTGCTGAGGCTGGCTTTGAACTTGCAATCCTCCTGTCTCAGCCTCCCAAGGCGCTAGGATTACAGGTGTGCACCAACGTGCCCAGCTGTAGTTTAGCCTTTTTTAGAATGTTGTGTAGTTGCAATTATATAACATGTAGACTGTAAGCCTGGATGTTTTCCCTCTTAGCAATATGTATTTAAGACCCCTCCATGTCATTTCATGACTTGTTGGCTGATTTCTTTTTTATTGCCTAATCATAGTTATAGAGATGTACCACAGTTTGTCTATGTAGTTGCTTATTAGAGAACAGCTTGGATGCTTCCAGATTTAGTTGATTATGAGTAAAGCTGTCCGTAAACATTCTCAAACAGGTTTTTATGTGGGCATGAGTCTTTATATCAGTTGACTAAGTACCTAATATGATCAGGTATTGTTATGTGATTGTTAGGGAATACAGAAAGTCTATGTTTAACTTAGTGAGGAACTTCCAAATAGTCTTCTACAGTGATTGTACCATTTTGTCTTATCAGCAACAGATGAGAATTGTTGTTCTATGTCCATACAACAGTTACTACTCTCAGATTTTTGGACTTCAGCCATTGTAATAAGTCAGTAGTAGAATTTTTTCTTGTTTTAACTTCAATTAATGGCAAGTGAGTATTTTTGTGTACATTTGTTTGTCATGTGTTTATTTTCTTTGGTGAGTTGTCTGTTTAGACTTTTGGCTCATTTTTAAATTGTGCTGCTTGTTTTGTTCTTGTTTTTAGTTTTTAGAGTTCTTTGTTTCGGATGCAAGTCTTTTATCAGATATGTGACTTGACAAGTAGGACTTGTATGATAAATGCATTGAGATGAAAGGAGATGACAAGGAGAGAGGTGTTAGTTATGATGAAACTTCCACCCCAGATTTCTGAGAAATTAGGGAGTAAAAGGAACAGAAAAAGGGTAATTGAGAGGTAAATCTCTTTGGGAAGAAGTGGGAAGATGATTCCTTTAGTTTTGACCAAGATGTTCCATCTTGAGGTGATAAGAGAGTACCCAACCACAGGAATTGGAAGGAAGGAAGACCCTGGCACACATTTTGGTGTCATCATCATAGACAGTTGAGGAGAACGCAGAAATCAAGGTCAGTTACAATGTTAGGATAAGAACTAAGGTAATGTGCCATGAATGTGGCAGAGGGAGGTGTCCAGGAGTCAAGTATGGAATACTGTCAACTGGGGCAGACACAGTCAAAGACAATATGAAATGTACATTGTTTTCTTGAAGGTCAGGTAGGTTACCAGCCTTTTGTATCTAGGCACACAACTTTCTTTACCAGGCAAGCACATTCTTATGTAATGAATCTCTTTTGTCCTTAGTATTTTGTAGAATTTCTCAAACTGAATTTTACATCATTAGTGTGTTCTTTTACACTGGGTAGAACATAGATGGTTCATGTTTTTCTTTCCTCTAATACAGTGTGTAGGGGGTGTGTGGGGGGAGGGTGTGGAAACTAGCTACTGACTGCGCTGAAAGAAATCCTTTGCCTTCTCAGTTATACCACGCTGTTACAGAATCCTAACAGTTGTGACTTTAGTTCCCTGCAGAATTAATTAACACATATGAATTCTATCTGTTTGGGAAAACATACAGCCTACTCTCTGGAGTCATCAAGTCATGCTTCCTTTCCTTTTCTGTCCTGAAGCACAATTTTCCATTCCCCTTTTCACCCAAACATCCCTAAGGACAGTAATTTATTGAAATAATGCACAGAGAAGTTGCAGTGTTAAAAAACAAGTATCCTCACTAAGGATAATTATTCATGTCTTATTTGTGTTTGGGATTAATTTGAAAATATGTAGCTTTATATGCTCAATATGAAAACATATATAAGTATTTTGTTTGAAAATCTTATGTATGTTCAGCTCCTATCTGTGACTGTGAAAATTATTTCAGTGAAACTCACTCTGTACATAGAATATCATGAACAAATGTCAAAATTATTCTGAATTGAATGTTGGTTGTACCATTGAGTTTAGTGCTCCTGAGAATAAAGGAGGAATTTGTGGTGAAAGTTACTGAGAGAGAATATGTTCACTAAACTTTTCTTAGTACCTATAATGATTCAGTGCTATGTTCTCCTCTTTGCTTCTATTGCCAGGCATATTGAATCTATGATAACTATTCACTGAAAAAACAGATATATTTTGAGGCTTCATGCACCACACTAGAGCACAGTGTTGGTTCATGGAAAGCACTGAAACTTACTGTTAGAAAATAGCTGTGTAGCATGATGTAATATCTATCATTTTAAACCACTAAAGTTCTAACTTAAGATTCTTTTTTACTATTGTTTTTAATGTGATATCTCATAGAAATGCTGTTTTAACCATTTCTAGTGTACAGTTCAGTGATATTAATTTTATTCATAATGCTGTGCAGTCATCACCCATATACTTCCAAAGCTTTGCTTTTAATGCCAAACAGAAACTCTACCCATTAAGAAAAACTTCCCCATTCCAAAGTTCTCCGACCCTATCTCCAATGTGTTATAGGTTGCTAGATCTTAGCATAATGTCATTTACTATCTATTTCATGTATATGAAGATGTCATATAGGTAAATTCTATTCTTCTCAATTCTTTTACAGGTTTGACAGATGAAAAAGTGAAGGCGTATCTTTCTCTTCACCCCCAGGTATTAGATGAGTTTGTGTCTGAAAGTGTCAGTGCAGAGACTGTAGAAAAATGGCTGAAGAGGAAAAACAACAAAATAGAAGGTAAGATCTCATTCAGACTGAGTGTCTAGCTCCTTATAGCATAAGAACAGGCATCTAATACATTCCAGAAAGCAAAATATAGACTCATATTAGCATTTTGATTGTCAATTTCTTTCTGTTTTAAAAGGTAAAGATAAGTTAGAATGAGAAGAAATGAAGAGCAAAGATTGATTCCTGATTTTGGAAAAGTTTTGGCAAATAATTCTTGAGAATTCTACCATGATAGAAAAATGCAGAAGTCAATATTATTTTTTATTTTATTTAATGATTGTTGGGTTAGTTAACTTGGAGTTACTACAATGAAATATCTGAAGTAATTAATATATAAAGGAAAAAGTTTTACTTAGCTCACAGTTCTGGAGGTTTTAATCCAAGATCAGGTAGGCCTCTAACTTTGGGCCTCTGTTGAGGGCACCAATGGCTATGGCAGGAAGTAAGTATGTGCAATAGCAAACTGCTCCCATCATGAGCCAGAAAGCAGAGAAAAAGAGTAAGACACACACAGACACACACACACACACACACACACACACACACGCACGCACGCACGCACATGCGTGCGCACTCCTAGAGGAGTAGATTGGGATCCCACTGTCCCATCAGAGGCCTGCCCCCAGTGATCTAAGATCCTGCCAATAGGCCCCATCTTTTAGAGGTCCATAGTAACTCTCAACACCACCACTTTGGTGACCAAGGCTTTAAAACATGGAGTTTTAGAGGACATTACTCATATTCAAACCATAAAAATTATTAATAAAGATAAGAAAATATTATTTATATATATTTCAGAGGCATATTCACATTACTACATTTCACAAAAAAGTCTTAAATTCTATATATGCAGAGCTGGAAAAGAAGAATTGGTGTTTTACTTTTCTTTCATAGTTTACAAACTGCAACAGAACATTTATCCTTATGAAACTTTCAGTAGTGAAATACTTTTTGATCTAAACTATAGAGAAGAGAGTAAAAGAGCAGAGAGACACTGTTTTAAATTTTGGATTCCTGGAATTTCAAACACACTGTACTTCTAATTCTATGCAAAGATTTTTACAGGACGGTTCCTTTTATATGTTGTTCTCTTAGTCTGTAAAATACATTTTTAAAAGTTAATTTAAAAAGTTTTTTGCACTACCAGATATTGAAGCCAGGGCCTCCTGCATAATTGGCAGGTGCTCTGTCACTGAGCCCTTAAAATGGATCTCTTTTTCACACAGAGACTACTTAGGTATCAGGTATATTTATGGGAAAAAAAAAGTAGGCTCTAAAGGAATGTGAGGTCAATCAATTCTCCTAAAATTGAATAAATATTAATATGTTTAATTTAATAATTGTAGATATTTGCATTTGTATTAATTGTATTTCTTTTTGCCCAAACATGGCTTCTCTTTTTTATGAATGTTGGTTTTGTAGTGGTAATTAATTCTGTACAATTTTGATTATATGAGTAACTTCTATATTAAAAACAAAAAAATAACATTTGTTTTAGAAATTTTTTTTGTGTATCAAAGGTGCTGTAGTATAAAAATGATTACTTAAAAATGTTATGGTAGTATAAGTACAGAAAATGTTTTGTAATTTTCTTATAAATTTTTGGTCTTTTATACTGAAGTGTGAAGTAGTTTTAAGTAACTATGTTCGAGTGTGTGTGTGTGTGTGTGTGTGTGGATTGAGAGGGAGGAAGAGAAATGAAAGTAAGAGAGGCATTTTCTTCTCAAAACAATCATAGCCTTTAATATCAAGAACAAAGCTTGACATAGCATATTTCCATTACCGCAAGCCTCAGACAGGTTGCAGCACTGTGAGATGTTTGGCACTTTCAAAATGGGATTGAGTTTTGCCAAAGACACATCCTAAAGCTGCAAATTTCAACTTGCTCTTCAACAAGGGACAATAATGTAGTGCAAGAATACACAACAAGTTTACCTACTGTTTTAGTGTTACCATGAAAATTAACTCTTAATTTTTGTAGGTATTTAAATGTGTCATTTCCTATATCCAAACTCTCTTTCCTATAACTATCAACTCATGCTTTAAACTATTTAATGCATATACTGAAGGGTTAAACAATTATTAAGCATAGCAACATGTAACTGAAATAGTTTTGTTTTACGTTTTCTCAGTTATCTTCCCCTCCCGTAAAGAGCCATAAAGAAAAATTGGCTTTATAATGGGGATGTTTTGAACTAACTATAGAGGGCTAGAGACTGTGGGTGAATTGAAGCTGTCTGTACAAGAGACAGGCCTGTCCAGATGATTTCATTCTGTATCATTCAGAAAAAGAAAAGGAAGGAAAGAACACTGTGCTGGGATAAGTAATTTGTGCAATGCTTTATACTTGATTGATAATAAATGTTTTATTTGTATTTTGTAATAATTGATAAATCAGCCTTATATGCAGGAGTAGAAAATGGTGTAGAGGTATATTTCTTCTGAAAGAAAAGATCATGTATGAAAATTCAAATGTATAATTAAATGAAAGTTTTAAATTATAAAACTATTTCCTTTTAAAATGGTAGTCCTTTATATTACTGGTTGGTTTTCAGGGTTCAGTCAGTATTTTTTGAGCATATACTGATTGTTTGGTGCTCATAAACAAAACACTTAAAATAGTAGAAAACACACGGCACATTTTAGTTAAACTACAGAAATATTTATAGTGCGTCACTATTGTGTGTTCAAAGAGAAGTCTAATTTCCAAGGCCTCTCTCAGATGGTACCCTGCACATCTGGTTATAGTTAGTCACCAGAGGTATAGATATGTTCACTTGGCAGATGGTTAAACTGTGCCAAGGTAAGTACCAGCATCCCGGGGGCTCGAGCATCTAGTTCTTGCCAGAATCCTCAGGCAGTGGCTGCAGGAGTGCGTGGAGGGTGTTGACCCTGTGCCTTGGTTTTGCATCTCTCATTAACAACACACTTGTTTTCCTTCCTTCCTGTTACTGGAAAAATTTCCTACTCTCCTCAACTGTCCCTTATTCTACCAAATCCGTTTATTTCCTGTCCCTTCAAGTCATACAGTAGAGGGCTATGTGAGCATTTTTGAAGGATCGAATGAATTAAGATTGGTTAGATTTTAAACTTCCAAGGAAACCATTATGATGCTTGTCATTACATGTGGTCACCAGACTGTGCTGAGCCAGGGATTTTTAAAAAATACTTATTTATTTGCTTTAGTTGTACACAATGTGTTTTTTTGTACGTGGTGCTGAGGATCGAAGCCAGGCCGCGCACGTGCTAGGCGAGCGCTGTACCGCTGAGCCACAACCCCAGCCCACCAGGGATGTTTTCATGCTCATCTCATCTCCCATCTCATTTGAAAGCTTCTTTAGAGAAAGCATTGTTATGATGCAGGTTGAGTGTCCCTTACCCCAAATTCTGGGGCCAGAAGTATTCCAGATTTCAGAGTTTCTTGGACTTTTTAATATTTGCATAGACTTCACTGGTTGAGCATGCATAATCTTAAAATCCTATATCAAAAAGTTCCAGATTTTGGAGCATTTTGGATTTCAGATCTTTGCGCTGAGCATACTGAACCTATATACATATTTAAATTGCTTAAAGTTCCTTTTGCTTTCATTCATTCAGCACACTGGATCAAGCACTGTTTAGGTATTGGGATTATTAAATTGTTAAGGCATTCATAATCTAACAATCTGATGAAAAAAGTTGTAATTTAATGCTTTCTTCTAGGAGGTCTGGTAGTGGGGCCATGCTAGGTCCAAATTTATGATTTTTGAGTCAGGGTAGTCTGATGAAGGAAAGAAACTATCGCAAGTCCCTTATATTATTTTGTTTTGACAGAGAAAAGGGGGCTTGGGCAAAGGTGGACTGCTACATGTTCTCAATTAGAATTGCAGTGGTTGTCTTTACTATTTTCAATTTACTTGTATTGCTTTTATATCATTTCCATTTCAAGTGCACAAAATTTTATCTACAATTGAGAGTCAAATTGCCTTTTGGAATTGACCTCTGAATCTAAATTCCAAATAACAAACTTTTAAGTGATGTTTTGAAATTGAAGATTGCATTTTCCCCCCCATTTATAACCTAGTATACTACTTCAGGTAAAGTATTAAAATTTCCTTAGAACAGAGTAAGGAGCGATTTTTAACAGGTTTCATCAAATAACTATGCAAAAATTTAGAAAAAGCTGAAAAGAAAGAGTTGTATTTCATATTTAATTTCATTAAGCATTATATTTTAATGTTAATTTTTATGCAAAGTGAAGTTGACAGGACCAACTAGTACCCTTCAAGACTCAGATTACTAAACCATTTTAATATCCACATACCCCGATTTGTGCATAGTATAAACATAAAATTATTTACACATTAGCATATGAAGAAGGTCTGCCTCTTTGCATTTCTTGTAAGAGCACTCTTAAGATGGAATGAGATTGCACAGTCCTTAGCCAGTCCTGTAACTTCAGGACTTTGTATGTCATGGGAGCAATATTTCTTGTACTGTTTCCTTGATGAACTTCTAGTCCTATGGTGGAAAGAAAACACAGAGTTATTAAAGGTCAATAATTGAAGAGTCAAATGTCAGTTGGTGTGTGGTAAGACAAGACAGAAGAAAGAGCTATGAAAGTTGGGAAGGCTTTTGTTGGAGTTGTTGATCTAGGCATGTATTCCATCATGATCAGGAAGAATCATAAATTACCTGACAATCAGCAACATCTTACCTCCTTTGGTTTCTAGTGTCAACAATTACTGGTCCGCATTGTTGGTGGTATTGGAAAGGGTGCTTGAGGAAGTGGAAGTCAGCATGACCTCACTTGCTGTCGTTTGTATTAGGGTAATATTTGAAGTAGGTGGATTAATATAAAAGCAATATTATGATTATAATATTATTTTCCTAAAGGAAGCTATTTGGGATTCAAGAAGGCGATTGATTAAACACAAATCATTTACAAACTATATTTGGAATGCTCTTTTGTGACCAGTAATTTTTATTATTTTCTATAATAAATACAATAAACTATTCTAATAAATTTAGTAGAATTTATTAAGTCTAATAAATAAAATATTTTATAGCAGTCTGTATTACTATTAGTGTAACTATAAATGTCCAGTAATCAATAAGAAAATATTGGTGCTCTCAGTTACCTTAAATCTTTTTCAATAAATCCATGAATAGTTTCCTTTTTTACTCAAAAAGTGTAGTAGTTATTACATATTTTTCTCCTTTCATGGTTTGAGAAGTGAGATTTAATTTTCATTCAGATTAAACTAAGATATTTCGTACTTAGAATAAGTAGGACTTAAATTATGCCCCTCTAAACCTTAGTAGGTTTGATTGCTTAAAATTCAGATTAAACTGCATTTGTACTGTTTAATATGTAACAGATGGCTTCTCTGCTAGTATATAATATAGTGGCATATTAAATTAATGAGGAATAAGTTACTTTGCCAAAACATGCAGTGTTAGAAAGTTCAGTAAGCAGAACATTGATAAATGCTGTGTTAAGTATTAGTACATATCATGAAGAAGAAAAGAAAAACCTGCGCATCCATGAAATAGTTTACATGGGACTTAATTTTGGACAGTTTCTCTCTTTTTCTTGCAGTTACTTTTTCTCAAATATTGATATTACATTTTCACATAGAACTTTCATACCTCATTTTTTGGTAGTGGAAACCAGAAAATGTGTTGAATGCCTTGATCTGAATTATAAATAAACATGAGTACACCATCTGGTAACTGGAAAGAGGTGAAGTCGATGTTAATTTTGTCTGCACAGAGCCATTTGATACTTTCCATTTGTTCTTACTGGTGGGCTTACCCTATCATGAAGGGGTATCGCTAAGGTATTCCCTTGGAGTGTTTGGCCAGGCTACTGAAGTGGCCTGGGGCCTTATAGAATCAGTCATCAGCAAATAGTGATAAGTTTGAGTTCTTCTTTACCTATTTGTAATTTCTTCCTTTTGTCTAATTTCTCTGGCCAGAGTTTCAAGGATAATGTTGAATAGAAGTGGTAAAAGAGGAAAACCTTGTCTTTTTCGAGTTTTTAGTGGGAATGCTTTCAATTTCTCTCCATTTAGATTGATGCTGGCCTTGGGTTTAGTACACATAGCTTTTACAATGTTGAGGTATGTTCCTACTATCCCTAGTTTTTCTAGTGTTTTGAACATGAAGATGTGCTGTATTTTGTCAAGTGCTTTTTCTGCATCTATTGAGATGATCATATGATTCTTGTTTTTAAGTCTATTAGTATGAGGAATTACGTTTATTGATTTCTGTATATTGAACCAACCCTGCATTCTTTGAATGAATCCCACTTGATCATGGTGCACTATCTTTTTAAATATGTTTTTGTATGCAGTTTGCCAGAATTTTATTGAGAATTTTCACATCTATGTTCATTAGGGATATTGGTCTGAAGTTTTCTTTCCTTGATGTGTCTTTGTCTAGTTTTGTCTCAGGGTGATATTAGCCTCATAGAATGAGTTTGGAAGGGTTCCCTCCTTTTCTGTTTCATAGAATACTTTGAGGAAAGTTGGTGTTAATTTTTCTTTGAAAGTCCTGTAGAACTTGGCTGCCAATCCATCTGGTCCTGGGCTTTTCTTGGTTGGTAGGCTTTTTAAAAATATTTTTTATACCTTTATTTTTATTTATTTATTTTTAAAATTTTTTATTATTCTAATTTGTTATACATGTTTGCAGAGTACATTTCATTTCATATTACATATAAAGAGCACAATTTTTCAAGTTGCTGGTTTTATATAAAGTATTTTTATAACAATTGTGTCTTCATACATGTATTTAGGGTAATCATGGATAACTCAGTCTGCCATTATACCTTTATTTTGTTTGTTTATTTATTTATTTTTATGTGGTGCTGGGGATTGAACCCAGTGTGTCACGTGTGCTAGGGAAGCACTCTACTACTGAGCCACAACCCCACCTCAGTTGGTAGGCTTTTGATGGCGTTTTCTATTTCATTACTTGAAATTTATCTGTTTAAATCATGTATGACCTCCTCATTCAGTTTGGGTAGGTCATGTCTCTAGAAATTTGTTGATGTCTTTGATATTTTCTCTTTTATTAGAGTACAAATTTTCAAAGTAGTTTCTAATTATCTTCTCTATTTCAGATGTGTACATTATGATGTTTCTTTCTTCATCTTGTAGTTTATTAATTTGAGTTTTCTTTTTCTCTTCATTAGCATGGCCAGGGGCTTATCTATTTTATTTATTTTTTCAAAGAACCAACTTCTTGTTTTGTTAATTTTTTCAATTATTTCTTTTGTTTTGATTTTATTGATTTCAGCGCTGATTTTAATTATTTTCTGTCTTCTGCTTTTGGTGTTGATTTGTTCTTCTTTTACTAGGACTTTGAGATGTAGTGTTAGGTCATTTATTTGTTGACTTTTTATTCTTTTAATAAATGTACTCAATGCACTATACTTTCCTCTTAGTATTGCCTTCATAATGTCCCAGAGATTTTGATATGTTGTATCAGTGTTCTCGTTTACCTCTAAGAATTTTTTTATTTCATCCTTGATTTCTTCTACTATCCATTCATCATTCAATTGTGTATTATTTAGTCTCCATTTGTTACAGTAGCTTCTATTTTTTATTTTATCATTGATTTCTTATTTCATTCCAGTGTGGTCTGATAGAATGCAGGGTATTATCTCTTTTTTTCTGTATTTACTACGAGTTTCTTTGTGGCATAAGACATGGTCTATTTTAGAGAAGGAGCCATGTGCTGCTGAGAAGAAAGTATATTTGCTTGTTGATGGATGGGATATTCTGTATATGTCTGTTAAGTCTAAATTATTGACTATTTTTTTTAGATTATTTATTTACTTATTCATAGTGCACAAGTATATCATCTTTTTACATACAACTGCTTGTATACAAAGTATATAAGTACCATTCAGATCTTTAATCATGCATTTAGGATAGTGATATCCATCTCATTCAACCACCATTCCCTCCCCTTTCCACCCTGCTCCCTCCTTTGCCCTCCCTTTCCTTTGACCATTCTAGTGTTCCTCTAATCCTATGTACCCCCATCCAATCACACTGTGAACTAACCTCCTTATATCAGAGAAAACATTTGGTGTTTGGATTTTTGAGATTGACTAACTTCACTTAGCATTATATTCTCCAACTTCATCCATTTACCTGCAAATGCCATTATTTTATTCTCTCTTATTGCTGAGTAAAATTCCATTTTGTATATATATCACATTTTCTTTATCCACTCATCTACTGAGGGACATCTAGGTTGGTTCCACAACCTAGCTATTATGAATTGTGCTGCTATAAACATTGAAGTGGCTGTGTCACTGTAATATGCTGTTTTTAAGTCTTTTGGGAACAGACCCAGGAGTGGGATGGCTGGGTCATAGGGTGGTTCCATTCCCATTTTCCCAAGAAATCTCCATACTGCTTTCCATAGCGGTTGCACCATTTTGCAGTCCCACCAGCAATGTATGAGTGTGCCTTTTTCCCCACATTCTCTCCAACATTTATTGTTGTTTGTGTTCTTGATAGCTGCCATATGACTGGAGTGAAATGAAATCTTAGTTTTTATTTGCATTTCTCTAATTGCCAGAGAGGTTGAGCATTTTTTCATGTATTTGTTGATTGATTGTATATCTTCTTCTGAGAAGTGTCTTTTCAGTTCCTTAGCCCATTTATTGATTGGGTTATTTGGGTTTTTTTTTTTTTTTTTTTTTTTTTGGTGTTAAGTTTTTTGAGTTCTTTATATAGTCTAGAAATTAGTGCTCTATCTGATGTGCACATATTAAATATTTGTTCCCAATTAGTTGGCTCTCTATTCACCTCACTGATTGTTTCTTTTGCTGAGAAGAAGCTTTTTAGCTTAAATATATTCCATTCATTAATTCTTGGTAATAGTTCTTGCGCTACAGGATTCTTATTAAGGAACTTGGGGCCTAATCCGACATGTTGGAAATTGGAGCTTACTTTTTCTATTAGGCATATTGTTTCAGATCTAATTCCTAGGTCCTTGATCCACTTTGAATTGAGTTTTGTGCATGGTGAGAGAACTCAGAAGATGGAAAGACCTACCTTGCTCTTGGATAGGTAGAGTCAATATTGTCAAAATGTCCATACTACCAAAGGCTTTATACAGATTTAATGCAATTCCAATCAAAATTCCAATGTCATTTTTCAAAGAAATAGAAAAAGCAATCATGAAATTCATCTGGAAAAATAAGAGACCCAGAATAGCCAAAGCAATCCTGAGCAAGAAAAGTGAAGCAGGGGGCATCACCATACCGGACTTTAAATTATACTATAGAGCAATAGTAACTAAAACAGCATGGTATTGGCACCAAAACAGACTGGTGGACCAATGGTACAGAATTGAGGACTCAGAGACTAATACATATAATTTCAGTTATCTTATATTAGACAAAGGTGCAAAAAATGTACAGTGGAGAAAGGATAGCTCTTCAACAAATGGTGCTGGGAAAACTGGAAATCCATATGCAACAAAATGAAATTAAACTTGTATTGACTATTATTTAGTTCTATAGTTTCCTTATTTAGTTTTTGTTCAGAAGATCTGTCTAGTAGTGAAAGAAGTGTGTTATAATTGTTATGTCCTGCTTATATATACTTCCCTTAAGAAGTATGAAATGGTCTTCTTTAACTTTGGTTTGAAGTCTACTTTATCTGAAATGAGAATGGAAACCCCTGCTTGTTTACGCAGTCCATATGAGTGGTAAGTTTTTTTTCCCATCCTTTCACCTTCAGTCTGTGGATGTCTTTGCCCATGAGGTGAGTCTCTTGAAGACAGCATATTGTTGGGTCTTGCTTTTTAATCCAATCTACCAGTCTATGTCTTTTGATTGATAAGTTTAGGCCATTAACATTCAAGGTTATTATTGAGATACGATTTGTATTCCCTGTCATTTTGATTTATTTTTTTGTTTTGATTTGTCTTAGTTTCAAATTTGGTTGAATGTCCCTTTAGTGTAGATTTTCCGTTTGCTGGTTTTCACTTTTTTTTTTTTTTTTCCACTTCATCCTCATGGAATATTCTGTAGTGTAGGGTTTCTAGTTGTGAATTCTTTTTAATTTTTGTTTATCTTAGAATGTTTTAATTTCATCTTCAAGTCTGAAACTTAATTTTGTTGGATATAAAATTCTTGGTTGGCATCTGTTTTCTTTCAGTTTGAAATATATTATTCCAGGACCTCATAGCTTTGAGGATCTGGGTTGAGAAATCAGTTGAGATTGAATTGGTTTCCCCCTATATATCATTTGATTTTTTTTCTCTCATGGCCTTTAAGATTTTATCTTTATTCTATGTGTTAGTCATTCTTATTATGTGTCTTGGTGTGGGTCTGCTGTAATTTTGTACACTTGGGGTCCTATAAGTCTCTTGTATTTGATTTTCCATTTCATTCTTTAGATTTGGGAAATTTTCTGCTATTATATCATTGTAAAGATTGTGTATTCTTTTGGTTTATATCTCTACTCCTTCATCTATTCTGATAACTCTTAAATTTGGTCTTTTCATGTTATCCCATAATTCTTGGATGTTCTATTCACAGTTTCTTCTCCACATGTTCAACTCTACTTTCAAGATTATATATTTTGTCACTGGGCACAGTGGCACACGCCTGTAATCCAAGCACTTGGAGGCTGAGGCAGGAGGATTGCAAGTTCAAAGCCAGCCTCAGCAATGGCTAAGGCACTTAGCAACTCAGTGAGACCCTGTCTCTAAATAAAATACAAAAAAGGGTTGGGAATGTGGCCCAGTGGATGAATGACTCTGAATTCAATCCCCAGTACAAAAAACAACAAAAGATTATATATTTTGTCTTCATTGTCTGAGGTTTTGTCTTCCAAGTGGTCTAGTCTGTTGGTGATCCTTTCTATGGAATTTATAATTTGGTTTACAGATTCCTTCATTTCAAGGATTTTTGCTTGTTTTTATTCCCCCATGATCTCTAACTTTATTGAAGTTTTCTTTCACTTTCTGTATTTTTTCTTTGATTTCACTCCTTATACTATCCTTTACTTCACATATCAATTTAACTATATACAACCTGAACTCCTTCTTGGACATTTCTTCCACTGTGTTATCAGTAGCTTATGTTGTTGAAGTATCTTGGTTTGTTTGGGGTGCTTTATTCTTTTTTTTTTTTTTCATGTTGTCAGTGTGTTTTCTCATCTAAAAGTATAGATTTAAGGTGGGATAAATTCTACCCTGTAGACCTACAGTGTCTCTGAAGGTTTCAAGTGCTTCACCTTTACTGGTGAGACCAATATCAACAGCAAATGGTGGATGAGAGAACAGAGTGTACTATGCAGTATTCATGAGGGAAGAAGCGAGAAGCTAGAAGTAAATATTTACAGGAAGAGTGGAAGAGGAGCCAATAGAGATTGGCGTTTGGAGAAAAGTTGGAAAGAAAATCCAAGAAAATAGACGAGAGAGGAAGAATACAAACAGAAAAAATTAAATAAGAATCCAACAAAAATGCAAAATACCATTCATATATTAATGTCTTCCACATACTGATGCATTAAAAACATCCTGTTCCAAATATGATAGAGATTAGTGAATCAAAAAATAAAATAAATCTTGCTGGAAAGTCTAACTGTTGCTGTCAGTGTTCAACAGTTTCTCAGCCCTGTCTCTGTTGTCTCTCTGGATCACCAAATCCAGATCAGCCCTCGCAAACCCAGTCTCTATCCACCGATCTGAAATTCAGATACCTCAGTCTCGGTCACACTGCAGTCTCAAGATCTCAATGCTGCTCCTACTTGCAGAGAGACCACCAGGGAAACCCTCATGCAAAGGAGCAACCCTGAGATGCAGCAGCAAGACAAGGGCCACCAGCACTCTCAGCAGGAAGACCGCAGGTTCCTCCGAACCTGCAGGCTCCCAGACACTGGACCTACAGACCCCAGATGGAATACCCAGACAGAGGCTCTTGTGGTGGTAAACCTGCTAGCACCCAGGCCCCAGGCCCTGGCTGGTGTCCTAAAATGGGTGCAGCCATGTGAACCCAAACCTGGAGTCTCTCCTGAAGCACTCCTCTGGACCATGGTAGCAGCAGTAGTGGTGGCGGTTGTTGGCAGTAGGCAGCAGGTCAGCAGTAGCGGTGGGGACGGCATCACCGGGCAATCTCTGGGGGTCAGCAGCAGTGTCTGCTTCAGTTGCATCCAGGGCAGTGGTTTCTTCTGTGGTAGCAGCACCCAGAAAGAAGACCTCCAGGACGTCTCAGGCTGGTGCAGGGGAATCAGAGGCAGGAGCAATGGCTGTAGCAGTGCAGGTGGTAGTTGATTGACAGGAGACTTCCGGCTCAGTGGCAGCGAATTTGTGTCTGATGTAACCTAGGCTGTGCCCAGAGAAGAGACCTCCTGGCACTGCAGCAGCTTCTGTGGCAGCCCAGAAAGGAGACCTCCAGGCGACCTCAGGCTGGCAGCAGGGAGATCAGAGGCAGCAGCAACGGCGGTAGTGGTGTAGGCCAACATAGATTTTTAATATTAAGAATAGATGGCTTACCCATTTCTCAGTTTTTAAAATCTACCTCCTAAAAACTTCCTGAAGATTTAACATTGCTGTAAACTATTTGACTTAAAATTGAATAATTATTTCTAGAAGTAGTCATTTGAGTAGTGGCTGTTCCTGGAATGTGACCAAGTATAACTTGTTTTTCTGGCTAGTCATTCCATATGCCAGTTAGCAGATATTTGTTGAGTACCTACCTTGAGTGTATTATTGCAGAACAAGGAGTATGATATAGACTTGCTCCCCACAGGAAGGCCACTGTGATGGTGGAGATCAGGTAGCAAACACATAATCAGAAAATAAGATATTTCAGTATTGGTCCACTGTGTGAATTTGATAAAATCTAGCATACTGTCTAGCAAGTGGAATTTTTGAATGAAAGTAAGTTTACTAGAGACTTAAAAGTGTACATGTGTTGCTTTTAGCCAGTAAGACTGGGCTTGCAGGTAAGCACAAGCTGTCTGCCTTCCATGCTCTGGGCTCTCTGTTTGTCATGGGAGCAGTATTTCTTGTACTGATCCCTCAAGGACTTCTAGTCCTGTGGTGGGAAGAAAATAGGAAGTTATTAAAGGTCAGTAATCAAAGAGTCAAATGTCAGTTGTTGTGGTAAGACTTGTGAGAAGAAAGAGCTATGAAAATTGGGAAGGCTTTTGTTGGAGTTGTTGATCTAGGCACTTACTCTTTAAGTGTGATCCAGGGACCAGAACTTGAACGGGTAGAAATGGCATTGTTCTCGACTTGCACTGGGGCCTGCTGGTCTGTGTGTGCTTGAGCTTGTGCAGGACCATAGCCTTAGGGCCCCGGGGGCACATGGAATATAGCACAGGCGCCGTTTGCCATGGGCTGGGGCAACATGGGCAAAGGCAGGGAAGTAGGGTTTCTGGAATTGACTCCGCAGAGGCCGAAGAGGGGAAGACCTGGGCACAGAGAACTCTAGGTTGACGCAGTTTTGACAGCAGCAGGCTGACAATGTGGTTCAGTCAGCAGTTTGGGTGAGATGTATATGCCTGGTTGTTCCGTTTCGTTCATTTTTGTACTGGCAGGTTTTTTTTTTTCTTAAATATTTATGTTTTAGTTTTAGGTGGATACAATATCTTTATTTTATTTTTATGTGGTGTTGAGGATTGAACCCAGTGCCTTATGCATGCTAGACAAGCACTTTACCACTAAGCCACACCCAAGCCCCTGTACTGGCAGTTTTGATGTGCTGTACTGTGAGGTAATTTTGCTACAGATTCCATATCTTGAAAATATTTTTTTTTTTCTTCTTTGAAGACTGGTAGAAAGTGGTGTTAAAATTTTTTTCTTTGTATTTCCATTTTATGTCAGCCTGTTTATTTTATTGTTTTGCACTGATTATTATAGGAAGAATGGAATCCACATAGGAAATAGTCCAAAGTGTTTATAATTAATAGATTTAGTGAAGTATGGTATGTTGTAAAACAGTATATATATGATTCTTTTTTTTCCCAAAATAATAACACATAAGTGCATAGACGAGAGCTAAGTAAAATAAATATTATGTGTTGTTGTGGTTACCATGGATTTGTAGAATTTATAGTTATGTTTACATTCTTCTTGTGGATGTTACTATTTTAGTTAGAGAAATAGAAAAAAAAAAACAAAAGCATGTGAAATTTTTCGTGTTATGGAGGGTTATGTCCAACTTCTCTTTGTTTTTGTGCAAAAGATAATGAACATTTAGTCTGTACTAACTAATCTTCAGTTATTGGCTGTTTCTATTTTGCTTCAGTAATTAGTTATCATTGGTTTGTTTGATTGTCACATAGGAAGTTGATAGCTGAATGAGTTTTTTTAAAATATTTTTTTAGTTGTAGATGGACACAGTACCCTTATTTTATTTATTTACTTTTATGTGGTGCTGAGGATCAAACCCAGTGCCTCACATGTGCTAGGCAAACATTCTACCACTGAGCTACAACCCCAGTCCCTGAACAGGGGTTTTAGGAAAGCACACATCTCAGTTTTGATCCTGAGTCTTCATTTTAGGTTTATAAATAATAAATTCATTTTATCCAAATTTATCAAATATCTATCATGTGCTTAGTATTTGCTAAGTGTTAGATATGGATTCAAATGTAATAGAGTTTATAATCTAAAGGGAGCAAAAATTAGTAAGCATATAATTAGATAATATTATTTTTAAAAATTTTTTTTCTTTTGTTTCACAGATAATTCTTGAACATATTTATGAGGTACAAATGTTGTTTTGATTCATGTGTACATTGCGTAATGAAATAAATCAGCAATTTGTGTAGCTATCACTTAAATCTTTTTCAGTTCTTTGAATTTCCAGGTCCTCTTTTATTTTCACATATACTTTATTGTTATAACAGTATTCACCCTACTGTATCATGTAACACCAGGATTCCTGAGGATTCCTCCTAAGTATAACCTTGTGCACGTGTACCAATAAATTCCTTTCTCCTCTCCTGCCTACTTTCTGTGGTCTCTGGTAACCACATTACTGCTCTCAACTTCAGTGAGATCAATTTTTTAGATTCCACCTATGAGTGAGATCATGTTTTTCTTTCTGTGCCCAATCAATTTCACTTAGCTTAATGTCCTCCAGGTTCACTCATGTTGCTGATAATGATAGGATTTCAAGATTTTTTACATAGTATTCCTTTGTGTAAATATCTCACTTTCTTTTAATCTGTTTGTCCATTGATAGACATTTAGGTTGATTCTATATCCTGGCTATTGTGAGTAGTGCTGCAGTAGCCATGGGAGTCCCAGTGTCTATTGAATATGCTGATTTGTTTCCTTTGGGAATAAATGTATACATATAATAAATAACAAATATATAAATATAATGAATAATAAATACATAATAAATACATATTCTAACTGGAGTATTGTGGAGGGGACTGGAGAAGTGGACAGGCACTGATCACATAGGACCTTTTAGGGCATGTTTCAGGATTTTGGACTCAAGCAATTTGAAATTTTTGAAAGGTCTGAAGCAGATTTGATAATACAAATTTTGAATGTGTTTTCATAGTCTGTATTAATCTACTTTTTTATGAACAAACCAGTGAAGCTGGTCAGCTGTTGCTTTGGAGAACTTAGCAGCATAAGTGTTTGATGCTTTGTTGTGTCAGTATAAACTGATGACTTGCACATATCTTAATGTAGTTGGTCAGCCTTTTGAAATTGAAAGAAAAACTTTTATAGATCGATATAATTGTGAAACATCAAGGCATAAAGTTTTGCTGGAAACTTGTTATAAGTCCTGTATGACTTTAGTATTTTCAAGTAGAGTAAATGAATGTTTCTTTTGATTTTAGTGCAATTTAAAACTTAAAGATAGGACACTGAAAATATTCAGTGAAAAGGGCACTTTGAGTGAGTCAAATTCAGGAAGCAGGAAAGCACTCAGCTGTCTCTTCTGTGGAAACCATGAACCACGAAGAAGAAGAACTGAGAGCAGAAACCCTGAACAGCCGTGTAGCTTGAGAGACAGTTCTCATGCTTTGAAAGCAGTGAAACATAAAAAGATAACGAGTGGTGAGGGGCATGACTGATGAGGGTTCATTATCAACACCCAGAACAAACAGTGGCACAAGAGACACTTTTCTTGGGATGTTTTAGAAATTGAGCTCAGTTGAATGCTTTTAAAAGTTAAGGGTCCTTCAATCAATTATAGTCTAGAGGGCCTATTTTAAAATCGGTATGATATGTTCACTGAGAGATTTTCTAAAGGATGGAGGAAGAATCATGCAATATACTTTCTCATAGCTGTGAAGTATTCTTGTGGGTGAGTCACTGAAGCCCGCAGATTTGTTTGGCATCTCAGTGTCCTTGCTCCATAACTCCCCTTGAGCTGGATGCACATTCTTGTGCTGGAAGTCCTGGCAGAACTTTCTGCAAACTGTCAGCTTTATCTGATATTCCAGTACTAGGGAAAGAGTGCTGCTAGCAAGTTTTAAGTATATAGCTTCAATTCTTTTATTTGTGATATCTGAAAGTTAGAAGGGGAACTGATGTTAGACTCAGATGTTTTTTCTCACAATGTTTTTCTACAAAAAGATTTATTATACATTTTCATGTACATTTTAAAAATGCAACATGTAGTGTGTATTTAAATGATTTTTGTGTTGAGAATTACAAATTATTGCCTAGCACAGTATACTGTTGCATAGGATTCTTACTCCAAAGATTTGCTGAATGTAGCAATACACTTAAGTAAAATATGGGCCTTAGAGTCTCTGTGAAACTGAGGATAACTAGTACAAATCAGTCAAACCTTTATAAAATGAAATCAGTACCTGGCTAACATACAAATCAGTCAAACTATTATGAAATGAAATTAGTACCTGGCTAATAAACATTTATAGGAAGAATGAATGAGTGAATGAAATGAAGCCTATGAGATACATAAAATCTCTATTCTTTTTTTAAGACAATACAAAAAGAAATTATCTTTTTATACTGTTAAGGGAAAAAAAGAGCTTAACAGGAAAGAACTTGTATATGAGATGCTACTGTATGTGAAAAATATATTAAATTTACACACATGGCAGTGAAGATCTCAGAAGAGTGCTACAGATTTGTATAAAAATACTAAAATTGTATAAAAGATTGTTTTTTCCAATAATATAAACTTATGTAGCATTTATTTACCAAATTCTAAGTGCATTACATATATTAATTCAACTAATCCTTACAATAATGAGAAAGATACTTTTATCATAATTCCCATTTTACAGATGAGGAAACAAGTGAAGAGCTATCAAGTATTGACTGGGATATGAACACAGGTATTTTTGACCCGGAGTCCGTACTCTCTATTACTCTTTTCCCTTACTCAGTCAAGTTCACCTATGGCTTTAAGGCAGTGAGAACACATCTGTGTCTTTGCAGGAGCCCTGTTTGGGGAGATGACTTGAATTGCGGTTGACTATGAACCATGGAGATTTGGGCATTGTCGCCTTCCGTAGTCTCACGGGACTTGTCCCAGGATCTCGAGTGACTTGGCCGAAATTGCTGATCGGGTCAGCGCCATTTTGGTGGTGTGTGTGGCATGTGTTAGTCGTTGTTAGAACCAGAGAGAAAAGTTATCAGAATAAAAAGCTGTTTGTCTCCAGTTTGCCTCTGAACTTCTTCCCGCGGCTCCGTTGTTCCAAGCGCTTCAGGCGGCAACATGTCTTGTGTATAGTAGGCTTTCCCTCTGAAAGTACTCATGTAATCCCTCTTGTTATTTGATATGGTGAGCTGCTAGCTTCAGAGTCACAATCAGAGACTTTGCCAGGAATACAGATACCTGCTGAGCAGATGATATCCTAAAAAGAAGTTATTCTAACACGAGATTCATGAGTTCCTCAATATCCACTCTTGGTACCTAGAAGATGATGTTAGATACACAATGGCAAATAGATAATAACTTGAGGGCAACTACTTATTGATTAACAGTACTCAGAACAGAGTATTAATAAGGATCTGAGGCTATACCTGTGTTCAGTAGCAAAGAGGGCTGTATTTGATTAGTGATGGCATGTTTTATTAATTAAGCCATTTGTGTAGGAAAGGGAATATCATGCTAGTCTTTCATTCTTTTTGCCTTCTCTGGCCTAATATCTAGGGTGGGTATAGAAAAGAAAATGCCTCTCCATGCATGCTTCCCAGATTCTTTATTTGAAACATGTCTAGGTTATGTGTCATAGGTATGGAGAGCATATTTTGCAGTTGGTTGTATGGTGATTTCCATACAAAGCTTTCTTTTTTTTTTAAATATTTATTTATTTGCTTTAGTTGTACACAATGCGTTTATTTGTACGTGGTGCTGAGGATCGAACCTGGGCCGTGCACGTGCTAGGCGAGCGCCCTACCACTGAGCCACATCCCTAGCCCTCCATACAAAGCTTTTAGAATCATGCAAACAGCATTGGTCTGCTGTATGAAGAAGTGGCTATATATGTTTACCTATAATATGTTTGCCCAAAAACTATTCCTGATTATCTCATGATTAGACATTGTTATAAAACAATGTTATAAAGCAGTTATTATAAAACAGTTGTCAGAAGCCTGCATGACTTCTTTGTTGTTTATCATCACTTTATAAACAATGGATGTGCTTTTAATAAAAGGATAATTATTTTAGATAGCAAGAAGTCCTGAAATTTCTGGTGGTGGTAGTGGTTTCAGGGGAGCACATGTATACGGTGGCCAATGTGGGAAGTGAAAAGAACATTTGAGGTCCCCTGACCTGTCTGAATTACAGGCAGGTATAAACGGGGCTCTGTGATAGAGCTCCTCTCAAATCTGCCCATTATGTCAAAGTGAGAATTTAAAAAGAGGAAATTCCCAAGTTTTCCTGTATGATCCCATGATTAAAATCCCTGTATTATCTACTCTGGAACGTTAGGGATTTCTTCTAGTCCCTACTTGACCATTAGGCCTACACAAACTCCATATATATGGAGCACATGAATCATAAACGGATTCTGTATTTAAATTTGAATCTCATCCCCAAGATATCTTGTTATGTATATGCAAGTATTCCAAAATACAAAAAACAAAAACAAAACAACAACTACAAAAAAAAAAAAAAATTGGAAACACTACTGGTCCCAAGCATTTTGAATAAGGAAGACTCTATATTTAATGCAAATTTTTAGGTAAATTTTTTGGACTATTGTCAAAGCTCAGATAACCCGCACAGAGTGCTGTCATATATAAGCTATAGCATTTTAGGGCTTTTCAAGCTTTCTTTGGATTGTACACATACGTTTACACATACATATCAGTCACTGACCTTCGGTGTGTTCCCTCCCCCCACAGGATGGGTTGTCCGAGAGGTGCTGAGTATGTGTCTGGGACAAGCAATGTTTTACCTACACATGGAAGTGACTGGGAAGCTCATGAATATATCCCCCTCAATCCACATTAAATATGTCCCCAACTCAATGATTTTATTTTAGCTGGATCCTGCAAATGTTGTGGTCATTCCAGCGATGCTGAACTTGAGAGGAAGGGGGACCAGAAGATCAGAGTGACAAGAGATAGATGCCTTAACCCATAAGTTGCTTTTTTGCAAATTTTAAAATTAACTTTGAAGCACGCTCCTAGGGCTTCCCAGAGCCTGAAAAGTTACCTGCTACAGCAGGTTTTGGAAACCAATTCCATTGTCTCCTGGTCCTTCACCTCTGGGCATATGATCATTTACTCCATGTGCAGGCCTCTGGAGAACATTCTCATGTTGCTTATTTTAAGATCTTGGTTTAATGAGATCTGGATTTTGTTAACTCCGTTTCTTCCTGTCTTCTTGAATATCACTAATTGTAGTGAACACATTAAAATCTTACTGTAGAAAACTTAATTTAAAAAATTTTTATTGGTGCGAAAAACATATTCTTCTTGGATAGTAATAACTGCCTCCCAGAGGCAGCGCTGCAGGCAGGGGTGACTTGAGTGGGCGCCATCAGCAGTATTGGCAGACGTGGCAGCAGATCTGCTGAGCTCCTCGTGGTGGGCAGTCAGCAGTGTGTGCTGGAACTTAGAACATGCTGCGTGCCTTCACTAAGTTAGGATCTATTTACATCTGTCAAATGCAGAAGTACTTGCAGTGTGTTCTAGTCTGTTCTGAAATGCCACTGATGTCAATGTGAAAGTGTTCTATGACTTTTCAGATACCCAAATGTCAGTTTTCATGCTAAGTTACAGACATTTCGCTAAATGTCGTCTCACCCTTATCTAATTCTTGCTATGCAGAGTCACTTCCGCTTCAGTAAAGGCCTTTCTTTGCTTGACCCCACTGACACCTGTGTATCATTTTAACTTGTGCCCTCTTCTCATCACTCCACTTAGATTGCTCTGCTCTCACGATTCATGGATCTGAATGAAGCTGTGCTTTTCAGAAGTCAGTTTGCTTGTAACATCATAGTGTTCAGAAAAATATTTTGGGCAGGCTTTTTAGTCAGGCTGCTTTATATTTAAATTTGGGAACTGCCACTTAATATTTACCTGAGTAACCTCATTTAATTACTTGACCTTACTTTCTGGAGTCTCTTTCCTTATGTCTAAAATGGGAATGAAATCTGCTTCACAGGACTGATGTAAGGATCAGCACCTGACACATGTTAATCACAGAATGACAGCTGTATATATTAAAAAATGATTTTAGAAACACCTGACTTTTAATTTTTCTAACATATGGTTCTGAGTCTTAAAATACATGCAGATTCATGTATATATCACCAAACTTAGAACAAAGAGCATGTCCCATGCCATTCCTCATAGTGACACCATGTGCATACAACCACTGGTGTCAGCCCATTTGTTCTTACTGTGAGTGGCAGTGCTTGTCTTCCGTTTACCAAGCCTCTGACCTTACACAGTGTGACACATGGGTATGTTAAATGCTCATTTGAAGAACAGAGATTAATGGGTAAAGACATAATTCACTGCAAGGTCTCAAATAAAATTGATTTTGATTCATGGTAAGATAACACACACACATATGTGCATACGCGCACACACATACACACATATGAAACTTTGTATTTCTAATACATTACATAAAATACAGTTCTTTATATTAATTGGAAACTGAAGTCTTTAGAGTGATTATATATTGCTTACCACAGAAAATTGAGTCTTTTTTAGTACCCTAGGATGCATTGTCTAAAAGTAGGTTATATTTTTCTGTGGCCTTGTTACTGTGGATAAGAACACGGTAAAGGGAATAATAACATATGTAATTTGAAGTGCAGAACACTTTTTAGGATGAAATCCTGTTAGAGTTTTCCATACTGATTTCATTTGGATATGTAGAAAAGAAACGTGTGGCCTGTTGGAACCCTCAGAGGCTCTCCTGGACCTCACTCCTGAGGGGGTGATGAAAGTCACTTTGGGCATGTGGAGCTGCTTACAGTCTCCCTGGCGTTCTCCACACGTGAGCTGGTGCCAGACTGCCGGTGCCTTCCCGTGTTCAGCAGGAGCACTGGCATCAAGCCAGACTTTATGCACACTGGTGGTTGAAGGTTCTTTGGTCTGGATTAATAAAAATGGGTGAGAGAACTTCTTTTAGATGTGTGCACTTCTTTGGGAAAAATATCACTTAAAAGAAAGGAGGAGACTTGGAGATGAAGCATACACATGCCTTTTAAGGTTTGCTTTGAAGGAGAGGTGAAAGAAAGTTGTGTCAGGAGGGAGAGGTTTTTGTTTTTAATACAGGAGAAGTTAGGGATTCTTTATATGCTGATGGGTAATGTTTCCTCAGGCAGGGGAATTTATTGATGCAGAGGGAGGAGGAATTTCTGGGGGGGGGGTGCCCTTGACCAGGTGAGAGAATGGGCAATAGCACCAAGTGGAGGGGCTGACCTGAGGTGTAGGAGGAAACACACCAACCCCTGGATGCATTAGCTCAGGTGGGGATGGCATGTGGTGGTGGCAGAGTGTGGGAATGTTCTCAGGTTGCTTCACTTTACAGTGCACATGGGGAGAGAGGTATTGGGATTTTAAAAAAGGGGGGCAAAAGGTGAGAAATAATTTATCTGCAACTACTAGGTGCTTCTTTGTAGTTCGATGTGGCAGCGTTGATGGCCCTGTGGAGGAGTCAGGTTGTGCCTTCCTATGGAGCTCGAATCAGCCTGATAAAGTAGGCATGCCATCGAACCTGACCAGGGGGTGGTTCACGGAGTCAGTGGACTGTGGAGAGCAGGGTGAGTGAGTATGGGTGAGGGAGGAATCATGGGCACCCTGGAGTCTCAGCTGGATGAGTTAGGGAGGGAGGCTTCAGCACAGAAAGGGATCCTAGGATGTTGCCGCCTGAAGCGATGGCTGCTTGGAGCAACGAAGCTGCGGGAAGAAGTTCAGAGGCAAACTGGAAACAAACAGCTTTTTATTCTGATAACTTTTCTCTCTGGCTCTAACAACGACTAACACACGCCACACACACCACCAAAAATGGCGCTGACCCGATCAGCAATCTCGGCCAAGTCACTCGAGATCCCGGGCCAAGTCCTGCGAGATCCCAGGCCAAGTCCCGTGAGACTATGGAAGGCAGCAATGCCCAAAACGCCATGGCCCATAGTCAACCGCAATTTAAGCCATCTCCCCAAACAGGGCTCCTACACTAGGAGGTGGCAGGGCTGTTGTGCAGCTTAGTAGCACTGGTGCCCATACCGGTGTCAATATGTCGGGTCTCACTCAGAGTTGGTACTGCAGGATGGTGTACTGCACTCCTTGGAATGCCGCTCTCCCCCTGTCCTCCTCACCTGGCCCTTTGTCACAAGATGGAAGCAGAGGTTAGTGTGGGGCAGGTATGTCAGGAAGCTCTCATGGGGTAGACACCTGTGAAGGGAAAGGAGGGAAGGAATGGAAAGGGGAGAGAAGGCAGCAGTGTGTGCTAGAGGAGGAGCCTAGGCAGGAAGTTCTCCCCAGCCCAGCCTCTCCCGTGGCGTTCTGCAGCAGGGGAGACAGTGGGGTCGTGGAGAAGCGGTGGCAGCTCGCTTCACCGGAGGCCGTCCTGGCAGGTCTGGTCTGCAGAGCAGCCTTCCCAGCCAGTGGGGAAGGGGTCCGTCCTGACAGTGGGGGTCTGCGTGACACAGTCAGTGTCCACTGTGGGTGCCCGAGGGCTTGGAGAGTGCTTAAAGAATCCACTTCACAGCCACTCTTTGAGAAATTTTCACTTGCCAAATTTTGGTGTAATATTTTAAAAAGTATATAATTATTTCAAAAACCTATAAAATATCCTCCTTTTCCTAACTACACGTTTATGAGACCAAATGTTCTTTATGTATTTCATCCAAAATTACACAACGCTGAAGATTCAATTGCACAAGAATAGAGAATCCAACTTTTTAAAATTAAGCTAGACTTTAAAGAAAATTTATAAAAATATGAAACAATTCCCCTTCCTCCATTAATTTATTTTATTTTTTAATGTAGTCATTTTAAATAAAAATACATATGTTATATGTCATGGGTTTATTTTTTAAAATAAATTAATAAGTATGCACTCTAAAATATCCAGTCTCAGTTATACTAACGATAAATGTTGTATTTATTAAAAACACAAATAATGCTCTGCATTCATATTAATGTTTAGGGGTGTAATGGGGTATGAAGACTGCAATTTGATAATTTTCCAGATCTCCCATGAGTGGCTTTTAATGAAAGACTAAAATGCTTTAAGAAATTATGGTCTATAGCCAGGCACAGTGGGCAGACCTAAAAATCCCAGCTGCTCTGGTGGCTGAGACAGGGGGATAGCAAGTTCAAAGCCAGCATTAGCAAATTAGCAAGGCCCTAAACAACTTAGCAAGACCATGTTTCAAAATAAAAAATTAAAAAAGTGGGGCTGGGGATATGGTTCAGTGGTAAAGGCCTGTGGGTTCAATTCTGGGTACAAAAAAGAAATTATGGTCCATGAAAGAAAACTTCTGAACACTCTATATAATTAATTTAATAAAGTTGTTCAATTCTATATTAACATTTTATTATTTTCTGACATTGTTGGGCATACAAAATATGATATATTTGTCTAAAGCCAGGGCATTTTTTGATATTTGAAGGCCATTTCAGTACATTGGTGACATTTTTCTTTGCTCAAATTCATTAACATTCCCATTTTAACTGACAACTTAGCATGCAAATAAAAAAAGTGTGAAAAGGAATGTTTGGGAAATTACTATTAAGGTTTTTAGTATTTTTCATAAAACTTGAAAACAATCACTATATAATCACTGTACAATTAATTTCCATCATATGACTACCAATGCTTAGTGCTTGCTTATCGCCTTTTCATGAAAATAGTCTATCAATTGTCAATATACTCCTCGAAAATCTCTCTCACATAATTATCCCACCTTTCCAGTGAATCATCTAGTATAAATATATTTTTCTCCTACTAGATTATATTTCTTTAACTGTATTTATAACATGATTAAATGAATGAACCTCCTCATTCACTAGACACTTTTTGACATCATAAAATGAAACATGAATTGTGTTGTATACCGAATTTTGTCTTCTCTGATATATTTCATTGTTTTGAAGACAAGTTACTGGTAAAACTAGATTTACAACAAAACTGTACTCGCTACTGAATCTTTGTAGGTCTGCTATCAATTAAGAAATATGAAAGTAGTGCTGCTTTTCATGTAAGTGAGCTCTTGTTCATAATTTAGTTTTTAATTCTGTAACATTAAGAGATGTACCAGCATTTCTCCCAACTTATTCAGAGTAGGTCTGTGAAATAAGTGCTATTTATTTTATTTTACTTTATTTTTATTTAAAATGTTATAGTATATGTGGCATTTCCATAAATGCACTAATCACTCTCCAGTCACCCTTACTTTGAATACTTTTGAAGTGTTTCAAGGATGCAGCTGTGTAGGTTCACACAAATAACAGAAATTACTTAACATTCTCAGTGTCTGTGTACTCAGAATTATACAAATTAATGCACTTGATGACAAATATAAGTAGAAAGAATCACTGGTGTATTGGCTAGGCTTGTATTAGCTCATCCAACTGATAAATTTGATGAGCCAATTGATAGCAATGTCAGTAGCTTGATGTCAGCCATGGTGATTTTAAATCACAGAAACAGCAAATGCTATAAATCAGGGTTTTTTAAAATTTTTCTCTGGGGGAGCTGATTATTAAACATTTTATTAACACAATGTTTAAGTTTTCCCATTTTGACTCATTACTAGCTACTGATCATGAGGTCATCAAATAACAATTTAAAAAAGAGCTGCATAGTTGCACGGTACTATCTAGTATTTCCTTCATACTGACCCAATAGACATAACCTCAAGATCTTAGATAGCAGTAAAATGTTACATAATAATCAGACTCTGGGGAGTTTTCATGATTTGTTATCTTTGTGTTATCTTTGAAAAATGATCTATGTAATTTTAAGTTTACAAAATTTAATTTTTAATAATGGTTATATTTTTAATAATGATTAACATTCAACAGGCAGATCACAAAATTCCTGAAAATTTAAAAATTAGATCTTGCAGCTAAATTCAGGCTGGTTTTAGCACACCACAGATTGGCAAATGCCACAGATCAGAACCTAATGTCCTTAGGGAGACCCTTATAAAATATTTACCAGTACACTATTGGAAATAAACTCAACAGTGTTTTAAAGTATCTCCTGAAAGAGTACCTTCCAAAAGAAGAAATATTGCTTAACTCGTGAACACTTCTACATATTTATTTCCTGTACCTATGACCTTGAAAACATCTCAGAAACATTATAATACAAAGGCGACATCCCACAGATTATAGGAGAGAATTATATAGCTTCTGAAAAATCAGTGTTCACCATGAGAGGCTATGAAGTAAAAGGTTTAGATAATATCCTAGCAGTTTTATGAACATGGTTCTTGTGCCGTGTGTCCTCTGAGAGCATGTCTGGGTGTCCTGAGCTCAGTGACTCACATCTTGAGAATTGCTGCTACATAGTAAATTGTGGGTTTGAATGAAAGATTGAATTTCCAGCTGCGAAAGAAAAGAGCAGCAAATTCTCTCCTCCAAAAGCATGTATAAAGTGGACAAACAAAGCTATTTTAGTGCTCTGGAAATCATTGAAACACATGCAACAATCCAAGAAAAACATTAAAATATACTTTAACCACTGGGGGAACATGTGGTGTTATGTGGCCTGGAGCTGTTCTCATTACCCGCTGTCCCTGGATGGTCGTAGAGCTTCTGACAGATTCTCTTCTATGGTTGAAGGGGCTCACTCAACTTAGAGTGGCAGGCAGTCTCCTCACCTTTCATCCCATTGCATTTTCAGAGTCAGTGACTGGGGAACTGGCCAGCAATCTGCCTCTTATAACCTGATTTTTCAGTCAAAAACAGGATTAAGCCTGTTCCTGAGGATGTGTGCGTGTGCAGTGGAGACAGGAGAAGGCTATCTTTTAGAGCTCCCACTGGTCAGCCCTTGGACTGGAGAATGATCTGAACTCTGGATGTGCCTCCCCACTGATGGACTATCAGCGGAGGACGGAGGAGAAACAACTTTATGCTAGAACAGGACAACTTAAATGAAAGGGACATATTCTTAGAAAAATGCAAATCACTAGAACTCAACAACAAACAGAAAGCCCTATCAGGCCTGTAGTAATGTCTGAGACATTTAACATCTTCCCACAACAAAGTGCCTGGTCCCAGGTCATCATCGTGGTGAATTCTGTTAAAAATTTTCCAAAGAATATTATGGGCCCGTCACAAACTCAGAAAATAAAGGAAAAGGAAAATCTTCCCTTTTTTTTCTGTGAGTCCTTTGTTGCCCTGTTATCAAAGCCAATTAAGATGTCACAGGAAACTAGATGAGAGTTCCTCATGAACATAAATAAGTACAGTAATCTTTAAATAGAAGAAAATCAAACCCAGTGATATATCAAAAAGAGAATGCAAGATAAGTATCTCTAACTCAGAGTTGTTTCAGATTGTGGAGGGTTTTTTTTTTTTTTTTTTTTTTTTTTTTTTGGTAACATTGGCCTAGATGTTACAGGTTGAGCATTTTTAATCTAAAAATCCCAAACCTGAAATGGTCCAGAATCTGCAACTCTCAACACTCAAAAGATATTGGGTTACTTAGGATTTCAGATTTTCAGAGTAGATACTTATATGGTATCACCAAGTAGAATTTATCCCTGGAATACAAAGTTGTTTTATATCAATAAACAATTTAATGGAATGGGCCATGTTAATAAAAGCACAACCCCCTCACACTGATCATTTCAGTTAATGCTACAGAAAAGCATTTAACAAAACTGAACACCCATTCATGATAAAAGATTCCCGGAAAATAGAAGGTAGTTTTTTTAATTTGAACAAGTAGGCAAAGAAAGTACCCAAGTTGGAATGGAAGAACTGAAACTGACTTGTCACAAATGACAGATTTTTCTATGTAGAAAATGCCACTAAAAAACTAATACTCCACAAAATACTAATACTAATATTCACAAAAAACTAATGAATGAGCCATCAAGGACTCAGAATATATGGCTATGCAGAAGTCAATTGTATTTCTATGTACAAAAAATGAAACATCTGAACAAAATTAAGGAAATGACTATCATTCATAATAGTATCAAAAAATAAATTCTTTGGAACAAATTTAACCAAAGAAGTGTAAAATAGAAACTGTAAGACATTGTTGAAAGAAATAAAAGAAAATCTACATGGAGACAGATTTCATGTTCATGAACTATAAGATTCAGTATTGTCAAGGTGACAGTTCTCCCTAGAGTGATCCAGTGCACTCCTCAAATACTAGGCAAATCTTTTTGGAGAAACTGACTAGCCAGTGGTAACACACACAATGAAATGCAAAGGACACAGTAGAGCCTTGATAATAGTTGAAAATAAATGTTCAGTATTGAGGACTTGAATGCATGATTCCGATATTCACTGTACAAGAAATATATAAGATTGGTGCTGCCCCAGAGATGGGCTTGTGGACCAACAGAACACAAAGTCCAGAAATAAGTTGGTCAACTTATCAACAAATATATCAAAGCAATTTGAGTAAAGAGTTGTTGGTAAGGAGCAATTGGATCTCTACACATAGGGAAAAAAGAAGAAGACAATACCTCTTTCTCATATGATAAATGAATATGGACCATGTGCCCAACTGTAAGAGCTAAATTCTAAAATTTCTAAGGAAAAAAATTGGATAAAAATCATCATCTTGGGTGGGGCAGATTTCTTACATATGCCACCAAAAATATAATGCATAAAGTTTTAAAAATCATTAAACAACTTAAATAAGAAATTGACTTGTATTCAGAATATATAAATAATTCTTAAATAGGAAGGCACACATCTAGCTTCTAAGAAGGCAACATAGTTGACTATTCATTATCTTGAAGATGTATAAACGTCTAATGAGAGATGCTGGATTCATTGAGTATTAGGAAACACAATGAGATGCTATTCTGTTTTAGTCAGCTTTTTTGCTACTATGACTAAAAGATCCGGTAAGAACAACTGTAGTGGAGGAAGAATGTATTTGGGGGCTCATGGTTTCAGAGGACTCAGTCCAGGGACAGCCAGCTCCATTCCTTGGGGCTTGAGGTGAGGCAGGACATGGTGGTGGAAGAGTTTGGTAGAGGGAAGCAGCTCACAGGATGACGAGAAAGCACAGAGTAAGACTCTACTCAGCAGACACAAAATGCATACCCCAAGGCAGACCCCCATTGCCCACCTCCTCCAGCCACACCCTGCTCACCTCCAGGTGCCACTTTCAGTTCCATCAGGGGATTAATTTGCCGACTGGGTGAAGAGTGTCATAACACAATTATTTCTCCTCTAAACCTTCTTGCATTTGTCTCACCTGTGAGCTTTTGGGGGACACCTCACATCCAAACCATAACACAGTCTAGACTCTTGAATATAATAAAACTGATAGTAACAAGTGTGGTGAAGGTATGGTTAAACTCTTAATGCAAGGCATGATTTGGGGGAAACAAAATGGTATAGGTACTTTGGAAAAGAGTTTGTCCATTTCTTAAAAGTTATCAAAGTTACATTTACCACCCCTGAAGATATACCAAAAGGGAAAATATGTTCAAATCCATAAACATTCATGATTCTTCACAGCAGCATTGATCTCTACAGGTAGCTCCAAATGGAAACAATTCCAATGTCCCATCATTTGGTGAATGGGTAGAGTAAATGTGACATGTCCATAAAATGTGATGCTATTAGATACTTCATTAGAATAATGCAAAGTAATGAAGTACGAATGTGTATTCCAACTTGGGTGAATCTCAGTAACAATATTCTAAGTGAAAGAAAACAGAAGTAAAAGCAAATCTGAGAAGAGAGCAGCTTAACTGCAGAAGGCTGGTTGTGGCTAGGAGGAGGGATTATGCATAAATGGGCAAGAGGGAACTTTCTGCACCAACAATAAAAATGTTCTAAAACTGGATTGTTGAGACTGTTTCACTGTTCTGGAAACTCACTACACTGAAGTGTACACACACAAGGGGGACTTTTATGTATATAAGTTAGAATTCATTAAAGCTGTGGATACAAAATACAGTGAGCTCTCACTATCTCAGAAGGTGGCTAGAATTCAACACACTGACCAGGCCAAAGGTCGCGGAGGATGTGGAGGCCCTGAACCTCTTAAATGTCACTCAAGGAAATGTTAAGAGGTTATAAACACTTTGGAGAACAGCTTGGCAGTTTCTTAACAGTTGGACACATACCTACCTTGTGACTTAGCCATTCTTCTGATTATTTGCTGAAGGTAAATGAAAGTCTATATCAAGGTTAAAACTTTCAGGAATCAAATTGGAAGCAATTCACATGCACAAGACAGGAATGGACATATAGTGGTGTGCACAGTGTACAGTGGAGTACTACTATGCAATAAAAAGAGTAAGTTACAATGTGGATGAATCTCAGAACAGTGTTGCTATGTAAAAGAGGCAAGACATAGAAGAGGGCTTTTCCATGTGTTGCTTTTATACAAAACCTAGGCATTGCATTAGGGGTTGCTTGGGAATGGGAGTCTGGAGGGATGACAAAGTTCTCAAAGTTTTGTTGGTTTATGTGTTGTTTTAATTGTGACAGTGGCCTCGCATGTATATTCACATATCCGTATCTATCTTTAAACATATATGTTGGTTTTATGTGGATAAGACTTCTTTGAAAATATAAGAAATGACCTTTTTAATATATACTATTTTTAAGTTTGAGAAAAACCTCTTCCTTACTTCTGGACTTTATATAATTGTATACCTTGAAGTAGTCATTCAAGTGGTTTTCTTTAATATGAGCACTCTCTTTTGTTTTTGAGGTTGTTAAAAGTCTAAAGAAAATGTTTCATTTGAGGTGATGCTTTGTACATCTTTATCAATAACAAACTTCATCATAAGACAACTTTAAAATTTGCATAAGATTTTCAGAATCTGTTTTAAAGAGAACAATAAACTAAAAACACTTGAATTATTTTAAAGGTCCCCCAAATAAAATAATAGGGCTCATAACAAGGGAAAAAAGGAGAACTAAAAACCATTCCACTGTGATTCCGAATTTCTTGAGCAGCTTAAGTCTATGGTGGGGATCTGGACAAATCTGGAAGGAGATGGCATGAAGCCTTGGTCAGTGCTGAACTTGGTGAAGAGACTTGCTGACCTTGAGCTTGGTATAGCTGGACACTGGGCCTGTGGTGCTCATCTTCTGGTGGATCGTAAGAGTAAGAGTCTCATGATACATCCACATAAGGGGAAAGGAGCATTGATCATAAGTGCTGTGCTATCTCATTTGTCCTCCCAATAGTCCTAAGAGGTAGGATGTCAGTAAACGTTGTCCTTCAGTGTCCAGATCCTTCCTTTTTGCACCGTTGTCCTGTGTCTTCCTGGCACAGGAAAGTGGAGGTTTCCGTCAACTCCAAGCAGATTTCCAGCCTGCTCATGCTGAGGAACAAAGCACACAGGGTTCGTTGCTTTTCCAGTACCTTGCACGCAAATTGGGATCCTTGTGAGGGTTCCTACTCAGCCTGTCTGGGCTTTTGCCAGTCATGCTGGGTTGCAGAACAAAGTTCCAATTCCAGCCCGATCCAGAAGTGCCAGGTGGGAAACAGGAACGTCTGGTTGTCAAGACTGCAGGGATGGAACACACTTTCAGCCAACCAGAGCTCTTCCAAGACTTTCTAGGGGGCTTGTCCGTGGCATAAGTTCTAAAGGGCTAAGTCTCCTGGTTACATCTGCACTGACGAGGGTGATTTCCAGGGGTTGTGATTCCTGGACAGAGGCATCAGACACTGCAATGGGAGGAAGCAGGCCTGAGAGACTGGGTCACGAGGACAGTATTTCAAGTGTACTAGAACAAACTTCAGAGAAATTATCTTATTTGTAGCTGGTTAGAATAAAAATACAAATAAGAAAGTCTGGGAACTCATTGGAGCATTCTACAGTCTTTTGAGTGACAAATCACATGGTCTTACTGTAGTTTGAAATGCTTGAAATCAAGTCTGAAGGTGGAGTTGGTAGGTTTCAGAAATTTTCCTGAGATGGTGTTCCTCTCAATCAAAGGTGTATTCTCAAGAACAGTAATTTTCCTTTTTTACCAAAGCAGTGCATTTTTTACTTGGAAATGATACTATGCTGGATCTGCCTACAAGTGTTCCCATAGCCAGTATTACTGTTCATCTGTGCTTACTGTCTATTGTGCATTATACAAAAGCTCTTTTTTAGGAAAATGACCTCTGTCTGTAACCGTTCCTTTGAGGGAATAGTCCATATTTTTTAAATAGTGAAAATATTAAAGATATGTATCCCATAATAGCATCATGGTGTTGCTTATAGACAGAAATTACTGAAATCAAACTAAATGGCCTTAAGTAAGGAGATATCGAATAAGTCATGATATATTCATATTATGGAATGTTCCGCATGAATCCTAAATATAGAGTTAGAATTCTATTAACGATCCATGGAATATCCATGCATTTTTAAGTGACAAAATTAAACTGCAGTGTAATGTGCATAGTTCCAAAGCCATTTTATTGGGAGAAATAACAGAAATGCTTGTATGGTTATGTTTACACAAGAGTGAGTGGAACAAAGTGAAGAAAAACACCTCCTAAACACTAATATTGGCTAAAAATTAGAAAATGAAATTGAAAAATAGAGCAGTAATCTTCCTTTTTTCCCACTATATATTTGGCACTGCTTTATTAGTGTTTCTGTACCAAGCAAATGCATGTTACTTTAGAATATATGAAGGCGTATTTTATACATTTTTTTCTTTGAATTCAGAATTTAAAATAGTCTTTATAGTAGCCAACTTTTGAAAGCAACAGTTGATTTCAAAATCAAACTCGAGTTCACACTGTCCCCTTTGAATCCCATGTAGAGCTCATGAATACATGCTCATTTTTTGAAGAGAAAATTTATGGCATTTCCTCACAAGAATATAGACCCCCAATATATTTATGAACAATTCTTAGAGAAAATAGGTTCTAAGCCTTTTACAAACCTGTTAAAAACTTAGGTTCAGCGTGTGAGTGCTTGAGTAATGATTCAGGGAAAGATGTGGACAGATCTGAGCCATGGGTGCAAAATCTAACAGCTGCTTACAGCCTGGCTCCCATTCTATAACCATCCTTGTTTTCTCCGATGCCCCACCTGATTTACTCTGTCTGTATCCTGCCCATCCTGCCCCTAGTCTGGGAGAGAGTAGATTGACTCAGGGTTAACACCTGTGCTTGTCCAGTGGGTAAAGTGGGGGTTTTGATCACTCCTCTGACTTTGTGATGGGCAGTCTTCAGGGATTGTGCTCTTGGATGGGGTGGTTTTGTGCTGCCCTAATGCAAGCTATCAGGCCTCTGTGACTCCATTAGAGACCTGAGTTCCCTGGCCTCCTGTCTCGTATTTCCCAACCAACCATTAATGAGCATCAGCCCTGTCAGAATCCTGTTTCCTGAGGGATTGTTACTACCTGGTGTTCCCTGCTTCAAATTCCTGAACTGGCATTGCCTTGTATCTGGAGCTCCTGCCGTAGCGGTTAATTTGAATTATCAACTTGATTGGATGAAGAGATGCCCAAGATTAAGGGGCTTCTGGGTATGTCAGTGAGGGTGTGTCTAGGAATGATTGGCCTGTGGGATAGCAGACTGAAGCGGAGGCCCTCCCTAAGTGTGGGCAGCACTACCGAAAAGGCTGGAGGCTTGGATGATATAAAAGTTGGAAGAACAAGGAAACAGCAGATGCAGGCTTGATTCTTTTTGAAGGGGTTCTTGATTGCTGCTGCATTGCTTGAGGATTTCAGATTCTTGTTCCTTCACTCTTCCAGAGTGGACTCTGCCCGTGATTCTCTAGGGAGCTTCCAGAAGCCTTCCATCTGGGACTGGGCTAGCATTGTAGATCCTTCCTGTTCTGAGGCACCAGCATCTTGGACTGCACAGCTATTGGTTCTTCCAGCTCTCCAGCCTGCAGACGGCCACTTCGCAACCAGCTTCTGGTTGTGTAAGCCAATCTAATAGATCCCCTTTTTGTAATCATACTTCCTATTGATTCTGTTCCTCTAGGGAACCCTAATATGCCCACCATCTTTGCTTTTTGAAACTTGAGACCCCTCTGGAGTTTTCCTGGATAGGATCCTCTTTTGGTTCCCTAGAACGGACTATAAATTGACTGAATCTAGCATTTTTGTGATTAGGCTGAGTTTGGGAAGGATAACTACACCCCGTTCTGCTTCCTCTATGGCCCTATTAAGCTGCCTCTTCCATTCCTCTACACTTTGGTCCTGTATACCAAGTACTAAGTGAAGACTACCTCAGTCACTTATTGGTAGCAAGCTTTTATGTGGCAGTGGGAACACACAGCCAAGGCGTATGGTGACCCAGGTGATAGTTTGGATTAGCAGGGAAACTCTGGTAGTGATCTGATTTTATTCAACAGCTACAGGATTGATTACTGGATGCCCAATCAGAGAGCTAGCACTGGACAAAATGGATTTATCTCTTGGAACATGGAATGGTCAATGACGAATGAGGAGAGGCATGGCATGGGAATGTGGGTGGGCACTGGGGTCAGAGTTTGTACGGCTCCTGTTATACTAGACTGGACTATATGGTCCCTGAGAATCTTTTAGCCATAAAATTTTCCATTTTGTGGATTAAAATTTTTAACAAATAGAAATTGGCTGGCTGGTTGTTAAATTATTATTAGTTTATTTTATTTACAAAATTCTACTGAGCAAAGGCTGTACTTTTTAAAACATTTAACAAAGCAGTGATATTTGTTGAAACCAAACATTAGGGATGTAAATATGTTAATAGGAAGACACACACAGGTGTGCATACAAGAGTGTGTCTGTTAGCATTGTGTATAACTTTGGGAAGTCTGTATGTGCATGCGATTGGTGAAGTCAAGTAAGACAATTTGGCCAGTAGAATGCAACGTAGTGGTCTGTTGTATGAAGCATACATACAATGTAGCATGATTTTGTAGCATAATCTTAAAATTATTTATATACCTATATTTAGGTATACATATTGATCATAATATATTTTTAGTTTGAAAGAGCAAATTAAAATAATTTATTTAGAATGACAGGAAATATGAATTATATTTATGTGCATTTAGGCATAGAAAATATAGGAGATAGGAGATAATTAAAATTCTAATGATCTCTAATTTTGTATGGTATTGAGTGGCTTAAAATTTTCTTTATTTGTATTTTCTGGTTATCCTACCTTTTACATGTGATAAGATAAGGAAAAGTCAGATAATAAGGGTTTACAAATAGCAGGCCTGGGCATGACTGTAAGAATTAGAATGCTGTGATTTGGTACTGTTGTAGTTGTTAGATAAAATTCAGGCCAGCAGGCCATACCCCCAGGTCCCCTCCCGGAAGTGCCCATCTCTCATGAGAATCCACCTTTGGCGGACTTCGAGTCCCCACCCTTCCTGATCCTGGGAATACTGCCTCTCATGGGGAATTCACCCCGGGGCAGGCTCTCCCTTTCTGAGCCAATCCAGACCATACAAGTTACGCTCCCACCCTCTGTACTTAAGCCCCTGCCAGTCCAGAATGCTTTCTCTTTCACCGCCATCTTCTCACCAGCTCTCCCCTTTCCCGTTCCCCTCTCCCTTCTTCCCCTTCCCTTTCTCCCTTTCTCCTCTTCTCCCCTTCCCTTAATAACCCCCCTTTTACTACAAGGCTGTCCTGGTGTGTTTTTTGCCTTCGTAGTCAGCTTTTTTGACACTTTGACTAACAGATATGACCAGCACAATTGTTGAGGAGAAGTTTATTGGTGGACTCACAGTTTCAGAGGTTTCAGTCCATAGACAGCAGGCTCCATTCCTTGGGGCTTGAGGTGAGGCAGAACATCATGGCAGAAGAGTATGGATAGGAAGGAAGCGGGGAGGCTAGGAGGTGGGTAATTGAGTGGTAACCACTTTCAGTTACCACTCAATTAATCACATCAGGTGATTAACTCCATGATTAGGTTAAGACTCTCATAACCCAATCATTTCTTTGAACCTTCTTGCATTGTCTTATCCATGAGCTTCTGGGGGATACCTCACATCCAAACCATCACAGGTATCTTCAGACATTTACAGTGTATCATCATATAGATAATATATGCCTACCAAATCTTTATTTAAGGATTTGATTACAGATGACTAGAAGATTTAAAGACTGTTTTACTAATTTAGACTGTTCTGCTCACCATTTCCACATGGTTATGGATGATAACAATGGAGTAGAAATTATACATAAGCTAGGAGGAAATAAAATCTTTTCTTTTTTCCTTATGGAATCCTGGGGAAGTGCTATTCTACTTTATCTACATTTGGTTGGTCTACACATATACAGATTTAATGTTATTCTTACTCTGTGCTTAAAACAGCCTTATTAAAACCCTTTGTCATTTTTTTTTTCTTCATTTCAGAGCATCAGTGCATATTCTACCTTTTCTCTCAAATCCTCATCAGTGGCGTATTGCCTTTAGAGCATCAGTGACTATTTTGATTTGAATGGGAGCTGAGCCCCAGAAGTTCATGTGTAAGACAATGCAAGAACACTCAGAGCTGAAATGATTGAGTTGTAGGAGCCTTAACCCAGTCAGCGAATTAATGCCCTCATGGGGATTAACTGAGTGTATCTGAAGGCAGGTAGGGTGTGGCTGAAGGAGGGGGCCTTGGGGGTGTGCCTTTTGGGGCATATGTTTCGTATCTGGCAAGTCAAGTCCCTTGCTCCTTCCTGGTGTGATGTCTTAAGCTGCTTTCTTCCGTGACACTCTCTGCCATGATATCTTGCTCACCTTGAGCCGCAGGGAATGCGCCCAGCTGGCTGTGGACTGGGACCTCTGAAACTGTGAGCCCCAAAATAAACCTTTCCTCCTTAAAATTGTTCTTATCAGGTCTTTCAGTCACAGTAGTGAAAAAAACCTGACTAAAACAATGATATTTTGACTTCAAGCCTCCAGCTTATCTTTATATTCAGACATCTGTCTTTCATTTCTGTAGTACTGAAGTTTCTGGAATGTATATCTATGCAATGTTATATTTGGAAATGTTCATTTGAGTTGTTTACTAATATTTGAGTCTTAACTTATCATCACTTTTTGAAAATATTTTTATAAGTTGAATATATAATGTCATATCATGGATAAATTCTTGAAGAGGGTTGTATAAATTTTCTGTTCAATATGGTAGTGGCTTCAGTTCTATTATATGAGCAAACATTTTATTCTATATTTATGATACTCTTGAAATAATTTAGTTCACTAAGGAAGGATACAAACTTAGTATTTATTGGATAAATGTTCATAATCACTCTAATCATACCCATGGATAAAATTACCTAATATAGCTGGTAATCAGATAGTTGTTATATGTGCAGTTTTTCATTCAACAGATACTTATCCAGTTTCCTGCCATTGTATTTGATAGTTCTAGGCACTGATGATACAGAATTTTGCACATGAAAACACTTTTGCTCTCCTTGAAGTTTCATTGTGTGTGGATGAATAAACTAACACATTGTTTATTACGTTTGAGGCCACAAGAATTATGGGGACAGCCCAAGCCCAATTATGTTAGGAATGGTGAGAAGTGGGGCAAGAGGATTCTACCTGTCTTAGTGTTTGTGGGCACACAGCTTGCTGTGTCGACTTTGAACAATATTGGAGCAACTCAGGCAGGTGGTACTCCTATATAATGGGAAATTCTAATGAATGTTATTTAGAACACACTAAGAAATGAAAGAGGTAAAGTGCCGAAATTTCTAAGCTAGGGAAAGTGCTTGGGTGCAGAAACTCATGTGCCAAGAATTTATGTAAATCTTCTTGAACTTCATGTTAAGCTAAGAAATTAAGTCATGCACATGTATCTAGTTCACAGTGGAAGACAACAGATAGTTAAGGACTGGTTTGGGGTGGTAGCAAAGCTGCAGTTTATGGAGAGCCTGCTTTGTGCAAGAATGAATGCATTCATTTCATTTAACTGGAACATCATCTTAACCCATTTCACTTTGTAACTATGAATAAAACAAGTTTGGAAAGGTCAAGAAAGCCAGTTTGGGTGGGTAAGTGAAGCTGAGGTTTGAGAAGAGGTTTGCCCCTGACTCCAGTCCTAAATCAAGTATTCTGCTTTCCTACCAGGGAAGGAATGCTGAGAAAGACAGGTTAGTTGTCTGTTGTCCGAGAGGATGGACAAGAAGCCCAGCTGGTGTGTCCAGTTCTGTAGTGGGGGACTTCAGTGTTCCCTCTGTGTACCAGCCTTTAAGACCACCTCCGCCCCACCCCTGCCTGCCCCTCCCTGCCCCACTCTGCCCCACCCGCTGTGCAACCCCAGGCCCTGCCCTGCCCACCTGAAAGCACTTCCAACTTGCTATTTTAATTCTGTCCTTTATCATGCTTATTGTCCCCTAGCTTTAGAATAAAGCTTCAAAGACAAGGTTTTGCTTTGTTTTGGTTTTGGGTTTTTGTTGTTGTTGTTTGTTTGTTTTGTCTTTTTGATCTCTGAGATACTGAAAGCACTGAGAATCCTGTATGGCTCCTCTATGATTGGTAAATACTGTTTGAAGGTAGGAAGGGTTTGAGTTAAGAGGGAGCAAACCCAGTCTGGAGCCCTCCTGAGGCCAGGCGTGTTAGAGTGTGTGTGTCTTGTGTGTTATAGATGCCCTGGGGGAAAATTAGGATTGTGAAAGGCAAAGTGAGTGGAATAGTCTTGAAGGATAGCAGAGCTTGCAGTGACCACAAGGTCAGGGAACCGCCTTTGATACATAGTACTTCCCACATGTTATCCTTGGTATTTTCTGAAAGCAGAGAAAAGAATCAACCTATCCTTGGGAGACTTAGTAAAAACAATCCTCTGTTAAACATCAAGGAAATGAACAATCAATTAAAATATTAGACATTGTTCATAACTAATCTTTTGGATTTTAAGTTAGGTCATCTGAATATCACAATTTAGAATTTGGAATGGAAAACGTAGTTTTCAATTTTAATTTATCACATAGACATGAAACGTCACCTCTTCTCTTTATTCTAAATGTCTTTTTTAATAATCAAATTTTTTTTGTTGTTTTTTAGTATCAGGGATTGAACCCAGGGGTGTTTAACCCACCAAGCCATACCCCCAGCTTTTATGTTATATCCTGTTAGAGACAGAGTCTCACTGAGTTACACAGGGTCTCTCTAAGTTGCTGAGGCTGGGTTTGAACTTGGGATCCTCCTACCTCAGCCTCCTGAGTCGCTGCCACCACACCTGGCCAAACCTTTTCTTAAATTCTTTGTTTTACATCTAATATTAACATGATTTTCTTAGAACTTGAGGTGCAGAGTTTTTAATATTAGATTGCAGCTTTTCCTGATTAGCATTGTTTTTAAAAGATTATGTTTTGAAATAGCATTGTATGGGTAGAGCAAAGGACAAATGCAGTGACTGTCCTGTAAGAACCTCCAGGTCAGGTTCTCACAGAGTTCACAGCCAAGGAAATGAATGCCTCTTACAGGGCACTCATTTGTTTTTTATATTAAACAATCAAAATCACCTCAGCCATAATTTCCTGCCTTTGGCTCCCAGAAGGTATATTATCTTTAACTCTTATGTCATATGTTTTCAGACATAATTTTCTTGGTTCTCTTATCACTATTGACTTTGTTTTTTCTACGCTAATTGTCTGTTTATTTTTTCTGCTTAGTCATAATAAGATGCCTTTTATTTTTCCTCATTATAAATGTGACAGTGATGTGCATTTTCTCTGTTCAGAGGATTCCAGAATATCCTGGTTCTACCTCTTAGAGTGCAAGGTCCTGATTGGATAGCCAAGGAGCGCCACAGTGGGCTGTTTTCTCACTGACTGACTGCAGGCCGCCCCTGCCTAGGGCAGTTCCGAAGCAAGTAGCCCCAGAGCAGGAGTGGGTGGTGGCAGGCTGCACACAGTCCCAAAAGCATGGGGGCCGATGCAGAGATGCCACAGGCAGATGTAATAATTCCGTGGGGTTTCTTGGAAGGGCTGTGCTTCTTTGGCATTTCCACCTGGTCATGTGCACTGAACGTTGATTTATTATCCTCATGCACAAGGTTGTATTTTGGAATCCATCAGTTAGGGAAAAGATTCACTTATTCACATTGCAGTTTATTATGATTATAAAAATTCAGGAATGTGTAGAGGAAAAAGATACTAGCAAAGATGCATATTTAAGTTTATATATGAAGTCTATTTTAACATTTTTTTTTACTTCAGACTTATGAAAAGACATAAAATGCAGTAGAAAAGTAATTTTAATTGAGATCTATTTGTGTGTATACATATAAAACTTTTAAAATGTATATATAGGAAGCCAAGGTAAGCTCCTACAATAGTACCATTATCTCCCCCCTTTCTAAATTGACTAAAATCATGGACAGTTTTTTATGTAAATAGATACAAACATTTTTAGCTGCTGCATTTTTGGATTATGTATATTTTTATTATAAGAATTTTCAGATCCTTTTATAGGAGGAATATGTTAGAAAATAACAAGCAAAATATTTGTACACTGTAAGAATAAGAGTCCTTTTCGATTCTTTAAAGCCTGATTTAAAATGGATTTTCTTTGTCTCTTCTATAATAATTTGTTAAACTTAGTTGGCTTACTCTAATTTTTTTTCCTTTCATGTTTTATTTTTGTTCAGTGGTAGTTACTTTTGACTGCGATTTTTATAGATCATATAGTAAGAAAATTCAGTAATTCCTTACTGATTCCAAAGTTAGTGGACTCCCATCTCCAGCCCTACTGAAGTTTGCCTCGAAGCCAAGCACAGAGTAAAGAATGTGACAAGTGGCCACAGAATTTTTGACCAAATTTGTGGCTATATGAGCACTGTAGTATCAGTGTAATCTGAATTTTTTTAAGCTTTGTAATAAAGGTTGCTTTTTAGTAAAATCCCATTTTGTATAAAAGTTAAAATCAGTAAATGTGATCACAAAAAGTAACAAATATACATACAATTACAAAGATTTATAAAATACTTAACATTGAACTGTTACCATGAAAGGTATACTAGTAAGTACTTTCTATAAAAAGTGTTTAGTACTTACTATGAAATCCCTTTGGGGGATGCTTTCTTCCCATGTACTATTCTTGCTAAGGCTTTTAGAAATTATTAAAATGAAGTTTTGATTATGGATTTTTTATATGTTTTAAAAAATAAATTCGTCTTGAACAAGCATAGATAAGACTTTCCTAAAACATCATTTCCTTGTTTATTCATCTCACTGGAAGGCAAGCTCTTGGGAGTAGAGATAAGCGCCTGGTGCACGCGTTTCCTCAGTACTCATTTGCTGAATGAGACAGTATTCGTAGAGTCCCTGAGCAGCCTGAGAATCAGTGTCCTCTGTTGTGAGCCTTTTGGTTGCCAGTGAGCGGTTCCAAATCTGATGTCAGTGGCAGTTCCTTCTTCTCCGTGGTGCTGGACCCTTTCATTTCAAAGCAGGCTTCCTTGCTGGACCATGTGAAGTGCTGCTCGGGCTTCCAGCTGTCCAGTCATGGCGCAGGTGGCACCTGCAGGGAGGGCAGCACCCAAGCGTGGCTTAACCTGGGGTCCACGTGCAGGCTGTGTGGAATGGCAAGAGGAGGCAGTGCTGCTGCTTTTTTGAAATGCTCTTTACAGGAAAACAAAAACCAACGTGTTCTGTAAAAGTTCATATTGTTAGGGCAGTGTTTCACTTTAGACTAAGGTACCCAGGGTTGGGCACCTTCTTCTAGTTGGCACAGCCAGTGACTGCAGGTCAGGGCTTTCACAAACTGTGTGTGTGTGTGTGTGCATGCGCGCGTGTGTCTGTGTGTCTGTGTGCATGTATTCTGGCATAGACACGATTGCTGGGGCAGATACTGGGCTCAGGGACCAGCTTGGAACCTACTAGTTGATAGATGATGTGATTTGGAACTAGATTGTCCTTGGTAGGAATGGGTAGTAAGTAGTGAACTTGAGAAGAATCGAAGGATTAAAGAGCAAACAAAAATCAGGAATCAGTGGCCAGTTAACATGCATATTGAAGAAGGAAAGAGAATCATAACTGTGTCTGAACTCATGAACCAGAGATGTGGGGCATGTTTTTGCCCATGTGTGCTTTGTGGTGACACAGGATGTGTCAGTGTACTTATGCCAGCGGTTAACCTGGGGTTGACTGCTAAGGAAGACACAGTGCCCATGAACGTGCAGGCTGTTGCAGGATAATGACACAGTGCAGCACTGCATTATGTTAAGGCTGCCGTCTGGCAAAGGGTCTGGGAGGCCAGGCTGAACTCCAGTAGTACTTCTCTCTGTTAGTGTTACACAAATGCTCTTCAGGTCATAAGACATTCAGAACCAGTAGACGTAAAGGGAATCTCTTCCAGGATGTCTCTCACACCCTGTTGATCATACAAGCATCCTTCTGCCTGTAACAGCCCCAAGAGAAGAGCCCTTGAGGGGGATAGTGGTCTCACCTGGACCAGGTACAAACCATCAGTCTAATTTCACAGTAAACAGTGCTGTGGAGCTGGTATAAACAGCCCCAACTGCTGGGGCCCATGGTGCAGAAAGCGCCGTGCAAGTGTAGTTCATGCCTGGCCAGGATGCCTGCAGGTACAGTCCTTATTTCAGCAGGAGAACGCAGACAATTCCAGGTCTAATGGATTGAGTCCTCACAGCACAAGTGTCAGTGGTCCCTTGCCATATTCATGGGTATTGTATTATGTGTTGAACTCCATCTAGGTATGTATTGGTTAATATGCCTCAGTGTGGCCATATTTGGCAGGCATTTTTGAAATCTTGAAAAGGTAATCTGGAAATGCATTGCTGTGGTGGTGGGATTTCATTTTTTCTCTACAATTAGTGTTAGCTTCTATTTGTTATGTGTAACCTTTACAGTTTTTAAAAAATAAAGTTATATGATTTCCTTAAAGGAAGCATTGCCTTGTATTTTTTGGGAGTAAATGACATGCTCTAAATTTCAGAACCTGCTCAGAGTTTCTAATTGTGTTTTCCCCTTTATCCCTCAGATGAATCAGCTCCTAAGGAAGTCAGCAGGGTAAGTAATGTAAATATAATTTCTACTACTGTTACAATATAGGCAATAAGAAATGCCTCTGTATATTTTCTCAGTATTCTAACATGTTAAGGTGTCAGAAAAATTGTGGCAAAAGCTGAGTGCCCTCTCAAAGCATCACTCATTCACACCAAATTGTCAGTAGAGAGAGGTTGCAACTTGGAGGCTACAAGGTCGAGGACCGCTCATTTAGCATGGCTGGCACGTGCTTATGGGGTTTTCTGAACCAGTGGCCAATATTTAGAAGTTGAAATACTATAAAAAGAATTGGATTTCTGCCTTCTCTTGTAAAACCAGAAGATAAGGCAGCACCCACACAGCATTCCTAGGTGACAGCTGTCTGCTAAGGCCAGTAACAGAGGCCACTTTCAGATGCCTCCTGTGTTCCTCAGGTTTTCCAGTCCTCTGCATGGCTGGCTTCGCTCAGGTATGTTCTTGTCTGATTCAAGGCTTCCAGTTGGTGCACCTCATTTTTGGGAGAACAAAACATGACGCCTCATGTGTTGAATGTGTGACATTGCTTGACACTTCCAGAAATACTAAAAGCACCATTTTCATGTCCCAGAGAAATACTTAATGTTGACTTTCAAGACTTAACAAACCTGAAAACTCAGAGGGTATGAGTGTTGAAAACATTCAGCAACTGGATTTAAGAATGCAAAGTTATCAGTTATTTCATAAAAAGTCTCCTTTAAATTTGGATTAAAAATTGAAAATAATCAGTTTGAATTGTATCAGATGCAACCTAATGTAAGAAATAAGCATTTTCTGTAAGATATAAATTTACTAACACTAGAATCACATATGGAGATTTATTTCTTTATTTTTGATTGCACAAAGATAAATCCTGTCTAAAATGACCAGGTCCAGGAGTGGGGCTGGTGGCCAACAGGATTCCTCTGTCCATAGCAGCCTGACAGACCGATGGGCTTCCCTGTGTCCCAGGCTCTGTCAGGTGCCGGCACCTGCTAATTTCCCTTCTCTGGAGTTCCGTGTGGGAGAGTGGGCAAGTCCGTGTGCCCCAAGATGTGCTGAGAGGTGGAGAGGGCAGCCCAGGATCTTGGCATTTGCTAGGAGCAACAGAATAACGTTATAAACTGATGCTTGAGGATAAAGGAGGGTTGTAGCAGGTGAACTTGAGCAGGGTTACAAAATACTGGGTTCTTGATACTGGCAAAGCTGCTATATCACATTTCTGGAGCTGTACCAAGCTTTCCATAAACAAAGGATTTAGTAGGAAGAAAAGTACAGTTTACTCATCAATAATCTTAAAAAAAAAACAGACTCAATTTCATGTGTATGGAATGACTACACTCAATTAGCTCTTTACAACCTTGAAGACTTTGTTGTTATTTTTGAGGGAGGTTGGAGAGGGAATGCTCAAAATAGGCGCTTTTCTTCTGTCTTGTTCTGTTGATAACAAAAATTAGAATTGCACCTCTGACACCTTTCTTGTGTCAGTGAATTTCTCCATTCAGCTATTTAGTGAAACCATGTTCCTTAGCCTCTGGCAGCCCAGGTTTCTAGCCACACGACTATGACTGGCTTTGCTGTGGTGCCCCTGTTGTGTTGTGGGGTGATGACACAGGTGGGAGTCACCGTGTCTCGCTGGGTTGCTGTACCACTGCATGCATCTCGGACTCACTCTGCTGGGCGCTTCCCAGTGCAGTGGAGCGATGCTGTTTGCGCTGGGTGTCACAGTGCCACACCGTTTCTTCAGGCCATCGGAAGCAACAGTGGAACTATACAGAGTGATTTTCTTTGCTATTATTTTATAAGATTCTCTTGTGCCAAATTTAAAGAAAGCTCATCTCTGAGAAATGCTGAATGTTTGAACTTACATCCTATAAAAGCATCAGATCTCTTAGTCTCTTTATTCCCTCTTGAATAGGCCCTATTTCTTAATCAATGCGTATTTCACTAATACTCCGAGTTTACTTTTAGAATAGTATGCGACAATAGACTGAGAATTAGAAACACTGAGGATCACCTTTTGACATGTTGACTGGCCATGTTGACTGTTGTGATTGATGAAGTAGTTCCAGTTTGTAAGTAAAAACGATTCCTGACAAGAAGAGGGAGAGAAAACACCAACATAAGAGAGAATCTGGGTGCTGAGTTACTAGAGTAAGACAGCCAGGTCTGGAGTTGTCGGAAATGGTCTTCACCCTTCAACCGGCGGTTGTGGGTGTTTTCCTTGACACTCTCCTGTCCACAGTTGTGAAGGAGAAATCTGAGCTCATTCTCAGTTTTCTTTGTAAATGTGGCTTTTTTTCATTTCTAAAGACTTATAAAAGCTATCACTCGCTCTTATAATATATGTAAATGTTTTCATTTTTATTAATTTAGCCAATTATCTGGGAGCTTTCACGCGATCATGTTAAAAGACCTTCTTTGGTTCACAGTATTCTTACCTTCATTTCCTAGTGCCTCGATTCTCCCCATTTGTTTCATTCTCTTCGAGATCACCAAGTACCTGTCTCTCATTTTCTTTGGTTCTTTGAGTACTTGTTCTAGAAACACTCACATTTATTCTGCGTCATTGACTTGAACTTCTGCAGCATAACTCTCTTGGTACTGTTTCTAATTTCACTTAAATTCATAATGGTGCTTTTAATTAAAATTACATCTGTGTTTTGGGTGCTTCTCTTCATTTCAGTCTGTCTTATGATTGCATTGACAATCTCACAGGTTTTCATTCCTCTTGGATTTTCTTGAGAGTGCACAGCAGATGCTTTCCCAGGGTTGCTTTTGCATGTGCCCTTCCTCCTATGTCACACCAGACTTGCTCTTACCTTGCATACACTGGTGTAATGCCCCCATCTCAGGTAGTCTGGGTGAACTTTCATATTTTTAATGTCGTTATATATGTCAGGGGAGGCATTTGTTGATGTTTCCAGTGTTTGCCCCTGAATGATGTTAGGTCTGCCACTATAGGTAGATTTTCCTCCTCTGTGTTGACTGTTCATGTCAATGTCCTGTCAGACACTGTTGGAGGGCTAGATAATGCGGTTCAGTGGCACCACTTCATTTTCAAGTGACTGATAAGGAGTCCCGTGGGAACTAGAGCTGTGGACATTCCCAGAAGGGAGTGATCACTGTGATTTTCCTGTGGGTTGATTGAAACAAATTGCTGTACTGGAATCCAGAGTTTATTATCTTGTCTTCATTTTAACTTGGCCTGGTAGACAGTGTGACTGTGTCCATTTCATTTAGTGTTTTGTATGCCAAGTTAGTGGGATGCTCAGTTCTGTGGGTGACTCATGAGGCTTCTCTGGGTTTCTGTTCAGTGTGTTGGTGTTGTGGACCGGCCTGAGCTCACATTCAGCTCCTACCACATTAAACTGCAATCTTTTGTCACTGCTTTCCCTCAAATATTTTTTAGTTACTTTATATGACAGCATCCTTTTTTTTTTTAGGAGGGGGAATTTTAACTAAGTTTTGGTAAGCGCTGTTCATTTGGGCTTTGTTGGTGTACTGTACAGCAGAGGTGTCTTGAAACTTAGGGTGTGTGGCAGATACATTCACCTAGTGTCATCACTGTTTTCTTATTCTGTTAACTTTTCTGTGGTTATGTAGTAAAGTGAGGGAGGAGAAAGTCATAGATTGACAAGTTTAAAATAAGTGTTTTTTTCGGGGGGTAGCCGGCTTTTTTTTCCTATGTGGTAATAACATATCTGTTACTGTACCTAAGAATTAGAGTCATCTATTTGCTACCCATGACCACACACCTGCAGATCAGCTTCACGCTATGTGTTAGTCATTTTTTGTCACAGGAAGAAGTGTTCTCAGGTGTGAGGGAGGGTCCAGGTTAGGGCAAAAAGGAAACAGATGGCTTCTGCCTGGCAAGTTTGAGAAGAGCAGGGATTTGCTGGTGGCAGGAATTCCCAAGCACAGCAGAATGGCTTCTAGCAGGGAGAGAAAGGAGCAGGAAGGCTGTCAGATGGGTGAACACCTGGAGCAGCAAGGGACGAGGTCCTGGTGAAGCTGGGCGTGTTCACACCTGACCTTTCTGATACAAGGGGAAGCACTAAAATGCATTGGCTCAAAAACATTTATAAACTTGCTCGCTCTCTTTGTCTATCTTGCTTTTTCTTTGTTCATCTCAATGTCAGAAATGTATTTAAAAGTTTCCTTTATAGATTCTAGTTTGTTTGTTTGTTTTTTTTTTTTTTTTTTGGTTGAAGTCATTGCTTTGTAATGATGATGTCACTCAAAAGTTTAGGATCTAAGAAGGGTGCCCAAATACTTACAGACATGGACAGTGGAGTTGGGACCTCATTCACTTAATGAGAAATTAGATTTCTTTTTTAACTTTCAAACTGTGTTTACTGTGAATTCTAACTGTAAAAGCAATTCTCGTGTTTCACACAGAAGGAAAAAAGTTTCTGTGACATTGAATTTTGCCTCTTTGAAGTGCATTTCTGTACTTTCACACATTTTTCTCCTTGCTGTTCAAATCCTTTTTTTAAAAAATTTATTTTATCTATAGGCTCATTTCTTTGAAAATTAACCTTTTTTGTTCAACCATTTTGACAAAGAGTGTTGGACCCTGAGGAGTTGGATGGAGCTTCCTACTTGGCATCTGTTCTCAGAATGCAGCCTAAGAACCTTCTGGCTGCAAGGTCCAGGGAGGGGGAGGGACCCTGAGGCTTTGTTGCTTGAGCTCTTTCAATCAAATGCATGAGTGAACTCTGCAAAAGACACTCCCCAAATGAGAGGATTAATATAATCAACTCCCTCATACAACTTCGAATAAAGCTTCAGCAACATCTGATTAGCTGTGATCGTACTTATGCACCGTGTTTAATCAGTCAATGAAGATAAAATATAGAATTTACGGAGTTTCTGTATGAATCTGTTTGGAAAACAACATGGGGTTATTAATTTAAATGAATGAATGACTTCAAAACAAAGAATACCTGTGCCTTGTAAAAGTCAGTAAACCACTGGCCAGATGAAGACTGTGTGGTGAAATACTTCCAGTATGTAATTCTGAGCACTACCACCTCTTCAGTGATGGTTGTTGTCCTTATATATATATATATGTTTTTCTGTCAAATGTGCGCTTCCTTTGCTAATGGGGGTGCTGCTGGCCCTTGCCTGGTAACATAGGCTTGATGAGAGTTCTTCACCGGAAGGTGGTCTAGACTTCTTTTCTTTACAGATGCCCCAGCTTGGGCGCTGCCTCCATCATTTCTTAAATCCTAACTGCCTCTGTGTGTTTGCAAATTCTGAGCCCAGCAGATAGGAGCCCCTTGTCTTGTTGGCCTGCACATCAGACAGTCTGCCCCGCTGTCTGCTTACTTCTGTACCTGATCAAGTGTCACACTCTGACTCACCTCAGGGAGGCCACTTTCAGCACCTGTGCTTTGACCCAACTCGTCCACTTTGTCTGGAGCTACTCTTATTCAGTTAAAGTGGTTCAGACTTGCATTTTTAAAAATCAAAACTGTGTCTTTCGAGGTATGTTAAAAAGTCAGTAATGTCAGTTGTGAATATTTCTTTTGGCCTCTTTTCCACATCATGGTAGTAATTATAATGCGTTATGTTATTTTGATTTGATTTCCTTTGTAATTTACATTATGCCTTGAATATTGTAATCACCTTATGCAGTCTTAATATTGTCTTTAATGACTAAAAATATCCCACTGGGTTTCTGTGTCACAATTTTTCATGCTTTCTTTTTGCTGTTATATCTTTTGACTCTGAATAACTTATCTTTTTGTGCCTGGCACATCTCACATAACAGAGTGATCTTTAGTTTCACTCAGTATCTTTGCAAACAGTATTTAATTCTTTTAATGGCTGAATAGTATTCAACTGTGTATGCAGACCACATTTTCTTTGTGCATTCATCATTGATGAACACTTTAGGTTTTTTCCATTTCTTGGCTGTTTTGAGTAGTGCTGCAGTAAACATGGAGTGCAGGTGTCTCTTCAACACGCTGACTTCATTTCCTTTGGCTGTACACCCAGAAGAGGAACCCTGCCTCATACGGTAGTTCTCTTTGTAGTTCTCTGAGGAGGCTCCATACTGATTTCCACAGCGGCTGCACTAATTTACATTTCCACCAGTAGAGTGCAAGGGCTCCCTTTTCTCCACAGCCTCACCAGTGCTTATCTTTTGTCTTTTTGATGATAACTATTCTTATTGGACTGAGATAATATTTCATTGTGGTTTTGATTCACATTTACCTGATTAATGATGTTGAACATTTTTTTTATCCCTTTAGTCATTGTGTATCTTTCTTGAGAAATGACTGTTGCCCACTTTTGAATCAGGGTTTTTGTTTTTGCTATTGAGTTTTTTTTTTTTTTTTTTTTTTTTTTTTTTTTTTTTTTTTTTTTTTGGTACCGGGGATTGAACTCAGGGGCACTCGACCACTGGGCCACATCCCCAGCCCCTTTTTTTGTTTATATTTTATTAGAGACAGGGTCTCACTGAGTTGCTAAGTGCCTCGCCATTGCCGAGGCTGGCTTTGAACTCGCACAATCCTCCTGCCTCAGCCTCCCAAAGTTCTGGGATTACAGGCGTGCGCCACTGCGCCCGGCTTGCTATTGAGTTTTTTTGAGTTTGGATAGTAACCCCTTGTCAGATATGCAGTTTGAAAATATTTTCTCCAATTCTCTAGGTTGCCTCTATTAATTTTCAGAACTAAAAGGAAACGTTTTAAAAGCAAAGGGGACACATTAATAAAATATGAAAGAAATTCCTAGACAAAAACTGTAAAATGTAGAAGTGATTAGTAATGCTAATGTAGTTACCTAAGTTGATGAATAAAATAGACTAGTTTTGGAAATCTTTACAATAAATAAAAATATACAATCATTTGGAATGAAAAAGGGAGTATAAATATAGATGATAAGGAAATTATTAGTTATTTAATAGGGAGTACTATATCCTAATATATTGGAAGATTTAGATGAAGTGGTTAGTTGAAATTACAATAAAATGGTCAATTGAGGAAATCATGAATTATCAAAGTTGATTGAAGAATAATTTTAGGAAACCTCAGTACACTGGTAACCAATGAAAAAATTTAAAAATTAGAGAAAACCACCTAAAATCTCAATAATTTCAAAAGCTTTTACTGTATAATTCCACCAAAGATTAAAGGGGAACATTCCTACAGTACATAAAGTCTGTAATTCAAAAAAATTAGGAAATGAAGTCATCCCAGGATGAGAAGAAGATGACTCCTGATAGAAAAACTAGGGCATCGTGGGAAAAAAATTACCCACTAAGTCCCAAGTTTTCAATTTTGTGAACATGATAAATATTCATATTATTTCAAAGTTACTACAAGTGGTATGTTTGTTGCTCAGTTTAAGTTTTTGTAGGTGTTTTATATATGGGATGATGAAACAAATTAAAAGGCTGTTAATTTTATTAGTGCATACATAAGTACAGAAATCCTAGGTAAAGGGATTCAGTAGTGCTTTAAAAGAATATTTTTTCATTGCCAAGCATTCCAAAAGGGAGAGCTAATTGCTGATCAACTCAGATGTGTGATGTAGGAGCAGAGAGGAGAAAGGCTGCCATTGGGTTTTGCTTGAGCCAGTGAAAGGGTGGTGGTCTTATCCAGAGGGGGAGCATGCAGGAGGGGCAGGGAGCCTGTGGTGCAGTCATCACAGGTGCTCGGTTTGGGAGGTGCTAAGTTGGAGATGCTTAATTGATCTCTATATGGAGATATTAAGTGGTAAGTTAGACATGAGCCTCAAGTTTGGGTAAATGGTCTGGGTTAGAATCATTAACTTTGAGACTCACAGTAAGATGGGTAAGTTAAGAGTCTCCTGAGCCAGGGTGAGGCCGCTTGGGAAGTGAATGTGGACCATGCCTGGGATATGACATTCAGAAGCCTGAGATAGGAGAAAGAATATGCACAGAAGACTGAAAAGGAGTTTCAGGAGGCAGGAAGAGAACTCAGGGGCACTGTGTTTTAAGGTTGTGAAGAAATCACCTTATTTTTCCAGATGAATTTCATGATTGCTTTTTCTATTTCTTTGAAAAATGACATTGGAATTTTGATTGGAATTGCATTAAATCTGTATAATGCCTTTGGTAGTATGGACATTTTGACAATATTAATTCTACCTATCCAAGAGCAAGGTAGGTCTTTCCATCTTCTGAGTTCTTCTATGATTTCTTTCTTTAGTGTTCTATAATTTTCTTTATAGAGGTCTTTCACCTCTTTTGTTAAGTTGATTCCCAGGTATTTTATTTTTTTTGATGCTATTGTAAATGGGGTCGTTTTCATCATTTCCCTTTCAGAGGCTTTGTCACTGATGTATAAAAATGCCTATGACTTATGGGTATTGATTTTGTATCCTGCTACTTTGCCGAATTCATTTATTAGTTGTAAAAGTTTTCTGGTAGAGTTTTTTGGGTCTTCTAGGTATATTATCATGTCATCAGCAAATAGTGCTAATTTGAGCTCTTCTTTTCCTATCTGGATCCCTTTAATTTCTTTTGTCTGTCTAATTGCTCTGGCCAGAGTTTCCAGTACTATGTTAAATAGCAGTGGTGAAAGGGGGCATCCCTGTCTTGTTCCAGTTTTTAGAGGAAATGCTTTCAATTTTTCTCCATTTAAGATAATGTTAGCTCTGGGCCTTGCATAAATAGCTTTTATAATGTTGGATATGTTCCTGATATTCCTAGTTTTTCTAGTGTTTTGAACATAAAGGGGTGCTGTATTTTGTCAAATGTTTTTTCTGCATCTATTGAGACAATCATATGATTTTTATCTTTAAGTCTATTGATGTGATGTATTATGTTTGTTGATTTCCGAATATTGAACCAGCCTTGCATCCCTGGAATAAACCCCACTTGATCGTGGTGCACTATCTTTTTGAAATGTTTTTGTATCCGATTTGCCAGAATTTTGTTGAGGATTTTTGCATCTATGTTCATTAAAGATATTGGCCTGAAGTTTTCTTTTTTGGATGTGTCTTTGCCTGGCTTTGGAATCAATGTAATATTGGCCTCATAGAAAGAGTCTGGAATAGCCAAAGCAATCCTGAGCAAGAAAAGTGAAGCAGGGGGCATCACCGTACCGGACTTTAAATTATACTATAGCGCAATAGTAACTAAAACAGCATGGTATTGGCACCAAAACAGACGGGTAGACCAATGGTACAGAATTGAGGACACAGAGACTAATACATATAATTTCAGTTATCTTATATTAGACAAAGGCGCCAAAAATGTACAGTGGAGAAAGGATAGCCTCTTCAACAAATGGTGCTGGGAAAACTGGAAATCCATATGCAACAAAATGAAATTAAACTTGTATCTCTCACCATGCACAAAACTCAATTCAAAGTGGATCAAGGACCTAGGAATTAGATCTGAGACAATACGCCTAATAGAAAAAGTAAGCTCCAATTTCCAACATGTCGGATTAGGCCCCAAGTTCCTTAGTAAGAATCCTGTAGCGCAAGAACTATTACCAAGAATTAATGAATGGGATAGATTTAAGCTAAAAAGCTTCTTCTCAGCAAAAGAAACAATCAGTGAGGTGAATAGAGAGCCAATAATTGGGAACAAATATTTAATACATGCACATCAGATAGAGCACTAATTTCTAGAATATATAAAGAACTCAAAAAACTTTACACCAAAAAAGCAAATAATCCAATCAATAAATGGGCTAAGGAACTGAAAAGACAGTTCTCAGAAGAAGATATACAATCAACAAATACATGAAAAAATGCTCAACCTGAAGGGCTCCCTGCTGCCCATGCAACGCAGGGCCAGACCTGGGGAAGGGCTTCCTCCATTATTGGGAATTAGTGCGCGACCTGCCCAGCTGCCACCAAAACAAGAGGTAGGCACCTGCCTGCAGGAAGGAGAGACCCAGCCACCAGTTTGCCTGGTCTTCTGTTGCCGCCTGAAGCGCTTGGAGCAACGGAGCCGCGGGAAGAAGTTCAGAGGCGAACTGGAAACAAACAGCTTTTTATTCTGATAACTTTTCTCTCTGGCTCTAACAACGACTAACACGCACCACACATACCACCAAAATGGCTCTGACCGGATCAGCAATTTCGGCCAAGTCACTCGAGATTCTGGGACAAGTCCCGTGAGACTACGGAAGGCGACAATGACCAAATCTCCATGGCTCATAGTCAACCGCAATTTCAAGCCATCTCCCCAAACAGGGCTCCTGCATTTCCCCCTTTTTGTTTTAAAAGAGGTAATGCTCTAGGACGTCTATGTGCAACCAACATTCTTACCCGTCATCGGATAATCAAGGCTGTGCCCTTGACTCCTGTCTTAGGTTGATATGTCGGCCACATGAGACTGTCCCGTGCGACTGTGCCTGTCTTAGGTTGTCCCCCTCTGGGGATCTGACCCGTCATTGGCTAACCAGCCATCCAATGGAGCCCTTTAGGATCGACTGTGTATGATGACTAACAGCCGTCCAATTGTGAGGAGATGTTGCGGCTTTAAGGCGACAAGCCTTTTGGTGATGAGCCAAATTGCATAGCATATCAAATTGTTTAAACAAATCAGCTGCCCTAAGTTCCATCAAGTAACACACTGAATTCTCTAGACAAATACCCGCAAGGCATTGTCCCGTAAAGTCCCAAACAATGAAAGATCAAAATGTCCATTTGTTATAACATGTTGATGTAGGAGGCCCCATGCATGTAGAGCAGAGGCCATACTGTTGGTGAGGTTGTTTGATGCTTGAGCAGCAGGGATGCTTGCAGCGGCCGCGATCCCTGCAGCTGTAGCAGCAGACGTCTTTTTTATGTTTAGACAATGCCACCGGCAAATCTTCAGGGCCCGCTACCTAGAAACTCAAGCATCAATTATTAAAGGAAAGGCAGTGCTATTGCAGCACTGAGTCAAGGGCGAGTTGTCAAACTACAAAATAGAATAATTAGATTAGAAAATTAAAGTTGATTTTTGTTCACACACATCGCTGGTTGAGCTTCTACAAACATAAGTTGGAAAAATATCATATTTAGAACAAAACAAAGAAAGACTGAGGGTAATTACTGCATTAAAGATAGATTAAAGAAAAGGTAAAGGCACTTGAGAGAAATAATTTGTTAGCTGGAACCCTTGAGTCTCTGTATACAGAGCAATCTTTTACCTGTTGAGATAATTGAAAATAATGAGCTATTAAACAAATGAAGTTAATAACAAATAACAATCATGTCAAAACACCAAAATATCAGGTTATATAGCACTAGTCATATTGTTTGCTAAAGAGAAGTCCCAGGGACACCTATAAATCAAAATTGAAAATACCTTCATTTATAAAATTATTTACTCTTAATTGAATACTCTTAACCTAGAATGAATTAAAGTTATTTGGATCCATATGTGTATATATATATTTTTTTTTTTTCATAAGCGCTTGTTATTTGTGACGTCACACTGGACAGATGCACAAACATACAAACATATATTTGTGACGTCACATTAACATGAAATGTAGACAAATATACAGACATAAAGACATGTATAAAAAGAAAAAAAAAATACAATTGTGTGCACACTAAAGAGAGATCTCCTCGTCCCGGCCGGGAGGAATGACACTTAAGTTGTGAAATATTTTGAAGGACTCTTTTGAGGGAATCATTCTATACCTTCATCTTGGTCCTCTTGATTTTGTACCTTTTTTATTAATCTTGATTCTTCAATAACTTCATCTTGATCATTTTGATGTGGTACCTGTTTTATTAATCTAGATGGTATCCATATTGGAGAGGATTCGTGTTTTGGAAAAACACAAACAGATCCTCTTCCCCAAATTAATACTGGATCTGGACCCTTCCATGTACCTGAAAGAACATCCTTCCAGTAAACCAAAGGTTTATGTTGTTGGTGTGGATTCCAATGTCTGTCTCAAGCAGAATAACCATTAGAGTCTAAAGTTAAAAAATTTAAGGTAAACAGGGCAACTGCCAATCTGTCCTTAGGACTTTTCCAATTTCCTTCTTTTTGTTTTAATAACATAATTTTCAGTGTTCGGTTTGCTCTTTCAATAATGCCCTGACCCTGAGGATTGTATGGGATGCCTGTTTTATGGGATATATTGAATTTTGCGCAAAACTGTTTGAAAGATGAGGACGTATATGCGGGGCCATTATCTGTTTTAAGCATTTTGGGGATGCCCAATGCAGCAAAAGCTTGCAAACAATGAGATGTAACATCTTTAACTTTTTCTCCAGAATGTAAGGAAGCAAAAATCATGCCTGAGCATGTATTTATGGTAACATGAATAAATCACAATTTTCCAAAACTTGGCTCATGGGTAACATCCATCTGCCACAAATGATTGGGCATTAATCCTCTAGGGTTAACGCCGAAATGAGGATTGGGCAAATGTGTCATACAAGATTTACAATCTTTTACAATTGATCTGGCTTGCTCCTTTGTGATTTTAAACCTACGTTGCAAGGTGGTGCTGTTGACATGAAACTGGGAGTGAAATAAAGTAGCTTGTTGTAGCACTGAAAGTATAAATATTGTTTTTGTAAGTTCATCAGCCTTTTGATTACCTTCATGGAGGGGACCAGGCAAATTAGTTAGTATGTGCTCTAATATGGCCTACGAATAGAGGTTCTTTTCTTGCCCACAAAAGTTTTTTGTATTTGATAAAACAATTTAAAGGCTGGAGTATGAGGTGCTATTGGTCCTGCTAACTCTAATTTTGGGACGGCTTGTACAATATAGTGGCTATCTGAAAAAATGTTTACGGGCTGGTCCCTAAAATTTTCCAGAGCTCTTATCACAGCTTCCAATTCCACTAGTTGAGCTGATTTGTGTGCAGTTATGTAAGTCATATTTTCTTTTTTTAGTGACTACTGCAGCAGTACCATTTGAGGACCCATCTGTAAATACATTAAATGCCTTAGGAATAGGTTGATTTTTTATTACCTGTGGAAATATAATAGGATGATTAATACAAAAAGATAATATAGGGGACTTAGGAAATGATTATCAAAATTTGCAGAAGTAGAGCATTTAGCTATAGCCCAATCATTATCATTGAAGCATAAGTATTCAATCTGTGATGATGAATAGGGAGTAATAATAGTAGCAGGGTGAATGCCAAATATTTTAGTAGAAGTCTTAAGTCCTTGAAGAATAAGTTTAGCCACCATGGAGGTATAAGATTCAATTATACTTTTAGGAGAGACAGGCAAATGTATCCATAATAAAGGCCCTTGTTGCCAAAATACTCCTGTGGGTGTATATTGTGAAGAAATAATAATCAACATCAGCGGTTGAGTTAAATCAAATCTATCACAATGAGCTCCTTCGATGGCTTTTTCTACTAACTTTAAAGCTTTCCTAGCATCAGGAGTCAATGTTCGTGGTGAAGATGGATCAGGGTCTCCGCGAAGGATGTCAAATAAAGGTTTTAGTTGGCCAGTAGTGAGATTTAGTGTAGGGCGAAGCCAATTAATGTCTCCCAGTAGTTTTTGGAAATCGTTGAGGGTGGTCAAATGTTCTTTATTTATTAGAATTTTTTGGGGTCTAACAAAAGTATCCATGATTTTAAATCCTAAATATAATATGGGAGATCTGGTTTGAACTTTTTCTTCTGCTATATATAATCCATATTTTTTTAAATTTTCTACCACGTCACTGAATATATTAAATAAGATTTTTTGATTAGGGTGGGCCAATAAAATATCATCCATGTAGTGTAGACACATGAGGTTTGGATATTTATTTTTAATGGGCTGGATGGCCTTGTCCACATATATTTGGCATATGGTGGGGCTATTAGCCATTCCCTGTGGTAAAACCTTCCATTGATATCTCTGATCAGGGCCATTATTGTTAATAGAAGGAAGTGAAAAAGCAAACCTGGGGGCATTCAGAGGATGTAGGGGAATAGAAAAGAAGCAATCCTTTATATCAAGAGTAATAAGATGGAAATTTTTTGGAATAGCTACAGGGACTAGGAAGTCCAGGTTGAGTAGGGCCCATAACTTGCATGGTTTTATTAATTTGTCTAAGATCATGTAACAATCGCCATTTTCCTGACTTTTTCTTGATCACAAATATGGGGGAATTCCAGGGAGAGGTGGAAGGTTCTATATGACCTGCTTCTAATTGTTCCTGAACTAGTAGGTGGGCCGCTTGTAATTTCTCTTTAGATAGGGGCCACTGAGGGACCCACACTGGCTTATCAGAAAGCCATGGTATTTTCAAAATTATTTTCTCAGTGGCCCCGAAAAAAAAATATCTTTTTCCTTTATGATAATGATTACTTTTAGGGTTAAGATTATTCTGTACTTTTTGATAATGAGTTCTTTTATGGTTAAGATTACCCTGTAGGTTTTCACATTTAACATCTGCAGGCTTGGATGCAAGGTGTACTCCCATTTGTTGCAAAATATCTCTTCCCCATAAAGTAACTGGTAGATTAGGTAAAACATAAGGCTGAAATGTTCCTTTATGGCCTTCATCATCGTCCCATTTTAAAATTACCGCACTTTTATCTGGGAGGTTATTATATCCCAAGCCTCTTAAACTGGTTGAAGCTTTTTGCAGAGGCCAGTGCTTGGGCCATAGGCGTAAATTAATAATGGAAGAGTCAGCTCCTGTATCTATTAATCCCTCCATTTCTATTCCTTGGATTTTTATTTTACACATAGGCCTCCTTGAACAGTCTCGAACCCAGCAAGCCATGGGTCTTGAGTCAGTGGAACAAAATCCTCTATTGTTCCCTTTTTGAGGCATACCCATTTTAAATGAATTATGTAAATTGGGAAGGAGAAGCAACTGAGCAATTCTATCTCCTTGATTAACAGAACTTATACTTTGGGGTGAGCTAAGCATTATTTTTATTTCCCCTTTTTAGTCTGAGTTTATTACACCTGGGGTCACTTGCAAACCTAATAAGCTTTTAGGACTACACCCGATAATAAGTCCTACAGTCCCTGAGGGAAGAGGTCCCCTGACTCCTGTGGGAATCAGTTGAACCCCCATTTCAGGTGTTAACACTATTCGGGCGGTGGAACAGAGGTCTAATCTTGCATTTCCTCTTGTTCCTCTGGTGAGGGAGTGGATGGGTAGTAGGGATTGTGTCGGGGAAGCATCTGAGTGGATGCTTGAGGATACTCCTTCTGCAATGCCCCGTACATTTGTGGGCCCCGGGGTATTGGGCCCCGTGCCCCGTTTTTTGAATTCCTGAACAAAGGATTTCCATGGATGTCAAATTTTGAATGGCATTTATTGGCCCAATGATTTCCCTTTTTACACCTGGGGCAGCGGCCTGGGGCACGGTATGAGCTTGGTCTTATTTCTCTTTTGGGATTTTGCCTAGAATAGCCTGATTGATTATGATAATTTTGCCTGGAATATCCTGATTGATTATAATGTCTACGTTTAGCCTTTGTGAAATTTCGAGGGGAAGCACCTCTCATTGAGGCTGCAATCACATTTCCTGTGACAAAGGCGTCATTTATATCTTTACATAGTTGTATATATACGGAAAGATCCTTTTTAGTTCTCCATGGCCTGATGGCTGCTTGGCACCATTTATTAGCATTTTCATAAGCTAATTGAACAACTAATGGCATAGCTTGGTCAACATCTGCAAACACACTACCTGCAGTTCTCAAAAGTCGATCAGCAAAGTCAGCATACGGCTCATTAGGTCCTTGAATCACTTTTGACAAGCTACCTTGTAGATCCCCAGGTCCTTGTACAGTTTTCCATGCCTCTAAGGCAGCTGTGTTTATCTGAGCATATACATCTGGGTCATAATCTGAGCCTGTAAGTCTGCGAATTGCCCTTCTCCTCTGAGCATGTCTATATCATAGTTTTCAAACCCTGCAGCCGCGTTTCTTTTAGCCATTTCTTTACAAAGTTCTTGGAATTGTGATCGCCAAACCAAGAATTGCCCCCCCCCCCGCTTAATGTTGCTTTACATAGACTTTTCCAGTCTGAGGGGGTTAAGCTAAAGGTGTTAAGGGACTCCAGCATACTCAACGTGAAAGGAGCTTGGGGCCCATAAGTCATTACTGCCTCTTTGAGATTTTTTATTGTTTTGAAATCTACTGACTGATGGACCCTCTGTCCATTTTTCTTTTCAAATGCTGGCGGTTCCCAATGTATCTGTGAGTTGTCCTCGAGAGCGCATAAGCGGTCAGAAAGACTTTTTATTTCTGTTTCTAGGGTATGCAAATGCCTAGTAATACCCTTCATATTTTCTGTAATGGATTCCACCCATGGGGGAGTAGAGGACACAAGTGGTTCCTCTACCTGATGGTCCTTTTTCTCGGTCTTTTTTAGTTTCTTTTTCCTCATTTTCTCAGGATCACTTTTACTAGATTCCTCACCACTGCTAATTTCACTGACAGCAATATCCTGAGGCCCAGGTTCCATTAAGAGCAAGTATCCTTCAGCTATCACCAATAACTCCCGAATAGCTTTAATAGCTTGGATTTTTGTCATTTTTGGGTCTCTTCTAATACTCTCTTTACTGGTCTTAGTTGGCCCAGTGGAAGCTACGCTTTTTTGATCACTTTCACTTTTTTCTATATACTCCTCACTGAGAACAGAGTCAGGTATATCAAGGAGTCTTTGCATAGCCTCTATCACTTGGGATTCAGTTATATTTGAACCCATCTTTAGAGACCTTTCAGTTCTTACCTGTCCGCTCCGAAGTCCCCGTACGGGCCACCACCTGTTGCCGCCTGAAGCGCTTGGAGCAACGGAGCCGCGGGAAGAAGTTCAGAGGCGAACTGGAAACAAACAGCTTTTTATTCTGATAACTTTTCTCTCTGGCTCTAACAACGACTAACACGCACCACACATACCACCAAAATGGCTTCTGACCGGATCAGCAATTTCGGCCAAGTCACTCGAGATTCTGGGACAAGTCCCGTGAGACTACGGAAGGCGACAATGACCAAATCTCCATGGCTCATAGTCAACCGCAATTTCAAGCCATCTCCCCAAACAGGGCTCCTGCAGTCTTCTGGGCCCAGAATAGCATCTCCCTGCTGCTGCACACAGGGTCAGACCTGGGGAAGTGCTTCCTCCACTCCCGGGGGGAGTGCGACCTGCCCAGCTGCAACCAGAGCAAGAGGTAGGCACCTGCCCGCTGGAAGGAGAGAACCAGCCGCCAGTTTGCCTGGCCTCCAAGGACCATAGTAGCATCTCCCTGCTGCTGTAAGCAGGGCCCAACCTGAGGATAAGCCCTTCCACTATTCCACTGTGCCACTCTGCAACTGACCAAAGGTGCAGCCTTGATCCACTAACAGGGTTGCTGACTGTACATGATCTGGGTCAGTTGGCTTAAACTGGAAGGGAAAAAAGAAGGGCTTCCAAGGGTCCATTTTGTTTGAAACTTGTTCTTGGGTTCAACGTTTTTGTTTTTGTTTGCTTGTTTGTTTGTTTTGTTGTTTCTTGGGGGTTTTTTTGTTTTTGCTTTGTTTTTGTTTTGATTGACAGTGTGTTTGTGTGCTTCTGCTCCTCTTTTCTTTCTTTTCTTCCTTCTCACTTTTATATTTTTTCTTCTTCCTTCATCTTCCCTATTTACACCCTGCCATTGCATTCTCAACAGAGGCAAAAACAAGTTATATGCACAAATTGGGATCTCTAGAACGTGTACAATTGAAATATATAGCAAAGTGGTGTTATATATAGTTTATTCTTTATTTTCTAGACTCACTCTCTCTCTCCTCTCTCTTACACTAATTTCTACTCCTTGGTCATTTTTTTCCCCTCTTTTTTTTTTTCTTTTCCATCTTTCTTTATTTCTAATCTCAACCACTGCATAAGTTAGGTTTATATGTAAATTGGTCTTTCCATCTAATCATTCACTCCATTCTCTTTCCTCTCTCATCGGCTGATACTAAACCACTTCCATAGAACTCTCTTTTCATACTTTCTAAGAAAGAACAAGTAAATACACTCACTTCCTTCTTCCTAAATATATCACCTCTCTGTCCATTACTTGAAACTATAAAAACCCATCAGAAGCATACAGAGTAAATTGGAAACAATATCTGTGTTAACTAAATCTGTACATTGTGATCAAACTGGGATTCTCTGAATAGAACGTGTTTGATTTTAAAGTGTAAAGGAAATATAAGGGGATCTGATAGCATTGTACCACAGGAGCAACGTAAGGTTTTAAGGTAAAATCAAAATAGTCAAGGTCCCACAGTGCAGGAAGAATAGACGCACAAGCAATATGAAGAAACAAGGGAAGAAAGTGACACAAACAAATCAATATACCTCCTCAGTAGATTCTATGCCATGCACAGTTGGTGCAATGCCAGAGATGGAATTCAGAAATTACATATTCCAAATGTTAGCGGAACTTAAGAATGAACTCAAAAATGAGATGAGGGAGCAAATACAGGAGGTGAAAGATCATTTTGACAAAGAACTCCATAAACAAATACAGGAAGTAAAAGATTACTTCAATAGGGAGATAGAGGCTCTAAAGAGAAACCAAAAAGAAATTCCAGAAATGAAAGAAGCAATAAACCAAAATAAAAGCTCAATCGAAAGTATTGCCAACAGAGTAAATCACCTGGAAGAAAGAACCTCAGACAATGAAGACAAAATATATATCCTAGAGAAAAAATCTAGATTACACAGCAAAAATGGTAAGAAACCAAGAAGAGAACATTCAAGAATTATGGGACAACATAAAAAGACCAAACATAAGAGTGATTGGGGCAGAGGAGGGGGCAGAGTTTCAAGCCAAAGGAATGAGTAATTTATTTAACAAAATAATTACAGAAAATTTTCCAAACTTGAGGAATGAATGGGAAAACCAAGTTCAAGAGGCCTACCGAACACCAAACATACAAAATCACAACAGATCCACACCAAGACACATTATAATGAAAAATGCCTAATATACTGAGCAAGGAGAGAATATTAAAAGCCACAAGAGAAAGGAAGCAGATTACATATAGGGGGAAACCAATCAGACTTTGTTCAGATTTTTATACCCAGACCTTAAAAGCAAGAAGATCCTGGAATAGCATATTTCAAACTCTGAAGGAAAAGGGATGTCAACCAAGAATCTTATATCCAGCAAAATTGAGCTTTAGATTTTGAAGATGAAATAAAAACCTTCCACGACAAGCAAAAGTTAAAAGATTTCGCATCTCGAAAGCCAGCACTTCTAAATATCCTGGGCAAAATTTTTCATGAAGAAGAAGAGAAAAATAACAATGAAAATCAACAAAGGGAGATATTAAACTAAGGGAAATACCAACCAGAAGAGAAACCAAATCAAGCTAAAGATCATAATACAAATAAAAATAGATGGGAATAAAAATCACATCTCAATAATAACCCTGAATGTTAACGGCCTAAACTCGCCATTCAAAAGACACAGATTATCTGAATGGATTAAAAGAAATGACCCAACAATCTGCTGTCTCCAAGAAACACACCTCATAGAAAAAGACATCAATAGACTGAAGGTAAAAAGCTGGGAAAAGTCTTATCACTCACATGGCCTGCGGAAGCAAGCAGGGGATTCCATTCTCATTTCAAATAAGGTAGACTTCAAGCCAAAGTTAATCAAAAGGGACAAAGATGGATATTTCTTACTACTTAAGGGAACCATTCATCAAGAGGATATAACAATCATAAATCTATATGCCCCAAATAATGGAGCACCTACATTCATCAAACAAACACTTATCAAGTTCAAGAGTAAAAATTGACCACAACACAGTTATTCTAGGGGATTTCAACACACCTCTCTCACCAATGGATAGATCATCCAAACAAAAACTAAACAAAGAAACCTTAGGCCTCCTTAAAACAATTAATAACTTAGATCTAACGGACATATATAGAATATTTCATCCCTCAGTAAACGAATACACTTTTTTCTCAGCAGCACATGGCTCCTTCTCCAAAATAGACCATATATTATGTCACAAGGCAAATCTCAGCAAATATAAAAAAATAGAAATACTACCCTGCATGCTATCAGACCATAAAGGGATGAAATTGGAAATCAACGACAAAACAAGGAATAAGAAAAACTACGCCAACAACTGGAAGCTAAACAACATGCTACTGAATGAACAAGGGGTTGAAGAAGACATCAAAGAGGAGATTAAAAAATTCCTAGAGGTAAATGAGAACACAGATACATCGTATAGAAATCTCTAGGACACTATGAAGGCAGTAGTAAGAGGAAAATTCATTGCACTGAGTTCATTCCTTAAAAGGAAAAAAAACCAACAAATAAATGACTTAACATCACACCTCCAAGCACTAGAAAAAGAAGAACAATCAACACCAAGAGCAGCAAAAGACAGGAAATAATCAAAATCAGAGCAGAAATTAATGAAATTGAGACTACGGAAACAATTTAAAGAATTGACAAAACTAAAAGTTGGTTCTTTGAAAAAATAAACAAAATTGACAGACCCTTAGCAATGCTAATGAAAAGAAGAAGAGAAAAAAAGAAACACACCTCATAGAAAAAGACATCAATAGACTGAAGGTAAAAAGCTGGGAAAAGTCTTATCACTCACATGGCCTGCGGAAGCAAGCAGGGGATTCCATTCTCATTTCAAATAAGGTAGACTTCAAGCCAAAGTTAATCAAAAGGGACAAAGATGGATATTTCTTACTACTTAAGGGAACCATTCATCAAGAGGATATAACAATCATAAATCTATATGCCCCAAATAATGGAGCACCTACATGCATCAAACAAACACTTATCAAGTTCAAGAGTAAAATTGACCACAACACAGTTATTCTAGGGGATTTCAACACACCTCTCTCACCAATGGATAGATCATCCAAACAAAAACTAAACAAAGAAATCTTAGGCCTCCTTAAAAACAATTAATAACTTAGATCTAACGGACATATATAGAATATTTCATCCCTCAGTAAACGAATACACTTTTTTCTCAGCAGCACATGGCTCCTTCTCCAAAATAGACCATATATTATGTCACAAGGCAAATCTCAGCAAATATAAAAAAATAGAAATACTACCCTGCATGCTATCAGACCATAAAGGGATGAAATTGGAAATCAACGACAAAACAAGGAATAAGAAAAACTACACCAACAACTGGAAGCTAAACAACATGCTACTGAATGAACAAGGGGTTGAAGATGACATCAAAGAGGAGATTAAAAAATTCCTAGAGGTAAATGAGAACACAGATACATCGTATAGAAATCTCTAGGACACTATGAAGGCAGTAGTAAGAGGAAAATTCATTGCACTGAGTTCATTCCTTAAAAGGAAAAAAAACCAACAAATAAATGTCTTAACATCACACCTCCAAGCACTAGAAAAAGAAGAACAATCAACACCAAGAGCAGCAAAGACAGGAAATAATTAAAATCAGAGCAGAAATTAATGAAATTGAGACTACGGAAACAATTTAAAGAATTGACAAAACTAAAAGTTGGTTCTTTGAAAAAATAAACAAAATTGACAGACCCTTAGCAATGCTAATGAAAAGAAGAAGAGAAAAAAAACTCAAATCACTAACATTTGTGATGCAAAAGGGAATATCACAACGAACACCTCAGATATACAGAAGATAATTAGAAATTACTTTGAAAACTTGTACTCTAATAAAACAGAAAATACTGAATGCATTGACAGATTTCTATAGTCATATAATTTGCCTAAACTGGATCTGGAGGCTATACACAATTTAAACAGATCGATTACAAGCGAAGAAATAGAAGATGTCATCAATAGGCTACCAACAAGGAAAAGTCCAGGACCTGATGGGTTTACAGCAGAGTTCTACAAGACTTTCAAAGAAGAACTAATACCAATGCTCTTCAAACTATTTCAAGAAATAGAAAAAGAGGGAGCTCTTCCAGACTCTTTCTGTGAGGCCAATATTACATTAATTCCAAAGCCAGGCAAAGACACATCCAAAAAAGAAAACTTCAGGCCAATATCTTTAATGAACATAGATGCAAAAATCCTCAACAAAATTCTGGCACATCGGATACAAAAACATATCAAAAAGATAGTGCACCACGATCAAGTGGGTTTATTCCAGGGATGCAAGGCTGGTTCAATATTCGGAAATCAACAAACATAATACATCACATCAATAGACTTAAAGATAAAAATCATATGATTGTCTCAATAGATGCAGAAAAAGCATTTGACAAAATACAGCACCCCTTTATGTTCAAAACACTAGAAAAACTAGGAATATCAGGAACATATCTCAACATTATAAAGCTATTTATGCAAGGCCCAGAGCTAACATTATCTTAAATGGAGAAAAAATTGAAAGCATTTCCTCTAAAAACTGGAACAAGACAGGGATGCCCCCTTTCACCACTGCTATTTAACATAGTACTGGAAACTCTGGCCAGAGCAATTAGACAGATGAAAGAAATTAAAGGGATCCAGATAGGAAAAGAAGAGCTCAAATTAGCACTATTTGCTGATGACATGATAATCTACCTAGAAGACCCAAAACACTCTACCAGAAAACTTTTACAACTAGTAAATGAATTTGGCAAAGTAGCAGGATACAAAATCAATACCCATAAGTCAAAGGCATTTTTGTACATCAGTGACAAAGCCTCTGAAAGGGAAATGATGAACACGACCCCATTTACAATAGCATCAAAAAAAAATAAATAAAATACCTGGGAATCAACTTAACGAAAGAGGTGAAAGACCTCTATAAGGAAAATTATAGAACACTAAAGAAAGAAATCATAGAAGAACTCAGAAGATGGAAAGACCTACCTTGCTCTTGGATAGGTAGAATCAATATTGTCAAAATGTCCATACTACCAAAAGTATTATACAGATTTAATGCAATTCCAATCAAAATCCCAATGTCATTCTTCAAAGAAATAGAAAAAGCAGTCATGAAATTCATCTGGAGAAATAAGAGACCCAGAATAGCCAAAGCAATCCTGAGCAAGAAAAGTGAAGCAGGGGGCATCACCATACCGGACTTTAAATTATACTATAGAGCAATAGTAACAAAAACAGCATGGTATTGGCACCAAAACAGACTGGTGGACCAATGGTACAGAATTAAGGACACAGAGACTAATACATATAATTTCAGCTATCTTATATTAGACAAAGGCGCCAAAAATGTACAGTGGAGAAAGGATAGCCTCTTCAACAAATGGTGCTGGGAAAACTGGAAATCCATATGCAACAAAGTGAAATTAAACCCTTGTCTCTCACCATGCACAAAACTCAAGTCAAAGTGGATCAAGGACCTAGGAATTAGACCAGAGACAATACGCCTAATAGAAGAAAAAGTAAGCTCCAATTTCCAACATGTCGGATTAGGCCCCAAGTTCCTTAATAAGAATCCTGTAGCACAGGAACTATTACCAAGAATTAATGAATGGGATAGATTTAAACTAAAAAGCTTCTTCTCAGCAAAAGAAACAATCAGTGAGGTGAATAGAGAGCCAACTAATTGGGAACAAATATTTAATACATGCACATCTGATAGAGCACTAATTTCTAGAATGTATATAGAACTAAAAAAAACTTAACACCAAAAAAGCCAAATAACCCAATCAATAAATGGGCTAAGGAATTGAAAAGACACTTCTCAGAAGAAGATACACATTTAATCAACAAATATATGAAAAAATGTTCAACATCACTGGCAATTAGAGAAATGCAAATCAAAACTACTCTAAGATTTCATTTCACTCCAGTCAGAATGGCAGCTATCAAGAACACAAACAACAATAAATGTTGGAGAGGATGTGGGGAAAAAGGCACACTCATACATTGCTGGTGGGACTGCAAAATGGTGCAACCGCTATGGAAAGCAGTATGGAGATTTCTTGGGAAAATGGGAATGGAACCACCCTATGACCCAGCCATCATACTCCTGGGTCTGTTCCCAAAAGACTTAAAAACAGCATATTACAGTGACACGGCCACTTCCATGTTTATAGCAGCACAATTTCATAATAGCTAGGTTGTGGAACCAACCTAGAAGTCCCTCAGTAGATGAGTGGATAAAGAAAATGTGGTATATATACAAAATGGAATTTTACTCAGCAATAAGAGAGAATAAAATAATGGCATCTGCAGGTAAATGGATGAAGTTGGAGAATATAATGCTAAGTGAAATTAGTCAATCTCAAAAATCCAAATACCAAATGTTTTCTCTGAGGCTAGTTCACGGTGTTGTTGGAAAGGGGTACATAGGATCAGAGGAACACTAGAATCGTCAACGGAAAGGGAGGGGAAGGGAGGGAGTAAGGAGGGAGGTGGGGAGGAAAAAAAATTGGTGGTTGAATGAGATGGATGTCATTATCCTAAATGCATGATTAAAGATATGAATGGTACTTATATACTTTGTATACAAGCAGTTGTATGTAAAAAGATACTATACTTGTGCATGATGAATAAGTAAATAAATAATTTAAAAAATGTTCAACCTCTCTGGCAATTAGAGAAATGCAAATAAAAACTACTCTAAGATTTCTTTTCACTCCAGTCAGAATGGCAGCTATCAAGAACATAAGCAACAATAAATGTTGGAGAGGATGTGGGGAAAAAGGCACACTCATACATTGCTGTTGGGACTGCAAAATGGTGCAACCGCTATGGAAAGCAGTATGGAGATTTCTTGGGAAAATGGGAATGGAACCACCCTATGACCCAGCCATCCCACTCCTGGGTCTGTTCCCAAAAGACTTAAAAACAGCATATTACAGTGACACAGCCACTTCAATGTTTATAGCAGCACAATTCATAATAGCTAGGTTGTGGAACCAACCTAGATGTCCCTCAGTAGATGAGTCGATAAAGAAAATGTGGCATATATACAAAATGGAATTTTACTCAGCAATAAGAGAGAATAAAATAATGGCATTTGCAGGTAAATGGATGAAGTTGGAGAATATAATGCTAAGTGAAATTAGTCAATCTCAAAAATCCAAATACCAAATGTTTTCTCTGATATAAAGGAGGTTAGTTCACAGTGTGATTGGATGGGGGTACATAGGATTAGAGGAACACTAGAACGGTCTAAGGAAAGGGAGGGCAAGGGAGGGAGCACGGGGGGGGGGAGAAGGGGGAAAAATGGTGGTTGAATGAGATGGATATCACTATCATAAATGCATGATTAAAGATCTGAATGGTACTTAAAAAAAAAAAAAGAAATCACCTTAGATTAAAGACAGTAGTCAGTCAGCTTACTTCCTGCTGGTACTCAAGAGGGGAGACCTGGAGAGTTGCCAGGGGCTGGGTGGGTGGCGACTTCTTTGAGGCTTCTATGTACTTCTGCTTTACTGGAGTGGTTAGAATGATTTCAAAAAAATGAGACATTGTGGCAGCAAGTATAGACGATGGTTTTATGGAGTTTTACCTCTTTTAAAAGGGAGGAGAAAAATGGACTGGTAACTAGATAGGAAGGATGTTAAGAGATATTTTGTTTTGAACATTTTTTTTCTTTTAAAAAATAGGGTAAATGACAAGTATGTTTGTATATTTGTGGAAATGAGCCAGTACAGAGAGCAAATGCAGTGACGCAGGAGGTGACACAGGACAGAGAGCAGGGCAGCTGCGGGACGCAGCAGTTCACAGAGGGCCTGTGGGCCTCCAGAGCCTCCTGTGTGGCTCTGCCTTTCCTGCCTCCTTCATGACCTCTTTCTCCCTTTCTGTTTCTTTTCTTACTGTGCCGTGTAAAAAGGGGTTTTCTAAATGGTTATCAGAAAGATGAGTTATAGCCAAACAAATAAAACAGTGGAAAAAAATAGAAAAAAAAAAAAAAACCTAATAGGAGTCAATATTTTTTTTTTTCTGCCAATAGGAGAAAATTTGAATTTTATTTTCTATTCAGGTAAGACATAAACTGAAGTAAGTAGATTCACTTATTGTCTAAGGGAAGGATCCTGATCAGTCTTTTTCAGGGCAGTTTTATTAATATTGATTTTCATAGAAGCACACATCTAAGTTAATGTAGCTATATAGCAACTTCAATCAGTTCCAAAGGCATAGTATTAGGATGTGGTTCAGTGTTAAGTGAAGGTGATGGCTAGGCTATGGAGGCAGCCACTAGAGTTAGCTGGGGTGCCCTCCTTCCAGCTGATGACTGGGGCTGAGTGAGACCACCAAGTGTAGAGGTGGGGATTTGTGGGCAAGCACATGGACAGCTTCTCCTTTTATTTGTATTTTTTAATTTAAAAACTTTAAAAAATTTGTTCTAATTAGTTATACATGACATTAGAATGCATTTTGATACACCATACATAAATGGACTATAACTTGTCACTCTTCTGGTTGTACATGATGTAGAATCACACTGGTCGTGTAGTCATACATGCATATTGGATAGTAATGTCCTATTCATTCTGCTATCATTCCTACCCCCATATCCCCTCCCCTCTGTCTAATCCAAATTACTTCTATTCTTCCTCTCCTTATTGTGAGTTAGCATCTGCATATCAGAGAAAACATTCAGCCTTTGGTTCTTTGGCTTATTTCACTTAGCATGTTATTCTCCAGTGACATCCATTTACTGGCAAATGCCATAATTTCATTTTTCTTTAAGGCTGAATAATATTCCATCGTATAGACATACCACAACTTCTTTACCCATTCATCTTTTGAAGGGCACCTTGATTGAGCTTTGAGCTTTCCCTTTTAATTCTCCCTAAATCTACAGGTAAAGTTTTTTAAGTCAGGCTCTGGCCATGAACTGGGCTTTGGAGAGTTCAAACTAACACTTAGCAACAAGTACCCAGAGGGCAAGCAGGTATCCAGTCATGTTGATTATCAACGGATCTGTAAGACTTAGAAGCCAGAGGAACAGAGAATAGATGCTTTGTTCCAGTCAGGCAAAGTGAAATCCTGACATTTTGAATTTTGAAAATCAAAAGAGCCCAGCATGCATTTCTCACCCAGATGGAAGATGTCATCAACCCTACTGAGGAAGACCCCACAGTATGCTTTCAAGTAGAGTCCACACTCTTCTTATTATATAGCTTGAAAGATATTCAGGCACTTGAACTTGTGTTTTGTGACTATCTGAAATAAAAATTCCTATCACCAATTGCTTGCTTCAGCCTGAACTTTGTTTCAGAGACTCGGCTACTGGTTGCTAACTGCAGCCTCAGGAACCTTGGAGGTCTGTGTGGAGTGTCAGCCGAGCTCATGGCTTCCCACGCCAGTTAGGTGGAAAGTGCTTCCCAGTGTGAATGAACCCACATTCTGCTATATGGAAACTGTGTGTGCTATTTAATGTCTGTAAAACGTTTGCTAGAGACAGTGATGTTTGTACTTAAGTCAGAGCCCATGATAGATTAAAAACATAGGCCATTTGTTGGTTAAAGCTTGTTCTGGGTTCCACAATAACAAAATGATGATGGTAGTATAGAAGAAGATAACTTCTTAATCATCTTATTCTCTGTGGTAGGAGGCAGAAACCATTTAAGCTAAAAAACAGTCTCAAATCTTTATGACAAAAAGTTTTTAAATGGAAAATAAGCACATCCCACTTTTGCAAGACTTTAAATTACCACCTGTTCTGTCATATCATTCTTGGCAGCCACAAATCTATAGCAGATTATAGATTTTGAAAATCATTACAACTGAAAAATTGTATTCAGTCCAAACAGATGGCTGGTCCTGGTCCACTGAATCAAAGGCTGTTTAAAGGTTATGGATTTGAGCACATTTCTCCATTATGTGAAAGAGTATACCAATCCAGTAATAGTGCAGTTATGCTTAAAATCTAGTTGCTCCTGGACTTCAGTTCAGTGACTAAAGATGGTAACAAAGGTATCAGAGATGTTTTATTTTCGCCACAGATGTTAACACTAGCTGATGTTTTCTCGTGTATCTGTTCCCCACCCAACAAGGATTTAAACTCCATCAGAGTAGGAGCCCTAATGCATACACACAGCAATGCTTGAGGTGTTGCTGGGGAGAAGCTGTGGGTAAAGGACTTGGACTGCCTCTTTTGTTTCCTTCCCATCCTCATTACTCATCTGTCCCTGATAGTCATTTTTCCACTAACTGTTTAAACTTACCACGAATGTTTGCTCCATCAACCAGTGATTTAAAGCCATTTTATTTCATAGGTCCCTTTCCCCTAAATTAAGTTACTCTTTGAAAAGCCCTTTTCATCCTGCTTGGCCTTTTTGTTCTAGCCCTTTGGAAATGCTAATTTTCTTTAGGAATATTATTTTTTTTTATTACCTGTGTCCTTGAATTGAGCTGATGGATTTTCAGAAGCGTGCTCACGTGTTTGTAAAGTGCCTGCACTCTTGTTCCCACCACTTTTGGTATGAAATCCTGAGAATAAGCTGTGACCATTCCTGTCCCGTGTCCTGTTTCCTGCTTTTCTCTCTTCACTCTAGTTGTGTTCTCCTCTAGTTGTCTTCATCTCTCCTAGCTTTCTTTAAGGCACTTCTTCCAAACATCTGCACTGTGCTTCTTTTATTTTTATTTTATTTTTAATTAATTAATTCATTTAAAAAATTTTTTTTGGTGCTTCTTTTAAACATGCCCTACTTCCTCCATACGGTGTGGAGCACTTCCTGTGCTCTCAGGTCCATTGCAAGATGGGTGAGGTCTGTTGCTCTTTCTTTTTCTTTTTGTAATGCTAGACTAGGCTTAGGATGAATATCTACTGATCCTGTTTGCCATTTAGGATTCTAAAGCATTTTTAAAAAGCATTTACAAAGGGCCAGGGTCATCCTCTGCGCTGTTCCCATGCTCTTCTGTCGGAGCCTCCAGAGCTCACAGATCTCTTAAATTGCTCATATGATTGCTCATGTTTGGAGAAGTAGAGATTTTTCAGCCTATGATGTTTGTGTGACATAAATGATTCCTATTTATAACTTATTTTGTTGTAAAATGTCTAAATCATTCCGATGACTCTATACTTAAAAACTCTGGAAAACAAAGTTTGGCAGTTTCTTGCAAAGAAAATGGAAACATACGTTTACCTTGTGCCCCAGGAATTCTACTCTTGTGTTTGCTTGAGATAATTGAAACTTAGGTTTACAAAAGACTTCTTCATCACAGACTAGTCCACAAAGTGGTCACTGGACTCTGTCCAGCAGCAGCGGGACAGACCAGCAGTGTGCAGTATCTTCATGCCACAGAGGGCTGTGGCAGGGGAAGCAGGACAGGACAGAAACACAGCCGCCTGGAGGCCTCCCTGACAGCCTGCTCAGCACATGTAGCAGGTTCAGACAAGGACCTGTTACCTGGTTCCACTTGCACGCCATCTTAAAAATGGACCAACCATCTGAGGTGGAAAAAAGCAAAAGAAAGTGGCTGCCTTGGGGACAGAGGATGGTTAGGAAGGGCAGTGGAGGGGCTTTAGGCAGGTATGGTTTGTTCTGTTTTGATTGGAAGTATATCTCAAGAATTACCCATTTGTCAAAATAAGGTAAATTTTATGTTTCAGATTTGTATACTTAAGATGTTAGTTTTACCTAAATGAAAAATGTTGACATCATCTAGTTAGTTTTTCTCCTTGCAGTAGTTTGGCTTAGCCACTTTGAATCTGCCTCTGTGTATTTCTAAGGCTCAAAAAGAATGTAAGTATGTTAAGGCTATTTATTGATAGCTAGATTCTTCAACTGTTGGGTGAGGTGATAACAAATATGAAAATGAGAAATTCTAGAATACACATGTGGTGGATGGATGGTGGATTCAGAGTGATCAGATTGAGGCAATGGTTTTTAGTTTCTGTATATGTATATCTAAATGGATAAATGGGCAAAAAATCACATATACATGTTTATATATACCTATCTGTATATTTATATGTATATTTATATGATGCCCCTTAATATATATGCGACATTTATGTAAGTGAGAGAAGCTTGGAAGTAGTCAGCAGTGAGCAGACACCCATACAGCTCTGGGCATGTAGATCCCATTCCCCACTAGAAGAGACTGGGACCTCTTTGAGAATCAGAGACTGTTGACTGGAGGCATAGCAATAGATGAGATGAGAAAGAAATGCTGGCGGAATCATGAGGACATTTCAGAAGGATTCAGGAGCTCTCTCTTAGGGTTCTTGATGGCCAAATCTGGGACAATTGGAGTATCAGATTAAATGATATTAATAGATAATGTGTTGCTGAATAAAATAAGAATCTCTGAGTTCGTATTCATATGAATGAATCAGTGAGGAAAACGGAAAGCTTCTCTCCCCAATGGAATACCAAGTAATAAATAGAGGAGATGATGGAATTCGAACTTCATCAATTGATTGTATTGCTGCCAGAAATTTTAAAAAGTTAAAATTAAAGGTCTTAATCAAATTTCGAGAAAACATCAGACAAATTAAAAACTGGTCTGTATTTTTCTTCAAAAGTATCAAGAAACACAAAGGGCAAGGATCTGTTCCACATTGATGGATACTAAGGAGACTTAAAAACTAAATATAATGGTTTGGGATTTGAACCTAGACCAGGGGAAGGGGAAGAGCTAGCTATAAAGGGAAACTGTTGAGACAGTGGATCAAATGTGAATGGATTTTTAAATTTGCTAATATCGTGGAAGCAACGTTAATTTCCTGATCATGATAACTTTATTGCAACTACGTAAGAGAATGTTCTTTTGCCTAGGAAATTCACTGAAGTGTTTGAGTGTACGGGAGCTCTGGGATACAGAAAATTTATCATGAGATTTCATTTCATGTCTCTGGGCTTTATGTTTTCTCATTTGTAGAAAAAGAAGAATGAATTACATTGTCTTTAAAATCCCTTTCAGTACAAACTTTCTACGATAATCTATGTACAGTTCGAGTGTACAATTTCTCTTAAATATTAAGAAAAAAGTTTTCATTACTGTTTTGTGGGTGTTGTACATGTATACACAGAAGTAATAGCTTTACTGATATAATGTACAGAGAGAATGATAAAGCCAAAAAGATATGTAAAGTATTGGCAAATCTGGGTATCTTAATCAGTTCTCTTGCTGTAACAGCGTACCATAGACCGGGGTGCCTCATAAACAGTAGACATGTATTCCTTATGTTTCTGGAGGTTGTAATACCAAGATTGAAGGATCTAGCGAGAGTGCTTCCTGGCTTAGGTGCCTCTGTCTTCCTGCCCTATTCCCAGGTAGTGGAAGAGTGAGGGAGCTCTTTGGAGTCTTTAATGAGGGCACTCCTTACCCTCATGAGGATTCCAGCCTCGTGGCCTGATCATCCTCCCAAATGCTCTACCTCCTGATAATACCATCTTTTTGGGATTTAGGATTTCAACATAAGAATTTGTGGAGGAAGGGGACACAGTATTCAGTTTATAGCACTGGGTAAAAGATACACAGATGTTTCTTATGCTAGACTTATAGTATTCTAGTATTCTATAAGATTGAAATTATATACATATACACACACATAAAAATAAATCTATAAAGATCAATGCAAAGATCTTAGTCAAATATTAAGGTTTATATGAGAAGCAAAGTTCCTTTTTATGCTGCTAATCTTTCTCCAGTTTAACATTTGTGTCGTTTTTTTTTTTTTTCTCTAGTATATTGTTGCCCTTTAGGAACTGTTGGTGCCTGGGGCTAAGAGGAATCATTTGATTCTTGAATTTCCTCTAAATTCTTCTGGCTAAGTGGTCTTTTAATCTTTTTTAAACACCTAATTGACTTTAAGAATCTAGGAACATTTATTCTCCTGGCTAGAATTCCTGTTAGTTTCCTTCTGAACAAAGGATCAATAATACTTGATTCCTTACCATCGTATTATCATATTACTTCTCCTGCGCCAAGACAAAGACTACTACTCCTGGTTCCCAAACTGTTTGTCAAGTGGTTGCCTGAGGCACCACAGCAAATTCACAGGGATGATCCAGGATTTATTAAAATTTCATGGGCAGCAGTGATATCTGTCAGACTTGACACAGTGCACAGTTTCAGTGATAGTTGAGAGTGCACTTTTTATGGCTATAGCCCTTTCATTGAGATGTATCTTTGTGAAGCTATGTTTCCAGTAGCTGTTGTATAACAGGCAAATACTGCATGATAGCAGTGTGAAGATGATCTTTTCCAGTGTGATCTGAAGTTTGGGAAATGGTGTGGTGCCCACCATCCTTTCCCTTGGAATTCTATCTCATCTTGAGTTATGAATGTCACAGTTGTTTGTATCCAGTACAAGCTTTAGATGTGTTCTGAGAATAAAGATAGTGAAAGAACTTTTTGAAGGTAAAAATGCTATCCAAATACAAGTTCTTAACATCTTTATCAGTATACTATCCAATTAGTCAAGACACATATTTGAAAGTTTATTTAGTTCAGCTTACTTTCTTATAAGCTTTATCATGTGGTTTCCATAAGAAAATCTTAGAAGTGTGTGATTGACATTCATCCTTGTTTTCTCTGCCTTCTCGTTCATAACATTACTAATGAGTAGCAACATGTCCATAAGTCTAATGGCAAACAATAACTATGCTTATTATTGCATATTTGCATATAATTTTATATTTTACAGTATATTATGGTTTGAAAAATTCACTTACTAGCCTTTTAATATTTAAGAATTAATATTTTGTCAAATAGAATAATACTCTCAGTAAAACATTTTACTTTTACAATAATTATGCTATTGTAATCAGTAACCAAAGAAAAACAGTAAGTTGTTAACAGTTGTGTCAGGTTAAGGATTAGAATTTGAAGCTCAATGTAAACAAAAAGTTAAAACCCAGGTCATAGATTATCATAGAAAGTTTGTACTGAAAGGGATTTTAAAGACAATGAAACTCATTCTTCTTTTTCTACAAATGAGAAAATATAAAGCCAGAAACATGAAATGAAATCTCATGATAAGTTTTCTGTATCCCAGAATGTCTTCTTGTTCTCAACTTGTTTGTGACAACCTATTTCCTGCCCAAAAGAGATAGATAACAGCTGGTTATTGAGCTTAGCACTGCTTATAGGACATTACTAAACAGCTTATTCTCAGAATCATCTAGTCAGCCTTTGGAGACAGAGCCAACCTGTATGTCACTTGTAAAAGGACCCTGCTGTTGAATGATTAATAGCCCACCTTAAAACTAGCCAAAGCTCCCTTCCCTGACAAGCAAATCAAGGCACTGAGACAATGTGTTTGTTCCTGTAGAAGAAATGCTAGGGATAGACTTTTAGGTGTGAAGACTTCTGCATGCCTGGATCTAGAGGTTCGAGGTCTGGCATTATGATTTTGTCTCTGTCCCTTGGCTTAGCTTTCCTTTGGGTTATCTTCATCCTTAAATAAGCTCTGTCCCAGAACTTTAGGGGAAAACACAGAACTAGTAGTTCTGATTAGTAGTAAGAAAGAGTAGAGAGTGGAGTTATGTTAGAGTATTTAGAATATTTTATCTGGAACTCTTCAAAACTTGAAGTGGCTCAAATAGGATCTTGTTTATGGATGTTGGAGGAAGCAGCATGAGCTTGTGCTACCACACACGGTGCTGGATACAGGCATCAGAATTCCCAGTGTTCCTGATTTTGGTGTAGATTCTGCCATGACACTGGTACCTCTGTAAGCCCAGGACCTGTACAAAGTCTAGAGCTAGAAAATAATTGGAAAGTTGTGGCTAACTGTTAGCAAAGTAAAGTTTTAGCAATAAAAAAATCACAGAACTCATCCAGGACTGGTAATTTACCATGATAGTGTTCAACAAAGCAGGCAGTGTCCACAGGCTAAGGGAGGGGCAGTGAGACCTCTGCGTGCTGCACACAGCACAGCAGAGAAACGCAGCTGGTGTGGGAGCAGAGCACCCGTGCCTGAGAGACCTGAGCTTATGGATGCAAGGAGTGGCAGTCACAGGGGGAGCCCAGCAGTGGTGGTCATTGGGTTCTGAAGTTGCTTATGAAGCACTGGAGTTGCATGAAAGGTTTCTGTTTTGCTGCTTTTTGATCACATTCATTTATTTATTTCTGGTCTTCTCTATACTTGGGAAACTCTTATCCCAGACTTCTATAAATCTCACTTCTTTACCCCTTTCCTATGTAAAGATTGTTCATTGTGGGGATTCTGCTAGTTACTGAGCAAATCTGTTCCAAATGTGCATTCCAAAACTGTGGTCACCACAGGGTGACAATAAACCACTGGGGCTCACTTTTGAGATGGACATAATTTAAAAGTCCATTGATCCTCTGATCTCCATAAGCCCCTCTGACTGGTACACCACAGTGGGTGGCATTTGGTCTCTCAAAAATCAGTGTCAGGCCGGGTGCGGTGGCTCACACCTGTAATCCCAGCACTTGGGAGGCTGAGGCAGGAGGATCATGAGTTCAAAGCCAGCCTCAGCAATGGTGAGGCACTTAGCAACTCAGTGAGACCCTGTCTCTAATAAAATATATTAAAAAAAAAAAAAAAAGTGTTGGGGATGTGGCCCCAGTGATCTAGTGCCCCTGAGTTCAATCCCTGGTACCCAAAAAAAAAAAAAAAAATAGTGTCAGCATGGAGCCAGTGATTTCCCAGTCCCACTGACAGTTACCCAGGCAGATGGTCACAGGCCTCTTTGGGGAAGGCAGGAGGAAGATCTGCTCTGTACATTTTGGCTGTGTATCAAGATCCTTCTTCAAGCAGACCTTTCTTGATTCAAGCTTTCCATCCTATGAATTGACTCAGTTCTGGGATTCTTTGAGGCATTATGACTTTCTCTTGTGCTCATCAAGTTAGATTTTCCTTCACTTAAGCCAGAACTTTTTTTGGTTGACAAAGGAAAAAACAAAAGCAACCCAAAACTTTAGTAGCGTGACCTGTTGAGTTTCAGCGACACCATGATCAGGTAGCCAAAACTGAAAATCTTTCCTCATCAAAGCATTTGATTACAAGTTTGGTTCTGTCTGGTATGTCAACATCTTGCCTTGTCTCTGGACATGCAGTCTGCTGCTGAGCCCCTGCCACAGCAAGAACCCATCGGGGTGTATGGAGGGAATACGCATGGATGGTAGCAATGCCCGCAGTCATTCCTGGTCCCCACTATGGGCTCTTTACATGTACCAGAGCTTCAGTGAGGGGGTTCTGCAGGATGTAACTAGATAATGGTAGATAGAATGCTGTTCCCATCTTGCCAAGTCTTGAAGTTAGGGAAGTTCTGGCATTTCAAGTTGGTTAAGTATAGGCCATTCTGGGGACAGATTTCAGCTAGCCCGGTGCTAGCACACTGGACTCCACATCTCCACTGTGCATCTGTATAAAAATTGCTTTATTTACTTATTGATACTCTTCCTTTAGAATGGAAGCTCTGTGAGCTCTCTAATGCCTTAACAGAGTGGCTACTCTTAATAGATAGTCAGGATGGTCACTTGTCAGATGATCGACTGATTCGTTTATTTATTCGTTCACTCCACAGATGTGTATTGAGCATGGTGCTAGAAATAGCAAGTATAGACCTTTAAGAGTGAGAGGCATCTGAGCCTCTTACTGTCCAGGAACTGAGAGGTGGCCACGATTGAGACTGGGAGGGCAGAGAGAGGAATTGAGAGTTAATAAAGGAAGCTTTGGAGGTAGACAGTGACCACATTTTGTGGTGTAGGAGTACATCACAAGAGGAATCCATCTGTTATCCCCAGCGCAATGGGAAGTCCTAGGAGTATTTTAAGCCAAAGGGCAACCAAATTTTATTTAACTTTTAAAGTTTATAATGTTTATTGTTTGGAGAATAGTAAGTTTAGTAAGGCAAGCTTAGCATCAAGGAGGTGAATGAGAGGACAGTATTTTTCATTATCTTAGAGAAGAAACATTGTAGCTTGCCTCAGGGTAAGGTGGTTTCTCCGCCTGTAACCTGTCCTTGGTGCTCTACTGCAGCCTGGTGCTGTGGCCTTGCTGTGGGCTGCTGCAGTGAGCATGGCCACAGAGCAAACTTTTCACTCCTGTTCTGAGCCACAGAGATGGGAACTAGTGGGTGGGGAATCGAGTTTCTCCAGGTGCAGTGCCTATGGAGAAATTTTCTAGTATATTGTATACTGTCTTGCCGTGCAAACTTTTGTACTATTTTACTAATTAAGTTGATGATATTTATAAAAATTCAGGAATGAAGTTATAATTTGTGACATTGGATATTTTAGTATAAATAAGTAATTTAGATGCAGTGTATAGGTAATTCTAAATAATTCTTTAAAATTTTAATATATTCATTTTATGTTATAGATCATATTTGAATCATACTCTATAAAAGTGTGGCAGACAGCTAGTATATTAAGTTATATATTTGTGCATTAGTTGCATATTTTATAAACTAAGGGATTTTTATTCTATTTTATTTAACCATTTCCTTTATTTTTGTTCTTTTTTATTCAAAGTACCAAGATACAAACATGCAGGGAGTCGTGTATGAGCTCAACAGCTATATTGAGCAGCGGCTGGACACAGGAGGAGACAACCAGCTGCTCCTCTATGAACTGAGTAGCATAATCAAAATAGGTAAGAAATATTTTATATTTCCTGAGTAAATTTTGACCAAATATTCTTTTCTTACATTACCAAAACTGGCAGAAAATAACTAAGAGGGTGATGAAATTCATTCATTTACTTTTATTATTGGACTAAGTAATAAATTTTTTTTATTATGAAGCTAGCTGAATGAGTCAAACCTAAAAGTTTCTAAATCATCTGATTTCAAATAAGTATCTATGTGATATATGAATTTAAATATACTATGACTTTAATTAAACACCAAGTTTTCTTTGGAAAGTATTATTTTATTGAATTAAGTGACACATTTATAAAGGAAACCACTAATTTTTAAAGAAAGCAAGCATTTTAAATTTATTTGAGCATATCCTAGATAATCAGTGGTTTACTTTGGGAATCAATGGGGGAAGTTGTATCAGAAAAGTAAGATTTTAGAAAGGTGCACTTTTTTCAGGACATGATTTTTTTTAGGATACCCACTATGGAAATCAAATCTTTTGATTTTTATTTGGAAGTGAGAATGCTGATGACGTAATAATAGTGATGTTTCTCATACATACATGACCATGTGTCAGACACCTCTCCATGAGACTCCACGCATGAGCTTTTATTCTCACAGTCGCCTCCTGAGGTTGTTTCTGCTCTTATCCCCATTCTCCCAGTGAGGAAGCCATGGGACAGAAGTTAGATGTTTTTCCTAAAGACACATAGATTAAAAGGAGTTAAGTAGGGTTTAAATTTAGGCAGTCCCTGAATCCCTGGAAGTGGTGGCTCACGTCTATAATCCCAGCAGCTCCTGAGGGTGAGCCACAAAGGTGAGTTCAAAGCCAGCCTCGGCAAAAGGGAAGTTTTAAACAACTCGGTGAGATCTTGTCTCTAAATAAAATACATAGTAGAGCTGGGGATGTGGCTCAGTGGTCGAGTGCTCCTGTGTAGTTCAATCCCCAGAACCAAAAAGAAGAAGAAGAATAAGAAGAATTAGGCAGTCCCTGAAAGACTTAATGCTATTTCTTACTTCAGATTGACACTGGTGATTGCTTCAGCTGACATTGAAGCGATTTTATATCTATTATGTTCATGTCAGTGGATGTGTAGATGTGTACACCCCTCCCTTTTGGTTGATGCTTATTTCAGCAATTCAATATTATGACTGTTACCTTTGGTATTTATAATACGTTGAAAATTAAATATAATTCTTGAATTTAAAAAATGTTCTGTGGAAATTCTGAATATTTAAAGTTCAAAAATACATTATTGCATGGCATGTTCCCTGCTGATTGCATTTGAAGATGTCACATGGTGCTGCAGCCACTGATGAGAAATATGTGGAGATATACCCTATTATTGAGTGAAGCCATATATGGCTTTGTCCCTTCAGTGCATGACACTGGTCATGTTAACAGATCCATTCAACAGGCTCTGAGTCACACTGTAGAGAATTCATACATGTTATATTCTTCCACTGAGATTAGTTTCTTCCTTTTTTTTTATTACTTTGGCAGCCACAAAAGCTGATGGATTTGCACTGTATTTCCTTGGAGAGTGCAATAATGTAAGTATCTATATTTAGATTTTGGTGCTGTAGATGATATCATAAGCTTTTTATAAAAAACTATTATATTACAAACAACATACATGCCATAATTAAGTATTCAAAACAATTATTTTTAATTCTTAATGTGATTGTTATCAGTCAAGAATGGCATGACAATATTTATCGTAAAATCTTGAAATTAATTAATTTACTTATGTATCAATTTTTGCCTTGTAGTGTCCTATATCATGCATGACTTGTCTAGAATTTGTGTTTTATACAAAAGTCATTTCAGCATTGTGGGCTCTGATGCCATACAGGAGGGCCTGTGCCCTTTGTATTCATGATCCACAGTAAAATTAATTGGGAACAGAAGTTAACATGGTCCAGTGATGTCTAAGGGGTAGAAAGTCAGCTCTGTGAGAGCACTAGGCAGAAGCTACTGACCTGGGTCCATGAGCGGCTGTGTCCGTACTTCAGGGCATTTAGCCCTTGAAGAGTCTCAGCTGTGGCTGTTCCTGAATTTCTGGTCTTCTTTGGATGGAAAACAGCTCACTGTCAAATGCAATTCACACAGACACTCTGAAAAGCATTTCAAGATGTTTAGTCACTGGTATTTGATTTTTATTATGGCCTTAAAATCAGGTACTTAACATTTTAGTATAATCTTAGTCAATTACACTTTTGTTCATAGTTTAAAATTCACTTATAAATTTATTGGACATTTACTGTGTATTTCTTATATGTTAGGCATTGCTATTTGACATTTGGGATGAATTTTTGAAATAAAGATATTTGCATTCTCAAGTAATCAAAATATATACTATTGATATATAACATGTATAAAAAATAGGGTAGATTGTGTTCTGAGATTTCTAATACTACTATTAAGTAATATAATAATAAAAGAATGAAAGTAATTGCATAAAAAGTATGGACTGATTGAATTAACTTGTAGCTCTTCATTCCACAACCATTGTTTCCCCTGGTATTACAATAGCTTCCTAAAGCTTGTTACCCTACAGGATTCGAAGCTCCTTTAGGGCAAGGGCCTCTGCCAGCCAGCGTTAGCATTCCTCTGGCACCTCTCTGGGAGCCTTTCCCAGAAGCAGTTGGACAAGAACATTTATTAAATTGCATTACTCAGATTTACTATCACTTCCAAGCACTTTAACCTGTATTTTAGACAGCGGTAGTATTTTAAAGTGGCTAGGCTGCAAAAGCAACAAATGGATATTACTTTTCCCTGCTCACTGAAAAATTTATTTAAAAATTTTGGGTTTTTTGAAATATTTTGGTGGTACTGGGGATTGAACTCAGGGGCACTCGTCCACTGGGCCACATCCCCAGCCCTTTTTTGTATTTTATTTATAGACAGTGTCTCACTGAGTTGCTAAGTGCCTCGCCATTGCTGAGGCTGGCTTTGAACTCGTGATCCTCCTGCCTCAGCCTCCCAAAGTGCTGGGATTACAGGCGTGCGCCAACGTGCCCGGCTGGGGGGTTTTTATTTATCTTTTCAATTCAAATTAAATTTATTTTAACAGGTGCATAAAGACATAAAACTATAGATATTAATGAGGTACGATGTGATGTTTCAATAAATATATACATTGTGTAATGTTTAAATTAAATATATCTTATCTCTTCAAACCTTTATTCACCCCCTTATGGTAAAAGTATTCAAAATTTTTTCATTTGGAGTATATGTTGTTTTCTACAGCCCACCCTACTGTATCTTATCCCTGTCCATCTAGTACCCCGTGGTCAGCCTCTTCCTGCATCACCCCCCTCCTCTGATAACCACTGTTCTGCTCTCAACTTTGAGGAGGTCAGCTCTTTGCGAGTCCTTGTATGAATGAGACCATTCAGACCTTGTCTTTCTGTGCCTGGCTTATTTAAGAATTCCTCTTAGAAAATTGTGCAATTTTCCATTATTTTTTAAAATATTTATTAATTTACTTTGGTTGTACACGATGCAAAGCATTTATGTTTATGTGGTGCTGAGGATCGAACCCGGGCCGCGCACGTGCAAGGCGAGCGCTCTGCCACTGAGCCACAACCTCAGCCCCTTCCATTATATTTATGATTGAATCATTGAGCACAGTGCAGTCACGGGCCTTCATGTCTTATTTCTCCTTCTGAGATGGCCTGCAGGGCTGCCTGTGCAGCCTCCCTTGAATCGGCCCTTCTTCAGATCAGGGCAGACACGTAAGAGAAAACTCTATCTGGTTTTTTCTTTGCTAAATCTGGACCTTGAACTCCGAGACCTACCTGTTCACGTCTCAGAACTGGTGAGAACCATGGAGTGAGCTGTGGCAGGGCAGTTCCCTGCTCGGGGCCTCCTTCTTTGATCAGGAGCCGGTCGGTCCTATAGAGTACCCCTCAGAGAGGTCTGCTGGGAGAGGTCTCTTCCTTCCGTCTGTCTAAATATATCTTTATTTCTTGCACTTTCTCGAGATATACTTTTGGTAGAGAGTTCAGGTGGGTGAATTATATCTTTGAAACTGACTCTCAAAAAGATTCTGTTTGTTTTGATTAGTTTCAGTTCTTCCATCATAACTTTTATATCCGCTAGATATATTTTCAAGCTTTCCTCTGCTTCTTGAAATTTTATTTTTTGAAGTATATTAACTGTAACTCTGTCATATTTCTTCTGAGTTACAGTTTCTTGCCTCCATTTCTTCCTCCTAGCATGCATGGTATCTTATTTGCTCATGTGTTTCATGGTCTCTCTCTATCCCTCCCTCTCTCCATCTCTCTCCCCCCACCCTTTTTTTTCTTTTTCTTTTCTTGGTACCAGGGATTGAACTCAGGGGCACGACCACTGAGCCACATCCCCAGCCCTATTTTGTATTTTACTTATACACAGGGTCTCACTGAGTTGCTTAGCACCTCACTTTTGCTGAGGCTGGCTTTGAACTTGCGATCTTCCTGCCTCAGCCTCTAGAGCCACTGGGATTAAAGGCGTACACCACCACATCCTGTAATCTCTCTCTCTCTCTCTTTCTTTCTCTCTCAACTGTGAATCATGTTCTCACTTGGGATTTTAATTTTTTATTTTTTGGTACTGGGGATTGAACTCAGGGGCACCTGACCACTGGGCCACATCCCCAGCCTTTTTTGTTTGTTTGTTTGTTTTTTGTATTTTATTAGAGACAGGGTCTCACTGAGTTGCTAAGTGCCTCACCATTGCTGAGGCTGGCTTTGAACTCCCTATCCTCCTGCCTCAGCCTCCCAAGTGCTGGGATTATAGGCATGCACCACATGCCTGGCTTCACTTGGGTTTTTAAAATGGATATTCTTGAGACTTGCTTTGAAATTCCCCTCTGCTTCATTCCCAGTGATGGATACATTTGTTTCTAATAGTTACTGAAGATAGCATCTAGAAACATTTTAAATGATCTAGTTGAGATTTTTTTTTCAGATTAAAAAATGGTATCTACTTAAGTCTTGAAACTGTATGATGCATAATTTTAAATTTCCCTGAGGAGATTTTCCTTCTAGTACTGATATCAAGATCATCTTGTTTCCTTGCATTGCTTTGCAGGGGTAAGTGTGTTGATCCTTCCACTGAAGCGAAGATGGGGTGCCCTTTTTCTTCCCTGGTCTTGTGTTGGTGTCTCTGAGGAGACTTCCTGCATAGAAAGGTCCCAGTTTTTCTCTTGTTTCCTATCCACCATGGAGTGTTCTATGGGGAGGGTCAATATATATCTATGCTCTGGTTCATACCCTCAAACGCAAGCCTTGAGGTTTGGCTACCTTATAGAGTTCCTTTATTTACTTTTAGAATTCTGTGGATTCCTTTCATGTTTCTCAGATCAGGGATATTTTGAAGTGTTTGTAAAATGCATTTTTTTTTTTTTTTTTTTTTTTTTGTGGTACCAGGGATTGAACTCAGGGGCACTCGACCACTGGGCCACATCCCCAGCCCTTTTTTGTAATTTTATTTAGAGACAGGGTTTCACTGAGTTGCTAAGTGCCTCGCCATTGCTGAGGCTGGCTTTGAACTCGCGATCCTCCTGCCTCAGCCTCCCAAAGTGCTAGGATTACAGGCGTGCGCCACCGCGCCCGGCTGTAAAATGCATTTTATCTAGCCTCTAAGTAGTTTTAAAATTGATTTTTTTCAAGAGTGTCATTCAAATTATTTAATCCATATTGCTTGGAACAGAAGTTGATATACTTCAAAAATGCCGGCTAACCATATTAAATAAATATATAGACTTTTTTTTTTTTTTTTTTGCACAAGTAAGCTGATAAGTATACATTTTTTTTTAACATGAAAGGCAACATTACAGATCATTATGAATCTTTTAAAAATGTCCTCTGGATTTTAAATTACCACTAGAAAATCTGTCTTAACCCAAATTTCAAAACAAAAATTTTAGGTTTGTGACCAAGTTATAGTAAATCCAATAGTTTGAGATTATGATTCTAGTCTGTGTTAACAAATGCCAGTGGTTAAGAATAAGATGTGAAGAATTGTAAAATTCTTGCACTTATAAGAGTTTTAAATTCTTTTTTTCATAAATGAGTCAAATAATTTTTAAATTGATATAATAAAAATATAATTTAGACAATATTTAAATATGTCAAAATCCCACCAATAGAATGAAAAAGGCCACATCAGTTATCAGAGAGGAAAAATTTAAGTAAAGTTAAGAAACTTAGAAAACAAACTAAATTATAAAACATACTAAAAACATTTATGATTGTGGAAATCATTATATAATTACAACAAAACTATAAGTGAGCTAGACCCAGTTGTTAAAAACAAACAAACAAACAAACAAAAAAGAAACCAAAAGCCTCTTAGATTAAAACCAAAACAAGCTGGGCGTGGTGGTGTCTGCCTGTAATCCCAGCAGTGTGGGAGGCTGAGGCAGTAGGACCTCCAGTTCAAAGCCAGCCTTAGCAATTTAGTGAGACCCTAAGCAACTTAGCAAGACCCTCTTTCAGAAGAAAAAACAAAAGGACTGGGGTTGTAGCTCAGTGGTTATGGGCTCTTGGGTTCAATCCCTAGTACCCAAAGGAAACAAAACTATCTTCTATTACAGGAAAACACATATGGAAGAAAAGCAGAGGCCAGTGACAATATTAAAGTTGAGCATTAACTTAGGAAGAAGATCTCTTTCATGTGCTAAAGGTCTAGCATACAATGAAGGTGGAGCTGTGATGAAGTTTGTGACCTAGGTATTTTATGGATTGAAATTTACGAAGCAGAACAATCCAAGAAAATGAATCAAGAAAAATGAATGGAAATACAATAGTATTTTTAGTTTTTGACAGATGACAAATAAGATTAGAGGAGATTAGTAATATCATAACTTAGGTTTTATTCAAATAGTATATATGGTAAATAGTATGGTATTTTAGAATTTGTCAACTTGGTCTTTTCTGGACTTGTCCCCTAACTCTGATGCATTTATTCCATTTAAGAGTTCTTAGGATTTCTACATGGCTAAAAACAAAGGAAATAAAATCTTGGAAATTAAAAAAATATACTAAGTAACTCCTTGTGCAAAGAAAAATGCCAAATATATTTAATTGAATATTTAGAGAGTATATTTGATAAAATTAATTATGGTATTTCTAAATCTCTGAATAAATCGTTCACAATGGAAAATATATGTATACTTAAACTGTACAGCATTTTATATGTATTTTTGAAGTATTAATAAAATCATAGAACAAAAAATAAGTTGATTGATATGTCAGTACCTTTTGGAGGGGCTGCCACAGGAAGACACTGTTTTAGGCACTAAAGAATCTCTACCCTCTTGGAGTTTATGCATTTAACCCTTGGAGAGAGAGAAAATAAATCTAGATAAGCAAGAATATCTTCGATAACATAGATAAACCATTAACTAAAAGAGAGAAAGCATGATTATATCCTTATTAAAAAGAATAATAAAACAATAGATACGGTGAAAATGATTAATTTTCAGGGCATGTTTTCACTAATAAATGTAAAAATACAGGACAGTTTTCAGGGAACATAAATTGCCCCATCTAATACAAGTGACAATGGAACCCTTAATAATCTAGTGCCTGAGGAACAAATTGAAAACAGTGTTAAAGCATCACCTTTCCAAAACCAGTAGGACATTGACTAGACAGACTTTGTCTGTGCAGCAGCTGCAGTGCAGCCCCATGCCAAGCCAGGTGACCCTGGCGAAGCAGACATTCTCAGTTCCTGGGCCCACACTGCCCACTTGTTGCCGAGCAGCCTCTGCAATGCCTGTGCACACCACACCACTTCAGAACCTGGACCAAGAAGGACTGCTTCCCAGGAAGTAGTTTTAACTTGGAACCACTTTTGGTTCTGGATTTGGAAATGTGCTCACCATTTAAAAACTGTGAGCTTGGCAGATTCTTAAACTTTACAAACCTTAATATTCTCTATTGCTTCAGTGTTATATCAAGGATGTTGTTCATTCAACAAATCATTTTAAACAACTGCTAAGTACCAAAAAATTGTGCTAAACTGCTGAGCATACAAAGATAAATAAAAAACTCCTTTCCCCAAAAATGTATAACCAATGTGGGAGAGAAAGAAATCAGCAGTTACCCAGTACATGGTCCTACGTGGTAATAGTGAGCAGTGCACTGTGGGTACACTGGGGTCTTGAATTTGAAGGGGTCAATGTATCATGTGAAAACTAGACTGACTGGTGAGCTAATATCGGAGTGTGAATTTGAAGACCTCTCACATAGTAGATGAGAAGAAGGCAAAGGAAATTATTTAAGAAATCTGGAGCTATTGAAAGAAACAATATGATTTTGTGTCTGGGCACATAACAGTGTCTGACATAAATGAGGTATATTTTGGACAACAATGATTTTCTGTGATTAAATTTTTGCTTCAGTTTTAATGTTTTCATTCATTTATACTATCACACATTCCAATATCATATATTTCATATATGATATATAGCATACTTTATATCATCAGTATACTTTCTCTTGTGTTATCCATGAGTTGCTTATAAAAGCCGTAAACTTTATGAACTCTAGTTATACTTAAAATTTTAATTTAAAACATCACTGAAAGTTTTTCATATATTGATTATTTTTGAAACAACCTCTCCATAATTTATAGGGTTCATTATTTAGCTTAGTTTAACAGTTGTTATTCTTTAAAAATTTGTGAACATGAACAGTTAGATGCCTGTAAAACCCCTAGATTCATAGACTATTAAGCTAAAAGAGACACTTGAAAATAATCAAATCTTTTCATTTTAGTAATGAATCATAACCAAGCTGTCTAGTCTGGTTAAGTGACTGTTCAGGTTCATACAGCTCCTAGTCGGAACCTGAAGTCTCTCCAAGAGTGTGATTCCAGAGCCTCCGCTCCAAAGCTTGTATGCTTCTCACAAAGACCAGATGTGCTCTTTCTACTCCTGTACACCACCTCTCCTAAGTTCAAAGGCTTTTCACTTTCATATTACTTTATTGTTATTACCCTCAGACTTGGAAGAATGCATTTCAATTAGTTTTGCTATTTGGGGTACAAATAAGGGAAAAAAATGGAGAGCAAAGGAATCCAATTTTATCTGAAACAACCTTAAAAAGTTGCCTGAAAATATTGCATTCTTTGTACTTAGAGCTGGTAGCTTATAGTAATTATGTGATTCTTTTAACTACATAATAAACTCTAGCAGGTCTATTTTTAAGAACTGTGCAAAGTTAGCTGTCCTATTTCAAGTCCAGATAAGAGTGGAAGAGGAGTTGCTCCCAGTCAGTCATCTGCACAGAATCTACATTTGTTTACCGTCCAGTGCCATCTAGTGTCTGGTATGGGAAATAACAGCTTTTTTTTTTTTTTTTTTTTTTTTCCTTCTTTAAATAATATTTCTAAAATTCAACTGGTGGGAGTGGAAGTCTCAACAATGAAATTAAATTTTGTGAACCAACTGATCTTTGAATTGTGTATGGAAAGAAAGATGCCAGCATGTTTATTGGGTGAAACATCAGATTTTCCCATTTCATTTAAGAATGGATCTTACAGATAAATTGGATATTATGAACATATATACATGAGAGTATTACCATGTTACAAAATGTTGTTTGGTGATGTTTTCATTCATCCTCCTATGAAAATAATGAATATAGCACTTTTGTTATCTTTTTGATCTGAATATCCCAGTCAAATCCTTAGGTCAAAAATCATATTGATTGATTTTGAAAAGTGAACTCCCCAGTATGGAGATTCCTAGAAAAACTTGGAATGGAACCACCATTTGACCCAACTGTCCCACTCCTCAGTCTATACCCAATGGACTTAAAAATAGCATACTACAGGGACACAGCCACATCAATGTTTATAGCAGCACAATTCACAGTAGCTAGATTGTGGAAACAACCCCGAAGCCCATCAATAGATGAATAGATAGAGAATTTTTGGTTTATATACACAATGGCACACTACTCAGCACTAAAAAAAATAAAATCATGGCATTTGCAGGTAAATGGATGGAGTTGGAGAAAATAATGCTAAGTGAAGTCAGCCAATCCCAAAAAACATTGATTCCTTTGCTGTGATGATACTGAATTATAGTGGCAAGGGAGGGGGGATGAGAGGAATGAAGGAATGTTAAATAGAACAAAGTGGAGGGAGAGAAGAGGAGGGGGCAAGGGGATAAGAATAATGGCAGAATGAGTTGGACATCAATACACTAAGTGCATGTATAAAAACTCAAATGGTGTGAAAATACTTTGTGTAAAACCAGTGACTTGGAAAACTGTGCTTTTTATATGTAATATGAAAGGAATTGCACTCTACAAGCATGTATACAAAAAATTAAATTAAAAAAACTATGACAAAAAATGTGAACTCCCCACTTTCTTTGTGAATTTTTTAAGAATTTATTTACAGCCATTTATTAATGCATTAACGCAGACTCTTCACTAATGAAAAATGCAAAATATATCTTATAAAACAAATTATGATTATTTTGAAATTTTAAGAACTAAGGTGAGATTTGCCTTGCCAAATCACAAAATGTACTTTAAATTTATAGTAACTTAAACAATGTGTTACACAAATAAATGTAGTGATAGAGAATTGAGAGTTCAAAACAAACAAGTGTATTTGAAGATTCAGTGTCTGTCAAATGTGCCAGTTCATCAGTGGGAAAAGGTAACCGTTCAATACGTGGCTTTCCATTGGACAATTTCTGTGAAATAAATAAAGGAAGATTTAATCAACTTTTCCCCTACCTTAAATATGTGTAATAGTCAGCCCTGATTTAGAGGTTCATTATTGATATTTTGTATTTTCAGTAATAACTACCCATAATTTCTTTCAACTACAAAAACCATAAAGGTTTTGTTGTGCCAAAACAAGTAATTCTAACCAGTGAATAATTCTCAATCAGAACTGACAGGAGATTTTGAACAGGTGAAGTGTATTAAAGGAAGAAAAAAAGAAAAGGAGTAGGGAGCCACTAATACAGAAGAGAAAGTGTGTAGGCATGGAAAGAGGTCAGAGACAGGTATGTGTGCTTAGGCTGCCCCTCATTTTCACTTCTGCCTGAGATTTTGGCATTTAAATTGCAATGTTTTCAATATTCTGTTAGCAGTTCCTCTCAGATCTTCATTGGAAACATTTCTGTTTTCTAAATATATGAACAGAACAGAAGTCATGAACTTACTAGTAAAATAAGTACATAATTTCCTCTGTTAAGAATTGTTTACTTTTTTTTTTTTTTTTTTTGTACCAGGGATTGAATTCAGGGGCATTTGACCACTGGGCCACATCCCCAGCCCCCCCCCCCCCCCCCTTTTTTTTTAAATTAGAGACAGGGTCTCACTGAGTTGCTAAGTGCCTCGCCATTGCTGAGGCTGGCTTTGAACTCGTGATCCTCCTGCCTCAGCCTCCCAAGTGCTGGGATTACAGGTGTGCACCACCGTGCCCGGCTAAGAATTGTTTACTTTTTGATAATTTGTTATCTGCATGGAGAAGATGTAAGTATAGGACATAACTGAAAGATTTCTCAACTTTTATTTCCAGCAAGCCTAATAATCTATACAATGGCTTCCCACATACCCTGCAGTACAGTATTTGCTTATCTGTTTCTTGTTCATCCTATAGAAACCCTACATAGAGGCAGAAAGTTTATTATAATATTAAATAAGTGCTTATTTAATAATTATAGAAATGTATAATATATTCTACCATTATTGAATTATGTAGCTTAGTACAACTTGAATATATAGTTAAATTAGACTTAAAAGACTGAAGGCTGAGTCATTAAAAAATGATGTGTGCTACATATCTTCAAACAGAGCCAACACTGTGACTGAAAGAACAAAAGATAAAACCAAAGCTACTGTTGGAAGCTTGCTGCAGATTGTGTTTTCCATTATTGTTCATAGGATATTCTTCTGTAAGAGTTATCTGAATCCCTCAGTTCAATTTAAGTTCATTTCCCACTTATGTCTTTGGTACAGAAAAGGAACAATCACTCAGCATCCTTCTCATAACTAACTTTCTCACAGTTTGAGAAAATAATTGGCAATTCTGGTTTTTCTTTAGGCTGAATATACCATATAGCCTTGTAGTTTTTTTTTTCTTCTTCTTCCTTGCAGCCATCTCTTCTTCCTGCTCCTGAATCATTTTTCTATCCTCCTCTCACTTGTAAGAAAGGATGACACCTGGCTTATATTTGGCCAATGATAAACAGAAATCTAATCATAGTCTCACTTCTTCTATGCCACATGCATATTGGTGTATAATGGAATTATAGTAACTTTAAAAACAGTGGCACTGATTACTAGGCTTTTAAAAAATGAATAAGGTAAAACTGTATCATCTCTTTAGATTTTTGATCTCTAAGTGTATACCTTGTTCTTAGATATATAAAGTTTAATCCTATTTAGAAGAACCATTTAAATATATTTTTCACATGCATTGTACTTAATAGCAAGTACTCTTTAAGCACAGTCCTAAAACTTGAGAATATAATTATTTTTAATTTAGGCACTGATCCTTTATAATGGTACTATATTTAAAGCTGCCAGGATTAATCCTAAATTCTGCTTTCCTGTTCCCTACTTACTTAGCCAAGGAGCTCTGCTTTAGAGGACTCATTCTCCTGCAATTGCAAGATGCCCAAAGAAAGAGTTTTTAATATTACAGAGTTTGAAAACGACTTCTCTGATAATTTATTAAGAGCATTTAGCTCAGGGTCTCACCCTTAGAACTAGCTCGGGCAGCAGGCAGTAGTTAGGAGTGTGTTTAGGTTGAGGGTCCCCTGGCACTTCCTGCTTCCAGTCTTTAACCATTACATTACAACAGTCCAAACAAAAGGAGAGTAAGCAAGGTGTAGGGAAGTTTACCTGCACCTTAACATCTTTGGAGTGAGTAGGTAACCCTGATGCGACCACACCAGAACACTGCCTGCCAACCCTAGATGATTTGTGTTGATTGTCAATTCTTATTTAGTAGAAAATAATTTTAAAACGTGATTGGATTTTGTCAAAACAACTGATCCTTGTTATTTTAAAATGGATTTATTTTTAAAAAACTGCTTTCAGTCATTTGGAAAGACTGCCAAGATTGGTTTTTCAGAGAAGGGCAGATTTTTCATTGAGAATATTCTGAATCTATAATTTCTTGGGACAGTTTAAGTAATGTGAATAATTGAGCCTTAAAAAAACTTAGAAAGAAATGAAAATGAATGATAATGATAAATAATGAAATGATAATTATAATGAAAAATATAACCAATCCCCTTGCTGCTGTTCCTATCTTCAGGTATTCTTGTCTAATCTCAAAGGAGTTGGACCCCAGTATTGGCTTTATGGTATGGTACAACCATGAGCCCAATGACAGATAGACCTTTTTTCTCATGTTTCACATTTCAGGTATCAAAATAGAGGCTATTTTAAGAGTTTTTTGTGCTTACACATCCTTTAAGTCCTATCTCAACCTGTATGTTGTGTGAATCAGTCTTGGGCGTGACAGTTGCACCAACTTGCTCCAGCGGGTTCAAGGCAATGCAAGCTCTCCTCCTTTCGGGTCTGTTTGATGGGCTCACAGACTCTTCATGAGTGCTTTTCACACTGTGCGAAGGTACAGGAGAGCCTATGAAACGTGTTCTTCTCTTCTGCCTAGAGTCTCTGTGTGTTCACACCACCTGGGATGAAGGAAGGAAAGCCCCGGCTCATCCCTGCTGGGCCCATTACCCAGGGCACCACCATCTCTGCTTATGTCGCCAAGTCCAGGAAAACACTGCTTGTAGAGGACATCCTTGGGGTAAAGGGCTTTTCACTCTGTGTGAGATTTTTAGTCTAAAAGATTGAATTAAGATGATATATTATTTTGATGTATAATTTGAGCCATTTCGTTAAAAAATTAAAGATTCAATAAATGAATCCATATATAAATTAATTTTTGTATGCAGAAAATCAAATCGTGTGTGTGTGTGTATGTGGGGGGGGGTCGGGGGAGGTACTGAGGATTGAACCCAGAGATGCTCTACCACTGAACTACATCCCAACCCTTTTTATTTTGAGACAGAGTCTTGCTAAATTGCTGAGGCTGGCCTCAAACTTTCACTCCTACTGCTGCAGCTTTCCAAGTTGCTGGGACTATCGGCGTATGCCACTGAGCCTCCACCAGAAATCAACTCTTTGTATACTCACTGTAGCTAGGTTTGAAGACTTCATACTTCCATACATACCACTATGATCAAACCTAATGTATATATCTATATTCATGGATTGTATTAATATAGATGAAATGATCAATCTTTTGTGCTCCACATCTTGCCAGGGTGTACATAAATGAGTTAGCCCTTGCCTCATGACAAACTATCCCAGATTTTAGTGGCACCATATGGTAGCCACTTGGTATTTCTCGTCTCAACTGTCCCCTTCAGCTGATCTTGCTGTTGACCAGCAGTTACTTGCTGGCTGACTTTGGTGGCCTCGCCCCTCCACTGTCGCTCACTCTCCTCTGGTAAGGCTAGCCTGGCAGGTTCTTAGGATGGTAGCAGGAGTGCCAGGGAAGAAGTGGAAATGTGTGAGTTTTCCAGCCTCTGCTTATCTCAGACTAGCTGCCCTCTTTGTAGCCAGTGCAGATCACAGGAGCAGGCCCAGACTTGGTGTTCAAGGGCAGTAAAGGGAACATGACTGCCGAGAGACATGGCAAATTGGAAGCCTTCATGCGGCCTTCCACAGTACACACACACAGACATTTTAGTGAAATGTTACTCCAAGGAGTACAGACTTTAACTTGGAGTGTATACTTGGATCTTGATGTTGGTTTTGCCACTATAGGACCTTGAAAAAAATCAAGTAACTAGTTACTTTATAGAAAGAGAGGAGGGAGACAGAGAATAAATGCAAGACTGAGGAAAGAGAGATTTAAAATAGATTCTATATAGGTTCTCATTTGAAAATGTTCTGTTGTACATGCAAAATTTCAAAAGATATGTAAACTGTAAGTAGAGATTCATACTATTCCTGATTCCTGAAAAGTTCTAATTCATGCATAATAGCTTCCTACAGACAGTAGAAACTGAACCCACAGAATTGGTGTTTTGGATATTAATTCCTTCCATTCCCTATAATTCCTTTGAGTGATTTTGCTAAAATAGAAAACAAGTCAGAGAACCTAAGTTCTATTACTATGATAAATAATTGATAATTATTAGATGATTTAAAATGCTTAATGTGGGCCCTTGGGGTTCAACGAGAATAACTTATTAATATGCATTTTAATAACCTTAAAATAGAAGAAAAGAAATGTTTAAATTTAATTGTCTTCATGCAGCATTTACATCGGTATTGATTTTTACTCTCATGTCCTACCTGTGAAGCCTCAGACAGTTCTGGAACAGAGGAGAAGGAAAAAATGTCAGCCTTTGCCATTACTTGTATCATTATTGCTCAGAATTAACATGTCATTTATTTATCAAATTTATACTATGCCAGGATAAAGAAGCATTAAAGTAGTATTGGGGTATAGGTTCCACATTGCAAAAAATAAACCTTTTTAAAATCAGATTCATTGTATCCATCATGATTTGGTTTCACTTAGGAAAAGACTGCATATTATCAGTTATACATATCATTCCAATATCATTCCAGTTTCATGTAAGTAAGAGCCATAACATAATGATTCTGTTTCTTTCACTGAATTTATGTCTTTTCCCTTTTACTTTTCAGGATGAACGATTTCCAAGAGGTACTGGACTGGAATCAGGGACTCGCATCCAGTCTGTTCTCTGCTTGCCAATTGTCACTGCGATTGGTGATTTGATTGGTATTCTTGAGCTCTATCGGCACTGGGGCAAGGAAGCCTTCTGCCTCAGTCATCAGGAGGTGAGCCTGAGGAGCTTCCACTTAGGACTAAAGGCCACCAGCACCTGATGGCACCAATGAATACGATATCACAATTTGCTTAACACTGTGTTGATACTGATACTGATACTGATACTGATGGTTTTAAAGACTTGAGATTTTCGTCCTGCAGTTGTTTATAGTAGAGACTGATTAGATTAGAAATGTAGTCTTTTTTTTTTCTGTAAAAAATCATTTTAACAATAAAAAGTATGCCATAATGTGAATCAAACTTGTAGTAGAATGACTTTGAGGATTTTTTTTTTTTTTACACTTTTGTTGTGTTTGTTTTCTTTAAAAATGTCCTCTTCCTGGATTGTATCATGAGAAAAGTTTCTATTTTCAGATACATCAGGAAAACAATGAGTTCTAGTCTGTTTGTTGAGTTGGGATCAGCTCCTCGATACTAAACCCTGCTATAAAATGGTGTGCCTCCTACATCCAGGATCAACAGTCCTCAGTAGCTTGACCCCCATCGCTGGCCTGAGTGAGCCATCTCTTGCTACTCCTGCTGACCCTCACTCCTTCACACACCGGACCTTTGGGCATTGAGGCTGCTGCTCAGAGACCCTGTTTGGCATGTGCTGGCCCTGGCCCCCGTGCAGCGCCTCCTTCAGGAGCCTCCTCAGAGCTCATCTCCTCAGGGAGGGCTGCCCTGAGCCCTTGCTGTGCGTTTGAACAGCTCCATCCAGTGGTGTTTTGTTCTACCCTGCTTCATTGTCACCTGTCACTGATGCACCCCACAGGACCCTTTCTCTCTTTTCTTGCTCTTTCCCCCAGGACACTAAAAGCCATTTTGTTGTTCATGTTATTTACTGATCAGTCTCTTAGAATAGCCCCTGGCACCCAGCAGATATTTGTTAAATGAATGAATGATGAAAGAAGATTAGGTATATATGCAGATTTTGGCTTTTTAGAAATGTCACATCATTTTAAAGCAGCCCTTAGAGCTCTTTTCAATAGTATTTTTGTTAAAGTGAAAACTAATCATTTTATTTTAAAATTATTTGACTATAGCTCTCTTAAAATCAGTTATGTTCCATTTTATCAAAAATTAAGATGAACAAGAGAGTATTAAAGTCATTTAAATATAAGAGGAAATATATGATAAACTTTGTTAATATTTGGTATTTTGTGTTTGGCAAACTATACAAATGCTCAATAATATCAGAAAATACTTCATTTGGGGATGCCTACATATGACTAATAAAAACTCATTTTATATACATATATACACATATATGTGTATGAGCTTTAAAATGTTTTAATTTTTTATGTTTTTAGGTTGCAACAGCAAATCTTGCCTGGGCTTCAGTAGCAATACATCAGGTGCAGGTGAGTCTTTGAGATGTTTTTACAGGACCTTCCTAGGAGAGAACATTTATTTTTAATGAAGGATTTGGAGACTGGAGTAGAAGTTAATAAGTAACTTCATGCTTCATTTGGGATTTTAGAATATTTTGTTACTTCTTAAAATGTTTATTTAATCTTATATTCACTTATTCTCTGCCTTAAGCATCTTGCAATTGCATGTGTTTGTGTATATTTATATATGTATGTATGTGCATATTTATACACAGAAATGATAAATCATTTATGCAATAAATGGTATGTGTCCTGCTATGGAATTCATTTTCCATTGAAAACTAGGGATAATCTGCTGAGAGTTTCTTTGATATTTTTACAATTTTATTTTCTAAATTATTCTATGAAATAAATGGTATATGAAGCATTAATTCCAACTTTTAAGATTTCTAGTCCTCCTGAAGATTTGGTGTACTTTTAAAATCACAAATTAACTAAAATCACACAATCACAAATTTCCTCATTGCTAGACTTTAAGGTTTGGGAACACAGCAGCAATATAGTACTTTATGTCTTTGCTCTTTTTTAACAAATATTTATTTATTTATTTATTTTGGTTGTTTGGGTTTTCTGATTCCATTTCAGCAAACTCAGATTGATGAGAAACTGTTTGGTAGGAAAAGAGAGTTGCAGGATAATAATATGAGTAGCCAGGACTTCTTGGAACATCAAGCATAGGTGGAATATGTGCCCAGCTACAGTTTTTTTAAATTATAAGGTAGTTTTAAAGAGCAGCTTGGGTAGGCTACCTGGAGTTCAATGCTAACTCTACCATGTGTTAATTCTGGATCCTAAGGTTGTACACGTCTTTATGCCTCACTTACAAAGTACAAATCCTAAACCTCTAGAATTGCATGATGATTAACAGAGATAACAAAAATAAGATACTTTAAACAATGTTTAGCACATTTAAGTACTCAATAAATATTAATAGTTATTTGTGTTATTATTACATTGTAAACCAAGTGATTGTGTTTTTAATAGTATCCTAGACATTTTATTCTCTAAGCAGAAATCATTTGTAACTAATAGCCTCTATTTTATATGGCAGGTATGCAGAGGTCTTGCAAAACAGACTGAATTGAATGACTTTCTCCTCGATGTATCAAAGTAAGTGCTTATTTCCAGGGGTGTGATACCCCTTTGTGATCAGTGGTTTGAGTGCAGGTCAATATCTGCTGCCTATAGTAACTAAAGATCGGGCTTTGTTATACGAGTAACTGGGAAAAAAATCATTCATCATGTTATGGATTACAAAATCATATCCTCATACATGTTTATTTTAAACTCTTCTGCATATAGTGTCTCAGATACCTTTCTGAGAAAATGTTCCATTTCCCTGAATTTTGACATATATAAACTCCCTTGGACTAGTAATAAAAGCAATTATAGACAAATATTTATTGAATTCCATTTTCCTATTGGTTTTGCTTGCTACATGGGAGATCTTCTATATATCTGACTTCTCATGAATCACTGAAACTTACAACATGCCCAGGACATGGTAACTTGGGGTCATGTCATCCTAGGTATGTACTGAAAAGTCTCCCATTTCCCCTGGCCTCAGCAGCAGCTTCGAGGTGTGTTATCTCTGCACATCTCTGTAGTGACACATAGCAGTTTTACCCACCAAGAAATGCTGCAGTCTTCACAAATAGAATGTGCGAGTTCATGTTATACCTATTTTTTGAAAACTAAACTGGGGGAAATGTGGGACTGAAGAAGATTTATTTTTTGGTCACTTACCTTCTTGAAAACAGAATTCAACATTATATTTCCAGGACACATGATTTTATTACTTCAAAGCATATAGAAAGGAAACTTTTGCACCTTCCTTGGCTAATGTATTTGCATATTTTGCAGGTGTTCCAAAATCAACCAGATGTCTGATGTGACACTTTATTTCCCTCCTGTTTTTCCCCCAATAGGAAATTTATTTGTGTCACCATCTTCTTTAGCTAGTGTATTCTTTAGAGTGCAGTGTAGTCAAGTGTGTTCTAAGTCTCAGTGATTTCAAGCTGAATAATTTGTCCTTTAAATCAAAGACATCTTAATTGTGAGAATATTGCTAAATTTATAGGCACTTAAACTGAAAGCAGTATGTGCTTGTCTATATTCTCCTATAACCTGTGTCCATTGACTCATGTTTTGGGGGTTTGCATTTTAATAAATATGCCATATGCCTTTAAAACATTTACTTGCCATTTGTAATAATGAGAATGTGTTTTATTTATATAGTCATTAGATCTTAACTATTATTTGTATTCTAATATTTCTTCTCAAATGAATTATATTGCTTTCTATATACAATGAAAGTAATTTTTAACTCTGGCTTTTCAGTGATAATTTACATTTTAACCACATAGATGAGATTTAGAACATTTATTTTTATTTCAGGTCATTAAATAAAAATTATTTTATGAGAATATTAAATATGGTTGCTCCAATTTTAGTCCTGCTTAGTGTTAGTGAAATTCTTCAGCCCTTCTCTCCACTTGGTACTTAGCAATAATGTAATTACTGAATTTAGCCACTGGAATTAGTCTTTCTATGAAAGTAGTAGTAAAGTTTGATTTGTATCTTTCAAGTAATATTGTATTTCCTACATAAAAAAAATCAACAACCTATATCTTTACTTTTATAGACAAATTCAGAAAATGTGTTCCAAATTTACTGTGTACTGTGATCTAAAGAACTCATCAGACTTATGTTCCTTTTTCAGAACATATTTTGATAATATAGTCGCAATAGATTCTCTACTTGAACACATAATGGTAGGTGGCCTTTTGTCTTGAAAATGATTTTATTTAATCATTAGGTCCATGTCTTAATGGTGTTTTATGTAGATTAGACATACATGCTGTATTAAATAATGAAAATGTGGTGCTTCAAAATTGTGTACATCTGTTTGTCACTTCTGTTGAAATCTGGGGGAGGAAGTTTGAATAACATTTTTAAAAAATCTCAGCTTTTCTTTATTTAATGGAGAGCTGTACTTTGAAAAGACTCTTGGTTCTTCTTTACATTCTCTCAAACACCTCTTCCATGTAGGTTGTATTGGGGATTTCCCAATCGATTCTCTGTCTTAAATTCTCTTCTACTTGGTTTTAGTCTTGATCACCTCGCTCCTGAAAGGGGAGCAGGCCTGTGAGCTGAAGCTCTGTGAAGGAGCGCCCTGGCCGTGCTCCCCATGCTCCTGCTAGTGCTGGAGACCTTCCCTGTGTCCTCCCATGCCAGGGGTGCCTCATGGACGACACCACCTGGGCCCCGCCCTGGGCTTTGCCGGAAGCTCATTGTTCTTCTAGTTTTTCTGATTTATTTAAACGTATGGTGATCTTCTGCAATAAGAGTTTCTCCATCTGGAGGCTCACTGGTGCACGGTAGTCTGCTTGTCTTTGACCTCGTAACAGACAAGTGTAGACTGCGCTGTGTTCAGTGTGCTGTGTCTGAAGAGATATGATTGCTAAAGGCAGTTAGGAATATTCAGGGTTATTAATTTCAGTGTATTCTTTATAATATCAGTTATCTCGATGGTTTTACCTGGACAAAAGAGAGAATAATTGATGGATATTTTTAAAAAGTAGCTTTGTCTGATTCTGGCAAATTTTAATGAATTTGTGAAGGGGGGAATTAGTATTAAGAAGAAGATAAAAATGTACAGATATGATGTGGATTGACATAGAGCCTGTACTAGGGGCATAGAAGCACTTATTAATCACTTAACAAATTAGTTCTTTTATTATTACATTTAAAAAATAGCTTTATTTAGAGGTAATTGACATACCGTCTAATTCATCCATTTAAAGTATTCAACAGGAAATTATATTATTACCAGGCATTGAACTAGTCTTACATTCGTGGGTTAAAGCCTATTTAGTAGTAATACATTCTGAACTCCTAGACTGGTTGTTAATATTTGCTTTCAAATTTTGCATCTATGATCATAACTAAATTGCTCAATAGTTTTCTTTTTTTCAGTCACAAGATTGTATTCTTACTGAGTTATTCTATACATATAAAATGAGAAGCATTTCATTCTTTTCTGTGGACTAAATTGCAAATAACACATGAATCATTTATTTCTTTATGGTTTGATGTAAATTGGCTGTAAAGCTATTAGGGCTTCTTAGGGTATAGGTCTTCAACTCTCCTTACTGTGTCTTCTGTGTCATTGGAGCCTTTCGGATTTATTCACCCATTTCTGTATTTCTTGAGTCTTTGTCACATTCCTCTACTAGGTAGTAAAGGGGGCTATAAAATGGTGAGCAAGACCTCAAAACTCTCTACCCTCGTCTAGCTGTGTGCCTTATGATCTGATCTAGGAGGGGAGAGGGGCTTGAATCAGAATGTTGTGAAGGTAAAATTGCCGTGGCACTGAGAGCTGGGAAGGGACAAAACCTGATGCTTGGAAAGCTGGAGATGAGGAGAGCTGGCCTCTTTGGGGGGCCTGTGGCGGCTTTGCTGATGCTGTGGCCCAAGTCCAGGGATGTATGGATGTGACAAAGCAAGGCAGGCAGAAAAGGAGTGGCCTTGAGGGACAAGGGGAAGCAGTCCACTCCTGTGCAGAGAGATTCCTCCTGGAAAGGCCAAGTAATCAGGCCTGGAGGGGGTGTTGCCTTCAAGGTTTTTAAGCCAGACTCTTTTAAGCTAGATTTGTTTCAAAAAGATGACCTTGTGTTAGAAGAGACAAGACGGAAATGAGTTTAGAATGTTTTGAGAGGCCTCTTGATAACAGATAAAATTTCTTGTTCCCAGATGAGCAAATTTAGATCATCTTTAAATTCCTGGGTGGTCATTTCATATAGTTCACTGTTTCTCAGTGGGCAATATTGACATTTTGGGCAAAGCGGTTCCTCCTGAGCAGGACTGTCCTTGAGAGAGCTGGATCCGAGAGCAGCTTCTTTCCCCTGAGGCTCGCAACCAGCAGGAGAGGGCTCCACTTGTTTCCAGGTGCTCTGTGGCCGGCTGCTAGTTACAACTCAGAGAACTAAGACTTCTGAATCAGATTTTTAAATGTATTGGCATTTTATATTCTCTTCCTTATCTGAAAACTTCAACTACTTAGACCTACTTGAGTGAATAAACAAGGAAATTTACTGGCTGGTGTGACTGAAAAGCCTTTGAAGAGTCAGGCTTCTACATTTACTGGGCATATTTTCAGGCATACATTTGCCTCCGTTTCCCTGTTCAACTTACTTCTGTGTTGTCCTATTGTCAGTCAGTCTATCACTATGTGACAATAATAGCTCTGCTAGCAATAAGCTTACATTTAAAGTAAAGATTTCTGTCAAGATCAATAAAACATGAGTGTCTACATCATGTCATCCCTCCATAAAAAAGAAAAAGTGCGTACCTTCACCTTCTCCTTTTCACCTTTCTTATCTCCTACCTTCACATATTTTTGGATGTATGTCTTATTGGATGTAGGAATGTTTATAAACACACATATTGCGTTTTAGGTGTGTCATTTATCTTGTTATCATTTAATCTGTAATTTCTTAGATACTGTTTACTAACAAGTTTTAGAGTTTCATTATGATTTTGATGATTTTTTGTTCATTTCTTGGAGCCCACCTTCCCTTGCTTTCTCATATTTGTGTTTATATATTTTTACCTGAACACATCCCCTTTTTCAACATAGTCCAAATGTTAGTAGTGTTCCAAGTACCATACACTTCTAAAAAATCTTTAGTTTGCCTGATGCATGAATGCTGGTTTGACTTGGTATAGTATCAAAACATTTCTAGGTAATTTTGAATTCCTTTTCAGTATCTGAGGTTCATCTCAAACTGAGCCTCTAGGGAGAGTGAAAAGGTAAATGTATATTTAGAGTTGCTCCTCTTAAAGTCTTTCTTGTTACCTGTTGTTGTCTTTTGATTGATTTTCTTGATTTTTTTTTACCTAAGCCATAAACATTATGAGCATGACCTCTTTAGATATATATATTCCACATATCTTTTTCTTGCCTAATTGATATCATATCTTTATCTTGTCCTCAACTTTAATGTTTTAATCTTAACAGAATATTCTGGTATTTTGCCATTTGGTATGGTGTAATTTTTACCATGAATGATGGTTGAATTGCATCACATCCCTTTGATAGCCAAGATGACAATCAGAGAGCTCTTCCTCCTTGTCTTATTGCTGCAATGAATTATAGTAGAGTTTATGATACTGAACAGTTCTGAATAAAATGTTTTAAAAAATATTTTAACATTTGTTAATTTTGATAAAATTGATTTATTATAATTTTTATCTATTATTTTTCTAATGTTTCTAAGGTAAATTGAAAATTTATGATTTTGTTTTTTATAGTTTCTTGTCCGTTTTCAGTATTAATGACATAGATAATAGGGAATGGATGGAAGGGAGTGGGGATAGAAAAAGAAAAGGCAGTAGAATGACTGATATAATTTTTCCATGTACATATATGAAAATATCACAGTGAATTCCACTATCATGTACATCCATAAGAATGGGACTCTAACCTAGAATAAGATACATTCCATGCTTGTATAATATTATCAAAATGGATTCTGCTATCATGTCTAATTAAAAAGACCAATAAATTTTAAAAACTAGAAAATTTTATTCATTTTTGAAGTTAGAGCAGTTTAAATTCATGGGAATTTGTTGGATTTTCTTGTTGTTGTTACTTTTTTTTTTTTTTTTTTGCAGTACTGGGGATAGAACCCAGGCCTCACACATGCTAGACAAGTACCCTACCACTGAGCTACATTGGCAGCCCATTTTTATTTTGAGACAGTCTTGCTAAGTTACCAAGGCTGTCCTTGAACTTGTGATCCTTCTGCCTTAGCCTCTCAGGTACCTGGGATTACAGCACCTGGCTGTTGAAAAATTTTAAAGAATTCATGGTTGAAACTATGGGCCTTGTTTCTTTTATGGGGATGCTTCTTTTGCAATTTTTGAATCATCTTTATGATTCTAGTTTGATTCGTATTTTTCAGTCCCTTTTTTATTTTTTCTAGAAAATTATCCATCTTATGCGGGTTTTTAGAAATCAGTGTATTTGTTGCTGAAATATGCATTAAGCAACAAACAAGACCTTGGGCCCTAGAGTTATAAACTTAACTGATTATAATTGAATTTTTAATATACAGGCTCATTATCATTACTGAATAATTCAGAATCTCATGATTCTTCCATATTTGCAAACAACTCAGTCTCTTCACTGTCCTGCTACTTTTATACCATTCATCCTCCCATAGCTTATGGAGATCTTTTAGTGCTAAGCCATGCGTTGGCAAACTTTTTGTAAAAGGCATACACTACAGTTGTAGGAAATGAATGAATAAATGAAAGATGAAATGAACACACCATTTTCCACTTAGAAGTGGAAGTGCATATTTGTTATCAAACTGAGGGCTATGGAAACAGCTAGTATGAGTCTAAATACCAGATACACCATTTAGTAGCCATAGGGGTACAGGTTACATACCCATCAGTACTTTAGTTTTCCTAATGGAGATGAAAATTTCCCCAACTTAATATTGTTATTATGAGGATTAAGTAAATCAACATATATAACGTATATAAATATGTCTGGCCTATGGTCAGTACTTAATTGTTAAAAATTTTTAAGACACTATAGGAAATAAATTTAGCTATTGCAAATATCAAACTGTAGGTCTCTTTAGAGGTCATATTTCATATTTTTTATAACTGCTATTCACAGGCACCAACTAGTCACAATGCAATATGGCTTTAGTGCTGACAGAGGCTCAGAGCAGGGCTTCAGGAGAGGCCTATGAGTTTCTGGAAGAGGGCTCGGATGACATAAGGGCTATTCGGAAGTCAGGCCAGTAGCAGTTCACCGAGCATTGTCAGTGTCTGAGTATTTCAACATTTAGCATAAAAAGTGTAGGTGCATTATCAGTCATTTAATTTTTGTTCTTATATGCTAGTATTAGTACATAGTAGTCACTTATACACTATCTATATACTCACACATACATTTTATAACTATATCTTTCTTTACTTATAATGCTAATTTCCTACTAGAGCATAGAATAGCTGAAATTAATAATTTCATAATAAAGCTTACCCCAAAGTCTTTGAATTTCTCATTGGCTTACCCTTCTTTTGCCTTTTTTCTTTAGATATATGCAAAAAACCTGGTGAATGCCGATCGTTGTGCGCTTTTCCAGGTAGACCATAAGAACAAGGAATTGTATTCAGATCTTTTTGATATCGGAGAGGAAAAAGAAGGAAAGCCTGTCTTCAAGAAAACCAAAGAGATAAGGTACAGCTGGAGTGAACGTCCTATGCTCTGATCACAAATGTGCAGGTGTTCTGTTACCCACTTTTCTGTGCCTATTCACAGGTATGCTGACAATACTTGTCATACTGTGATATCATTCCCACCAGGACCCGCCTCCTGAAGGTAGTACTTCTGGGAATGACATTGCAGTGCCAGCGAAACCACGCCTAGGAAGCTTTAGCGTCACTCCTGGAAATGCCGTCTTCCGGAGGCGGTCCTTTTGGAAATCATGTTGGAAAAACTTACTAGTGCTCCCAGGTAGGTAAAGTATGCTCCACCTGGAGTCTGCAGGTTTTCCCATGTTTAGGAGCAAGGGTGAACTTAACCAATTCGGCCCCCCGCCTCTTCCCAGAATATGGACTGTCTCATGGTCCAGATATTACAGGAAATTAATCTGGTATATTGATGACTTCAACACATTTGGTGATCTATTGGTTTAATCAACATACACTTTCATACCATTTTGAAACTAAAACCTTCTTTGTTCTTTACGTGGCAGCTATTGTCACATAAATGAACAGCATGAGGGTTATTTGTTGATGGAAGACCAAGGCTCAGGCTTATCAGAGCTGGAAACCTGCAAGGAGCACTGTCATGGACTTTAGAACCAGGCTTGGCAGGCACAGGTTGGGAGCCCCTTCAAACTGTGGGTTCCTTGGCTTTATGTGTCTTGTTCAACTACTCTTCTCTAATGCTGCACGTTCTCCAGTAAGACACTGTTCCTCATTCATTAAGAACTGGCATTCATTTGACAGTCTGTCGCGTAGGGAGACCGTCATGGAAGTGTGGCCTGCCATAGGGCATCTCCACTGTCTGCACTGGCACTCCAGTTCTATTTCTAGGGTGATAGTTCCAGAATTCCTGTCACATAATTCTGACTTTTGAACACTATGTAGGTGTTTTGGGCTTTAAAATTTGGTTTCTTGTTTTGTGTGTCAGCCTGGATATAGTAGCTTAGTTAAAACATTTCTTTCTTAAGGTCCGCATGTTTTCTCACACTCCTGGAACTGACGGGATTTTGAAACTAGTAACTTAAACCAAAGCCTGTGTTCACAAGCACAGGAAAAAGGAGCATGTGGTTGCCTGACTTGGAGATGCCTGGATGGGACCAGCACGACTGTCAGAGCATGCTCCTTGAACATGGCCTCCATTCCCAGAGCTTGAGGGAAAGGCGTCCATGGTTTAACTGCTCTCCTCCTCTCTCTCTTCCCCTCTCTCTCTCTCTCTCTCTCTCTCTCTCTCTCTCTCTCCCCCCCCCATACCTGGTGAAATGGCTCAGATGCCCTTTGCTCACTACAGTCTAACTTGTGTTCCTGTTGTTTAAAGCACAAGAGAACAAGGACGCAGACAACTTGGGGTTTATGCATGGTTTACTTATTGATGTTTTAATTCTCTTTTGTGTCATGTGGCTTTTCTTGATAATCTTTAAGGTGAAGCTTCATTTCAGAAGTGTTTATTTCCTATAATGCGAATAATGTGGTATTATAGAAATTATTTTTGAACTACTGAAAATCATAGATATTGTGAACTATAGACATCTTAACTAAACTTTGAAACGAATGCATGTATGGTGATAATGTAGTAAAAAGAAAAATATTTATTAACATGAAAACTTCTTTATAAATGAAAATATTGATATAGATAACAAAAATGAAAAACATTGATATAGATAACAAATGTAATTAAATATAATCAGTTAATGCTTTACTTTTGATTTCTTTAAAAACATAACAACATTTAAATTTCTAAATAGTACTTGGGTTGTAAACAACAGAAAAATCCAGGTCCTGAACACCTCAAGGTTCAGACCTGACCTCTGAATTTGGTTCTACTATTTAAGAACATTGGCAAATTAGTGAACCATGTAGGCCTCAAATCCCATGTCATAGAGAACCCACAAAGAAAATTTGTGTGAAGCACATTGTAAGTTATAAGGTCCTTTACATGTATAAGGGATTATTATTATTGGTCAATGCTGGAGATCACTAGTTAATTTTAAATTTGGATTTGTGATCCAATTGAATTGCATTGTATTGTGCTTTACATCTTAAAACAGAGTCTCAAGTGATCACTGTGTAATGTTTTTCTGCTTTACTTTTACATGTTTTATAAGATAGTTTAGGATGTAAAATTAATATGTGCATTTAAAATGAAACAAGGCTTTTTACCTCAATACTTGATGGTAATGAAGTGTTTCAGAATTATTCTGTACCAGCGGTATTTCAATTAGTGTGTCTCTCTCTCTCATCTATGCAGATTTTCAATTGAGAAAGGGATCGCTGGTCAAGTGGCAAGAACAGGGGAAGTCCTGAATATTCCAGACGCCTATGCGGATCCACGCTTCAACAGGTAAAAATGATCAGTTTCTCCCTGAACTTTCTGCCTAGTTGAAATGTCTTCTGGGCAGCCCCTGTCCCACGTGTCTCAACTTTGTTCTCTCCTCTTCGCCGGGAACCAGTCCTTTACTAGCAGTTGGTGTGTTCAGGTATTTATGAAGCAATGGATTCTCGGCCACTAATATGTATGTAACAGTATCCAGGTATAGTTGCTTGTAATGTTATAAAAACAGCAAGTAGGCAGGAGTTTCAACTGATGGAGCACTGGTGGTTTTTTTCATTACAGTGTCATCATCTTGTACCATATTCTCTATCAAATTATATGCTAAAATGCTACATAATACATACTAATAAAATTACAGACTTTTGATATTGATGGGTCTGGTTTTGAATTATAGTTCTGTGATTTTGTAGGTCTAGAGTGAAATTGGGTCAGTTCTGAGCCTCAGTTTCCTTATCTTTAAAATGGTACAATAGGGCTGGGGCTGTAGCTCAGTGGCAGAGCACTTGCCTCTCAATGTGTGAGACACTGGGTTTGATCTTCAGCACTACATAAAAATAAACAAAGGTATGCTGTCCATCTATAGCTACAAAAAAAAAATCCTAAAAAGTGGTACAATAATGCCTATATTGTAGTCTTTTTCTTAAAGATTATGGATAATGTTTGTTAAAAAGTCTGGAAACTTTATCAGACATAAAGTAGAAACCTAACAAACCATAGCTTTTATTGTATATTATTAAAATGGGATATTAAGATGGCTTGAAAAGATTTTTATTTCATTTGGACTTTGTTTAGAAACTAGAAACTAAATTTAAAAATATGGTTTTAAAAATCTCTAGAAATTGAGTATTAAAATGGATACTATGACTGTTAGGGAGTAATATTTCAGATATAGTGACAGTAGTGTTTAGTTAATACAAATACTTGGTTTACTTTAGGAGATAAATGAAACAAATAATGCCAAGATTTTTCATGGAATTAATTGATTAATGTCAAATATGCATGACTCATATAAGCACAGCTATATTATTATTATATATCTTATCAATAAATTAAGAGTATACTAAAAATATTATTTTTTCAGGAAAACAAACTTTTCACTACTTAAATGTTAAAAATATTTATATTATTTATGTAAAATATTTATGTAAAAATTTGTGAGTCAGACTATAATGAAGATGAAAATACAATCAACAGATTAAAGAAAATATTGGCAAAACATGTATCTGACAAAACATCTGTGTCTGGAATATATAACGACTCTTCTAAATATTAAGATATTGCAATTTAACAAAACGAAGAGACAATTTTAAGAGACACTTTACCAAAGAAGATACTCATATGGCTATTAAACGCATGAGAAGTGAGCAGGGTGTCCATGTGTCCGTGAGATCCCACTACGTGCCAGTGTGGATGGCGGAGGTTATTAAAGACTGACAGCAGAAAGGATTGGAAAGGGTGTGGATAAACTGGAACTCCCAGACTGTGCTGGGGGGAATGTGTAATGGCACAACTCCTTAGGTGAACACTCTTTCAACTTCTTGAAAGCTTAAACACACACCCACTGTGCAGTCCATCAGCTCCACTCCCAGGCATTACTGCAAGAAAAACTAAAATATATGTCCACTCAAAAACTTGTACGCAGATCTTCAAGCCAACATTATCCATAATTACTGGCACTGGCTAATAGCAAATAATATTGCCCATTAACTGGTGAATGGATAAACAGATGTGGTTTATTAATTCAGTAAAGGCTACTACACAGTAATAACAAGTACTGACAGACATGTGACTCTCAAGAACTATGTGTGACATGAGGGCAGCCAGGCACTGAGGACTGTAGCTACTAACTGCCCTGTGTTGAGTACATGGCTCTTTCTATGGAATTCAATCCTATTTTCTAAAAACATTTTCTTAGAGCAGGAGTCAGCAAACCTGTATTTATTAAGGGCCAGCTAGTAAGCAGTTTTGGATTTATAGGCCTACAGTTTAGCAAGTTAGATCTCATAAATAGGCCCAAGTTCAAAGGAACAAATCACTTTACCACATTCATAATGTTTTTCCTCTTGTCTGTTGACTCAGTGATGCTGGATGCTGAAAACCCAATAAAAGCAGAATCCTCCTGTAGAGACATTTGTGAAAACAAAAACCAAACAAGTTTATTAGAACAAAGGTTCTAATAAAACACTATTAGCTTGTCCCTAAATTTAGAGGCTCACAGTACCTTTCCAGCCCTTTGTCATAGCAGCATATCCATTGCACATCTGAGTTGAGACTTAGGATACTTGTGTGGTTTATCTTCTTCCCCTTGCTTCTTCCTCGTGGTGATGGCCTTGCCCCTTCATCTCGCAGGGAGGTGGACTTGTACACAGGATACACTACCCGGAACATCCTGTGCATGCCCATCGTGAGCCGGGGCAGTGTGATAGGCGTGGTGCAGATGGTGAACAAAATCAGTGGCAGTGCCTTCTCCAAGACTGACGAGAACAACTTCAAAATGTTCGCTGTCTTCTGTGCTTTGGCCTTACACTGTGCTAATGTAAGTGCTGCTTTAAATACCATTTCACTACTGATAATAATGTTCAGTAAAGTCACTTGCAGTGTTTTCCATTTCTGTTTCTTTACAAACTAGGAGCAATGATTCCTAGTTGTACATATTTTAGGAAATGCCCTAAAAGTCCTTGGAAGAAATAAAAAGATCTACTGATACTTTGCATTTATTTCAAGGTGTGAGTTTGTTAAAAATAAAAATGAAATTAATATTTATAGATAAGATGTTTAGGCATCAGACTTATATTTTGTGATATCTGCTGAAATGAATAAGGAAATTGTTATCTAAACCCTTCATGTTGTTTGCACTGCATTTGAGAGCGCACAAAATGTTAGCTGATAACTGCTGTTTTCATACTAATCAGGAAGTGTTGCTTGTAAGGAAGAGTGAACCACCTCTTCCCTGAGTCCTGTCAGAGGAGAGTCTTGAGTGTTAACCCATTTAATCCACGCTGTGGTCTTGCCTTGTTCACTGAAGAGGAGGAGAGGGGTCTGTTTTCAAAAGAGAACTTTTGATGTTCTTTCTTTTACATTGTTATATTTTAAGTGAGTTGAACATTTAGTATTCCATGAACGCTAATAATCCTTTATGGCAATACTAGAATTCTGAAATTTTAGAACCTTTCTATAAAGGTATATGAGCATAAATGGGAGTTACCACTTAATTAACTTAGAAAAATTGCTTTTTGGGAATAGGACTGAATTCTATAGAAGCATCCATATAATTCATGGAAACAGCTGAGAAATAACTAGGAACAAAATTTTTTAAATCCAACTCTGGTGACTCTGGAAAGCCATTTTTAATCCCATTAGAGCTATTGGGTAAGAACACCCATCCCCTCCCTTCCACCACCATGGCGCCCTCCCGAGGATCATTGTTATTCAGCTCATCAAAAATAAACCAGTACGGTTGTAAATAGTTTTGCTTGAAATATTTTCAGTTCTATGTGTGTCTCTTAAATAAAAATATGGACAGCTTATTTTTTTTCTTATTTAGTTCAAAAGTTGCAGAACATCTAATTTTAGTATATTTTGAATATTGACTATTCATCATTTTGAACTAAAGTGACTCAGTACCTTTTATTTTTTTTCTTTTTTTTAAACCACAACAAGATGCTATGATTGGAAAATTAAGCACTGTTGGTTTTACTCTCTGAACAGGTATTTCTATTATTTAAAAAATTTGTATTTGAATATATTTTGTGCTTTAGAGTGTTTTATTATTCTGAGATAATGATAAGATTCTAAAACAAACATGTATAGTAAGTGGTAAAAATTCATTATTAATTGTGATGATGTGTGTGTGTGTGTGTGTGTGTGTGTATATATATATATATAATTACCAATATGTATTTCAAAACAATAAAACTATATCACAAAATTTTGGTAATTTTCCAAAATAAAAAGTAAAAATATGGGGCTGGGGTGTGGCTCAGCAGTAGAGCGCTCACCTAGCATGTGCGCAGCCCGGGTTCGATCCTCAGCACCATGTAAAAATAAAGGCGTTGTGTACAACTAAAACAAATAAATAAACATTTTTAAAAAGTAAAAATATTATTGAAAATGCTATTTTTAATGAGATGTGAATGACTTAAAAGAGCAATAGCTAATGTACCCTTTCATGGATTTTACATATTGTTAAAATCAAACAGGATTTAGCATCATTTTTCTACAGTGTTAATTTTGAAGTAATTTCAGATCAAAAGCAACATTGCAAAAGTAGTACAAAGAATCCCCTTATACCACTAGCCTTATTCCCCCAAAGTTATGATGTGTGTCATTTTTGCTCTGATATACTTTCTCCTTCTCTTTCCCTCTTAGTAACTGCCTTTCTCTGAGCTGAGAGTGTCTCAGACACAATGTCTAGTAATGCAGAATGCTCAGCTTGTACTTTCTTTTTTTTCAGTTTTATTTATTTTTTATTTTTTTAATTTTATTTTTATTCTAAGTTGTTAGAAGTGACAGCAGAATGTATTACATTTCATATTATACTCGTAGAGCACATTTTTACATATCTCTGGTTGTATGCAAAGTATATTCACACCATTTGTGACTTCATACATGCACTTAGGGTAATGATATCTATCTCATTCTACCATCTTTTTTTTTTTCTTCACCCTTTTGCCCCCTCCCATCCCTTCCCTCCCTCCCCATTGGCCATTGTAGTGTTCCTCTAATCCTCCTATGCTCCCAATCCCAACCCCATTGTGAATCGGCCTCCTTATATCAGAAAAAACATTTGGCATTTGGCTTTTTGGGATTGGCTAGCTTCACTTAGCATTATATTCTCCAGTTTCATCCATTTACCTGCAAATGTCATGATTTTATTCTCTCTTATTGCCTAGTAATACTCCATTGTGTATATATACAACATTTTCCTTATCCATTCATCTACTGAAGGGCATCTAGTTTGGTTCCACAGTTTAGCTATTGTGAATTGTGCTGCTATAAACATTGATGTGGCTGTGTCCCTGTAGTATGCTGTTTTTAAGTCCTTTGGGTATAGACCGAGGAGTGGGATAGCTGGGTCATAAGGTGGTTCCATTCCCAGTTTTCCAAGAAATCTCCATACTGCTTTCCATATTGGCTGCACCATTTTGCAGTCCCACCAACAATGTATGAGTGTGCCTTTTTCTCCCCATCCTCACCAACATTTATTTGTTTGTTGTTTGTTTTCTTGATAGCTGCCATTCTGACTGGTGTGAGATGAAATCTTAGAGTGGTTTTGATTAGCATTTCTCTTATTGCCAGAGATGTTGAACATTTTTTCAAGTGTTTGTTGATGTTGAACATTTTTTCGAGTGTTTGATTGTATATCTTCTTCTGAGAAGTGTCTGTTCAATTCCTTGGCCCATTAATTGATTGGGTTATTTGTTTTTTTGGTGTTAAGATTTTTAAGTTCTTTATATATATTATATATAGATCAAGGATATAGGAATTAGACCAGAGACACTACACCTAATAGAAGAAAAAGTAAGCTCTAATCTCCAACATGTTGGATTAGGCCCCAAGTTCCTTAATAAGACTCCTGTAACACAAGAATTAATATTAAGAGTCAATACATGGGATAGATTCAAATTACAAAGCTTCTTCTCAGCAAAAGAAACAATCAGTGAGGTGAATAGAGAGCCTACTAATTGGGAACAAATCTTTACCACACGCACGTCAGATAGAGCACTAATCTCTAGAATATATATATATAAAGAACTTAAAAATCTTAACATCAGCTTGTACTTTTTAAAATTTAATTCCCATTGCACAATTAAAACACCAAGAAGTCAACATTTGGGGCTGGGGTTGTGGCTCTGTGGTAGAGCACTTTCCTAGCATAGGTAAGGCCCTGGATTTGATCCTCAACACCACATAATTAATTAAAGGCTAAATTAAAAAAAAAAAAAGAGGAAGTCAACATTGGTACTCTATTAGATTACTTGGGCTTTGTAGTAGATACCAGAATGAGTGACTTGAACAACAGAAAGTTATTTTCTCTCGAGTTCTATTGCTGGAGGGCCAAGGTCAAGGTGTGTAGGGTTGATTTCTCTTGAGGCCGCTTGGCTTGCAGGCTACCTCCTTGTAGTCTGACCTCATGTGGTTATTCCTGTGTATGGGTCCTGATTGCCACTTCTCATGTTGGATTGGGATAAACATAGGACAATGTTTTGCCTTAGGTACCTCTTTAAAGGCCCCATCTCTAAGTATGGTTGTACCCTGAGACACTGGGATTGATGCCTCGAATGTGAGCTTTGGGGGAATGTGGGTCAGTCTGTGTGAGGTAATGTGCTTTGCTCATCTGCAGACATCTTGAGTCGCCTTTATTCTGAAACTGTTCTATAGTCTTTGTCTTTCATCACCTGAATATTTTTAAAGCTATAAACCTGGTATTTTGTAGAATGTTTCTTAATTTGGCTTTGTCTGATGTTTCCTCACGGCTGCATTAAAGTTATAATTTTTAATATTTTATGGTATATTATAATTATACATAACAGTGGGATTCATTGTGACATATTTGTACATGCATATAGCATAATAGCGTAATTTGCTCATTTCATTCCCCAGTGCTTACCCTTCTCTCAGCTCCTCTCTCTACCATAACTTTTACCTCTACTCTACTGGTCCTCCATTGTTATAATTTGAATATAAAGTGTCTCCTGAAAACCTCAAACATTGGAAACACAATATCCAATGTAGCAATATTTGGAAATAAAAAGACTAGATCATGTAAGCCATAACCTAATCAGTGGATGAAGCCATTTGATGGATTAATAATCTGAATGGATTGGCATAGGCAGATGAGGTGAGGCTGGAAGAAGCAGATTGGTGGTGGGGTGGGTGTCCGTAGGGATTGTGTTCTATCTCTGGTTTCTCCTCACTCTCTGCTTCTGGGCTGCAGTGAGCTGAGGTTGTCTGCTTCAGCTCAGTCCCAGAGTAATGGAGTTGGCCAGCTGAGGACTGAACCTCTGAAACTGTGAGCTAAGAAAAACTTCTCCTTTTCTAAATCGTTCTTGTCAGATATTTTGATCACAGGGATGGAAAGCTGACTGACACATATTTTATTTTCTAATTGGTACATTATATGTGAAAGTAGGAATCACTGTGATATATTTATACATGTACATAGCACAATTTGATTGATTTCATTCCTAGTACTTCCTCCGTCTTTCCCTCCTCTCTCCTCCTTAATTCCCTTCCTCTACTCTAGTGTTCTTCATTCTGTTTCATGATATCTCTTTTTTACTTCTTTATTCTCTTTAACTCCCTCATTTGACCCTTGACTTTCTGTCTTATTTCATTTAGCATGATATCATTCAGTTCCGTTCACCAGCAAATGACTTAATTTCATTCTTCTTTATGACTGATTAAAACTCTATTATGTATATATACCACATTTTCTTTATTAATCTGTGGACAGACCCCTAGCTCAGTTCCATAATGTGGCTATTATGAATTGTGCTGCTATAAATATGGGTATGCATATATTGCTATGGTATGGTAATTTTAGTTCTTTTGGAGAAACACCAAGGAGAGGTATAGCTGGGTCATTTGGTGGTCCTGGTTTTTTGAGGAATCTCCACACTGATTTCCATAGTGGTTGTAGTACCAAAAATGTACAAGTGTTCCTTTTCCCCCACATCCTCATCAGCGTTTATTATTAGTTTCAGTAAGCTAACCACTGGGTTCATCAGCACCTCACCTGCTAAAAGATGTTAATATCACTGACTTGATGTTTTTTGAGTTAAGTTAGCCTTGGTTTTTGAATGTATATTTACTAGGAAAAGCACCTTGTAGTATGCATTGTACCAAGCAGTTAATCTAACAGCTTGCAGGTTCCCTGCCCTTCCTGAAAGTTCTGTTTCTTTCTGGGAAACATACAGAAGTATTTTTTACAATAATAAATATGCAGATGCTTTGAGCAGTATGAAATGCCCTTTAATTGTTGGCTATTATTAAGTAGGATTTAGTTGTGTTTATCCTGAGAAATTAAAAATATTTCTGCTCTTGATTATATCCTTATTAATTATGTCCTTAATAGAAGCATGTAAACCCTCATAGAAAATTACATCTAATACTGAATGTATAATGTATTGGCATATTTTATTATTGTCTGAGTTAATGTTCCTGTTTGAAAGACTTATGTTAGAGGCACGGGACACATGGGCCATATAAACAATTATAATGTCTTCATTTTTCTTTATTTCATCTTTGGTTTCATTAGACTGCAGTGTTTTTGTTGAATTAAAGGTGCATGCCTCTGATTGGCAACATCTCCCTTTCATTTGTTGATTTAACTGTTAGTTGGAAATACTATCAATAATAAAAAATAGCCATCTACTTTGGAAAAGCTACTGTCAACAGAAAGTAACCATTTAAAAAGGTTGATTCTTTGAAAGTAAAAGAGTTAATTAATTTGCTTATACATATTGTGGTTTTAAGAGGCATTTTGGTATAATGCAAGAAGCTAAGATGATAGTAATTCCTGTTTTTTAGATCTTTGGCCTGGAAAAAGGAGCCCTTCAAAACAGACTAGCTCTGTACATTCTGTGTGGGAAGATGTTTAACATTAAAGAGACATGGAAAAAAATCATGACTCGAATGAAACCAGTTGGCTAAGGACAGATATAATAACTAGTTCAACCTTTATTCATTCTTGAATTCAACAACTAACTACTGAGTGTCTTTTTTTTTATATATATATATATCAGGTAGTAGGTGTAAATGAGAGCAGCTTTTATTTGATTCAATACTTTGTGCTTGGCATTTTTTAATACTTTACATATTAAAAACCTCACAACAATCCTATGAATGAGGGTATTGTTATCTCCACTTCACACACAAAAAATGGACATATAATGGACATACACATAGTATCATGGTATGTGATAGAGCCAGGATTTGGATATAGATGGCCTCAGAGCTCCCCAATATGCGGTCTTCCATTTTACACTGGTCTTTCTTTCTTTCTTTTCTGTTTTCCCTAAATATTTTCTTAAAGATGGACACAATATCTTTATTTTATTTATTTTTATGTGGTGCTGAGGATCAGACCCAGTGCCTCACATGTGCAAGGCAGGCACTCTACTGCTGAGCCATAACCCCAGCCCCTTACGCTGGTCTTTCTGAATGTTGCTCATAGGAAGAAAATACTAAGAAACATTTTTAAGTTTTGTACATAAAATATAGAATAGGTGATACTTAGTAGGGTATATCATTCAGGGTATTCCAAAGAGAGCCAATAGGATATATTAAGAGTGATAGATACTTTAGAGGGAATTTGTTTGGGGAATTAGTTCACATGATTACAGTGTTTGAGGAGTCCCACAACAGGCCCTCCGTAAGCAAAAGAACTTGGGAAGCCAGTAGCATGGCCCTGGCCCAGGTCCCAAGGCCTCAGAATCATGGAGGCTAATGGTACAATTCTCACAAAGTGAAACTGATAAACTTTGTTTTGTAATTACTGTTATTTATCTTACCTCTAGAGTTACAAAATAAAATAATAAAAACAAATAAAAGTTTAAACTAAAAATGTATATACATTAAACTATACATTTATAAACACATTTTTAAAATTTTTTTATTCAGTGTTGTTGTATATATAACAGTAGCATGCTTTAAAATTCCTAATACACATAAAGAGCACCTTTTTACATATCACTGTTAGTATACAAAGTATATTCATATCTTTCATGTCTTCAAACATGCATTTAGGGTAATGATAACCCTCTCATTCTGCCATCTTTTTTTTTCTCTTCCTCTCTTTATACGCCCTTGCTCCCTCCCTTGCCATACTTCCCCATTGACCTTTCTGGTGTTCCCCTAGTCTTCCTATGCCCCCCAACCAAACCCCACTGTGAATCAGCTTCCTTATATCAGAGAAAACATTTGGTATTTGGATGTTTGAGATTGGCTAACTTCACTTAGCATTATATTCTCCAATTTTATCCGTTTACCTGCAAATGGCATTATTTTATTCTCTTTTATTGGTGAGTAAAATTTCATTGTGTATATATACCACATTTTCTTTATCCACTCATCTACTGAGGGGCATCTAGGTTGGTTCCACAATCTAGCTATTGTGAATTGTGCTTCTATAAACGTTGATGTGGCTGTGTCTGTGTAGTATGCTGTTTTTAAGTCCTTTGGAAATAGGCTCAGTAGAGGAATGACTGGGTCTTACGCTGGTTCCATTCCCAGTTTTCCAAGGAATCTCCATACTGCTTTCCATAATGGCTGCACCATTTTGCAGTTCCACCAGCAATGTATGAGTGTGCCTATTTCCTCACATCCTCTCCAACATTTATTATTGTTTGTGTTCTTAATAGCTGCCATTCTGACTGGAGCAAAATTAAATCTTAGAGTAGTTTTGATTTGCATTTCTCTAATAGCCAGAGATGTTGAACATTTTTTCATGTATTTGTTGATTGATTGTATATCTTCTCCTGAGAAGTGTCTGTTCAGTTCCTTGGCCCAATTAGTGATTGGGCTATTTGTTTTTTTTTTTTTTTTTTGGTGTTAAGATTTTTAAGTTCTTTATATATCCTAGAAATTAGTGCTATATCTGATGTGCATGTGGTAAAAATTTGTTCCCAATTAGTAGGCTCTCTATTCACCTCACTGATTATTTCTTTTGCTGAGAAGAAACTTTGTAGTTTGAATCTATCCCATTTATTGATTCTTGATATTAATTCTTGCACTACAGGAGTCTTATTAAGGAAGTTGGGGCCTAGTCCGACATGTTAGAGATTAGAGCTTACTTTTTCTTCTATTAGGTGTAGTGTCTCTGGTCTAATTCCTGGGTCCTTGATCCACTTTGAGTTGAGTTTTGTACATGGTGAGAGATAAGAGTTTCAGTTTCATTTTGTTGCATATTGACTTCCAGTTATCCCAGCACCATTTGTTGAAGAGGCTATCTTTTCTCCAATGTATGTTTTTGGCACCTTTATCTAATATAAGATAGCTGTAGTTGTGGGCGTTATTCTCTGTGTCCTCTATTCTGTACCATTGGTCTACAGGTCTATTTTGGTGCCAGTACCCTGCTATTTTTGTTACTATTGCTCTATAGTATAGTTTAAAGTCTGGTATTGTGATGCCCTCTGCGTCACTCTTCTTGCTAAGGATTGCTTTAGCTATTCTGGGTCTCTTATTTTTCCAGGTGAATTTCATGACTACTTTTTCTATTTCTATAAGGAAAGTCATTGGGATTTTGATTGGAATTGCGTTGAAACTGTATAATGCTTTTGGTAATATATGCTGGTCATACACTTGTAAACTGACTATATAAGGATTAAGTAATAATGCCTAGTGTAGGAGTTGTGAGATTATATGAAGTATTTTACACAGACCACTTAGCATGCCACATGCCATCTAAGTGCTCAGCAGTGCTCTAAGTGTCATGGTGGTTGTAGAAATAGTATTTTTCTACCTATTGTAGTTACTTTCCTACCTAACATAGTTACTTTCCTAGCAGCTTAGCCATAGAATTACACTAAATTACAGGATATGCTGAGTAAGTCCTGTTGACTGTTCGCCTTCCTTCAAAAATATGCAGTGTCTTCCATTCAGGTATGGGAGGAAAATGTGAAAGATTCTGCCTTGATATGTGTTTAGGTAAGTATTATAGAAGAAGCTTCATTTTTTTTTTAATTGCTAGCATGGGGATGGAACTTCCAGAAGCTTCTATGTCAGGTGGTCCTGTTCTGTGGTGGACCATCTCCAGAGGGAGAGAAAGCCTCTTAACAGTTTCAGAGAAATTAATTTTTAAAAAATCACTATCATGCTGTCAGCATTGTATTAAAGAAATATTTGCCTAACTTAAGGTCATAAAGACTTTGTCCTCCTATTTCCTACTAGAAGTTCTATAGTTTTAGGTCTTACACTTAGGGCTGTAACCCCTTGGAGTAAATATTTATATATGACACAAAATAAGGATCAAAATTCATTTGTTCACCTTTGGATATTCTGTTGTTCCAACACCATTTCTTGTAGACTGTCCTTTCTCTGCTGTCTTACCTTTGCGCCCTTATTGAAAACCAGCTGAGTATGTACAAGGATCTATCTCAGTACTCTGTGTTCTATCATTGGTCTACTTGTGTCTTCAATACCCGTTTAATTACTGTAGCTTTATAATAAGTTTTGGATTCAGGTGGTGGAATTCTTCCACCTTCGTTCTTTGTTTTCAGAGTGGTTGTGTAGAGTCTAGGTCCTTTGCATTTCCATATGAATTTTAGAATTCCCTTTTCATTGCCTGTAGAAAAGCCTACAAGGATTATGGTGGGGTTATGATATCAGCAGGTCAGTTCCAAGGATGGTGATGTTGGAATCCCCAAGTGTAAGCGTGTGGGGTCTCTCTCTTTATTTTGCTTGCAGCAATCTCATCATTTATGTCACATGTTTCAAAACTCTTATTAGGTGCATGGCATTTAGGATTATTATGTCCTTTTGATAGCCTGACCACTTTATCATGTGAAACGACCTTTTCTTTATCTTTGATAATAGTCTTCACTCTGAAATCTATCTTGTCTGATATTGATAAAGGCCAATTGTTTTTGGACTGGTGTTCAGTGGTATATCCCAAACATCCTTTAACTTTACTTGTGTCTTTATGTTTAAAGTAAGATTCTTATAAGCAGCATATAATTTGTTCAGGTTTTTTTTCAATCTGACAATCTTTGCCTTTTAATTTTAATGATTTCACCATTTACTTTTCAAGATCAGATGTAAATCTGCCAACTCTGTTTTCTGTTTGTTCCATCTATTCTTTATTCTTTCCTTTCTCTTTTTGGCTTTAAAATTGAATTTTTTATGACTTTGTTTTATGAGTCAGGTTTCAATCGATTAAAAAAATCTTTAGGGCTGGGGTTGTGGACACTGGGTTTGATCCTCAGTACCACATAATATTAAATTGATAAAATAAAGGTATTGTGTCCATCTACAACTAAAAAAATTTTTTTTAAAAAATCTTTGTAGATGATTTTCATAATTAGTTTTGAACCTATTTTGTTAGTATATAAAAATGTAAGTTATTAGTTTGTAGGATCAGTTGATTGACATGAGGGAAAACAGAAACATTCCTGAATTTCAACCAAACTTATTATAGTATTTAGGAAAAAAGAATAGGACTGTGATGTTTGAGAACAATCTTCATACAGTTTGGATCCATGTACTTTTGGTAGAAATAAAACTCTTTAAGCACTGAAGTAAGTGGAACTGAGAAGTATTAAATAACTTGCCAACTGATAACTATTTAATTACCAGGATTTCATTAAAAAGTATATAACTATTTAGTATTACGTCTTGTTCAGTAAGTAAAATAAAAATTTAAAGCATATGCATTTTAATTTGTTTTTAGTATCTATGATATATTAGCTGAATGTGTGTGTATGTAATGATTAGGATTATACATTCATTGAGAGTATATCTCCTAAGTTATTTTGCTGATAAAGATCTTCACGATCAAACATTTAGAGGCGCCCCTCAAATAGAGGATTTTAAGATCACTGAGAACTAAGCTAAATATTTTGAAGGGTAATGTGAAGAAAATATCTTAGTATTTGACCCATTTAGTTTTGTTCATATTATTATGCAGATGGTGGTTAGTCTTCTCTGTAGGCTGTGAGCTATATCCTATATTCGATGTGGGGAAAATGTAAACATTAAGAAAGTTGCTCAGTCTGCCTTTATAACTATGTTTTTCACTCTTAATTTGCTCTGGAGGGCTCTTGGGTTTCTCCTACAAGTTCTCTCTTCTAAGTAACCATATCTACTTACAAATTCACATGTGTAAAGTCATTTATTTGTTGTTTTTTTTTTTTTCTTTTAAGGAATGAACTCAGTGCAATGAATTTTCACCTTACTACTGCCTTCATAGTGTCCTAGAGATTTCTATACAATGTATCTGTGTTCTCATTTACCTCTAGGAATTTTTTAATTTCCTCCTTGATGTCTTCTTCAACCCCTTGTTCATTCAGTATTATGTTGTTTAGCTTCCAGTTGTTGGAGTAGATTTTATTATTCCTTGTTTTGTCATTGGTTTCCAATTTCATCCCTTTATGGTCTGATAGAATGCACGGGTAGTATCTCTATTTTTTTATATTTGCTGAGAGTTGCCTTGTGACATAATATATGGTCTATTTTGGAGAAGGAACTAGAAATCCATGTGCAACAAATTGAAATTAAACCCTTATCTCTCACCATGCACAAAACTCAATTCAAAGTGGATCAAGGACCTAGGAATTAGACCAGAGACAATACGCCTAATAGAAGAAAAAAGCTCCAATTTCCAATGTGTCGGATTAGGCCCCAAGTTCCTTAATAAGAATCCTATAGCGCAAGAATTATTACCAAAATTAATGAATGGGATAGATTTAAACTAAAAAGCGTCTTCTCAGCAAAAGAAACAATCAGTGAGGTGAATAGAGAGCCAACTAATTGGGAACAAATATTTAATATGTGCACATCAGATAGAGCACTAATTTCTAGACTATATAAAGAACTCAAAAAACTTAACACCAAAAAAAAAAAAAAAAAAAAAAAACAAATAACCCAATCAATAAATGGGCTAAGGAATTGAAAAGACACTTCTCAGAAGAAGATACACAATTAATCAACAAATACATGAAAAAATGCTCAATATCGCTGGCAATTAGAGAAATGCAAATCAAAACCACTCTAAGATTTCATTTCACTCCAGTCAGAATGGCAGCTATCAAGAACACAAACAACAATAAATGTTGGAGAGGATGTGGGGAAAAAGGCACACTCATACATTGCTGGTGGGACTGCAAAATGGTGCAACCGTTATGGAAAGCAGTATGGAGATTTCTTGAAAAGCTGGGAATGGGACCACCATATGACCCAGCCATCCCACTCCTGGGTCTACTCCCAAAGGACTTAAAAATAGCATATTACAGTGACACAGCCACTTCAATGTTTATAGCAGCACAATTCACAATAGCTAGGTTGTGGAACCAACCTAGATGTCCCTCAGTAGATGAATGGATAAAGAAAATGTGGTATATATACAAAGTGGAATTTTACTCAGCAATAAAAGAGAATAAAATAATGGCATTTGCAGGTAAATGGATGAAGTTGGAGAATATAATACTAAGTGAAATTAGTCAATCTCAAAAATCCAAATACCGAATGTTTTCTCTGATATAAGGAGGCTAGTTCACAGTATTGTTGGCTGGGGGTACATAGGAGGATTAGAGGAACACTAGAATGGTCAAAGGGAAGGGAGGGGAAGGGAAGAGGCAAGGGGGGAGGGAGGGGGAGAAAAGAAAAAAAAAAAGGTGGTTGAATGAGACGGATATCATTTTCCTAAATGCATGATTGAAGACCTGAATGGTACGAACATACTTTGTATACAAACAGTTGTATGTAAAAAGATGCTATATATGAGCACTATGAATTGTAATTATTATAAATAAAAAATAAATTTAAAAAAATGAAAAATAAAAAAAATTCACATGTGTAAGCATTGGCTCTTCCCACTGAGTGAGCCTCCATTGCTTGTTTTAATTTTATTGCACATGTCAGTTTATAAGTATTTGCAAAACTATGTTTGCACACATACAAATACACAAGATCTTAAGTTTGTATGACAGTGCATGGTGCCTTTCCATTTTCTATTAATATATATATACCTATTTATGTGCACGCTTTATAAGTTTTATATGTAAATTAGTGTTTTACATTTGAATTCACTGCTGTAACACTGATATAACCCACATTCAATCTTTTTAAGAATAGGGAAAAATAAACAGTGAAATCAACAAGTAGCAAAGAAATGAAATCTTCCCAAGAAAGTTGAGTGTGATACTCAGGTGACATGTAATTATTTAAAGTTTTTCTTTTAACAGATTCAGAAGCAGCCTAGATCTTCCATTTCTTAAATCATTAACATTTATTCGTTTTCTGATAATAAAATGTAAAATGAGCATGATTTGTTTTCAGCATTTTTATTACTAAAAATTTGAAAGTATAATACGTGATATTGTACAGAAGACAAATGGTCATTTCGCTCCCTAAAGATTATGGCTGATTAAAAACCATTTGCTACAAAATAAGACTTAAAAGAGAGATATAATTAGGAAAAAACTCCTTTGTTTCTTCAAGTTCACATGTGAACATAGCTTCAGTGTACATGGAACTTTGGACAGTAGTAACTCTGTCTTAGTTTCAATTATAGTTCTGATTCTTTTATGCCAGATTTTGAACTTTAATAGCAGACTGCCTTAAGCATTGTTCAAGTTCATTTTTTTGTCTGCCTTCCAGATGTATCACCGAATCCGGCATTCGGAGTGCATCTACCGGGTCACCATGGAAAAGCTGTCCTACCATAGCATTTGTACTGCTGAGGAGTGGCAAGGCCTCATGCGCTTCAACCTGCCTGTGCGGCTCTGCAAAGAAATCGAGCTGTAAGTGTTTCACTAGGTTGGTTTCTTCAGAAGCAGATTCTCAATTTCATTGAAAAAAGTAAACCAGGTTGTAGAATTAGAGTCACAGTTACATTTTGAGATGAATTAACCTAAATGCTAGCATTTATTATTACTCTGTTGCATACTTTATACACCATGTAATATTTACGTTCAAAATGACATTTAATGTCAGATACATAACGTTCCCATCTACATATATAGTTACATTTCCAGATTAAAGTCAATAATTAATTCAACTTACAAATTTTATTTTCTAATCCTCTGTCAATTTATCTAAGTTACTAGTGGTAGGATCTGTGATAATCTGTATGCCCATTGTAATGCAAACCAACACTATTTATCTACATAGAAAATCTTTAGAAATGACCCAGAGCTGATAATTTCACCTTTCTACTAATGCTGTACCATACTGTTCATTCCAGCTGAATGATAGTAACCTAATTAGTAAATGAGAAATAGATACTAATATAATAATTTTGGATATTTATATTTATGAAATTCTTATTTCAGTTTAAATATAAGAACAATTTCAACTCTAAAATATACTTTGAATAAAATTTCCCCCTATGAGTTATCTAATATCAATAGTATAACTTTTTGTGCTTATTTATTTCTCTGATAACAACAGCAGCATCTTTTTAAAATGTATTGTTTAATAGAAAATTAAACCAGAGGCATATTAAGTTCCTAAGGGAATATGTGGAATCTCCCAAAAAATTTCAGTTCCAGACAGGAGTGACTAAGAAATCAGGAAAACGATGGCCAAGATCCTGGGGTCTTTTTGGTTTCTTGATAGAAAAAAGTTTAGATGATTTTTCTTTACTTTCTGTTTGCCCTACTTGCTTTTAGTGATAAACTACTCTCTTAATTTCAGATTCCACTTTGACATTGGTCCTTTTGAAAGCATGTGGCCTGGGATCTTTGTCTACATGGTTCATCGGTCCTGCGGGACATCCTGGTATGAAGGCTCTGAACGCTTTCTGTGTACAGTCTGCAAGTGACATGGCTCCCTCCTTCCCCTGCTAATGTACCTCACCATTTTCTTTATTTATAATCCTCTTAAATATGGCATGTATGAATTTGTTTCTAAATATTCAAGTTAAAATGGGCTGGTATTGTTGGACAAAGCTGCAGCCTTTTCAGCTCCTCCATAGTGACTGCTGAGTTCCCCAGCAGTCTGGTTGAAGCCTGGCTGACAGTCACACATCTAAGAGTCATCGTAGAAATAGGTTACAGGCTGTGTGGCTGAGGAGGCAAAGCTTCTTAGCAGAATTACCTACTTTAGCTCTTAGAAAGCTCTGTGTAAACACAGCATCAACTAAATATCTATCAGTTTGTGTATAAAATTAAAATGTCTCCAGAGTCAAAGTAATTATAGTTCCATCTCATTGCAAGTCTCTGCCCACTTTGGTCTGCCTGTTCTGTGGGCCTTTGTGATTTTAGATCTGGTCTTCTACAGCTTAAATACACAAACTTAAAATGCAAGCATTGATTTTCTTTTGCACTTTTTGACTCATTTAGGCATAAATGCCTCACAGGAGTTTCTCCCTCTCCCTCTCCCTCCCCTGCCCCCCACCGTGTGTGTGTTTACATACACATATGCAGTTTGTGAATCTGAATATGTTCTTTTGAAAAATATTGGCTCAATATATCCTTGGGCAAGATGATGCTATGCTGTAGTCTTTTTGAGTACTGTGGGGCCTAGGAAATGCTGGTAAACACGAGGTGCATGGGGGTTAATGATGGAGACTGCATGTTGGTTCTGTTGCTTATCCCTAGTGGGACAGTTAATATATCTGAAGAAAACCTATGAACGAGGATCTTGCTTCTTTTTGGCTGGAGGAAGGAAGGAAAAGACGAGTCATTTTCCAGTACTCAGGGTTCAGCAGTCAGTGTGGGAATCCTTATAGAGCAGAAATGTGTAACTCAGCCAGAGGCTCTTTTGAAAATTAGTGGTTCTCTGCTGGCTTTGGTCTTAAGAGTTTCTTTTTCTCACAGCTTTGAGCTTGAAAAGTTGTGTCGTTTCATTATGTCTGTGAAGAAGAACTACCGACGGGTTCCTTACCACAACTGGAAGCACGCGGTCACGGTGGCCCACTGCATGTACGCCATACTGCAGAACAATTATGGGCTCTTCACAGACCTCGAGGTGGGTGTGCACACCCGTCCCCCTCTCGTCATCTTAGTGGATCCAGTGCACATTGATAACATGCCATAGTGACGTGCTGTTCCAGGACAAATTTTGTGTCAGTAAGTTAGAAGCTGCACAGTTTTTAGATTTAGTACCCCAGAATTTAGCATATTCTTTTCATAAGAAAGTGAAGAAATTTCAACTTCACCAAAATATTCTTCAAGGAAACACTAATTTTGTAGGCTTTCTTCCTGACTGAATTTTAAATGTTCTGAAAGATGTAAATAGAGTGAATTCAATATGCCCTGGATAATGTGGACACATCCCAATAATTAGAGAATTCAGAACATTAAATACAGTGAAAACATAAATGATTTTTTAATTTACTCTAGCATAAAGAAATGGGCTCTCAGAAGTTTAACTGAGTTATCTAACTTTACAAACAAGTTGGTGACCACCCAAAGCTTTCAAAATAGAATAACAAGATTTTGAGACTTTCCCCCTCCATTCAACCACTATAGTCAGATTCCCTTACTCGAAAGCCCAGCTAAGCACTGGGCACTCCTTGACCCCAGAGATGCTGATCCCACAGCTAGATGACCTGAACCTCAAGGATGTCCCTCTGACCACACTTGTCCAGGTGATGCCTACCATCACCCTGATCCAGTCCCCCTTTATCCCCTCTATAAACTGGTGTCACACTTCAGGTGACATCTGGCTGTGCAGAGAAGGAAACCATTACTTGAACTTCTTTCAAGGTCACTTTCAAACTAGAACCCCAGTATTCCTGAGATCCAGCCTCTTCTTTTCCCACCCTCTCTGTCCAGATTCACAGTCTGAGCAGCAGTCTTAAAAGGTGGATTCCAGAAGGAGAAGAGATAACCGTTTCAGAGAAGGAATTGAAAGTGTTCCTTTTTAAAATTTTTTTGTTTTTTAGTTGAAGCAGAGTTTAAAGTAACAAATAACTTATCATTTATCACTTCTCAAGAAAATGATCCAGATTAAATCTGTTCTTTTTCCACGTTTAAACAATTTGCAGTTCTACTGAACCCCATTCTTTTTGGGACTTTCAACATTTTCTCCATTTAATTCCTCTTAAGGAAGCAACTTCATTGTTCCCTTTTGCCGTAAAATATCTTTGTGAGTTTAAGAATTTTATAAATTATACTTTCAAATAGAGTGTCAATGAAATTTCTATTTTTAAAGATTGAAAATTTAAACATAAATAAGAAATTTTATTGATGCCATGTTCCTAAATTATTTCTGGAATTATATATTTCCATTTCCCCAAACTCAGGGCTTTTTGGCTAAAAATCATCCCAAAATAACCTGTAAATATTTAAAATATATTTTAGACAGGATGTGTAATTTCTAATAGGGCTATTAGAAATTATTTGATGTCAGTAAAGGAAAATGTTTACCAAAAGTAATTCTTTATAAGTCATTTTCAGATTCATGCTTTTAGTATACATTTTTATAAAATTATTAACAATTATGCCAGTTAAAAGTAGGAAAAAACATTGGAAAGATTGGAATATAACAGCTTTTACCTGTTGTGCTAGATTTTAAAACCTTGGAATTTTTTTACCAGATTAATTATGTGGACATAGCAGCATAAAATATGGAAACAATTCAAAACCAAAGTGATACTCAAAACCTGAACTGATTCAGTTATCTTAATACCCAGCACATGTGGTTGGTGAGGTGACACTACATCTATTGCGGTGTGCAAGTGGCTGGTGAGACTTCCTTTCCAGTCAAGCTGCAGGAGAAGGCAGCTGTGCTACATCAAGATGAAGAAGGAGCAGGGCGTGAAAAGAAAAGTGCACTTGGGAGAATGTCTGCTGACTCTCCTGGCGCCCTCCCTGAGCAGCACCTGCCTTCAGCAGGCCCCGCCTGTGCACCTCCACTCCTGCATACCCCATGCCTCATCCTCTGTGAGAACATAGCCTGTCTCCACGGCCATACCTTCCCTCTCTTGGATCATCCCATCTGTTAAAATTCATTTGGAAGAACAAAAGACGCAGAATAGCCAAAGCAGTTCTAAACCAAAACAGCAATGCTGGAGGTATTAAAATACCTGACTTCAAATTATACTATAGAGCTCCAGTAACAAAATCTGCTTGGTACTGGCATAAAAACAGACACATAGACTGATGGTACAGAATAGAAAACAGAGACAGACAAAGTCATTTGATCCTCGACAAAGGTGCCAAAAACATATATTAGAGAAAAAAACAACCTTTTAAACAAATGATGCTGGGGAAATTGGATTTCCCTATGTAGAAGAATAAGACTAGACCCTTACTTCTCACCCTGTATGAAAATCAACTGAAAATGGATCAAAGACCTAGGAATTAGACTAGAAACAATGCAACTCCTGGGAGAAAAACATAGAGTCAACACTCCAGCTCATAGGCACAGGCAAGGACTTTCTCCATAGGATCTCTAAAGCTCAGGAAATAATGCCAGGAGTTAATAAATGAGATGGCATCAATTTTAAAGGCTTCATAGCACAGGAAACAATTAGGAATGTGAAGAAAGAACCCACAATATGGGAGAAAGTCTTTGCCAGAGAAAATCTTTGACAAAGGATTAACATCTACAATATATAAAGAATTCAAAAAACTTAACATCAAGAAATCAATTAACCCAGTTAATAAAAGGGCAAAGGAATTAAACAGACACTTTCCAAAGAAGAAATACAAATGGCCGAATGAAAAAGTGTTCAACACCGTTAGCAACTGGGACAATGCAAATTAAAACTACACTGAGATTTCGTGTCACACCAGACTGGCAGTCATGAAGAATACAAAGAATAATAAATACTGGAGAGGATATGGAGAAAAAGAAACACTTCCGCACTATTGGTGGGATTGTAAATTAGTGCAGCCTATGGAAATCAGAATGCAGGTTACTCTAAAAACTAGGCATGGAATCACCATATGACCCAAATTTACCACTTCTTCATATTTATCCTCAAAAGGTTAAAGTCATCACAACATAATGATAAGTGCATACCCATGCTTATAGCAGCACAAGTCACAATAGCCAACCTGTGAAACCAGCCTAGGTGTCCCATCAATGGATGGATGGATAAAGAAAACGTGGTGTATATATACAGAATGGAGTTCTATTCAGCCATAAAGAAAAATGAGGCCGGGCGCGGTGGCGCACTCCTGTAACCCAGTGGCTCTGGGAGGCTGAGGCAGGAGGATCGCAAGTTCAAAGCCAACCTCATCAAAAGTGAGGCACTAAGCAACTCAGTGAGACCTTGTCTCTAAATAAATACAAACCAGGGCTAGGGGTGTGGCTCAGTGCTCAAGTGCCCCTGAGTTCAATCCCCGGTAGCCGAAAAAGAAAGAAAGAAAGAAATTATGTCATTTGCAGGAAAATGGATAGAACTAGAGACCATTATGTTAGGTGAAATAAGCCAAACTGAGAAGGTCCAAGATCATATGTTTTCTCTCATATGTGGAAGGTAGAGAAGAAAAAGGAAAAGATGGGGGATAATCTCATGAAAATCAAAGGTAGATTAGTGGAGAAAAGGGACGAAGAGGTGGGAGGAAGGGAGGGAAAGAGAAGCGATGGGAGGGCTAAGGAACAGATTATATTGTTGTATTGTGTGCATATGCAAATATGTAACAAAAATCCTATCATATATACAACTATAATACACAATAAAAATATGGAAAAAATTTTAAAAAATAAAAATTAGAAGATGACACTGCTTTGCTAAAAGCCCCATACTCATCCTGCATCACTTGGATAGGACTGCAGCCTGTCTTCCCGCAGACCTCTCTGAGGAAGTGCTCTCCTGTTCCCTTCTGCTCTTCTCTCACACCTACTTGCTTCTGACCACCTTCCTGAGGCCTGTTCTGGCTACTTTATTTAATACTCAGCCGTCTTCCTTGATCCCCTTTAGCCCTTTAAAAATTTTCTACATAATTTGCCATTTTTACATGCTATATGATTTACTTATTATAGTCATTGTTTATAACAGCAATAGCAGTGTTAGAATTTAGCATCAGATTGGTTTTGAATGAAAGAGAACTGAAGCTGCCCTTTCCTTGTGCAGATCTGCTTCATCCACGGTGCTTCAGAACATTTGATACCTCCTGCACCTGTTCTTAGAGCTTAGCAAGAAGACTCAAGAATAATTGAGCTGTCAAGTTCATAAGCAGAAAAACAAAGAGGTTAAGAGAAGTCAGATTCCCTGAAGTTTTAAATATTCCTAACGGTGGTGAATATATCAATGGCAGAAATAAATGTGAAAGTGAGCTATAAGTGTCCTCCTGTCACATTTCTTTGTTTTGAACATCTCTGCCTTATTCTTCTAAGCGTAAAGGACTGCTGATCGCTTGTCTGTGCCATGACCTGGACCACAGGGGCTTCAGTAACAGCTACCTGCAGAAATTCGACCACCCCCTGGCCGCGCTCTACTCCACCTCCACCATGGAGCAACACCACTTCTCCCAGACAGTGTCCATCCTGCAGGTGAGCCCTTGCCCACTGTGCCCATGCCCAGGGTCTCTTGGGAGGTGCTCATGCTTCCTAAGTGAGACGGAAATGTTGTTAGTCTTACTGGGAAATAGCAGTTGCATTTTATTGTGGTATCTTATATTTATAGTCATAACTAAATGATTATGTGGACCTTTTGGATAAAAACATCCTTCACAAAGATGTTGAATATGTATATTTTGCAATTATATTTGTTTCGTTTATATCAATAATATGTGATATCCAAAAGCAAATTTTATTTTACATAGTTTAATTATGTGGATTATCATATTCTTGAACCAGAATGTATTCAGCATCTTAAAAGTTAGGTAAATTCAAGGTTTTTAAGTGCACTGAGTGCCTTTTATCTTTTCTTGCATGTGTGTTTTTATTTCACTGTTTTTAAGATGTTCCTGGTCATTGCTCTAGATGATGGTAGAACTCACTTCAGTAAAAAGTTATTAGCTCCTTCTTCCTTAAACCTTTTTTCTCAACCTCAGTGTAACAAGGTAGCTATTGTGTCAAAATGGTTTGAATCCTGTCACAGAGAATGTTTTTAAATTATGATCTGTGTCTGGCTTAAGGATGGTGGACATTACCTTTCCCTCCTACTGCCAGCTCCTAAAGAAGGAAAGTAATCTGTATGGGTGTTCTGATGTGACATGTCTACAGGAAGTCTTGAGTTTCCAAGGTTGCATAGCAAAGTGCCAGCAGTGACTCTAGCAGTAACTGTCCACGGGCAGATAGCAAATAGAAAGGCTTTTTCTGCTTAGTGCAGTTTTTCTGCCTTGTGTAAGCCGGGCTTCCCTCTGGACACCCAGGTTATTACTTTCTCCCCCAGCTTCTCTAAGACTTCTCTAGTGCTCCTCATTTGGCCTATGTGTCCAAAGGGTTGGTAGAGAAAAACCTTAAAACCCAACTAAACTTGGCTGTCTGACTACTGAGAAGGCAAGTGATCAAATTCGTGATGTGCAAGTGCTATTCTGATTACCTGCTGGGTAAAAGTGAAAGATACGTTAGATATGGAGCTAGTTTAGTTATTTTCAACCTATAACCCCTAAGTAGCTGAGTAGCTGATGTTGCACTTGCTCATAGATGAGTTTGCTGCCCCTGAAAGCTGTACATGAGCATTGGTCCTTTCTTTTTTGAATGATGTATATTTGAATAGATACATGCATACATGCAGCACACTTAGAAATTTAACAGGGATAGAGGGTGTGTGTAGATATATAGGTAAGTCACGCTTTTTGTAAGTAGGTGAACATTGTAGAATTTCATCGCAGTTATGTTTACTTTGACCTCACTTATTCATTCATTGTTTTGTACAACTACAAGGATAGATGCTGGAAATGACATCAGTATGCCTTCAGTTAGAACTCACTGAATTAACATCCCATATCCAAAATAAATTCATACAGTTGATGATGGCAGTGCTTCTAGCAGTTTAATCTGAAAATGAGTTTTAATAGATTTCATAATATTCCTTTAGAAAGCCTATTTGAAAATAATAGAATTAGCTTTGAAGTAGGCCAGCATTGAAAACCGTATTGCCAATAGGTTAGACTAAAACTAACCCTGTGATTCAGAAGTTGTGGGACGCAGTCCCGAGTGGGAGCAGCCAGATGGCCTGAGCTACTGCTGTCACAGTGACTGTGGGTCTGGCTGGAACTCTCCATCTGTATAGCCAGATTAAAAACAGATACACAGATCAGTGTATTGCATCATGGTGGGAAATGGTTCCCACTCGGGCACCCTCAGGGCTCTGTGAGTGCTAATTTCCACTTTGGCTTCTACTGTCACCTGCTGGGTAGTCTGGGCAAGTAGAAGGATACTACTGGCCACCGCAGCAGCAGCAACAAGCAGGCAGTTGTCAGATACATCTTAAAACTACCCTTCTGTCTCACTCTCACACACAGCTCTTGGGCGGGCAGAGACAGAGAGTGCTTAACTGTCAGAGTGAGAAGGGTGTAGTGCATAGTGTGCGCTGAGGGTGAGGTCAGTCGTGAGTAGATAGGAAGTGAGCAAGCACAGAGAGAAAGACAGACCCACATTCGTAGCTTTTGCTAAGCTTCCTCTTCTCTGTTGGCCCTCTTGGTGAGTGAGCCTGCCAACGTTCCGAAGACAGAAGCTCCTGCTTGGTCCTCAGTGAATGCCAAAGTCCCTCTGGCCACTGCAGCCTCCTGAGGGCCTGTCACCACCTTTCCTACTCGACATCCCCTTTTGAGCTTTTATGCCGTTCTGTTTATACTGCCTTTCCCCCTTACCTACCATTATTACCCCAAGCCTGTCTCTCAAATTTATCCTCCAAATCTATGCCTGAAGAGTTATTCTTCTATTTCAGTGTCATCAGTGGCTCTCTGAAGCTCTAGGAATGAATTCCCAGTTTCATAATCAATATATAATTTTTTTCTGAATGCCTCAGCGGTTGTAGGACCACAGGATCTGCCAGACTTCTGTAAATCTGTACTGTTCTCCACCCCCCTTCTGTAACCAGCTTCTTATTTTTTAGGCTCAGATTGGGCATTAACTCCTCTGGTGAAATCATTTGTGGAATTCCCATAGAGCAGGGCACAGCACTGTGCCCCTTTTACATGACCCCTGAGCATCTCAAGAATATGTAGGTCTTAGTTTTTATTTTTAATTCTGTATTGAAATGTTCTGTTATGAGCATAGCTTTCCAATTACTTTGAATTGTAAATGGATGAAGACAGTCTGTGCCCTTGCTCATCTCTGTACCAACCTCTGGGTCTGTCATTCTGTGCAGAGATGGGAATGTGAAGGTAGAGTGTGGGCTAGGGGAAGTCAGAGTGGGCAGGACAACTGGGCAAAGCATGGAGGGCAGAGGCTGCAGGTCTCACCTAGGAGAAGGAGGAGGGTGGCTGGGTCTCCCTGGGGCACAGGGCTCCCAGCAGTGGCCCAGCAGCAGGAGACCAGTGAGATGCCTTCAAGTGAGATCATTCTGTATGGGTATTGACATCCAAGAAACAGGTGACTTTGTCTTCTTACCTAGAATGTGCATATTTTAAACTTTGTGAGAGAAGCATTATTATTACTGTATTAAGTCAACTTGTTCTACTTTCTAATAAGATGTTACTGATTATTTTGAATATTTAAACTATCCGCTTTCTATCTTTTGCCCTCTGGGATTTGGGAATACCCTACGTGGTTAAGTTCTCAAAAGTCAAGTTTTAGAAAATGAACTAATTGGGAATATTTCGTCTCATTATGAGATAGTATTCTTATTAATCTTGAACTATCTGGTGATTTTGAAACATGATCAAATTTCAGAAAGTTATCTATGTGTATTTTGGGATCCCATGACTTTTTCATTACTTTTTATAGCAATAATATTTACATATACCAGCTAGAGTCTTCCAGTTCATTTCATTCATAAAATTCACTGCTGTCTACTACAATAATAGCAAAATTGTGCTTGTATTCAACATGACCTCTATTAACAAATTAAAATATGTGACCTGGAGGCTGGCTTACATTCTGTCCTTCTCTGCCAATGAATAGAAATGGTCTTTGCCATCACATTCATTTTGGGGCATATCTGTTTGTTTCTTCATTTGCTTTTCCTTCCCTCTTTCCCTTAACTCTTGACTCTAAAGTCGTGCTGATGGATTTTATCATCGTCATCACTACCATCATTTTATCTGTCGGGTACTTACTGTGAACCAGAAATGTGTTTTGCGCATTTTAGTACATTTGATTTCTTAGAATATTCCTATAAGATATTATTTTTGTTCGTTTCCATTTAAAAAATAAGAATAAAATCTATCAAAGAGATTGAGAAACTTGTCCATTTGTCACATGGCTAGTGAGAACAGCATGAACAACAGGAATTGTTTGGCCCTCAAAGCCTGTACTCTTATTAATCAAATACTACAGTGCTTCCTAATCTGTGGTCTGAAGCTGTAGGTGACTGAAGAGCAAAACAAGCACTCGGTATGTGTTAAAGGCGTCGTTACGTGGGAGGCTTGATGTAGAGTGCTGTATCGTCAACTTGACACTTTTCGTGCCAGAACATCTGAATGATCCACTCAGCCCTGTGGCTTCCTGGAACAGGAACTTCAGCCCAGTTAGGGCAGGATTGCCGGGGTCAAGGCCTGGATTGGTTGGCGCACAGATGTAGAAACCTAGGTGCCATGGCCCTTCTGTAAGAATCTCCATTAGAGCAGAGTAGCATAGAGTTGTGGGGGGGATTATTTGTGGTTAATAATAAAACTTTCTGAAAATGAAAAGTGATGGTTAGTCTCTGTTCCTATCTTGTTCTGACCTACTAGCAGTTGTTCTGAAACACAACCCTTATGCCACCATCTAACTTAAAACTATCAATTGCTCCTTATTACCTCCAGAATAATTTTTTTGGGGGGAGGGGTGGTACTGGGGATTGAACCCAGGGGTTCTCAAATCACTGGGCCACATTCCCCAGCCCTTTTTACATTTTCTTAAATTTTGAGACATGCTAAGTTACTTAGGGCCTCATTAAGTTACTGAGGCTGGCCTTGAACTTGTGATCCTCCTGCCTCAGCCTCCTGAAATGCTGGGATTACAGGTATGTGCCACTGTACCTGGCCCTCCAGGATAATATTTTAATACATTAAGGCCTTTAAAAAACTTGGAATTGGATTCTCTCCTTTGCCCAATTCAATTTGCTTTGGTTGTATAGCAATTTTTGTGACTTTCACCAAATATCATGGTTTCTGTGGTCTCAGGAGCTCCATATTACAGGCTGCTGCTTCCTCTACTTATCCTCTAGTATTTGTGTCCTCTTCTTGGAAAAGCCTCCCATGTTCTCCTGTTGTCCTTTATTTAATTCAAACATAGAGAATGTTCTACTCTATTTTAATTGCATACTCACATCCTTACCATTCTACTAAACTATGAACTCCTTAGAAAGTCAGCTTTTATTGTTTATAACCTTGGATATAGTGCGCACTAAACTACTATGTCCATTCATAAAAATGGAATACTACAGACTAAATATCTGCTGAATAAATGAAGACAGATCATAGGGTTTTCATTTGTGGTGGGAAGGACAGAGCTGTGGCAAGGAAGAAAGGCTTCCAATGCTCCAGCAGTGAATGGAGTGGAGGAGGTGCTTAGAATGCCCTGAGAGCTGGAGTGGACTCAGGAGCGTCCATTCCGATGGGTCCTGGGTGATCTTTCAGCACCAGAGCAAGTTCAGCAGTGCTCACACTGTCTGCCATCTCCGGAGCTCAGGAGACCATGGACCAACATATACCAAGCTCTGAAAGAAAAGGGGTGCCAGCCAAGAATCTTATATCCAGCAAAATTAAGCTTTAGATTTGAGGACAAAAAATATAGGGTAGAAACTGTAATATCTCAGATCTACACTGCAAGAAAGGAAGGCAATCAGACAAGATAAAAAAACAAGGGAGGAAAGTACCCCAAACAAACCAGGATACTACAGTAACAGAACCCATGCTCAGCGAGTTGATGAAATGTCACAGAAGGAGTTCAGAAGATTCATAATTAAAATGATCTGTGAATTAAAGAATGACCTAAATGAGCAAATACAGGCAAAAATTGATCACTACAACAAAGATATAAGAGAGCAAATATAGGTAGCAAAAGATTACTTCAAAAAAGAGATAGAAACTCTGAAAAAAAAAAAAGTCAGGAATCCTTGAAATGAAGGAAATAATTAACCAAATAAAAAACACAATAGAAAGAAAGCATCACCTACAGGATTCTTGTTAAGGAACTTGGGGCCTAATCCGACATGTTGGAAATTGGAGCTTACTTTTTTCTTCTATTAGGCGTATTGTCTCTGGTCTAATTCCTAGGTCCTTGATCCACTTTGAATTGAGTTTTGTGCATGGTGAGAGATAGGGTTTGATTTCAATTTGTTGCATATGGATTTCCAGTTTTCCCAGCACCATTTGTTGAAGAGGCTATCCTTTCTCCACTGTACATTTTTGGCGCCTTTGTCTAATATAAGATAGCTGAAATTATATGTATTAGTCTCTGTGTCCTCAATTCTGTACCATTGGTCCATCAGTCTGTTTTGGTGCCAATACCATGCTGTTTTTGTTACTATTGCTCTATAGTATAATTTAAAGTCTGGTATGGTGATGCCACCTGCTTCACTTTTCTTGCTCAGGATTGCTTTGCCTATTCTGGGTCTCTTATTTTTCCAGATGAATTTAATGACTGCTTTTTCTATTTCTTTGAAGAATGACATTGGGATTTTGATTGGAATTGCATTAAATCTGTATAATGCTTTTGGTAGTATGGACATTTTGACAATATTAATTCTACCTATCCAAGAGCAAGGTAGGTCTTTCCATCTTCTGAGGTCTTCTATGATTTCTTTCTTTAGTGTTCTATAATTTTCATTATAGAGGTCTTTCATCTCTTTCGTTAAGTTGATTCCCAGGTATTTTATTTATTTATTTTTTTGATGCTGTTGTAAATGGGGTAGTTTTCATCATTTCCCTTTCAGAGGCTTTGTTGCTGATGCACAAAAATGCCTTTGACTTATGGGTATTGATTTTGTATCCTGCAACTTTGCCAAATTCATTTACTAGTTGTAAAAGTTTTCTGGTAGAGTTTTTGGGTCTTCTAGGTATATTATCATGTCATCGGCAAATAGTGCTAATTTGAGCTCTTCTTTTCCTATCTGGATCCCTTTAATTTCTTTTGTCTGTCTAATTGCTCTGGCCAGAGTTTCCAGTACTATGTTAAATAGCAGTGGTGAAAGGGGGCATCCCTGTCTTGTTCCAGTTTTTAGAGGGAATACTTTCAATTTTTCTCCATTTAAGATAATGTTAGCTCTGGGCCTTGCATAAATAGCTTTTATAATGTTGAGATGTGTTCCTGATATTCCTAGTTTTTCCAGTGTTTTGAACATAAAGAGGTGTTGTATTTTGTCAAATGCTTTTTCTGCATCTATTGAGATGATCATATGATTTTTATCTTTAAGTCTATTGATGTGATGTATTATGTTTATTGATTTCTGAATGTTGAATCAGCCTTGCATCCCTGGAATAAACCCCACTTGATCATGGTGCACTATCTTTTTGGTATGTTTTTGTATCCGATTTGCCAGGATTTTGTTGAGGTTCTTTGCATCTATGTTCATTAAAGATATTGGCCTGAAGTTTTCTTTTTTGGATGTGTCTTTGCCTGGCTTTGGAATTAATGTAATATTGGCCTCATAGAAAGAGTCTGGAAGAACTTCCTCTTTTCCTATTTCTTGAAATAGTTTGAAGAGCATTGGTATTAGTTCTTCTTTGAAAGTCTTACAGAACTCGGCTGTAAACCCATCGGGTCCTGGACTTTTCCTTATTGGTAGTTTTTTGATGACGTCTTCTATTTCTTCACTTGTAATCAATCTGTTTAAATTGTGTATAGCCTCCACATCCAATTTAGGCAAATCATACGACTCTAGCAATCTGTCAATGTTTTCAATATTTTCTATTTTATTAAAGTACAAGTTTTCAAAGTAATTTCTAATTATCTTCTGTATATCTGAGGTGTTTGTTGTGATAGTCCCTTTTTCATCACGAATGTTAGTAATTTGAGTTTTTTCTCTTCTGTCAATTTTGTTTATTTTTTCAAAGAACCAACTTTTAGTTTTGTCAATTCTTCGAATGGTTTCCTTAGTCTCAATTTCATTAATTTCTGCTCTGATTTTAATTATTTCCTGTCTTCTACTGTTCTTGGTATTGGTCTGTTCTTCTTTTTCTAGTGCTTTGAGGTGTGATGTTAAGTCATTTATTTGTTGGGTTTTTTTTCTTTTAAGGAATGAACTCAGTGCAATGAATTTTCCTCTTACTACTGCCTTCATAGTGTCCCAGAGATTTATATACAATGTATCTGTGTTCTCATTTACCTCTAGGAATTTTTTAATCTCCTCCTTGATTTCTTCTTCAACCCCTTGTTCATTCAGAAGCATGTTGTTTAGCTTCCAGTTGTTGGAGTAGTTTTTCTTATTCCTTGTTTTGTCGTTGATTTCCAATTTCATCCCTTTATGGTCTGATAGAATGCAGGGTAGTATCTCTATTTTTTTCATCTTTGCTGAGAGTTTTCTTATGACATAATATATGGTCTATTTTGGAGAAGGAGCCATGTGCTGCTGAGAAAAAAAGTGTATTCATTTATTGAGGGATGAAATATTCTATATATGTCTGTTAGGTCTAAATTATTAATTGTTTTAAGGAGGCTTAAAGTTTCTTTGTTTACCTTTTGTTTGGATGATCTATCCATTGGTGAGAGAGGTGTGTTGAAGTCCCCTAGAATAACTGTGTAGTAGTCTATTTTATTCTTGAACTTGAGAAGAGTTTGTTTGATGAATGTAGGTGCTCCATTATTTGGGGCATATAGATTTATGATTGTTATATCCTGTTGATGAATGGTTACCTTAAGTAATAAGAAATATCCATCTTTGTCCCTCTTGATTAGTTTTGGTTTGAAGTCTACCTTATTTGATATGAGAATGGAAACCCCTGCTTGCTTCTGCAGGCCATGTGAGTGATAAGACTTTTCCCAGCCTTTCACTTTCAGTCTGTTGATGTCTTTTTCTACAAGGTGTTTTCTTGGAGACAGCAAATTGTTAGGTCATTTCTTTTAATCCATTCTGATAATCTGTGTCTTTTGATTGGAGAGTTTAGGCCATTAACATTCAGGGTTACTATTGAGATGTGATTTTTATTCCCATCCATTTTTATTTGTATTATGGTCTTTAGCTTGATTTGGTTTCTCTTCTGGTTGGTATTTCCCTTAGTTTAATATCTCCCTTTGTTGATTTTCATTGTTATTTTTCTCTTCTCCTTCATGAAAAATGTTGCCCAGGATGTTCAGAAGTGCTGGCTTTCGAGTCGTGAAATCTTTTAACTTTTGCTTGTCATGGAAGGTTTTTATTTCATCTTCAAATCTAAAGCTCAGTTTTTCTGGATATAAGATTCTTGGTTGACATCCCTTTTCTTTCAGAGCTTGAAATATGCTATTCTAGGATCTTCTTGCTTTTAAGGTCTGGGTTGAAAAATCTGAACATAGTCTGATTGGTTTCCCCCTATATGTAATCTGCTTCCTTTCTCTTGTGGCTTTTAGTATTCTCTCCTTGCTCAGTGTATTAGGCAGTGTCTTGGTGTGGATCTGTTGTCATTTTGTTTGTTTGGTGTTTGGTAAGCCTCTTGAACTTGGTTTTCCCATTCATTCCTCAAGTTTGGAAAATTTTCTGTAATTATTTCATTAAATAAATTACTCATTCCTTTGGCTTGAAACTCTGCCCCTTCCTCTATGCCAATCACTCTTTTAAGTTTGGTCTTTTTATGTTGTCCCATAATTCTTGGGTGTTATGTTCTTGGTTTCCTATGAGTTTTGCTGTGTAATCTAAATTTTTCTCTAGGATATATATTTTGTCTTCATTGTCTGAGGTTCTTTCTTCCAAGTGGTCTACTCTGTTGGTGATGCTTTCAATTGAACTTTTATTTTGGTTTATTGCTTCTTTCATTTCTGGAATTTCTGTTTGGTTTCTCTTTAGAGCCTCTATTTCCCTATTGAAGTAATCTTTTACTTCCTGTATTTGTTTTTGGAGTTCTTTGTCAAAATGATCTTTTACCACCTATATTTGCACCCTCCTCTCATTTTTGAGTTCATTCTTAAGTTCCGCTAACATTTGGAATATGTAATTTCTAAATTCCATCTCTGGCATTTCACCAACTGTGCTTGCCATGGAATCTACTGAAGAGGTATATTGATTTGTTTGTGTCACTTTCTTCTCTTTGTTTCTTCATATTGCTTGTGTGTCTTTTCTTCCTGCACTGTGGGAACTTGACTATTTCGATTTTACCTTAAAGCTTTATGTTACTCCTGTAGTACAATGCTATCAGACCCCCTTATAATTCCTTTACACTTTAAAATCTAACACTTTCTATTCAGAAAATCCAAGTTTGGTCACAATGTACAGATTTAGTTAACCCAGATATTGTTTCCAATTTACTCTGTATGCTTCTGATGGGGTTTTATAGCTTCAAGTATTGGACACAGAGGTGATATGTTTAGGAAGAAGGAAGTGTCTTGAATTGTTCTTTCTTAGAAAGTATGAAAAGAGAGTTCTATGGAAGTGGTTTAGTGGAAGTGGTTTAGTATTAGTATATGAGAGAAGAGAGAGAATGGAGTGAATAATTAGTTGGAAAGACCAATTTATATATAAACCTAACTTATGCAGCTGTTGAGAGAAGAAATAAAGTAAGATGGAAAAGAAAAAAAATGACAAAAGAGTAGGAATTGTTGTAAGAGAGAGGAGAGAGAGTGTCAACAAAATAGAGAGTAAACTATATACAATACCACTTTGCTATATAGTTCTATTGCGCCCGTTCTAGAAATCCCAAATTCTGCGTATAACTTGTTGTTGCCTCTGTTGAGTATGCACTGGCAGGGTGTAAATAGGAAAGATGAAGGAAGAAGAAAAGATGCAAAAGTGAGAAGGAAGAAAAGAAAGCAAGAAAAGAGGAGCAGAAGCAAACAAACAAACACACTGACAATCAATGCAAAAAACAAAGCAAAACAACCCCCCCCAATAAAAAAAGACCAAAAACCCAACAAAAAAAAACAAACCAACAAAAAAAAAATGTTGAACCTAGGAACAAGTCTCAAACAAAACGGACCCTGGGAAGCCCTCCTTTGTTCCTTTCCAGTTTAAGCCAATTGTACTGGATCATGTCCAGACAGTCAGTGATCCTGTTAGTAGGGTCAAGGCTGCACCTTTGGCCAGTGGCAGAATGGCACAGCGGAAGAGCAGCTCAGGGGGGTTGTGTGTCAACACATGAATGGCACCGGGAAAGAGACCCTCCAGAAGGCACCCTTTCCCCACGCCCACCCACAGTTGTAGCTTCTTGGGGCTGCTGCGCTGGCCTCAGACACGCCCTGCCCTGCTGGTCGCCCGATCCTCACCCAGGTGTGTGCTGTTCTCAGAGCGCTAGCGGCTCCCTGGATGTCTGCAGCTGTTCTTCCTTTCTGTCTTGCTCCTTTGTCTGGGTCAGCCACTGTTTTTCTCAAAGATGGCGGTGCTGTCCTCCCGCTCAACAGCAGTTCCGCAGACCTTTGTGTCACTACAGAGCGTGCAGGATTGGCTTGGCAAGTTGTGTGAAAGAGCTCTACGTGGACACCACTCGCGCTTCTAGGCTTCTTTCTATCCTTCCTTGCTGATCGGTTTCAAAGCTGCTGTGTGGATTGTCCCCTTGCCACAGTGTTATCGGGCGGCTGCGCTGACAGCGTTGCTTCAGATTGTGGACCGCTCCAACTCTGCCCCTGCCCGGAGATGGTTGTATTTCACCGTCCATAGGTGCACGAATGTCTCAGCTCCCTTTCAGTTGCAAGAGAATTGCTAGTAACGCGCTCAGACTTCCCACTAAGCATCTTTTTCAAGGATAGACTCTTAAAGGCCGCAAGAGAGAGGAATCAGATCACATATAGGGGGAGACCAATTCATATCATGGCAGAATTTTCAACTCAGACACTCAAAGCCAGGAGTTCATGGAACAACATATACCAAGCTCTGAAAGAAAAGGGATGCCAACCAAGAATCTTATATCCAGCAAAATTAAGCTTTAGATTTGAGGACAAAATAAAAACCTTCCATGATAAAAGTTAAAAGAATTTACAAGTAGAAAGCCAGCACTACACAACATCCTTGGCAAAATATTCCATGAAGAGGAAATGAAAAACAAGGATGAAAATCAGAAGAGGGAGGTATTACACTAAAGGAAAAACCAATCAGAGAAGAAACCATGTCAGGTTAAATACCAAAAATAAACAAAAATTGCTGGGAATACAAATCATGTATCAATAATAACTCTGAATGTTAATGGCCTAAACTCACCAATCAAAAGACATAGACTAGCAGATTGGATCACAAAAACCAGACCCAACAATATACTGCCTCCAAGAGATTCATCTCATAGGAAAAGACATCCATAGGCTGAAGGTGAAAGGTTGGGACAAATCCTACCACCGCTCACATGGCCTGAGGAAACAAGCAGGGTTTCTATCCTCATATCAAATAAAGTAGACTTCAAGCTAAAGTCAATCAAAAGGGATAAAGAAGGACACTACATACTGCTCAAGGGAACCATACACCAATAAAACTTAACAATTATAAATATACATGCCCCAAACAATGGAGCATCCATGTTCATCAAACAAACTCTTCTCAAGTTCAAGAGTCAAAAATACCACAACGCAATAATTCTTGGAGACTTTAACTCACCCATTTCACCAATGGATAGATCTTTCAAACAAAAGCTGAACAAAGAAACTATAGAACTCAAAAATACAATAAACAACTTAGACTTAACTGATGTATGTAGAATATTTCATCCTTCAACAAGTGAATATACTTTCTTCTCAGCAGCACATGGAACCTTCTCTAAAATAGACCATATACTAGGCAACAAAACAACTCTGAGCAAATATAAAAAGTAGGGATACTACCCTGCATTCTATCAGACCATAATGGAATGAAATTAAAAATCAATGATAAAATAAGAAATTAAAGCTACTCCAACACCTGGAGACTAAATAATATGCTACTGAAAGAACAATGGGCTGCAGATGACATCAAAGAGGAGATTAAAAAATTCTTAGAGGTGAATGAGAACACAGAAACAACATATCGAAATCTCCAGGACACTATGAAGGCAATTCTAAGAGGAAAGTTCATTGCATTGAGTTCGTTCCTCAAAAGAAGAAAAAGTTGACAAATAAATGACTTAACATTACATCTCAAAGCGCTAGAGAAAGAAGAACAATCCAACACCAAAAGTAGTACAAGACAGGAAATAATTAAAATCAGAGCTGAAATCAAAACAAACAATTTAAAAAACTGACAAAACAAAAAGTTGGTTCTTTGAAAAAATAAATAAAATTGACAGGCCCTTAACCAGGCTAACAAAGAGAAGGAGAGAGAAAACTCAAATTACTAACATATGCGATGAAAAAGGAAACATCACAACAGACACTATGGAAATACAGGAGATAATTCGAAATTATTTTGAAAACTTGTACTCCAATAAAATACAAACATCAAAGGCATTGACAAATTTCTAGAGTCATATGATTTGCCCAAATTGAAACAGGGTGATATACACAATTTAAACAGACCAATTTCAAGTGATGAAATAGAAGATGCCTTCAGAAGCCTACCAACCAAGAAAAGCCCATGACCAGATGGATACACAGCCGAGTTCTACAAGACCTTTAAAGAAGAACTAATACCAATATTCTTCAATTTATTTCAGGAAATAGAAAACGAGGGAGCACTTCCAAACTCATTCTATGAGGCCAATATCACCCTGATCCCAAAACCAGGCAAAGACACATCAAAGAAAGAAAACTTCAGACCAATATCTCTAATGAACATAGATGCAAAAATTCTCAATAAAATTTTGGCAAAATAAATACAAAAACATATCAAAAATATAGTATACCACAATCAAGTGGGATTCATTCCAGGGATGCAAGGATGGTTGAACATAACGGAAATCAATAAATGTAATTCATTACATCCATAGACTTAAGCATAAGAACCATATTATTATCTCAATAGATGCAGAAAAAGCATTTGACAAAATAAAGCACCCCTTCATGTTTAAATCACTAGAAAAACTAGGGATAACAGGAACATATCTCAACATCATAAATGCTCTCTATGCTAAGCCCCAGGCCAACATCATTCTAAATGGAGAAAAATTGAAAGCATTCCCTCTAAAAACTGGAACAAGACAGGGATGCCCTCTTTCACCACTTCTATTTAACATAGTACTTGAAATGCTGGCCAGAGCAATAAGACAGATGAAAGAAATTAAAGGGATACAGATAAGTAAAGAAGTTCTGAAATTATCACTATTTGCTGATGATATGATTTTATACCTAGAAGACCCCAAAAATTCCACCAGAAGACATCTAGAACTCATAAATGAATTAAGCAAAGTAGCAGAATACAAAATCAACACCCATAAATCTAAAGCATTTCTACGTATCAAATCCTCTGAAAGGGAAATGAGGAAAACTACCTCATTTACAATAGCATAAAAAAAATACTTGGGAATCAACTTAACCAAAGATGTGAAAGACCTCTATAACAAAACTACAGAACACTAAAGAAAGAAATTATAGAAGACCTTAGAAGATGGAAAGATCTACCTTGCTCTTGGATAGGCAGAATTAATATTGTCAAAATGACCATACTACCAAAAGTGCTATACAGATTTAATGCAATTCCAATCAAAATCCTAGTGACATTCCTCATAGATATAGAAAAAGCAGTCATGAAATTCATCTGGAAAAATAAAAGACCCAGAATAGCTAAAGCAATCCTTAGCAAGAAGAGTGAAGCAGGTAGCATCACTATACCAGACCTTAAATTATACTACAGAGCAATAGCAACAAAAACAGCATGGTATTGGCACCAAAATAGACTGGTAGACCAATGGTATAGAATAGAGGACACAAAGATTAATGCATATAATTTCAGTATCTCATATTAGACAAAGGCACCAAAAAGTGTACATTGGAGAAAAGATAGCCTCTTCAACAAATGGTGCTGGGAAAACTGGAAATCCATATGCAACAAAATGAAATTAAACCCCTATCTCTCACCATGCACAAAACTCAACTCAAAGTGGATCAAGGATCTAAGAATTGGACCAGAGATGCTACGCCTAATAGAAGAAAAAGTAAGCCCTAATCTCTAACATTTCAGATTAGGCCCCAAGTTCCTTAATGAGACTCCTGTAGCACAAGAATTAATATCAAGAATCAATAAATGGGATAGATTAAAACTAAAAAGCTTCTTCTCAGCAAAAGAAACAATCAGTGAGGTGAATAGAGAGCCTACTAATTGGAAACAAATTTTTACCACATGCACATCAGAGCACTAATCTCTAGAATATCTAAAGAACTCGAAAATTTTAACACCAAAAAATCAAATAACCCAATCAATAAATGGGCCAAGGAACTGAAAAGAGACTTCTCAGGAGAAGATATACAATTAATCAACAAATACATGAAAAAATGTTCAACATCTCTAGCTATTAGAGAAATGCAAATCAAAACCACACCAGTCAGAATGGCAGCTATGAAGAACATAAACAACAATAAATGTTGGAGAGGATGTGGGGAAAAAGGCACACTCATACATTGCTGGTGGGACTGCAAAATGGTGCAGCCAATATGGAAAGCAGTATGGAGATTCCTTGGAAAACTGGGAATGGAACCACCTTATGACCCAGCTATCCCACTCCTCAGTCTATACCCAAAGGACTTAAAAACAGCATACTACAGGGACACAGCCACATCAATGTTTATAGCAGCAGAATTCACAATAGCTAAACTGTGAAACCAACCTAGATGCCCTTCAGTAGATAAATGGATAAGGAAAATGTGGTATATATACACAGTGGAGTATTACTCAGCAATTAAAGAGAATAAAAACATGGCATTCACAGGTAAATGGATGAAATTGGAGAATATAATGCTAAGTGAAGTTAGCCAGTCCCAAAAAGCCAAATGCCGAGTGTTTTTCTCTGATATAAGGAAGCTGATTCACAGTGGGGTTGGGACAGGGAGCATGGGAGGATTAGAGGAACACTAGAATGGCCAATGGGGAGGGAGGGAAGGGAGGGGTCAAAAGGGTGAAGATTTAAAAAAAAAAAAAAAGATGGTAGAATGAGATGGGTATATTTACCCTAAGTGCATGTATGAAGACATGAATGGTGTGAATATACTTTGTATACAACCAGAGATATGTAAAAATGTGCTCTACGAGTATAATATGAAATGTAATGCATTCTGCTGTAATTTATAACAACTTAGAATAAAAAAATCATTAAAAATTGATGTACCCACAAATTGAATACATTGTAATCATTTCAGCCTTTTTTTAGTTTGAATAAAAACTTTTACTGAAAGAAAGTGCTTAAAATTCTCAGAGGAAGAAACTTGGGAAAAGTCTTTTGAAGTTTCATAGCTAGAAGAATAGCTCTGAAATGACAGAATGGAATTACAGTGCTCTGTGCTCAGTCGGGGTGAGGATACACCACTTCCTGTCTCCCAGGGTAGTGGAGGATGCTAGTAGAGTTGTGGCACATTTTCTTTTAATAAAAGTTGATTGCTACTTATTTGATTTGTTTTATTTTGTGTGTGTATGTGGTGGTGGGGATTGAACCCAGGGCCTTGTACATGTGAGGCAAGCACTCTAACAACTGAGCATATTATATCCCTAGCCCTTTGCTTTTTTCTTTTTCTTTCTTTCTTTCTTTTTTTTTTTTTTTTTTTGATTGCTACTTATTTGTAACAACATGCAGTGCACATGCTTATAGATGCCTTTTGAAACCCATGAGTTCCACTGTGATATAAACCATAACTTATTAAATTAGCTGAAGAGGAAAAAACCTTCAACCTAAATATTCTACATTTTCCAGTACTAATAACTACCAGAAATATACAAATACTAGATATATTTAAGTCCCTGGGTTTTTGTGGTAGTGAATGCTGAATGTTTCTACAGTTAAAATAGTTCTTTAATGGAAGCTTTGTTGTAGCATGCAGAGAAACCAAAATGCGTTCCCAGAGCAGTCCTGTCAAACTCTTCTTTTGTTTTCCAAAGTTGTCATTAGTGTTCCAAGTGTCATCACTAACTGCTGTTCCAAGCAGCTGCAGGTGTCCAGGGCTCGAGCTGTGTGCTCACTGTGGTGTTCCTCTGTGTCTCTGCAGCTGGAAGGACACAACATCTTCTCCACCCTGAGCTCCAGTGAGTACGAGCAGGTGCTGGAGATCATCCGCAAAGCCATCATCGCCACGGACCTGGCCCTTTACTTTGGGAACAGGAAACAGTTGGAAGAGATGTACCAGACTGGATCTCTAAATCTTCATAATCAATCACATAGGTAAACATGATTTCACAAAGTCTAGAAGCCCAGGAAGTGTTATCTGGAATTAATTGATATTTAAGAAATGTAATTCAGCATGAGTTTATATTTGACAGAAGAAATATAAGGTAATTTGCTTTTTTGTTTCATGTGTATATTGTTAATGTTTATTTTGTATATTTCCCTCATTTTTGGGGATGCAAAATTTCTTCATGATGTACTGTTAGGATAATTAAAATGGAGATGGAAACTAGCCTCTCAGAAACAGGTGCCTTTATAGGGAATGGTCTTGCCTTGAGTTCACCAGAGTATGGGATTTGGCCATAAACTCATAGACCCAGAAGCACATGAAATGGATCCACTTTTCAGAATCTAGATCTTACCCACGAAGCTAATGTAATTAATGTATAAAACTGGAATTTCATTTTATTGATCTTCAAACATGTTGAGACACAAGGACAAAAATATTGGCATTTTTTGTGGTCATCAGAATCATTTAGGAAGCCAAATAGCAATCATAAGTTTGTTGATGAACATGGAATCACAGAACAAATAAAATCAGATTCGTTGTATCTTCTAACAGCATCCATGTCAGATATGTTCCTCATGAATCTGCCACTGATCTGTGTATCACATCCAAGTCTGTTGCTTATCTGCCTCGCCCTGTGGCAGTTTGTAGGTGGTTGCCACCAGCTTTTTACTGCTGTTACTTCCCTGTGGTGTTCCAGGTCTGACCCGTCCATCTCAAGTGACGCCAGTTCTGTCGTTAGGTTTATGAACAGTGTGTATTGGTTTGATGCCAGTCTGCTCTCTTAAGTTCCCTCTGGGATTCATTAAATATGGGTCTTAACATTTTTTCCCAGGACACAGTCTCTCTTTTTTTTTTAATTCTTGGAAGAAATTTATTCAGGCACCCCAAATGCAGCACATTAGTTTCACAAATGGATATAAATATCTAATAAAGTTTACCACTTTAAGAATAAATATCACTTTATTGATTCTTTAAGCAGTAATTGTGATTCATTTTACCTTCAAACAGACATATCCAGATATTTTAGAACTTGAAGCTTATACAAGGTGGGGGACTTTTTTAAAGAAGAGAAATAGAAGACGTCTTATTTTCACATATAGCAGGGCCCCTCCCAGGACCATGGGAAGGGCCTAGAGAGTGTCCTCGCACATCCTCCTCCGCCTTCCTCCCTGTGAGATAGGTGCTCTCAGTCCTCTTGTCTCCCCAACAGGTTGTGTGTGGTTCTTGTACTGACATCGCTAGAAACAGGTGTTTGTTCACAGTTCTCCTTTTTTATGACAGTTATAAGTTTAGGAAAATATATAGCCTTCATAAAGTATGTTATGGCTTCCTGAAACCCAAATTCTTCCTTTTATTCCTTGAACACATTATTTTTAGCTGAATTATTATAATAATTATAATTGTCATTATAGAATAGAATATTTAATTATCTAATTGTAAAAATATTATTTGTGTTTAATGCATATATATTCGGCGTTAGTATTACATATCATGTGGTTTTGTATAACTAAGTAATTTTGACACAGTAATTTCAAAAACAATTAATGCTTATTTGTTTTAACAATTCAGAATGTAGAGGTGTTCATGGGGAAAGGAATAATTGTGCTATTCCACTTTTGAATACCAGTTACTTATTTGATATGATATCATCCACGCACCTTTCTATGTTTTCAAAGGTGTGTGTGTGTATATACAGCATATACAGTGCATACTTGCCCATGTGCTTTTCCTCTTTGCTTTTTTTAAACAAAAATGTGATTATACTATATTTATTCCTTTTCAAATTGTGTAACATTACATATGGAATACTATATCAAAATATTTTTGCATATTGATGGCCAATGTTTCTAGAATTTTGCATTATACACTAATGCTGCAGAAACTCTGGCTTGTGTAGTCTTTCCTACTGATTCTTTAAAAAGTATGTAATATATATTGCTAGAAATTTATGGACATATTAAGTTTTTTTCATATTGTTTTCTAAAAAATATCTTCAACCCTTCAAACACAAGGGTTAAATATGCCATTTTGATTGCTTCCTGTGCTGAAGATATTTTCAAGTTTATTTGTGATTTATCATTCATACTTCTGTGTATCTGTTCATAATGTTTAGTTGGTCTTTGACGAGTTGATCACTTGTTTTTAATTTATGTTTTTATAGTTCTAGATGGACAGCATGCCTTTATTTGTTTAGTTTTTTTTATGCCGTGCTAAGAATAAAACCCAGTACCTCACACATGCTAGGAAAGCGCTCTGCCCCTGAGCTGTAGCCCAACCTGAGTCATTCACTTTTAATAGATCATTTCACATCCTTCATTTTTGCTGAGGATGTTAACATTTTCTGTGATGATAACTGTAAATATTTTCTTCAGATGATATTTAAAATTTTTATTTAGTTTTTCCTTTTCTTTTTTTGTTGCTGTGCTGGGGATCAGACCCAGAGCCTTGTGCATGTTGGGCAAGTGCTCTACCACTGAGTTGCATTAGTTTCATGAAGCCAAATATATGATCATTTGTTTCTATTAAATCTCACATTAATATAACTAGTACATAAACTTTTCTTTGTGTATTTTTCTAGTTTAAAATTTTATATTTTAGTACTTCAAGAGTTGTATTTTTGTGGAAATAACTTATTTATCCCTGATAGTTGAAATCAGTCTCACTTAATGAATAATTAATTGTTTCACTGAATTGAATATATTTTCAAGTTTACACATCTATTTTCAAAGATATTTTCACTGAATTTAGAATTCTAAGTCTGCAGATTTCCTTTCTTTCAGCATTTATAAAGCGTTCAGTGTTTTTTGTCTTCATCTTCTTTTTTTTTTCTTGATGAGAAATCAGTGGTAATTCTTATTGTAATTCTCCTATGTAGAGTATGTCATTTTACTCTAGGCTTTTTTTTTTTTTTTTTTTTTTTTTTGGTACCGGGGATTGAACCCAGGGGCACTCGACCACTGGGTCACATCCCCAGCCCTTTTTTGTATTTTATTTAGAGACAGGGTCTCACTGAGTTGCTAAGTGCCTCGCCATTGCTGAGGCTGGCTTTGAACTCGCGATCCTCCTGCCTCAGCCTCCCAAAGTGCTGGGATTACAGGCGTGCGCCACCGCGCCCGGCTAGGCTTTTTGTTTTTATATGAAAGTGTTTAGTTCTGAGATTTTGGACTACCATTGTATCCAAATATACATTTTCTTAAAGATTCTTAAACATATCTGTGAGTTATTTTAGAAATCCTTGCCTAATTTCTATAATCTGTGTTCTTTATAAGTTCGTCTTTTATATCTCATTTCCCTCTGGACCATGAAATACATTTTTCTGTCTCTGCATGTATAGTAATTTATTTGTGTATTACGCTGTGGGTGATATGTTCAGTTATCTTACTGGATTCTGTTATCTTTTGCTGAAGAGAATTAACTTGTATCCTAGTAGATAATTAACTTTACTTAAATCACCTTAAATTTATTATGTGTTACTTTAAGCTTTATTTGAGTGGTTTTCTTCCTGGTCTAGCCATGGTGTTCCTGTCAAGAATTGGAAAGGTCATGTGTTCAAGGGAAATGTCTGTGCAGATTTGGAGGCTTCTGCCTCTGTGGCTCCTTCTCCTTCCTTGAATTCCCCTCAACTTTTGTGTGGTCTGGTGGCCCCAGCTCTAAAGTCTCTGCTGTGGGCTATGTACCACATGTTCTTAAGGACAGGACTGTGTAGATATGGCCCTCACACAGTCATGTCAGCGGTTGAATCTGACCTCTGCCTAGAGTTAGGTATGTCATGGTGCTTTCACACAGTCATCTTCTTTGAGAACACAGGCTCTCATTGTTTTTCTGTTATTACCAGAATTCTAAAACTTTATTTTGTGCCTAGTCATTTATTATGTTCTCTTGATCATTTGAAGATTTATGTTACTCTGTTGGTTTAAGGCATCAAATATAAATATAATTAATTCTGCTTTTCTGATATTTATACTTATTTTGCTTTCTCATCATACTGGTTAGCTGGAACCTACTAAATAATATTGGATGGTGGTAAAGAAAGCAGCCATATCTAAAATGCACATGATTTTAGTAGCAATTATTTTAAAATTTTAAATTCAGTAAAATATTTAATATATCTTGGTAAAGTAACCACATCAAATATATGCAAAATTTTAATAGCAATTATTTTATTACTTTAATTTTGATATAACATTTGATAAATTTTAATAAATCATTTTTATTCTTTCTATTCTTGGTTTAAGTGTTTTTTTATTAAAAACTTGTAGATATAGAGATTTCTTCTACTTTCTAGTATTTAGTGTTACTGATTCCATATTTTATTGATAGATGTTTAAATTTTATAATTTTGTGCTATAGCTGAGTTCCTTGAACTCTATACTTTTCCATGGAATTCTTCCTTTAATACACCAAGGTAATACATTTTCTGTCATTTTTAACAAATTTGTATATAATGCATAATTTGTGATATGTTTGTATTATTTTACACTAAATAATTTTATTCTTAGTTATTGAATTTGCTCTGATCTGGAAGAGTAAAAATAACTAAGGTTAACAATTTTTACAAAGTTAAGTAGTATGAATTTGAGAAACTACTGTAGTCTGCCGCCTTTTCCAAAGGTGGATATTTAACAAATTTTCAAACGTTTTATGGTAGAGGGTTTTTTTGTTTTTGTTTTTGTTTTGATTTTTGTTTGGTTTTGTTGTCACTTTATCCCACTTTGGGGGCAATTTATTTTTATAGAAAAATCAATCTTGCTCTTTCCAAATTCTTACTAAAATATTTGCAAAAAGTGTTCTCACTTAAATCTAATCCTACTATATTTGCAATTACCTTTACTTTTCAGTGCTTTCTTCCTTTGTTTCTGTAATCATACTTGCCTGGGATTTTTTATTTTAATTATTCTGTTTTTATCAACTAGTTTTTATAAAATTCATCATTTCTTGCATGTTTGCTCCTCCATTAATTTTTAACTTTAATCTTTATGCCTTTTTTATAGTCAGTTGACCTTTTTCTTGTTTTTTAAATTGGATAATAATAAAATGATTGTGTTGTATGTGTTGTCATTGGTGAACTGATTGCATCATGGTGAAGTACTTTCCTTTGCTTTAGTTTTTAGGTTATACAGTTCCTACTTCTGTATCCTCATTGATGTAGCAGTTATTTAAAGTTTCTTGATTTTTCAAATGCTTTGGTGTTCACTTGTTTTTTGTTTTGATTCTGGAGACTCCTTTGGATTGCTGCTAAAAGAGTAGATGAGTGTATGACTAGTATTTTTTTTTTTCTGGCTAATATATAAAAGACAATTTTTAAATCAGTCTTATTATTAAGATGTAATTAACATACAAAATACACCCATTTAAAGTTTTGGCAAATTTAACAAGACAGAAAATTTCTGTCACCCATTTTGCTACTTTCTAATCACAATTCCCATGCCAGGCCCCAGGAACCAGTATGTTTTGAACTTACAGATTATATTTGTGTCTTAGTGTGTTCAGGCAGCTATAACAAAATACTTATACTGGTGCTTAAAACAAACACTTCTTGCTCATAGTTCTGGAGGCCTTGCAGTCCAAGATCAAGGCGCGGTCAGTGAGAACCACTTCCTGGTTCTAGACAGTGGTGTTATAGCTGCAGCTTCTCGTGGTGCAGGGAAGAGCTCTTTGGAACTTATTTTATCACGACACTAATTCCATTTAAGAGGGCTTCACTCTCATGACCTGTTCATCTCCCAAAGTCCTCACTTTCAGATACATCCTATGGGCACTGGGATTTTCCATAGGATTCTGAGAAGGGGACACCAGCAAGGTAACTTCTCTAGAGTTACAGGTGCATGGAGTCACAGAATGTGCTCCTTTGTGTCTCCCAATCTCCTTCCCTCCTTCACACTGTTTTGGTTATCCCAGATCTCTAGAAATTCCATGTGAATTTTGAGATCAGCTTGTCAGTTTCCACAGAGAAGCCAACTAGGATTCTGATGGGAATTGTTTTAAATTTGTAGGTCAATTCAAGAAGTATTGCCCTCTTAACAGTATCAAGTGTACAAATATGGGCTGTTTTTCCATTTATTGAGATGGACTTTAATACCTTTCACAGTGTTTTCTAGTTTTTCAAGCCCAAGTTTTGTATTCTTTGGTTAAATTTATTACTTCAAATTTTATTGTTTATGATGCTATTTTAAGTGGAATTATTTTTTTAAATTTCATTTTAAATTGATCATTGCAAATGTACAAAATATAGCTGACCTGTTGTTCTATTTATAATGCTGTCCTAGTATCCTCTAGCCTTGGTGAACTCATTTTTGTTACCTCTAACAATATTTTTTTTGGTGGATTGCTCAGGCTTTTCTACATATAATAATATCATGTCAACTTCATGTAGACATGGTTTTATAACTTTTTTGATTTTGTTTACCTTTTCTTTCTTTTTATTTCACAATTGGCCTGTGCCAAATGTAAGTGACAAGAGCAGAACTCCTTTTCTTGTTCCTCTTATTAGGGGGAAAGTATCCAGTCTTTTGCCATTAAATATGGTATTAACTGCAGGCTGTTCACAGATGGATTGTATATGCTGAGAAAGTTTCCATTATAGTTGGTTGATTAATGTTTTCCAACATGAAATGTGAATGTGTATTGGAATTTTTTAAAAATGTTTTTGTTGCATCTGTTGAGATTATCAAGTGGTATTTTGCTACTTACTCTGTTAACGTAGTGCATTGTATTCAGTGATTTTCAGATGTTGAGCCAACCTTGCATTCTTACAATGAAAATCACTTGAACATGGTGGGTAATTTTTTTATATATTGCTGTATTTGTTTTGATGGTATTTTGTTAGTATTTTGATAGGACGTTTATATCTATATTCATAAATTATATTGGTCTGTAGTTTTCTATTTCTATAATCTTTGGTTTTAGTATGAGGGCAGTATTATCTTCATGCAGTGAGTTGGGAAGTATTCCTTCCTCTTCTATTTTTTTGAAAGAGATATGTAGAATTTCTATTAGTTCATCTTCAGAGGTTTGAAAAAATTCACCAGTGAAATCATCTGGGCCTAGATGCTTCTTTGTGGATATTTATTTTTTGGATGATTTATTGGATAGAAACAGTTGGAAATTTAAGAATAGTAAAATATGGAGAGAAGTGACACCTGACCGATGGGGTAAAGGTTGTACATGTCATGCATATTTATCATCAAAACAAGGGAGATAGTTAAAACACTGTCAACTCCACATTCTATGCCCATTAGAAGAAGTCTTCAAAAATGAAGCTGACATAAAGACATCTCATGTTAAAATCCAGGAGAATTTGTTCTCTACAGACCTGAACTATATGAAATAGTAAGAAAATAACTGCAGAGGAAAGTGTGAGAATCACCAAAAGTGGTAAATATGTGAGTAAGTAGAACAGATTAATTGTTCTTTCCTTCTTTCCTTCTAATTTCCATAAAATGTATGGTTCATTTCATGTCTAAGAGAAATAAATATGGAAACAATAACACAAAGGACAAGGGCATAGAATTATAGTATATAAGTTTCTTATATTTTTGATGTAAAGAGCGAAGCATTAAGTGAAATATTATTAATTTTACATAGGTGCAATGGGTATGCATGTTAAAATCCCTGGAGAAATCATGAAAAGCAATAAAACCTTAAAATACAGGAGTAAATATTGACTTGTAAAAAGTGTGCCTGATTAATCAAAAGAACAGAGACAACAAATATGAAGATGCTAGACTTGAACCCAATAAAACCAACAATTAATTTTAAAGTACATGGACTAAATACCTGAATTAGCCAGAAATCATCAGACCAAATACCAACACTTACTTCCTGTGTCATCTCTGAGGTACATACACCCTCTAAATACAAAGGTAAGTTGAAGTTAAGTGATGGAAAAAGATATATCATGTGAACAGCATTTAAAAAAATAAAAACTTGTATGGCTATATTACAGTTAGACATAGGCAATAATGCACATTTAAAGAGGGCGAATTTTCCTCCAGTCCAGAATGTATAAGCTTTAGACACACCCAAACAAAAACTGGCAGAACAAAAAGCATAAGAGGCAAACCAAAATATTGTTAGGGCGTTTTGCATTCTTCTTCAAGTGACTTTCAGAGAACAATATTAGAGTTCTGCAAAGCTATGGGAGGTCTGAATATCATCGTCAACATGACTTAACTTTTCTTTATAGAACATTGCAATTGTTCAACTCACATTCTTTCCAACTGCACATGAAGACACAAGATAGACTTTGTGCTGGGACAATAATACAAATCACAATGAATTTTAAAAGATTGAAATCATAGAATGTTTTTGGAATTAAATTAAAAACCGCAATACATTATCTATTAGCATACTTCTAAATAACCTATAGGTCAAAGGAAAAATTACAAAGGAAATCAGAGAAATCTGAAACTGATAATGAAAACCAACTATATCAAAATTTGTAGAATACAGCTAAGACAGTGCCGAGGGGTAACTTTATAGCCTTAACTACCGTTAAACCAGTGATTTAAAGTAGCACTTTAAGCAGCTAGGAAAAGCAAATTAAAGTCTAACTTTAAGCCTGTAAATGATTCACAGTTGAACAGTAAAACCACAGCAGGTGAACAGTGGAGAAAAATTTAAATGCAAATAGTTGGTTCTCTAAAAAATAGTTAAAATGGATAAGCATTGGCAAGGCTAAACTAAAAAAAGAAAGAAAATACCAATCATCCATATTAACAGGAAAGAGAGGATATCACTACAGATGGAAGTCTTTAAAGGGATAATATAGATTGTTACAAATAATATCGTGCTGATAAATTTGAACTTTAGAGAAGATGGATAAATGAGATAAAATTCCTTGAAAAATACAACTTACCATGAACCAGAAAGGAACAGAAAACCTGAATAGGTCTTTAAAGAAATGTAATCTTAAAAGAAATAAAAAAGCAAAAAGGCCCATCAGGGTCACAATCTCATGCTAACATTCTGAAATTCTATTTAAAAAAAAATCTTCTGCAAAGTCTTTTGAAAAGTGGGAATGGAAACCATTCTCCATCTTATTTTATGAATACTACGTTACCCTGATATCAAAGTCTAACAAGGAAATTGCAAAAATACTCAATCAAAGGTCAGCATTCCCTCAGGAACCTAACTGCAAAGTTACTAAAAAATATAACCAGTTCGGTCATACAAAAAGACAATATATCTTAATGTGATTTTTCAGGATTGAAACATTAACTAGTTTACATAATTCACAACAATAAAGGAAAGAAGAAGAGGTACTACACAGGAACATTTAAAAGAAAGACACCACCATAATTAATAAGTGAATCTGGGAAGTTCACAGATTATGTGTTTAACATTTGTTTAAATGAATTCTATGTTTGTACATGAATAACTATCAATTAGAAATTAAAACTGAGAGCACTTGCCTATCCTGTGTGAGTCCATGGGTTTAATTCCCATCAGGGAAAAATAAATAAATAAACAAAATCTATTTGCAATATCATTAAAATATGGCCTCCTTAGGAATAAATTTAACAAATGATGTACAGATCTCTACTAAAACTGCAAAAATATTCCAGAGACAATTAAAGAATACCTAAATGTATGGAGAAGAGATATCATGTTTTTTTTTTTTTTTTTTTTTTTTTTTTTTTGTGGTACCAGGGATTGAACTCAGGGGCACTCGACAACTGGGCCACATCCCTGGCCCTTTTTGTATTTTTTTTATTTAGAGACAGGGTCTCACTGAGTTGCTAAGTGCCTCGCCATTGCTGAGGCTGGCTTTGAACTCGCAATCCTCCTGCCTCAGCCTCCCAAAGTGCTGGGATTACAGGCGTGCGCCACCGTGCCCGGCCGAGATATCATGTTTTAATATTGCTAAGATACCAGTTATCTACAAATGTGTCTCCAAAAATGCAACCCTACTCAAAATTTATTTAGAAATTGACAGATTGACAGCAAATCTTTATAGATAGGCAAAAGGCCTAGAATTGTCAAAATAGTCTTGACTAGCAAATATCAAATTTAGAGGACTTAAGGACCTCTTTTAAAACTTGCTATAAAATAGTGATATTCAAGAGAGTATGTATTGGTGTTAGGATGGATAAATAACCTGGTGAGACAGATTATAGAAGAGTTCAGTGTCTAGCCTACTGATGTTCAACCAAGCTGCCAAGGTCATTCAATGTGGATATCAGTAGTCTTTTTAGGAAGTGATTCTTGAATGAACTGGGCTTTCAATTGGATTATAGTCTTAAATTGAAAAGCAAAACTTATAAAATTTCTAGAACTAAGCACAGAAGAAAAACCTTCATGACCTTGAATAGGCAAACAAAAAGATCAGACCTCCAGATAAGCAGTGGTAGATTGGACTTCATTTTATTAAAAGGTTGAGATTTTCAAATGATAGCTTTAAAGAAATGAAAAGACAAACCACAAAATATTAGAAAATATTCTCTATTTTATAAAGGTCTTATATAATTCTTATAAGTCAGTAATAAGACCCCTAAGTAAAAATTACACAAAAGGCTTTTTCATAACTTAGAAGCCAATAAACATGAAATTTGCTCGATGTCTTTAATCATCAGGAACAGATTCAAACCACATTGATACCCCACTGCACACACTAGAATACCCCAAATTGGAAAGACCAACCACACCAAACCCTGGCAAGGATGTGGAGCAACTCACATATGCATTCCTGGTGCGAGTACTGAACTTAACACACTGCTTTGGAAAGCACTGTGGAATTGTTTTAGAAGTTAAGCCTTTTATTACACTGTTGCCTAACGATCACCCTTAGGTATTTATTGCAGAGAAATAAAGGCATGGAATCACACACAGACTTGGACAGAAACGTTTGCAGTAGCATTACTCATAATATATCCCAACTGGGAGACCCCTACCGTCCAACAATAGGGGAATGGTAGACAACTTCAGGCATGTACTGAGGAATACTGGACTACTCAGCAATAAAAATCGTGAACTGCTGATTCACGTGACAGTGTGGATCGGTCACACAGATTTGTGTGTGTGTGTGTGTGTGTGTGTGTGTGTGTGTATGTGTGTGTTTGGTGCTAGGGATTGAACACAGACCTCAGACATGCTAAGCAAGAGGGGTACCACTGAGCCCCAGCCCCAGCCCCTACAAATACTACTGTAAGCTGCCTGGTAAGCTGCCTGGTACCGTAAACCGGGAGGAAAACTCTCGGAGGCAGAGTTAAGCTTTTACTACTTTTACTTCTACTTTCTTAGAGCTTAGAGAGGGAAAGAAAGATTTTTAGAGAGAAAGATTAGAACGAGCTTTTCTTCTTGTCTTCTTAGCTTAGAGTTAAGTAGCTTAGCTTAGAGTAGAGTAAAGAAAGATAGAGCTTAGCTTAGAGAAAGATTAGAGCTTCTTTCTTCTCTCTTCTTTCTTCCTTCTTCTGTCTTCTGTCTTCTGTCTTCCTCGGGAGCCTCGGCCTTACTCTGACCAGTCCTCTGGAGCCTCGGCCTAACTCTGGCCAGTCATTACTTCTTCTATCTGGTTTCTCTTCTGTAACCGCTCTGCCTACGTTCTGGCCGCTCTGATTCTTCTGACCGACCGAGTGACTGCCCGGCTGACTGAATTCTCCGTTCTCCTAACTCGGACCGCTTTCACCCGGTTATATACCTTCAGGTTTGCGGGTGCCTACAGGTGCGTCACATATCAGGTGGAACTTATGGCTTCCAGCTAGCTACAACAGCCCTTCCTAATTAGGGCTCCTTCATATTCCTTCCCTTTAGTTTAAAAAGGTGCTTTAATTCTATTTTCTCTATTTTCTTTTATTTTCTTGTCCCTACCTAGCTTTTCACCTTTTATTTTTGAAAGGGTGGATATTTGAGCCCTTTTTGAGAAGGTGCTGTGGCTTTAAGGAAGCCTAATGCTGAGGAGCAGCTAACGCACTTAGTTAAGCATAATTGCATAAGCGGCTTTGACTTTTTTTTTTTTTTTTCCTCTTCTTTATTTTTCTTTATGGCTTTCTTGCCAAAGCTCAATGGCTTTTTTTCTGCATGGTTTTTACCATGCTATTTAATTCTCTATTTTCTTTTAAGCTCATGGCTTTTTTCTTTATACTAAAGCTCAAGGCTTTTTCTCTATATTTTTTTTGGCCGGCTACTCTGCTTCGGCTTTTGGCCGGCTCGCTTCGGCTTTTCGCTGGCTACTCTGCTTCAGCTTAATTCTTAACTGGCTTCAACTGAGTCAGAGGCTATGCTCTCTTGTTTACTACTCTTTTTGCTGGTCTCAACTGAGTCTGAGGCTATGCTTTTTCGTTGCTCTCCTTATTTCTTAGCTTTTCTTCTCTGCCTGCCGAGCCCCGGACGGACCACCATTTGTAAGCTGCCTGTCACGGCCAGCCACGGCGCCGCCACGGGAGGAAAATTCTCGGAGGCAGAGTTAAGCTTTTGCTACTTTTACTTCTACTTTCTTAGAGAGAGCTTAGAGAGGGAAAGAAAGATTTTTAGAGAGAAAGATTAAAGCGAGCTTTTCTTCTTTTCTTAGCTTAGAGTCTTAGTTAGAAAGATAGAAAGATAGAGCTTAGCTTAGAGTCTTCTTAGCTTAAGAGTCTTAGTTAGAAAGATAGAAAGATAGAGCTAGAGTCTTAGTTAGAAAGATAGAAAGATTAAAGAAAGCTTTTAGAGCTTCTTTCTTCTCTCTTCTTTCTTCCTTCTTCTGTCTTCTGTCTTCTGTCTTCCTCGGGAGCCTCGGCCTTACTCTGACCAGTCCTCTGGAGCCTCGGCCTAACTCTGGCCAGTCATTACTTCTTCTATCTGGTTTCTCTTCTGTAACCGCTCTGCCTACGTTCTGGCCGCTCTGATTCTTCTGACCGACCGAGTGACTGCCCGGCTGACTGAATTCTCCGTTCTCCTAACTCGGACCGCTTTCACCCGGTTATATACCTTCAGGTTTGCGGGTGCCTACAGGTGCGTCACATATCAGGTGGAACTTATGGCTTCCAGCTAGCTACAACAGCCCTTCCTAATTAGGGCTCCTTCATACTACATTGAGAAAAAATGGTAAATAACATTTTTATGAAGTTCTAGAATAGGCAAAACAAACCAGTAGTACTGGTAACTGGTAGAATTCAAGTCAACAGTCCTTCCTGGGCAGGGTGAGAGACATTGACAGGAAAAGGGGGAAGGGTGTCTTGGTGCCCAAAACATTCTTGGTTGTCACTGAGGGGGCAGTTACCAATTGTGTACATTTGCACATAGCCATCTAATGCATAGACTTCAGGGTCATGCATTTTGTTGTGTATAAATTATACCTGAATTGAAGCATATGAAACAAAAATATAGAATCTAGAAATCTAATGTGATAAAAGATGAAACATTTCAAGTGTTTTCTTCTTTTTTTTTTTTTTTTTTTTGAGGTTGATCACTTTTATTGCCCCCAGTTTTCCCCTATTGTACCGTACATAATGCCTTGATAAATAATCTTTTTTTTTTAATTTTTTTATTATTTATTTACTTATTCATTCATGCACAAGTATAGTATCTTTTTACATACAACTGCTTGTATACAAAGTATATAAGTACCATTCAGATCTTCAATCATGCATTTAGGATAATGATATCCATCTCATTCAATGAATCATATCAAGTATGTATTTTTATTTGTTCTAATTAGTTATACATGATAGCAGAATGCATTTCAATTCATTGTACACAAACAGAGCACAACATTTCATTCTCTGGTTGTACACGATGTAGAGTCACACCACACGTTCAGCCATACATGTACCTAGGGTAATGATGTTCATCTTATTCCACCAGCTTTCCTGCCCCCATCCCCACCTTCCCCTCCCCTTTGCCCAATCAAAGTTCCTCCATTCTCCCCATGCCCCCCACCCCCAATCACGGGTCAACATCCATTTATCAGAGAGAACATTCGGCCTTTGGTTTTTGGGGATTGGCTTATTTCGGTTAGCATGATGTTCCCAACTCCATCCATTTACCTGAAAATGCCATAATTTTATTTTCATTTAATACTGAGTAATAGCCCATTGTGTATATATACCACAGTTTCTTTATCCATTCATCTATTGAAGGGCATCTAGGGTAGTACGGTTTAGCTATTATGTACTGAGCTGCTATAAACATCAATATGGTTGCGTCATTGTGGTATGCTGATTTTAAGTCCTTTGGGTATAGACTGAGGAGTGGGATAGCTGGGTCAAATGGTGGTTCCATTCCAGGTTTTCTAAGGACTCTCCATCCTGCTTTCCATTAGCGGTTGCACCAATTTGCAGTGCCACCAGCAATGTGAGTGTACCTTTTTCTCCACATTCTCGCCAACATTTATTATTGCTTGTATTCTTCATAATGAAAGCATCCAGAGATTAAAATAGTATGGTCATTAATTCTCCAAATGAGAGCAGATCTCCCTGGGAGATGACTAGAAATTGATGAGTTTATAGAAGTAGTCACAGCATTTGGCATTATGATGGGTAAGCTTTTAATACACTTTAGTGATTAATGGTTACAAAATTCACACAGGTGATAAAGTGTTTAGTGCCTCCATAGATTTATTTGTTTGTTTGTTTGTCATTCTGGTACCAGGGAGTGAACCAGGGGTGCTTAACCACTGAGCCACATCTCCAGCCCTTTTTATATTTTATTTGGAGACAGGGTCTCACTAAGTTGCGAGGCTGGCTTTGCACTTGTGATCCTCCTACCTCAGCCTCCCAAGTTGCTTGGATTACAGATGTATGCCCCCATGCCCAGCTCATAGATTTATTTATTTTTTTTTTTTATTTTTTGAGTATTGGGGATTGAACTCAAGGACACTCAACCACTGAGATACATCCCCAGCCCTATTTTTATTTTATTTAGAGGTAGGGTCTCACTGAGTTGCTTAGTGCCTCACCATTGCTGAGGCTGGCTTTGAACTTGAAATCTTCCTATCTCAGTCTTCCAAGCTGCTGGGCCATAGAGTTCTTTATGAGATGAAATCTGGTGTGTAAGGAATTGCATAATAGGACCCGTCGGGAGAGATCATGCAGCTTTTGCTTACTGGAAAGCTTCTCACAGGCTCAGGACTGTTGGAAGCTCTTCTTGTCTCCTCTTTGCCATTTTCTAGAGCTTCTTCTCACACGTGAGTTAAGAGGACGTCAGTTCCTATGACTAGCTTTTTCACTCCACCACCTGTCCTTTGCAAAGGGAGGGTTTGCTCCCCACTTCCATGGCCGGCATCAGCTGTATCTCAGGTCACTTCTCCATAGGATCAACATCTGTGGCCAGGTGTTCACCACAGTGGTAGGAGTAGCTCAGTGGGGACTGCAGAGAGCAGGTAGGTGCTTCTCCAACTTGCACTGGCTTTTGTATCCTACTCTTGATTTCTTACTTGGGCAATCTTGTTCAAAAGAAATACAATTGACCCCACCTGCTGCCATTGTCACCTGCTGCCATTGTCCTTAAGGGGGAACTTGGCTGCCCAGGGGATAGTTGCCTCCAGGCTTCTGTCTTTATTCATAATGGTTCAAGTTCTCTGCTATTCAAGTGGAATCAGACAGTTGTCTTTTGGTGACTGGCTTATTTCATTTCATATAATGTCCTTAGGGTTCATCCATGAGCATGTGTGTGTCACAATATCCTTCCAGGCCAAGGCAGAATAATACTGTATGTAGAGGCCATGATTGCTATTCATATACCCCCCCAGGGAACACTTGGAGTGCTTCTGCTTTTCTTTATGAATAATGATGCTGTGGACATGGGTGTACACATAGCTCTTCCAGACCCTGCTTTCCCTTCTTTCAGGAAGAAGTGGAGTCTCTGGGCAGTATGCTAGTTTAGACTGTCTACCATAACTGCTATACCTGTCCGCACTCCCACAAAGCGTGCTCAGAGGTTCCAGTTTCTCCATATCCTGGTCGACAGTTATTATTTGGTTTTGTTATGTTATATATGGCATATGTTTTATATATGGTATTAGTAAAGTGCCCAACTTCATTCTTGTGCATGTGGACGTCCATTTCCCAGCAGCATTTGCTGAAAGGTCTGCTTTCCCTGTTGGTCTTTGTTGGGAATATTGATCTTCCAGGTGAGGGTGTGCTTCTGGGCTCTCATGGGACCCTGCTTTGTGTCCCTCTTGATGTCTTGCCATGCTGCTTGATGACTGTGTTTTGTGTTAAGATTGAATCCAGAAAGTGTGAGCTCCCCAACTCGACTCTTCTTCAAGGTTGTATATTGGCTATTAAAGTTGCTTGAGGTGCCATATGAATTTTAAGGTAGGTTTTTTCTTTCCATGAAAACCAAATTGGATAGTACTTGAATGCACAGGTGTGCTCCTTGACACTGGTCTACAGCTGCAGCACCATTGTCACCATTGTCACATTGCCCTACTGCTGCTCAAAGCACGGTATGCTCTTCTCTACAGGTGTGCTCGAGAGCATGGAAGGCAGTCATTTTCTATTGTAAAATGTAATGCATTTTAACTAAAGACACATGGCTTTGTACATATGTAGCTGTTTTATCAGCTTGGAAATTACTTGGTCTATGAAAGATAGATCAAAGGTTTTATTTATTTTTTAGGTCACACTGCAAACCTCTGAAGGCAGTCTTTCCTGGCTTCAGTTCAGCGGTCCTGAGATGCTGATGTGAAGCCAGGCTCTTTTGGTGGTGGTTGTTGTTTGCTTCATGACCCCTGGCTTTGTCAACATGAAAAGCAGAAAATGATCCTCCCAAATTAGTTCATTGAAAGGCAGCATGCAGTGGGACCATACTCTACTGAGTTGCGTGCATATTCAAGGAAGTGGAAGCAAGGGGAACTCTTTATAGTCAAAGTGAGAAGGACCTCTTGAGGGGTCCTCGTATCCTAATCCTCATTCACATGGTTAAAATCACAGGTGCTGAAGGGCCACTCTGAGGCTGCAGACAGATGCTAGGCAGATGTCCTTGAAGAAGTGTTTTCTGTGTGCAGTTGGAGTAGCCTTTCTGTAAAGTCTTGGTTCTGGCAGTCTTTGGTAAGTAGTTTTTGTTATCAGGAATACATGATTGAGATCCCTTCCTTTATAACCTCCCAGCTGTGTTTATTATTATTGATTTTTGGGGACAGTTAGGGCTTGACAAAAGTGACTCCGTTTTGATTCACACAACTTTTACAGCAAATCGGGTTCATGGGTCCCTTGTTCTTGGGTCCGTTGGCTTTTTCCAGGTCTTTCTTGCATCTGATGGCTTGCTCAGGCTTTGTGCCTGTCATTCTGGAGCTAAACACCACCTGCACTCCCTTGCCCTTTGTTGGAAGTCCTCAATTTCTTTTCTTTGCCCTCACCAGTGGTCCTTGCCACCTATCTCTCATGTTTACTCTGATGTCATTTATTGTTAGATCTCTTGCTAGTATTGACATTATGGTCACAACTCCACTTAAAGATGGTGGGCCTATGGCTTGAAAGTACCAGCCAAAGCCCATGTTGAAATTTAACCTCCATGGTGACAATATTAAGAGATGAGGCCTTTTTAAGTTGAGATTCAACCATGAGGGCCCTGCCCTTGTGAATGCGTGAAGACTGGTATTGAGATCGTGGTTACTATCTCAGGAGTGGGGTCCTGATGAAAGGGTGAGTCTGGCCTGATTTTCTGTCTCATGTGGGCCTCACCCATTTCTGTCATGTATGTCACAGCAGGAAAGCCTTCAGTTGCATTTTTCAGCCTTCAGGACTGAGGAATTTCTTTGTAATTTGCTTGTTGCATAGCATTCTGTTATGGTTAAGACCATAAGACCGTAGGTAATTTTTATTATTTTTTATTTTGAAAGTGAAACAACCAGAGAGAATTGTATATGAAAACCATCATGTTTCTTTCAAATACTGATGAAAAATTCATTTTTATATTACATGTGCATATAGTACAGGTTTCACAAATATCTTATGCTTGCTATCGAATAAGTCCTTTGAACTTCATGCATGGCAGAGGCTGATAAGTGACCTTATGGTCACAGAAGTGAATTAGTGACCGTGTTAGGTCTGACTTACAGGGAGGCTGGCTGGTGACATGGGAGGCAGATGGAGGAAATTGGAGCACCCACGGAGGACAGTGCCTCTGTGCCTGTGTGCCAGTTTCTCACGCCCTGCCCACAGCACTGCCCACGGCTGAAAATGAAGGTCTTGTTTGGAAATCAGCCTGGACTGAGCCAAGGTGGGAGGACGGAGTCCATATGTTTCTTACTGAAGCTAGCGATCCTGGTCTGTGTCCAAGTGTGACCAGACTTAACTGCTGCCAGGACCCTTCAACACAAAGAGAAAAACCCACAGTCTGCTTAAGCTATGCTACCAAGTTAAAGTAGCCATTTACATTTTAAAATGATAAATATATATTTTGGGTAGGTTTTCTAAGTTTTGCTTCCTTGTATTTCATATTGGATCAGACTTTTTAAAAATATATTTATTTTTTAGTTGTAGGTGGGCACAATACCTTTATTTTATTTATGTGGTGCTAAGGATAGAACCCAGGGCCTCACCCATGCTAAATGAGCACTCTACCACTGAGCCATAGCCCCAGCCCTGGGTCAGCCTTTCTTAAATTTGCATTTTAAAGATAAACTAATTTTATAATTTGAAAATTGTGGAATTTTAATTGAAATAACAGTCATGATTTTTGTTATATTTCTAAAATCATCAGGAAATACCCAAATGAAAATGTTTATTCTCTTACTCCAGGGAATGTTTGTACCCTTCAAAGGCAATTCCTGTACCCCACTTCTTTCAGAGTCTTAGTTTAGATTTAAGTGCACACCAAAGAAAGGCTTTAGCATCAACTCTTGAACAGTTCCTTAACTTCTCTGTCCTTTTCTCTAGCCCCTGCTGTGTTCTCGGAAGAAGAGCAGCTGTGTCTGTGTGGCATGCTTTTCCTTAGCCCATAAAGTAATTTCCTCTGGCCTTTTCCAAGGGTGACAACAACCCTCAGTGTTTCCTGCTGCAGTAAACAGGAGGACCTGTCTGCAAGTTCTGTTGTGCTCAAATGGAAGAACTTTAATGTGGGGAAACCAGGTTCCAAAATATGTCTGAATATCCTCATTTGATTTGAAGTTACTCTTGGTACCTGGGTTCCCAAGGGAAGGGTCCTTGGCTCAGGAAGGGCTCAGACACAGGTTTTAATAAGGGAAGATCCCTTGAAAAGGTGTACATTTGCTCAAGATTCATTTTCCATTCAGATATGATTTCTTTCCCTCTCTTACCATTTTTTTTTAAATCAGCATTTGGGGGGTTCTACAAAATCAAGAGTTTAGAACTGAAAGGATGTTAGTGAGGTAGTCACTCTGAACATGTTTGTGTTTATGTTTATATTGAAGAGTTATCATTCATGTCATTGGAAACAGATTCTAAAGTCTTTCTCTGATTTTGATTCTGTGGGTCTTCACAATGTTTTCAAAGAAACTGCTTCATCCTCAGTCTAGTTTAATGCTTGCTAAATTAGTAAGGACATGACGTACAGTAGTTATCGTAGACATGATTTAAATTTCTCAGTTTGGTGATTTAAAATTCCTCAATGATAGATTTACAAACAAGATGAAGAATCATTAAAATAATAACTGAAGGGGGAAAGGTTTTAACCTTGTTTCTTCTCAAATACTGTATATTACTATTCTAAAAGAAAACAGAGGAATAAAATGAGGGTAGAAGACATTCTGCTGTCTCCAGACTTCAGTGGTCAGGGAGGAGCCTCACCTCATTCCCGCATTTCCTTCTCCCTGCTGTTGTTTCCTCCTGGCAGCCAGGCTGATTCCCACAGGTCTTCCTCACTCCTCTCTGCTGGAACCAGGTCGCAGGTCTTCCAGTGGTTGCCTTTTTCTTTCTTTCTTTCTTTCTTTCTTTTTTTCTTTCTTTTTTCTTTCTTACCTTTTTTTTGTTTCTATTTTTACACAGCACTAGTTGCTGCATGAATTTTTGTACCTGTTTATTATCTACGTTGCCCCACTAGAATGTTCTAGTATTTTGTTCTTTGCTATAACCATGTCTGCTACATGGAGGCATTCAAAACTTTTTGGATTAAATGAGTGTAGCCATAGGCATTGTGCTGGATTCTTACTTCATGGTGTATAGAGTATGTTGTTAAATGCATTAAGAATGAGGCGTCCATAGCAGCCAGGTCTATCCTTCCATTCATGAACAGAGCTAGAATGTTGTTTCTAGCTCACATTAAGTGACCACCTAACTGATTTGTAATCAGGAGTAAAAACTGAGTGTATTTATTAAGAGAATTTCATGCCAAATTTCTAATCTGCTTACTTTTTTGGTTAATAATAAAATAAGTGCTGTTAAATTGTCTGAAGTAATTTTAATAGCAAAACAAAACTGATAACTGTATCATAATCTTTCTAATCCTCATAGTAGCAAATTTATATGTGCAGTGATTTCCAGTGGGGGAAAAATAGCTCTCATGTTTGTAATGCCCATATTAACATTTCTTTTTTGTTTACAGATTTATGAAATAAGAAATCTCTTTTGAGATTAAAGCTTATATTATTGAGCAGAGAAAAATAAATGTTGATTTTTTTGGTGAATATAAACAGAATGAGATTTAGTTATTTTAATCTCATGAAATAATTATTTGTAAACAATTTTTGTATTGTTTCTGTTTAAATGAATTTACATGCAGAGAAAACAGATCATATACTTGCTCTGACTGATAATATGGATAATATGCTTATTCCCTTAGAAGCCAAATACAAAAATATTCTTTTAAGCCATAAACTACTCCATTAACAAAATATTATAGTTCCCTGATTAAGGGATGTTGAATTTCACATGTGTCTGTTTGGGGTTACAGGAAGAATATGCATATCTTCTTATCAGCTTTCTAATCTGTAGGAGATGTGTCCTTACAGAAAGTAGGATTGTAAAAGAGATAATTAGTTTAGTGGACAAAAGGAAATGGGCTGATGGAAAATAACAGAAAACTCTATAGTTGATTGGCATCAGAGATGTGGGTAATAGCTTCCTAGCAGAATCTATTCTTCCTAGCAGAATCTCCTGGGCATCTGGTAATTTTATCTTTAGGGAGCACAACTGGGTCATAACCCTCTGCCAACTTGACAGAAGGTGCTTCTGAGGCATCTCTGTCCCCCAGCCCACCCCCAGGTCCAGCCCAGGCGGGGCTGTGTGCACAGATGGCCACAATGGTAGCAGTGGATCCCTCAGACAGTGGGACTTAGATGGGAACTGGAAATTATAATAGCAGCTCACTTGTTACAGTCTTCTATCTTTAATGATAATATATCTTTTTAAATTATGTAATTTGCTTTGTAAAAAAAAGTAGATTAAAATTATTTATTAACTACTGTTTGGTTCTTCCTTTAAGTATAGACTTCATTCAGGATAATCATATATTCCTAGAACAAATCTAGTTAGATTACAGGGAATATATCTGTTTGAATTTTTAAGCAATCATTATTTTTCTTCAAAGGAAACGATTAAGCCATTTTCAGAGAACTAGGAAGCCAGGTATGGAGCCGTCCATGTGAATGCCAAGCCCCTGAGAGGAGAGCTCATTTTAAGTAAGAGGCTAGACGTTGGGAAGGACACTTGAAAAGTAGAAGGCAGAGCTCAAGAGCGTGTGGCCTGTCACACTCTGCATGCGAACAGAGAGTGCCCTGCACCTCAGGTCCTCTCTGGCCTTGTCCCGAGCTGCCCCACCTCATAGAGACATCATCACTTCTGTGCATACCAGACTTTCCTTGTGTAAATCCAAGTGTTGGGAGAGATTGTCTCTCAAGGTTTATTCCCATGCTAAATTTCCAAACTTCCATGAACATGAAACCTGGTCTGAAGCTGTGTGAGTGTACCAAGGGATGTGGAGGATAACTGATCGTAGCTCATGTTACATTTGATTTCATCAGTACTGTTGAGGCAGCAGGAAGATACAGTGCACACCTCGTGGAGCTAATGATGGGAGTGATTTGTTCTCACCATTAAAGACACTGTTCCTCAATGCATCTGACTGTCCTGCTTGTTCCTTGTGTCTGCTTTTTAATGCTACTTTTCTCCTTTCATGAAGAATACATGAAGGATACTCCACTCCTATAAATGCACAAGTCTCTCTACTCCTTACTACAAATGTGCCAGTGCTGTGCTGACCAGTGTTGTATTGTGTTCTAGAGACCGTGTAATTGGTTTGATGATGACTGCCTGTGATCTTTGCTCTGTGACAAAACTGTGGCCAGTTACAAAATTGACAGCAAATGATATATATGCAGAATTCTGGGCTGAGGTATGTCCTTGATTCTTATATTAACATAGATAATGTCAAGAAATGGGAACTATTTGAGGAAAACTTAAATGTACAGATAATTTGCTTAATATCTTAATTGCTTATGTTTCTAGTTATTTCAGAACTATGTTATAAGTCAAAGATGAAGAAGGATTGAAGAATTATGCACACTAAGTGAGAATCATGATTCTATTACATCTTCCTTGAATAGTGTATAAATTCTCTAATCTCAACTGAAAGCTTTTAAGAATTTATTCCTGAGAAATAGTGTAGGAATTTCCCTTACTTAATAGCAAGCAGATCTTTTTTCATTCCATAAACATTACAGGGCATCTACTGTAGGCAGGAGACAAAGAGGAACCCATAACACCTGGGCTCTGTTAACCTGTAGGTGGAACTAGGAGCATAATCAGGGTGCACCCCAGACATGGAGAAGGCGCGGTTCTGCCAGGGGGCACCTGCACATGTGAGCTCTGTAGAGTGTGTGGCCCTTAATTCATGACCCTCCTGAAACAAACACATGCATGACTCTTGTTAGCATGTTTCTCTGACTGAATTATTTAAATTATCAATAATGTGAATTTTATTCCTTAATTTGCTTTCTGAAAGAAAGTAAAATACAATTCTCTTGTTCAAATGAATCACAAATACCTAGGTGCCTGCATGTTCAAAATTTATGAAAAAGAGCAATAAATCCTTTGGGTTCATCTTTGGAGTAGAGATGTAAAGGTCACTTTGGAGAGCAAAGAGTTGTATGGTTGAGGATTCAGCCACGTGTCTCACATATGCAGGAGAACTAACAGAATGTAAAGCTAACAGATCACGCCCTCACAAGTTGACTAGCAAGGGTTACAATGCTGAACCGTTTCACAGTGGAAAGCCAGGGAATGGCCTTGCCCCAGGCCCACAGCCTGAGTTGATTGTGCGTGCGCCTGCCATTGCTTTGCCCGACAACCTTACGCCTTGCGCGTGTGCTTCCGCAGGACTTTCTTTCTTTGCTTTATTGTGTGTGTATCAGAGCCTAGTTACTGTCAGAGTCATTTAAGGAGATTGTTTTAGATGTTCCTGTCTGAACTGTAATATTTAACTTACTACTATCACAACCAGCTTAATTTGCATGGGTAACCCAGAATACATGTACTTTCCATAAATACCACATAGGACAACCTGTCTAAAGCTAGCTCCTGTTTTGCACATAATTTTACCTAAATATATTTCATACTTAACCAACTATGTTTGTGTTCTAAGATGTAAATCAACAAGTGACCAAAATGCAAGGTGACCTTTCCCCTTTATCCTGCTCATGATTATTGAGTGCACTAGTAGGATTAATCTCCCAGCATGCTCCTAGGCACAGCCTTTGAAGACCTCTAGTCTGTGGAAGAGACAGGAACACAGTCACCTTAGCTCTGATCTGTGCACCCTGAGATCACAGTTCTCCTCCCAGCTCCACCTCACCCTCCTGACACAGCCACCACCAGATCAGGCCTGGGCCTCTCCCTTTCCCACCTGCTTTCTTGCAGAATGTGAATCTTGAAGAATCAGAATCACAGTGATCAGAGAGCCTGGCTTCAGCCACCTTGCTTGGGATTTAATTAAAACCCGATTGGCACTTCGTATGTGGCCCCAGGCAGCTGGGTGATGGTAATTCTGATTAGGTCAGTACCTTCTTCACAATCTCTGCTGCTGTTGTGACAGAAGCCCAGCTCAGCAGCATGGAGCAGAGCTAATGCCCCCAGCCACTGCCCTCTCCTGGCCCTCTGTCCCCGGGAAGCCCTCCTTACAGACCTGGTCCACAGCACATGGTTGCTCTCCTTTTGGGTGTTTGTCCTTGCTTTATGAAACATTCAAATCAGCGTTTATTTAAAAATATGTTTACTTACTGGACTTGTAAAATTCTTGAGAGTGAAGAGCTTAATGGGTTTCACTCACTTAGGATGGATGGTACAGAGAAAGGTCTGAGAACCGCTGGTGTTAATATTTAAAGTGACGACAGCAATGCAGGCGTGACTCTGCGGCACAGCGCCTTGCCGCTGCAGAGGGCGCTCAGTGCCTGCTGCTCTTGTGTTTGCTAGGTCCTACTCCAGCTGACCAAGGAAGAGTCAGCCCACACTTAGGGTGCTGAAAGCAGGCCTCATCAGCACTACTGAACTTTTAAAGGAATGTGAGGGAAGAGTGGGAAGTAGGAAAAAATCAGGAAATGTTAAGGAAGAATATCTTAACAAGTTTTAACAAATAAATAGAAGCAAGATGATTTTTAAATCCATAAGATGAAGATAATATGTCCATCTCATTGTTTCATGAGGATTACATGAAATAATGTTTACAAATTAGCCCAGAGCCTATAAGGTGAGAAATCTTTACACAGATATTACCATAATTATAAACGTGGTGATGCTGTGTGGTCAGTTATTTGGTGTCCCTTACTGGCGTCCAGCAGACTGTCCTTGAGTCTCCTCTCAACAGCCCAACTTCCCCCATTCCACACTGTCCCTGGTTTATTCTTCCTTCCCACTGTCCCTGTTTCTTTCCCTGCTGTGCCTTCCACTAATGGCTGCACAGTGAAGGCCAAGGGATGACTGAGACTCTAGACCTTCAGTGGAGGAGAGCATCTGAATAAAAGGCCAACACTGATGCCTTTAAGTTGTTCATTGTTTTGACTCATTTCTTTTTAAAACATTTTTATTAATTCACTATAGGTACACATAATGATGGGGTTCATTTTGACAAAATTACATATGCATGAAATATAATTTGCTCCATTTCAGTCCCTAGTACTTCCTCTCAGACAGTAGCCAGCAATATTTTTTAAAAAATTAATAAAGGGAACAACTTGTTAATACCAACATTTATAATTATTTGAAAATTGAAAGAGAATAATTCCTCTCTCCTCTTTATTTTAGGGTGATGAAATGAAGAAATTGGGGATACAGCCTATCCCTATGATGGACAGAGACAAGAAGGATGAAGTCCCACAAGGCCAGGTATGAATTGCTGGAGTCCACTGTTGTTCAAGTCCACTGTTGTTCAATAAGACCAACTTAAACTACCCATCTTCATGTGAGTGTGAGATCGTTCAGGAATAGAAAGTTTGTACTGCCCTACAGAGTACAGGGACAGATGGGACATCCCAGGTCTGTGACTAATGAGGAAAGTCAAGGACTTATCCTACAGGGGCTGAGAACTGGGAGGAGAACTGTAACCTTGAACACCATCTGCCCAACTGAGCCTTCGCACGCTTACACACGCTTAGAAATCTTACTTGAGGGATGGAAAAGTAGGATCCAAAGGTGTGTTTCCACTGAGGCTTGAGGGCAGCTCTGACCCTGCAGACCAAGGTGGGAAGTCTGGAGGGTGTGGCTGCCTGGGGGCAGGAAGGAGGATGTGCTCCTGGCCACGCCGGAGCTGCTGGAGTAGCTCCTCTACTTCAGCTTGGTGGCAGAAGGTGGCGCTCAGGAAGCCCAGCTCTGCACAGGGCACTGCAGCCAACAGACTCTTCTGACCTGAATCCAGGGATAGGCGAATCTGAATCGTGAACACATTCTTTCATTGGCTGAACTAAGTTTTTGTTGTTTTGTTTTGGTTTGGTTTGGTTTTGGGAGTAGCATTACAGATTTTGTGTCAGGTCCATTTTTTTCTAAAAAATAATGCTTAGTATTTTTTTTAAATTTTGTTTTAGTTGTAGATGGACACAATACCTTTATTTTTATTTACTTTTATATGGTGGTGAGGATCAAACCCAGTGCCTCACACGTGCCAGGCAAGTGCTCTACCACTGAGCCACAACCTCTGCCCAGTGCTTAGTATTCTTAAATTTTAATCTTAACAAAAATTGACATTAAGGATCCCATTTCCAGGACTCATTATAATCCATGTTGACTTTTTAATATTCTGAGAGAGCTTTTGCAATGGGGTACATGTATGTATGTGATGTTTTTCTCAATTATAAGACCAACTTAAACTACCCATCTTCTAATGACACAATAGGAGGTAAGTTATGGACAAAATCTTATAATATAGAATTTGTTTAGGAGCCTTTCTAATACTCCCACTATGGTGATTCTAGACAGGTTCTCTAGTGTTCCTACTCTTTTTAAATTTAATATGGGCAAGTTCAAAGCTCAGAGAGGGTCAGCCTAACAGGGAACTTGAGTGGTTTGCTCCTGGCAATTGCCTTGGGTGGTTCATTTTTTCCCCCTTAATTTGACAGTGCACCTGACATACCTGTTGTGCCTGCTAGACTGACAGACAGACACACACACACACACACACACACACACACACACAGGATTGCCTTCCAGCGTTGTTCATGGAATTTTCTCCTATTTGGGGTCACAGCAACTTGTTGCTGCTTCCTGGTATTTGCTTTGTTTCATCACTATACATTTGATTATTAATTCATTTGGCATTTGTCTTGTTACATGGTTTAAGAAAAGAATCTTAACATATTTTCCTTTTGAAATCTTTTGACAGTTATCCCAGTGGAATACATAGGAGGGCTGAAATTTCTCCCTGATGCACTCAGGGCTTAGGTTCTGTTTTTGTGTTTTGATTAGGAGAGTAGTTTGTCTTAGAATCACTTGCTTTTTGCCAAAACTTTAAGTTCTTTTATAGTGTGAGAGAATTTTAAATAAAATATCTCTTGTGATCACCTAATATTTTACCAATGATGCTGCTCTTCAATTATTGAGTACTGTGAGCATATTCTTTGTCATAATAATGAAATTCTCTACTTTTCCAATAATCAGTCTCTTTCTTGGGACTTTCTACCCCATGACATCTGCTAAACATTAGAATCAGGGAATCTCTGCATGAGGTATTTATGGAGTTAAGAATGAAGCTGCACAGGCACTGTCCTGGGAGGACGGCCCGGACAGTAACTGCGTCAAGGGAAGGCAAAGAGGAGCCCAGGGTGTTGATTCTACCCTGTCCTTGGATGCATGTCCTTGAAGCTCAGTGTTTTAAAGAAGTTGGTAAGCTGTGGCATGGGGATTTCCCCTGTACCTGCTGTCGAGCCATGCTGCACTTGGACAGTTGTGGGCCGGGGGCAAGTGGAGCTAGCCCATCCTGGGCGGGTCTTGGCAGCTGGACCTCCCGCCTTCCCTGGCCCGCAGTCTCAGGGTCGTTCGCATCCTGCCTCCAGTAGAACAGTCTGAGGTAGTATCATCTATTAGCAGGTGACTTAAAATTCCTGGTAAAGTGTTCTTTAACATTTTTACCATGGAATTTAGAACTATTGAATCTAGCATTTTGAGAGAATAATAACCCCAGAGATCTATGATACAGTCAATAACATTTATCACAGGTAAAAAATAAAGGGAGAAGGGATGGGTGGCCATCAGGTGCCATGCCAAGGATAGTATACAGCAGATGGGGACACTTCAGTGACACCTGAACATCAGGCTGGACTCAAGTCAGACCCACAGAGCAGCAGCCTTAACTCTGAAGCCTGCATTGGAGTACTGAGCTCAACCAGCAACAGCAGCAGCCTTGAGTTAGAACCTGACTCATGTCAACAGATCCCCCGTAGATCAACTTGGGTTTTAGATTTTAACAGATACAAACTTTTGTAATATGTTTTATTTTCTTGTATGGTTTATTTCTAGGATGTATTTTAATGCATTTTAAACTGCATTCAGCAGTAGTAGTTGTTGAGTCCAAATATCACATGCAGCACAACTAGAAGATCTGATTTTATAGTTAGACTAGATAACAGGAAATTGAGGTCAACTAGAATCACTAATGGGCAGTTCTGTTTCTTGTCCATGGCTTTTGCACGGAGGCAGCTTGGGTTCTACAATGCTGTAGCCATCCCCTGCTATACCACGCTGACCCAGATCCTCCCCCCGACCGAGCCTTTGCTGAAAGCATGCAGGTACGTACAGTGGTTCCAGCTGTGATGCGGTTTAGAAGAACTAGACAAATCCAGAGCAAGCAGCAGCCAAGACTCCATGTGGGACTTTTAATTCCATCAACCTGTACTTTATCTACAGTTCATAGTGAATACGATTCGAGGGGCTCTATGTTTCCCTAGGCATCAAGTCTCCCTGTTCAGTGTCTCGGGTCCCAGCTGGCCAGCTCCCCGGCTCCTTCGCCCCTGCAGTCTGGCGCCCTCAGCTGTGAAGCTTAGATGCCACCTGCTGCTCAGGCAGTCCACCCGACTCCTCTTGACAGGACGGGGCGGGGAGCAGGCCTGCTGGCGGAGTCGGGTCAGCGTGGAGACCCTGCTCAGGGCGGGGTGCCCCCTCACACCTGTGCTGTGTGGCTGGCCCAAGAGGGCACGCGCTGCTCTAGCCCTGTGAGCGGCCTCTGCTGATGAGGCCTCCTCTCTTGACACGGGAGGCCAGGCCGCCACCAGGAGATGCCCAGGCTCATCTCACAGACACCACAGTTCCTTACGCGTGCCACGTGAGCATCTATGAAAACTTCACTCGCCAAGTCGCCCAGGAAGGAGCGGGCGGGTTTGTGACCCTGCAGAGACTCCCACCAGTCCTGATCTTTAAGAGTCCTGCCGGTCACCTCTGGCCACGGGCGCTTGTTAGGAAAGAGGCTTAGCTTAAATCACGGTTAGGGATTTAAACGGGAAAGGAGGAAACTTGAATGAGGAGCCCCTTCCTCTTTAAGTATTTTTTTCTTCCAAAAAGAAATTTGAGCCATCTATTATTTGTGTTAGCTTCAGTCTCTCTGTCCTTCCCTCACTTTTTTATTTTTTGAGGGCTAAATTCAGTTAGGAACATTGAAATTTTAAAAATAGTTTTTAATTAACTTTAAAAATACATTCCTCTGAGGAAACCAGGTGAGTGGGTGCCCCATGATGTTCCTGACTATGTGCCACAGCCGGCATGGGCGTGGCCTGGCCTGGGTGCACCACGGGAGGGACGAGGACTGCTGCAGACACAGCCCGCACCGAGACAGGCTCTCCCATCCTCTGCTGCTGAAAGTGATTTTATGGACTATTTTTTAAGGACAACAGGCAAAACCTACCCAGCAGCATAAAATAATGATGGTTTTTCCTGTGTGAGAGACGGTCTCTCCTTCCTGCTGCTCCTGGGGAGATTTTGGACCCGCCTTAGTTTGGGGGAGCCTTGGCCAGCCTGAGCTGTGGCTGGTGTGCTGGAACCTGCCGTGCGCACAGGGCTCGGCCGTGGCAGGCAGCTGGCACGCGAGCAGGCCTCGTTCCTGGTGGGACCCCATTGTGAAGTGAGGCGCACTGAAGAGAAACTGGAACATCAGTCTAACCCCAGCATGTAGCTTAGAAATCCCTGAGTAACACTCAAAAGTCTCTCCTATCCAGAATTCTCTGTTTTGTGCTAGATATCTAGAAGTGGGAGGAGCGCGTGGCTGCAGTGGCCCTGGCCCAGGTGGCGGAGGTGCTTTCCCTGGGCATGTCGGTGAAGGCAGGACACAGCTACCATGGCAGCTCTGACGCCTCCTTTGCAGCAGACCTCATGGAACCACATGATCTTTATGGGCCCTGTAGTCTTACAATGCTTAAAAAATTCAGTATGTGTCATCGGTATTCAAGGAAACATACCAAACATAGCATCTTTCTTTTTCCAACTTATCAGGAAAACTTGAGTCTGGGAAAATGATGTCTCATGTTATGGCGTGGACATTAAAAACGTAGCTCTCTTCAGGCTAGACCTTAGGGAACCCTTTTGTCTGAATGTGTCTTATCATGCTGATAAAAGAAAATTGGGGAAAAGAGTTTTATTGTGCTTTGTATGAGTTTTGTTTGCCGATGTCGAAGTTCCCTTCTGATTTTGACTTTGCATAACAGAAAGCAAAGTGAGGTGGGACGTGTGCAGGAGCTCGGCCGGGTTGGCCGTGCAGAGCGAGCTGGCAGGCCTGTGGCAGTGGCCATCCCCCGGTTAGGGCTGGCCCGCTTCAGGAGACGTCAGAGGGCTGCGGGAGGACCGGCTGCACTCACGTGGAGCCGCCAGAGCTCAGTGGGGGTCGCCAGGAGCAAGAAGCTAGAGTCTGTGCCAGGCGGTTCCTCCTCGCCCACGACACAGTGTTCAGAATGAGCACCTGAAGCCTGGCGAGGAGTGGCCACGGGCCTCCGGAGGGAGCCCTGCATCTCGCCTGCAGTGTGAACACAGCTGTCCTGCTCCGCCACAGCCGAGTGGCCGCCCACACTCGCGTCCTCGCCTCTCCTCATCCTGCCCAGCCCAGTGGCCACCTCGGGGCTCACTCCCTTGAAGGTCACTTCCTCCAAATGCTTAAGAAACGGCACATCCTGAGCCCTAGGGCACCTCGCATTTGAGGCTGGAGCTGGTGGGACAGGTGCTCCCGAGGCCCTTTCCTGGGGACACAAGGGGGTGCAGCCCGACCAGCTCACCCAGGGGCCGGGAAGCCGTGTGCTCAGTCAGGCCACGGGCTGTTGGGTCAGCTTTCGAGACAGGGTGCAGAGATTCTCTTGTCACCGTCACCTCTGTCTTCTGCCCCCAGGGATAACCTCAGTCAGTGGGAGAAGGTGATCCGCGGGGAGGAGAGCGCCCAGTGGATCTCGGCCTCGCCCGCCACCCCGGAGCCCCCTGAGAAGCTGCCCGGGAAGACGGACGGCTGACAGCAGGGCCAGGCGTCCCAGCAGCGAGTCTCATCTTGCTTCTTTGACTTTTTCCTTTTATTTTTGAGGGGGGAAACCTACACCTGGTGGCTGGGGTGGAAACCTCTTGGAGAAGCTGACGTCGAGTGTGTGTGCGCGCAGACGCCTTCCTGCCGGTCTCAGCACACACCCTCAGCCAGAGAGCAGCGAGCGTGGCCCGTGTTCAGAAGTCAGCTGGCCAAGACCCCCACTGCCCACCCGCCCTTTTCTAGCAGGCTGATTTGCCCAGGCCTTACAAGAAATGGACCAAGACTGCTCAGAGGGTGATTTCCATGGTGTCCTTCTTTGAGGGTTTGACATGGTACTTTTGTGGCATTCCACTTTGGCTCTCACGTCATTGTTGCTTTGATGTCCTTGGTTATAAATAGGTTTTTACACTTTGCTGTTGTGAATGTTCTTGTGTGACCTCCCCGGGGTTGACTTGAATTGTAGCCCAGTGCCTCGGGACCAGTGTCATGAAGCTACAGAGTAAGAAGTGACGGAAAGACAGCACTTCACGTCTGTAGTCGAGGGCCTAGGAGAGCCAGCTGACACTAAGGGACGTGGACGTCCAGCCTTTGGAGAAGAGATGGAGGCGTGCACCCGGTGGACCCCAGAATTTCAAGTCTCAGTGCAAACAGTGTCAAAGAGTCAAAAAAATTCCTCATTGTATTCTTGGAAAATTTATTGGACCTTTGCATAAAGAACAAAATAAAAGCAAGGCGTGTAAAACTTTTAATGAACAAGTCTTGTGTGAATGTAAAATGTGAATATTTAATAATGATTTCTTGAAATTATCACTTTGTCATGGCAAAAGTTTAGACTCATATTCAAAATGAAAGGTTTACCCTGAAAGTTACTTCATTAAATGACCATACGTTTCTCTTACAGTCAAACGGCCCCATGGCGCCTGGGTGCTGTGGAGCTCGCTCTGGTCTGCCGTCATCCCTCCGCTTCTCTCTGTGCATTGCGCAGGCATCTCTCAGAGGCGTGCTGTTTGAGGGCACAGCCACAGGGAGGCCACAGTGCCCTGCAGTGTCCCTTGTTTCTGTCCTCCTCTCCCAAATTAAACATCAAAAGTCTTCAAAACCTACGACTTGGATGGTTTCTCCTGTATGATTTTTTGGCAGACTATTGTTACTGAACAGTGTTAGTGTTTAGAAGAAGCCCAACAGAATTCTCTGGATCCCTCCTGCAGCTGCTAGAGAACAGGCAGTACCAGCTCATGCTTAGCTTTAAAGAGTCCTAGCACAATGGCACAGTGGTATCTGAACCCCAGGGATCAGAGTCTTCAAGGAGTGACAGCCAATCCACAGCAAACAGCTCTTTCTCTATTCTTGGGGCAGGGACAATGGAGTATTACTTTGGAAAATAAAATTTTAAAAATAGGCTTCTTCATACTCGGTACCATACATATCATTCATATGAGGTTGATTTTTGCAGAATCAAAGCATTTTCTACAACATGGCTTATTTATGTTGCAGCAGAGTTGACTCTACCTAAACCCTGTTGTTATTTTAGGTTAACACTATGTGTTCAGTTTCCTTATGGGCTTCTGGAGTTGCCGTCTTCCTTCCATGGAGCTCCATTTGCTATTGTACTTATGTAATAGGAGATAAAATATGATAACTAAAGAGAGGAATGCCACTGTGGCTAGAGCTGCACACGCACATGTGCATGTATGTAGCATGTGTACACACACAACACGTGAGACAGAAGCAAAGATGCGGGGAAAGAGGCAAACGTGTATAAAAAATAAAAATCATCCCCATTCTTTAAAAAGTGATTTTTGTGTTGGAAAATGTCTATTTCTTGATGACTTTGACCAAAGTGTGATTATTCAGTGAGGATAAAGTTCTAAAAAGTTGCATTGTTTCCTTGTGTGAGTTTATGAAATGATCCCATCAAGTACAACTTTCATTACATAAGTTAATTGAGTCATCTAAATTGTAAGATAAATTGCAGGAAGTGGGTTATCGTTTAAGATTATTGTTTAATTAAAAGGATTTTAAAGGCATGCCGAATCCTGATTGTTGATGGGGAAAACACCCGCTGGGTGAGGAATCTGACAGCAGCTTTTACATTTTAAGGTCTCTCTTCTGATAAGATGATCTGATCACAGGAAATTCTTTTAATTTGATATGGCCAAGTGTATTGTATTGTATGACTCTGCTTTGAACAGTTTTCCAAAGGAGTGTGCGTGGCTCTGTTGGGTGGTCCATTTCTTGTGAAATCTTGTCATAGTAGAAGCGCAGATTGAACAAAGCAATATATGCTAACCTCAAGTGTTTCCGTCACTTTTGCCAGGTGTGAGACTGATTTAGGAAGCATGGATTGACATGAGAAGAGCCCAGGATCCACTCGTATTTAGTTAATGATTCATTTTGGAAAACATGCAGCCAAGAGCATCTTTGCATTTTGGCAAATATGTTTGGCAGACAAACTTTAGAATTCTGTTTCTCGTCTTTTTCCCAGATCTTTTCTTACAAGGATAGTGTGATACCAGAAGCCAGGCAGATGGTTTTAATGCCAAATTAAGGTGATATTTTATAGTAGGCTGGATTTTTTTCCCCCGATGTAAATTCAGTAAGCAGCTACAACTAACGTAGAATGTCCAGTTTGTATAAATTTATATTGTTTATGCTAATTAGTAATGGGTAATGCAATTATTCTATTATCTCTCCAGACTTAGTGAACATTTTTTAACCAGAAATCCCCTTGGAAACAAACATATGCCAACAACAACATGAAGCATCAAACCCTGGCAGTGGTACAAAATCCTACAAAAATGCAAGCATCTTATTAATTAGTAGTTGACTTAATGAATTAATTAGGAAAACTAAAAGGGAATGCAGTTGGTGTAACCAGCTAACAAACATGGCCCTTTTCCCAAGGCAGGGACCCCTGTATCTCACGCCCCAGCTTTAGTTACTGCGAAGACGAAGACGAGTCTGAGAGACTGACCCGGGAAAGAGCCCGCGGAGACCCCGCCAGCAGGCCCCATGCTGGCCCCTCCTCGTGGTGACCCTCACAGTGGCATTCCAAGGGACTCCTGCTCACAGCCGTGGGAGCAAGGTCCATCTGATCTGAAACTAGATTCGTTCAGCGTAGGTTTCCTCTTTTTAGCATGTTTTAAAAGTTTGTTTTCCTAATTGTACCAAGTATGTTTACACAGGATGTGCCGAGGCGCACACATCCTAGACGCCTGGGCTTTCAGTTTGCTGTGTTGTGTTTCTGGTCTTTGAATTCAAAGTCAAGGTTTGAGCTCGCAACAGTCCTAAGTTATTCACCATGTCTGGGCCTGGGCCTTGACTTTAAGCACTGCAGTTTTACTTCCTCTCTCCTGGTCATTAGTTTGCTTTTCTTTTTTTTTTTTTTTCCCCTCTTCTTCTTTCCTTTTGCTTAAGTATAATTGAAAGCACTTAAACGGCCACATCCCTGGTTAATTTGATCAAGTTGAGTGAACCAGGACCATTCTCACCACATTCCTGTCCTTTCTTTGGCTTGCTTGACATACACCCTGGTGACTGCAGCCAACAAACAGCTCAGATTGCCTTTACGGAAGGAACTTCCAAGAACTGACAGTGCGTACGGTGCGGTTTTGTCGGCCTGCAGGTATATACGCATGATTTAGATTTTGAAGATCACTTCTCTATATATTTCCAATGTGTCTGCTTTCTACACTTAGCTGATTTTATTTAGGTTGTAATTCTCAATGGCTCTTCTTTGAGTCACTTTAGTGGATCCCTTCTACTGCAAGTGTTGATCTATCAATCACTATACAACTTGAGTTGGCTGTGTGTGCTCCCAGTCAGTTCCCCTGCTTAGCAGCGCATGGCTGTTAGAGTTGCACATGTGTGTGTTAACCTGATGCACACTTTGCTCAATTTTTTACACATTTATACTAAGTTTAAATTAGTGGTGCCCAGTGCAGTACATGTTGTTTTTGTTGTTTTTTTTTTAAAAAAAAAAAAAAAAAACCCAAAACTGGATAGCTTGGTTACCTAAAGCATTGTATACATTTTTATGTGATGAAAAACAAATAGCAAAAATAGAAAGAAACAAGTTCAATGATATTCTTGTTCCAGATTAAGAAGATGGAACAAAGAGAAAGACATATTCATATTACTCAAGAAAAACACATTTACCATCCAAAGACGCACCATGGTAGACACGATTTTTCTCTCAGCCTCACAGCAGACCCAGTGCGTTCTGCGCTGGGAAGTCTGCCCGCTCTGTCCTCAAGTATGAGCAACTGTATCTGAAGCATGTATACCTGGGTCTGGCTCTGAGGGCCTAGAATAATGTCATCAAAAGACCAAGGAGGGAAGTCAGCACGTATATTTTAATGCCTAGCTAATAATTTTGAGGCACTATATGTTTGTAGAAATTTGAGCGAAACATTTTTATTCCTGATATAAATTTAATTTTAAAACCGTATTATTTAATATTCCTGGTCACCTACCATATCATCCTATCATGGGTGTTGCAGCCTGTTTTTTTCTTAGGTCACCCTGATAACCCAATTCTCTGCTGTAGCTCAAATACCCAACATAAATGGACGGTTGGGAATATTTTTTCCACATGATCTGTTGTATGGTGTATATGCTGCCTATCCATGTAGTGTGCAGATTGAAAGTACAGTAGATTCACCAGTAGAGGGCATTTCTAATTTCTAAACAATATTCCTACCTGTTTGAAATTATGTGCTTGCCTAAAACACTGTGAAAGTTACCAAAATTTGTACAAATGCAGCATCTTGATTCTTTCTGAGAAGAAAAGGTGACTTTCTCTACATAAACATATGCGCAAAAGAGATGCTGTGCCCACACCTAGCCAAGGCATCTAGGAGCACACTGCAACAGGTTCCTGTTGACGAGGACCTACGGGAGCGCAGCCAGGCCTGTGCCACCAGCGCCGGGCCCTCTGACAAGCTGATGACCTGCAGGCAGCAGCCCTGGCCAAAGCCTTACTAGGCTGTCTTGGAAGGGGAAAAAATTCCAAGTTAACAATATCCAACCTTATTGTAGTTGATGAGTTAGTAATTTCCAAAAATGATTTTATATGTATGACATAAAAATCTTTGTAAAATGCCCAAGTGCAATAATTTAAAGAGATCTTAACTTTGCATTTATAAATTATAAATATTGTACATGTGTGTAATTTTTTCATGTATTCATTTTCAGTCTTTGTATTTTAAAAAAATCTTTACTGTTATGTTTGTATAATATAACGATAATCATTTATTATAACCTAGGCAAGGTGTAAATAAATTCCTAATTCAAACAGCCAGTGTATATGCCTATATGGGTGTTATATGGCAAAACCTAGCTTTGTTTTACTCACATGCTTAGAGCTGCAAGAAATCTTTTGTCGATATGTAATTATACATATAAAGTATATATATATGTATGATACATGAAATATATTTAGAAATGTTCATAATTTGGTGTGAATAATTGAATACAGTTTTTAAAACATAATCTTCATGTTTTATCGTTCGCTCTTTTGTGGGGAGGATACGAGATGACTCCCGAAAGTGCCCTTGAAGACCCCAGGCCCCGCTCACCCGGAGCACCATGTCCACACTGAGCTCACATGCTGTATTTCAGCGCAAAGAGGAGCCAACCAAAGGGCTCGATTCCACGAGATGACTCAGTGGCTCCACTGTATGATTTTAAAGTTTCAAAAGCTGGCTGGGGAGACTGGTTTTCAGGGTGACTGTTTCCGGTTGCAAAGCTCAGGACACTCAGTGCTGACCCAGTCCTCCCCAGCCAGCTTCTCTGACCATGGAAACTTCAGCCACTTCACACCTGCACAGTCACTAGGGGCGCACCCTCATGCAGAGAGGCCGGGCAGGAGGCACACAGCGACTGTGCACTGCACGTTTGCGTGTGAGTACAGGTAAAACCATTTTTCAGGCTAGAACCTCACAGAATCCAAAACAGCGGTCAGTACACTAGTGGTTTGATCTTTAAAGCTCCACTTTAAAGGAAAGGGTGTTTTTATTTTGGCTATCTCTGCTTGCCATCAGGTAAGCAGACAAATGGTAAGTATTTAAGACCAAAAAGTTAAAATTTGCATCCCCAGAACCCTCCCTAACCTTAAACATTCCAGAGCTGAATTTGGGAGTCAGAGATGACTAGATAGGACACTGCATCGTTAAATATGAATGTCCAGAATGTGGTGAATTTGAAGGCAAACCTAGGTAGCCCTCAAAGGGGGCTTCTTCCCAACTCCACACTTCCTAATGGCAGGCCCTCCAAAGGCACAGGAGGGTGCAAAGTGTAGACAGAATATTTTGTTAAGTAGTCATTTCCCATGGACCTGAATAAAATGATTCCTGTGTTTAAATGAATCCCATGAGCCAACATGCCCATACAGTTATTTGGCAATTAAAATCACTGATGGACACTTTGTAAAGCTGATTTGAATCTGAGTCCTCATCTTAGTTACACATACATTTGATGTTCTGTCAACTGCAGAAGAGTAATATCTCTCCATTGTATCCATTCTGAAAAGCAGCACTTTTCAAACATTTATTCAACAAGTATTTCTTGGGCACTTAACATTGGAAGGAAGGAATACAGGGGAGGGAGACTGGAAGTGGGAGGCTGGAGAGGATGTTTCTGCAAGCTTGGACTTGACTTCATCCCCCAGAAGGCTTTGGTCACTGCCATTGCTTCCCAGCACCTGTTCTTTTGTGCAGGTATCACCTACATGATCACTAGCTCAAAGTTAGAAGGGCACCCTTGATTTAAAGACTGCACAGTCTCACATCTGCAAGACAATTTTTTAAGTTTTCCAACTTAGGCACATTGGTGCCGCTCCCACCAGAAGAAACCAGCTTGACAAGATGGAAACCAAACCAGCATGTTCTTCCAGCTCCACTGCCACCTCTTCCTAGACGCCTGCACACGGCTTCCAAAGTCCCAGCAGAGAGGGACCTTCCCTGAGGGTACCAAGGAGCAGCTGAGACCTAGTCAGGAGTTTATTTGAAATAGCAACTTCCAGATTCTTAGCAGGTAATTGTATTCAGGTGATGGCTTGCCTTTTTGAAAGGGATCACTACTTAGGTGGAACTGTTGCTCAGAAAGATGCCCCTTCTGCCACCTGCAGTTGCATGGGGCTCACCTCTATTTAGGAGCAGCCCACTGGAGTGGCGACACCGCCCATTTCCCCTCCCACCAACTCATTGCTTAAAACTCCAAGTCACTTCCTACCTTGGAGATCCTCTCCCTGTGACAGGCATGCTCCCTCCTGAGAAAAAGGAACAAAGAGTGCCAATTCTCATTTTCAAAATGAGATCTGGGCTGGACACAGTGGCACACACCTGTACTCCCAGCAGCTCTGGAGGCTGAGGCAGGAGGATCGCCAGTTCAAAGCCAGCCTCAGCAAAAGTGAGGTGCTAAGCAACTCAGTGAGACCCTGCGTCTAAATAAAATACAAAATAGGGTCAGGGATGTGGCTCAGTGGTCGAGTACCCCTGAGTTCTATCCCTAGTACCCCCCCCCCAAAAAAAAAAAGGAAAAATGAGATCTGGAAATTCACAGTAGATGGAGACTTGAGAGAAAAGCTTTTCTGGGTATGTACGGGCCAGGAATCTGGCTTAAGCAAGATGTTTCCAGAAGACTTTAAAGCCCCTAGTATTGAGGGTTGCCTGAACTAGAGAAGGAAGACCTAAGAGGAAGGAAGCAACCGGAGGGGTCAGTGTGCCACCTCCCAAGGAGGCCCAGGTGAGCCCCCAGGGGGCAGCTGGGGAGCAGGTAGAACCCCCCGGACCTGTTAGAGCTGCCACAGTTGAAGACCCACCCTGAGACACCATGACAAGAGAGCAAGCTGGCAGGTGACCAGCTTCTCCCAGCTGACCTTGTGCCGTGACATGGGGACACGGCTCAGGAGAGCCACACGTGCGGTGGGGGCTCACGTGGCTCCACGTCACCTCAGGAAGCACCACCCTGGGGCAGACGGCAGAGGCCAGGCCCACCGAGGGGACAGGGCCACACTGAAGCTCCCACCCAGCACCCCAGCTGTCCTTGGACTTGGGAGGGAAGTGCTTGGGTTGACCAGCAGCCTGAGTGGGCTCAGGAGGTGGGGCAGCCCGCAGGATGGGCCTCATGGTGGCCGAGCCAGGCCTCCTGCTGGGGACAGGTGGGGACATCAGGGAGATCAAACAGGCTCTTAGAAAACAGTCACACTGTTCCCATTTGCACTCAGAGCCAGCAGAATGTGCATTGGGTGTTCTGAGATGGCGCATCCGGGCCTCACATTAACTGACAGCTGAGATCTCTGTAACTTGTGCCTTGTGAGGATCAAGTGGGACCGTCCCTGTGCAATGGACTGACCGTGACCCAGAATTTACTCCAGAGTTGAGGGGTGAGGACATGCACCGCAGCACCCTGAACCCCAGGGAGGTGCTATGACCCATGTTTAGTCCTCCTCATTACGGGAGTTGCTAAATGGGGGGGGGGGGGGGGGTTGCTTTTCTCTTGGAAGAAAAATGTTACACCTGCTCCATTAAAATCCATGGGCCCTCCTCGTCTGCAGGTGTATTTGGGTTCTAGAGAAACAGAACCAACCTGTGCATGTGGGGCTGGGGAGGTGGGAGAAGAGAAAGAAGTGGTAAGGAATTGGCTCACAGAACGCGATGGCTGAGACGTCCGTGACTTGCCCTCTGCAACCTGGAGACGCGGGGAAGCTGCTGGGGCAGGCGCAGTTCCGAGACCAGAGCCTGAGACCTGAGCGTCAGTGGTGTCAATCGGGCTAAGGCCTGAGAAGCGAGGGTGCAGGTCTCGGCCTGAGGCAGGAGAACAGCTCTCCACTCCATCATCAGGCAGAGAGGACCAACTCTGGCTCCTCCTCCTGTTGTGTTCAGGCTCCAGGGCATTGGGTGAGACCGCCCACAGCTGGCAGGGAACCGGGGTAGTCTGCAATTGCAGAGCTCTCTCCCACGATCTCATGGACAGCTAGTCCCCAGTGATGCACTTTTTTTTCTTTGTGCAGTCTTGCGGATCAAACCCAGGACGTCACCGTGCTGGGCAAGCACTCTAACACTGAGCTCAAACCCCGCCAAGAGATGGTGCTTGGAGGTGGGGCATTGGGGAGGTCATCAGGCCCTGAGAAGGGTACCTTTGTGAATGGCACCAGTGAATAGGTAAGATAGACAGACAATAAAAATGGAGGGCGCCAGGGGCCCCCAAGGGTTTCTCTAGATGTAAAAGATACTCCGTGAAATCAACCTGCAGAAACACTCCAAACACTCCAGCCCAGGAGCAGCAAGGAGAGGGAGGCAGCATGGATCGGAAAGAGGCTGCAGACTCCAGGGCCGAAAGGGCACGACCAATCCAAAGGTCAAGGGCTCAGCCAACAGCCTTGACACTTTTCCCATACCTGTTCAGCATAGACTGTGATCCGAGACCCTACTCGGTAGCCACGTTGATGCCTGGACTAGCACACCTGGTGGGCAACCTGCTATCAGGTCCTCGCCAGGTGAGAGTCGTTTGTTTTGTTCTCACTGAAGTTCTCTTCCTTCACTGTCACCCTCCATTGTCTGCGGGGTTTTATTCTTTGAATTCACGAGACAAGAATTCAGCCCCAGAGGGGGCCTCACACGCCTGCAGCCCAGAGGGGGCCTCACACGCCTGCAGCCCAGAGGGGGCCGCACACGCCTGCAGCCCAGAGGGGGCCGCACACACCTGCAGCCCAGAGGGGGCCTCACACGCCTGCAGCCCAGAGGGGGTCGCACACACGCCTGCAGCCCAGAGGGGGCCTCACACGCCGGCAGCCCAGAGGGGGCCTCACACGCCTGCAGCCCAGAGGGGGCCTCACACGCCGGCAGCCCAGAGGGGGCCGCACACGCCGGCAGCCCAGAGGGAGCCGCACACGCCTGCAGCCCAGAGGGGGCCTCACACGCCTGCAGCCCAGAGGGGGCCTCACACGCCGGCAGCCCAGAGGGGGCCTCACACGCCTGCAGCCCAGAGGGGGCCGCACACGCCGGCAGCCCAGAGGGGGCCTCACACGCCGCAGCCCAGAGGGGGCCGCACACGCCGGCAGCCCAGAGGGGGCCTCACACGCCTGCAGCCCAGAGGGGGCCTCACACGCCTGCAGCCCAGAGGGAGCCGCACACGCCTGCAGCCCAGAGGGAGCCGCACACGCCTGCAGCCCAGAGGGGGCCTCACACGCCTGCAGCCCAGAGGGGGCCTCACACGCCTGCAGCCCAGAGGGGGCCGCACACGCCTGCAGCCCAGAGGGGGCCTCACACGCCTGAAGCCCAGAGGGGGCCTCACACGCCTGCAGCCCAGAGGGGGCCTCACACGCCTGCAGCCCAGAGGGGGCCTCACACGCCTGCAGCCCAGAGGGGGCCTCACACGCCGGCAGCCCAGAGGGGGCCTCACACGCCGGCAGCCCAGAGGGGGCCGCACACGCCGGCAGCCCAGAGGGGGCCTCACACGCCTGCAGCCCAGAGGGGGCCGCACACGCCGGCAGCCCAGAGGGGGCCTCACACGCCTGCAGCCCAGAGGGGGCCTCACACGCCGGCAGCCCAGAGGGGGCCGCACACGCCGGCAGCCCAGAGGGGGCCTCACACGCCGGCAGCCCAGAGGGGGCCTCACACGCCTGCAGCCCAGAGGGGGCCTCACACGCCTGCAGCCCAGAGGGGGCCTCACACGCCGGCAGCCCAGAGGGGGCCTCACACGCCGGCAGCCCAGAGGGGGCCTCACACGCCTGCAGCCCAGAGGGGGCCTCACACGCCTGCAGCCCAGAGGGAGCCGCACACGCCTGCAGCCCAGAGAGGGCCTCACACACCTGCAGCCCAGAGGGGGCCGTACACGCCGGCAGCCCAGAGGGGGCCTCACACGCCTGCAGCCCAGAGGGAGCCTCACCAGAGCTAGACTAGGAGGGCGCCCAGGCCCCGGGTTTCCTACCTCTACAGCTGTGAGAACTACATTTTTGTTGTCAATAAACCACTCGGTTATGGTATTTTCTGCTAGGACTCAGAGCCCAGACAACACCTTTTCAATCATTAATCTCCTCCAGCAACACCCCCACAGACACCTCCAAAACAACCTTGAGCCACACATCTGGGCCCCTCCTGTCCCAAACAAGTAGAAACAAAAGATTCAACGTCACGCCGGGAATGTCACCATCGTAACATGTTCTAACGCAACAGAGTGCTCCTTGGATAGCTGGTCTTGACATTTTTTCTGTTTTTGTTTGGTTGGTTTTTGTTTTTTTGTTTGTTTTTGTATTCCTCCGATGGGCTCCCCAGAATTCCTGCTGCCCCACTACCTGGCCCCCTGCCTGTGGACCTCCTGCACAAGCCAGGCTCTGTTGCAGACCCTGGGTGTCTGGCCACGAGCGAGAGCCACCCCTGCACTGGGTCAGGGAGCGTGCGTTCTGGGGTGGGAAAGAGGAAGAGGGACATGGAAGCCACTGAGGGTGTAATGCGTCACGCGGTGACAACTGAGGCAGGATGGGGACAGGGAGAACCGGAGAGCAGCAGCGTCTCCAGTAAGATGGCATGGACGCTGAGGCTGCGCCAGTCACGCGGGGGTAGGTGGGCAAGAGCTTCTCAGTCATGACACCCAAACTACATACAAGGAAAAAACTTCATTAGAACTAAAAATCTTTAAGCTTCAAAGGATACCATCAGGAAAGTGGAAAGACACCCCACAGACTGGAAGAAAACATCCACAAATCACATGTACCTCAAAAGGTGTGTATCCAAAATATAGAACCTCACAAGTCAATAAAAAGACAAGTGACCCCTAGGGCAAGGTGCCAGCACCGCGCCAGGGTGATCTTCCCTGCTCAGAAGGGGATGAGCCACCCAGGAAAATAAAGTCTGAAATAGTGAAGAATTAAGAGACAGAGCCAAGAATTAGCTTTAAAATCAGAGCCCCTGGTAGTTTCTCCCAGCCCAAACAGGAGCTGGAACACAACAGCTAGAAAACGGCCCTGGTGGCGTATTTAAGGGAGCACACAGAGGTCTCAACAGGACAGTCTGGCCTCTCTGTGTGGCCGGGCACTTGCAGCGAACAGGTTGACAAGCCACACCCATCTTTGAGAGGCTGCATGTCCATGTGGCTGCAGCAGGTCACCCCATCTCTGGCGTCGTGCAGGACCTTTGGCAGAGCTGGGAAGGGGGTTCACGTGTGTTTGGCCCATGTCACCAGCAGAAGCTGCTGAGAGTTCCCAGATACGGGACTTCCCCACTCAACGGCTTCCATGCCAATCTGGTCCACGCACATTTTATGGATGGCTCTCACAGACCCCATTAAAAATAGACAAAGGATTTGAATAACCATTCTTCAAGAAGTCTGTATAAGTGGCCCGTAATCGCATGAACAAGTGCCCAGCGTCATCCGTTATTAGGGAAATGCCAATCCAAAGCTCGGGGACTTGTTTCACACCCATTAGGATGGCCAAAATAGAAACGCTGGACAGCAAGCGTTGGTGGGAATGAGGAGAAATTGCAGCCCTCCTGCACTGTGGGGGTGTAAAACGGTGCAGCCTCGTTGGCAAAGAGCTTGGCAGTTCCTCAAAGTGTCAACCCTTCCGTTCCTAGGAGTGTCTGTGAGACAAATGAGACTAACGCCCACACAAAAACTTGTACACAAATGCTCATGCACAGTCCCCGTAGCATCCCAAAGGTGCAAGTGATCCAAACCTCCACCACTGTCCTACCCACACGGTGAAATAGTATTGAGTCATGAAAAGGAATGAGCACTGATCAAACACTGCCTAGAGGGACCTCTAAAACCCTGGGCCAGTGACTGGCCCTGGAGGACCACAAGCTGTGTGAAATGGCCGTGGCAGGGAGCCCACGAGGCAGAAGAGAGAGCTCACGTTTTCCAGGGGCTGGTCGGAGTGCCGGTGGTCGAGTACCCCTGAGTTCAATCCCTGGTTACCAAAAAAAAAAATAAAAGATAAAAAGGCAACCATAGGCCATACCTGAGAAGGTCTGAGGTACGTAGAAATGGCTCACCTGTGGGCAGGTAGGTGCAGCACAGGAGGCCCCACCTGTGGGGACAGACAGGGCAGTGAACTTGGTGTTTGTCCTCCTTGCAACAGGCCACATGCTTAGATGCTGTACACATGGTATGTTTAGGACAAAATATTTTTTTCGTTTCTTTTTTCTTTCTTTTGGGGCGGGGGGTTGGGACAGGATGAGGGATGGAACCCAGGACCTTGCACAGACCAGGCAAGTGCTCTACCACTGAGCTACACCTCCAGACCTTGGAGCAGAATCTTTTGTGTTGATCAAAATGCTTCAGAGAGATGTTAGAGAGAGGTGGATGAAAGAGCCCCAATCAGGGAGATGGCTATTGCGGTTAGCTGGAAGCCATAAGTTCCACCTGATAATAATCATACATTAAGTATGCACGTGACGCACCTGTAAATGCACGTGACGCACCCGCAAAGCTAAAGGTATATAACCGGGTGAAAGCGGTCAGAAGCAGAATTCATTCAGTCAGTCGTTCAGTCGGTCAGAAGAAGAGTTCGGGTCGGAGAAGAAGAAAAGAGTCAGAGCGGCCAGAACGTAGTCAGAAGAAGAAATAAGAGTCAGAGTATAAGGAAAAGAGTTTAGCTACAGAGACTAAGAAAGAAATGAGACTAAGAAAGGAAAAGAGTTTAGCTAAGAAGAGAAGAAGAGATAAAGAGAAAGCCAGAGACTAAGAATAATAGATTCCTGCCACCGAATCTCCTCCCGTGGTATTGTGGCTGTACGTCAGGCAGCTACAGGTGGAGTCAACACAGGTGTTATTCTACCGGTTTTGAAGATGAGAAAGACAAAAGCACATTTGTTGGCTGATAGATGTGTTCTTACAGAAAAACAAAGATTGGTGATGAGAGGGAGAGAGAGACAGAGGGCAAGGGGTTCAAGAACCTGGGTTACTTTTGGCCTTGGGTGGATGCAGACTTTCCTTGCACTGCACCTGGGAGAATGGGGCTGGGGGAGGCAGGCGTGGAGGGAGAAGCATGGAGAGGTGTGGGCGGGCAGACACTGCCTAAGTGCACAGAAGGGGACCCTCGTTAGCATTCGCCTGGCCCCTACCTGTCCTGGGCAACAGTAACAGCAGAGTCATGGGTCCACCATGACTGATGCTACCTTAGTTCTTGCTAGAATTTTCCAGGACCCCTTGCTGTGTGAGGACCAGACTGGGACTCCCTCTTGCTCCCGCCCCGCCTCCCACCTCTACCATCACCCAGTCTCCATCCTCCTGCCAGTCCATAGAATTTGGATTTTCATTCTATCTGAAATTTTCTGAACACCGCCTTCTGTTTATCCAGAGCTCACGAAGCATGAAGATGTTTTAAAAAGCTTTTGCAGGGCTGGAGATATAGCTCAGGGGTGCAGCATTTGTCTAGCAGGTACAAGGTCCTGGCTTCCATGCCCAACACCGCCAAAATAACATGGAAAATTTTTTTCATTTGTTCAACAAATTATTTTTTGTGTTTGTGTTTTCTTTTATTAGAGCATTGTGGTTATGCACAACAGTTGGGCTCCTTTTGACAAAATCATAGTGCATGAAATTTTATTTACTCCATTTCAGTCTCCGGTGCCCTCCCCTTCCTGCCCCTCCTGCCTGTGCCTCTTCCCCTTCCTTGGCTCTACTGGTCTCCCTCTCACTCATCTATTGGTTTTTGATTGGGGCTTTATAGTTACACATAAAGTTGGGAAACTGTGGCATATTTATACATGCCCACAGTGTGGTTTTGTTAAATCCACTCCACATTTCCTCCCTGTTCCCGTCTCTCCTCCTTCCTTCTAGATCTCTGACTCCACTGATCCTCCCGGAATCTTTGTGACATCCACCACCCTTTCCCCCTTATTTTGCTCTAGCTTTTGCATATGAGAGAAAATATTCAACTCTTGATTTTCTGAGTCTGGCTTATTTCACTTAGCACAATGTTCTCCATTTCCACCCATTTACTGGCAAGTGCCATAATCTCATTCTTCTGTGAGTGTTGTGTATATACACCACATTTTCTTACTCCATCCTCTGCTGACAGGCACCTGGACTGCTTCCATAATTTGGATATTGTGACTGGCACTGCTGTAAGCATTGATGTGCCTATATTCCCATAGTAAGCTGATTTTGTTCTTCTGGATAAATACCAAGGAGGAGGATTGCTGGGTCATATAGCAGTTCCATTCCCGTTTTTTTTGAGGACCCTCCACACTGCTTTCCAGAGTCTTTGTGCTAACTTGCAGTCCCACCAGCAATGTGTGAGTGAAGCTTTTCCCCCACGTCCTTGCCAACTTTATCATTTGTATTCTTGATAATTGCCAGTCTGGCTGGAGTGAGGTGAAATCTCAGTGTAGTTTTGATCTGCATTTCCCTGATTGCCAGGGATGTTGCGCATATTTTCATATATTTGTTGGCCATGTGTTTCTTCTTTTGAAAAATGTCGGTTTAGTTCTTTTGCCCATTTATTGATCAGGTTATTATATTTTCACTTTTACTTTTTATTGTATTATGCAATGTTATTTGGTGTTGCGATCTTGAGTTCTTTATACGTCCTGGACACCGACCCCCTTGGGCGGCGCAGCTGGCCGTCCTGCGGGCTCTCTTCAAGCTCTTACGCTGCCCTTTTGCTGGCGCACTGCGAGTTCTGACCGCTGGAAAAGCAGTGACAGGGACCTCTCACCCGGGACCCGCCAGCTGGCCTTTCCGACAGGAGCGGGGGCTCGGCGCGGCAGCTGGAGGGGCGCCGCCCAGCGCACCGGGAGCGGTGCCGAGCCCCAGCGCAGCGGGCGCCGCGCGGGAAGGGGCCGCGGGACTGCGGGGCCCAGGCCGCTCCCGGGCCGCGGCCGCGCGCCCCCTGGCGGGGAAACCGGACCGCAGCGACGCGGCCCCAGCGGCCCGGGCGGGCGGGCGGCGTGGGAGGTCCGCCGGCCTCGGGCAGCTCCGTGCGCGGCGGGGGGCGCCTGATCGCTAAGAAGCGGCTGCTCGCGACACGCTCGGAGCGGCCCGCGGGAGTCGCAGGCGGGCGTTGGCCCTGGCCTGCAGCCGAGCCCTGCCGTGGGCGCTGAGCGCGAGGGGCGCGGGTGGCCGCCGGGAGGACCGCGGCCCTGGAACAAGCCTGTGCTGATCCTGGGGTGCGCCAAGAGCCAGGGGCGGGGCTGAGCCCTGGAGCGGAGCCGCTCCCTGCGCCACGCTGCCCCTCCCAGGGCGGCACCCCGCGTGCCCTCCGCCCACCGGCCCAAAGGAGGGGCGCCTGGGGGACACCTACCTTGGTGTGACCGGTGCAACTCTGAGCCCAGAACCGGCCCTCCTTGGTCATGGGCTGACGCCCAGGCCCAAGCGCGGATGCACCCGCACGCCCCGCAGTGGTCTTTTCAGCCCAGCATTCCACGTGGGTGGTTGCCCACCCAGGGCGGGCACCGGAGAGAAGACCAGGACACCGTGGCCGTCGCTTCCCACGGGTTACCTCACACCGCACTTGGAGCCCTGTGAGCAGGTGAGGCTCATAGGCTTCGTGGTTTCCAGAACCTTCTCCTTGAAAGTACCCGAGGAGCGCCAAAGGACACAAGGCACACCGAAGGCCCTGGGCCTGGCCTTGCGGGCACTGCCTGGTTCTGCTCTCACAGCTCTGGGGCATTTTCACGCCCGCCGCCCAGCCCAAGAACGGGGCTGCTTTACAGTGACTTCTAAGAAAGTAGAGTCACCATCTGGCGACAAACCGATTCTTTCTGGCTGAAAACTGTGTGAATAAAGCCACACTTCTCCACTCCTGGAGAGGAGCTTTGCTCTCCCTCCACCACGTGGGCTGGCCTGGGGAGAGGCACGCTTGGTCGGGGACGCAGGCGTTGACACCCCCACTCCCTGCTAACGGGTCCCGGGCAGGTGGGCAGGTGGCTTCACCAAGGAACCTCAGTCCCTGGGTCCTGGACGTGCATGGGCGGTCGCACTTGCTGTGGTTTAGATGGGAGGTGGCCCTCAGCAGCTCATCTGGGAAACAATGAAGGTGTACAGGTGAAATGACTGGCTCTGAGGGCACTGACCCAGTCAGTGAATTGGCCCCCGACAGGGGCTAACTGGGTGGCACTTGTAGGCAGGTGGGGTGTGGCTGGGGGAGGGGGGCCACTGGGGTGTGCCGTTGGGATTTATATTCTGTGCCGTGAGAGGCTCGTCTCTCTGCTTCCTGGTGCAGTGTGTGCTGTCCCGAGCCACTCTCCTCCACCCAACCCTTCTGCCATGATGCTCTGCCTCACCTCGGACCCCAAGGAATGGCGCCAGCCTCCTGTGGACCGAGACCTCTGAAACTGGGAGCCCCAAATAAACTTTCCTCATCTGAATTGTTCTTGTCCGATCTTTTGGTCACTGCAACAAAAATCTGACGGAAACAACACCACATGTAACACCCATGACCATGAAATGCCCGACCCCAGTCTGCACTAGAATTCGGGGTACAGTTGGAGGGGTAGGTGCCCAAACAGCGACCAGTTACCGGACCTACCCCACATTTGGGGGAGGAATTGAAGAGTGCAAGTACATTTTTGGATGGTTTCATTTTTAAAAGCCAGGCAAGCATGCAGACACCTGGTATCCCACTAAAGTCAGAAGCACAGGGGAGGGGGTGGGGACACCAGCAGGCGCCCTGTGGCTGGCAGCTGAGCTCGTGGTGGGGGCGGGGCCTGGAATGTTGACATTCCCATGGTAACCCCAGGGCCTCCGAGGAGGGCACACTGGTGAGGGAGGCCATGGCGAAGGATTTGGAGCCAGAATGTAAGTGGGCGGCAGGCGCTGTGTTTGGTTTCTGTGTTTGTCTGAGGTATGCCTAGGAGCCCGGTTTCTCTGAACCTGTTTTGAAAAGTGAAGCCTCTCTTGTGGCTGCAAATCAGCTCAGGATCACTGGCGTCTGGATTGGAGTCGGATTCAGAGATGTGTTGTCTTCTCAGATCCAATAATGACAGGTGGAAAGAGGCAGGTGTGTGAGTGTGTGAGTGTGTATGAGTGTGTGAGTGTGTGTGAGTGTGTGAGTGTGTGTGCAGGCATTCTGGCCCTGTTTGGGAGGAGGGGATAGAGCGGCAGACTTCTAGATGCTAGTCCACAGCTCTCCGTTTTTCTTTTTTCTTTTTTTTTTTTTTAATTTTTATTTATAGTAGTATGTATTACAGTTCCATACTACACATATAGAGCATCTTTTTACACGAAACAGTTTGTATACAAAGTATATTCGTAGCATTCAAGTCTTCAATCATGCATTTAGAATAATGATATCCATCTTATTCAACCACTTTTTCTTTTTTTTCCCCTTTCCCCCTTGCTCCCTCCCTTCCCCTCCCTTCCCTTTGACCATTCTAGTGTTCCTCTAATCTTCCTATGTACCCCGACCCAACAATACTGTGAACCAGCCTCCTTATATCAGAGGAAACATTCTGTATTTGGATTTTTGAGATTGACTGATTTCACTTAGCATTATATTCTCCAACTTCATCCATTTACCAGCGAATGCCATTATTTTATTCTCTTTTATTGCTGAGTAAAATTCCATTGTGTATATATACCACATTTTCTTTATCCACTCATCTACTGAGGGACATCTAGGTTGGTTCCACAACCTAGCTATTGTGAATTGTGCTGCTATAAACATTGAAGTGGCTGTGTCACTGTAATATGCTGTTTTTAAGTCCTTTGGGAATAGACCCAGGAGTGGGATGGCTGGGTCATAGGGTGGTTCCATTCCCATTTTCCCAAGAAATCTCCATACTGCTTTCCATAACGGTTGTACCATTTTGCAGTCTCACCAGCAATGTATGAGTGTGCCTTTTCCCCCACATCCTCTCCAACATTTATTGTTGTTTGTGTTCTTGATAGCTGCCATTCTGACTGGAGTGAAATGAAATCTCAGAGTAGTTTTTATTTGCATTTCTCTAATTGCCAGCGATGTTGAACATTTTTTCATGTATTTGATGATTAATCGTATATCTTCTTCTGAGAAGTGTCTTTTCAATTCCTTAGCCCATTTATTGATCGGATTACTTGTTTTTTTTGGTCTCAAGTTTTTTTATATATTCTAGAAATTAGTGCTCTATCCGATGTGCATGTATTAAATATTTGTTCCCAGTTAGTTGGCTCTCTATTCACCTCACTGATTGTGTCTTTTGCTGAGAAGAAGCTTTTCAGTTTAAATCTATCCCGTTCATTAATTCTTGGTAGTAATTCTTGCGCACAGTGCTCCTTTTTAAAGAGCTGGACTCCAGGACACTCTGCGTGCATGTCACCACCCTGAGCATGGCTCTGTCCTCCCTGTGGGAAATGCCCCGTCCTTTCAGGCTCCTTTTGCTCTTCTCACCAGGACGGGGGTCTTATGGTTTAGATGTGGTGTCCCCCAAATGCTCACATGTGAGACAGTGCAAAAAGACTTGTGGTGGCTCAGCTGCCAGCCACAGGGTGCCTGCAGTTCCCCACCCTGTCCTCCCCTGTGCTTCTGACTTTAGTGGGGAGACCAGGTGCTTGCATGTTTGCTTGCGTTATAGCTTTAACCTAATCAGTGGGTTAATCCTCCTAGGATTAGCTGAGTGGTAACTGGACGCAAGTGGGGTGTGGCTGGAGGAGGTGGGCATGGGGGCGTGGCTTTGGAGTATCTAATCTGTATCTGGAGAGCGGAGTCTCTCTCGCTGCTTCCTGATCACCGGGTGAACTGCTTCTCCGTGCCACGCTCTTCTGCCACCATGTCCGGCCCCACCGGGAGCCTGAGGAGTGAGCTGGCTGTCCATGGACGCGGATCTGAGACCCGCGCCTCCAGATATGCCTTCCCTTCTCTGCAGCTGTGCTGGTCGGGTCTTTCAGTTGCAGCAGCGTCAAAGCTGACTACACAAGCCGGGCCAGGGGGTTTCCAGGGTGGGCGTCCTTGGCATGCACACCTGGTCTTCTGAATCCACACCCTCTCTCCCACCACAGCGATTCATGCAGATCATGATTCAGATGAAATCAGAGGGGAGAGAAAGCTGGTTGGATCAAGCAGTCTGAATTACACAATATTTTAATTAATCATTTCTGTGAAAGGCACTTGGCAGGGTTGAGGGTGGGGCAGCTGCCCTCTGGAAGGACACTGCATTATTTAAGTGTCTGTGCGCCCATCCTCACCTGTGAAGGGGCTCACAATGACACCGCCTCTAGGGCCGACAAGAGGACACAGTGTGCCGCTCTCTAGCCATGCCCTCAAAAGGCAGACTCTGAGGTCATGCTTTCCTCAACGTAAAGGTAAAGAAACTCCAGCCTTCCTCCCATGGCCTTAGGAGGCTGGGAGGCCTTTCTCCTTGCAAGTGGCCGCGGCCCTGGGGTGAAGCTTGCTCCTGCTGATTCCAAGTTCCACATGTCTTCTTCCCCTGCTGTCGATGGCTCACTCCAGACGTGGCCGCAGCTGTGTGGGCCCCTGCGCAGTGTCCCGGTGCCCTCCTTTCTTCTGCGGCTGTAGCAAGTTCCCCCAAACGCAGTGACTTAAAACAGCACTGAGTCACCATCTGGTTCTTGGTCGCAGGTCTGCATCAGCCAGGTGGGCCTCTGCTCAGCGTCTCCCTGCTGACATCTAGGGAGGGCAGGGTGTGCTCATCTCTGGGCCCTGGGGAGGAATTCCCCCAGGCCATCGCCCTGTGGCATCCCCACAGCCTTCTCTCCCAGTCCAGGAGGGCCCTCTGCCCAGAATCCTCTCCTCCTGTGGGAATCTCTGAAGACCCTCCCAAGCCCCTCTCCCTTGTGTCTCCAGCCAGAGAAACTTCTCTGCTTTTAGGGGCTTGTGTGACTAGGATGGGCCCACCCAGATGGTCTTGGACAATCTATTTTAAGGACCATCACCTAAATTAAGTCTGCAAAGCCCCTTGCTGTGAAGCTGCAGTCTGGAGGTCGCCATTCTTCAGGCCCCCCCACCTGGCGCCAAGAGCACCTGTGAGGTTGCTCCTGTTCCCTCTCCTCCCAGTGGACCTGTGCTTCCGGGGCCTCCCCGCCTTCCACCGCTCACAGCTGTCCCACCCTGCAGGACTTTGTTTTCTGATGCATACAGTGCAGCGTACAGCACCCTGTAGGCTTTCATATCATTACTTAAAGTGTTACAGTGCTTTTTTCCCACATTGATTACACGAAGCAGTGACTGTTTGCTTTTTCTGAAGATTCTAATGCAAATAAAGTTCTTTCCCTTGAGGATTTTTCAAAATGTTGGCAGATCCGTGCACAAAGGCAGAGTGTGTTCTGGTCACAGTTTGAATGCTGTCTGGGGCTTGGGAAGGGCCAAGCAGCCTGCACAGGTTCTCTGAAGAATTCATAGCACACAGGGCATAGAAGAGGCCTACTGCCCGCTGTCCCCTTGAGGCTCCTTGGCTCTCCTCTGGCTGGGCCTGCAGGGTCACAGTCTCCAGAACTCTCTGGATTGTTTCCACTAACTTGTCCCCCGGGGTGTTTGCTAAGTGCAGGGTGGAGGGAGTAAGTATGATCTTGGAAGAGACCAGTGAGAATGTCTGTGGACCCCAGGGTTCGCAGAGACCAGACAACACAGGCAGTGATCTTCAATGATGGTGACTTTGAAGACCTGTTGTCTCTGTCTTGAAGCATAAGTGGAATTTCTAAACAAAAGACACTCTGTCTAAAAATGCTAGCTGCTAAATTGTTGGGAATATTTAATGAATCTAAACCTTATCCGAAAGCCTGCCTGCTACTGTGTTTTCCTAAATCAATACACATTCAAAAAGTCTCTCTGTGTTTTCAGATCATTTGTAAAATACTCACTTTCTGATGGGTATTTTATACTTTTGTTTTTTGCTGTCCGGGGTATGCGAAAGACATTGTTTTCAGTGAGGACAGTATTGTAACCTTCAGGGCCAGGATGGAGTGTGTGGTCAATAGTGTAAGAGCTTGTCAGACAGCCATGGAACCTGGATTCTTCAACATATGCAAAGTAGGAAGGTGATTGTGCTGATGAGTTAGCTGGAGGCTTCCAGTCCTTTCTGAAAATTTCTGGATAAACTGAAGGGAGGACAATGGCTGCATTTAATGTTGATGTGGCATGTTTTCCCTGCTTTATGTGTCAGTGCCTCTGATAAGTGACAATGAAACACTGAAACATTGTTCTGTTAATATTTTATCTGTTCATAAATGGTGTCTTTGAAGGACCACGCTGGCCAACAGGGACCTCTCAGGAACCCCACTGCTGGCAGCGTTTGCTCCAAGATCTGGCCCTAGTGGTCCTCACGGGGGGACGGTGGACAGTGCGGGGAGGCTGGGCCCATGCTTGTCCTTGTCCTGGAGTCTCTTGGCTCCCTGCTGTTCACACCAGACGTCATCCCCAGGTCTGTGCACACGAGGAAATGGACAGAGCTTTGGGAATTGCTGTGTATCGTAGGGCACAACTGGCCTGAAGAGACTGCACGCATCCTGTGACTCTCAGAGCTCAGAGGCTGGTCCCAGAAGAGGGAAGAGGCTGCGGGTGGGAAGCTGTGGCTGCTCAGAGACAGGAGCCTCCAAGGAATGTGGGTGGCGCCTGGGGCCTCCGTCCTACAGCCCAAGGCTTTGGAGTCTGGCAATAAGACAAATAAACCTGGAAGTGATTTTGTCCCCCAACGCCTCCAGGAACTCAGCTGGCCAACACCTCAGTCTCAGCCTGCGATGCTCCCACGTAGGGCCCAGGCCTGAGCCCGGTGCGCTGCTGCAGGACTGCGAGCTCTGGTGGGGCAGGGTGGACGCTGCTGTCCATGGTCATTTGTCACGCCGCAGGGAAGCTGTTGCTGCCCCTGGTTTTCTCCTGGCCTCGTTTCTTCTCTTGGGTGAAAATAGGGACGACAAGACATCCTGACTTTCCAGGCAAAGCTCTCGACTAGCCTGGGCACAGATGTGGGGTGCAGGTAGCTTGGGCCCCAGAACGTGCCGGCCTGCCCCTTGGCACAGGCAGTCCTGGTGTCGAGTGGAGGGGGCGGTGCAGGGCGAGGCTGGGTTCAGAGACCAGCTGCACCGCAGTGGCTGCCTGGCCCTGGCCCCCTCTCGACGCTGCTCTCTGTTCCTCCTCACGATGGACATGAGTCGTTTGCAGAGGGGCTTGTGGTGGAGACACAGCAGTGGCCCCTCGAGGACTCAGGGGCCTGCCTACCACCCGCGGCTGCGGGGGCACAGAGGTCCCAGCCTCGCTGCACAAGTGAACGTTTTCCTGGTTGCTCCCTGAGGGTTCTCCAAGGGGGAGGTGTTACCACCCGGGAGTGCTGGGTTGGTTGTCTCCGTTCAGCAAGGAATCGAAGACCAGGACTCAGGTGGCAAGAGGAGGTTTGCTGAAAAGAGACGGAGATGCAGGGACAGAGGCCCCGGAGCTGGCCCACCAGTGTGGGGTGTTGGCCTGCTCTTGTTTGGGTCTCTGGAATCCCCTCCCGTCTCCTCCCTGTCTGCACTCTGATAGATATCACTGATTGGTGCCCCGTGTCCTGTTGGGTCCCCTGCGTAGGAGCACAAGGACAGCAGTGTTGGTCGGCTTGGGTCCCCGCTGGTGTCCATGAGCGCTCTCGTCAAGCAGGAAGCTGGCCTCATCGGGACCCTCTCTGTGCCCCTTTGCTCTGGCCCTGCCCCGACCCCTCCCTCGCCACCCTGCCCTGGCTGTGTCCCCCTCATGTCACAGCCCTAGGGACATAGGTCACACAGCATTCCAGAACACAAGCCCTCTTTCCTCACGTTGGGAGGGGACAGTGAAGGGTCAGATCTGGCCGGCTTGGGGTCCGGAGAAGTGTTTGGTGCCGGAGACCTTTAACACGGAGGGGCTCAAGGCTGGGGCATCTATTCTGTGTTTCTTTACCTAAAGTGATTCCGTCGGGAGGTCAGCCAACCATATTGGGTCCGATGATTCTCTTGACCTTGCAGAGGAAGGAACTAAGGTTCAGAGAGACGAGTTGCTACTTCTGCGCTCACATAGTGAGGAATTGGCTAACAACTAGGACCCCCATGATTTCATGGCCTGGATCAGGTTCTGAAGCACAGCCCTCCCGGGGGGCAGGTGAGGGGCGGCCTGTGTGGAAGGAAGCAGGGACCGTTCACACGTCCACGGGTTTTACTTTGTGGGATCAGGAGAAGAAGGACGAGTGGCCTGTCAGTCACTCAGGGTGTAGTGGGGTGTCCTGAGACTTTAGGGGAAAAAGCAGTCTCTTCCTGTGTCCCGTAGCATATCATGTGAAGCACATTAAAGAAGGTACCTTTAAGCATCATCTTGACAACTGTGAAAAAGCTTTTAGCCTTTCCTTCCAGAACCTTTGCTCATGTTATAAGAAATACTTGGTCAAACACACTCTGGCCCTCCTCCCCCTGGCCCTGCGGGCTCTCCCTGGAACCCCACATCAGGCAGCCCTGCACCCCTCTCCGCGGCCTTGCCTGAGTCAGGGCACAGGTGTGCTGACTGCAGGGCGAGGCCAGGTGCCCCGTCCCCCTCCCTGTGGACCCCTCTTCTGGGCATGGCTGTGCCAGCTCAGCTCATGGGCAGGGCTGTTTCTTGGTGGAGCTGAGAGCGAGACCTCCTGTCCCCTTGTCCTGGCTGTGCAGTTTACCTCAAGTGGAGACACTGTGAGACCCCGGGCGTGAGGACGCTGTGCAACCTCGGGAAGCTTCTGCGCCGACTCCAGCGAGACCACAAGGAGGATGTCTTCCTCTACACCTCGGGCCACCTCAATCCCAGCAAGCTCTTCCGGCCGCCCGAGGCCCGCCTGCCCGCCTGGTGCAGGGGCAGCAGGCCGAAGGGGGCGGGGCCTCCTGGGATGGGAAAGCCGCCCGACAGGAAGGACAGGAAGGTGGCAAGGATGAAGGACACTTGGGCTCACTTCACCATCAACACGGCTCTGCACCCCGACGAGGCCGGGAACGCGCGGCTGTTCAGGTACCTGCACCCACAGGCGCCCGCTCCCCGCGCCCACAGGGAGGACTTCACTCCCAGGCAGGCTCTGCAGGAAGAGCAGGCCGAGGGGGGCACGGGCTCTCCTGGGGGGCGCAGGAGAGAGGAGCTCAGGCTGCCCGAGATGAAGGTGCTGCGGTACCGGGAGCCCGAGTCCAGCCGCGGCTGTGCCCTGACGGCCCCGGGCCCAGACGAGCACCAGTACGTCAGCTCCTACCTGGCCGGCGTGACCAAGGCCGACAGGTACCACAAGTTCTTGAGTTTCCAAAAGCAAGTTCTGGCCAAGCAAGATCTCCTGAAGAGTGATTTCACAGGGGCCAAGGTGGCGATGCGTCACGAGAAGAAGCTGGAGGAGGTGAGGAGGCCCCGCTGGCCACTCGGGCTGCCCCGGGAGGACCCCCGAGGGCCGAGGCTCATCCCCAGCTCAGTCACATTTCCAGGGGAATGGGGCCCCACTGCCAGGTGTGGACAGGACCCACGTGGCCAGTGATGCTAACAGCAGAGGGGAAGTGTAAACTGAGGCAAGGTCACTAGGGGCATGTGGCCATGAGGGGACGTCAACTGTAGGACAGCAGAGGGATCCAAGGACAGCTGGGTCCACTGTCCAGGAAGGGTGTGAGAGGGCAGGAGGAGGGACAGGGCGATGGTGGGTGCAGCTGTCCTAGGAGTCCCAGAGGGAGCCCATGGAAGGGTGGACCTCGTAACTCGGCAGCTCTCCTGAAGGACAGAGGGCAGCATGGGAAGGCCGTGGGTCCACCTGTGAAATGGCCAGGCCTCGGGCTGGGGCTGAGGGGCTGGTGGGAAAGCAACAGGCCTCCGTGCTGTGGGGGCAGAGTGGACCCCTGGGTGCAGGCCACGGAGGTGCAGGACAAGGACACACAGGCAGACACGCAGCAGGCTCCAGGCCAGGGTCCCCGGCAGCTGCTGGGCAGGGGCAGGGCTCCAGGTTGGCCCTGGCTCTGCTGAGACCAGGCTCTGGGAGGTGGCAGCTGTGCCCTTCTGAGTCCTCAACCAGAGACATGATGTGGGGAGGACAGAGAAGACATCCTGACCCTCTGTTTGTCCCCAGAAACTCCAGGAACTATGCACGTGCGTCCCCCAACAGCTCAGCAGGCTGCAGGTCTTTGGAGAAGTGTTTGAAGATGTTTGCAACAGCTCTTTGATATTTGGTGACGTCTTAAAGGAAGTCAAGGTAACAGACACATACATTTTCTGCATAATGACAATGATAACCACATGTGAAGTTCTGTGTCATGAGTGATCTCACACCTCCCCAGAAATCCCGGCCCATTCAAGGTCCCCACTCTCCACAGAAGGGACATCCCTCACAGAGACTCCAGGAAATCAGCCAGTCAATGCAGGAAGCACCCAGTTAGCTCCCTGCTTAAGCCCACGTGGGCTTGCTTTTCCAGATTCTTTCTAATTACTCATAGTACCTGTGTGGCAACTGAACTTTTGTGCTTACACAAGCTCTATTTTACATGGAGCCCTTATGCCATGACAAGTTTGCTGTGACCTCCTGATGAAAGTCACCTCCCGGGGAATCCACGCTGAACTTGGCTTGCTTCAGGAACATGCTGTTCTCTAATATCCCTAGTGACTAGGGACGCTCCACAGTGGCATGGTGGTGGCTTCTTCTACAGAGCTGCCCTGGTTGCCAGAAAGCTCCCCTCGGGCTGCGGGGCGGGATTTCTGTCCGGCACGAGATCATTCTTGCATCTGTGTTGTTTTGAGATAGCATATCGAAGCGTTCGGTAGTTTAAACTCAAATTTGTTTCAAAGACTATTAGGTCTTATACATTTTGGTGTGTGTGGTTCAGTATTCAGTAGGAGCCTCTTGTGTACTCTTGTTCTTTGATTATCTAAATGGGCACCCTTAACCTCTGTGTTGTTTCTGCCTGTGAAACAAGCCTTGCACTGTCGCCTGGCCCCTAACTCACGTCCAGTGGACGTTTCTGTGTGCGCAGGATGAATATGAACTCTACATGACCATCCTCCTGTACTCCCAGCCCACGGAGCAGTATGAGGTAACCGTCGCCCCTGGAGCCCCAGAGCCTGTTCCGGCCCCGCCTTCCATGAGCAGTAGCAAGCATTCAGACCCCGGGAAGCCCCCCGTGTTCCTCCGCATTCACATGGCAGGTGCTGTCATCCGGGAAAGCTGTACGCGAGCTGTGGGGTGTTGCTGCTCAAGAACTTTCACTAGAGGGACGCAGCACTGCTTGCATTCTGAGGCACTGGGGTTTGGGGACACTACTTGGGAGTATAAAGGGTGCCACTCTGGTGACTGCTGGAGCGTATCGCAGGAGTTCTGCTGGGCACCGCATCAGTGCCGTGCGGCCACCTGGCCCAGCTGCAGCAGCTGTCATCTGGCTGTGGTGGCTTCCCAGGCAGTCCCTCAGAGTTGGGTGGAGCGTGCGTTGGCTCTAGTAGGATCCTGTGCTCCAGGAGCAGCCGCCACTTACCAAACCTCAGCGTGTCACGGCGCAGCTCTGGTGTCTTTGGCATTTTGAATTTGGTGCAGTTTTAAACTTCTGTCTGGCATGTTTTACAATGAGGAGACATAGTTTCTCTCCCTGCACACAAAAGCACGGCAGCATAGAAGGAGGTGGACTCTGACCTCCTCCTCCTCGCACACTCACACTCGGGCCCCTGTGCTGCGCCTCAAGCCTTCATTCTGTGCGGGAACCGCTGTCGTCTCTCGGGGCTGAGCAAGACCTCCTCGATCCGCCCGGTCCTTACTTGCCAGGGCTGGTAGAGAAGGGTCAGTTGTGTCCACATCGCAGCCGAACATCAGGGTGAAAGAATCCAGAGGCTCCAGGGCTCTCGATCTTTCCATCCCTGAGGACCTGGTGGCGTTTCTGCTGCCCTGCCTGTGAGCGCAGCTGCTTCACACCCACGCGCACTAGCTGAGTGACGGTGGTCCCACTGATGGAAGAGACGCCTGGGGGCGGGTGACAGCTACCCAGAGACTTCTGTTCAGCACGTCCTCTCCCACACAAAGCAACCTCCGAACCCCTGCCACTGAAAAAATTTCTTAGGAAAATAAAACATTAAAGTAGTCTTCACAAAGTTCACGTGGCCAGGGCGTCCTCCCCAGCGTCCGCTCTCTCGGGGCCTCCTGCTGGACCTGGTTTCACTGGGATTCGTACTCCGACCCGGGCGTCTTGATACACAGTGACGTCACAGGGACGCTCCCGGCCCTTGCTGGTGGCCTCACCTCTCTGTGCCTTGCCCTCCCAGACTTACCTGGCCGAGGCGAAAGCGCTGGAGCAGAGTCCCGTGCGGAGCGGGGAGGTTGACCAGGCCAGGCAGGGCCTGAGGACGCTCCTGAAGGCCGCCCGAGCAGCGCTGGAGCACCAGGACAAGTGAGCCTGCGCCGCGGCCATCTGGGCTGGGTGACGGCGGCTTACCAGGGTCTCGCAGCTGGGCGACTCTCGTGTCTGAAGTGAAGTGTGTTCTGTGTTGTTGGGTGTGACGTGGTGCCTTAACCAGCGTGATTCCTGTCACCTGGCCTGTGCCACAGCTGTCCCAGGTGTGCCAGGACATTCTACCCAGCATGGTGTTTCCATGGTGGGAGGTTGGGGCCTCTGGAGGGGCCTCCTTCCCTCCCTGCTGGCCCTGAGGACGACTCACGCCTGTGAGGGCGCCATCTTTCTAACCTCTCTGTATAGTCTTCCGGGGCAGACAACAATCGTGTGGGATCTGTTGTCTACAAGGAGTTAAAAAAAATCAAAACAAAGCTGAAATTACCTAAATGTCCTCAAGAAAGCAAACTCCCTCCTCGGCCAGGCCTCGCTGTGGGCCTGCCTTTGCCAGTCCATCTGGAGGCCTCTCTCACGTGTGGCACCAAGTCCCCGCCCTTCCTGAGGGCCCAGGGGACTTGGTTGTGGGTTCCCAGCGGGCTCTTGACAGGAGCCCTCCACCTGGCGGGTACCTGAGTGCCGAGGTGCTGACGGCGGCAGGCGTCCCTCCCAGGAGGCCTGTCTCTCCTGGCAGGAGAGCAGGTCAGGTGTGCGCCTCAGGCGAGAGACAGAGCAGGGGACTCTGCGAAACCCAGGACGTGACCCACGCAGGCTGTGACTGAGGGTCCGCAGGGCAGCGGGCAGCATGCTGGCGGGGCCACAGAGCCATCGGGACCCACGGGCTCCGCTGCTGGGCGGGGACGTCATCAGGATCCTGAGCATCACTGGTCACCCCGGAGGCCTGTGCAGGGAGGCTGGTGCAGGGGTCAGGGCTGCAGCCCGGGTTCTGTGGGGTCTGAGTGTCCCAAAGGAGGTCACCGTGGCACACCCTCAGGCTGTGGGACAGAGATGACTCATGAGGTCATTTCTGCTGTCCCATAGGAGGTGGGCACCGGGAGGCTGTGAGGCAGATACCTGGGTAGACCAGGGGAGGAACTGGGCGGAGGTGGAGAACGGGTGCTGTGTCACAGCTGAGCTAGCCCTGCTGCTCTGGTGACAGTGAAACTTTGCACCAAGAAGAAAGTGCAAAGAGGTTACTGAGGTCCTCCTCCTTCTTCTTCTTCTTAAATTCTTTATGTCTATTTTCAGTTCAAACATAGTGGGATTTTACCCTGTGACTGTGGGGTGTGATCATCATGCAAAACAAGACATCTATTCCCGCATCAGTAGGAGCTGCCCCTGATTTGCTGTTTGCCTCAGCTTGTGAAATGCGAGTGGTTTTATTTTATTTTATTTTATTTTTTTGGTGGTACTGGGGATTGAACTCAGGGGCACTCGTCCACTGGGTCACATCCACAGCCCTTATTTGTATTTTATTTAGAGACAGGGTCTCACTGAGTTGCTAAGTGCCTCACCATTGCTGAGGCTGGCTTTGAACTCGCGATCCTCCTGCCTCAGCCTCCCAAAGTGCTGGGATTACAGGCGTGCGCCACCGTGCCCGGCTGGTTTTATTTTTATTGTTTGCCTTCTTTCTTAGCAATGGAAGTTACAGGATAACATCAAACCCCACGGAAAACCATGCATCCAGTTGACCTGTTGTAATGCTGCGTGCATCCTGGGGAGACCGCGCTCCTCTACTTGGCCAGCTTGGGATTCCACTTTATAAACATCTTACATTCCCTTTTGTGTTGGAAAGTCAGATGATATGATTTTATTTCTCAGTGGTATAAAATAGATAAAAGAAACAAAGTACCAACGAAGCTCTCATCTTTCACTTTTTTTTTCATTATCAATTTGTAGACTGAGAGATGAATTGGAAGTGGAGAGCAAGCTGCTCCGCTCCGCTAAGGAAAGATCAGGCGAGTGTGGCGTTCCCAGCCGTGTCCTCCCTTCTGTCGCCCCTGCCTGCACCCCACTTGACGACTCACTCCACCCCTTGGTCCCTCCCCCGTCTCCCTGGGGAACACGGTTAGAGGTTCCTGGGGGTCTCCCACTAGCCCTCTGCTCCCTCATCATGCTCTCTACAGTCTTACTGGTCTGCACCATCTAAATGCAAACCCTGGAAAAGTCTATGAGTGATAATTAACCGTTCACCCTTACACCAAGGCCAGAGTATGCAAAACAAGGTAGTCAATAAATACTTATTGATTATATGAATGAAATAAAGCAGGAATTAGGGGAAGTGTACACCTTATTTTTATTTTAATTTTATTTTTTAAAAATATTTTTCTAGTTACACATGGACACAATATCTTTATTTGGTTTATGTATTTTTATGTGGTGCTGAGGATTGAACCCAGTGCCTCACGTGCGCAGTTCAAGTGCTCTGCCCCTGAGCCACAACCCCAGCCCTTCCCCTCATTTTTAGATCAGATTATTTTTATGGACATACTTGGAATTTGAATTACATTATAGTTATATATGATGTACACGATATTGTTAATAATAAACAGTACTACTAATGAGAGCTAGATGTTAAACACAATAATAATTTGCCTTCAAAATATATTTCCAGAAGCAGTTGAGAAAAAAGTAATTGATGAGGAACAACTTACTCTTACGGAGAAGGTTGAAATTCAGAGATGTGAAATACTCAAGAAATGGGATGAAATTCAAGACCTTGAAAAGCAAATTAAAACAACGCTGGTGCACGCTGGAATTTCAGGCATTACCGAGAATAAGCTTAAAAGCATAGAGGTATGTGATTTATCTGTTTAAATATTTACATTGTTCTTTTGCTTAAAGACCTTGATGAATGAATGAAGCAATTTTATTCTGTAATAGGGTATAAAAATACAGTCAAATCTGGCCCAAATGTATTTTTATTTCAAAGGGTTTGTGGCAGAAAATTAGAATAATTAAGAACTAGCTGAAACAAAAAATGAAGGTGATAAAAATGTCACAGAGCTGTCAATGGCCAATACCTGCAGAATCTGTGCAGTCTGAGTCAATACAACCTCTAGCTGTAGGATTTATAAGTGATAGGCAATTATCTTTTTTCCTCTTGTGGCTGTATAGTCACAGATATTTTCTCCACACTCTTTTTAAAAATCTGAGTAATTAGAATTGTACAGTGTGAAGCTGGTGTTGGTGCTCTAGTCTGGATTTTTAATTAATCATTATCTTGCCTCACTGCCATAATTGCTAATCCTTTCCAACACGTTGGCTATCTGCAAGAGCAAGTCTTGATAAAACCCTGTCCATCATTTTCCACAATTACCTTGGATATTCTCATTCACAGTACTAACTGATTTTTCAAGTTCTATTAATAAGACTCTGGTATTCTGATTGTGCTTACAATGAATTTATAAATCCACTTGGGAGAATATGATAGTTTTACAATATTAATATTCTTATCCAGGATCATTTTAACTTTATTTTATTTATTTCTGTGTCTTGGTCTTAAATAATTATTATACTTACTCACATGAATTTATAGGACCTCTTACTATTACACATGGAAATTTAAAAAATTTTCACGTTATACTTGGCAATCAGCTGTTCCTGGTGCGTGTGTTAATTACCAATACAGGCCTGCCTTGGAGATGTCCTGGATTTGGTTCCACGCTCCCATAATGAAGCTATTACCACAATAAACTGATGACATGAAGTTTTTGATTTCCCAGAGTACATAAACATCATGCGTATGCTATATTGTAGTCTATTAAATGTATAACAGCATTCTCTTTAAAAAAATATGGACCTTAATTTAAAAACATTTTATTTCTAAAAAGTGCTAATGATTATCTGTGCTGTTGGGGAAAATGGTGCCAATGAACTTGATTGGCACAGGGTTGTCCCAAGCCATCAATTTGTAAATGAAAACTCGAGTATCGATGGAGCACAATAAAATGAGGCACTAAAATGCGGTATGTCTGTATATGTGTATATTTTTTTTCTTTTTTTAAATTTTTGTACACTGGGCAGGGTTTTTTTAAGTTGCTGAGGCTGGCCTTGAACTTTCGATCCTCTTGCCTTGGCTGTCAGAGTCCCTGGGATTACAGGTTTTTATCTTAAAACTGACAGGTGTAAGCTAATGTGTGAATGAAAACACAGCACTAAGTTTTAATGGTTGAAGTGCTGATCATGCCCAGCTTGTATTTATATTGTTTCCAGCTACTGAAAAGTGAGGAATCTTACTCTGGAATTTCCCTAAATTTTTAAAATTTTTTTGAAGTATTAATCCTATCTCTTTCAGTTTTTGAAGTAGAGGGCAGAGATCTTTCCTCTTACCCGTTGTCCTTCATGTATTCACATGATTTTAAGAGCTGTGCTTGAGTACTCATGAAATCACACCATTTACATAATACCTTTTATTCCATGAGTAGAGAAAAATAATTAACCAGGTATCTTGCTTTTAAAACCATTGTCCTTCAGAATGAAGCTATAAAATTGGAAACATCAAATAGGATTCTGAAGAAGAAATTAGAAGTAAGTTTTCTGTGTGCCTGAATCAGTGTTACCAATAGAAGTCCTTCCCGGAGTGCCTGCTTGCCCTGTGTCATGAGCAAATGAGAATGCTCACCTTCTTCCTCTAAATGACAACTTCCTGTGAGGCGCCAGGATATCTGGCCATGCACACATTATCTTAAAACAGACAGGTGTAAACTGATGTATAAATGAAAATGTAGCACTGATTTTAATGGTTGAATGTGCTAATCATAATGATTTCTCTGACCCATCCACACTTTACCATGCAACATAAGGAGTTTATTTGGTGACAAGGGATCTCATGAACGGGCTCTGCCTAGCAGCTTTGAAGATGCCCCCTAGGGCTGAGTAGAGCACTTGCCTTACATTGGCAAGCCCTGGGTTCCATCTCCAGGAAGACACACACACACACACACACACACACACGCATGCACGCGTGCGCGCGCACACATACACACACAGATACCCCTCTAGAATACATGCTAACAATTTGTAGCTTAACATCCTAAGGTCTATTATGTGTGTGTCTGTACTGTACACAGTATGAATTAGTATGTTATACCAGATTCCATAAATGCTAATTTATTTGGATTCAATTTCATTGCCATCATACATGACCACAGGGTTTTAAATTTTTTGTAGGCCAATGAAAACCATGTGAAGCAGATCATGAGAAAGAGTAATCTCAGTGAGGAGGTGCAGCAGTAAGTATATCATCATGAAAGAACTGTAACTATGTCCTGCTGTTCCCAGAACACTCACCACACTTGGAACTGGAACAGAGTAGGCAGAATCGTGATATGCACACTCAAGAATGCTAACTTCATACATGCTGCAGCTTTTCGTGCTTAAAAGTGCTTAAAGCAGTATGGAGATTCCTTGGAAAACTTGGAATGGAACCTCCATTTGACCCATCTATCCCTCTCCTTGGTCTATACCCAAAAGATTTAAAAACAGCTTACTACAGGGACACAGCCACATCAGTGTTTATAGCAGCACAATTCACAATAGCTAGTTTGTGGAACCAACCCCGAAGCCCATCAGCAGATGAATGGATAGGGAAACTTTGGTATATATACACAATGGAACACTACTCAGCACTAAAAGAGAATAAAATCATGGCATTCGCAGGTAAATGGATGGAGTTGGAGAAAATAATGCTAAGTGAAGTCAGCCAATCCCCAAAAAACCAAAGGTCGAATGATCTCTTTGTTATGAAGATACTGACTTATAAAGGCAAGGGAGGGGGGATGAGAGGAATGAAGGAACTTTAAATAGAACAAAGGCAGGAGTAGAGGGGAGGGGAGAGGACAAGGGGACAGGAATAATGGCAGAATGAGTTAGCCATCATTACCCTAAGTACATGTATGAAGACACAATTGTTGTGAAAATACTTTATGTAAAACCAGTGACTTGAAAAATTGTGCTCTTTATATGTAATATGAAATGAAATGCACTCTGCAGTTCATTAGAATAAAATAAATAAAAAACACTATGACAAAAACCAAAAAAAAAAATGCCTAGGTCTCAATATATATGGATTATTTTGCAATGTTGAGATTAATTTATTGGAGAGAACTGAAGGGAGGGGGTGGCTTCTCTTGGGCAGGGACCAGGAAAGTGGGGATGCCTGTGGCTAGGGATGGCTTTCTTTTCTCAAATTACATGGATTTTTGTGAAGTTGAATCTGAAAAACCCTATGAATATATTACTTTAAAATTTCAATTTCAGAAGCC